>CM073588.1:96216506-97599006 GCA_037074715.1 Magnolia kwangsiensis | reverse complement strand
GGTTAGAGTGACAGTTGAAACAATAAAAACACATATACTCCTCGAAGATAAAGAAGATATGACATAAAAGCCAACCATACATACGCCAACACATCCCTATTTGATGAATGACCGCAATCTATTACACATGTATACATGTATCTGCAATAGCCATGATCTGACAATCAAGAGGTTGGAGTTTTGGAACTCTTTAAGCTCCTAACTTTAGCCGGGTGCACTAGACGATGTCTATTTCTAAATGCTTAGGTACCAAGCTTCATAAGCTGCTCCAATTTTAAATAACTTTCAAAAAAAAAATTCAACATTTTTCTCTATTCCATTTTTCTTGGTGGAGATGTTACCAAATTCATGGATTTCACAAACCCTACATATATCAACGAATTTGATGCAAATTCGAATTCTAGAAGGGAAAAAGAATTTCCTAAAATGAAATACTCTATACCATTGCAATAGAGATCTTCAAATCCATGAATCCAATATATTGTATGCGTATCCATACAATATACATACCCTAAACCCTAAACCCTAAACCCTAAACCCTAATCAAGAGATAAACCCAAAACCCAAAACCCAAAACCCCCTAAAACCCTAAAACCCTAAACCCCAAAACCTAAAAACCAAAACCCAAAACCCCAAAATCCAAACCCTTAAACCCCAAACCCCAAACCCCAAACCCCTAAAAACCCTAAACCCTAAAACCCTAAAACCATAAACCCTTAAACCCATAAACCCATAAACCCTTAAACCCATAAACCCATAAACCATAAACCCTTAAACCCTTAACTCATAAACCCTAAACCCAAAACCCCTAAAACCCTAAACCCTACACCCCTACACCCCGAACTTTGAACTCCGAACCCTGAAACCCTAAAAAAACCCTTAAAAAAAAAACCCTAAACCCTGAACCCTAAACCCCTAACCCAAAACCCAAAACCCCTAAAACCCTAAACCCTAAAAATCCTAAACCCCAAAACCCTAAAAATCCTAAACCCCAAAACCCTAAAAATCCTAAACCCCAAAACCCAAAACCCTAACACCAAAACCCCTTAAACCTAAAACCCTATACCCTAAACCCTAAACCCCTAAACCCCAAACCACTAAAGCCCCTAAAACCTCTAAAACCCCTAAAACTGTAAAACCTTAAACACTAAACCCTACCCTAAACCTCAAAAACCCTAAACACCCTAAAATCCCTAAAAACGTAATACATTTCCATTCAGCATTCAACTAACTATTGATAGGATTTATAAAAATAAAATATATCAAACCAACTTTATACAACTTGTAACTTAACCTGCTGTAACCGTCATGCACCGTAATGTCCTACGGCAAAGCAAGTTCTGAGGAGTTACAAGTTGGACATCTACTAAAGAATATAAATAATGCGATAAAAATATAAATTAAACAAGATCAAATCAAAGTTATGAGAACTTACCATTTATTAAGCTTTCAAGGTTCACCAAAGATGAAGGAATTGGACATGAAAGCTTTGTAGGTTCACCAAATAAAGCAAAGATTATCACCAATCGGCTAATCCCTAGAGCATGCATGTGGATGATTATTATTGGTAAAGCATATTCAAAAAATCCAGATTGGAAAGTGAATTCAATCGAAATAAAGCAATGGTTAGAGTGACAGTTGAAACAATAAAAACACATATACTCCTCGAAGATAAAGAAGATATGACATAAAAGCCAACCATACATACGCCAACACATCCCTATTTGATGAATGACCGCAATCTATTACACATGTACACATGTATCTGCAATAGCCATGATCTGACAATCAAGAGGTTGGAGTTTTGGAACTCTTTAAGCTCCTAACTTTAGCCGGGTGCACTAGACGATGTCTATTTCTAAATGCTTAGGTACCAAGCTTCATAAGCTGCTCCAATTTTAAATAACTTTCAAAAAAAAAATTCAACATTTTTCTCTATTCCATTTTTCTTGGTGGAGATGTTACCAAATTCATGGATTTCACAAACCCTACATATATCAACGAATTTGATGCAAATTCGAATTCTAGAAGGGAAAAAGAATTTCCTAAAATGAAATACTCTATACCATTGCAATAGAGATCTTCAAATCCATGAATCCAATATATTGTATGCGTATCCATACAATATATATACCCTAAACCCTAAACCCTAAACCCTAAACCCTAAACCCTAAACCCTAATCAAGAGATAAACCCAAAACCCAAAACCCAAAACCCCCTAAAACCCTAAACCCCAAAACCTAAAAACCAAAACCCAAAACCCCAAAATCCAAACCCTTAAACCCCAAACCCCAAACCCCAAACCCCAAACCCCTAAAAACCCTAAACCCTAAAACCCTAAAACCATAAACCCTTAAACCCATAAACCCATAAACCCTTAAACCCATAAACCATAAACCCTTAAACCCTTAACTCATAAACCCTAAACCCAAAACCCCTAAAACCCTAAACCCTACACCCCTACACCCCGAACTTTGAACTCCGAACCCTGAAACCCTAAAAAAACCCTTAAAAAAAAAACCCTAAACCCTGAACCCTAAACCCCTAACCCAAAACCCAAAACCCCTAAAACCCTAAACCCTAAAAATCCTAAACCCCAAAACCCTAAAAATCCTAAACCCCAAAACCCAAAACCCTAACACCAAAACCCCTTAAACCTAAAACCCTATACCCTAAACCCTAAACCCCTAAACCCCAAACCACTAAAGCCCCTAAAACCTCTAAAACCCCTAAAACTGTAAAACCTTAAACACTAAACCCTACCCTAAACCTCAAAAACCCTAAACACCCTAAAATCCCTAAAAACGTAATACATTTCCATTCAGCATTCAACTAACTATTGATAGGATTTATAAAAATAAAATATATCAAACCAACTTTATACAACTTGTAACTTAACCTGCTGTAACCGTCATGCACCGTAATGTCCTACGGCAAAGCAAGTTCTGAGGAGTTACAAGTTGGACATCTACTAAAGAATATAAATAATGCGATAAAAATATAAATTAAACAAGATCAAATCAAAGTTATGAGAACTTACCATTTATTAAGCTTTCAAGGTTCACCAAAGACGAAGGAATTGGACATGAAAGCTTTGTAGGTTCACCAAATAAAGCAAAGATTATCACCAATCGGCTAATCCCTAGAGCATGCATGTGGATGATTATTATTGGTAAAGCATATTCAAAAAATCCAGATTGGAAAGTGAATTCAATCGAAATAAAGCAATGGTTAGAGTGACAGTTGAAACAATAAAAACACATATACTCCTCGAAGATAAAGAAGATATGACATAAAAGCCAACCATACATACGCCAACACATCCCTATTTGATGAATGACCGCAATCTATTACACATGTACACATGTATCTGCAATAGCCATGATCTGACAATCAAGAGGTTGGAGTTTTGGAACTCTTTAAGCTCCTAACTTTAGCCGGGTGCACTAGACGATGTCTATTTCTAAATGCTTAGGTACCAAGCTTCATAAGCTGCTCCAATTTTAAATAACTTTCAAAAAAAAAATTCAACATTTTTCTCTATTCCATTTTTCTTGGTGGAGATGTTACCAAATTCATGGATTTCACAAACCCTACATATATCAACGAATTTGATGCAAATTCGAATTCTAGAAGGGAAAAAGAATTTCCTAAAATGAAATACTCTATACCATTGCAATAGAGATCTTCAAATCCATGAATCCAATATATTGTATGCGTATCCATACAATATATATACCCTAAACCCTAAACCCTAAACCCTAAACCCTAATCAAGAGATAAACCCAAAACCCAAAACCCAAAACCCCCTAAAACCCTAAAACCCTAAACCCCAAAACCTAAAAACCAAAACCCAAAACCCCAAAATCCAAACCCTTAAACCCCAAACCCCAAACCCCAAACCCCAAACCCCTAAAAACCCTAAACCCTAAAACCCTAAAACCATAAACCCTTAAACCCATAAACCCATAAACCCTTAAACCCATAAACCCATAAACCATAAACCCTTAAACCCTTAACTCATAAACCCTAAACCCAAAACCCCTAAAACCCTAAACCCTACACCCCTACACCCCGAACTTTGAACTCCGAACCCTGAAACCCTAAAAAAACCCTTAAAAAAAAAACCCTAAACCCTGAACCCTAAACCCCTAACCCAAAACCCAAAACCCCTAAAACCCTAAACCCTAAAAATCCTAAACCCCAAAACCCTAAAAATCCTAAACCTCAAAACCCAAAACCCTAACACCAAAACCCCTTAAACCTAAAACCCTATACCCTAAACCCTAAACCCCTAAACCCCAAACCACTAAAGCCCCTAAAACCTCTAAAACCCCTAAAACTGTAAAACCTTAAACACTAAACCCTACCCTAAACCTCAAAAACCCTAAACACCCTAAAATCCCTAAAAACGTAATACATTTCCATTCAGCATTCAACTAACTATTGATAGGATTTATAAAAATAAAATATATCAAACCAACTTTATACAACTTGTAACTTAACCTGCTGTAACCGTCATGCACCGTAATGTCCTACGGCAAAGCAAGTTCTGAGGAGTTACAAGTTGGACATCTACTAAAGAATATAAATAATGCGATAAAAATATAAATTAAACAAGATCAAATCAAAGTTATGAGAACTTACCATTTATTAAGCTTTCAAGGTTCACCAAAGATGAAGGAATTGGACATGAAAGCTTTGTAGGTTCACCAAATAAAGCAAAGATTATCACCAATCGGCTAATCCCTAGAGCATGCATGTGGATGATTATTATTGGTAAAGCATATTCAAAAAATCCAGATTGGAAAGTGAATTCAATCGAAATAAAGCAATGGTTAGAGTGACAGTTGAAACAATAAAAACACATATACTCCTCGAAGATAAAGAAGATATGACATAAAAGCCAACCATACATACGCCAACACATCCCTATTTGATGAATGACCGCAATCTATTACACATGTACACATGTATCTGCAATAGCCATGATCTGACAATCAAGAGGTTGGAGTTTTGGAACTCTTTAAGCTCCTAACTTTAGCCGGGTGCACTAGACGATGTCTATTTCTAAATGCTTAGGTACCAAGCTTCATAAGCTGCTCCAATTTTAAATAACTTTCAAAAAAAAAATTCAACATTTTTCTCTATTCCATTTTTCTTGGTGGAGATGTTACCAAATTCATGGATTTCACAAACCCTACATATATCAACGAATTTGATGCAAATTCGAATTCTAGAAGGGAAAAAGAATTTCCTAAAATGAAATACTCTATACCATTGCAATAGAGATCTTCAAATCCATGAATCCAATATATTCTATGCGTATCCATACAATATATATACCCTAAACCCTAAACCCTAAACCCTAAACCCTAAACCCTAAACCCTAATCAAGAGATAAACCCAAAACCCAAAACCCAAAACCCCCTAAAACCCTAAACCCCAAAACCTAAAAACCAAAACCCAAAACCCCAAAATCCAAACCCTTAAACCCCAAACCCCAAACCCCAAACCCCAAACCCCTAAAAACCCTAAACCCTAAAACCCTAAAACCATAAACCCTTAAACCCATAAACCCATAAACCCTTAAACCCATAAACCATAAACCCTTAAACCCTTAACTCATAAACCCTAAACCCAAAACCCCTAAAACCCTAAACCCTACACCCCTACACCCCGAACTTTGAACTCCGAACCCTGAAACCCTAAAAAAACCCTTAAAAAAAAAACCCTAAACCCTGAACCCTAAACCCCTAACCCAAAACCCAAAACCCCTAAAACCCTAAACCCTAAAAATCCTAAACCCCAAAACCCTAAAAATCCTAAACCCCAAAACCCAAAACCCTAACACCAAAACCCCTTAAACCTAAAACCCTATACCCTAAACCCTAAACCCCTAAACCCCAAACCACTAAAGCCCCTAAAACCTCTAAAACCCCTAAAACTGTAAAACCTTAAACACTAAACCCTACCCTAAACCTCAAAAACCCTAAACACCCTAAAATCCCTAAAAACGTAATACATTTCCATTCAGCATTCAACTAACTATTGATAGGATTTATAAAAATAAAATATATCAAACCAACTTTATACAACTTGTAACTTAACCTGCTGTAACCGTCATGCACCGTAATGTCCTACGGCAAAGCAAGTTCTGAGGAGTTACAAGTTGGACATCTACTAAAGAATATAAATAATGCGATAAAAATATAAATTAAACAAGATCAAATCAAAGTTATGAGAACTTACCATTTATTAAGCTTTCAAGGTTCACCAAAGACGAAGGAATTGGACATGAAAGCTTTGTAGGTTCACCAAATAAAGCAAAGATTATCACCAATCGGCTAATCCCTAGAGCATGCATGTGGATGATTATTATTGGTAAAGCATATTCAAAAAATCCAGATTGGAAAGTGAATTCAATCGAAATAAAGCAATGGTTAGAGTGACAGTTGAAACAATAAAAACACATATACTCCTCGAAGATAAAGAAGATATGACATAAAAGCCAACCATACATACGCCAACACATCCCTATTTGATGAATGACCGCAATCTATTACACATGTACACATGTATCTGCAATAGCCATGATCTGACAATCAAGAGGTTGGAGTTTTGGAACTCTTTAAGCTCCTAACTTTAGCCGGGTGCACTAGACGATGTCTATTTCTAAATGCTTAGGTACCAAGCTTCATAAGCTGCTCCAATTTTAAATAACTTTCAAAAAAAAAATTCAACATTTTTCTCTATTCCATTTTTCTTGGTGGAGATGTTACCAAATTCATGGATTTCACAAACCCTACATATATCAACGAATTTGATGCAAATTCGAATTCTAGAAGGGAAAAAGAATTTCCTAAAATGAAATACTCTATACCATTGCAATAGAGATCTTCAAATCCATGAATCCAATATATTGTATGCGTATCCATACAATATATATACCCTAAACCCTAAACCCTAAACCCTAAACCCTAATCAAGAGATAAACCCAAAACCCAAAACCCAAAACCCCCTAAAACCCTAAAACCCTAAACCCCAAAACCTAAAAACCAAAACCCAAAACCCCAAAATCCAAACCCTTAAACCCCAAACCCCAAACCCCAAACCCCAAACCCCTAAAAACCCTAAACCCTAAAACCCTAAAACCATAAACCCTTAAACCCATAAACCCATAAACCCTTAAACCCATAAACCCATAAACCATAAACCCTTAAACCCTTAACTCATAAACCCTAAACCCAAAACCCCTAAAACCCTAAACCCTACACCCCTACACCCCGAACTTTGAACTCCGAACCCTGAAACCCTAAAAAAACCCTTAAAAAAAAAACCCTAAACCCTGAACCCTAAACCCCTAACCCAAAACCCAAAACCCCTAAAACCCTAAACCCTAAAAATCCTAAACCCCAAAACCCTAAAAATCCTAAACCTCAAAACCCAAAACCCTAACACCAAAACCCCTTAAACCTAAAACCCTATACCCTAAACCCTAAACCCCTAAACCCCAAACCACTAAAGCCCCTAAAACCTCTAAAACCCCTAAAACTGTAAAACCTTAAACACTAAACCCTACCCTAAACCTCAAAAACCCTAAACACCCTAAAATCCCTAAAAACGTAATACATTTCCATTCAGCATTCAACTAACTATTGATAGGATTTATAAAAATAAAATATATCAAACCAACTTTATACAACTTGTAACTTAACCTGCTGTAACCGTCATGCACCGTAATGTCCTACGGCAAAGCAAGTTCTGAGGAGTTACAAGTTGGACATCTACTAAAGAATATAAATAATGCGATAAAAATATAAATTAAACAAGATCAAATCAAAGTTATGAGAACTTACCATTTATTAAGCTTTCAAGGTTCACCAAAGATGAAGGAATTGGACATGAAAGCTTTGTAGGTTCACCAAATAAAGCAAAGATTATCACCAATCGGCTAATCCCTAGAGCATGCATGTGGATGATTATTATTGGTAAAGCATATTCAAAAAATTCAGATTGGAAAGTGAATTCAATCGAAATAAAGCAATGGTTAGAGTGACAGTTGAAACAATAAAAACACATATACTCCTCGAAGATAAAGAAGATATGACATAAAAGCCAACCATACATACGCCAACACATCCCTATTTGATGAATGACCGCAATCTATTACACATGTACACATGTATCTGCAATAGCCATGATCTGACAATCAAGAGGTTGGAGTTTTGGAACTCTTTAAGCTCCTAACTTTAGCCGGGTGCACTAGACGATGTCTATTTCTAAATGCTTAGGTACCAAGCTTCATAAGCTGCTCCAATTTTAAATAACTTTCAAAAAAAAAAATTCAACATTTTTCTCTATTCCATTTTTCTTGGTGGAGATGTTACCAAATTCATGGATTTCACAAACCCTACATATATCAACGAATTTGATGCAAATTCGAATTCTAGAAGGGAAAAAGAATTTCCTAAAATGAAATACTCTATACCATTGCAATAGAGATCTTCAAATCCATGAATCCAATATATTGTATGCGTATCCATACAATATATATACCCAAATTTATTCTTTATTTCTTCTCTGCTGCTAAATATAAATCCTATGCAAATCCACCCACCACCATATATTATTGGAATTTGTGTTTTGTTCACATGAGACTTTGTTTTAAAGGACCACATATTGATACTTTTTGCAAGGATATTTTCATTATTACTTGAATCCATACTTGTAACAATTTTCTTACATAGTGACAAAATCTAAAATATCGACTGCCAATAGTTCATGCACGTACCAGCCGAAGAACTCTTTTAAGCCACTATTGATCAATAGAAAACAATATCACTATGTAGCAAGGTTGTCAATAAGCATGATATGCATGGAGTCTTGATTCTAGAGCCAAACCATTACCGAGAATGTAAACTGATAAAGCAGAATAACATAATAACATCGATAATATCACAGTTGATTGTGGACTAAGTTTTACAAATACTAAACTGCTCATGCAGAAGTAAACTCGGTTTAACTTGTCTTGACCTTTACAAATACTAAAAATCTCCTCAGCTAGATGATTGTGGACTTCATGGTGAAGCACACTGCACCAATGTATTATTGTGTGCTACTAGAAAAGCTCTGTGGCCCCATTCATGAGGGATGTGTTTTATCAATGCTATACATATATTTTCCCAGTTCATGTTAGGGCATGAGCCCAAAAATGAGGCAGATCCAACCTATTGATAAGATTCATAACCAGGCTACCAGAAAATAGAGCATTGCGACATTGATAATCCATTAGCAGCAAAATGACAGTGCTACACAGATAACCCATGAATGCAGACTAATCAAATACAGACATCAACATCTATCAAAAGCAAAAGAGGCTAAACAACTAAGTATAAACCCAACAGAACAAGTGAATCAAATTCACTCAAACATCACAATACAGTAAAAGAGACCGATGAATGAAAACCACTTGAACCCTATGATTCCAGTCACTCCCAGCAATAAAATTGTAAATGTAGACCCCTCAACATGAAGAAACCAGGAATATAAATCATCAGACAGATCAAATCTCCTTAACAGACCCAAAAAATGGAATAATAATAATAATAATAATAAATAAATAAATAAAACAAAAAACAAAAAAAACAAAAAAACAAAAAATAAAAAAAAACAAAAAATAAAAAAATAAAAAAAAAACAAAACAAAACAAAACAAAACAATAAAAGCAAAAAAAAACTAAAAAAAAAAAACAAAAACAAAAACAAAAAACAAAAAACAAAAAACAAAACAAAAAACTTAAAACTAAAAACTAAAACTAAACAAAAAATAAAACAAAACAAAACAAAATAAAATGCAGATCAAAGGAACAGACATGCTGTTGATGCAATGCAATTCCCAAACACTGCATCCATCTCCCAAAATGCACTGAACTGCAGCAATTAAAACTATAAGAACAAAAGCAATGCACCTTACAGGGAATTTACAGAACTGACGCACGAGTGTATCAAAGGAGCCCCTCGAAATTAAATCTCAAATGCCCAGGCCTCAAATTGTGAGCAGTCCTTCGGCAGTCAGGCTGCCTTCGCTGAGATGGAGCCAGATGAGGTGGAACTGCTGTTAGTCGTCGAAATCAACGTTGATGATGGGACACTGTCGCGGAGGTGGCTCGGGATAAGGGAGATGGGGTACCTTGATCAAGCTCCTTAAAATCGGGCTTGTTTCCATAAGTTTCATCGGGCAAAAAAGGACTCTTGAGATAAAGAAACAAAGGGCTTCTGAGAGAGAGAGAGAGACACGGTGGACAGAGAAAAGGGTTCGCTGCTTTTATTTCTTGGAAGGAAATTAAACAACGGAGAAAGAAAAGGCGAGTAACCGTTGTAAGCATGTGAGAAATATATGGGATGTGAATTTCTACTAAATCCTTCCCCGATGTAGTTTGGGCCACCGTGATGTTCCTGGAAAATCCACCCCGTTCATCCGTTTTTCCAAAACATTCTAGGACATTAGAAAAAAAATCACGAAGATCCATAACTAAGGCGGAAATAAGTTTACTACTGTTGAAACCTTTCGGGGCTCCACCTCGAGGTTTATATGCCATCCAAACCGTTTATACGGTTATTCACATTTGGATGAAATGAAAACAAAACAAAACTTTTGTGGTATAGTTATGTTTAAACGGTTGTCACGGAATTTACATTGTTTCCTCTCGTTCAGCCCTCTTAAGTTTTGGATCCATCTAATTTTTGGTCACATCTCTTAAAATGACCTGGAAAACGGATAGACGGACTGGATATTTCAGAAACATCGTATTGAGACCCACCAAGCATTCTAGTTAGAAATTGGCCTCCAATATTTGGTATTTCACACCAGTGACGTCGATAGAAAAGCTAAGCAGTCGTCGGGCCCCACGATGGTACGAATGAGAATGGTTGAAGAGCCTGGCAGTCCTCGAGCACTGCAAAGCACGAACAATCGATTTCCTTCTGGGGTAGGGATTGGCTACTCTCCCGGCCACCAGCCAAAGGCAGGTGGGCGGTGCTCGGTGGGCCGCACTATGATATATGTGTCTCCAAACTGCCCATCCATATTTGCGGATCATTATATGTATGAGAAATAATAAATGAGGCATTTAAAAATATCAATTGAACTAACGGAAACAGTAACGGAAACAGTGCTGAACGAACGTCGACGATTAAAAACGTCTTGAGGGCCCATAAAGTTTTGGATCAGATGATCTCTATTTCTTCCCTTCATCTGGCCTGTATTACCAAATAAACAGATTGGGTGTCAAACAAACAGTACAGTGGACCTTAGAAGGATTTTAATGGTGGACATCTAATCACTATTGTTTTCTTACAGTGGGTCCGCCTTAGATTTATATACACTCATTTTTAGGATATTGCCCTAAAATGATATGTAAAAATGGATGAACGGAATGGATGAAACAAAAACACCATGGTAAGCCTAAAGAGCAACGACGATCACCCACGGGCGGGTGGCAGGGGGAGTAGCCAATACGTTTCCATTTGTCGAGGTATCTGTCGCGCTCTCTCTTCAGCCAATAATGATTGTACAAGTGGAAGTTGAGTCACTTCTTTGGGCGCGGACCACTCACAGGTTGAATAGCGGGACTCGCTATTGAAGTGACGTCACCAATTTCCATGGCCCAAATCACGATTTATGCTTTGTATCCACACCGTTCATCCATTTGAAGAGATCATATTAGGGCAATATTCAAAGAATAAGTCAGATCCAAAGCTTGAATGGACCCCACCACAGAAAATAGTGGGGAGAGTAACACCCACCATTAAAAACATGAATGGTTGGATCTCAAATAGATATTACGGTGGACCTTAAGAGGATTTCAAATTCTCACTGTTTTCTATGGTGGGGTTCACTCCAAATTTGCCTAATTCTTTGGATCACAGTCTAAAATGATATCTCAAAATGGATTAACTGTATGAATACAACAGATACATCATTGTAAGGCCCACATACATCATGGTGGGGCCATAGAACTCGGTTAAGCCACTTCAGTAGGAGCCTGACTACTCATCCTGTCAGCAGCCAATCCGCGTGGATGCGCTCTTGAGCAAGTCACTTCAGTAGGAGTCTTGCTGCTCAACGTGTCAGTAGCCAATCCACTACTTTTCAGATTACGAGCTCTTGCGCTTGGATGCTAGATGGGGCCCACCGTGATGGTTTTTAGAAATAAATTCCGTCTCTCTGCTTGGGCGCATCGTTTTAGACTTAGTACGAGATATCAAAAATCGGATGGATTCAAAACTCAAGAAAGCCATGTTTGAGGAAAAATTAGGAAAACAGTTTCCAACCATTGAAATAATCTTGGGCTATAAGTTGATGTTTATACGCCATCCATACAGTTTAAAAAACTTATCATGATATTGGAACCATGCAAATGTTCCAATGGTGGTCACTAATCTGCACCGTTTCCTCTCGTGCGCCTTGTTTTGAATCCACTTGATTTTTTTGTATCTTGCCTAAAATGGTTATGCAGTGAATTTATCACAAAAATCACAATTGACCCACTTAGCATCCAGTAACTTAAAGTCTTTTAAGTAAATTCATGCCAAAAAATGACCGTTAGAAGTGTGGACGGACAAGATTAGGCTTTTAAGTAAATCTGTGCCAAAATTCATGGAGTAAGACGTCCATTTCTCAATAAGATCAATTCTGGTGATTGAATGATGGACTCCCAGACAAAGCATTGGTAAACGAGATGCTCTACCTAACTGAGCTATAGCCCTTGTCATAGACATCTTATTCATCCATAATTAGATAAATAGGGTTCATAAGAAAAATACCAATAATAAAGAGCCTCTAGTCAATAGAGACTGAGGATATTGACTTGGGTACGAACTTGAATTGGGGAGTTCCATTACAGAGTTCAAGTCCAGATTTTAATGAAGAAGCTATGGGAACGACAGAACCAATGACTGTAGAAGATTCTGTTGAAGAACCTCCTTTTTTTTTTTACTATGAATCCCTGTTGGTCAGGTTAAGTGTTATGTGTTATATCCACACCTTCCAGAGAGATTATTTTAGAGCATGGCCCAAGGAATGATTTCGACCAGGCAAATATTTTTCTATTTTTACTTCATCCCTGCAGAAATGACCAGGGATGGCGTATAAACATCATGGTGAGTAAGGGAGATTTCAACTTGGATATTTCCCTAATTACTTTTTTCCTATCATGTGGCTCACTAAGTTTCGGATCTGGCTCATTCTTGGCCATGTCTTAGCAAGATCTCAAATAAACGGATGGACAGGATCGAATTTTCACAAAATTTCATAGCGTGCCTCACCTAGCTTCCTGAGGTTCCTGAGGTTGGAAGCATGTGGGGGTGGTAAGCAAATTGTGTGGCAATGACTTACATGGTATTTTGGGGCTGCACTATGATGTACGTGTTACATCCCTGTGGGAGAGGAACTTCCCCAAGTCGTGAATAATCAACCTCAGATCTTCAACCTGCCAAGTCAGTGAGCTTATTACAACTGCAGTTATATAACATGCTTATGATAAACTTACGAGTGACAAAAGGACCCATTCAATGGTGTTTATCTTGATGTAGCCCACCTGGTTCCTGTCGAAGAATCTAAATGCCTGTTCCAAGTTTAAAAAGCCCATCTCAGAATTGCTGGAAATGTTTTTTGAGCTTGATGTTTGACTAGATAAGTAGAGATGCGGTTCAGTTACACACCTGTAATCGTTCTTTATCAACAACCGACTCCATTGCGGCAGCATCAGACTTCTCTGACTCAGCCACTTGATCATTGCTAGCTCTTTTCCCCGACAAGTTTGTCATTCGTCTCAACAGTTTTATCTTCACTCTTTACTTCATCTGTGGGTTACTCCATTTTGTTTATGCCATCAGTTGCCTCCTTGTCATGCTTACCTTGCAGATCAGCTACCTCTTGTTCATTTCCTACCTGAAAATGGGAACTATCACTAGAGGGAATGCAGAAGCCAAGCATTCTTTGCAAGTGTTTGTCTCAACCAAAACATGGACGTCACAGATTCTCACACCAGGGCTAAAAGAATAAATGTTGGATGCAGCAAAGCCAAAAAATAAATAAACCAACCAATCAATCACTGGAAGAATTCCTCGGTACAAAAAACCAAGACCCTAGGCAAGCTGAGGTAACTAGTTGTTTTATTAAAACAAATAAAAATTCGACCATATACATGAAATCATATTACAACATAAGCTTTTATTAATTTAAAGAAAGAAAAACTACCTAAACTGGAAACTGACATGTCTGCCATCCAAAATGACTACTTTTAGAAGCCTGACTTTATGACACATCCACACAAGCATATTAGATATTTGATTTCATAGTTTGCTGTAATCTTTTACATGTTAAAAAAAAATAAAATAAAATAAAAACTGAGTAAGAAATAATACTTGTTTGTAATAAAATCAGCCCACTGTAAAAAAACAATAGTTAAAACCTCAAAACTAATCAATAGCACTAGAGTGTCGCTGCAATAAAAATAAGTAATGAAAAAAAAAAATTTATACATTTAGTTGTGTCGAGGGGTATGGGTGTCGGAAGGTCGGTCTCTTTAGAAACTGTAGCAACCATAAATTGTCATGTCTTTTGTACATAGAAAAACTCAACCAGGAACTTCATGTTTATCTAAACCTTGGATTGTACCAAAATTAGAGTTGTTAGTGTATGTTGCCTATCAGAACAAGTATGCTACATCCAAACTCACATCCATCCAAAGGGATGTGGCCCATGCTCTTACACACCCAGTATGTGAGGTGTAATCAATTGTGTCAACAGTAGTGCCACCTTTGATCGTCTATTCCTCCAAAAACACCCTAATATAATCATCCAAACCATCCAATCAATGGATTGAAGATGGTCCGCATTAGACTACAAGAGGTCCTATCAATGACCTAGACCCTCCATGTGGTCCCACCTGTCATTGTAGATCCCTCCCAAAATAATCACTTTGATTGGATGATCCTAGCCATCTGATCAATGACTAGGAAATGAATGATTCTTAATCAATACACTAGAAAAAGGCATCATCATTGTCCATCACATGGTGCCCACATTTGATTGCCCATCTCTATCAAGAGAATTACTTTGACCTGACTACAAGAACCATCCAAACAATTGCTTGGAAACTTGAAGTTCCATAATGATCATAGCCCTCAGATCGATAGCCAAAAAAATAGACGTTTTGCAGCAAGTGTGGATCTATTCACCCCTTGACTTTCCAGCTTCATGAACTCAGGAGTTTTGCTCTTCTTCTTCCTTTTTTTTTTTAGTTAAATTTCATTATTTGTGCCTGTTTGATAATTCAGCATTTAGTATTTAGTAAATTCAACAATTTAGATTAACCAAAGACAATAACTACAAAATTCAAGAATTTAGCAATTGAAAATTGCCAAGTTCACTGATTCCGTGGAATGATTACCCAGCGTAGCCATCAAAAATTCCTTGACTTTCCAACTTCCTTAATTGGGGAGTTCTAACTTTTTTTTAATTGCCAAATTCAAGATTTGTGCCCATTTTATTAATTGGGAATTAGTAACTAGTAAATTTACCATTTCAGGTAAATCAAACACATTAATTACGAAATCAATGAATTTGGCTGAGGGCCCATCCAAACACCTCCTGAATAAGCTTTCTAAAAATCACCAATATAATGCATTATGGCATGTATAATGCATTGAAACTATAGTTAGATTAAGTGTTCCAAACACCTATCTTTAGCATCATAGATTATGCCATAATATTCTTTTCTTAATCTATTATCTACTCTACCATGAGCCAACCAAACAGGCCCCATGTGTGCAGTTTCGTGAGAGCTATCTATTGTTAACAGGGTTCCTACATCACTTTAACAACTTAATTATGGTTGAAATATACAGCTTAATAATTTCATCCACAAATTTTAGACACATTTGTGGTATACAATCAGGCAATGGCTTCTGGAAGATGGTGACCAAAAAAAAAAAAAAAGAAAGAAAGATGCCAAACCCGCTATTTGATCCAAATTCGCTAAAAGTGAAGAGATGAAGAAAACAAAGGCAAGGAATCAACAAGCATGAAAGATGGAATTATGGAAACATAGAAATATTAAATACCAACTGAGGAAAAGAATCTTGCCTCATGAGGATCCGATAGCACAATATCATCCGTTTCCTGATAGTCACCAACATCTTCCTCTGGATCCTCTTCATCGGTATTGTCCTCCCTATTTGATTCATCAAGACCAGCTGCAGAAGCCTCCTCCTTAGGCATTGTATTTTCATTTTCTGGATTGGAAGCATCCTGCATTTCAGGTTTAGCAGATTCATTTTCTACAGGAGGTTCATCAGTAAACTTTGATCGCTTCTGTGTCTCTTTGTCACTCTCTTTGGCAGGGGCTTCTTCACGCTGCCTCTTCCATTGATTTCTTTCTCTTACAAATTTTATATGCAGTTTCTACATATAAAGGAAGCATCTTGATTGAATGAGATCAGAAGAGTGGGTCAAGGTAAGACTTAAATAATAAACAAACAAATTTTCTGTTCAGAACCTACCTCAAGAAATGCTAGAAGACGACAACCCATTTGGTACTGAAGCATTTCAAACATCGACTCAGCAAACAATGAAAGCTGCAAAAGGTGCAGTGGAATCACAAACAAGAAAAAAAACTTAACAAAAGCCATCAGAGATAACCAGCACTGTCAGCTCAGCTGCAACTTCGATTTAAGACAAGTTTGCGAAGGGATTTAAATTCCTTCTAAATGCGCGTTGACAAAACCTACATAAGGTATTTTCTTCTTTGGCAGGTACCCATAAAGGCATCTTTTAAAATGCAATAATATTGTATTCTATCTTTTAGCATTTAAATGGGATTTAAAATGCATTGAAACCTTTAGATACAACCTGTATGACATTGCAAACTTATTCACAAAATGTTACTGCACCTGGGTCTGCTTGGTATGAAGAAACCAAAGAGATCAACCAAATATATATATATATATAAGAATGGTCTCAAAAACCTTATCGAGACCAAGTAGGTCAGGTCAATCAGCAATGCCATCTGCATTTCAAAATTAGGCGAACAGTAGACAATTGGGTAAATACATAGAAAAGAAAAAGCAACAAGCAAACCTCTCAAATGTTGATTCCTCAATATCATTTTCATTATAATCCAGGAGCGCATCCAATGATAGTGAAATTGAGCGAACACTATAAGAAAACTGTCCTTTACCGGTGGTCAAACCACCAAAAACCGCCAGCAAATCCTTTGTCCGCGGTTAGTTAACAGCCAGTGAAGCTTCGATCAGTAAAGGATTTACCGGCGGTCAGGACTTTACTGACGATTGTGATGGACGCCGCTAAATCGTCAGTTTTTTGCTACACTACCAGAAAAATTGCCAAAAGCTACGGATAAAATTCGTAGCTGAAGAGAATTAGCCCCACAATGCGACCATAGCCATGGAGCAAATCTTTCTGATTTTTTTTTTTTTAAAAAAAAAGAAAAGTGAAATTGAAGACAAATTTCTGGAAGAAATGTACTGGAAACACAGATTGCAAAACAAAAATAATGGATTCACTTACCGAAGGAGTAAAGCCAAATGGATTTTTTTTTTATTTTTTTTCCCTGCTTCTTAATCTGCTAATAGATTCCTAGCATTTCGAATATATGATGGAGAGAGTCTCTGGGCCTGTGCATATGATTGGATGCTCTTCTTTGCTTGCTGATGTAAAGATCTGAAAGCATAATTCCATCTACAAATACCTTGATCTTTCAGTGCTTCAACCGCTCCAACGCTAACGGCGACGATCTATGCTCTGCTAGTCGAACTCATCTCTGTCCTGCGCTGCTGCTTCTTGGGTTTGAAAAAAAGCGAATTTTGGCAGTGAAAGATTATATAAACAGACAAGGAAAGATGGGAGGTTACAAAAATCGGAGGCGGATTTTTGGTAGCAAGGTCCACCTAAATTTTGAATTTGGTTCAGTTTTACAACTATGGGCTAAAATAAGTTGTAAAAACACATAAACAGCGCGGAATATACTGCGTACATCAGCTGAGTTGGAAATCATAATAATGAAGGATAAATTTCTCATGAAGCATGCGCCTGAGGAAATGAAATTGGCAGTTGAGAAGCCATGCTGTTGTGAATTCTGTATAATGACAAATGAAGGTCCCCATTGTGGATGGATCATAGCTTGAAATCACACTGACCAGATGATCTGAGTAATCAGGATCCACTTGTCAGGTCTCTTTTGAGATTCTGAGTAATCAAGATCCACTTGATTGGAATTGGTAGGATTCACAATAAAGACATCCCTTGTGTCCATCCCTGGGCCCACCAAAACTTTGCCCTTTCTAATTCTATTGGTCAATCATCATGCAATACTTTTAGAGGACCCAGAGGCCAAAGATGCGCACAGTATTCCCCAAAGGGCAGGAGTTCACTTGGCATTCTCATGCAACTATTTCACAAGCATCTTTGCATCATCTCTCATGGCCAAAAATAAAAAATAAAAAATCATGCAGTGTCACCCTAAAATCAACAAAAAGAAGCACTAGAACTACCAGCACAACTAATGCAACAAGTAGGATTATTCATTCCACAGCTTTATCATTCCATATTGGGGATCCTCCTTTCTTGTGTGGCTCTTTGAATAGGAAAAAGAATGGATCTGCCCACCCGTCGAGCAGGGACGAAAGTCGGCCTTAATGATCTGACGGTGCTGAGTGGAAGGGTCGTCGCTCAGCCATCCCACCCAATGAATCATTAGGATTCGTTTTCAATAGAATCTTCTGCAGTCACAGGTTCCGTTGTTCCCAGAGCGGGAAATTTTCTTGTCGCTCGGCTTCTTCCCCTTTTCACAAAGCGATTCTCGTAGTAGCGGCGAGCGAAATGGGAGCAACCTAAACCATGAAAACGGGGTTGTGGAGTTTGGAAATTTCTCATTCCCTCTAAGATAGAAATGGGAGCAACCTAAACCATGAAAACGGGGTTATGGAGTTTGGAAATTTCTCATTCCCCCCAAGATAGAAATGGGAGCAACCTAAACCATGAAAACAGGGTTGTGGAGTTTGGAAATTTCTCACTCCCCCCAAGATAGCGGCGTTCGGCTGGTTGGTGGGCAAGAACAAGTCTGAAACAGAGGTGGGACTCGCATATGATTGCTACCCGCTTGTATAGACTTTTCCACCGTGGTCAACTACAAAGGTGGGACTACATAGTTCACAGGTCGAACTAGTCTAACCTACTTATGTTGAACCTCACTATCTGTCTAACAACGAGAAGTCATAAGTCGCCTGGCAAAACGATGAGTGCTGAGAAGAAAGACTTATCTCTAAGTAAATTCAGTCCCCGGCTTACAAATATAAATGGATAATTGACACGATAAAGCCTCCGGAAGTAGATATTGCAGAGTAGATAAAAATATGTAGGATGCTGAATCCAAATAAGCTACAAGGAAGTTCATGACATGTTGCAATGAGAAACAGTTTGGATAAATAAGATGAAGAAGAAGACTTACTTTTTAATTAAATCATATAAGAGATGGAATCATAAAAAAAGCTAGATATTCAACACAGAAACAAGAAACCGAAAATTGACTCTGAGATTAGACATGGACTGTTCTGTAATAAAGTAACTTTTAATCCCTGAAAACCTCTTAAAACAGCAGCTCATCGCCATGTCCCAGTCCAAAATAACTAGTATATGACAAAAATCAAGAAAACGAAACATATGAAATTACTTAAAAGAAACTCAAAATTACATACAAAGTTAAATATAACTCGAATTTTGTATTAGGAGAATATTAATAGCTGACGAATGACTCCAGAGAGCAACTCCAGCTTTGCGAGTAATCCACGAGGAGGGGGATCAAACTCGTGTCTATGAGGAGCAAACCCACAACCAAAGTCGTTCACCCCAGCTCGTGATAGGTAATTCACAGGGAGGGGGATCACACTCGTGTCTATGGGGAGCAAACCCACGACCAAAGCCATTCACCCAAACTCGTGACGAGTTTTGGGAAGATTTATATATATATAAAGGATGCCCCTGTCCCTTTAAGGTGAGACCATTCCCTGCAGATGCATGCAATCACTCGCAAACCACGTGCATCAGAAAATGCACATGGAAGGAACTGAACTCAGTCATTAAGCGACATGAGCATACGCCTATAGGAGCAGGATTAAGTTTGAAAGGAATGGACAGGTGTAAGCTTACTAGTGAACACTGAAATTGAGGGTTAAAATTTTAGGAATATCGAGATGTGAGGATTAAAAATAAAAACTTACACTGATACACAGCATGTTGAACAAAGTAACTCGAGTCAGACCAAGTTAGGGCTGACCTGACTCAACCCAGTTTTGAAATAGACCTGACCCAAACTCGACCCAACTCAGTACCAAATCCAGCATGCCTGACCCGATCTGAGTTTGGGTCTGTTAGTAGGATAGATAACATACTTACCATAAATAAATTGTACAGTTATTTAGGAAACAGATCTGTAAATATCGTTGCTGTAATTAGGGGATATAGATGTTGTAATTAGGGGATATAGATGTTGTTGTAATTAGGGGATATAGATGTTGTAATTAGATGTTATTATGTTGTAATTAAGAGATATAGATGTTGCTGTAATTAGGTAATTAGGGGATATAGATGTTGTTGTAATTAAGGGATATAGATGCTGTAATTATGATTTTTATATAAGAAAAGGACCACTCGATTGAGGGTCATTGAGCAAATCTGACATGGTATCAGAGCCACTCTCTGCAACCTTATCTTTGGTCCAATTTTCGTGGTTCTAGGCTCTGGTTTTCTGGTTTTCTGGTTTCTTGGGTGTGGGTTTTGGTTTTCTGGTTTCTTGGGTGTGGGTTTTGGTTTTGGGTTTTGGTTTTCTGGTTTCTTGGGTGTGGGTTTTGGGTTCTGGTTTCTTGGGTGTGGGTCTTTCAAACTCAGTTTACAGGGAAGAATTATGCTGCCTGGGAGTTTCAGTTTCAACTTTTTGTCATGAGAAAGGAGTTGTGGGGTCATGTTGATGGGAGTGATCCAGCACATGTCCTTCTCATGTCAAGCTAATTGGGTGTAAGTGGGTTTTTTCTATGAAACTTCGGCCTGATGGGTCTGTGGATTGTTATAAGGCTCGTTTGGTTGCCCTTGGTAACCGCCAGGAGTATGGGGTTGACTATAAGGAGACTTTTGCTCCTGTCGCTACAATGACAACCGTGCGTACTATTATTGCCATTGCAGCCACTCAGGGATGGTCCCTTTGCCAGATGGATGTGAAGAACGCATTTCTTCACGGTGATTTACAGGAAGATGTTTACATGACACCTCCTCCTGGCCTCTGCTCATCGTCGACGTCGAATGTGTGTAAGCTGAAGCGCTCCCATTCGCCCAAACTTCTGATGGGTTTTGAGAAATATATATATTTTTTTAATAACGACAAGGTGTCCCTATTCCTTTAAGGCGAGACCATTTCCTGCAAATGCATGCAATCACCCGCAACCACATGCATCAAAAAATCCACAGAGAGGGAATTGAACTCAATCATTAAGTGTCATGACCATATGCCTATAGGAGCGGGATCAAGCTTGAAAGGGTTGGACAGGCATAGGCTTAATAGTAAATACAGAAATTGAAGGTTAAAATTTTAGGAATATCTAGACGTGAGGATTAAAAACAAAAAATTTCTCTGATACATAGCGTGTAGAACAAGGTGACAAGTCAAGTCGGACCAAGTTAGGGTTGAACCGACTCGACCTAGTTTTGAAATAGACCTGACCCGAACTCAACCCAACTCGGTACCAAGTCCAACATGCCTGACCCTCTGACCCGGTCACGGGTAATGAGTTGGGTTGAGTCAGCATCGAGTTGGGTCGGGTGTGGCGAGTCTCCAGATGCATGCAATCACCCGCCAACCACATGCATCAAAAAATCCACAGAGAGGGAATTGAACTCGGTCGTTAAGCATCATGACCATATACCTATAGGAGCGGGATCAAGCTTGAAAGGGATGGACAAGCGTAGGCTTAATAATAAATACCGAAATTAAAGGTCAAAATTTCAGGATCATCCAGATGTGAGGATTAAAAACAAAAACTTTCCCTGATACACAGTGTGTAGAACAAGGCAACAAGTCGAGTCGGACCAAGTTAGGGTTCAACCGACTCGACCCGGTTTTGAAATAAACCTGACCCGAACTCGACCCAACTCGGTACCAAGTTTAGCATGCTTGACCTGATCTGGGTCCGGGTTCGCCTGGACTAACCCAGACTGAGTTCGACCCAGTAACGAGTTGGGTTGAGTCACCACCAAGTCGGGTCAAGTGTTGCGAGTCTCCAGATGTGAGGATTACAAAAAAAAAAAAAAAAAAAAAACTTCCTCAGTTACACCACGTGCATCGAGTAATCCATGAGGAGGGGAATCGAACTCGTGTCTGTGGGGAGCAAACCCACGACCAAAGTCGTTCACCAAAACTCATAACAGGTAATCCACGGGGAAGGGAATCAAACTCGTGTCTGTGGGGAGCAAACCCACAACCAAAGTCATTCGCCCCAACTCATGATAGGTAATCCAAGTGGAGGGGAATCATACTCGCGTATATGGGGAGCAAACCCACGACCAAAGTCATTTGGCAAACCCCATATCGTATGAGCACCATATTATTATGCACAAAGAAACATATAATTTAAGGCAAGACTTGGAAGCATTTGGATTCAAGGATAATAATAAGCATGGTTTAAAAGCAGCACCCACACCAATTTCACCTTTTCCTCAAAAATCCCACCAACCACCTTATTTTCCGACACCACCTCATCTTGAAAACCTTGCAACAACCATTAGAAAACCTCTCATATTGCAGCATGTTTAGAAATATGAAAACTCAACTGACTCTCAATGTTCAGCCATTGTCCAATCCTGTACCCAACTCAATAACTAGATCCAAAGACCTAATGGGTACCAAAACTCAAGTGGATCCAAGTCTTCAATGCTATAGCAGCTCCGGGAGAACCAAACCCGGTTAGCTAAGCCCAGGTATGGGCACTTGGAACCGACCCAAACCCAACCATCCGCAGCCATATCAACAAACTTTTCCAAGAGGTTTAGGCAATGTTATCTACTATGCATCGCATGTGTAGACCAATGGGATATAAAAGTTGTCCATCATCTATGTCCGATTGTCAATATACTCTCACTAAAATTTAAATAGTAGGTTCCCCTAGGGTATTTGGGTTTGCCTAGTGAATCTGACCCGATTTTAATGGGTATAGGTCTCGTTTATTGGGCAAATTACTAAATCAGGTCAGGTTCACGTCTCACATTTTCGGAACCTAGGATTCCTTTCAAATCCATTTAGGAATTGAAACATTACCAAAATGTGCTATTTCAATTCCCAAAACGGAAAGTGGGTGTACATAGATCAATCAAGTTGGTTATCCATTGTAGATATAATTTCTCACATTTTTCGGCTTGCCTAGTTAAGGATAGTGCCAAACCAGCACCAAGTCCCAGGGAATCAAGGCAGGATTAGGGCCAACAGAGCATGGCCCTAGTTTGGCCTATCACCACACTAGCCTACCTAGCAAAAGCTAAGAAGCAATTGGGATTTGTGACAGGATACAACTGGTCCAAGAGTGATGATCAAGACTAAAATATCAACAAAAATGGAAGATAAAAGAACAGAACATATAAAGTGTTTGTATGCATCAAAGCCATTGGTATAAGGCATCTCGTCTTCATGCCATCAGATGTGCCAACGTGATACACGAGTCTAAGATCCAAGCCATCCACTAGGTGAGTCATAACATGTAAAGACCCTAGCCAACAAACCAAGCCGATCCACTCATCAGGTGGGCCACCAGCAATGAAACAAATGGATTGCTCCCAACTTTTCTTAAGCCATCAGATTATTTCTAACAGCATGGCCCATGTTAGAAGGACCCACCTATAGACATCTACAAAAAGAGAAGACCCACATTAGAACATGTGGTGGCATGAAATTGCACTGGCTGATACTCGTGTCAGATTAGCAAACCTCCAAGAGTTTGTGCCCACGAACAACGAATATAATTCCAGAAATTTACAGGAGAATTGCATCACTAACCACAAACAACATGAGTTTCAGGTCTGGAAACCAAAAGAAGAAGAAAACAGAGACTTTTAATGATGAGAATGAAATTGAAACCAGAAAAGGAACAGAAGAAACATACACAATTAGCATCAGCAAGTCTTTGAAGATCTGGACTACCCTCAACCCATGGATCTGTAATAAGAGTCTTACCATCACGTCGAATAGTAACACGATTGGGATCATCCTGTAGCAGCTAGAAATTACTACAAAGAAATATTGGATAGAAAAAGGGGATTATTACCCAAATACCTCAGTTTTAGTTAGTCCGCAAATGCTACCCCAAATGGCACATACGTTTTTTTAGGGAGCTTGTTTACTTCCATCGCCAGTAGCCACATGACGCGCCAGGGCTACATGTTGGCCACAGGTAAAAATGCGTCTGCAATGCTCTGTTCTCTTGTAGTGACAGTGAGACAATCACCTGTTAGTGAAATAAGGAGTGCATATGGTTAGGTTGGGTCGGGTTTAAGGGTGCCCATACCCGACCCATTTAAGAATCTAGTTGTTGTTTAACAACTAGACCAAAACTATATATATATAGACAATCATGTTTATGTTTATTCATTGTCAGCCAGCCACTTTGAGAATACAAGTTTAGATTGGAATTCAAGGAGCAAAGACTTTGATGTATTGATTTTATTTCAGAGTATATAGTCTTATAGTATTCTTCTTATCAATATATTTCTTAATTGTTCAAAATTTTCTAGTGTTTGATTCTAGCGCAGAATCCTTTCGTAGACGATGCATAAAATTTGTCTATTTTAAATGATGCCTCAATATTTTCAGCTAGAGAAACATTTTGTTATAAGTAAGTTCATCCTCAGATAAGAGTCTGACCGTTCTTATTTGTCTTAATCCTAATTAAGGATTGACCATTATTACTTTGATTTCATGGCTAATCAACCCTTGTGTGTAAAGTGGTATGTGATTTTGCTTATTGAAGATAGTCCAATAAAAGGGAAGCCGTGTGCACACTCATGGGAACTTACTCTAATCCTTTCATCAATGAGGATAGATAGTGAAATTGAGGGTTAAGATTTCAGGAGTCTCTAGATGTGAGGATTTTTTAAAAAAAAGAATAAAACTTTCTTTAAGGCGAGACTATTGCCTGCAGATTCTTGCAATCACATGCCAACTATGTACATCCGGTAATCCACGAGGAGGGGAATCAAACTCGTGTCTATAGGGAGCAAACCCATGACCAAAGTCGTTCGCCTTGACGGGTAATCCACGAGGAGGGGAATAGAACTCATATCTATGGAGAGCAAACCCAAGACAGTTCACCAAAACTCGTGACAGATAATCCACGAAGGGAATCAAACTCGTGTCTATGGGGAGAAAACCCACGACCAAAGTCGTTCGCCAAAACTCATGATAGGTAATCCACGAGAAGGGGGATCGAACTCGTGTCTATGGGGAGCAAACACACGACCAAAGTTGTTCGCCCAAACTCGTAACAAGTAATCCATGGGAGGGGAATTGAACTCAAGTCTGTGGGGAGCAAACCCACGACCAAAGTCGTTTGCCCAAACTCATGATGGGTAATCCCCACAAGGAGGGGAATCGAACTGGTGTCTGTGGGGAGCAAACCCACGACCAAAGCCGTTTGCCCAAACTCATGATAGGTAATCCCCACAGGGAGGGGAATCGAACTGGTGTCTGTGGGGAGCCAACTTATGACCAAAGTCGTTTGCCCAAACTCGTGATAAGTAATCCACCAGGGGAAGGGAAATCGAACTCGTGTTTACGGGGAGCAAACCCACGACCAAAATCGTTCGCCCAAACTCGTGACGGGTTTTGGGAAGTAAAACCTCACATCTTTTGTATCCTTAGATCTAAAGTAGATAAAAAAAAAAAAAAAAAAAAAAAAAAAAAAAAAAAAACAAAGGATTAGGATAGGCTCACCCTCGAGTATGGATTCGGCTATCCTTCTATTGGAGGTGAATGATATTACATTTAGTGAAGTTGTGTATTGTGTGTTTAGGGTGTAATTAGCTATGTGTGTAAACTGTCAAACCTTACTAAGATTAAGAGTTTCCTAAAACAGGAAAGACCCTTAGCATGAAGATTAGTTTGCCTCGAACAAAAATACCATTCATAAGTGGCATTTTCAAATAATCTATTTTTAAGAGATCACAAGTAAATCTATATATGGACTTTCATTGATTGATAAAAGGTCATTCCAACCAAAAATTTGAGGCATTATTTAGTTTTCACCTACTTGGAAATCTTGCTCAAGAACCATCTTTTGTTTAGATTCTTCTTTCTTTTTTACTTTCCTTCTTCTTCTTCTTCTTTTGTTCTTCTTCACCTAAGCTTGTATAGGGAGCATTGAGAAAGTAGTTCCACACCTTTCAAGCAATCATGCAATCAATGAAGAGGTTATCAATCAACTTCGCATCTCCCATACACATTATACATATGTGAGGAAGGATAAGGGATCTTATTTGCAAATTATTTATTGTCACACCCTCTTTCTTCTCACCAGTCAAGTGAATGCTACCACCCTTTGTGGAGCTCTATATGACCATACGAAGAAGATATGGGTGACCAATGTATTGACCTATGTACTCAACTATAACAAATGGGTGAAAATACAATCACAATTCCACTAAGGGTTGTATCACACAGACTATTTGGATCACTAACAAGGGCCTTAGCATATTCATGGTTTGACAATAGTGGCATATCAATCCTACAAACGCAAGCTAAAAACAACCTCAATAATACGAGAGGGTTTGTATCATTTTAAAATAGCCCAAATTACATGAAGGGTTTGGATCACTTTGCTTGCATATCAATTGATTTGGATTACTGAAAACAACCTCGATAATATGAACCGAGTGGATCACTAAAATGGATCAAATTATATAAAGGGTGTGGATTACTAAAATGGCCCAAATTATATAAAGAGTGTGGATTGCTAAAATGGCCCAAATTACGTGAAGGGCTTGCATCACTTTGCTTGGTTGTTTAAACATGGGCCTTTGCATATCAATTGATTTGGATAATTGAATACGACCTCAATAATATGAAGCATATAGATCACTAAAATGGGCAAAATTATATAAAGGGTGTGGATCACTAAAATGGCCCAAATTACATTAAGGATTTGCATCACTTTGCTTGCTTGTTCAAAAATGGGCCTTTGCATATCAATTGCTTTGGTTTGGATCACTGAAAATGACCTCAATAATGTGAGGCGTGCGGATCACTAAAATTGCTCAAATTATACAAAAGGGTGTCAATCACTAAAATGGACCAAAATATATAAATGGTGTGGATCACTTAAAAAGAGCCGATAACAAGATAAATTTGGATCACTCCAAACAACCCAAGCATTTCAAAAGGTTGTCCCACTTAGATCACTTCTTATGGCACCAATAATCCAAAAGGTAGGCCCATCCTATAAATGGTATGGTTAGCGAAAATAGAACCATGCTTGTCAATCATTCGCATTATTAGAAGAGAGCCGAGTGATTAGATTTAGGTCATTGCAGAGGGACCCATTGTGCATAACTCATGCACTCAAGTGTCTCAAATTTGTGAAAGCACATTTACAAATCCAGCAAGGGTTGTATACCATCAATTACATCGATAGCTAAACATGGACCTCATCAAATATTCATGGTTGACATTAGTGGATTGGATAACAGAAAAGACCCAATATTTTTTTTTATTATTTTTTAAGAAGTTTTAGCTATGGATCATTTCAATTTGCATTCTTCTTTTTTTCTTTTTGAAAGAAAACCTTATTAAAGGCGGACAAAATTTGCTAAAGAAAACAACCCACCTCTACAATTGAGGGGAATCAGATGAGATATTAGCAGGATTAACGGCCTTTACATAAAAAGCTCAACCCAAACATTACATTTTATTTCCCTAACAACCACAACATGCGAAGAACTCCTACTTTGAAAACATCTCCTATAAAAAAGCAATCTTCGCAAAGCTTTCTCCACTTTTCCCACCCCTCTTATATGCCAAGACCATAGAACGTCCACAAAAGAATTTGACCTCACCTAAGCTTGTATGGAGAGCACTCAAAAAGTAGTTCCACACCTTTCAAGCAAACATGCAGTGAATGAAGAGTTGATCAATGACTTCGCATCTCCCACACACATTATACATATGTTAGGAAGCATAAGGGATATTGTATGAAAATTATTGATTGTCAGCTTTCTTCCCACAAGTCAAGAGAACGCCGCCACCCTTGGCGGAGCTCCGTATGACCATATGAAAAAGAAATGGGAGACCAATGTACTAAACTATGTTATAAAACATTTGATTGGATTGTTGAACATGAGCCTTAGCATATCAATTAATTTGGATCACCAAAAGTGACCTCAACAATACGAAGGTTGATTCCCCTCAATTGTAGAGGTGGGTTGTTTTCTTTAACACATTTTGTCTGCCTTTAGTAAGGTTTTCTTTACATAAAAATCTCAACCCAAACATTACATTTTATTTCCCTAACAACCACAACATGCGAAGAACTCCTACTTTGAAAATATCTCCTATAAAAAAGCAATCTCCGCAAAGCTTTCTCCACTTTTCCCACCCCTCCTACATGCCAAGACCATAGAACGTCCACAAATGAATTCGACCTCACCTAAGCTTGTATGGAAAGCATTCAGAAAGTAATTCTACACCTTTCAAGCAAACATGCAGTGAATGAAGAGGTGATCAATGACTTCGCATCTCCCACACAAATTATACATATGTTAGGAAGCATAAGGGATATATCGTTTGAAAATTATTGATTGTCAACTTTCTTCCCACAAGTCAAGAGAACGCCACCACCCTTGGTGGAGCTCTGTATGACCATACAAAAAAGAAATGGGAGACCAATGTATTAAACTATGTATAAAACATTTGATTGGATTGTTGAACATGAGCCTTAGCATATCAATTAATTTGGATCACCAAAAGCAACCTCAACAATACAAAGGTTTTGGATGACTAAAATAGCCCAAGTTACATAAATGGTTTGGATCACATTGTATGGATAATTAAAACATGGGCCTTCACATATCAATTGATTTGGATCAATGAAAACGGCCTAAATAATATGAGCCTAGATTATATGATAGGTTTAGGTCACTTAAAAAGAGCCAGTAATATGAGCAATTTGGATCATTCCAAACAACCCATGCATTTCAAATGGTTAACCCAATTGGATCACTTTGAATGACCTAAGCATTTGAAAAGGTTGGTCCATCCTACAAATGGTTTGGTTACTAAAAAGGGACCATTCCTACAAATAATACGGATAACCAGAAACGAGTTGAGTGATTAATAGTTTTGGTCACAGCAAAGGGACCCAACCATAAGAACGGTTTCTATCAGTAAAGACAGAAAAAGAGATATTAATGGTTTTGATAATTGAAAATGGGCCCATTATGCATGACATATGCACCCACCAATTGTCTCAAATGGGTGAAAATACAATTAAAGAGCTACTACTAATGGTTGTATCGCACCGACTATTTGGATCACTAACATGGGCCTTGGCATATTCATGGATTGGATTGTTGAAAATAAGCACGACATATGCACCCACCAATTGTCTCAAATGGGTGAAAATACAATTAAAGAGCTACTAATAATGGTTGTATCGCACCGCCTATTTGGATCACTAACATGGGCCTTGGCATATTCATGGTTTGGATTGTTGAAAATGAGCACGTTGATATGTCAAGATTCCCCATAATGAACTTTTGTGCTTGTGTAACCCAACAAAGAGTATTAAACACTACTTCATTGGCTGGGTAAACAGAAGCCTAAGTTTTCCATTTGGTTTTCATCCAATCAGATGACGGGGTTTAGATCACTTAAAACAGCCAAGCATATGAACAGTTTTGATCCCTTGATTAGGCACAAACATATCAAAGGTTTGTGTCACTGAAAACGAGCCTGATCATAAGAACAATTTGAATCATTAACAATTTTGGTGCATGCAACACCCACTAATTGAATTGTTGAGGACAAGACTAACTATATAGATGCTTTGGATCACAGGAAAAAAAAAAAAAAAGAAGCAATCATATGAATAGTTTATATCATTAAAAACAAGTCCAATCATTTGAACAGTTTGTAGCACTGAATAAGGGCCCTAAAATAATAACAGTATGGATCTTTGTAAACCAACTCAATCAAATGAAAGATGTGGATCAACTTAGCATATCAATTACCATCAACCACTGAAAACAGACTCAATCATATGATGAGTCTGGATCACTAAACGTTGCTCAAATCATATTAAGCATTTTGATCAACCGATATGAGTCCAATCATATGAAAAGTTTAGATCCGCTAAAATGGCCCAAGCATGTCATAGGTTTGGATCACTAGAGAGAGGTCATATGAACAGTTTAAATAATTGTAAACAGATCCAACCATATTAATGGTTTGTTCAAATTGAACAATTATGCAAATAGTTTTAATCTCTGAATGGGTCCATGTTATAAAGGTTTGGATCATGGAAAACATGCCCAATCATGTAAAAGATTTGGAATACAAAATAAGGACTGTACTGTAAGACAGCTCAATCATATCAATAGTTTGGATCATTGAATATGATGTCTAAAAAAGAATGGATTGGATCCCAAAAAATAGGCCTGACGCAATTGACCTAGGCAACAAATGTCGCAAACAAGAAAAGATCCCAATTCTATACTTAGTGGCTAACCAATTGATAGACAGTTAAGAAGGTAAATACCTTAACAGTCTGCATTCAATGGAAAAAGGTCAAAATATTCTACAACTAAATTCCTCCACCCCTAACATTTTTTAGTGGATGTTGCATCCAACAAGCATTGTAAAACATCAATAGGTTTGATTGTTGGACAAAGATCTTGGCATCCAACAAGCATTGAAAAGCATCCTCATTTCAGCACTTGACTGAAATACCTATATGTTCCTTACCCAACCCAACCTAACCCAGCCTAACCCATTCGCAACATATGTCGAACCCATGCCCAAATATCAAAAGGTCACAATCACCCATTCCAAAAATATTTTTGGGACTTACCCATCATAAGATCAATGGTCAGTCACATATAAGGGGTTGGTGGGGCTTTGGTCCCAATAACCCAATACAAGTTTGGCTTGCCCTTGGGTCATATCAGTCACCTAGCCATTATGTGCGCTGCTTAATGGTCATCCTGAGACATAAAAATCAGGTCGATCCATCATAAGATCAATGGTCAGTCACATATAAGGGGTTGGTGGGGCTTTGGTCCCAATAACCCAATACAAGTTTGGCTTGCCCTTGGATCATATCAGTCACCCATCCATTATGTGCGCTGCTTAATGGTCATCCTGAGACATAAAAATCAGGTCGATCCAACACATAGATAAGCCATATCTCAGGGAACAGTTGGGTTCCATCTTAGTTCTATGGGGCTATGGGGCTCATTGCAGCAATTATATGCCATCCAATCCATTCATTTGATGCACCTCATCACTATGTAGGAACACCCCAAAGTTTTCGCTTTTCCAAAACTCAAGTGGGCTGTGATTATAGTGGTTTTTGGGATGACGCACATCTAGATGTGTAGTTGGAAATAGCACTTTTCGTGTAGGGAGGGATAGACGATAGAGATTGATTGGGAAGATATTGGGGTCATCCTACATTACGGTTCAATGGGTCCTGTCTCATTTATTGGACCTAGGATATCAGGTCGTATGCCCGAGTTCATGTGGGGTCACGTTGGTAGACCTGGTTAAAGTGGGTCAGGTCTAGCCAGGTAAATTTAATAGTAAAATTGTACATATTGACCATTCTAATAAAAGAACTAAGGGGTTTTAAACCAGATGCATATATGAGAGGCCATTTAAGAGCCTGTTTACACATCATGTGTCTCATCCATTGGGTGGGCCCAACCATTTAAATGCTCTTAGAAACTAATTTGAGCCTATATCCCAAGACCCAGTGGATACTCGTTGAGTACTTGAGAATGTAATTGGATCTGGTTTGAGTATTAAGAACTAGACTTGGACGATGGGTCCAACGAGTCCTTAAATGTCAATTGATGTAAAATGTCCCATACAATTAGTAGGGCTATCAAATGGTATTGGGTTCTAAACCGGACCAAGGCTAACCAGGTTAGAGCCTTGTTGGGTTTGAGTCCCTTTCAGGCCTAAGTCTAGTTCTTGAGGATCAAAACCTGAATTCAATTCAAGTACCCATGGGATCATGGGATCATGGGATCTTTAGATCTAGGTTTTGAGTTAAGTTTGGGACAAATTAAGCATTTACGATGGTTGGGCCCATCAAATGCATGGATTACATTGCACATTTGTTGCATGGTGTATAAACGTTAAACAGGCTCTCTTACATGTGAGTGACGTTGGAAACCTCAGTTCTTTAAGTTGAGAATTGTGTCCATACCAAACAAGACCTAACCCACCCAGGCTCAGTATCATTGGCACATGCCGGCCTTTCATTAGGTTTGTCAACGGGTAAGGCTCAAGGCAGGCACATTTAAAATTTTGAACAAGTCTAACCGTCAGGCCTAGTCCAACAGTTGAAAATCCAGCCGAAGCCAACCCCAGGCCTTGCTCGTTTACAGCACTACCTTTGATCATCAAACTAACTAGCACTACCTTCAATCATCAAACTGCTTGTGGACCCCACATGAGCCTAGCACTACCTTCAATCATCAAACTGCATGTGGACCCCACACGAGATTAAGTGGCTTTGCTTAGATTGCCTGTGGCACCCTGTTGTAGAAAGTTCCCTACACGAAGCTAGGTGGGGCCCACCGTGGTGTTTATAAGAATTCATCTAGGCTGATTATCCATTTTTCTAGATCATGTTAAGAAATGAACCAAAACAAGGAAGATTCAAAACTCTAAGTGGGCTACATGACAGGAAACTACAGGGATTGAATATCCACCATTGAAATATTCGTGGGGCGTTAAAACATTCATAGGGCAACAAAAGTTTTGGATTGGACTAATATATTTTTATGTTTTTAGTTCATCCCAATAGCAATGACCTTATGAACGATTTGGATGGGCACATAAGGTCATTGCTATTAAAAACTTTTTGTGAGGCCACAAAAGTTTTGGATATATTTGTGTTCTCTTCATCCAGGTGTGACTTTATCAACAGGTTGTTCGCAGGTAAACATTACAGTGAGCCCTAGTGAGATTTTAATCGACCATTGTTTCCTGTGATGTGGTCTTAGTCTTGTTGGCCCTCGATCAGGGTATACCAACTACATCTCTAGTTCCGGGTCTCAGCCAAGCTATGCCCATCAGCATCCACCCGTGGTGTGGGTAGGGGTGTCAACCGACTAGGGCAGGGCCGCCAAGCTCTTTTCAAGCCCAAACAAAGGCCTGGGCCCCACCAACTTCATACGTGTATATGGGTGTGCCCCAAAAAGATCTCAAAATGGGTGATTTTGATTTATGACCCTTTTATATTAGGTTGAGGGGTGCCCGTATTGGACCCATTGAAGAATCCAGTTAGAGTTTTGGACCTATACTTGACCCATTAAAATTTGGGTCCGGTCTAGGTTGGGTTGAAATCAAAGGCAGCCAACCCATTTAATGGGTTGATACTAGCCCCCAACCCAAATATGATCTGTTTATCATATGGATCATGTTAGGGTGGGATGGTAGTGTTGTCAATGGGTACCCGATGAACCCGACCCGATTTTAACAAGTTCAAGTTCAATAAATTGGACCCATTAAGATTTCAAAGACAAGAGTACCTGATGAACCCAACCCGATTTTAACAAGTTCAAGTTCAATAAATTGGACCCATTAAGAAATCTTCAGGTCTAGACAATAGACTTACCAATACTATTCTTTATTTTGTTTCGAATTTTGAGTCATCTAGCCCAACTCATTAATAACCTATGTGAGTGGGTAGGGTTCAAGTCAGCCTGACCCATTTAAGTAAATGGCCATGTCTAGCCAGAACCCAACCTGCTACTCAATAGAATAGTCTGAATCTACCTCAAAAGCAGGTTGGGTCAGTTGACCTGAAGGCCAACCCGACCTAGGGTAAATCTGGCCTAGGCCAAATCTGGCCTAGGTCCGTAAGCGAGTCTAGTTACAGGTCCAAGCCCAACTCATTCAGGTTTGGAACTCAAAACCCACAGGCCAATCTGGCCTCTTCATTTCTCTAATATAAGGTAAGTAGTAAACCATCTTTCGGGGGAAAAAGGCTACACAGTAATGTAAATGGAAATAAGAAAAGTGCCCTTAAAACACTACTCTATTAACTTGAGTGTAATTTTTTCTCCTCTTTTTATTTTTATTTTGTCTTTCAAACAAGCCTTGAACCAACTCAAGTCGACCCCATAACCGAATGAATGGCTTAAGATTACTTGAGACCAGTTTTTTCTACCTAATCCACTGATTTTTGCGCATAGGCATCTAAACAGTGGGAAACACCTGATGAATGACTTGGATTTCTACAAGTGTCACACCTTGGCACATGTGATGGCATGTAGATTGGGCAGCCTCATATATTGGTTGCTTAATATATATGGGCAGCCTCATATATGGGGGGGATCATATGTGGCACATGTGACGAAATGTAGATTGGGCAACCAAATGTGTGGGTGGCTTAATAAACCTCCAACTAGGGGAAGGATTAGCTAGCTTAGCGATTACATTGAAATCAGGACTATTAAAATTCGAATTCTTCAAAATCCTACAGAAAACCGATTGTCATAGGCACAACCAACAGAATATTCAGATCGGATGTAAGACAGATTTTTCCACACAAATTGTACTAAATTTAATTTTTTCTATAAAAGAATTATACTTGAGAAAACTTCCACTCAATTTATCAGTCATGTGGCAGCCAAAAAGATTACTAGGTTAGGAATATGAGAAATTTTTTTTTTGCTGTAAAAGAATTATACAATTTTGTCTCTAGGTTAAAGATATGGCACAAATTAATCAACATACAGAAACTTTTCATCAGAATTCTGAAAAACTGAAACACTTATCCCATATTCTAATTCATGACTCCAAACTTAAAAAGATGCTACAAAAAAAATATATAAAGGAACTCGCAGCCAAAAAGTAACCTGAATAGTTCCTCAAGAAAATGTATTTCTGATTCAGATAAGCCTCTCCTGTAAAAGAAGAGGTTCAACAAATGAAACTAAGGAAATACTGTCAAATACAAAGATGATAGGGGAATACAGTCAAACTGCATTGGATCTGCAGAATATTACCTAATGGCCATTTTCATTGTGTTGGAAACATCCACATTGGTTGTAAATATCAAAACAACTTATTAGCTAAGATCTGAAAACATAATCCTCCACTAGTATTTGCAAGTTCGAGGTAGTCAACAAGACTTGTGAAAAGAAAATCTACCCATGTCTACTTGACAGAGAATCCTTGTGCATTTTGGACAAAATAGACTACTCAGTAGAGCAGGATCATAAAAGTTGCATAAAAATCAACTACTTAGGTTAATCTTAAAATTTTCAATTCGAGCAGACTGACCATAAACTGAAAATAAAATCAGTTTACCTAAAACAGAATATACATTAGTCACCATCATTGTGTGAGAATAGAATCAGCATATTAGATCACCACAATTCATACAGCTAAGAGCTTAAACAATTCATACTACTATAATAAATTTCATTATGCAATTCCGATTGAGGCAAAACAAATTCCTAGTATTAGATACATCATCTTTATGAGATAAAACCTATCGTATGAGCACCATATTATTATGCACAGAGAAACAGAAGATATATGGCAAGACTTGGAAGCATTTGGATTTAGGGATACAAACAAGCATGGTTTAAAAGCAGCACCCACACCAATTTCACCTTTTCCTCGAGAATCCCACCAATCGCCTTATTTTCCGACACCATCTCATCCTGAAAACCTTGCAACAACTATTAGAAAACCTCAATAACTAGATCCAAAGACCTAACGGGTACCAAAACTCAAGTGGATCCAAGTCTTCAATGCTATAGCGGCTCCGGGAGAACCAAACCCAGTTAGCTAAGCCTAGGTATGGGCACTAGGAACCGACCCAAACCCAACCCATCTGCAGCCATATCAGCAAACTTTGGATTTAGGGATACAAACAAGCATGGTTTAAAAGCAGCACCCACACCAATTTCACCTTTTCCTCGAGAATCCCACCAATCGCCTTATTTTCCGACACCATCTCATCCTGAAAACCTTGCAACAACTATTAGAAAACCTCAATAACTAGATCCAAAGACCTAACGGGTACCAAAACTCAAGTGGATCCAAGTCTTCAATGCTATAGCGGCTCCGGGAGAACCAAACCCAGTTAGCTAAGCCTAGGTATGGGCACTAGGAACCGACCCAAACCCAACCCATCTGCAGCCATATCAGCAAACTTTTCCAAGAGGTTTGCTAAGGCAAAGCACATAAAAGGCAACGTTGTCTACTAGGCATCGCATGTGTAGACCAATGGGATATAAAAGTTGTGCATCATTTATGTCCGATTGTCAAGATACTCCCACTAAAAGTTAAATAGTAGGCTCCCCCAAGGTGTTTGGGTTTACCTAGTGAATCTGAGCCTATTTTAATGAGTATAGGCCTCGTTTATTGGGCAGATTACTAAATTAGGTCAGGTTCATGTCTCACATTTTCGACCCAATCAAAAATCATGTCTAATTAATTGGGTTCTTGATATGCAAATTATCAAAGTGGCACAAAACATTATTGCTATTTTGAAAAAGGTTTAAACATTCTTGAGCCTTCTAAATTAGTACAGTGAGACAATCGCCAATTAGTGAAATAAGGAGTGCATATGGTTAGGTTGGGGCAGGTTTAGGGGCGCCCATACCCAACCCATTCAAGAATCAAGTTGTTGTTTAACAACTAGACCCAATATATATATATATATATATATATATATATATATATATATATATATATATATATATATATATATATATAATCATGTTTATGTTTATTCATTGTCAGCCAGCCACTTTGAGAATACAAGTTTGGATTGGAATTCAAGGAGCAAAGACTTTGATGTATTGATTTTATTTCAGAGTATATAGTCTTATGGTATTCTTCTTATCAATTTATTTCTTAATTGTTCAAAATTTTCTAGTGTTTGATTCTAGCGGAGAATCCTTTTGTAGATGATGCATAAAATTTGTCTATTTTAAATGATGCCTCAATATTTTCAGCTAGAGAAACATTTTGTTATGAGTAACTTCATAATCCAAGTAGTGTCCTTACTGAGCCTAACTTCATCTTCGGATAAGAGTCTGACCGTTCTTATTTGTCTTAATTCTAATTTAAGGATCGACCATTATTACTTTGATTCCATGGCTAATCAACCCTTGTGTAAAGTGATATGTGATTTTGCTTATTGAAGATAGTCCAATAAAAGGGAAGCCATGTGCACACTCATGGGAACTTACCCTAATCCTTTAACCAATGAGGATAGATAATGAAATTGAGGGTTAAGATTTCAAGAGTCTCTAGATGTGAGGATTTTTTTATTTTTTATTTTTTAAGAATAAAACTTTCTTTAAGGTGAGACTATTCCCTACAGATGCACACAATCACCCGCCAACTACGTGCATCGAGCAATCCACGAGGAGGGAATCAAACTTGTGTCTGTGGGGAGCAAACCCATGACCAAAGTCGTTCGCCCTGACGCGTAATCCACGAGGAGGGGAATCGAACTCATATCTGTGGAGAGCAAACCCATGGCAGTTCGCCAAAACTCATGACAAATAATCCACAAGGAGGGGAATCAAACTCGTGTCTATGGGGAAAAAACCCACGACCAAAGTTGTTCGCCAAAACTCATGATGGGTAATCCACGAGGAGGGGAATCGAACTCATGTCTGTGGGGAGCAAACACACGACCAAAGTTGTTTGCCCAAACTCGTGACAGATAATCCATGGGAGGGGAATTGAACTCAAGTCTGTGGAGAGCAAACCCACGACCAAAGTCATTTGCCCAAACTCGTGATAGGTTATCCCCACAAGGAGGGGAATCGAACTGGTATCTGTGGGGAGCAAACCCACGACCAAAGTCGTTTGCCCAAACTCGTGATAGGGGATCCCCACAGGGAGGGGAATTGAACTGGTGTCTGTGGGGAGCAAACTTATGACCAAAGTCGTTTAACCGGGGGAGGGGAAATCGAACTCATGTTTATGGGGAGCAAACCCACGACCAAAGTCATTCGCCCAAACTCGTGACGGTTTTTGAGAAGTAGAACCTCACATCTTTTGTATCCTTAGATCTAAGTAAAAGGTGAAAAAAAAGGATTAGGATAGGCTCATCCTCGAGTATGGATTTGACTATCCTTCTATCGGAGGTGAATGATATTGCATTTAGTGAAGTTGTGTATTGTATGTTTAGGGTGTAACTAGCTATATGCGTAAACTGTCAAACCTTACTAAGATTAAGAGTTTACTAAAATAGGAAAGACCCTTAGCATGCAGACTAGTTTGCCTCAAACAACATCATTTCAATGTTAATAACATTGGAATGTATCAAATTCATATTGAAATGAACGATGATGAACTCATACAATTACAAGATGTATTTGAAACTTGACAAGAAGCACAAGCGCTCCTTCTCCTATACAGTACAATTTGCAACAAGAGCTCATCTACATATAATATTCTAGAAAGAATTTGATGAGGTTATTGGGAAGATGTACCCCAGACTTGCATGGATGCTTCATATGTCTCATGGCAACGTGACTTCTCAGATGGAAAAACTTAGAGGAAAACAAACATAAATAACAGAGTCAAAACATCAAGGAAATGGAAGATTTCAATTTGCAGAGCAGCACAACAACTAGAAGTTGGCACAGCTCTAGGAAGAAAACCGGGAAAAAAACAGATGGGAAGCCAGATAAATCTAAGATCTACAAGGTTAATTAAAAATAAACCACTCCTATCGTGCTACAGCTAGCTATCCACAACTGCTACTAAATGTAAAATTCTCTAAATTGAAGATGAATCACATCCATCTCCAATGAGGATTGGTTTCTGCTAGCAGAGGGAGTGGTATGCGGGAAGTGCATGCTCCGATAAAAATAACACATAACAAATCTTTCTCTATTTTCCTAATCTGCACTCCAGATCAAAATTTAACATTACACAGTTCATGAACCAGGTATTTATCCTAACAAAAACAATAGCTTCCTATGAAGAAAATAAAAAAACACTGTAACAAGCCGAAAAAAAATAATAATTAAAGAAGTAGGTTTGTCATAGAATTGGGAAGTAGGTTTCTTGAGAGAGATGGAAACAAAAGAATGATGTATTGGATACCTGAGCTGCTGCCCTTCAACTGATGAACATGGGCATCAACCTTTTTGAAATCTACAGGTTGTTGATCTCTTCAAGAAAAGAAAAACATAGAAAAAGTATCCAACAAGAGAGAGAGAGAAGCAGATTCCTCACAGAGCTCTGCTCAAATCATCACGAAGCTTCTCAGAATCATCAAAGAAGAGAGACACCACTTCAAAAACAAAATTTGGGTTGCTCTTATCTTGCAACTGCTGCTGCCGTGTATATTGATCATCCAAGAATCCCTTCCAAATAGGAGGAAAAAAAAATCAGATGGTTACACCCATATGATAGTTCACCAACACTTTGATAATGGTGGTGACTCATCCTCCTCAATTGTGGTGCCCATGCACTACCCAAACCATCCAATCATCCAAATTGTGGGACACATTATGGATGGAGCATATCTCAAATACCATACTGATCAAGCAATCCAAACCATCTAATTAATGGTACTTATCAAATGTATGGTTAAGAATAAAACAGTGAGTGGCCCTAGTTCCAACTGAAAAAAATCAGATGGTTCCAATATCTGCTTACTTTTACTTTCGGGTTATGCTCCATCCATAATTCAGTCAAAGATTTGGGAGGTTTCAAATATATGGCAATGAGGTTCCAAATTTTTATAGTAAATGGAAGAGCCCTTGTGGATTTAGTAATGTAAATCTAGGCAAAAAAGTAAGACCAAGAGAACCGGTCATTTAAAAAGAAAAAAAAAAAAAAACAAATAATGACACCATCACTTGTCAGTTTTCTTTACCAATTTCATGCAATCGTGTGCTTCAGTAGATAAGCTAGGATCCAGCCCATGATCTTAAGGTTGAGACACAGTGATAATCCAATCAAGTTACAAGTGTTATCATAGTCTTGGTAAGAAGTGTTTTAGAATACAAAGAAAGAAATATCTATTATAAGAGGCATCACTATAAAAATTGAAACCTGCTCAATCTCGATAAACTTTTCTCCACGCCCACGATCAAGGATTTTACATACTTTATAAAACTTAGAGAACCTTTCAGCCCACAACAAGGAAGTAGCTTAAGGCATGACGAATAGGAAAAAATTTACTTAAATCAGACGTCTAAATTTTTTCCCCTAGCCACTTTGACAATAGAAAGTATAGATTGCAATATAAGGATCAAAGGCTTTGATGTATTAATTTTATTTAAGAGTAGATCGTCCTTTGGTATTCTTCCTATCAATTTATTTCTTAATCATTAAAATTTTCCTAGTTTTTTATTCTGGCGCGGAATGCTTTTGAATATGATGCATAAATTTTGTCTATTTTAAATGATGCCCAAGTATTTTCAGCTAAAAAAAAATATTTTGTTACGAGTGACTTCCTAATCCAAGTAGTGTCCTTATCCAAGCCTAACTTCATCTTTAGGTAAGAGTTTGATTGTTCTTATTTGTCTTGATCCCAATTAAAGATCGACGGTTATTACTTTGATTCCATGGCTAATCAACCCTTGTGTAAAGTGGTGTGTGATTTTGCCTATTGAAGATAGTCCAATAAAAAGTAAGTCGTGTACACATTCATGGGACCTTACCCCATCTTCTAGGACAAACCAAAACCTGAAAATGATCACGAGAATGAGTGAAGTGATAGGAGGCAAGGCAGGATTTCTAATTCAAATAGGGGATGTAGATGGACTTTTTGGTCTAGCGAATAACTTATAGGCAATAAGAGTCAGTCAACCAACACCAGATGATAAGCCCCTTCAGGGGGTCGGGCTGGCCTGACCCCTAATAGATCCATTTTGAAGAAAAAAAAAGATTTATAAATTGAAGTTCGAGACGAAGGCTTTGACTGGAAATGCCATGTCATTCATGTAATTTTGTTGCTCTAGGAGTAGCTCCCATGTTTTGGGAGTAGCCACCGCAAAATACGACAACATAATCAAGAGAGCTAGAAGCCATGGCCACTCGGAGTGCACTACTAGATTGGGGCTCCGTTTTTCAGCAGATATGATGTCCCCCTATTAGTGATAGCATGCTTCGGAACTCGCTGATAGGAAAGAAGAGAAAAACACAGAGCAATGCCAACAACAGAGTCAATCCGTTATTCATTGACAGAAGAAGCTCTCGTTCAGTCGTTAAGCATCACTAGCTTACCCCTATAAGGGCGGGATGGATCTTGAAAGGAATGGATGGGCATAGGTGTAATAGTGAACACAGAATTGAAGGTATCATCAGGAGTGTCCAGATGTACGGATTTATTAATATAAAAAAAAACTTTCCTTATTACAACTCGTGCATCGAGTAATCCATGAGGAGGGGAATCGAACTCATGTCTGTGGGGAGCAAACCCATAGCTAAAGTCGTTCATCAAAACTCATGGCAGGTGGTCCCCGGGAAGGGGAATCAAACTCGTTTCTATGGGGAGCAAACCCATGACCAAAGCCATTCTCCCGAACTCGTGTCCGTGGGGAGCAAACCCACAACCAGAGCCGTTCTCCCGAACTCGTGACCAATAACCCACGAAGAGAGGAAATGAACTCGTGTTTATGGGGAGCAAACCCAAGACCAGAGCCATTCGCCCAAACTTGTGAAGGGTTTTGGGCAGTTTTTTTTTTTTTTTTAAAGACAGGGTGTCCCCGTCCCTTTAAGGCAAGACCATTCCCTGCAGATGCAAAGTAATCACTTGCCAACCACGAGCATCGGAAAATCCACGATGAGGAAATTGAATTCAGTCGTTAAGCGGCATGAGCATACACCTATAGGGGCGAGATCAAGCTTGAAAGGAATGGATAGGCGTAGGCTTAATAGTGAACACTAAAATTGAAGGTTAAAATTTTGGAAATATCCAAATGTGAGGATTAAAAACAAAACATTTCCCTAATACACAGTGTGTAGAACAGAGCAACTAGTCGAGTCGGACCAAATTAGGGATGAAGGGCTGACCCGACTCAACCCGGTTTTGAAATAGACCTGACCTGAACTCGACCCAACTCGGTACCAAGTCCAGCATGCCTGACCCGATATGAGTTCGAGTCTGGCCTAGACTAACTTAGAATGAGTCTGACCCGGTCATGGGTACCAAGTCGGGTCAGGTGTGGCGAGCCTACAGATGTGAGGATTTAAATTATTAAAAAAAAAAAACTTCCCTAGTTACACTGCGTGCATCGAGTAATCCACGGCGATGGGAATCGAACTCGTGTCTGCGGGGAGTAAACCCACGACCAAAGTCGTTTGCCCAAACTCATAACAGGTAATCCACGGGGAAGGGAATCAAACTCGTGTTTATGGGAAGCAAACCCACAACCAAAGTCGTTCGCCCCAACTCATGATAGGTAATCCACAGGGAGGGGAATCGCACTCGTGCCTATGGGGAGCAAACCCACGACCAAAGCCATTCTCCCAAACTCATAACGGGTTTTGGGAATTTTTTTTTTATAACGACAGGGTCCCCGTCCCTTTAAGGCAAGACCATTCCTTGCAGATGTACGCAATCAGCTGCCAACCACGTGCATCAGAAAATCCACGGAGAGGGAATCGAACTAGGTCGTTAAGCGTCATGAGCATACGCCTATAGGAGCAGGATCAAGCTTGAAAGAAATAGACAAGCGTAGGTTTAATAGTGAGAATTAAAAACAAAAAAAACTTTCCCAGATACACAGCGTGTAGAACAAGGCAACGAGTCGAGTCAAACCAAATTAGGGTTGAACCGACTCAACCTAGTTTTGAAATAAACCTAACCCAAACTCGACCCAACTCAGTACCAAGTCCAGCATGCCTGACCCGATCTGAGTCCGGGTTTGGCCTAAAATAACCTAGACTATGTTCAACCCAGTCACAAGTATCGAGTTAAGTCGAGTCAGCAAACCCACGACCAAAGTCGTTCACCCAAACTCATAACAGGTAATCCACGAGGAGGGGAACAAAACTCGTGTCTGTGGGAAGCAAACCCACGACCAAAGTCGTTCGCTACAACCCATGATAGGTAATCCACGGGGAGGGGAATCACGCTCGCGTCTATGGGGAGCAAACCCACGACTAAAGCCATTCGGCCTAACTCGTGACGAGTTTTGGGAAGTGAAACCTCACATCTTTTTAAGATCCAAGTAAAATGAGAAAAAAGGATTGGGGTAGGCTCATCCTTGAGTATGTATTTGACTATCCTTCTAATGGAAGTGAATGATATTAAACATTTAGTGAAGTTGTGTGTTGTGTGCTTAGGGTGAAACCTCACATCTTTTTAAGATCCAAGTAAAATGAGAAAAAAGGATTGGGGTAGGCTCATCCTTGAGTATGTATTTGACTATCCTTCTAATGGAAGTGAATGATATTAAACATTTAGTGAAGTTGTGTGTTGTGTGCTTAGGGTGTAATTAGTTATATGTGTAACTTGTCAAACCCTATTAAGATCAAGAGCATCCCAAAATAGGAAAGACCCTTAGCATGAAAATTAGTTTGCTTTAAACAAAAATATCATTCATAAGTGGTATTTTCAAATAATCCAATTTTTAGAGATCAAGAAGTTAATCTGTGTACAGAGTTTCATTAATTGACAAAAGGTCATTCCAACAAAAAATTTGGGGCATTTAGTTTTCACCTACAAGGAAATCTTGTTCAAAAACCATCTTTCATTTAGATTCTTCATACTTTTTTTTTACTTTTTCACATTTCTTCTTCTTTTTTTTTTATGTCCTTCCTACTTGTTTATTGTTTTGTATTTTTTCTCTCGGTAAAGCTTAAAACCAACAATAGAAATTAGTTATGGCTCATTTCAAATTGCCTTATTTTTTTCTTTTTTCTTTTTTAGAGAGCTTCATTAAAAGCCCACAAAATGCGCAAAGGAAAGCAACCCACCTATACAATTGAAAAACATACGAGAGATTATCAGGATTAATTGGCTTTACATAAGAAGCCCAACCCAAAAAATACATTTAATTTCCCTAACGACCACATCATATTCTGGAAACATCTCCTATAAAAAATCAATCTCCACAAAGCTTTCCCAACTTTTCCCACCCCTCCTGAATGCAAGACCACAAAAGGTCCACAACAGAATTTGGCTTCGCTTATGCTTGTATGGAGAGCATTGAGAAAGTAGTCTCACATCTTTCAAGCAAACATGCAATGAATGAAGAGGTGATTAATAGACTCTGCATCTCCCATACACATTATACATATGTTAGGAAGGATAAGGGATCTTTTCTACAAATTATTGATTGTCAACACCTTCTTTCTACCCACAAGTCAACCGACCGTCATTGCCCATGGTGGAGCTCTATATGACCATACCAAAAAGAATAGATGTGGTAAATGATCATCTTCCCCCTAGTTTCTTCCCCACTAACAATGAAAGGGTATTATCATTCGCCCAAACTCGTGACGGGTTTTGGGATTTTTATTTTTTTTTTAAATAATAAAGACGAGGTGCCCCGTCCCTCTAAGGTGAGACCATTCTTTACAAATGCGGGGGAGTCCCCGTCCCTTTAAGGTGAGACCATTCCTTACAAATGCACGCAACCACCTGTCAACCTCGTGCATCAGAAAATCCACGGGGAGGAAATCGAACTCAATCATTAAGCGTCATGAGCATACGCCTATAGGGGCAGGATCAAGCTTAAAAGGAATGGACGGGTGTAGGCTTAAACTGAACACTAAAATTGAAGGTTAAAATTTCAAGAATATCCAAATGTGAGGATTAAAAACAAAAACTTTCCCTGATAAAGGTGAAGAACAGGTCAACGAGTCGAGTCAGACCAAGTTAGGGTTGACCCGACTCGCCCAACTCAGTACCAAGTCCAGCATGACTGACCAGATCTAAGTCCAGGTCTGGCATGGACTAATCCAGATTGAGTCTGACCCAGTCACAGGTACCGAGTCCAGTCGAATCAGCACTGCGTCGGGTCAAGTGTAGCGGGTCTACAGATGTGGGAATTATAAATAAAAAAAACTTCTCAGTTACACCATGCGCATCGAGTAATCCACGAGGACGGGAATCGAACTCTTATCTGCGAAGCAAACCCACAACCTAAGTCGTTCGCCCAAACTCATAACAGGTAATCCACGGGCAGAGGAATTAAACTCGTGTCTGTGAGGAGCAAACCCACAACCAAAGTTGTTCACCCCAACTCGTGATAGGTAATCCATGGGGAGGGGAAACACACTTGTGTCTATGGGGAGCAAACCCATGACCAAATCCATTCACCTAAACTCGTGACGGGTTTTGGGAAGGTTTTTTTATAACAATAGGGTGTCCCTGTCCCCCCGTCCCTTTTGGGAAGCGAAACTTTACATCTATCGAAGATCAAAATAAAATGAGAAAGAAGGAATGGGGTAGGCTCATCCTTGAGTATGTATTTGACTATCCTTCTATTGGAAATGAATGATATTCAGCATTTAGTGAAGTTGTGTATTGTGGTGTAATTAGTTATATGTGTAAAGTAATTACACAAGGAAAGACACTTAGCATGAAGATTATTTTGCCTCGAACAAAAATATCATACATAAGTGGTATTTTCAAATAATCAATTTTCTAAAGATCAAGAAGTTAATCTGTATATTGAATTTCATTTATTGATAAAAGGTCATTCCAACAACAAATTTGGGGCATTTAGTTTTCACCTACTAGGAAATCTTGCTCAAAAATCATCTTTAGTTTAGATTCTTCATACTTTTTTACTTCTTTTTTTTTTTATTTTACTTTCTTCTTTATTTATGTCCTTCTTATTTGTTTTTCGTTTTGTATTTTTTGTAGTAAAACCTAAAACCAACAAAAGAATTTAGCTATGGCTCATTTCAAATTGCCTTCTTTTTTCTTTTTTTCTTTTTGAGAGAGCTTCATTGAAAGCCCACAAAATGCGCAAAAGAAAACAACCCACCTACACAATTGAAAAACATATGAGAGATTAGCAGGATTAACTGGCTTTATATAAGGAGCCCAACCTAAAAAAGACATTTAATTTCCCTAACAGCCACAAAATGCGAAGTACTCCTATTCTAAAAACATCTCATATATAAAAGCAATCTACACAAAGCTTTCCCAACTTTTCCTACCCTTCCTGAATGCCAAACGACAAAAGGTCCACGACAGAATTCGGTTTCACCTAAGCTTGTATGGAAAGCATTGAGAAAGTAGCCCCACATCTTTCGAGCAAACATGCAATGAATGAAGAGGTGATTAATTGACTCTACATCTCCCATACACATTATACATATGTTAGGAAGGGTAAGGGATCTTCTTTGCAAATTATTGATTTTCAACACCCTCTTTCTTCCCACAAGTCAAGCGAACGTTGTCACCCATGGCGGAGCTCTGTATGACCATACAAAAAAGAATAGATGTGGTAATTGATCATCTTCCCCATTAATAATTAAAGGGCATTATCATTGTACATACAGTATCACCTATTGGAATTTTTGGTAGACCTCATTGATATATTCATGTATATCTTCATACATCTCATTCATTGAAATTAACCGCCATTTAAAAACATCCATCACAATGAACAACCAAAAGGCACTATCATTGTATATAATGTATCACCAAAAATGACCTTAATGATATTAGAGCATGGATCACTAAAAGGGCATTATCATTGTATCACCAAAAATGACCTTAATGATCATCTTCCCCATAGTTTCTTCCCCATTAACAATTAAAGGGCATTATCATTGTACATACTGTATCACCTATTGGAATTTTTGGTAGACCTCATTAATATATTCATGTATATATTCATACATCTCGTTCATTGAAATTAACAGCCATTATGAGTTTAGATCATGAAAAGCATTTTTAATGATAGGATGAGTTTGGATCATGAAAAACAACTTCAATCGTATGATGCGTGTCGATCGCCGAATGAGCCGAATCATATGAACTATTTGGATCCACAGAATGGCCCATGCATGTCAATGCTTTTTATCCATCGAAATAGTCCATGTCAAATATTTGGATAACTAGAAATGGCCAAATCATATGAATTTGGATCGTTGAAAAAATAAACCCGATTGTTTGAATTGTGTATCAAACTAAAGAGGGTCCTACAAAATTAATGATGTGGATCACTGAGAACTAACGTCAAATATTATGAATTGATTATTTTAACTTAACATATCCATTGGGATGTGTCATGGAAAGAGGCTTCAATCATATGATTAGTTTAGATCACTAACAACAGCACGAATCATATAATGCATTTGAATCGCTGAATGGGCTAGATCATATAAGAAATTCAAATACGTTGAAATGGCCAAAGCACGTAAAAGGTTTTGATCCATTGGAATGGGCCAAATCATATGAACAGTTTGGATCATTTGTAAACCTGAAGAGGGATCTACAAAATTTAGGGCATGGATCAACTTAGCATATACATTGCCAATCATATGACAAGTTTGGATCAGGAAAGGCAGCTTTAATCATATGATGAGTTTTGATCATATAAGAAATTCAAATACGTTGAAATGGCCAAAGCACATTAAAGGTTTTGATCCATTGGAATGGGCCAAATCATATGAACAGTTTGGATCATTTGTAAACCTGAAGAGGGATCTACAAAATTTAGGGCATGGATCAACTTAGCATATACATTGCCAATCATATGACAAGTTTGGATCAGGAAAGGCAGCTTTAATCATATGATGAGTTTTGATCATATAAGAAATTCAAATACGTTGAAATGGCCAAAGCACATTAAAGGTTTTGATCCATTGGAATGGGCCAAATCATATGAACAGTTTGGATCATTTGTAAACCTGAAGAGGGATCTACAAAATTTAGGGCATGGATCAACTTAGCATATACATTGCCAATCATATGACAAGTTTGGATCAGGAAAGGCAGCTTTAATCATATGATGAGTTGGATCATGAAACGCAACTTCAATCATATGATGAGTTTGGATCATGAAAGCAGTTTAATCATATGATGAGTTAGGACGTGAAAAGCACCTTCAATGTATGATGAGTGTCGATCACCAAATGATCAAAATCAAATGAACGATTTGGATCCACTTAACAGCCTAAGCATGTTAATGTTTTTTATCCATCGAAATGGCCAATATTAATATTTGCATCACTGGAAATGTGCCAAATGATATGAATTAGTTTAGATCGCTAACAGCAGCACAAATCATATGATGCATTTGGATCGGTGAATGGGCCGAATCATATAAGAAATTCAAATACGTTGAAATGGCCAAAGCACATCAAAGGTTTTGATCCATTGAAATGGGCCAAATCATATGAACAGTTTGGATCATTTGTAAACCTTAAGAGGGATGTACAAAATGTACAGCATGGATCAACTTGGTATATACATTACCAATCATATGACGAGTTTGGATCATGTAAGGCAGCTTTAATCATATGATGAGTTTGGATCATGAAAAGCAACTTCAATCATATGATGAGTTTGGATCATGAAAGGCAGCTTTAATCATATGATGAGTTTGGATCATGAAAGGCAGCTTTAATCATATGTTGAGTTTGGATCATGGAAAGCATCTTCAATCATATGATGAACTTGGATCATGAAAAGCAGCTTTAATCATATGATGAGTATGGACATGAAAAGCACCTTCAATCATATGATGAGTGTCGATCACCAAATGAGCCAAATTATATGAACGATTTGGATCCGAATGGCCCAAGCATGTCAATGTTTTTTATCCATCGAAATGACCCATATAAAAGATTTGGATAACTGAAAATGTGCCAAATGATATGAATTAGTTTAGATCGCTAACAGCAGCACGAATCATATGATGCAATTGGATCGCTGAATCGGCCGAATCATATAAGAAGTTCAAATTTGTTGAAATGGCCCAAGCACCTCAAAGGTTTTGATCCATTGAAATGGGCCAAATCATAAGAACAATTTGGATGGTTTAAACCTGAAGACGTATGTACTAAATTTAGGGCATGGATCAACATAGCACATACATTGCCATTTAGATGATGAGTTTAGATAATGAAAGGCAGCTTTAATCATATGATGAGTTTAAATCATGAAAAGCAGCTTGAATCATATGATGAGTTTAGATCATGAAAGGCGGCTTTAATCATATGATGAGTTTGGATCATGAAAAGCAGCTTCCATCATACCATGAGTTTGGATCATGAAAAGCAGCTTTAATCATATGATGAGTTTGGATCATGAAAAGTAGCTTCAACCATATAATGAGTGTCGATCGCCAAATGAGCCGAATCTTATGAACGGTTTGGATCCACCGAATGGCCCAAGCATTTCAATGTTTTTTATCCATCGAAATGGCCCATGTTAAAGATTTGGAACACTAGAATAGGGCCAAATCATATGAATTTGGATCGTTGTAAAAAGAAACTTGATTGGTTGAATTGCGTATCGAACTGAAGAGGGTCCTAAAAAATTAACGATGTGGATCACTGAGAACCAACCTCAAATATTACGAATACATCGATCTAACTTAACATATCCATTGGAATGGGTCATGGAAAGAGGCTTCAATCATATAATGAGTTTAGATTACTAACAGCAGCACAAATCATATGATGCATTTAGATAGCTGAATGGGCCGAATCATATAAGAAGTTCAAATCCGTCGAAATGGTTGAAGCACGAAAAAGGTTTTGATCCATTGAAATGGCCCAAGCATGTCAAAGGATTGGATCACTAGAAATGGGCCAAACCATATGAACAGCTTGGATCATTTGTAAATCTGAAGAGGGTCCGGTCCTACAAAATTTAGCGCATAGAATATCCATTGCCATGGATCATGAAAAGCAACATCAATCATATGATGAGTTTGGATCATGAAAAGCAGCTTCAATAATATGATGAGTTCGGATCGCCGAATAAGCCGAATCATACGAACAATTTGGATCCACTGAATGCCCCAAGCATGTCAATGTTTTTTATCCATCGAAATGGCCCATGTCAAAGGTTTGGATCACTAGAAATGGGCCAAATCATATGAATTTGGATCGTTGTAAAAAGAAAATTGATTGTTTGAATTGCGTATAGAACTGAACAGGGTCCTACGAAATTAACGACGCGGATCACTGAGAACCAACCCCAAATATTATAAGTAGATGGATCAACTCAACATATCCACTGGGATGGGTCATGGAAAGAGGCTTTAATCATATGATAAGTTTAAATCACTAACAACAAGACGAATCATATCATGCATTTGGATCACTGAAGGGCCGAATGATATAAGAAGTCAAATCCGTTGAATTGGCCAAAGCACGTTAAAGGTTTTCATCCATTGAAATGGCCCAAGCATGTCAAAGGTTTGGATCACAAGAAATGGATCAAATCATATGAACGGTTTGGATCGTTAGTAAAGCGAAATACAGTACTACAAAATTTTGGGCATGGACCAACTTAGCATATCCATTGCCAAGGATCATGAAAAGCAGCTTTATTCATATGATGAGTTTGGATCATGAAAAGCAGCTTTATTCATATGATGAGTTTGGATCATGAAAAGTAGCTTCAATCATATGATGAGTTTGGATCATGAAAAGTAGCTTCAATCATATGATGAGTTTGGATCATGAAAAGCAACTTCAATCGTATGATAAGTTTGGATCGCCGAATAAGCCGAACTATATGAACAATTTGGATCCACTTAATGTCCCAAGCATGCCAACGTTTTTTATCCATCGAAAAGGCCCATGTTGAAGGTTTGGATCAGTAGAAATGAGCCAAATCATATGAATTTGGATTGTTGCAAAAAGAAACTTGATTCTTTGAATGTGTATAGAATTGGAGTCCTACAAAATTAATGAAGTGGAACACTGAGAACCAGCCTCAAATATTAGAAATAGATAGTTCAACTTAGCATATCCATTGGGATGGGTCATGAAAAGAGGCGTCAATCATAAGATGAGTTTAGATCACTTACAGTAGCATGAATCATATGATGCATTTGGATCGTTGAATGGGCCGAATAATATAAGAAGTTCAAATCTGATGAATTACTCAAGCACGTTAAAGGTTTTGATCCATTGAAATGGCCTAAGCATGTCAAAGGTTTGGACACTAGAAATGGGCCAGATCATATGAAGAGTTTGGATCACTGGTAATGTTGAAGAGGGTCCTACAAAATTTTGTGCATGCATCTACTTAGCATATCCATTGCCAAGGATCATGAAAAGTAGCTCTAATCATATGATTAGTTTGCATCATGAAAAACAGCTTTAATCATATGATGAGTTTGGATCATGAAAAGCAACTTCAATCCTATTATTAGTTTAGATCGCTGAATGAGCCGAATCATGTGAACAATTTGGATCCACTGAATGATCCAAACATGTGAATGTTTTTTATCCATCGAAATGGCCCATGTCAAAGGTTTGGATCAGTATAAATGAGCAAAATCATAGGAATTTAGATCATTGTAAAAAGAAACTTAATTGTTTGAATTGTGTATAAAACTAAAGAGGGTCCTACAAAATTAACGAAGTGGATCACTAAGAATTAGCCTCAAATATTACGAATAGATGGTTCAACTAAGCATATCCATTGGGATGGGTCATGGAAAGAGGCTTCAATCATATGATGAGATTAGATCACTAACAGCAGAACAAATCATATGATGCATTTGGATCGCTGAATGGGCCGAATCATATAAGAAGTTCAAATCCGCTAAATTGCCCAAGCACGTTAAACATTATGATCCATTTTAATGGCCCAAGCATGTCAAAGGTTTAGATCACTAGAAATAGGACAGATCATATGAACAGTTTGGATCATTAGTAAAGCTGACGAGGGTCCTACAAAATTTTGGGCATGGATCCACTTTGCATATCCATTGCCAAGGATCATGAAAAACCACTTTAATCATATGACGAGTTTGGATCATGAAAAGCCACTTTAAACATATGATTAGGTCGGATCATGAAAAGCAACTTCAATCATATGATGAGTTTGGATGATGAAAAGCAGCTTCAATCGTATGATGAGTTTAGTTCACCAAATAAGCTGAATTATGTGAACAATTTGGATCCACCGAATGGCCCAAGCATGCCAATGTTTTTTATCCATCAAAATGGCCCATGTCAAAGGTTTGGTTTATCAAAAACATCTTTAATTATATGATTTGTTTGGATCGCTGAATGAGCCGAATCATATGAACAATTTGATTCCATTGAATGGTCGAAGCATGTCAATGTTTTTTATCCATCGAAATGGCCCATGTTAAAGGTTTGGATCACTATAAACGAGCGAAATCATAGGAATTTGGATCGTTGTAAAAAGAAACTTCATTGTTTGAATTGTGTATAAAACTGAAGAGGGTCCTACAAAATTAATGAAGAGCATCACTGAGAATCGGCCTCAAATATTATGAATAGATGGTTCAACTTAACATATCTATTGGGATGGGTCATAGAAGGAGGCTTCAATCATATGATGAGTTAAGATCACTAACAGGAACACGAATCATATCATGCGTTTGGATCACTGAAGGGCCGAATGATATAAGAAATCAAATTTGCTGAATTGGCCGAAGCACGTCAAAGGTTTTGATCCATTGAAATGGCACAAGCATATCAAAGGTTTGGATCACTAGAAATAGGCCAAATCATATGAATAGTCTGGATAATATGTTATGCTGAAGAGGGATGTACAAAATTTAGGGCGTGGATCAACTTAGCATATTCATTGCCATGGATCATGAAAAGCAGCTTCAATCATATAATGAGTTCGGATCATGAAAAATAGCTTCAATCATATGATGAGTTTGGGGATGCACAAAATTTAGGGCATGGATCAACTTAGCATATTCATTGCCATGGATCATGAAAAGCAGCTTCAATCATATGATGAGTTTGGATCATGAAAAATAGCTTCAATCATATGATGAGTTTGGATCATGAAAAGCAATTTCAATCATATGATGAGTATGGATCGTCGAACAAGCGGAATTATATGAACAACTTGGATCCACTGAATGGCCCAAGCATGCCAATGTTTTCTTTCCATCGAAATGGCCCATGCTGAAGGTTTGGATCAGTAGAAATGGGCCAAATCATATGAATTTGGATCGTTGTAAAAAGAAACTTGATTCTTTGTGTATAGAATTGAAGAGTCCTACAAAATTAACGAAGTGGATCACTGAGAACCAGCCTCAAATATTACGAATAGATGGTTCAACTTTAATCGTATGATGAGTTTGGATCATGAAAAGTCGCTTCAATCATATGATGAGTTTGGATAATGAAAAGCAGCTTCATTCGTATGATGAGTCTGGATTGCCGAATAAGCTGAATTATGTGAACAATTTGGATCCACTAAATGGCCCAAGCAGGTAAATGTTTTTTATCCATCGAAATGGCCCATGTCAAACGTTTGGATCAATAGAAACAGGCCAAATCATATGAAATTGGATCGTTGTAAAACAAAACCTAATTGTTTGAATTGTGTATAGAATTGAAGAGTGGTGCATGTGCTCCAACCTATCATATCAATGTTCGATTCCTAAGAACTTACCCAAACTATTGATTTTTGGTGCATATGGCATCATTGTAAACACCTATTGATTAAATTGATGAAAGAACATTGTAGAATGGTAGTGCTTCGTATCACTGAAAATTATCACAATCACATAAAGGATTTGGATCATTGAAAAAGGGGCCCAATCATACAACGGGTTCGTATGATTGAAAATCATTCCATATGCCCAAAGGCAACCAAAAGCAGAAGGATAACAGAAACACTAGCAGAACACAAGCAAAATGTTGCTAATATAATCTTAATCATCTGGATGACATTTTCATTATTAGAGGCAAATAAAAGCCTGTAATGTAATGAATTCTAAATCATGTAGAAACTAACCTTTCTGAGCGGTTAATCCATGTCGACATATACATCTAGCAAAGAGAACCATCTGTTTGCTTAAAAGATCTAACACTGAACCAAAAAAACAAAAAGAAAAGGAAAAAAATGCAATAAGTGAATGAACCACTAAACATTGGTTTCACAAAGGCAACAACAAAGAAAGTAAAATATTAAACTAGTAGGCATCACATATAGTAGCAAAAGCAAGCAAATTTGCAAATATATTCTCCTGTATAGCTGATACTTCTATTACTAGGAGTAGAAGAAAATCTGTAATTTAGTGAATTCTGAATCACAGTGAAACCAGTTTTCTGAATAACAACTCCGTGGCGATATACATCCAACACGAGAAGGAGCTACAAAAGAAAAGTCGCAATAATGCCACTGCCAAAATGGACATGCGGGCTTTGAATTAGATCAATAAAAATTAACAAAAACTAAAACACAAAATCAAAAGCTCTGAAATAGATAAGAAAACCAAAATGGAGGAAAACCCTAACCTATTCCTATGAATCTTTTGAGGCAGGTCCATTGTATGTACATCGAGCACCATTTAATAAATGTTGCCGACCTTACAACCAATAAGGGCAAAATAAGTGAATCAATCTGGACTGATCAATTCATAGGCCACCTTATGGATAGTCTGTTTCTTGGAAAAAAAAGAAGAAGAAGAAGAAGAAAAAGCATCAGATGGGTGTTTCTAACCATTCAATCCATAAAAAACTTTCAGGACCATTTCTCTAAATTTATTGACATTTCAAAAAAAAAAAGGTGATGAGTAGGAAAGTATGCCAAATGGTGTGACTTTTGGGCCATGGCCCTCACTATGTTGATGGCCTGGTGCCAAAAATAGCACTCTACACTCCAAATGGATACACATGTACATTAGACTGACAGTTGGACTGACTGATTAATAGGCCACATATGGATGGTCCATTTCTCAAAAAATGCAGCAGATGGGTGTTTCTAACCACTCAATCCATATATAATTTTCAAGACCTTTTTCTTTAGATTTATTGACAATCCAAAAAAGGCCATACATAGGATAGCATGCCAAATGGTGTTAGTTTTGGGTCATAGCCCTCTCTATGGAGATGACTTGGTGCCAAAAAGCAGGACCATACACTCCTCAAAATGGAGACACATGTACATTAGACTGTGGACTGTTAGACAAACCAATTCGGTCCACCTTGTGGATAGTCCGTTTCTTGAAAAAAAAAAAAAAGCATCAAATGGGTGTTTCTAACCATTCAATCCATAAACAACTTTCAGGACCATTTCTCTGAATTTATTGACATTCAAAAAAAAAAAGAAAGAAGAGGTGATGAGTAGGAAAGTATGCCAAATGGTGTGACTTTTGGGGCCATGGCCCTCACTATGTTGATGGCCTGGTGCTAAAAATAGGACTGTACACTCATCCAAATGGACACACATGTACATTAGATTGACCGATTCATAGGCCACCTATGGATGGTCCATTTTTCAAAAAAGCGGCAGATGGGTGTTTCTACCTACTCAATCCATAAATAATTTTCAAGACCTTTTCTTTAGATTTATTGACCATCCAAAAAAGGCCATATATAGGATAGCATGCCAAATGGTGTAAGTTTTAGGTCATAGCCCTCTCTATGGAGATGACTTGGTGCCAAAAAGCAGGACCATACACTCCTCAAAATGGAGACACATGTACTTTAGACTGTGGACTGTTGGACAAACCAATTCAATCCACCTCATGGATGGTCCATTTCTTGAAAAAAAAAAAAAATGCAGCAAATGGGTGTCTCTAGGCCTCTGCCAAGAAAGGGAAAAAAAAAAAAATACCAAGCCTTTGCAAAGAGGTCAACAGCCCCATTCACATAGATGGAACTAATACCAAGCCTTCTTTCCTCAAATAACAACATAATACTAAGATTTCTAGGCCTTTGCAAAGAAAGAAAAAAAATAATTCTAGGCCTTCTTTTAGCCAACAGAGAACAAAATTGCCTCTACTTAATCAGGGACACCATAATTCTGGGGACCTGTTCTACTCATTTCCAATGCTGGCTTCTTTTTCCTTTGTAGAAAACGAAAAGGAAAAAAAAAACCATAGATACCACTCAAACACTAAGAAGCTAAATTGGTCACCAATATAATGAATTTCCACTCAATGAACATCTTCCAAAGCAGCATTTTTCCATAGGATTTAGAATTAGCAGATGTAACAAAATCCATCTCAGAAAACCCTAGCACATTTTCTAATATAGCTTAGGGTGATGCTTGCAGAAACTTCTCTGCAAAAAATAGTACTACCACAATCTAACAGAGCAAAAAGAATGAATGTCGAACGTCAAACATCAAAGAAAGACCTGAGTAGAAACCTACCATTGCAAGCTGTTCAGCCATAGCTTGGTTCACTCACAAAAACTGTAATTTCTTGTCTCATAATCCCTTCCTGGGAGCAAAAATCATTAATCAACATGAGATTCCTCAAAGCCACTCAAATCCCACAGTAGAAAATAGCAGATTCCAAGTAAAGAATACAAACCATTTTATTCAAGAATAACATTAGCCGTTGCAAGCTGTTCAGCCATAGCTTGGTTCACTTACTCAAAACTGTAGTTTCTTGTCTCATACTCCCTTCCTGGGAGCAAAAATCATTAATCAACATGAGATTCCTCAAAGCCACTCAAATCCCACAATAGAAAATAGCAGATTCCAAGTAAAGAATAGAAACCATTGTATTCAAGAATAACTTTAGTCTTTGCTATTACCACCTTAATTGAATTTTCATATCTTGGGTTGTACAACCCAAGTACATCTAGTTACAAGAACAGCAATATGAAGCAGAAAAAAACAATGTTACTGAAATGCCTAATGCAATACCTGACCCAAATCAAGTATCAATTTGAGATATTGATGAGATTCCTCAGAATCTCAAAAAGGAACTAGGATACTATTTTTACAGACAGATAACAAAGAATATAAATAACATGGGAATTATAATGATAGACTAGGGACATTGTTAAGAACAGATCAGAGTTCATGGCATTATAGTTATCAAACAAGTCATGTTGTTTTGGACGCAAACAATGGAGAAGATGTAAGTCATGGGAATTGAATATAGTGGTGATATATAAGTCGTTGGAATTGAATTCCACTTTTGTAATTGCTTCATCTTGTATTCCCTTAGCTACCATTTTTCTTTCCTTCAACAACATTAGTTATTTGCAAAGAATAAGTGTTCTAAGAATACATTTTGTTTTTCATGTTGACAATATTAGCCAATGAAAGCAGAAGCAGATGTTCTTGTGAAGATGGTGATATGTAAGTTGTAAAAATTGAATTCCCCTTTTGTAATTGCTCCACCAGAATAAATAAATAAATTCCAAACTAAACCAAACTATTAAATAAAATAAATTAAAAATAAATAAATAAATAAAGGGAATACATGTTGCCAACATAATAACCAAAAAACCCAATAGCTCCAAACCACTGCCAAAATGGACATACGAGCTCTGAATTAGACCGATAAAAATTAACAAAATAAATAATAAATTAGAATCAAAAGCTCTGAAGTAGATAATAAAACAAAAATGGAGGAAAATCTTAGCCTATTTCTATAAATCTTTTGAGGCAAGATCCATTTAGTAAATGGTACCAACCTTATAACCCATAAGAAGAGCAAAATAAGTGAATCAATCTGGATTCTGGACTGATCAATTCATAGGCCACCTTATGGTGAGGGTCTGTTTCTCGAAAAATGCACCAAATGGGTATTTCTGACCATTCAATCCATAAACAAATTTCAGGAGCATCTGTAAATTTATTGACCATCCAAAAAAGTTGATGTGTAAGACAGTATGCTAAATAGTGTAACTTTTGGGCAATAGCCCTCACTATGGAGATGGGCATGGTGCCAAAAATCAGGACTGTACACCTCAAAATGGACGCACTTGTACATTAGACTGACTGTTGGACTGACCAATTCATAGTCCGCCCTATGGATAGTCCATTTCTAGAAAATGCAGCAAACGGGTGTTTCTAACCATATACTCCATAAACAATTTTCACGACGATTTCTCTAGGTTTATTGACCACCCAAAAAAGGCCATGTATAAGGAGAGTATGCAAAATGGTGTAACTTTTGGACCATAGCGCTCTGTATGGAGATGACTTGGTGCCAAAATCATTACCATTTGCTCCTCAAAATGGAGACACAAGTGCATTAGACTGTGGACTGTTGGACTGACCAATTCATAGCCCACTTATGGATGGTCCATTTTTCAAAAAATGCAGCAAATGGGTTTCAGCATTCAATCCATAAACAATTTTGAGGACCATTTCTCTAGATGTACTGACCATCCAAAAAAGATCACGTATAGGACAGTGTGCCACATGGTGTAACTTTTGAGCCATAGCCATCCCAAAAATCAGGACCAAACACTCCTCAGAATGGACACGGATGTACATTAGACTATGGACTGTTGGCAAGTATTTTTAAACCATCCACTGTCTTCATAGTTCATACACTGGTACCCAGCCTCATTTTTGCACCAGGTCATCCACGAGGTGATGCGCAACACTGATCTCCCATGCATGTGCCAGGTTGGCATGAAGTAGCATGTGAATGTGAGTTTTGGCAAAATACATCTGGGGCTTGTAAACCTCATATAGGCCAAAGCCACAATCGAGATCTAAAGGCAGGGGTTTGCTTAGCCCACATGCATGTGGAAGCTTGCCCATCCACGCTCATACTCACACATGAGCAAATATGGCACATGTGTATGGCATGTGAGCCTCCCATCAGGTCAAGTGGGCCACATTGTTTAGATCACGTTACCTAGACATCTGGTTGTTTCACTCAAGTGGGCCACAGAGCATGGTTAAAACACTCAGTGACTTGACCCGATTCGTTCAGCCCTGAGTTGAGTCGCGGCTCATCTGCGTCGGGGATGACTCGGGGGATGACTCAGGGAATCAAAACGAAATGGGTCCATCCAAGTCCGAGTCGACTCATGCAAGTTGTATCAGAGTCGTCTAAGTCTTCAAGCATGCCGCAGTGTTCAAAACCAATGAATGGCTAGAAAGAAAATAAAAGAAAGGCTTTAGCCATCCCTTTGTTTGTACATTGTGGCACCCCTTGATGGAAACCTCGATTCACACGTGCGTGCATCAAATTGGCGTGTGTGCTTGAGTGCAAGGGCAGGGCCCCACACAAGTGCATGGATTCAGCAAACCTTTCTAGAAGGAAGGGAGATTTCATTGATTCGACAACATCATTTGCTATGAAATCGCAGGCATTTTATAAATTACAAATCTCTGGGCCACAGATGACGAAATGCAATAGATTGCCATACCTAATGGATGACCTGCAGCCGATACCTCGCCTGATCAAGATGCCTCACACCCTTCGAGGTGAGGGTCGATCCTGGCCGTGAACAATCGTTTCCATTGTCTGCAACCAAAACCAATAATAAAATGAATTGCAACCGGGGAAAAAAAGGATGTGATAAACACACGAACGAGAGAAATGAAGAGAATTTCTAGAACCCTAGAAATAAGAGAGAGAGAGGATGGATGGAAATGAGAGAGGCGAGACAGAAACTGGTGCACTGCGCACCTACGGTAGCCATGCATCATTCTTCCAATGGCGATGACAGAGATGAAAAGGGGTTTCAGAGAGAGGGGATGGAGGGAGGTTTTCAGAGAAAGAAGAGACGGGAAAGGAGGGAGAGGTTTTCAGAGAAAGAAGAGAAGAGACGGGAAAGGAGGGAGACGTTGAGAGAGAGAGAAAGACGGAAGTGGTTTTCAGAGAGAGAAGAGAGACTGAACTCGAATAAAAATCACAGGACCGTTAAGGGTATCCTGGTCATTTAATAGAAATAGCTGTCTTACCGCCTGGTCATTTAATAGAAATAGCCAGCTGTCCGACCGTTACACGCAGCTGGGCATGATTCTTTTTTAAATCATCGCTGATGAGCAACTCAGTGCCCTTGGGGGGTGTTTGGCGCGGGTGTTTAAAGGGGGTGTTGGGTGCATAGCATTAGATGGGCTCAGGTGGGATGGAATTGCACCTGGTCCTCTTGTGCCAATTTCACCTGATGTTTGGGAAGAATGGAAAAGCTTGGAATTATATGCGGTGGAATTGCATTGGTCCGTGCCAATTTCATTCAATTTTAGCAAGTCGTGTAGGTCCCACCATGATGTGTGGGCTATATCCACACCGTCCACTCACTTTTTTAGATCATTTTAGAGCATCCACACCGTCCACTCATTTTTTTAGATCATTTTAGAGCATGGGCCAAAAAATTAGGTAGATCTAAAGCTCAAATACCCCACCATAGAAAGCAATAGGGATTGAATACTTAACGTTGAAAACTTCTTTAGGGTTGTATAAGTTTTGGATTTGCCTCATTTTTAGACCCGTGGCATAAAATAAGGTTACAAAACAAATGAATGATTTAATTATAACGCGTGTGTTATTCTCAATAGTTTTAAATTATGATGGGTATATTCATTGAATGTACCATCATATTATGAACAAAGCATGGAATTAAGCTTATCCCATGGTATCCGGGAAAATTCCTGCAATGGGTAATAATTATGTTTTTAGAATCCCACCCTACCTAATCCTTCCCAATGTCATGCCCCAAACACGCCCTCACGAGCATGGATTGGAAACTGACAGGGTCAGTATCCAAATCGCCACTGAAGTGACGCCACCAAGCTTTGTGGACCCACCATGATGCTTGTTGTATCCATTATGTTCATTCATCCAAAGATGGCTTTATGGCATGAGAAAAAGAATGAGATAGATCTAAATTTCAATTGGATCCCACCATAGAAAATAGTGGGGACTAGGGGTGCACACGGGTCGGTTCGGTCCGGTTCCGGGGTGAAACCGGAACCGAACCGTTACTAACGGTTCTATAATTTTTGGAACCGGAACTGAACCATTAGCACCCTAGAACCGAACCAGAACCGGACCGTGAAAAACGGTTCGGTTCCGGATCGGTTCCACGGTTCTAGGCTTTTAAAAATCCAACCCAGTTAGCAATTCACCACAAACATTCAGACCTGGATCCACTCTATGGGTCTTAGGTATAAGATCTCCACAATGATGTACTCAAAGCGGTTCAATTCTGATTTAGTACTTAGATAAAGAAATGAAGGTAGGTGTTCATGCCTTCAATGGAGAAAGTGGCCTTAGAACTGAAAGATTTGATGTGCCACAAGGAATCCAAAGCCAGTGAAGTACTCACCACAAAATACATGTCAAAAATTGCAGAAGAGCCATGTCTTGGAGAACCAAAATGCTGAGCAAGCAATGCAATGGCAGGAAGTTATAAATCCAAAATAGCAGAAGCAATCAAGTATTACTCCTATCAATCCTTGCACTCCACTAATATTCTTTGTAGAAAACAGAATCGATTCATATGGACCATTGTCCATATCTGACACCTCTAAAAGATCTACATGAATGATTCAAGGGCATGTAAATGGACTATCCTAAAAATTAGGAAATGATACATGCACGTTTAGTGGGCCAAAAGTCAATCGGAGTTCACCATATGAACAGTCTCATGATCACTTATTTGTGTGGGTTTTTTTTTTTTGGCCCAATTTTTTTAAAAAAATGAAAACATTAAACCCACTGCATCGTGGAGGCTGGAAACCAACACCCAACCTAAAACAAATGGTGTGGGAAGATTAATACATATTCCAAGGGTTCGGATCAACGGTTCGGTTCGGTTCTACAGGGTCCTAAACCGGAACCGATCCATATCGAACGGTTCTCAAAATTTTGGAACCGGAACCGAAACCAGTACTGTCTAGAACCGGACCAAACCGGACAGATCCAACGGTTCCGGTCCGGTTCCACGATTCTACCGGTTCAATGTGCACCCCTAGTGGGGACAATGACATCTACCGTTGGAAATTTCTTAGGGGCCACAAAAGTTGCCAATCATGCTTATATTTTTGTTTTCACTTCATCTATCTCTATTTTTACCTATGAATAGGTTGGATCTAAAAATTACATCATGGAGGGCCCTATAAATGTTTCAACGGTCGGTGTGACTGATCCCACGATTTTCTGTGATGGGTCTGCTTGAACTTTAGATCTATCTCATTCTTTTTCTGATGTCATAAAACCATCTCTATAAATGGTTGGACAGTATGGATACAACACAGGCATCAGGGTGGGGTCCATAAAGTTTGGTGACGTAACTTCGGTAGCAATTTGGCTACTGACCTTGTTAGTATCTAATCCAAGCCTGAGATAAGGTGGGAGTGGGTTTTAATATCCCATTGATCATTGCAACATCCTATTTGGGATTGGTTTGTGAAGCCTCTTCTTGGAATCCGTGCTTGGGTAAGGGATTTTCGCATTTCTACTTTGGTCAGTGTTATGTAGACCCCACCATAATGTATGTGTTTTATCCATGCCGTCCATCTATTTTGAAATATAACTTTAGGGCTTGATCCCAAAAATGAGGTGGACATAAGACTCAAGTGGACCACACCATGGGAAAACAATAGTGATTGAATTTCACCATTAAAAACCTCATAAGGCCAACTATAATGGCTATTTGACATCTAACCAGTTGATTAGGTCATAAAGACTTGGATGAAGGGAAAAAATATATATCAGCTTGATCCAAAACTTTTGTGGCCCCCAAAAAGTTTTTAATGGTGGCCATTCAACCAACACTATGTGGTCCACTTGAGATTTGGATCAAACTCATTTATGGGCTAAAATGATCCGAAAGAATGGGTGGATGGGATGGATGAAACACATACGTCATGGTGGGGCCCACGGAGCATCGACCGGTAGTGGTAGAGTGATTTGCCAATCCATTTCCATTCTTAAGGCCAAACCACCATATAATTATTGCATTTTCCTAATTCCATCCCACTTAAACCCAAGTAATCTTGTCCACCAAACACCCCCTTAGCTTACCAAGTAAACTCTTTGTGCTGACTGTGGTTCATGCATTTTATCCACTCTATTCATCCATTCCTAATAATTTTAAGGCATTATTTAAAAAATAAGGCATATCAAAATCTCAAGTGGACCACACCACTGGAAATTTGAGCATTGGCTGTGCTTCAATTTTGGGATCAACCCCTTAAGGGCATGCTTGGACGGGCACGCTGGATGGAATTGGGTTGTATTAGGGTGGATGCACGCCTTTCAAGATGGTGTCAGTGGATTACATGTAATCCCACTGGATTGCTGTATCCAGCGGCCCAGGTATGGTGTGTTTGGATGGGCGGACAACAATCCAGAATGCATACAATGATTACGTTTGGACAGGCGTGGGATTGGATGCCATCCATGGGATTCACTACAACGGCTAAACGTGAATTGCAAAGGACGATTATAACCGTCTCCCGCCATATCATGTTGTACGCACTTTCCCGTTTGGTAGAGACTCCTTTCTTGAGATAAAAGGGAATTATGCCCAGCCATGTAGAAGCTGATTTTTCTAGTTTGACATGTGCGTCCCATATTTTTCTCATCCACACCGTTAGTTTATTGTGTCCCATCACAGATGGACTATTTATCAAAATTTCCTTCGATGGACTATTTATCAAAACTTCCTTCGATTTCTACACTACAGATAGACGGAAAAGAATAGAAATAAAGCAACGGTTCATATTCAACAGAAAATTATCCTAACAATGATCAATTAGACTTTCCAATCCAAAAAGATAATAGAGTAAAGTCAACATACCAATGGTCTGGATTACCAAGAAGTGGGCCCCACATCCCTATAATAAAAACTTGTGTACAAATTACAAAAATGCGGGGCCCACGTATGATATAATTTCCTCCAATAGGTAGGCCGTTTCACAGACAGAAGGTCCCAAAATCCACCAAACCCAAATCGAAAATCCACCAAAACCACTATCAGATCTCTCTCTCTCTCTCTCTCTCTCTCTCTCTCTCTCTCTCTCTCTCTCTCTCTCATACACACACACATATTTTCACAGGCCGAGCATCAAAGAGGAAGAAGAAGAAGGAAAGCCCGAGTAGCAACAGAGGATGTGTTGTATGGGCAAGATGTGCAGGATCTGCACGTGTTTGCTCCTGATCGTTGTTCTGATCGGGTTGCTATTCGGATTCGGGGTTTTAAAGCACGGATTTCACAAGATCAAGGAGACACTTCATGAGGATGTTGGTAGAAATGAGACTTTTTCTTCTTTCCCAGCCTTAGGGAGGTCGTTATTGGGTTATAACCGTCTCTTGCAAGATTGCGTCGTATGCCCGATAACCCCCACAATCCAGCGATCAAATCCTTCGCAATCCAGGGGATTTTCATCTAGTCGCAAATCCACCGCCCATCAAAACAGACGGCTGCTCTAATGCTGTGGAATTCGAGTACCCTATCCAACCTAATACGGGATACTTCAATGCACGTTGCCTGTCCAAACACGGCCTAAATGATTTGAAAAAATGGATGGACGGCGTGGATAAACCAAGTGCATTCAAGGTGGGGCCTGTTAGGGGCCTTACACAAAACCTTAGGATCTAGCCTCCCAGAACAAACCAAAATTATGGAATAATAAAGTAATGAACTAAATCAAAGCAACAATCACACACCACATAAGAGATTTTTACGTGGAAAACCCTTAAAGAGGTAAAAACCACGGGACCTCGTCTAGATCAACAATTTACTATAAAGCAGAACGTTATAACCGATCATAAGCACACCCTGCTATGATCAAACCTTCATCACTCACGCAGGAGTGAATAAACAGTAAGAGAAACAAATAAAATGGAGAGATCTCACCGATTACGAGGACGTATAAGAGCTGAGATGTTGATTACACAGTAGATCACCTCCACGAGCATAACCTCCCTTATACAAGCTTTCTATCTCTCTCTCTCTCTCATACCTTTGATAACCTTCTTGTGTTTTTCATGTACACCATACCCTAGAAAAATCCTATGGATCCCTATTTATAGTTTTAGAAAACTCCCTTCCGCATCCCAATTGTAAAAGGACTCAAATCCGCAATTCGTACAAAATCACGGAACGAATCTGTATAACCACGACCGGTCGAGAGGAGGCTATAACCAGTGGAGCGCCACCCACAATCGGTCGAGCACTCCGGAGAAAAATATCCCAAACTCGCTGGACTTTGAGTCGAGTCAGGGCTCGACCGTCGTGCACCAGCCCTCGACCGGTCGTGCAGGGCTCATGACCGATCGAGCACGGGTCAAAAACCCCATCAAATCTCTCCCTTTTTGACCTAGGAGGGATTCACCTTCTTCAAGCCAACCTGATTTCTACAAACTTGTCTGACCCATTATCATCTGTGTGGACCCTCTCAAGCTGTAACACCTTTTGTTCCAAAGTATCCCTTATCCAGTGATACCGAATCTCTATGTGCTTCGACTTGGAATGCTGACTTAGATTCTTGCTCAAGTGTATAGCACTCTGACTATCGCAATAGACCACGTGTTGCTCCTGCTTCAGGCTAAGTTCTTGTAGGAACCTCTTCATTCAAAGCATCTCTTTACATGCCTCTATGACTGCAATGTACTCGGCCTTTGTCGTCAACAATGCTACGACCTTCTGTAGCTTGCTCTACTAAGAAACCGTTCTCCCTACAAATGTGAACATAAACCCTAATGTAGATTTCCTAAAGTTTATCCATATTTACCCTCTAACATAGGTTTACCCTCACCATATCATAGACTCAACCTGGATGAGCCTTTTAAATACCGTAGTATCCATTTTACCGCTGCCCAATGCTCTTTGCTAGGATTGACAAGATACCGGCTGACAACATGAACTGCATATGCTATGTCTAGGCGTGTACACACCATAGCATATATTAAACTTCTTACAGCTGACGCGTATGGTATCTTCTGCATCTCTTCCACCTCTGCCTTCATCTTGGGACATTGTCTGTCACTCAATCTGAAGTGACCATCTAGTGGAGTACTGATCGGCTTCGCTGCATTCATATTGAATCATGTAGTACTTTCTCAATACACCGCTCTTATGACAGTCAATGCTTCCTGCTGCTTCTGTCACGGGTTATCTCCATTCTTAGGATCTGTTTAGCCAGACCCAAGTCTTTCATCGCAAACGACCTGCCCAATTCCTGTTTCAGTCTATTGATCTTCTTGATGTCCTTTCTCATGACAAGCATGTTATCAACGTATAATAACAGAACTAAGAAATCACCATCTGAGAACTTGCGCGTGAACATACAGTGGTCTGACTCCGTTCTATCATACTCATATTGTAACATGAACGAATCGAACTTCTTGTACCATTGCCGTGGAGCTTGTTTCAGCCCGTACAAGCTCTTCCTCAACCTACACTGTATGTTTTTTGTCCTTTACTTTAAACCCCTCTGGTTGATGCATGTAGATCTCTTCTTCCAGGTCACCATAGAGGAAAACAGTTCTAACAGTCAACTGCTCTATCTCAAGATCTATGCTAGCCGTCAATCCAAGCAACACCCGTATGGATATCATTTTCACCACTGGTGAGAATATCTCCTCGAAGTCTATGCCTTTCTTCTGACCAAACCCTTTTACCACAAGTCTGACCTTGAATCTCGTCTGTGAATTCTTCTACTCAACCTTCTTTCTGAACACCCACTTATTGTTCAAAGCTTTCTTACCTTTAGGTAGTTGCATTATGTCATAGGTGTGGTTCTTATGCAAGGATTTCATCTCCTCTTGCATAGCTTTCAACCACTCCTCTTTATGCTCGTCGGCTAGAGCCTTAAAATAATCTTCTGGCTCTCCCCTATCAGTCAGCATAATATACTCATGCAGCGAGTACCTCTTGGACGGCTGTCTGTCCCTAGATGACCTCCTCACATGTGGCTCAATAGGTGGATTAAGTGGGGCTGCTCCCCTGGTCCATATTCTGAAGGAACTCCCTCATCCTCTACACCTTGTTGTACTCCCCCGTCATCAGGCACCATGGGAGGAATAACCGAATCTATGTCCTTTAGCTCACCTAAATTAGGCTGGTTCTTCTCTAGCTTATTAATGTCTTCTATACACTGATCTTCAAAGAATACCACATTAATGCTCCCGATGAGTTTCTTCTCGGTCGGATCCCACAATTTATAACTGAATTTCATCACCGTACCCTAAGAACACACTACCTGATCTTCATATCGAGCTTGGGCCTCTCGTCCTTTGGTATGTGAACGGATGCCCTGCATCTAAACACCCTGAGATGACTGTACGACGGATCCTGTCCATTCTACAGTTTCTCAGGTACTTCTCCATTCAACAGGGTTGATGAAGACCTGTTTATCAGATACATTATCGTGTGCATTGCTTCTCCCCGGAACGTCTTGGACAACTTCACATGGGATAACATGCATCTGATTCTTTCTACAATAGTGCGATTCATTTGCTCAGTTACACCATTCTGCTGGGGGGTCTTGGGAACTTTCTGTTCATGTCATATACCTAGTAACTTGCAGTACTTATGAAAGTCGCCAATGTATTCACCACCATTGTCAGTACGGATGCACTTCAATGATCTACATGTTTCTCTCTCAACCATATCATGAAACAATTTAAACACACCAAAGACCTCATCCTTGAATTTCAAAGTATAAACCCAAACCCTCCTATATGCATCATCTATAAAAGTAACAAAATTCAATGCCCCACCCAAGGTTTTTGTCCTCATAGGACCACAAACACACTATAACAAAAATGTTTAAAACTGACACTTTGGGTGTATCATGCACCGGTGCTATTTAAAAGCAGGCCCACAGATGTGTCCATATAAAAATAAAAATGTAACGTGATTTCCATTTCGCTCCCAAATCTCTCTCTCTCTCTTTCCCTCTCTCTCTCTCTCTCTCTCTCTCTCTCTCTCTCTCTCTCTCCTGACTCTCAGCTTCTTCCTACCCCGACTCTCTCTCTCTCTCTCTCTCTCTCTCTCTCTCTCTCTCTCTCTCTCTCTCTCTCTCTCGCTCTCGCGCGCGACTCTCAACTTCTTCCTACCCCCAACTCTCTCTCTCGCACGAGTTGCCATTAATTCAGGGCTTAGATGACGATCTGAAATAGATAAGAGTCTAGATTTCATCAATTTCAACCTTAAAGTGAAGGGAATTGACCTTGAAGTGCATAGAAATGACAGTGAATCGAAATGGAATCACCGGAAATGACCGTGAAATGAATGAAAATGATCGTGAAGTGAAGCGAATTGACCGTGAAATGCATGGAAATGACCGTGAAGTGCATGGAAATGATCGTGAATATAAACGGAATCAACAGAAATGACCGTGAAATGCATGGAAATGACCCTGAAGTGAAGCGAATTGACCGTGAAATGCATGGAAATGACCATGAAGTGAAGATAATTGACCGTGAAGTGCATGGAAATGACCATGAATCCAAACGGAATCGCTGGAAATTAATCGTGAAATGCATGAAAATAATCGTGAAGTGAAGCGAAATGACCGCGAAATGCATGAAAATGATCGTGAAGTGAAGGCAATTAACCGTGAAGTGCATGGAAATGACCATGAATCTAAACAGAATCGCCAAAAATGACCATGAAATGCATGGAAATGACCGTGAAGTGAAGCGAATTGATCGTAAAGTGAATAAAATGAATGAAATTGACCATGAGGTGAATGAAATGGATTTTTGGCCATCGACCCGATGGAATCTTGAAAAATAACTACATTGGTTGGCTAAATTAGCTTCTCCTACCCCAAAATCATATGTGGTATGTTAAGTAACTCATTCTAGTTTAGGAGATATGCTTGTTAAATAAATGGACAAAGAAATGAATTAAAAGATAGAAAAATATTTTTATATACTTATATATGTATATCTACATAATTATATATTAGAGAAAAATGTAAGGGGGGAAAAGTTCTCCTTATAAAAATAAATAAATTTTGCCAGACTGGCGCGACAGTCTGGTCTTTTTTCTTTATTTTTTTTGTTGTGGAATTTTCGTTACTTATGGGTCCCATCATAAGGTTTATGTTATATCCAAACCGCCCATCTATTTAGCGAGCTCATATTAAGGCTTGAGATGAAAAATAAGACAGATCTAACTATGTAACACCCTAAAAATCGGAGGTCGTGTATAAACTCAACTCCCGAGTTCCAGACCGTCACTTATGCAACAAAAATGATTATGATTCAATGTTGTCTGAGTTAAAGCATTCACATGAGTAAAAGTATACCAAAACTGCAATTCATACTGCAGATCCAGTGATAAAAGCAAGCGGAAGACTAAAGAATATATATATCACTATATGAAAAAATAAAGTAGATCTCGACTGTCACTAAAGTATGAATACATCACTGAGTCTTATATACATGTAAAGAAACAAAATCAAATGTCCAAAAAAAGTTCTACTGAGGAGTCCCGTCAACCCAGGTCACCTAAGCAAAGCCATCGTGGTACTGCATGTATGAGAACTCGTCCTGGTCCTCATCATAGTCCGGCTCTACCTCCTGGATCTCTGCCTCACCTGCATCTAAGACAGGGTCTGGTGAGTGTTGCAAACACCATCCCGTAACGTGGGAGTGAGTGATCAACTTAGTAGAATCATAGAGCAAAGATTAGCATGTTCTCAAATCAATCATATGATAATAGTAAAGCAGTAAATCAAACAATCCTAATACTGTTGTTAATGCAATATGACATGACGTGATGTATGCCCTCACCGACGATCTCCCTCATACGACACCATCTTACAACCGCGGCATGCAATCGTCCCTCAAGTGCTCCACATCTTCCAGGCACATGCAATGTAATGGTGATATGATTTCCGAGATGTTATTAATCCATTCAAACAGCAGGATTGGAAAACTAAGGTACTTCCCTTATATCAATCCCAACACAGATCATGTCTAGAGTCGTCACTCCTAGTAATCTTATACGATGTATATTTTGTAGGTCACTGCAAGGGCTGACAGGGCTGTTGCTCGCACTCGTTGCACCGCTCTCCCATCACCTTATCAATACAGGCCTACTGTACTCTCACTGCTACTGAAGGGTCATCGCCTCCCGTAGACTCAGAATACGCTCGCGGTCACTACAAAGGACTCGTCGCCTGATCAGTGTAGGCCGACAGCAAGAATATAGTGTCCCATACCACCATAATCTGCTCACAAGACATAGGTGCTCACTGGTCACTACGGGGAGATTTGTGGCCCCAGCGTAGGCCGACAGCTCGACCACAGTATCCCATACCACCATGCCCGGCTCATAAGTCTTCGTGGATCAAGGTACCATGGTTAACAGGGTTTATAATGGTAAGTTCAGTACCCTAGGTTCAAGCAGTTATGACTCATACAGGGTGAACATACAACCGCCAGTCGGGTTACTTGACGGGCTCGACTAGCACGATCGCATCTCAAGTCGAATGACATGAAGTGCGTAAAACACTTCGTGTGGCCTAACCACTGTCGCCAACTCCAGAACACGGCTCGCGTTCATCGATGCGTCGTTCGTGGCAAAGATATGCCAACCATGAACTTGCTCGGTTACCGACTGCCTGGACTAGGTATAGTCCCAAACATATATGAATTCACATCAGCAAATCATGTAAGGATATTGGAAATGAAATACAACCATGTGAGCATGTTAACACATGTTATAACATACAACTTAAGTAAATCATCAAGCACATGCATTTCATACATACAATGAAATCTTGCATATAGCTAAAATGTAGGAAATCATTTACATCAGCATATTAATTGAGAAATCAATCTCAAACTAATTCATAACACCATTTAATTCAATACATACTAATACAAGCATTTATACAAACACTTACACTACACACTTAAGTCTACATATAGTATGTCGACTCAAAGTGCGCATTTAGGCGAATCTCTTCGCCAAACTAATTATGCACATATTCCTAACATTTTAATGCGACAATAAGCCATGTTAATCACATCAGCAAATTATGGATGAAAATAGTATTTCCTACAAATGACTAAAATGCCCTAAATCTCATATTCTTCGTCTATTTACGAAACAGGAAACAGACAACATGTTGTACATGTCAAACGGCGTTGCCGTCGATAATCTACTATTAAACGATATTGAAAGCGTTGGAAACAGTCAATCAAAGCGTCTAAAATCCGCACATTTTCTCTTATAGGTGTGTGAATTCGAACGGATCGTATACGCTTCGTCTACGACAACTTGACAACCTGATTTACAAAATTCATAAGCTAACATACTATGAAAATGGAGGAACACTAAATCAGCAGCTTATTAGGGTATTTTCTTACCTAGAAACGCGGAGAAATCACCGGCCAAGTGATTGGAGCGTGTTGCTAAAGCACGTGCAACAGGTAGCACAACAGCAGGAAAATTCTCTCCTACTTCTCCCACAAACTCTCACCTTTTCTCTCTTCCAATCTAGGGTTTTTCTCAAATTCGGATGGGAGAGAGGAGTGAGGGTTTCAACCCCTTTTATAAGCCCAAATGTGCCCGAAATAGGCTCGGGAACAATGTTTACTTGATGTATATCCAAATCGGGGTTGTTTCGGTCCAAAAGACCATTTTTGGTGGTCCCCTGGCCGAACGCGATCGGACTTAAGTTCATGCATGTCGGATGTCACTCTCATCCCGTTTTCAGATCATCAGTGTTCGTAGATCGCCCGTGGCGGTCCAATTTCAGTTCAGCGGTCACCGCACGTAGATCAGGCCTGCAAGTCTCATGATATGAAATAGAAATTTTTCCTGATCCGAGGGTGTAATTTGGCTGAATTCTGACGGTCAGAACGCTTAATACTGACACGTCAAGTCGTGTGCCAGATTTGAATTTCGAATTCTAAATCTAACCCTATTCTCACTCTCTTCAGTACAGGCTCAATGAAATAGCCCGTGAATGTCAGTTGGACTTGATTTTCGAAATGATTGTCAAGTCCAGCTAGGCGATTCTAATGGTCTAAGATAGTAGGTATCGGACTTTCGACGCGCGGTCTAGATCCAATACAAAGTTTCAAAGAGGTCCAGAGAACAAACCTGCTTAGAGTTTGATCCGAGGTTATAGAGTATTATAGCATCATTAGTTCTACTCGATTTGGGTCTTGTAGAACGTATTTAAAGTGATCAGGGACTATTTCCCAGCTACTCTAGCATTGCGCTAGCTAACTTACACTTATTTTCTAAAGGAATTAATCCTACGCAATTTCTGGTCGAGTTGGTACTCGAGTCCAAGTACGGATTTTTCCAGGGCGTTACAAACTATCAAGTGAACCACATTGTAAAAGGCAGTGGAGGATTGAATGTCTACCATTGAAACCCTTTTATGGGTCACAGTAGTTTTAAATCAATATGAAATTTATTTTTCCTCTTCATCCAGGTCTTTGTGACTTTATGAATAGATTGGATGGAAAAATATATGTTATGGTGAGCCCTACGAAAAATTTAACAGTGAAAATCAAGTTTCCCACTGCTATTTGTGGTGTGGTCCAGTTGATATTTGGATATGATTCTTTTTTTTCCGATAATGCTCTGAAATGATCTCGAAATATGGATGAACGGTGTAGATATAATAAATACATCATTGTGGGGCCCATGTCGAGGAGCGTCAGCGGTCGTCTTCAAACACCAGCCAATCGGCTTCCAGAAGGAAGGAATGATGGGGGTATTTTGGCCCGTTGAAAAGTCGTCCGTACATATGGGAATATTCTTGGAAGCTTAAAAAGAAGTGGGTTTAAAATGGTTGGTGGGCCATAAATGGGTCGTACAGTAGGAAATTTCTCATCATTCAATTGCTACTATTTTCCTATTATGCCCATTTGAGATCTGGATCTCTCTCGTTTATGGGTTGGTCCTCTATAATGATTTATAAAAATGGATACCCCGCTTGGATAAAACACATATATCATGCAGGCCCACATAACACTCTTGAAAACCCTAGCTAGGGTGGGCCCACTCGTGCGACCCACCATGATCTATATGTCGAATCCACACTGTCCATCTGTTTCTCCATATTATTTTAGCTTCTAGGCCTAAAAATAAGGCTGGTCCAGATCTTAGGTAGACCACACCACAAAAAATAGTGAGGATATGACGTCCACCATTGAAACCTTCATGAGACCCACTTTGGTGTTTATCAGCCATCTGACCAACCAACAAAGTCTCACAGACTTGGAGGAAGGAATAACAGCAATGTCAGGTTGATCCAAAAACCTGCGAGGCCACATGAGTAGGCCACACTACATGGAAGTGCCCGGCAATGCGTAGTGAGTTACTCATACCCTCTTATCTTACCGTACTTAGTAAACTCAGTTTTCCCCACCTTGAATGTATGTGGTCTATCCACACCGTACATCCTTTTTTCCATCTAATTTAAGGGGTTAAGCTCAGAATTGAAGCATATCCAAAGATAGAGTGGATCACACCACAGGAAACAGTGGGGATAATGATTTCCACCGTTGAAACCTTGCTAGTCCCCTCAATGTTGTTTATTTGTCATCCAACCTGTTCATAAGATCATGCAGACATGGATGAAGGGAAAACACAAATATAAGGTTGATCCAAAGCTTACATGGCTCCCAAGAAATTTTCAACAACAGTAGGTGTTCAATTCAACTATTTTTCGTGGTGCGGTCCATTTGAACATTATATATGCTTCATTTTTTTGGTTGAGCACTAAAATTATCTAATAAAATGGATGGACGAAGCAGATAAAATATATAAGATATGGTGGACCTCCCAGAGTTTACTCATTACGATAAGCCTAGCGAGTTAATCACTGCTGGTCTTTTTTTTGGGGTTAGCACGTTAGTAGGGAGACGGATTAGCTACTCCCCCTGACACTAGCCCCGTTGCTGGTGGTTGGTATTATGTGGTCCGTACCATAATGTATGTATTTCATCCATTCCGTTCATCCATCTTTGAATACCATTTTAAGGATTGATACAAATAATGATAGGGATATAAACCTTAAGTGGACCACACCACAGGAAAACAATATTGATTGGATATCCATAATTAAAATCCTCCTAAGGCCCAATGTATTGTTTATTTGACATCCAATTAGTTGATTGGGTTATAAAGAGACAGATGAAGAGAAAAAATAAATATCAGCTTGATCCAAAACTTTTATGGCCCCCAAAATGTTTTTAGTGGTCAACGTTCATTCAACACTGTTTCCTTTAATGTGATCCACTTGAGAGTGAGATATACCTCGTTTTATCTTGAATACCATAAAATTATCTTAAAAAATAGATATACGGCATGGATGAAACACATACATCATGCTGGGGCCCACAAAGCACCGACCATCAGCCAATGGCCTGTGGCGGGGAGTAGCCAATCCGTTTCCTATTTTAGTACACACCCACTGTCATTACACATTCTAGCAACGCCCACCAGGGAATCGATACCAAGACCTTAGGTGTTGAAACGAGGTATCTCTCGGATAGCTATGGATCATGATCCGTTGGCACACTCTAAGCGGGGGACCACTTCGTTGGGCCCACCCTAATGTATGTGTTTAATCCACACTATCCACGTCTCTCTTCACCAGATGATTTTAATCATAAGCCCAAGGATGAGAAATGTTGGACCTTAGGTCATCCACACCACAGGAATCAGTGGGACAATGGTACCCATCATTGAAAACTTCTCAGGGCCCATCCATAATGTTTATTATCCAACCTATTTATAAGTCTGTAACGTCCCGTCTAACCAGCACGGTGTCCTGGGGCGTCCACGTAAGATTTGCCGAAGAACCATTCTTTTAAACTACTCCTGGTGAGGTACCATAAGTAAATTAATCTAGGATTAGCCCAACTGATTAGACCAAACGGGTCATGATGGGACCTAGTGCAAGCCGCCAAGTCAGATGATCGTTTGCACTTAATAATAGCCCGTACGAGATATACCACGACGCATGAAGGTCAGAAAATTATAAATATTTAGAAAACCATAGATCTCACTGGGCTTGTAGTCCATCGCGGACTACGGAGTCAGTGGATACCCAAGAGTTAACTATCCGTGTCGTTCCAGCGACACTTGTCAAATGCAACCCAACTAAGGCCGGAATTGAAATCTGGCACGTGTAAATGAAACTGAGATTCCAGGCTTTTCAGCCGTCGAATTTCTTATAAATTTACTATGAATGTCTAATGTATTTTTCCACACTCGTCCACAAAATCTGAGACCCAATTGTGGCACGGTGACCGTTGATCGCAAATCGGACCCGTACGACCAAACCCCATATCCGATCGTTCCTAAATTTTACATATCCCTTCATCGGGCCATGGAGCATCTATCCTATAAGTTTCATGGTCAGACGGCCACTAGAACCACCCCACTCACTGGAATGGACCCCCAGAGGGCCATTTGAAGATCGGAACCGTATGATCGAACCCCATATTCATTTATCTGTTTATTTTCAAACTTTGCATGACCCCTCATTGGGCCATGAGATACCTATACACCAAATTTGGTGGCCTAAGGGGGTGTTAAGGCCGCCCCAACATCCATAGGGAGTCCTAGAGGGTTATTGTGGGCATTTAGGGAAAACTTAAGGCCAAAGGCCCCAAGTCTAGAAAATAAACCATAGCTCCTTATCTCATAACTCCCACCACATCTACCACCACCAAGGGAGTAAAGAGAGAGCTAGAGAGTAAGGGAGAAGAAAGAGAGAGTGAAGAAGAGCACGGTGGACCCTAGATCGAAGTGGGGCTAAGGAAACCCAATCTTGCAACTCCTTATCCCTTCTCTGAAGGAAACCCTACACCACAACCACAAACAATCGTTCCGTTGATCATCTAGGTAAGATCCTTCATCCATTTTCTTGAAATCCTTGTATTGAGAAGGGATTTGCTTGGGATTCTAACATGCAAATACTTGCTTCAGGGATTCGGGTCGTCCGACCCCAAAGCCCTCATTCATAGGTCATTTTTCAAGTCTCCAACGATCTATAGGTGTGAACTATTTTCTTAGGTGGCCTGGCACCAATTTTAGTATGAATTTAATGATTTTGATTACTTGGATGCTATATTTAAAGAATCTAAAGAAACCTTATGATTTGGATGTTTGCTTGAGGATTGTATGAGTTTGCTTGTTTGTTTAATTCTCATATGATATTGTTCGTGTTTCTCATATGATTAAGCTACCATGGATGATCACATGTTTTTATCTTGCTTGATTTCTCATATGACGTACCCTATAGCTTGCATGATTCATCGATTCTTGTGCATTTTGGTTCTAAGAGATGTAGGAAGTGCTTAACTTCCTCACCAACCCACACCACACACACACACCTTATTCATGATATTGTTAGCTTTGTTGCTAGGAGAAATTGGAATTATATGTTAAGAAATATGAGAACATGATGTTGTTTATACTAGATGATATATTGATAGTTGACATGTTATGAATCACCACCCAAACCCTTGGGTTGGTAAGGAATACGAGGAGAACGAAGGTGGCCCCTTTAGTGGGACCACCCTAAGGCTAAACCCATAGATTTGGGTGAGGGCATGTGGGCGACAGTAGTTTGACTACATGTGTCGCTTGTACCTAATGTCATCTGTCACGTGCTTGCCTGACTTGTGTGGGCTAGCTTATTTATTGACCAACCTTATTTGTTAACTTTGTTTGCTCACATATGGATGGAACCTAGAGCACCCTACAACCATTGTATCCCATCGATAACCAAATTAAACTGATCCACCACCTCGTGAGCCAGACATGGTGGAATGGGATACTGTGTCTGAGCTGTCGGCCTACGCTGGGGTAACGCACCTCCCCGTAGTGACCGCGAGCCATCCCTTTATCTCGGTACTCCCCATGTGCTTGAAGTCGGGGATGGGGAACCCGACGGGATTAAGGACCGCGGGGTCTCGGCCTCACACGTTGGGGGGCCTTGGCCTCACAACCAGCTTAAGGCATCGATACATCGGGTGTATCAGATTCTCCAACTTGCTGGATGAATGGACTTAGCTAAGAACTCGGCTAACATAATCACATTGCATTGCACTAGTTAGGGTGGCGACTCGGTAGTCGAGGTCGATCTGAGGGAGTGTTGGTCATACGCGATCTTTAGATAGAGTCACTTGAGGGAGTGTTGTGGCGAGGGCATGCATCATATCATCTATCATGCATGCGCATTAATAAGATTAGTTAGGTATTTATGATTGCTGTTTTTCATTAAGTTCATAATATAATTGATGTCTGTTATAACTTGAGACTAATAGCACCCACTGAATTGATCACTCAATCCCATTATGCGATGGTGTTTTAAAATATCAATCAGACTCTCCCATAACCGCAGGTGACGAGAAGTATGAGGAGTCTGACGGTACGAGCTTGAACGAGGAGGATAAGCTATCCTACTTTCAGCTGATGGATGGCTCTCCATCGACTCGATGGGTAGGATTTAGATTGCTGAGCAGTGAGCTCAGCTTTATTCTTTTGGACATAGAATTCTTTTTGTAGTTTTGTTGGGTAACGCCTTGTGCGACCCATTTATATTTTTGGACCTGTATATATACGAGATATCTTTTAATTCAGTAGACTTGTGTGATTGTGCTTCATGTTTCAGGAATTTCAGGCTACGCATTTAAACATTATTAAACGCATATTAATGAAAATCAGTAATAAGAGACACTCGGGAACTCAGGAGTCGAGTATTGTAAGACCCGTATCTTAGTCCATACTGTTCCATAGACCTCTGCGATCTTACCGGTCGAATTTTGGCAACCTTCGACCCTTAACCGATATTTACACGCGACCCTGATTCATAAGTCGTTAACCCGAGTCAACTCAACCCAAGATCTTTACCATAGCGATCGCGCCGTCGCTACGGTTCCGATGCCGCGACTTGTGCACCGAGGCGATACCCTGGTCAAGAAATGTGGGCCAGCTGTAACATTCTGAAAATCGAGGGTCAAGCAAAAACTCCACTTCCGAGTTCCAGAACATCATTTATGCAACATTTTCAATGATGGATAGATGTTATTTATATTAGTGTAGAAAACATGAGTGAGATTTGACCAAAACAGCATATCATACTCCAGAGACAGTTAAATTAGCAAGCGGAAGAATGTAATAGATATATAAAGTATATGAACTGTTGTGGGTCTCCAAAGTGTGAACATGTTACCAGGTTAAATATATACATGTATACTCCAAAAATGATAAAAAGAATATACATGGGTGTGTAAGAAAAAGGTGAAATACCAAGTATATTGGCATCTAATCAGTAACCCTGTAATCCCGTCAATCAGAACCTGCATATAGGAGAGATCCTCCTCATCATCATCAAGTCCGGCTCTGCTTCGCAAGCATCGCCATCGTCTGCAATTAAGATAGGAACTGTTTGGTGTACGCAACACCGTCCTGTAACGTGGGAGTGAGTAATTAACTCAGTGGAATCATAGAGCAAAGATTAGCATGTTCTTAAATCAATCATGCGATAATAGTAAAGCAATTAATCAAAAATTCCTAGATACTGTTGTTAATGCAATATGACATGACATGATGGATGCCCTCACCGAAATTCTCCCTCATACGGCACCATCTACGTCCGCGACATGCTTGCGTACCGCTCAGTGCTCCACATCTTCCAGGCACATGCAATGTGATGTTGATATGATTACCGAGTTATTATTAGTCCTTTTCATACAGCAGTATTAGGAAACTAGGGTACCTTGCTTATATCAATCCTAACACAGATCCTGTCTAGGGTCGTCACTCCTAGTAATCTCATACGATGTTATATTTGTAGGTCGCTGCAAGGGCTGCCAGGGTTGTTGCTCGCACTCGTTGCACCTCTCCCCCATCACTTTATCAATACAGGCCTAATTATCCTTGAGACTGCATTAGGACTCGTCGCCCCCATGCGGTGTTAGGATAAACTTAAGGTCACTACAAAGGGCTCGTCACCAATCAGTGTAGGCCGACGACAAGAATATAGTGTCCCATACTACCATAATCTGCTCAGAGTAGGATGCTCACTGGTCACTACGAGGAGGTTTGTGGCCCCAGCATAGGCCGACAGCTCGACCACGGTGTCCCATACCACCATGCCCGGCTCATGAGTCTTTGTGGATCAAGGTACCATGGTTGACAGGGTTTTCAATGGTAAGTTCAGTACCCTAGGTTCAAGCAGTTATGACTCATACATGGTGAACATACAATGGCCAGTCGGGTTACTTGACGGGCTCGACTAGTACGATTGCATCTCGAGCTGAACGACATGAAGTGCATGAAACACTTCGCGTGGCCTAACCACTGCCGTCAACCCAAAACACGACTCGCGTTCATCGAAGCGTCCTCTGTGGTACATAGAAACCAACCACGAATTCGATCCATTACCGACTGCCTGGACTAGGTCATAGCCCCAAGCATTTGTGCATCAACATCAATAAGCATAGGTGAGTAACAGAAATGAAGTACAACATTGTAAGCATGTTGACACATGTTATGACATACAACTTAAGCAAATCATCCCACACATGCATTTCATGTATATAATGAAATCAATACATATAGCCAACATGATGGAAATCATTTACATCAGCATATTACTTGAGAATTCAATCTGAAAACTCATACACAACACCATTTACTTAATACATACTAATACAAACATTTATACAAATACTTAGTCTACACACTTTAGTCTACATAGCGTATGTCGACTCAAAGTGCGCTTAAGGGTGAATCTCTTCGCCAAACCAACCATGCACGTATTCCTAATATTCTAACACGATAAATAGCCATGGCAAATATTTTATCAAAATATGCATGTATACAGCATTTCCTACAAATGACTAAAATGCCCTAAATCTCATATTTTCCGTACATTTACGAAACAGAAAACGGACAACATGTTGTACATGTCAAACGGCGTCGCCGTCGATAATCTACTATTAAACGACATTAAAAGCGTTGAAATCAGCCAATCAAAGCGTTTAAAATCTACACCTTTCACTTTAGATGTATATCGTTTCGAACGGAGCGTATACGCTTCGTCAACGGCGTATAGGCGGCCTAATACATAAGTTGTATAAGCTACTTTGCTATTTGAATCGACGGAATGCTAAATCAGCAAGTGTTTAGGGTTTTACTTACCTAGAAATGCGTTGAAATCACCGGCAAAGTGATTGGGATGCGTTGCTTAAACACGTGAAGCAATTGCAGCAAGTGGCAAGAAGATCACTCCCACATTCTCTCACAAACTCTCACTTTCTCTCTCACTCTAGCTAGGGTTTCTAGCAAATTCGGATGGGTGAGAAAAGTGACGGTTTCAAACCCTTATATAAGCTAAAATCTTCCCAAATTAGACTTGGGAACAAAGTCTACTTGAGGTATAATCAAATCGGAGCTGTTTCGGTCCAAAAGAGCGTTTCTGGAGGACCCCTGGCTAAACGCGGTCGGACTTAAGCTCATGGTCACTGGATGTTACTCACACAAAGTTTTCAGACCAGCAGAGTTCGTAGATCGCACGTGGCGGTCCAATTTCAGTTTAGCAGTCATCGCACCTAGATCAGGTCTATAAGTCTCGTGATATGAAAAAGGAATTTTTCCTGATCCGAGGGTGTAATTTGGCTGAATTTTGACGGTAAGAATGCTTAATAATAATGCGCCACGTCACATGCCAGATTTGAATTAAAATTTTCAAATCTAACCCTTTTCTCACTCTCTTCACTCCATGCTCAATGAAATAGCCTCTGAACGTCGGTTGGGCTTGATTTTCGAAATGATTGTCAAGTCCAGCTAAGCGGTCATAACGGTCTAAGATGGTAGATATCGGACTTTGGACGCGCGGTTTAGATCCAATACAAAGTTTCAAAGGGTTTTCGAGAACAAACCGGTTTAGAGTTTGATCCTGGATTTTAGAGTAACGTAGCGGCAACGATTCTACAAGTTTTGGATCTTGCAGAACGTATTTAAAGCGATCAGGGACAATTTCACAGCTACTCCAGCGTAGCGCTAGCTAACTTACGCTTAATTTCTAAAGGAATTAATCCTAAGCGATTTCTTTGGCTTTAGAATTGGGTTTTAAGAGGTTACCAAGGTGTTTTGGTTGACCCATTGCCTAAGGACGTCTAATCCCAGGTTGACAAAAATTCAGGGTGTTACACCAGCGTTTGGTGCGAGAAAAATGCCGCGCGTTGTGAAACCTAAGAGAATCTCTACGACTTGTCAAATCAATCCCATCAATCAATCAAATCCCATCACATCTCATGTCAAGTACACATCACTTTTTACCCTTTCCCAAGCAAGCCACAAAAGTTCAAAAGTTCTTACAAGCCCATATCTTTCTTATACAAAATGCCCTCAAAAGTCAAAAAGTTCTTACACTCTCATGCCTTTCTTACACAAATGGCCACAAAAGTCAAGAATTTCTTACACACCCATCACTCACCACATCCATCACCCATCACTCTCTCTCTCTCTCTCTCTCTCTCTCCCTCTCTCTCTCTCTCTCCCTTTACAACTCTCTCTCATTTCTCAAGCTTCATTCCAAGCAACCAAAAATCTCATACGTATGAGCCTCTTCCTCTCTTCCAAAACTCCAAGTGTGGTCCACCTTTCCTACTCCATCATCTCTCATCTTAACTATCCAAACCTTATCTTCTCCATTGGAATCAAAGCTAAGGTGCTAAGGAACCCATAGGAGCCAGAAGATCGAACGGTGGGTGCTAAATAATAGTAGTTTTTCATGTTTTTAAGATGGGCCAAGTGAGACCAACCGATCAATGGTTTGGATCTTACTTGGGACCCTAAGATGTGGCCGATGGTCCACTAGGATCATCATGATCATTCCATGATGGGGTCATTCTCCATGGACCCCATCATGATGTTTATTTCATTGTATTAGAAAAGTCATCTATACCGTCCATATTGGTGGGGAAAGGATCTCCATCGTTGATTTTCAATTTTGGTGGTCCCATGTGTAAAGAGATCCATTTGATTGTATGATTTTTTTAGGGAGGGCTCATAGTGGCGGAGCCCTCCATCACAAGCGTGTCCCACCCTCTATCTCTCTCTCTCTCTATTTTATTTTCTTTTTTTAAGATCATGTTGTGTTTGTGTGGCCCACTTGAATGGACCCCACCTTGAAGTAATTATTTTATCCAAGTTATCCTCAAGTGGGGCCCACCTTATATATGTTGTAAACACACTATCCTCCATGAGGTGGCCCACCATAAGCAGGGTCCACCTCTAATGTATTTACGTGTAGCGTCTAGCGTTGGGTTGGATCAGAACATAAATATCAAGCTTGTTTCCAAGCTTGGGAGTGACCCACTCTCATAGACCCCACCTTGATGTATGTATTCAATCCACGCCGTCCACCTCATTCCCTGAAATATTTGAACCGTTGAGCCAAAGAATGAGGCTGACGTGATCATCTGGTGGGCCATAATATAAGAAACTTTGGGGGTTACTGTTAAAAGAATTTTCAGATGTTTCTAATTATCCAAAAATTTTAAACTTTAGACTCATTTTGTTTGTTACGAGCTGTAGAATCCCACGTTGTTGATTATTTGCCATCTAACCCATTCATTCGGTGGACCCCTTCCTTAGGTGGGTCTCCTCCGAAGATCAGCGCCATCCAAAGCTCTGGTGGCCCACATCACAAGAAATAGTGTGAATGAACATCTACCATTGAAACCCGTTCTTGGGTCCACAGAAGTTTTGAATCAATGTGAAATTTGTTTTTCCTCTTCGTCCAGGTCTCTGTGACCGTATGGATGGTTTGGATACAAAACAAATGTTATGGTGGGCCCCACATGGGACCCACAGTCATGTATGTGTTTTACATCCACCGTCGAGGCGGACGGTGGTACCCACCATGATATATTTGTTTTATATCCACCGTCCAGCAGACGGTGGAGCCCTCTGTGATGCATGTGTTTTGTTTGCACTGTCTAGCGACAGTGGGACCCGCCATGATGCATGTGACGCATCCAGACCGTCCATCCACTTGGAAAGATCATTTTAAGGCATGAGTTGAAGAATGAGACCGCTCTATGATCAAGTGGGCCACCTATATTTGGGTGTGACCCATTTAACATATAAGGCCTATGGGTTTAGGCCCATTTGATTCATATAAGGCCTATGGATTTAGGCGCATTTGATATATAAGGCCTATGCATTTATACCCATTTGATATATAAGGCCTACAGATTTAGACCCATTTGATATATAAGGCCTATGGGTTTAGGCCCATTTGATTTATATAAGGCCTATGGATTTGGGCCCATTTGATATATAAGGCCTATGGGTTTAGGCCCATTTGATTTATATAAGTGTAACACCTTGGATTTTTGCCAACCTGGGGTTAGACACCCTTAGGCAATGGGTCGACCATAACACCTTGGTAACCTCTCAGAACCCAATTCTAAAGCCAGAGATATCATTTAAGAACGAAATTCTTTAGAAATTTAACGTAAATTATCCAGTGCTACACTAGACTTCCTGTAAAATTAGCACCAACCATTTTAAATACGATCTGTAAGACCCAAAACCTCTATAATTGTTACCGTTACGTTACCCTAAAATCTAAGATCAAACTCTAAACCCGTTTGCCCTTAGGAACCCTTTGAAACTTCGTATAGGATCTAGACCGCGTGTCGAGAGTCCGATATCTACAATCTTAGACCATTACGACCGCCTTATTGGACTTAACAATCGTTTCGAAAATCAAGCCCAACTGATGTTCTGAGGCTATTTCATTGAGCCTGGAGCAAGGAGTGTGAGAAAGAGTGAAATTCATTAAAAATTAAATGTCATTTAAATAAATCTGGCACGTTTCGCTTGCGGGTTAAGTATAAGCATTCAGACCGTCGGAATCTGACCCAAATACACCCTCGGATCAGGGAACATTTCTCACTCAGGTCAGTGTACTTGGAATCCTCGATCGAGTCTCCGTGACCGCTGAACTAAAACTGGTCCACCACGTGCGATCTGGGAACACTACCGGACTCAAAACTTGATGTGAGTAGGATCCAATATACATGAGCTTAAGTCCGACCGCGTTCGGACAGGGGACCTCCCGAAATGCTCTTTTGAATCGGGAAAGACCCGATTTGGCTATAACCCAAGTATACCTTGACTTGGAGTTTGTTTTGGTTATGTTTGGGCCTATAAAAGGGGCTTAAACCCTTAGCTTTCTAACCCATACGAATTGGGGGAAAACCCTAGGAGAGAGAAGAGAGAAAAGAGAGAGAAGTGAGGGAGAAGCTGATGATTTCTCCTGGGATTCTTTCCTGCTGCTCTACATGTCAAATCCACCCTTTTGTATCGCTTTTCCGACGACTTTGGCTTCGTTTTAGGTAAGAAAACCCTAACCTCAACCTGTTTTAGAGATTCCTTCGATACATGTAGCGAAGTAGCTGATGTATCTTGTGCTATAGGTCGTCATACAGGCGTTGACGAAGCATAGACTTCCTGTTCGATTCGTTACACTTCTACGGCGAAAGGAGCAGATTTTAGATGCTTAGATTATCCGTTTTCAAAGCTTTCAATGCCGTTTAATGGTAGATTGCTGATGAGGATACTATTTGACATGTATAACATGTTGTCCATTTTTCATTCCGTATACGTACAAAAAATATGAGATTTAGGGTATTTTAGGTATTTGTAGGAAATACTGTATACGTACGTATTTTACCGATATGATTGCCATGGGTATTTACCATGTATTTATACTAGTTATGGATGTATGATCTATTTGACGAAGAGATTCGCCCTAATGCACATATTGGCCGACATATGCTATGTAGACTAATGTGTGTAGACTAAGTGTTTGTTGAAATGCCTAAATCAATATGATTTATGCCTGTCATATGTTTTGAATGTAAGAACATGATTGTTGTGTATTAGACATCTCCTTGATATAAGGATCTGTCATATTATATGTTGAAATCAACATACGTCAAGTACGTTGAAGTTGTGCAGTCTAAGTGTTGGTATAAATGCTTACGTGAGTAAGCTCTTAGTAAATAGTGTTGTAGACTAGTGTTGAGATAGGATTCTCAACCATTTTGATGATGTATATGATTTTTTCCATGTGTGTTATATTTGAATTGATTATCTTATATATATATGAAATGCTTGTGTATGGTTAAATTGCTTATGTTGTACCTTATAACATGTTGCTAACATGCTTGAGTTATTTGTTATTTAAATGTTGTTTATCTCATATGATTACTGATTCATATCTTTGCGTTTGGGGCTACACTCTAGTCAAGGCAGTCGGTAACAGTTTAGAATTCGTAGTCGGATTCTATTCGCCACGAAGGATGTGTATGACGAACTTGAGTCGTAATAGAGTCGTCAACAGTAGTTAGGCCACACGAATTACTTGTGCACTTCATGTCAGTCGATTAGACGTACGCTCGCGCTAGTCAGACTCATCAAGTAACCCGACTGACCATTGTATGTTCACCTTGTATTCGTCATAACTGTTTGAACCTAGGGTACTGAACTTACCAATGATAACCCTGATAACTGTGGTACCTTGATCCACTAAGACTCATGAGCCGGGCATGGTGGTATGGGACACCGTGGTTGAGCTGTCGGCCTACGCTGGGGCCACAAACCTCCCCGTAGTGACCAGTGAGCACCTTAGACTCGTGAGCCGATTATGGTGGTATGGGACACTATAATCGAGCTGTCGGCCTACATTGATAAGGTGATGGGGGAGCGGTGCAACGAGTGCGAGCAACAGCCCTGGCAGCCCTTTGTAGTGACCTCGAGCGTACTTTGAGTCTACGTGAGGCGACGACCCTTTCCTAGCAACAAGAGTACAACTAGGCCTGTATTGATAAGGTGATGGGGGAGTGGAGCAACGAGTGCGTGCAACAGCCCTTGCAGCGACCTAGAAATATATCATCGTATGAGATTACTAGGAGTGACGACCCTAGACAGGATCCTTGTTGGGAATGATATAAGGGAAGTATCTTAGTTTCCCAATCCTACTGTATGAAATGGATTAATAACAACTCGGTAATCATTATCCATATCGCACTGCATGTGCCTGGAAGATGTAGAGCACTGAGGAACACAAGCATGCCGCAGGCGTAAGATGGTGCCGCATGAGGGAGTATGTCGGTGAGGGCATCCATCATGTCATTTCATGCTTGCATTAATCATGGTGTTTAGAAATGTTTGTTTTGCTTACTTTTTCATTATCGCTTGATTGATTTGATAACATGCTAACCTTTTCTCTATGATTCCACTGAGTTAGCTACTCACTCCCACGTTACAGGATGGTGTTCCGGACACTCACCAGTCCCTATTTTAGTTTCAGATGATGGCGATGCTCGCGAAGCAGAGCCGAACTTGATGATGATGAGGAGGATCCCTCCTATATGCAGGTTTTGATTGGCAGGGTTGCAGGGTTACTAATTAGATGCCAGTACACGTGGTATTTTGCCCTTTATTTTCACACCCATGTATATTCTTTTTGCTCATCTTTGGATTATACATGTATATATTTAACCTGGTAACATATTCACACTCTGGAGACTCACAACAGTTCATATATTCTATATATCTATCACATTCTTCCGCATGTTAAATTAACTATCTCTGGAGTATGATATGTTGTTTGGGCTTGATCCACCTCATGTTTTATGTACTATTACCGCCGACATTCACCCATCATTGAAAATGTTGCATAAGTGATGTTCTGAAACTCGAGAGTTGGGTTTCTACTTGACCCCCAATTTTCGGGGCGTTACAGATGGTATCAGATCATGATTTGGATTAAACTGGACCTGGGTTATGGTCACACACCGCACGCTGACGCCAATTTAATATAAGAGGGTGCGAGAACGATCAAGAAACAAGTTTAGGACCCCCAGTTTGTTTGTTGGCGAAAGTTTACTGAAAGCGATCGTTGAGATCGAGTTCGTTCACACTCCTGATCACACCCAACGACTCCAAATCACTTCTAGACCGTCAATCGAAGGGTTTAGGCCATGTTTCATTCCATTCCAAACCTATAAATGCATGTCCTTGGGTTGTGGGTCAACCACAACCTTTACACTCAATCTCAAGGCCTAAAACCATTTTTTATCCAATTCTTTCAAAATCTCTCCTTCCACCTCCCCATTATTCAACTTTTTCTAAGTTCTTTCATACTACACACAAATCCTAATCTGTAAATGATAGAGAATCATACTTAGACAAAAATTTACTATAAATAGAAAATATATGTATCAATCGGACTTTTGACCATTCCAATTAGGGAATCTCATGGAATGAATGAGTTAGTTGGATGGATTAGCCTCTCCTACCCCAAAATCATATGTTACAAGTCATATAAAATCATTTCAGTTTGTAAATTGGCCCCAAAACGCTTCAAACGGAGTCGTGGGCCTACCCATGCTAATTTAGGATGATCCGAGGTGGGAATCACACACATTTGGGGCCCCTAGATAGGGGGACCTCGCCCAAGTGGCCGTCCATCACAAAAACCCAAACCGGTAGGTGAGGCCTCGCCGTACAGTGGGCCCCACTTGGGCCGGGCGTTGGGCCGACGTTATTTGGTGGTTAGGGGAGACTCCCTAGATGTGGGTCGTCCCTTAAAATACCCCCAAAGACCTACCTCCTTCACAAATATCATTCCCAAGCTCTCCTTTCTTCATCTTTTTGCTGCCTCCCCTCTCAAATCCCATTTTAAATCGCCCCCAATCCCATTTTCTGCTATAACCGATGCCACTCCATCGTCCACAGCCATTGACACTTCCTTTCCTCTCCATTTTCGTCCGTGAAAGCTCTCCCATCCTCCATTGAAGGCTAAAAATCGTGTAAGCCTCCATTCCTACCCATTGCACTTCTTTCCCTTTGAAATCTTAGCCTTTGAGAGCATGTTTCACTCCTCTATAGGACCTAGATTCGTGGCAGCCCACTAGGTCAGCCCTTTTTCTTCATTTCCTTCACTTTCCATGGCTCATTTGAGCTCTTAAGCTCTCATTTGAGCCTCAAACTCGTGAAAACCTACTTACCCATCCCGTTTCTCCACTTTCTTCACTTGAGGAGTAATGAGAACACATGGCTGATAGAGCTCTAATAGGCAACAGACAGTATTAAACTAGACAGTATTAAAGAAGGTAAGTCGGGACCGTGGTAGAAGTCCTTTGGTAGAATTAGGCATCTATGCCATTGTCCTGTAGATTGTTTGAATACTGTTTTAAGGATTTTAGTGTTTGGTTGTTGATGGGTCTAGTGATGTCATAGGTAGAAAATGTGTTGTGTTTATTGATTTGGGCTTAGCATAGCCGCAGTCGTCTCTGTCATAATGCATGTGGAATTTTATTCCGTGTATTGTGGCAAATTTTGTTAAATGAAGTGCATGTTGTTTCATTCGTTGTAAGGTATTGTCCCTAGATTGGGTATATCCTATGGTTTTCACTCCCATGATTGGAATGTATACGATTAAAAGTAAATCACAGGATTAAGCTTACAAATAAATTTTTATCCCACCTCACCCTCCTACCAAGCATGCCACTCCCAATCCCGACATGGGATTAGTAATGCGGTCCCAGTTAACACAACTTGAGACCACTGGCCATATAGGCCCTTGGCGTTTTGGACCTAGAGTTAGTACTCCTAGATTTGAAAGATCAGACGATATAGGAAATCCAATTCCATTTAGACAATCTTGACCCTAAGCGATAAAACGATCCCCTGTAGTAGAAATGGTATGAAACCATTTAGCGTATAAGCTTAGGCTATGGATTACAGCTAGTGAGTTATAGACTAGTCTACTAGTTATATTAAGTAGCGTAAAGCCTGTATATGCTAAGGAATAGTAGGTTAGATTTGGTTGGAGTGAGACTCCATTCCTTTGACAGATCCTCATAACATTCATAGGCTCCTTTAGTAACTCTCAGGAAGCTTACTTAACTTAGAACCATTTACTCTCAGGAAAAACTTATAAATCCCTCAGATTGAACTTAGAATAAACTAGCACGCCTCTTAGAATTGCCTTCCCAAGGACTTATTGCATTGGGGAACACAGAGTAAAGGAACTGTATATGTAAGCGATGTATTCGCGGTTTGAATCAACTTCTTAATCCTAGTAGTTACTAATGAATCCAATGCCCTGATCAAGCAGAAGATCGGCATCGACTCGGATTAAGAACTGATACAACGAGTTTTCTGTCCTGATTAGACAGAAGGTTAATGTATCCAGCTCAGACCCACTCCACAACTTTTCTTCCGTGTTGGCCCGACCACCTACAACCAAAAGTTATTGCTTTGCCTTTGAAAAATGTTGAGGACATACAACCAATAGATATTAGACCTCTTGCCATAAACTCGCATCCATCCTTGAAATCAACCACAACACCCATCATTTCAGCTCCTTTTTATAATCATAGGTACCATTGCCATAGAACGCATAATTAGCAAAGGAAGACCAATGTAGTGTGAGGTTGTTTCCCATTTCATGTCAAGGATAGGCCCTAAGTAATGCGGCCCATTTGATAAACGTAAGGCCCACTAAGGTATCCCATTTGATGTAATGAAGGCCCAATAGGATGTACCTAAGGTCCATTACAATGTGTGAACCCAACATGGTTTGTATAATGATGTTTACTACGAGTTATGACTTGGGAGCAATGGTGGTTTGACGTCCACATTACAAGTATAGTATTGGTTAAATGTCCGCATTATGACTCTCTCTAGGGCCATTGATAGGCCGTAATTGTTGTGTGTAGGCCGTCTAGGCCCATCTGCGTTGTAAGGATAATTCATTACTTTGTAACATGCTTAGTATAATTCCATTATTCATGCCCATACGCATCATATGTATGCTTGATATGAGGAATGTTTGATCATCGTATAAGCCGTTGGGCCGAGACATTTACGGGACTCCTTATGAGACGGAGTGTCCCACATGAGCGCATGGTGCGCACGAGATTGTTGCATGATTATATAGTATGACTCATGCATCTTGCAATTACATGACATGTGACATCAGGACCATAGCCTCCACAGGCATATCGTGGTTGGCAGGATTGGATACCGAAAATCTCATTCTATATGGGGTGCTATAGATATCCCTGGGTGAAAGTCCCTAAACCCTTATGGTACCAAGAGGTTGCTCCAACGTCTAGACCGAGTAGGTAGATGAGCGTTGAGTACCGATTACCAGATAGTTGCGCTCTCCACTGTGTCGTGGTCGGTTGGAAGGGGATGCGGCCTTACTCGCCCGAGAGTAGGGGGCAAAGCTAGGCTGAGTCTGACCAACTCGAGGAATGGGTCCGCTATCTACGAGTAGAGCCCGATATTGGCAGACGGATAGTGAGGTCTCTTTCACTTACCTTATTACGCGCGTGGGGCGGCGATCTGGTTTATAGTGTACAAGACCCCGATGATATTCCATATTTGAGCTATATTGATATGTGGACTTAGATGAGGATTGTATGCTTGACTTGCATCTTATATCGCATAGCCTTGTAATGGCCGATATCATTCATACTTTGCATCGCATAGCCTTGGTACGACTAACGGTATTCATGGATCCATCAGTATATTCCGCATTACTCTGATATTGCATGATCATATTACTACCTTACGCACACACTTTCACCACCCTCTAAGCTTTTTATAAGCTTATGCACGACCGTTGCGTGCAGGCGACGTTGGATCGCAGCAGCATTGAGGCTTGAGCATGTGACAGATTATTTTGGAGCTTTTGATCTATTATCATTGTATTTTCCGTTATGCTCATTGTACTTGTAAAGTTTTTTATCATGGTGAAAATGTAATAGAGTTTTTGGTTATTGTTTGTGGGTTATGCCTTTGGTTATGCTTATCGCGATTAAAACTGATCTTGAAAATCCTCCTCGTAGCATCGCAGGATCGGAACCTGGTGAATGGGAACTGGGAGCCGAGAATGGGGTTCTACGGAGGCTGTCGGCGCCAGATTCGGCGATCAAAAATTTTATGAGCCCGATTTCCGAGTTTGAGGCATAACAAGTATATGCACGACCTTCGATTTCCAAGGCGCTACAAAGTCACAAGCATGGCTGAAGGGAAAACCAAATATTAGCTTGGTCTCAAACGGTTGGGGCCATAAGAACGCCCATCTTAATGTTTCTTTTTCATCCACGCTGCCATCTGACAGTAGGACTACTGTGATGTTTGTATTTTGTCCGCACTGACCCATCTATACCAGGACCCACCATGACATATTTGTTTCATCTATATTGTCTATCTATGTTTCCATATCATTTTAGGTCATGAGCCCATAAGTAAAGGTGATCATACCCTCAAGTGGGGCCACACCAAATGAAACAGTGAGGATTGAGTACCTACTATTGAAAACTTCCACAAGTCCATTGTAGTGTTTGTTGCAACCCATGCCACCCAATTTGTTCGTACCGTCCATCTGTTTCTCTAGCTTTTTTTAAGTCGTAAATGAGGCCAGTCCACATATTAGGTGGACCACACCAAAAAAAACAATGAGGACATGATGTCCACCATTGAAACCTTTATGAGACCCACCTTGGCGTTTATTTGCCATCTAACCTACCGACAAGGTCTCATAGACATGGAGGAACGGTGAACAGAAATATCAGGTTGATCCAAAAACCTGTTCTACATTGCATGGAAGTGCCTTGACACACTATTCAAGCAGGGGTCTACCATGATGTATGTGTTTAATCCACACCATCCACTCCTCTTCCCTGGATGTTTTAGTCATAGGCCTAAAGATAAGGCAGGTCTGGACCTGTGGTGATCCACACCATATGAATCAGTGGGACAGTGGTGTCCACCGTTGAAACCTTCTCCGGGCTCATCCATAATGTGTATTTTCCATCTAACCTGTTCATGAGTCACACAAGCATGGCTGAAGGGAAAACCCTAATATAAGCTTGGTCCCAACGGCTGGGGCCACAAGGACACCCATCTTAATGTTTGTATCTCATCCATGCTACCAATCTGACAACATGACCCATCGCGATGTTTGTATCTTGTCCGCCACATTTAGTTTTAATATGAGTAGTTGACTTGGCCCTTGTTTGGACGATCTTTAGGGTCCAACTTAATGCCTTTGTGGGGGTATACTGTGATGATTTAAGGACCCCACATATAGCTTCATGCTTATTCACCATTAAGAGTATAATTAGGTCCACTTATTGAGTGGGCCCGTCAAAACTTGGATTCATATTAGTAATTGGGTAAACTTCTAGTCCTACTATTTTGGCTTGATTTAAAAGTGGGTCGTTGAGCTCCTACAAGTTTTAAGTGTAGTAAAGTACTTGTTGGTCCACCATGAGGATAATCTAGTGCAAAATAATGTATAGCCATTAATAAATAACAAAATAAAGTGTAGTGGATAGGTATGATTTTCACACACACACACACACACACATACACACACACATATCTACTCATTGTGGGTTCAATCTATCGAACAGCTTGGAGGTCCCATTCACTTAACAAATAAGTTATCCATTAGGTGGACCATAATATGTGGTCCAAGTGGTGTAGCCCACCTGAATCACAAGTCAGCCTCAGTTTTTTGCCCTGGGCCTATGTGAGATTACACATCTAATGATCGAAGTGGATTTCACATACCACATTGGTATGTGGGTTTAAGTCCCAACTTGAATGAGTTGGGCTTGGGCCTGTGATATGGACCCACTAATAGGCCTAGCCTAGATCAAGCCTATCTGCAAGTTAACTGACCTAATCTACTTTTGAATTGGGTTCGGGCTCGAATGGGCATTTAAGTAAATGAGTCAAGTTTGAGTTGAACTCTATGCGTCCACATAGGTTATTAATGGGTTGGGCTGGATAACTCGACTTGATTTTATCCAAAATCCGAAAAGAAGAAAAAGAAAAAAAGTATAGCTAAATCCATTATCTAGACCAAACTTAACATGATTTTTTGGGTTATTTATTCAACTTAAGCTCATTAAAATTGGATTAGCTTCATGGGAAGGATTCTTTGAGTACCCACTGACATCCCTACTGATCTCAACGTGGCCCGTGTGATAAACGGTTCGAGTATCCATTGATAGCCTCATTGACCTTACATGACTCATGTGATAAATGGGTCATATTTGTATTAGAGGGTTAGTATCGACCCATTAAATTAACGCATCAGCCACTTTTGATTTTTGACCTGACCTAAACTGGTCTTGAATTTTAATGGATCAGGTCTTTCTATAAAACTATAATTAGTTTCTTAAATGGGTTAAGTACGGGATGCCGCTAAACTCAACCCAACCCAGCATCCCGCACTTAACCCAACATAACCAATCACGTTTGTAACCCTACCCGTTAGGCTTTTAGGACTGGCTTCCAATGCTCCGAAGGCATGCATTCCATCTTCTAAGGAAATGTCAAACAATCATTCAAATATTTTTCCATTAAAAAGGTGATCTATTTTATAAAAAAGTTGGGATTATTGAAATAGGATCTCAAATATTCAAAGTTTCAACTTCTCATTCTTAACTCGTTTCTTTGTTGGCCCACGTATTAAAAAAAAAGAAATTAGGAATTTTGCATACCTCGCTTGCTAAGGAGGTCCACCACAATATGAACGCTTAAAATTGGGGAGCAATAGCCCCCACTTTGTACATACTAAAATCCCATGCATTATCATACCATCTCTTAGGCCATGCATATGATTGTATCATACCTTAATTTTATAAGGTATATGCCCAGTTTCGATTAGCACTGAATGGGCCAAGGCCAAGATAGACACATTTAAAATTTTGAATGAACCTGGCTGTTACACCTGGCGCAAACAGCTGACATTTATGCTGGGCCGAATGAGGTGGTCCCCGCTTGGACCATGTGCAAAGGCACTTCCATGCAGTGTGGCCCACTCGCGTGGCCTCCACAGGTTTTTGGATCAACTTGACATTTCTGTTCTCCCTTCCACCAGAACTATGAGACTTGTCGGTAGGTAAGATGGCAAATTGGCAAATAAACACTAAGTAGGGCCTCATGAAGGTTTCAATGGTGGACGTCATGTCCTCACTGTTTTTTTGGTGTGGTCTACCTAAGATCTGGACCGGCCTCATTTACAGGCCCATGATCTAAAATAAGCTGGAAAAATAGATGGACGGTGTGGATTCAACATATACATTATGGTGGGTCGCACGAGTGGGGACCACCTTCGTTGGGTTTTTCAAGCAGCAGCGCACCTTGAAAAAGGGAAAGGTTTTGGACGGCCTTTCGCAGTAAGCGCAAGGATGTAAGGTGGGGCCCACTGCTATGTTTTTTGGAAATCTGCCCCGTTTATCCTTTTGGCAAGCTCATTTCAGCACAAGAGAACAAGAATGAGATGAATCCAAAACTCAAGTGGGCCACGAGAGAATACCTGCCATTGAAACCTTCCTAGGCTCCACCTTGATGTTTATGTGCCATCCAAGCCATATATAAAGTCATTATCACTGGGATGGAGTGGAAATAAAAAAAATTAGCCTGACTTAAAGCTTTAAGTCATTATCACTGGGATGGAGTGGAAATAAAAAAAATTAGCCTGACTTAAAGCTTTTATGGGCATAAGAATGTTTCAACGGTTCTCACTGAATCCCCACTGCATCCTCTCTGCGGCCCACTTTAGTTTTGGAACCACCTCATTTTTGGTTTAGTATCTTAAAATGAGTTGGTAAAACGGATGAACGGATAGATTTCTCAAGGACATGACGGTGGGCCCACCCAACATTCTTGCGCATGAACTTCCAACAAAAGGTTTGGCTACTCCCCCCCCCTCAGCCAATGGCTGCTGGTCGGTGATCTGTGGGCCTCTCCATGATGTATGTGTTTCATCCACGTTGTTCATCTATTTTTCTAGATTATTTTATGGTGTTAAACCAAAAATGAAGTATATCCTAAGCTGAAGTGAACCACATGACGGGAAACAGTGTTGAATGAGCTTGACCATTGAAAACTTTCTTGGGGCATAAAAGTTTTGGATGAAGATAATCTTTTTTTTCCCCTTCATCTTGGTCTGTATGACATAATAAATAGATTGGATGTCAAGTAAATAGTACATTGGGCCTTAGAATGATTTAAATGGTGGATATCCGATCATAAATTTTTTTCCGGTGGTGTGGTCCACCTGAGATTTCTTTCCCTATAATTTTTAATACAAAGCCTTAAAATTATTTTAATAATGAATGAACGGAATGGATGAAACACATACATTACGGTGGATCCATATAGCACCGACCACCAGCCACGGAATTGTGTGCAGGGGGAGTAGCCGTTTCCCGTCCGAAGGATTTCTCGCTAAAATCACGGAAGCGGATTGCGTAAGTAACACGATACATCCACTATACTGAGTAAACCATACGAGGTAGACTATGATTTATGTATTTGATCCACTCCGTCCATTCATTTTATCGGATAATTTTAGAACTTCATCCCAAAAATTAAGCACATCAAACACTCAAATGGATGACACAACAAGAAACAGTGTTAATTGAATATCTACCGTCAAAAAATTCTTGGGGCCAGATAAGTTTTGGATCAATATTATTTTTATGTTTTCCATTCACCAATGTTTTTATGATCTTATGAACAGGTTGGATAACAAATAAACATCACTGAGGGGCCTAGTAAGGTTTCAACGGTGAAAATCATTATTCCCACTGTTTCCTGTGGTATGATCTTCTTGATCTTTGGATATGCTTCAATTTTGGGATCAATCCCTTAAATTATTCGGAAAAACGAATAGACGGTGTGGATAGACTACATACATTCAGGGTGGGCCCAAGTGAGTTTACTCAGCACGATAAGAGCGTGCTGAGTAACTCAGTACACAATCCGATTTCAAAACTCACAGTTGCCAATATAATCTTGGTTATTAAGTAATCTTGCCTAATACGCAAGAAATACGCCTGCAACGGTCGTCTCTCCACCGATTATATTCCACCTTCGTTTTTTCGTTCTCCCGACTGAGTACCAAGAAGTCGCTCTCTCTCTCTCTCTCTCTCTCTCTCTCTCTCTCTCTCTCTGCTTTTTCTAGGATTTAGAGCTCTCTCTCGATCGATATCGGTCGATGGTCACCTTCCCATCTAACCTCCACAACCTCGAATTCAACGGATATGACGACATCATCTGCCTCTCTGTCGTATCCCCAATTTCCATCTCCTCCTTCGCCCCAAATGATGCAATGCAACTAATCCATAAATTCGATTTTGTTTCAACTCATGTTTCTGACCCAACCCCCTCCTCCCTTTCTTACCGGTCTCCTCTCGCCCCATGAAACCCTCGATCTATCTCCTATCTATAATGCCGATGATGGTGAGAAGATGATGACATGATCTGGTCCGTTAGTCTGCATTTTCATGGCAGCCAAACCCCGGCAACAACCACCAGGTCATCTCTCTCTCTCTCTCTCTCTCTCTCTCTCTCTCTCTCTGGTTGAATGTCCTTTAATCTCTTGTTCTTTGATGTGCGATTCAGGGATTTCTAGGGCAGATAGATGTATTTTGTCTCTATTTTTTTGATTTGATCTATTGATTGGCCTCTGGGAAATCGATTCTCCATCTGTATTCTCCACCAGGTAATCTCCTCATCTGTATTCTCCATCTATTCTTGGGGTTTTGGGGAGTTGGTTTCAAAGGCATTTAAGGATGTAGATGGTGATTCGAGTACCAGGTCCATCCGATTGCGCAGCAAGCAAGCTATGCGGGACATCTTGCTCGAGCTGTGTGGGGATGTTTCAGCCTACTCGAGGACTAAGGTTCTTCAGGTGTGGGCAAAACTATGCGAAGAACATGCTGTTTCAATTGGTCTGTGGAACGAGGTTGCTTCGGTTGCTTCTGGGAGATTGGAGGATAAGAGCGCATTCGTGAGGAAAGCGGCATTGAATCTACTCATCGTAATGTTGCAGCATAACCCGTTTGGTCCACAACATCGCACTGCATCGTTTGAAGTGCCCTTGGAGAAATACAAGGAGAAACTGGAAGAGATGGGACCCAATGCACTTTTTTGGACGGGATACCTTCAGACAATGAGACGTGTGAAGCAGATGGAAAGGTTTATCAGGCTGAAGTCAGAGCAGCAAGACATTGTTACTGATAGTCGTTTGCCTGGTGTGGAAGATGGGGTCAACAAGGATTCTTCCATACTGGATTTTGGGAACCTGGAGCAGACCAGGGCCTTGGTTGCATCACTTGAGACGTGTTTGAGGTTCTCAAAGTGCATATCCTCCACAATGCCGACTTTGGTCCAACTGCTGTCTTCATCTTCTGCCACTGATGTCGAGAATACGATTCTTTTGCTGATGAGGTGCAGACAGTTCCAAATTGATGACTCTGAGGCCTCTCTCCGGAAAATGTTGCCACTTGTAAGCATCCTCTTTGATTTGTGTTACAATTCTTCTAGACTTCCAAAGGAATCTTGGCAAGCATTTAAGGGTGTGTTTGCATTGGATTTCTGTAGGTATTTTCGCAGGACAAGTCTATCCATGCAGCTGTTGAGGATGCATTCATCGCAATTTATTTGACGAGAAACCCTACAGAAACTGCTGCAAATCTATTGAGCATTGCTATATAATCTAGTATCGGCGATCTAGCAGCTCTAGAATTTATAGTTGGTTCCTTGGTATCTAAGGGGGATATTTCTACAAGCACGGTATGTTTATTTGATTGTCATAATTTCAGGTGCTGCTTCCATCAATATGATTCACTCACTTTGCTATAGAAGTTATGCATTGGTGTTCTTTTGGCATTCTTTGACATGCATAGTTAGACACTTAGACTAAGAAATAAGAGTGCTGATTTCTGCACAATTAAGTGCCTGTTTTTTTCACCAATTACCATGGTAATTGTAAAGAAAATGTGCAATAATTACAAATTGCTTTACCTGCCTCCTGACAACATCTGCATTTGGCAACTGATTGCTGTGGTAAATTGAAATGATGGCATTTTTACATTGCCTGAATGTCAAATCGCTACCAAAATACACTGATGTTGCTGTTTGGATTCGAAATTTTTATAGTAATTACATATTGATTGGAATCATTTCAATGGATAGAAACCTTGAACATGATTGAGCCGTTTCAGTGGATCCGAACCGTTCATATGATTTGGCTCATTTGGTGATCCAAATGCTTGAGTTGTGCTTTTTAAGTGATCCAAACTCATCATATGATTAAGGCTACTTTCAATGACCGATGTCGATGGATATGTTAATTTAATCTATATTATTCATATTATTGAGATCAATTCTCAGTGATTGACATTTCTAATTTTGTAGAGCCCTCTTTAACTTTACAAACAATTTTAATGATGGTCCTATTTTTGCTGATCCTTCATTATTGCTTCTAGTTTAGTTAATTGAGATGATTTGGTCCTTTATCTTATTCTCGCTTCTTTATTGATCCAAACTCTTCATATGATTGAGGTTATTTTCAATGACCCATGCCAATAGATATGTTAAGTTGATCTATATTAATATATTATACATATTATAGAGATCAGTTCTTAGTGATGTATACTGTTAATGTTGTAGAGCCCTCTTTAACTTTACAAACAATTTAAATGATCAGGCCTGATTTCGTCAATCATTCATCTTATTGGATCCAATTTAGTTGGTTGAGGTGATTCGACTCTTGGGGGATGTACACTGATGAATTTTCCATTTTCAGAGACTTTGGTTCAAGAGTCGGCTATAGTTGGTCCATTTTATAATTCAACTATTTTAGTGATCCACACCATTCGTATTTAGGCATACACTTAATGAATCAATCAGTGAATGTCGCATGAACCAAAAGTTATTAATGATTCAAATTTTGTTAATGATTGGGCTCATTTTTAGTGGATGTGCTTGAACCATTTCAAGTGATCTCAACCGTTCATATGCTTAGTCTTGTTTTATGTGATCCATACCCTTCATATGATTAGAGTTGTTTCGGTGATGTAAATCCTTCATTAGTTGAGGCCTTTTTTAGTGATCCAAACCAGTAGGTATACTTATGCATCTTTTCACCAATCTATTAATACAACACAATATTTTGGAGTTGTTTTCAGTGATCTAAACCCTTCATTTGAATGGATCTAGATCGGTTTGATATAATCAGACCTTTGTTTACCTATCTTATCACTTAATGCTATATACTCCTTGTTGGATTGCACGAGCGTAGAAAAATGTTAAGAGAGGAGGTATCTCGTCTCAGAATTATGCTCATTTTCAATAATCCAAGCTGGTTAAATGATTGATCAGTATTTAGTGATTCAAATTATTAATAGGTAGAGTTTGTTTCCAATAATATGAACCATCATCATCATCTAATACTTATCCCAACTAATAGTTGGGCTCATTTTCACTTTTAGTGACAAAAGCCATTGATGTGCTCAGGCCATTTTAAGTGATCCTAGCCGTTCATATATGTGGCTTGTTTTGAATGACCCGTACCCCTTTGGGTTGGAGGAATATAGCATTTCAATTTTTTATGCCAAACCATCAATATGTTCAGGCCCATATTCATTAATCTAGTTAGTTGAATTAATTTGGCCCTTGGGAGGTACAATGGTGACTTTTCTCTTTTTAGAGACTTTGGTACAATGGTTTATTTCTTGCTGTCTTAAACATAAAGTATTAGGAGGACTATTTCTAGTGATCCAATCTATTTTTATAATTTGGTCTAATTTGAAATTGTCAATGTGTGGGCTCATTTTATTAAATTCAAACTGTTTCAAATGTTTGAACCGTATTTAGTAAGCTAAATTCTTGATATGGTTGGGTTTCTTTTTTCAATGATCTAAACTCTTCATGTGATTTGGCCCATTTCTTGTAATCCAAACCATTGACATGCTTGGGCCATTTCAATGGATCAAAACCTTTGGTGTTCTTGGGCCATTTCAGCGGATTTGTACTTCTTATATGATTCAGCCCATTCAGTTATCCAAATGCATCATATGATTAGTGTTGTTGTTAGTGATCTAAACTCATTATATTATTGAAGCCTCTTTCCATGACCCATCCTAATGGATATGTTAAGCTGATCAATCTATTCATAATATTTGAGGTTGGTTCTCAGTGATCCACATCGTTAATTTTGTAGAACCCTCTTCACTTCTATACGCAATTTAAAAAATCATGTTTCTTTTTACAACGATCCCAATTCATATGATTTGGCCCATTTCTAGTGATCCAAACCTTTGACATGTGCCATTTTGATGGATAAAAAACATTGACATGCTTGGGCCATTCAGTGGATCCTGCTTGGGTCATTCAGTGGATCCAAATTGTTCATATGATTCGGCTCATTTGGCGATCCAAACTCATCATATGATTGAAGCTGCTTTTCATAATCCTAACTCATCATATGATTGAAGCTGCTTTTCATGATCCTAACTCATCATATGATTGAAGTTGCTTTTCATGATCCATGGCAATGGATGTGCAAAGTTTATCCTTGCCCTAAATTTTGTAGATCCTTCTTTAGCTTTACAAATGATCCAAACCTTTGACATGGCAATGGATATGTTAAGTTGATGCATGCCCTAAATTTTGTAGGGCCCTCTTCTGCTTTACAAATGATCCAAACTGTTCATATGATTTGGCCCATTTCTAGTTATCCAAACCTTTGACATGCTTGGGCCATTTCAATGGATCAAAACCTTTGACATGCTCGGGCCATTTTAACGGATTTGAACTTCTTATATGATTCGTCCCATTCAGCGATCCAAATACATCATATGATTAGTGTTGCTGTTAGTGATCTAAACTAATCATATGATTGAAGCCTCTTTCCATGACCCATCTCAATGGATATGTTGAGTTAGATCCATCTATTCGTAATATTTTATGTTGGTTCTTAGTGTTCCACATTGTGAATTTTGTAGGACCATCTTCAGCTCTACACACAATTCAAACAATCATGTTTCTTTATACAACGATCTAAATTCATATGATTTGGCCCATTTCAAGTGATCCAAACCTTTGACATGCTTGGGCCATTTCAATGGATCAAAACCTTTGACGTGCTTGGGCCATTTCAATGGATTTGAACTTCTTATATGATTTGGCCCATTCGGCCCATTCAACAATCCAAATGCATCATATGATTAGTGTTGCTATTAGTGATCTAAACTCATCATATGATTGAAGCCTCTTTCCATGACCCATCCCAATGGATATATTAAGTTAGATCCATCTATTCGTAATATTTGATGTTAGTTCTCAGTGATCCACATTGTTAATTTTGTAGGACCCTCTTCAGCTCTACACACAATTTAAACAATCATGTTTCTTTTTACAACGATCCAATTTAATATGATTTTGCCCATTTCCAGTGATCCAAACCTTTGACATGGGCCATTATGATGAATAAAAAACATTGACATGCTTCGGCCATTAGTTGGATATAAATTGTTCATATGATTCGGCTCATTCGGCGATCCAATCTCATCATATGATTAAAGCTCCTTTTTATGATCCAAACTTATCATATGATTAAAGCTCCTTTTTATGATCCAAACTTATCATATGATTAAAGCTGCTTTTAATGATACATGACAATGGATATGCTACGTTGATCCATGCGCTAAATTTTGTAGGGTCCTCTTCAGCTTTACAAATGATCCAAACTGTTCATATGATTTGGCCCATTACTAGGGATCCAAACCTTTGACATGCTTGGGCCATTTCAATGGATCAAAACCTTTGACTTGCTTGGGCCAATTCAATGGATTTCAACTTCTTATATGATTCGGCCCATTCAGCGATCCAAATACATCATATGATTAATGCTGCTGTTGGTGATCTAAACTCATCATATGATTGACACCTCTTTCCATGACCCATCCCAAAGCATATGTTAAGTTAGATCCATCTATTCATAATATTTAAAGTTGGTTCTCAGTTATCGACCTCGTTAATTTTGTAGGACCCTCTTCAGTTCGTTACGCAATTCAAACAATCAGTTTTCTTTTTACAACAATCCAAATTCATATGATTTGGCCCATTTCTAGTGATCCAAATATTTGACATGGGCCATTTTGATGGATTAAAAACATTGACATGCTTGTGCTATTCAGTGGATCCAAATTGTTCATATGTTTCGGCTTATTCGGCGATCAACACTCATCATACGATTGAAGTTGCTTTTCATGATCCAAACTCATCATATGATTAAAGCTGCTTTTCATTTTCCAAACTCACCATATGATTGAAGCTGCTTTTCATGATCCATGGCAATAGATATGCTAAGTTGATCCATGCCCTAAATTTTGTAGATCCCTCTTCAACTTTACAAATGATCCAAACTGTTTATATGATTTGGCCCATTTCTAGTGATCCAAACCTTCGACATGCTTGGGCCATTTCAATTTATCGAAACTTTGATGTGCTTGGGCCATTTCAATGGATTTGAACTTCTTATATGAATTGGCCCATTCAGCGATTTAAATGCATCATATGATTCGTGCTGCAGTTAGTGATCTAAACTCATCACATGATTAAAGCCTTTGTCCATGACCTATCCCAATTGATATGTTAAGTTATATCCATCTAGTCATAATATTTGAGGTTGGTTCTCAGTGATTCACATTGTTAATTTTGTAGGACCCTCTTGAGTTTGATATGCAATTCAAACAATCAAAACCTTTGATACGCTTGGGCCATTTCAATGGATCAAAACCTTTGACGTGCTTGAGCCATTTCGATGGATTAGAACTTCTTATATGATTTGGCCCATTCAGCGAGCCAAATGCATCATATGATTAGTGCCGCTGTTAGTGATCTAAACTGATCATATGATTGAAGCCTCTTTCCATGACCCATTCCAATGGTTATGTTAAGTTAGATGCATTTATTTGTAATAGTTGATGTTGGTTCTCAGTGATCCACATTGTTACTTTTGTTGGACCCTCTTCAGCTCTACACACAATTCAAACAATCATGTTTCTTTTTAAAACGATCCAAATTCATATGATTCAGCCCATTTCTAGTGATCGAAACCTTTGACATGGGCTATTTCGATGAATAAAAAACTTTGACATGATTTGTCCCATTTCTAGTGATCGAAACCTTTGACATGGGCCATTTAGATGAATAAAAAACATTGACATGCTTCCGCTATTCAGTGGATATAAATTATTCATATGATTCGGCTCATTCTTCGATCCAAACTCATCATACGATAAAACTCCTATTCATGATCCTAACATATCATATGATTAAAGTTGCTTTTCATGATACATGGTAATAGATATGTAATGTTGATCCATGTGCTATATTTTGCAAGACCCTCTTTAACTTTACAAATGATCTAAACTGTTTATATGATTTGACCCATTTCAATCGATCAAAACCTTTGGGCCATTTCAGCTGATTTGAACTTCTTATATGATTCGACCCATTCAGCGATCCAAATGCATCATATGATTATTGCTGCTGTTAGTGATCTAAACTCATCATATGATTGAAGCCTCTTTCCATGACCCATCCCAATGGATATGTTAAGTTAGATCCAGCTATTCATAATATTTGAGGTTGGTTCTCATTGATCCACATCGTTAATTTTGTAGGAGCCTCTTTAGTTCGATACGCAATTCAAACAATCAGGTTTCTTTTTACAATGATCCAAATTCATATGATTTGGCTCATTTCTAGTGATCCAAATCTTTGACATGGGCTATTTTGATGGATTAAAAACATTGACATGCTTGGGCCATTCAGTGGATCCAAATCGTTCATATGATTCAGCTCATTTGGCGATCCAAATCATACTATTGAAGCTGCTTTTCATGATCCAAAGTCATAATATGATTAAAGCTGCCTTTCATGGTCCAAACTCATCATATGATCGAAGCTGCTTTTCGTGATCCATGGCAATAGATATGCTAAGTTTATCCATGCCCTAAAATTTGTAGATCTCTCTTCATCTTTACAAATGATCTAAACTGTTCATATGATTTGGCACATTTATAGTGATCCAAACCTTTGGCATGCTTGGGTCAATTTAGTGGATCAAAACCTTTGACGTGCTTGGGCCATTTCAAAGGATTTGAACTTCTTATATGATTCGGCCCATTCAGCGATCCAAATGCATCATATGATTTGTGCTGCTGTTAGTGATCTAAACTCATTATATGATTGACGCCTCTTTCCATGACCTATCCCAATGCATAAGTTAAATCCATCAATTCATCATTTTAAAGGTTGGTTCTCAGTAATCCACCTCGTTAATTTTGTAGGACCCTCTTCAGTTTCAAACAATTAGGGTTCTTTTTACAATAATCCAAATTCATATGATTTGGCCCATTTCTAGTGATCCAAATATTTGACATGGGCCATTTCCTTGGATAAAAAACATTGTCATGCTTGTGCCATTAAGTGGATCCAAATTGTTCTTATGATAAGGCTCATTCAGCGATATAAACTCATCATATGATTGAAGCTGCTTTGCATGATCCAAACTCATCATATAATTGGAGCTGCTTTTCATGATCCATGGCAATGGATATGTTAAGTTGATCCATGCCCTAAATTTTATAGGACCCTCTTCAGCTTTACAAATTATCCAAACTGTTAATATGATTTGGCCCATTTTTAGGGATTCAAACCTTTGACATGCTTGGGCCATTTCAATGGATCAAAACATTCGACTTGCTTGGGCCATTTCAGTGGGTTTGAACTTCTTATATGATTTGGCCAATTTAGCCCATTCAGCGATCCAAATGCATCATATGATTCGTACTGCTATTAGTGATCAAAACTCATCATATGATTGAAGCCTATTTCCATGACCCATCCTAGTGGATATGTTAAGTAGATCCAACTGTTCATAATATTTGAGGTTGGTTCTCAGTGATCCACCTTGTTAATTTTGTAAGACCCTCTTTCGTTCTATACACAATTCAAACAATCAGGTTTCTTTTTACAACAATCCAAATTCATATGATTTGGCCCATTTCTTGTGATCCAAACCTTTGACATGAGCCATTTCGATGGATAAAAAACAATGACATGCATGGGCCATTCAGTGGATCCAAATCGTTCATATGATTCGGCTCATTCGGCTATCCAAACTCATCATACGATTGAAGCTGCTTTTCATTATCCATGGCAAAGGATATTTTAAGTTGATCCATGCCCTAAATTTTGTAGGACCCTCTTTAACTTACAAAGGATCCAAATTGTTTATATGATTTGACCCATTTCTAATCATCCAAACCTTTGACATACTTGGGCCTTTTCAATGGATCAAAACCTTTGATGTGCTTGGGCAATTTCAACGGATTCAAACTTCTTATATGATTTGGCCCATTCAGCGATCCAAATGCATCATATGATTCGTGCTGTTGTTAGTGATATAAACTCATCATATGATTGAAGCCTCTTTCCATGACCCATCCCATTGGATATGTTAAGTTGATTCATCTATTAATAATTTTTGAGGTCAGTTCTCAGTGATTCACAGTTAATTTTGTAGGACCCTTTTCAGTTTTATACACAATTCATACAGTCAGGTTTCTTTTTTACATCGTTTCATATTCATATGATTTGACCAATTTCTAATGTTCCAAACCTTTGACACGGGCCATTTCGATGGATAAAAAAGATTGACATGCGTGGGCCATTCAGTGGATCCAAATTGTTCATATGATTCGGCTGATTCGACGATTCAAATTGATCATACCATTGAAGCGGTTTTTCATGATCCAAACTCATCATATGTTCGAAGCTGCTTTTAATGGTCAATGGCAATTGATATACTAAGTTGATCCATGCCCTAAATTTTGTAGGACCCTCTTCACTCATCTTTACAAATGATCCAAATTGTTCACATGATTTGGCCAATTTCTAGTGATCCAAACCTTTGACATGCTTGGGCCATTTCAATGGATCAAAACCTTTGACGTGCTTTGGCCACTTTAGCAGATTTGAACTTCTTATATGATTCGGCTCATTCAGCGATCCAAATACATCATATGATTTGTGTTGCTTTTAACAATCTAAACTCATCATATGATTGAAGCCTCTTTTCATGACCCGTCCCAATGATATGTTAAGTTGATCCATCTATTTGTAATATTTGGAGTTGGTTCTTAGTGATCCACATCGTTAATTTTATAGGACCCTGTTCAGTTTTGTACACAATTCAAACAGTCAGGTTTCTTTTTACAACGATCCAAATTATGATTTTGCCATTTCTAGTGATCCAAACCTTTGACATGGGCTATTTTGATGGATAAAAAACATCGACATGCTTGGGCCATTTAGTGGATCCAAATTATTCATATTATTTAGATCATTCGGTGATCCGGACTGATTATATACTTGGAAGCTACTTTTCATGATCCAAACTTATCATGGATGCGGATTGCGTCCTACCCCCGCATTACCGGCCGGGCAGGGCTCTGTGGGGCTCACCGTGATGTAAGTGTTTTATCCACACCGCTCATCGTTTTTCTAAGATCATTTTAAGGCATGATCTAATAAATGAGGTACGTAAAGGTCTTAGTGGACCACAAATTTAGGTGGACCGTCCACCATTAAGAACTTCTGGGGAGTTGGAAAAGTTTCGGATAAAGCTGATATTTGTTTTTTCACTTCACCCATGTCTACATGACCTTATGAATAGGTTGTATGGTAAAAAAACATCACGGTGGCCCTTTGAAATATTTTAACGGTGGGTGTCATTATCACTGCAGCTTCCTTTGGTGTGGTCCATTGGAGCTGTGGACCTGCTTCATTTTTATATTAGTACTTAAAATGATCTGTGAAAAGCAATGAACAACGTGGAAAAAATACTTATATCACAGTGGGCCCCACAGAGCCCTGCCTGGACGGATTATTGTCCGGGTGGGGGTAGGACGCAATCTGCGTCCCCTTATCATATGATTAAAGTTGCTTTTCATGATCCATGCCCTAAAATTTATAGGATCCTCTTTAGCTTTACAAATGATCCAAACTGTTCATATGATTTGGCCCATTTCTAGTGATCCAAACCATTAACATGCTTGGGCCATTTCAATGGATCAAAACCTTTGACATGCTTGGTCAATTTCAACGAATTTGAACTTCTTATATGATTCGTGTTGTTGTTAGTGATATAAAATTATGATATGATTGAAGCCTCTTTCCATGACCCATTCCAATGGATATGTTAAGTTGATTCATCTATTCATAATATTTGAGGTTGGTTCTCGGTGATCCACATCGTTAATTTTGTAGGACCCTCATGTTTCTTTTTACAATGATCCAAATTCATATGATTTGGCCCATTTCTAGTGATCCAAACCTTTGACATGGGCCATTACGATGGATTAAAAACATTGACATGCTTAGGCCATATAGTGGATCCAAATTGTTCATAGGATTTGGCTCATTCCACAATACTCCTCGTACGATTAAAACTCCTTTTCATGATCCAAACTCATCATATGATTGAAGCTTCTTTTCATGATACATGGTAATGGATATGTTAAGTTGATCCATGCGCTAAATTTTGTGGGACCTTCTTTAGCTTTACAAATGATATAAACTGTTCATATGATTTGGCCCATTTCTAGTGATCCAAACCTTTGACATGCTTGAGTCATTTCAATGGATCAAAACCTTTGACGTGCTTGGGCCATTTTAATGGATTTGAACTTCTTTATGTGATTTGGCCCATTCGGCCCATTCAGCGATCCAAATGCATCATATGATTAGTGCTGCTGTTAGTGATCAAAACTAATCATATGTTTGAAGCCTCTTTCCATGACCCATCCCAATGGATATGTTAAGTTAGATCCATCTATTCATAACATTTGAGGTTGGTTCTCAGTGATCCACATCGTTAATTTTGCAGGACCCTCTTTAGTTCTATACATAATTCAAACAATCAGGTTTCTTGTTACAAGAATTCAAATTCATCAGAATTAATTTGATAAAAAGCTCTACAGAAACTGCTTGAAATCTATTGAAATTTACGATATAATATAGTGTTGGTGATCTAGCAACTTCGGATTTATAGTTAGTTCATGGGTATTTGCAGGGGATATTTCTACAAGCACGGTGTGTTTATTCGATTGTCTTAATGTGAGGTGTTGCTTCCATCAATATGATTCCCGACTCTGTTGGAAGTTATACATCGGTGTTCTTTCTCCATTATTTGACATAGTTAGACTATAAGACCTAGGTGTATCGATTTTTGCACACTTAGGATCATATTCATGCTTGTAACAAATTCGAAAGTTGAATGTCTTATAATTATAAGTTATATCACATTTGAGAATTACACCCAGTCTGCATCAAGAATTGTGTTAACTATTTGATTCCACTTGTTCACTTATATGATAGTTACCATGGAACTTTTGGACCTCTAAACCCACTTTTTCAAATGATGTACCAAGCTGGTAACCTATTTATAAACTAAAAAAAGTGTCTCATAACTTCTAAAGCCTTAATTGTAGATTGACCTTTGATTTAAAACTCTGTTCTTGTAGCTTAGGTACAAACATATAGGTATTCCGGTCTAGTGTTGAAATGAGGATGCTTTTCAATGCTTGTTGGATGCCAAGATCTCTGTCCAACAATCAAACCAGTTGATGTTTTACAATGCCCGTTGGATGTGACATCCATGAAAAATTGTCTCATCAGTTCCAAAGCCTTACTGTAGATTGACTTTTGATTTAAAACTCTGTTCTTGTGGCTTAGGTACCAACATTTAGGTATTTCGGTCAAGTGCTGAAATGAGGATGCCTTTCAATGCTTGTTGGATGCCAAGATCTCTGTCCAACAATCAAACCTATTAATGTTTTACGATGCTTGTTGGATGCAACATCCATTAAAAAATGTTAGGGGTGGAGGAATTTAGTCATGGAATATTTTGACCTTTTGCCGTTGAATGCAGACTGTTGAGGTATTTGCCTTCTTGACTGTCAATTGGTTAGCCACTAAGTTTAGACTTGGGATCTTTTCTTGTTTAGACATTTGTTGCCTAGGTCAATTGTGTCAGGCCTATTTTTTGGGATCCAATCCATTCATTTTTAGGCATCATATTCAATGATCCGAACTATTGACATGATTGAGCTTATTTTTTGTGATCCATTAGTGGTCTTACAATACAGTCCTAATTTTGTATTCCAAATCTTTTACATGATTGGGCATGTTTTCCATGATCCAAACCTTTATAACTTGGACCCATTCAGAGATTAAAACTATTTGCATAATTGTTCAATTTGAACAAACCATTAATATGGTTGGATCTGTTTACAATATTTAAACTATTCATATGATTTGGTCTCTCTCTAGTGATCCAAACCTGTGACATGCTTGGGCCATTTTAGCAGATCTAAACTTTTCATATGATTGGGCTCATATCGGTTGATCAAAATGCTTAATATGATTTGAGCAACTTTTAGTGATCCAGGCTCATCATATGATTGAGTCTGTTTTCAGTGATTGATGGTAATTGATATGCTAAGTTGATCCACATCTTTTGTTTGATTGAGTTGGTTCACGAAGATCCACACTCTTATTATTTTAGGGCCCCTAGTGCTACAAACCGTTCAAATGATTGGACTTGTTTTTAATGATATAAACTATTCATATGATTGCTTTTTTTTTTTTTCCTGTTATCCAAACCATCTATATAGTTAGTCTTGTCCTCAACAATTCAATTAGTGGGTGTTGCATGCACCAGAATTGTTAGTGATTCAAATTGTTCTTTTGATCAGGCTCGTTTTTAGTGACACAAACCTTTGAAATGTGTGCGCCTAATCAAGGGATCAAAATTGTTCAAATGCTCGGCTTTTTTAAGTGATCTAAGCCCCGTCATCTGATTGGGGAATCTTGACATATCAACGTGCTCATTTTCAACGATCCAAACCATGAATATGCCACAAGGCCCGTGGTAGTGATCCAAATAGTTGGTGCGATACAACCATTAGTAGTAGATCTTTAATTGTATTTTCACCCATCTTAGACAATTGGTGGGTGCACAAGTCATGCATAATGGGCCCATTTTCAATTATCAAAACCATTAATATCTCTTGTTCTGTCTTTACTGATAGAAAACTGTTCTTATGGTTGGGTCCCTTTGCTGTGACCAAAACTATTAATCACTCAACTCGTTTCTAGTTATGCGTATTATTTATAGGAATGGTTCCCATTTTTAGTAACCAAACCATTTGTAGGATGGGCCAACCTTTTCAAATGCTTAGGTCATTTGAAGTGATCCAATCGGGTTAACCATTTGAAATGCATGGGTTGTTTGGAATGATCCAAATTACTCATATTGCTGACTCTTTTTAAGTGACATAAACCTATCATATAATCTAGGCTCGTATTATTTAGGCCGTTTCCATTGATCCCAAATCAATTGATATGCCAAGGCCCATATTTTAATAATCTATACAAAGTGATCCAAACCATTTATATAACTTTGGCTATTTTAGTTGTCTAAAACCTTCATATTGTTGAGGTCGCTTTTGGTGATCCAAATTAATTGATATGCTAAGGCTCATGTTCAACAATCCAATCAAATGTTTTATACATAGTTTAGTACATTGGTCTCCCATTTCTTTTTCTCCACCAAGGGTGTTGGCGTTTACTTGACTTGTGGGAAGAATGCTGATAATCAATAATTTTCAAACAATATCCCTTATGCTTCCTAACATATGTATAATGTGTGTGGGAGATGCAAAGTCATTGATTACCTCTTCATTCACTACATGTTTGCTTGAATGGTGTGGAACTACTTTCTGAATGCTCTCCATACAAGCTTAGGTAAGGTCAAATTCTTTTGTGGACCTTCTATGGTCTTGGCATGTAGGAGGGGTGGGAAAAGTGGGGAAAGATTTGCGGAGATTGCTTTTTTATAGTAGATGTTTTCAAAGTAGGAGCTCTTCGCATGTTGTGGTTGTTAGGGAAATAAAATGTAATGTTTGGGTTGCGCTTTTTATGTAAAGGCAATTAATCCTACTAATATCTCATCTGATTCCCCTCAATGGGTTGTTTTCTTTAGCACATTTTGTCCGCCTTTAATAAGATTTTCTTTCAAAAAGAAAAAAAGAAGAATGCAAATTAAAATGAGCCATAGCTAAAACTTTTTTTTTTTTAAAAAATAAAAATAAAATTATTGGGCCTTTTTTGTTATCCAATCCACTAATATCAACCATGAATATTTAAAGAGGTCCATGTTTAGCTATCGATGTAATTGATGTTATACAACCCTTGCTGGATTTGTAAATGTGTTTTCACAAATTTGAGACAATTGAGTGCATAAGTCATGCACAATGGGTCCCTTTGCAATGACCTAAATCTAATCACTCGATTTTCTTCTAGTAATGCGAACGATTTACAAGCATGGTTCTATTTTTGCTAACCATACCATTTATAGGATGGGCCTACCTTTTGGATTATTGGTGCCATAAGAAGTGATCTAAGTGGGGCAACCTTTTGACATGCTTGGGTTGTTTGGAGTGATCCGAATTTATCATGTTATCGACTCTTTTTAAGTGATCCACACCATTTATATAATTTGGGCCATTTTAGTGATCCACACCCTCTTGTATAATTTGAGCCATTTTAGTGATCCACATGCCTCACATTATTGAGGTCATTTTCAATGATCCAAACCAAAGCAATTGATATGCAAAGGCCCATTTTTGAACAAGCAAGCAAAGTGATGCAAACCCTTTATGTAATTTGGGCCATTTTAGGGATCCACACCCTTTATATAATTTGGGCCATTTTAGGGATCCACACCCTTTATATAATTTGGTCCATTTTAGTGATCCATATGCTTCATATTATTGAGGTCGTTTTCAGTGATCCAAATCAATTGATATGCAAAGGCCCATGTTTAAACAACCAAGCAAAGTGATGCAAACCCTTCACGTAATTTGGGCCATTTTAGTAATCCACACCCTTTATATTATTTGGGCCATTTTAGTAATCCACACCCTTTATATTATTTGGGCCATTTTAGTGATCCACCAGCTTCATATTATTGAGGTCGTTTTCGGTGATCCAAATCAATTGATATGTAAAGGCCCATGTTCAAACAACCAAGCAAAGTGATCCAAACCCTTCACATAATTTGGGCTATTTTATTGATACAAGCCCTCTCGTATTATTGAGGTTGTTTTTAGCTTGTGTTTGTAGGATTGATATGCCACTACTATCAAACCATGAATATGCTAAGGCCCTTGTTAGTGATCCAAATAGTTGGTGTGATACAACCCTTGGTGGAACTGTGATTGTATTTTCACCCATTTGTGATAGATGAGTACATAGGTTAGTACATTGGTCACCCATATCTTATTCGTATGGTCATATATAGCTCCACAAAGGGTGGTAGCGTTCACTTGACTTGTGAGAAGAAAGAGGGTGTGACAATCAATAATTTGCAAATAAGATCCCTTATCCTTCATAACATGTGTATAATGTGTATGGGAGATGCGAAGTCAATAGATCACCTCTTCATTAACTGCATGATTGCTTGAAAGGTGTGGAACTACTTTCTCAATGCTCTCCATGCAAGCTTTGGTGAAGAAGAACAAAAGAAGAAGAAGAAGAAGAAAAGCAAAAAAAGAAAGAAGAATCTAAACAAAAGATGGTTCATGAGCAAGATTTCCAAGTAGGTGAAAACTAAATAATGCCTCAAATTTTTGTTTGGAATGACCTTTTATCAATCAATGAAAGTCCATATATAGATTTACTTATGATCTCTTAAAAATAGATTATTTGAAAATACCACTTATGAATGGTATTTTTGTTCAAGGCAAACTAATCTTCATGCTAAGGGTCTTTCTTGTTTTAGGAAACTCTTAATCTTAGTAAGGTTTGACAGTTTACACATATAGCTAATTACACCCTAAACACACAATACACAACTTCACTAAATGTAATATCATTCACTTCCAATAGAATGATAGTCAAATCCATACTCGAGGGTGAGCCTATCCTAATCCTTTTTTTTTTTTTCCACCTTTTACTTAGATCTAAGGATACAAAAGATGTGAGGTTTTACTTCCCAAAACCCGTCACGAGTTTGGGCGAACGACTTTGGTCGTGGGTTTGCTCCCCATAAACACGAGTTCGATTTCCCCTCCCACGGTGGATTACTTGTCATGAGTTTGGGCAAACGACTTTGGTCATAAGTTTACTCCCCATAGACACCAGTTCGATTCCCCTCCCTGTGGGGATTACCTATCACGAGTTTGGGCAAACGGCTTTGGTTGTGGGTTTGCTCTCCACAGACACCAGTTTGATTCCCCTCCTTGTGGGGATTACTCGTCACGAGTTTGGGCAAACGACTTTGGTCGTGGGTTTGCTCCCCACAGACTTGAGTTCAATTCCCCTCCCATGGATTACCTGTCATGAGTTTGGGCGAACAACTTTGGTCGTGTGTTTGCTCCCCACAGACATGAGTTTGATTCCCCTCCTCGTGGATTACCCATAATGAGTTTTGGCAAATGACTTTGGTCGTGGGTTTTCTCCCCATAGACACGAGTTTGATTCCCCTCCCCGTGGATTATCTGTCATGAGTTTTGGCGAACTGTTATGGGTTTGCTCTCCACAGATACAAATTTGATTCCCCTCGTGGGGCGAACGACTTTGGTCTAAGGTTTGCTCCCTATAGACACGAGTTTGATTCCCCTCCTTGTGGATTACCCGATGCACATAGTTGGCGGGTGATTGCGAGCATCTGCAAGTAATAGTCTCGCCTTAAAGAAAGTTTTATTCTTTAAAAAAATAATAAAAAAAAATCCTCACATCTAGAGACTCTTGAAATCTTAACCCTCAATTTCATTTTCTATCCTCATTGATGAAAGGGTTAGGGTAAGTTCCCATGAGTGTGCACACGGCTTCCCTTTTATTGGACTGTCTTCAATAAGCAAAATCACATACCACTTTGCACACAAGGGTTGATTAGCCATGAAATCAAAGTAATAATGGTTGATCCTTGATTAGGATTAAGACAAATAAGAACGGTCAGACTCTTATCCGAAGATGAAGTTAGGCTCAGATAAGGACACTACTTGGATTAGGAAGTTACTCATAATAAAATGTTTCTCTAGCTGAAAATATTGAGGCATCATTTAAAATAGACAAATTTTATGCATCGTCTACGAAAGGATTTTGCACTAGCATTAAACTCTAGAAAATTTTGAACAATTAAGAAATAAATTGATAAGAAGAATACCATAAGACTATATACTCTGAAATAAAATCAATACATCAAAGTCTTTGCTCCTTAAATTCCAATCTAAACTTGTATTCTCAAAGTGGCTGGCTGACAATGAATAAACATAAACATGATTATATATATATATATATATATATATATATATATATATATATATATAGAGAGAGAGAGAGAGAGAGAGAGAGAGAGAGAGAGAGAGAGAGAGAGAGAGAGAGAGAGAGTTTGGGTCTAGTTGTTAAACAACAACTGGATTCTTAAATGTGTCGGGTATGGGAGCCCTTAAACCCGACCCAACCTAACCATATGCACTCCTTATTTCACTAACAGGTGATTGTCTCATTGTCACTATAAGAGAACAGAGCATTGCTGATGCATTTTTGCCTATGGCCAACATGTAGTGCCGGCACGTCAGGTGGCTACTGGCGATGGAAGTAAACAATCTCCCTAAAAAAAACGTACGTGCCATTTGGGGTAGCATTTGCGGACTAACTAAAACTAAGGGCAGGCAAAGGTCCCAGAAGTTATAAAAATAAAAAATTTTAAAAAAACCCTAGCTAGTCATCTCTCTCTCTCTCTCTCTCTCTCTCTCTCTCTCTCTCTCTCTCCCCGCACAAAGCAATGACGATAGATGGCAATCATTTGATTTGATTTTGCTGCCAAAATCTCGTGATTCACCAGGTATGAAAAATCTCTTTGAGGTTTTCGTTTCCTTTTAGCTCTTTTTCAGATTTCACGCTTTCATTGAGTATGGAATCTCGATTTATGGTTTTAAATCTCTCCTATTCTCTTCCTTTCAATTGAAACATGAAAATGGGTTGGCTTTGTTTCGTGATTTTGGATCTAGGGCATCCTAATAATTCATGTTTTGGACTGAATTGAGATTTCTAGGGTTATGCTTTGTCTATGGTATTTGGGTAATAATCCCCTTTTTCTATCCAATATTTCTTTGTAGTAATTTTTGGTTGCTACATGATGATCCCAATCGTGTTACTATTTGATGTGATGGTAAGACTCTTATTACAGATCCATGGGTTGAGGATAGTCCAGATCTTCAAAGACTTGCAGATGCTAATTGTGTATGTTTCATCTATTCCTTTTCTGGTTTTAGTTTCATTCTCATCATTAAAAGTCTCTGTTTGCTTCTTCTTTTGGTTTCTAGACCTGAAACTCATGTTGTTTGTGGTTAGTGATGTGATTCTCCTGTAAATTTCTGGAATTATATTCGTTGTTCATGGGCACAAACTCTTGGAGGTTTGCTAATCTGACACGAGTATCAGCCAATGCAATTTCATGTCACCACATGTTCCAATGTGGGTCTTCTCTTTTTGTAGATGTCCATAGGTGGGTCCTTCTAACATGGGCCATGCTATTAGAAATAATCTGATGGCTTCAGAAAAGTTGGGAGCAATCCATTTGTTTCACTGCTGGCGGCCCACCTGATGAGTGGATCGGCTTGGTTTGTTGGCTACGGTATTTACACGTTATGACTCACCTAGTGGATGGCTTGGATCTTAGACTCGTGTATCACGTTGGCACATCTGATGGCATGAAGACGAGATGCCTTATACTAGTGGCTTTGATGCATACAAACACTTTATACGTTCTGTTCTTTTATCTTCCATTTTTGTTGATATTTTAGTCTTTATCGTCAATCTTGGACAAGTTGTATCCTGTCACAAATCCCAATTGCTTCTCAGCTTTTTCTAGGTAGGCTGGTGTGGTGATAGGCCAAACTAGGGCCATGCTCTGTTGGCCCTAGCCCTGCCTTGATTCCTTGAGCCTTGGTGCTAGTTTGGCACTATCCTTAACTAGGCAAGCCGAAAAATGTGAGAAATTATATATATATATATAGGTCCAGTTGTTAAACAACAACTGGATTCTTAAATGGGTCAGGTATGGGCGCCCCTAAACCTGACCCAACCTAACCATATGCACTCCTTATTTCACTAACAGGCGATTGTCTCACTGTACTGATTTGGAGGGCTCAGGAATGTTTAAACCTTTTTCAAAATAGTTGATAATTTGCATATCAAGAACCCAATTAGACATGATTTTTGAGTTGGTTGAAAATGTGAGACATGAACCTGACCTTAGTAATCTGCCCAATAAATGAGGCCTATACCCATTAAAATCGGGTCAGATTCGAGAAGTAAACCCAAACACCCTAGGGGAGGCTACTATTTAATTTTTAGTGAATCTTGACAATCGGACATAAATGATGCACAACTTTTATATCCCATTGGTGTACACATGCGATGCCTAGTAGACAACATTGCCTTTGAACTATGCTGCAATATGAGAGGTTTTCTAACAGTTGTTGCAAGGTTTTCAGGATGATGTGGTGTCGGAAAATAAGGCGGTTGGTGGGATTCTCGAGGAAAAGGTGAAATGGGTGTGGGTGCTGCTTTTAAACCATGCTTGTTTGTATCCCTGAATCCAAATGCTTCCAAGTCTTGCCATAAATCTTCTGTTTCTCTGTGCATAATAATATGGTGCTCATATGATACGTGGCATTTTGTATTGCCATAAAGGTTTTATCTCATAAGGATGATGTATCTGATACTAGGAATTTGTTTTGCCTCAATCGGAATTGCATAATGAAATTTATTATAGTAGTATGAATTGTTTAAGCTCTTAGCTGTATGAATTTTGGTGATTTAATATGCTGATTCTGTTCTCACACAATGATGGTAACTAATGTATATTCTGTTTTAGGTAAATTGATTTTATTTTCAGTTTATGGTCGGTTTTCTCGAATTGAAACTTTTAAGATTAACCTAAGTAGTTGATTTTTATGCAACTTTTATGATCCTGCCCCACTGAGTAGTTTATTTTATACAAAATGCACAAGGTCATCTTTGTCAAGTAGACATCAAGTCTAGTTGACTACCTCGAACTTGCAAATACTAGTGGAGGATTATGTTTTCAGATCTTAGCTAATAGGTTGTTTTGATATTTACAACCAACGTGGATGTTTCCAACACAATGAAAATGGCCATTTGGTAGTATTCTGCAGATCCAATGCAGTTTGGGTGTATTCCCCTATCATCTTTGTACTTGACAGTATTTCCTTAGTTTCATTTGTTGAACCTTTTCTTTTACAGGAGAGGCTTATCTGAATCAGAAATACATTTTCTTGAGGAACTATTCAGCCTACTTTTTGGCTGCAAGTTCCTTTATGCATTTTTTTTGTAGCATCTTTTTAATTTTAGAGTCATGAATTCATTATTAGAATATGGGATAACTGTTTTAGTTTTTCAGAATTCTGATGAAAAGTTTATGTATGTTGATTAATTTGTGCCATATGTCCAGATTAACCTAGAGACAAAATTGTATAATTCTTTTATGGCAAAAAATAAATTTCTCTTCTTCCTAACCTACTAACCTAGTCATCTTTTTGGCTGCCACATGACTGATAAATTGAGTGGAAGTTTTCTCAAGTATAATTCTTTTACAGCAAAAATTAAATTTCTCAGATTCCTAAGCTAGTCATCTTTATTGACCGCCGCGTTACTGAAAAATACGAGCAGAAGTTTTCTCGAGGTGTTTTTCTTGACCCCATCTTTTCTTTCATTCTCCTACCTATCGAGGGTGGCCTCCACACTCCACAACATTTGGAAAGCACCAATCCCTATTAGGCTATCAGCATTTAATGGGAACAGTGAGGTAGTAGACAGTAACTCATTAGGCGGGAATTTTCATTCCGTACCTAATCTAATTACCTCCGCTGAGATACCTCTTAAGGATTTTACATTCTGGTACCTTCCATTAGATTGCTGTAATGAATGTTAGTTGAAATGGCTGTTTTTTTAATTTTTAATTTTTATTTTTTAAATGACAAAAATGCTTCTCTACAAGGACAAACTTGAGTAATTCGATACACTGCATATCCATTAATCGAGTAGTTAATGTGCGCCTATTTATCACACTATGCCACAACTATTCCACGGCCTCGGAATAAAAAAATGTTGACCTGCTTCAATAACATAACCTATTCTGAATCTCTCTCATGGGGTATCAACTAGTTCCAACTTGTAAGAGGTTGTAAGGTGGAACTTTTGTGTATAACAGAAGCTATTGATATGAAGGCAGAGTGTGATGATCCATGATAATGTGCACAACCACCACAATCTAGACCATTCAAAACGTGTGCCTTATTCATCCAAAAGTGAGTCTGAACACGGTCCAAGTTTAACAAACAGTTCTATGAGGTTTTGCATGTCCCCAGTCAATCTGGTTTTGGGGTATGTTCCATTTAAATTGAGGTCCATGACTTGGGCCTTTTGAATTGATGTATGGTGGGTATAAAATTGGTAGAGTTTTTGGAAATCCTCCAATCTAGGGTCACTGAGTGTATGGCCTTGGTTAACCTGACCTGATTTAGTAATCTGCCCAATAAACAAGACCTATACCCATTAAAATTGGGTCAGATTTACTAGGTAAACCCAAATACTCTGGGGGAACCTACTATTTAAAATTTAGTGAGAGTATCTTGACAATCAGACATAAATGGTGGACAACTTTTATATCCCATTGGTCTACACATGTGATGCCTAGTAGACAACATTGCCTTACACGTGCTTGGCCTTAGCAAACCTCTTGGAAAAGTTTGTTGATATGGCTGCAGATGGGTTGGGTTTGGGTCGGTTCCTAGTGCCCATACCTGGGCTTAGCTAACCGGGTTTGGTTCTCCCGGAGCTGCTATAGCATTGAAGACTTGGATCCACTCGAGTTTTGGTACCCATGGTCTTTGGATCTAGTTATTGAGTTGGGTACAGGATTGGACAATGGCTGAACAATGAGTCAGTTGAGTTTTCAGATTTTTGAACTATGCTGCAACATGAGAGGTTTTCTAACAGTTGTTGCAAGGTTTTCAGGATGAGGTGGTGTCGGAAAATAAGGCGGTTGGTGGGATTCTCGAGGAAAAGGTGAAATTGGTGTGGGTGCTGCTTTTAAACCATGCTTGTTTGTATCGCTGAATCCAAATGCTTCCAAGTCTTGCCATAAATCTTCTGTTTCTCTGTGCATAATAATATGGTGCTCATACGATACGGGGCATTTTGTATTGCCATAAAGGTTACTCATAAGGATGATGTATCTGATACTAGGAATTTGTTTTGCCTCAATCGGAATTGCATAATGAAATTTATTATAGTAGTATGAATTTTTTAAGCTCTTAGTTGTATGAATTGTGGTGATCTAATATGCTGATTCTGTTCTCACACAATGATGATAACTAATGTATATTCTGTTTTAGGTAAACTGATTTTTTTTTCAGTTTATGGTCGGTCTGCTCGAATTGAAACTTTTAAGATTAACCTAAGTAGTTGATTTTTATGCAACTTTTATGATCCTGCCCTACTGAGTAGTTTATTTGTCCAAAATGCACGAGGACAGTGAAGATGTTCTCTGTCAAGTAGACATGGATAGATTTTCTTTTCACAAGTCTTGTTGACTACCTCGAACTTGCAAATACTAGTGGAGGATTATGTTTTCAGATCTTAGCTAATAAGTTGTTTTGATATTTACAACCAATGTGGATGTTTCCAACACAATGAAAATGGCCATTTGGTAATATTCTGCAGATCCAATGCAGTTTGGCTGTATTCCCCTATCTTTTATAGGAGAGGCTTATCTGAATCAGAAATACATTTTCTTGAGGAACTATTCAGCTTACTTTTTGGCTGCGAGTTACTTTATACATATTTTTGGTAGCATCCTTTTAAGTTTTGAGTCATGAATTCTTTATTAGAATATGGGATAACTGTTTCAGTTTTTCAGAATTCTGATGAAAAGTTTCTGTAATGAATACTAGTTGAAATTGCTGTTTTTTTTTTTTGGTTGTTGTTGTTGTTGTAAATGATGAAAATGCTTCTCTACAAGGACACACTTGAGTAATTCGATATGCTGCATATCCATTAATCGAGTAGTTAATGTGCGCCTATTTATCACACTATGCCACAACTATTCCAAGGCCTGGGAATAAAAAAATGTCGACCTACTTCAACAACATAACCTATTCTCAATCTCTCTCATGGGTAACCAGTTCCAACTTGTAAGAGGTTGTACAGGTGGAACTTTTATGTATAGGAGAAGCTGTTTTTTATGAAGGCAGAGTGTGATGATCCATGATAATGTGCACAACCACCACAATCTAGACCATTCAAAACGTGTGCCTTATTCTTCCAAAAGTGAGTCTGAACGCAGTTCAATTTTAACAAACAGTTCTATGAGGTTTTGCATGTCGCCGGTCAATCTGATTTTGGGGTATGTTCCATTTAAATTGAGGTCCATGACTTGGGCCTTTTGAATTGATGTATGGTGGGTATAAAATTGGTAGAGTTTTTGGAAATCCTCAAATCTAGGGTCACTGAGTGTATGGCCAAGGGCTGGATGCGTTAAGTGATACCACACACATTATGGCAAATTAGACTTCGCAAACGCAATGTACCTCCTAGAAAGATTATTCTTCCAAATCATTGCATGTTGTGCTGAAGCCCAGCAGGCTGAATTCTTTGCCGGGGTCTACGGAGGATGCACTAACGAACGCTACAGAAAGTTGGAATGGTAAACCTATGAAAACAAGTGGGCCATCTCCTTTGGCACGAAGACATCCGGCATTGTTCAAAAAAAAAAGTATGCATCTTTATATCAATGGCTGCTCTTCTTTCTAATGCTGTAGGTTTTAAATTAGAAGTGACTTGATAAAACTAGAAGTAAAGACTCAATTTTCATGACAAATTATCTTGCTAATCATTTATAGACTGTTTCACGAAAAGCATAAATGGTAGTGCATGTTCTACTCTTTCCGCAGGATAGGTTGGCTGCTCAAATTTAGTACAATTTGTGTGGAAAAATCTGTCTTACACCCGATCTGAATATTCTGTTGGCTGTCTCTGACTATCTATTTTCTGTAGGATCTTGAAGAATTCAAATTTTATTAGACCTGATTTCAATGTAATCCTATTCAGATTATCCAAATCTAAATTTCAAAATTCAGATTTTAAGCCTAATAGCAGGTTCCTGAAATCCATGTAGGACATGGATTTTGCCAAATCCCAACTTACACTGCTAAGCCACAAAATATCTTGCCAATCATTAGATACTGTTTTCATGAAAGCATAAATGGCAGTGCATATTCTACTCTTTTCATGGGCTTGGTTGGCTGCTCAAATTTAGTACAATTTGTGTGGAAAAATCTGTCTTACATCCGATCTGAATATTCTGTTGGTTGTGCCTATGACAATCGGTTTTTTGTAGGATTTTGAAGAAATTGAATTTTAATAGTCCTGATTTCAATGTAATCCTGTTCAGATTACCCAAATCTAAATTTCAAAACTCAGATTTTAAGCCTAAAAGCAGGTTTTAGAAATCCCTGTAGGATGTGGATTTTTCATAATTCTGATGAAAAGTTTCTGTATGTTGGTTAATTTGTGCCATATCTTCAGATTAACCTAGAGACAAAATTGTATAATTCTTTTACAGGAAAAAATAAATTTCTCATATTCCTAAACTAGTCATCTTTTTGGCTGCCACATGACTAATAAATTGAGTGGAAGTTTTCTCAAGTATAATTCTTTTACAGCAAAAATTTAATTTCTCATATTCCTAAGCTTGTTATTGACTGCTGCATTGCTGAAAAATATGAGCAGAAGTTTTCCCAAGGTGTTTTTCTTGACCCCATCTTTTCTTTCATTCTCCTTCCTTTGGGGGGTGGCCTCCACACACCACAACATTTGGAAAGCACCAATCCCTATTAGGCTATCAGCGTTTAACGGGAACAGTGAGGTAGAGGTGGGAATTTTCATTCCGTACATAATCTAATTACCTCCGTTTAGATACCTCTTAAGGATTTTAGATCTTGGTACCTTCCATTAGATTGCGGTAATGAATGCTAGTTGAAAATTGAGATGGCTGTTGGTTTTTTTTTTTTTTTTTTTTTTTTTTTTGTAAATGACGAAAATGCTTCTCTACAACGACAAACTTGAGTAATTCGATACGCTGCATATCCATTAATCAAGTAGTTAATGTGCACTTATTTATCACACTATGCCACAACTATTCCAGGGTCTGGGAATAAAAAAATGTCGACCTGCTTCAATAACATAACCTATTCTCAATCTCTCTCATGGGTATCAACTAGTTCCAACTTGTAAGAGGTTGTACACATGGAAGTTTTGTGTATAAGAGAAGTATTGATATGAAGGCAGAGTGTAATGATCCATGATAATGTGCACAACCACCACAATCTAGACCAGTGAAAATATGTGCCTTATTCATCCGAAAGTGAGTCTGAACATGGTCCAAGTTTAACAAACAGTTCTATGAGGTTTCGCATGTCCCCAGTCAATCTGATTTTGGGGTATTTTCCATTTAAATTGAGGTCCATGACTTGGGCTTTTTGAATTGACGTATGGTGGGTATAAAATTGGTAGAGTTTTTGGAAATCCTCCAATCTAGGGTCACTGTTGTTCTTGGGCTGGGTGCATTGATACCACACACTTTAGACAGATATTCCATTCTGCTGAGAGCATTTGTGGCCATGTGATAACCCAGAAATACGTTATGTACCCCAAGTCATATCCATTGCACATCAGGATTTGAGACAAATGATATTATTTGGCAGAAAGCATCCCACCTACCTACATCTCTAGTTTCTACATGCACCCAAACATATCCTTAATGTCTTTCTATTTAAATGGATACCTCATTTTGTGCTCTATATGTATAAGTCATAGGAGTCTGGCTTAATGGTGAACGCGGAATGCGCTCCGTAATTTTTCATTAAACAAAATTTTTTTCTTCCAAAAGTACCCTTTTTCAAGTTACTACGGCAGTTTTTTCTTTTAAATTGTTTGCAAAATACAAAATCAACCTTTAACCTGTGAAACTTCTTTATGCCCCACCATGATTTATGTGTTTGATCCACACCGTCCATCAACTTTTTCAGATCATTTAAGGTGTGGGCTAATAAAAGAAGCAGGTCCAATGATTAATTGGACCACAAGGTGGGGATTGAGCGTCCACTGTTAAAAACTTTTTGGGAGCTGGAGAAGTTTTGGATCAAGCTGATATTTGTGTTTTCACTTCATCCATGTCTGCATGACCTAATGAATAGGTTGGATGGTAAAAAAACATCACAGTGGCCCTTAGAAAGGTTTCAATGGTAGATGTCATTATCACTGCAGCATCCTTTGGTGTGGTTCACTGTAGCTGTGGACCTGCTTCATCTTTTGACTCTTATATTAAAATAATATGAGAAAAATGATGAACGGCATAGATAAAACACTTACATCTCGGTGGGCCCCACAGAGCCCTGCCCGGACGGTAATCCGTCTGGCCGGGGGTAGGATGCAATCCGCGTTTGAAGCGGATGGGCTGGGACGGATTGGGAAGCAGATTGGATGGTGTATTGACGTCAGCAAGTTCTATTTTTTTAATCTATTTTTATGAATAATGATATTTTAATTTTCTATTAAGTACTTTATAATTTATTTGAATTAAATAGAATAATTTTATTTTCATTTAATAAAAAATAAATTATTTATAATGTAAAGCATTTCCAAACAGGAGATAGATAGGGGCAAATGTGTCAAATTAACATATTTCAGATATTTCAGATGTTTGTTAACAAACAGATTGTTTCAAATTCAGTACTTAATTTTCAGACTTCAGCCATAGTTACCAAACATGTTTTTTGACTTCAGATTTCAGATTCAGGCTTCAGCTTTCAGATTCAGGCTTTAGACTTCAGATTTAACAAATGGGGCCTAAGTGTTTGTGTGTCTATTTATATGTATATTTAATGGTGGAGACATGGTGGGCATTGTTGTTTTCTCCAAGTCTCATGCATGTATCTTTCTTCATATTTTTCTATGGAAGCTTGATATTACTTGTCCTACTATGCTTCTCTTGTCAGATTTTGGTTCGGTCCTTCATAAAATCAAGATATTAGAGGAGCAAAGAAAATATTTTATTGATAACACAGAGCCCCTGGTAGCATTTGCTTCCGCTCTTTATTATCTTTTGTGATGGTTGGCATTATAGAGCTTGTTTCCTGATTTCTGAGTACAATTTAGCCAAGTCAGTTGCAAGCTTACCAATTATATAAAAATTGATCCGCAGGGCCATTTTCATATAAGATTTAAGTTCAGGCTGGTACTTGGAGCTCAGCCAAACCAGGCTGACTTAGCTGAGTCAGCGAGGTGATTAGAGTATTTTAAAATTGCCACATCAGATTTAATTATGGAAACAAACTTTATCTTGTAGCTGGAGCTTCGGATCGTTATGCATCTTGCAAACTGTCAGAGCATGTTGAATGCCTTCAAGGCTGGTGAGGATTTCCATTCAAGGATGGCAATGAATATGTACGCACATATTCGCCAGGCTGTAGAGGGAAAAGGGGTGTTGCTTGAATGGTAGCCTCAACCCGGGGAAGACAAACCTCCAGTTCCTCTATTAAAGGTAATTATACAGAAAACTTCTCATTTCACTGATCTTATGAAAAGAAAAAAGAAAAAGAAAAAAGAAGACAATGAACCTAGGAATATAGAATTATAATATGAAAGAATAAGACAATCATGAACAGTGCCCCATGAATTACTAAAAAATGATGAGGAAGTAACTCGTATATTGTAGTACTAGTTATAGGTCTCTTAAATACAACTTCAAGTAGGATAGTTGCAATCTGGAGCCACACTATACTAGACTAATAGTTATTGTCATCTGAATTCAAATAGCCGATCCAAACACACCTGCAAAGTTTGAAAATATTCGTGAACATATTTTAACTACGTTATGCTGCTTAACCTGTTTCTTGGTAAGGATTTTTTTTTTTTTTTTTTTTTTTTTTACTTTTTTAATTATATATGTGTGTGCTTATTTCAGGATGCCTTTGCTTTTGAGAGATGAAAAGCAAAAATGCTCAACTTCTCTATTGCATATGGGAAAACTCCTGTTGGGCTGGCCCGTGATTGTAAGGTATGCATGTTGTTATAAATTGTCGTAACAGGGGGTTGATGAACATGTGGCTGCCTGTGGCCAGATTCTTTATATATATATATATATATATATATATATATATATATATATATATATATATATATATATATATATATTAAACCTGAAAATGAATGCTGGTTTGATGCAGCATAGCCACTTTCAGGTCATCAGCTGTTTGTCAAAGCAATTAGTTACAGTTCCTGTTGGTTTTTACTTTTCTTTTTTCTTTGAACCTCATGAAATCCACTGGTACCAATTTTTACTTTGAACCTCATGAAATCCACTGGTACCAATTTTTACTTTGAACCAAAACTTTGGTGGGCTATGTCGCGTTTTTTGGCTCTATGTTTAACATGAGATCACACATCTAACGGTTGGAGTGGATCTTACATATGCATCATGATGAGCCCTCGATCATTTTTTATTTTTTATTTTTAGGTATGAGTTTAACTAGTTTGGACCACAGGTTATGGTCTACCTAATGGGTAACTTGTAAGTTATTAGCCAATGGGACCTCCAAGCTGTTCCCGTAGTAAGCAACAATTTTCATGAAAATCATCCCTATCCACTCATCAAGTAGCCACACTTTTATTTTGTTATTTATCAATGGCTGTAAACTGTTTTAGCTTGAATCTCACTAAGGTCTCTCTCATCACTATTTTGTTCAGAGCTGATACTTATGAACTTTAATCATACTTTTTTATTCTAATGAAGCACATAAATTTATAGAAAGAATTTAATAATTAATTTTACATCTTTGTAGTTTTCTTGATTTTATTATTGGTCTAAGCAGTTGCATTAAATCAACATGTGACAGATCTTCTTAATCGGTCTTTTCATCACTCGATGGTCGTGGTAAGAAAACACCATCCCACTTTTGAACTTTTCCAGATACCTATTTACCTTGCAGGAATTATACCTTGCATTGGGCAAAGCTCAAGTTTAAAATTTCAAACTCTTTTTTTAATCGGGCTTGGTTTGGCCTATCGGCCTGGCCCATTAGGGTTTGGAAGGGTTATAGCCCACTGGTTTCCTGTGCACTAGACTGTAAGTCCAGAGATCTTACTAGTTCATGTGGGCCCCACCATGGTTTATGTGAATTCCACTCCATACATCAAATGACATAGCCCATTTTAGGCCTAATGCCAAAAATCAGCCCTATCAATGATTCAAGTGGACCACACGAGCAAAAATAGTATAAGGGGATGCCCACCTCCAAACTGTTTCCCTTTGTGTGGCCCACTTGAATCATGCATGAGGCTAATTTTTGGGCTATGGACTTAAGTTTTAGTATGACTTGTAATGGTTGGAGTGGATTTTAAAAAATACATAATGGAGAGGCCCATGCTAACTGTACAACCCCTTGGGGAGAATTTATGTAGGTGGATTTGGAGTGAGCCACTCACCACCTTTATGGTGGTGTTACGACCACCTACTTAAGTTTTAGTATGACTTGTAATGGTTGGAGTGGATTTTTAAAAATACATAATGGTGAGGCCCATGCTAACTGTACAACCCCTTGGGGAGAATTTATATAGGTGGATTTGGAGTGTGCCACTCACCACCTTTATGGTGGTGTTACGACTCTATAGGGCCCACCTTGATGTATGTGTTTTATCCATGCCGTCTATCTGTTTCTTTGGCTCATTTTATGATATGAGCCCAAATTTGAAGCATATTAAAGTTGGGCTGATTTTCATTGATCCAAACCATTCGTCTGATTGAGCCCTATTCGATCTTCCAAGCCATTAATACGATTTGGCCTATTGAAGGCTGGTGTTTAGTAATCCAATTGATATGATATATTTGGGTTGATTTTCAATGATTTAAATCAATCTTATGTATTGGAGCTGATTTTCATTGATCCAAAACATTCGTTTGATTGAGCCCTATTTTATCTTCCAAGGCATTCATTTGATTTGGCCTATATTTAGTGATCCAAACCCTTCATATGCTTCGGTCCATTTCTTTGATTCAATCCAAGTTATATTCAAAGGCTGATGGTTTAGTAATCCAATTAATGATATATTTGGGTTGATTTTCAATGATTTAAACTAATCATATACATATCCATGGCCTTTATTAATAGAAGCAATAGGGAGTGAGAGTGTTCGCATGAGCGATTGAAATAAGAAAAGAAGGTATTTTATTATCCAAAAAAGGTGATCTGGCTCGTGGGTCACATTGATATGTAGTACGGGAATTGGTACATGGTATGCCGCTTTCTCCAATATGGTACTCTAGTGTTAGGATTATGTGGGTCACTCCAATGGATACCCCAAGTGTGCAATATCGTTTTGTAATGAATGACTTTTGTACCTGATATATAAATTGATGCAGCTCACTCGAGCCATCCACCTCATCTGGGCTCCAAATCCATGGGTTCCGTGGGCCGCCCACCTCGAGTGTGCCCCTGCATCCTAGGAGCTACCCTACTCAAGCCCGGTGTGAAAATGCCCTTGCATTAATCACCCTCAGTGATGAGTCTCGAACACAAGACCTCCCGCTTTGATATCAATTTGATACAAGACAATTAACCACTTGCTTTAAAAGCTTGAACTGATAGAGCATGACAAATTAATCCCTTTGTTTCATAGCCCATGATCCAATTCTATGGGTTAGGTCTTCGGCTGAACCCTCGTCGTGGGCCCCAAATCCATGGGTTTTGTGCCCTCGGGGCTCCAAATCTATGGGTTCCGCCTCACACGGGCCCCAAATCCATGGTTTCCGTGGGCCGCCCACCCCGAGTGTGCCCCTGCATCCCACAGGCCACCCCACTCGAGCCCGGTGTGAAAATGCCTCCACATTATAAATGTTATTATATAAACCCCACATGCATATTGTTATATTATATGCAGGGTAATGAATTAATCAAAATATAAATCTCAACATTGTAAATATACATTTGCGCTAAAACTTAATGATGAAAGCTTCTCTAGCATATTGGTTGTAAATATACCTGGTAGAAGGTTGGTGAAACAACAAATGAGATCCTTACGTTAGATCATATTGGTGATAATGATGAAAGCTTCTTTAGCATGTGCCACTTGTGTAGAGAAATAGAATAACCGTCTAATCACCTATAGCTTGTTTGTAGAATGCCTAGGGATATGGAACTTCTTCAAACTCTTTTTATTTGTTGGGTTCTTCAAAAAAGTGGCTTTGGTCGTAGGTGGGTGGGTGAAATGGTTGTTTAATCAAGTAGGGAGAATTTTGAGGATGCTTTCATTTGACATAATCTGGTCGATCTAGAAGGAAAGGAATCAGAAATTCTTTGACAATGGAAAGAGCTTGAACAATGACAACACATGGAAGAAAAGTATAGTTGGTGTTATTAGAAGTGACAAGGGAGAAACAATGTGGTGTTTTGGGATGGGTGAGACACCAACAAGGCAGGTGAGTCTCATTTATTTTCTGTGTTGGTTATAGTGGAAAGAGATGTAGAAAATGCTAACTTGTTGACTCTTTTGCAAAACTTGGAAATGCAGATCTAATTTCATTGTTAGCAAAACTAAAAAAGTTGGTATAAGGCATGTGTTGATATTTTTATCATGTTTTGAGGGAAGCTAGTGTGGTCACTGACACACCAGCAAAGGAAGGTATGTTACCTCGATATTGCATTTCCAGTCCCTTAGTTTTCATTAATAGAAGTTGTGTCAATTACAGGAAAAAAACAACAACAAAAGATAAAGAAAAGAAAAAAGTATTTCTTGGGCTAGTTCATGTACATCTCAAACATTGTTCTTGCACACAAATGTCGATCTTGGGCTGTGTCATTGGCTGTAAAGTATCTGTTTAGGCATCAATATTGGAATAAACACATTAGTCCTCAAGTTATATACTTTTTTCCACTAGCACTAAAATTCATGGATTGAATGTATTTCCTGTGGACTAGAAAGCGGTACCACTTGGTGGCTCCTCTTAGGTTGGTCTATTACCTAGTTTTCTCCGTAATTTGAGATTACTAAAAATTCTGTTGTATCTCCTGAATTCGTACGATGTGCTAGGGGATTTCACAACATTTAGTTTTGATGATGATGACGATATTAAGCTTTCCTGTCAGTAATTTGCTTTAGGATTTTTTATTTTTTATTTTTTAAAATCTTGCATAAGCTTTCCTCTCATTGATTTGATTTTAGGAATTAGATTTCATCCCACGACTAAATGCTGATTGTTTGTATTTTTATTTTTTATTTATTGTTTAGAACTGGGTCTTTGCATTCCACGATGAATGCTTGAAGTACACAGCTAACTGGATGGAGTTCATTCTAAGGCTTGAAATTTTGCTGAAGTTATGTTAATCTGAGATTCTTATGGGAGAATAATGTATCCTAAGAGTTTGAGTTTAGGTTTGGGTTTCCATTGCCTTCTTGTGCTCTTTACTGCCAGAAGGTATTTCTAATGCATTTCTAGTTGCAAGGCAGAGCATTGAAAAGGTAAAACTCTTTTGAGTTTAATATTGTTCCCATTCAAAGGTATGCTTCTATGCTGATTTCTAACTTCATTGTTGAAACTCCTAGTCTATCTTCAAGTAAAACTTGTTTGCAAACTTGAATTGCAGCTTCATTGGGGAAGCACTTCATTACACTCCACTTAAACCCACTTCCAGACGGTTTAAGAAAAGATGTGATGATTTGGTTGTGTTATTTTCCCCTTGGAATTGCTACTCTTTATAGTTTATGTATCTGCTTCTCTTTATCATGATTTGCATGATTACAGTGTGTTTCATATATACATTGCAAAAGTGTGTTTGGTGAAAGCAATCAGCGGCAGCACCTGCGTGAAGGGTCTTGGCCATTGAACACTCATCAGGTGGGGTCCCACCATGAACACGTCCTGACCTGGAAATTAGACTGGTCCTGTTATCAACTGGGCTGCATTCGTAGGTTGAACATAAGGCAGTTTGTCATTCTTTTTTGTCCGTTTTCTCATCCATGTGTGGCCCACCTGACAAATGAACTGACTTTTCCACCAGGGCTTATTTGTAGTGGAACCCACATATGAACTGCTTGGGCTATAGCATATGTGATCTTTGTGAATCTCAACTCCAAACCAAACCCAACAATGTTTCACTTGCTTCGGAGTGTTCACATTTTGTAGCTTGTGTATGCATCTGGTCAATAGGTGTAGATTTCCATGATTTATTCTTTGATCTGTTATAGTTTGTTTTGGTTCGTCTCAGTTCTCTGAATTTTCGCCTGTCAGGTCATATTGGTATTTTGCCATGAAAAAGAACTCTCCTTTCGAGTGTGAGGAAAGATGGAGATTAGTTTTTTTCTTTTCTTTTTCATTTTTTGTTTTCATTTTCATTTTTTATTTTTTTCCTTTACAGAGGATTGGCTCATGTCTTTTTGTGTATTATAGGGGATGCGATTTTCTCTGTTTCCTGAGGATTTATTTGCTAATACTTAACCTGCTAGTGCCATATCTGCTCTCTTCTGTTGTTTTGTTACGACATGGTGGAAGATCATTTGATGTGGCATCCGCAGGCCTGACATCTATCATAAGGTGTAGAAATATCAGCTGATTTGGCACCACACCCCAGGGATCCAAACCATTAATAACTAGGCTTGCTTCTAATTGATACAAAGTATTTGTAGGATGGGTCCCATTTTCACTAACGAAAACATTTGTAGGATTGGTCTAAACCAATTGAAATTCTTTGCCATTTGAAGTGATCCAATTGGATTGACCTTTTAAAATACTTATTGCCGTTTGAAGTGATCCTAATCCTTCATATTATTGGGCTTGTTTTAGGTGTTACAAACCCTTTATTTGCATCATTTTAGTGATCCTAACACATTGTATTATTGAGGCGGTTTGTATTGATCCAAGTCAATTGAAATATTAAGCCCCATCGTCAACACTCCAAGCAAATGTTTTATAGCCAATGTTAGTTGCCATATGATTTGAAAAATTGTTCAGTTGAATGTTTTTCCCTTCATAGGGCATTCATTGTTCATTGTGATGGATGTTTTTAAATGGAGGCTAATTTCAATGAATGAGATGTATGAAGAGATACATGAATACATCTATGAGGTCTACCAAAAATTCCAATAGGTGATACAGTATGTACAACGATAAAGCCTTTTATTGTTCACTGTGATGGATGTTTTTAAATGGAAGCTAATTTCAATGAACGAGATGTGTGAAGAGATACATGAATATATCCATGAGGTCTACCAAAAATTCCAATAGGTGATATAGCATGTATGATGATAGTGCCTTTTAATTGTTAATGGGGAAAAGCCCTTTAACTACAACTCCTAACTTCAAGACACTATTTATCATTAAAGAAATATCTTGGATAACCTTTATGGTGGATGACCTTAGATGGTGATTATGAGCCTCTACCATGGAATAGGAATACATCAAAATTTATGTGACCTTAGATGGTAATTTACAAATGGAGGGTTGTAAAATCAAAGAAACTAGGGAGAAATGCTCATTTACCATATCTATTCTTTTTGGTATAGTCATACAAAAATCCACCAAATTTTGTTGTAGACCTTCTATGGTCTTGGCATTTAGGAGGGGTGGGAAAAATGTGGAAAGCTTTGTGGATATTGCTTTTTTATAGGAGATGTTTTCAGAGTAGGAGCTCTTTGCATGTTGTGGTCATTAGGGAAATTAAATGTAATTTTTGAGTTGGGTTTCTTATGTAAAGCAATCAATCCATCGAATTTACTAATGAAGGGTTGTAAAATCAAAGAAACTAGGGTGAAATGCTCATTTACAATATCTATTCTTTTTTGTATAGTCATACAATCCACTGAATTTTGTTGCGGACCTTCTGTGGTCTTTGCATTCAGGAGGGGTGGGAAAAGTGGGGAAAGCTTTGTGGAGATTGCTTTTTTTAAATTTTTATTTTTATTTTTATTTTTATAGGAGATGTTTTCAGTGTAGGAGCTTCTCGCATGTTGTGGTCATCAGGAAAATTAAATGTAAATTTTGGGTTGGGCTTCTTATGTAGAAGCAATTAATCCAGCTAATCTCTCATCTGTTTTTCAATTGTAGAGGTGGGTTGTTTTCTTTTGCGCATTTTGTGCGCTTTTAATAAAGCCCTCTCTCAAAAAGGAAAAAAAAAAAAAGAAGAATACAAATTGAAATGTGTCATAACTAAATTATTTTGTTGGTTTTAAGTTTTACTTTAAAAATTTACAAAATAAAAAACAAGAAGTAAGAAGGACAAATAGAAGAAGAAGAAGAAGAAGAAGAAGAAACATAAATTAAAAAAAGTAAGAAGAATCTAAACAGAAGATGGTTCTTGAGCAATATTTCTATGTAGGTGAAAACTAAATAATACCCCAAATGTTTTGTTGGAATGATCTTTTATCAATCAATGAAACTCCATCTACAGATTAAGTACCTCTAAAAAAAATAGATTATTTGAAAATACCACTTATGAATGGTATTTTTGTTCGAGGCAAGTTAATCTTCATGCTTAGGGTCTTTTCCATTTTAGGATACTCTTGATCTTAGTAGGGTTTGATAGTTTGTACATATACCTAATTATACCCTAAGCACACAATACACAACTTCACTAAATGCCGAATAATTCACCTCCAATAGAAGAAGAGTCAAATTCATACTCAAGGATGAGCCTACCCCAATCCTTTCTTCTTCTTTTACTTGGATCTTAGAAAGACATGAGGTTTCACTTCCCAAAACCTGTCACGGGTTTGGGTGCATGGCTTTAGTCGTGGGTTTGCTTCCCACTGACACGAGTTTGATTCCCCTCCCCGTGGATTACCTATCACGAGTTTGGGCGAAAGGCTTTGGTGAATAGTTTTTCATTTCTATGAAGGGGAATGGTTTGTATGATAATGTTACATTCAATTTATTAGTTGTAGTTGTAGATTGTAAATTAATTTTTTATGGTACACTAGATTAAATTATCCAATTAGTTGAGGTGATTTGGTGTCCCTTGGAGATGTAGAATGGAGACCTATCTTTTTAGTGGCTTTAGTACAATAGTCGACTAGATTGGTTTATTTTATGTGACCTAATCTATTGATTATCATGTGGAACATTTCTAACGATGCAAACTATTTGCATAATTTGGCCCAATTTGAATGGTGCATCGTTGATATGAGTAGGCTCATTTTATTAAATTCAAACTATTCTTGTGGTTGGCCTGTATTTAGTGATCCAAATTGCCAATATGGTTGCATTCTTTTACAATAATCCAAATTGTTTATAGGATTTAGCTCGTTTCTTCTTATTTAAACCTCTGATTTGCTTGGGGTGTTTAATTGTTGGAACCTTTGCCATAATTGGGCCATTTTAGTCAATTCAAACCATTCATATGATTGGGTGATTCGGTGATCAAAATGCTTCATATGTTTGGATATGCTTTTAATGATCCAAACTCTTCATATGATTGAGGTTGTTTTTAGTTATCCAAGCCAATGGATATGTTGAGTTAATCCTTAGTTGTAGGATCCTTCTATGTGCTACTCCTTAAAATTGTTTTTATATCTCTCACTAGAGCTCCCACTTCCCGCCTATTCATACTTGCTTACATTTTGAAAGAGATGCTTCCCTGCTCTCGCACCTGAATTTTTGTGCTGCTCCGCTTCATGCTTCATGCAACTATAAGTTGTTCCATATCATTCATATGATTGAGGTTAGTTCTTAGTGATCTATACCATCAATATAATAGGGCCCAATTCAATTTTACAAACTATTGAGGTCTGTTTTCAGCGATCTGAGCCATGCATATGGATTGCTTGTTACCACGATGCAAACCATCAATATAAAAAGGGATATACTTAACAAATCACTCGGTGAATGTTGTATGAACCAAAAGTTATTAGTGATTCAAATTTTGCTAATGATTGGGCTTATTTTTAGTGGCACAAACCTTTGATGTGCTGGAACTATTTCAAGTGATCTCAACCATTCATATGCTTAGTCTTGTTTTATGTGATCCATACCCTTCATATGATTAGAGTTGTTTCTGTGATGTACACCCCTCATGATTTAGGGCCTTTTTTTTAGTGATCCAAACCAGATGATGGCTCTTTTCATCAATCCAATAAGTTCATGTTTAATACCTAGGCCTATATTCACCAATTCCATATGATTGTGCTTAATGCTAAGACTTTTGTTCCCTGCATATGAGAGGGAATGTTTTCAGTGATTGGAACCCTTCATCTGATTGGATCCAAACTAGTTGATGTACATAGGGAATCTATTTACTAGGTCAATGAATGAATGTTTTATACTCTTTCTTGGTTTGCACCGAGCACAGAAAAATCATTTGGAGAGGAGGAATCTTGGCATATATGTGCTAATTTTCAATAATCCTAACTACTCATGTGATGGGCTTCTATTCAGTGATACAAATTGTTATTATGGTAGTGTGTGTTAGGTGATCTAAACCATTCATACGATGTGGCCAGTTTTCATTATCTCAAACTTTTAATTTAATATGCATTGATCATTTCAATTGATCCAATCCATTCATGTGGTTGGTTTGTAGTGATCCAAATCCTTAATATGATTCGGGCCATTTTTAGTTTATCCAAACTCTTCATATGATTTAGGTTGTTTCTAGTGATTTGAACCAAATGATATAATAATACGTGTTCAACAAACAAATCTCTGAGTAATCACATGATTGAGGTTGTTTTCAATGATGCAAGCCGATTTATTTGCTAAGTTGATTTGCATCATTCACATGATTAACTATTTGTAAGCTTGTTCAAATAATTGTGCCAATTTTCAATGATCCAAACTATCCATACGATTGTGTCATTACCATGATTGTGTACTTTTTTAGTGATTGAAACCGTTGGTATGGTTAGGACCTTATTTAGTATTCCAAACTGTTTATGTGATTGGGCCATTTTCAGTTCCAAACCAATTGATATGTTGTATTTTGTTTTCCGCAATTGAATCGGTTAGTTCATGTTTTGTAGCCTTGGTGGATGCCACATAGATCCAAGTTCTTTTAGGGAGGAGGAAGCTAGTCATAAAATTTGTCAACATTTTGCAATCGAATGTATATTGTTTAGGTATTCCAGTTCTTAAGTATCTATTTGTGGGCTGCATATTCTATAGTTGTGATATTTCTTGGAGATGTTTTCAGAGTAGGAGTTCTTCGCATGTTGTGGTCGTTAGGGAAATTAAATGTATTTTTTGGGTTGGGCTTCTTATGCAAAGCCAGTTAGTCTTGCTAATCTCTCATATGTTTTCAATTGTGTAGGTGGGTTGTTTTCTTACGCGCACTTTGTGAACTTTTAATGAAGCTTTCTCAAAAAGAAAAAGAAAAAAAAAGAAGGCAATTTGAAATGAGCCATAACTAAATTCTTTTGTTGGTTTTAGGTTTTACATAGACAAAAAATACAAAACGTAAAACAAATAGGAAGGATATAAATAAAGAAGAAATGTAGAAAAAAAAAGAACAAGAAAAAAAAAGTAAAAAATTATGAAGAATCTAAACTAACGATGATATTTTAGCAAGATTTCCTAGTAGGTGAAAACTAAATGCCCCAAATTTGTTGGAATGACCTTTTATCAATAAATGAAACTCCATATACAGATTAACTTCTTGATCTCTAAAAAATAGATAATTTGAAAATGCCACTTATGAGTGATATTTTTGTACAGATTAACTTCTTAATCTCTAAAAAATAGAGTATTTGAAAATACCACTTAAGAGTGATATTTTTGTTCGGGGCAAACTAATCTTCATGCTAATGGTCTTTCCTATTTTGGGATACTCTTGATCTTAGTAGGGTTTGACAGTTGGCACATATAACAAATCTAAAAAGATTAATTGAAAATACCACTTATGAGTGATATTTTTGTACAGATTAACTTTCTGATCTCTACAAAATAGATTATTTGAAAACTTAAGAGTGATATTTTTGTTCGAGGCAAACTGATTTTCATGCTAACGGTCTTTCCTATTTTGGGATACTCTTGATCTTAGTAGGGTTTGACAGTTGGCACATATAACTAATCTAAAAATTCCTAAGCACACAATACACAACTTCACTAAATGCGGAATATCATTCACCTCCAATAGAATGATAGTCAAATACACATTCAAGGATGATCCTCTACCTCAATCTTTTTTTTCTCATTTTACTTAGATCTTCGAAAGATGTGAGGTTTCACTTCCCAAAAGGGACGGGGATGGGGCACCCTGTTGTTATAAAAAAAAAAGCTTCCCAAAACCCGTCATAAGTTTAGGTGAATGGCTTTGGTCATTCACCCCAACTCCTGATGGGTAATCCACGGGGAGGGGAATCACACTCGTGTCATGGAATCATGCTCCCCATATAACACCCTGTTGTTATAAAATAAAAAATAAAATAATAATAATAATAAAAAACTTCCCAAAACCCGTCGTGAGTTTGGGTGAATGGCTTTGGTCGTGGGTTTACTCCCCATAGACCCAAGTGTGATTCCCCTCCCCGTAAATTGCCTATCAGGAGTTGGGGCGAACGACTTTGGTCGTGGGTTTGCTCCCCACAGACATGAATTTGATTCCCCTCTCGGTGGATTACCTGTTATGAGTTTTGGGCGAACGACTTTGGTCGTGGGTTTGCTCCCCACAAACATGAGTTCGATTCCCCTCCCTGTGGATCACTCGATGTATGTGGTGTAACTTGGGAAGTTTTTTTTTTTTTTTTCTAATCCCCACATCTGGAGACCCGCCACACCCAACCTGACTCGATGTTGACTCAACTTGACTTAGTACTTGTGACCGGGTTGGACTCAGTCTGGATTAGTTCAGGCCAGACCTGGACTTTGATCGGGTTAGGCATGCTAGACTTGGTACGGAGTTGGGTCGAGTTCGGGTCGGGTCTATTTCAAAACCGAGTCAAGTCGTGTCTGCCCTAACTTGGTCCGACTCGACTCGTTGCTCTGTTCTACACGTTGTGTATTAAGGAAAGTTTTTATTTTTAATCCTCACATCTGGATATTCCTGAAATTTTAAACCTCAATTTTAATGTTCACTAATAAGCTTACGCCGATCTAGAGTTGGGTTGAGTCTGGGTCAGGTCTATTTCAAAACCGAGTCAAGTTGTGTCCGCCCTAACTTAGTCCGACTCGACTCGTTGCTCTGTTCTACACGCTGTGTATCAGGGAAAGTTTTTGTTTTTAATCCTTACATTTGGATATTCCTGAAATTTTAAACCTCAATTTTAATGTTCACTAGTAAGCTTACGCCTATCCATTTCTTTCAAGCTTGATCTCGCTCTTATAGGCGTATGCTCATGACGCTTAATGACTGAGTTCAATTCGCTTCCCATGGATTTTCTAATGCACGTGGTTTGTGGGTGATTGCGTGCATCTGCAGGGAATGGTCTCGCCCTAAAGGGCCCAATGGGGCACCTTGTTGTTATAAAAATAAATAAATAAATAAATAATTTCAAAACCTGTCACGAGTCTGGGTGAATGGCTTTGGTCCCAAAACCCGTCGTGAGTTTGGGTGAATGGCTTTGGTCGTGGGTTTACTCCCCATAGACCCAAGTGTGATTCCCCTCCCCGTAAATTGCCTATCAGGAGTTGGGGCGAACGACTTTGGTCGTGGGTTTGCTCCCCACAGACATGAATTTGATTCCCCTCTCGGTGGATTACCTGTTATGAGTTTTGGGCGAACGACTTTGGTCGTGGGTTTGCTCCCCACAAACATGAGTTCGATTCCCCTCCCTGTGGATCACTCGATGTATGTGGTGTAACTTGGGAAGTTTTTTTTTTTTTTTTCTAATCCCCACATCTGGAGACCCGCCACACCCAACCTGACTCGATGTTGACTCAACTTGACTTAGTACTTGTGACCGGGTTGGACTCAGTCTGGATTAGTTCAGGCCAGACCTGGACTTTGATCGGGTTAGGCATGCTAGACTTGGTACGGAGTTGGGTCGAGTTCGGGTCGGGTCTATTTCAAAACCGAGTCAAGTCGTGTCTGCCCTAACTTGGTCCGACTCGACTCGTTGCTCTGTTCTACACGTTGTGTATTAAGGAAAGTTTTTATTTTTAATCCTCACATCTGGATATTCCTGAAATTTTAAACCTCAATTTTAATGTTCACTAATAAGCTTACGCCGATCTAGAGTTGGGTTGAGTCTGGGTCAGGTCTATTTCAAAACCGAGTCAAGTTGTGTCCGCCCTAACTTAGTCCGACTCGACTCGTTGCTCTGTTCTACACGCTGTGTATCAGGGAAAGTTTTTGTTTTTAATCCTTACATTTGGATATTCCTGAAATTTTAAACCTCAATTTTAATGTTCACTAGTAAGCTTACGCCTATCCATTTCTTTCAAGCTTGATCTCGCTCTTATAGGCGTATGCTCATGACGCTTAATGACTGAGTTCAATTCGCTTCCCATGGATTTTCTAATGCACGTGGTTTGTGGGTGATTGCGTGCATCTGCAGGGAATGGTCTCGCCCTAAAGGGCCCAATGGGGCACCTTGTTGTTATAAAAATAAATAAATAAATAAATAATTTCAAAACCTGTCACGAGTCTGGGTGAATGGCTTTGGTCCCAAAACCCGTCGTGAGTTTGGGTGAATGGCTTTGGTCGTGGGTTTACTCCCCATAGACCCAAGTGTGATTCCCCTCCCCGTAAATTGCCTATCAGGAGTTGGGGCGAACGACTTTGGTCGTGGGTTTGCTCCCCACAGACATGAATTTGATTCCCCTCTCGGTGGATTACCTGTTATGAGTTTTGGGCGAACGACTTTGGTCGTGGGTTTGCTCCCCACAAACATGAGTTCGATTCCCCTCCCTGTGGATCACTCGATGTATGTGGTGTAACTTGGGAAGTTTTTTTTTTTTTTTTCTAATCCCCACATCTGGAGACCCGCCACACCCAACCTGACTCGATGTTGACTCAACTTGACTTAGTACTTGTGACCGGGTTGGACTCAGTCTGGATTAGTTCAGGCCAGACCTGGACTTTGATCGGGTTAGGCATGCTAGACTTGGTACGGAGTTGGGTCGAGTTCGGGTCGGGTCTATTTCAAAACCGAGTCAAGTCGTGTCTGCCCTAACTTGGTCCGACTCGACTCGTTGCTCTGTTCTACACGTTGTGTATTAAGGAAAGTTTTTATTTTTAATCCTCACATCTGGATATTCCTGAAATTTTAAACCTCAATTTTAATGTTCACTAATAAGCTTACGCCGATCTAGAGTTGGGTTGAGTCTGGGTCAGGTCTATTTCAAAACCGAGTCAAGTTGTGTCCGCCCTAACTTAGTCCGACTCGACTCGTTGCTCTGTTCTACACGCTGTGTATCAGGGAAAGTTTTTGTTTTTAATCCTTACATTTGGATATTCCTGAAATTTTAAACCTCAATTTTAATGTTCACTAGTAAGCTTACGCCTATCCATTTCTTTCAAGCTTGATCTCGCTCTTATAGGCGTATGCTCATGACGCTTAATGACTGAGTTCAATTCGCTTCCCATGGATTTTCTAATGCACGTGGTTTGTGGGTGATTGCGTGCATCTGCAGGGAATGGTCTCGCCCTAAAGGGCCCAATGGGGCACCTTGTTGTTATAAAAATAAATAAATAAATAAATAATTTCAAAACCTGTCACGAGTCTGGGTGAATGGCTTTGGTCTTGGGTTTGCTCCCCATAGACACAAGTGTGATTCCACCCCCCATGGATTTCTTGGGTTTGCTTCCCGTGGATTTTCTGATGCACGTGGTTTGCGGATGATTGCGTGCATCTATAGGGAATGATCTCGCCTAAAGGGATGGGACACCCTGTCATTATAAAAAAAGAAAAACATTTCCAAAACCTGTCACAAGTTTGGGTGAATGGCTTTGGTCTTAGGTTTGCTCCCCATAGACACAAGTGTGATTCCCCACCCCATGGATTTCTTATCACGAGTTGGGGCTAACGACTTTGGTCGTGGGTTTGCTCCTCACATACACGAGTTTGATTCCCCTCCCCGTGGATTACATGTTATGAGTCTGGGCGAACGACTTTGGTCGTGGGTTTGCTCCCCACAGAAAGGAGTTCGATTCTCCTCCCCGTGAATTACTCGTTGCACGTGGTGTAACTGGGGAAGTTTTTTTTTTAATAATCCCCACATCTGGAGGCCTGCTACACTCAACCCGACTCGGTGCTGACTTGACTCGACTCGGTACCTATGACAAGGTCAAACTTAGTCTGGATAAGTCCGGGCCAGACCCGGACTCAGATCTGGTCAGGCATGCTGGACTTGGTACCGAGTTGGGTCGAGTCAGCCCTTTAACCCTAACTTGGTCCGACTCGACTCGTTGTCCTGTTCTTCATATTGTGTATCAGGGAAAGTTTTTGTTTTTAATCCTCACATTTGGATATTCTTGAAAATTTAACCTTCAATTTTTGTGTTTACTATTAAGCCTATGCCTTTCCAATCCTTTCAAGCTTGATCCTGCCCCTATAGGTGTATGCTTATGACGCTTAACGACCGAGTTCAATTTCCTCCATGTGGATTTTTCGATGCACGTGGTTGGTGGTTGATTGCATGCATTTGGAGGGAATGGTCTCAACTTAAAGGGACGAGGACACCCTGTCTTAAAAGAAAAGAAAAGAATTCCCAAAACCTGTCACAAGTTTGGGCGAATGGCTTTGGTCTTGGGTTTGCTCCCCATAGACACAAGTTCGTTTCCCCTCTTTGTGGGTTACATGTCACGAGTTCGGGAGAGCGACTTTAGTCGTGGGTTTGCTCGCCACAGACATGAGTTCTGGAGAATGGCTTTGGTCGTGGGTTTGCTCCCCACGGACACGAGTTTGATTCCCCTTCCCGCGGATTACCCGTCATGAGTTTGGGCGAACGACTTTGATCATGGGTTTGCGCCCCACAGACAAGAGTTCGATTCCCCTCCCCATGAATTACTCGATGCACGTGGTGTAACAGGAGAAATTCTTTTTTTCAATCCTCACATCTTGAGACTCTTGAAACCCTCAATTTTGCGTTCACTCTTAAGCTTATGCCTGTTTATTCCTTTCAAGCTTCATCCCACCCTTATAGGGGTAAGCTAGTGATGCTTAACGACTAAATGAGAGCTTCGTCTGTCGATGAATAACGGATTGACTCCATTGTTGTCATTGCTTTGTTTTTCTCTCATTTCCTATTAGTGAGTTCTGATGGGGGGACGTCATATCTGTTGTGTTGGATTAGCCCTATTCCAACACAACACTTGGGCATCAGTTTGTTGCATAAATATTTTTCATTTTCAACCATCCAATAGAACTTCATGATTCATATGCCACATGCAATTTCTAATCAAGTGCTTATTTATAATCCAATACTCTTTGCCAGAGTATCAAAATATTCTCCATAGGTTTGCTGCAACATGATATTAGCATGACAGAAGCACCTAGGTTCTCCCAATCCAGTACTCTTGTATTAGGTTTGGCTCCTTCCAAATCTCTCTTCAACACCAACAGTAAATGGGAACCAAGCCATCTTACAAAATTCTAAACACAACCTATACATGAATTGGATTGGCCAGAAAAAAGAAAAAAGAAACAGCTCATAAAAAGAAAATGCCTAACCATTATTTAGAACCTTAAAGGACTGAATATACCATTCATATCTGCATTTGCTGCCCACACTCCTATATAAATTTGTCTAAAATTAGCAAAAGATAGTTTGACCTGGGAGAATCTGTAAATTCTTCACTCTTCACTATCTCAGATACTTTCCTTTTTTCTTTTCTTTTCTTTAAGGTTAACTGCATTAGTAAAACAAGGGGATTAGAGGATCTTAGATGCATTATATTTACCAAAAATGGACTGTGATGATGTAATCAGGTATTTTCTTGCCATGTGGTGTTACTGTTCTATGGAAAATTCCAAAGCGTCTATTCCTTGGAGGATGATGCCAAATTGCTCTCTAAGTCTTGCACTCGTTTCCAAAAATGGACTGCGTGATGATGTAATCGGGTTTGTTTTATGGTTGTTTGTATCTTGGTAGATCAGGTTGAATGTTGGAATTCATGTTCAGCCTACGAGATCAGGTTTGAGAATGCATGTGTATGTCCAATCTGTAAAAGGGTCAGTGGAGCCTGGCACATTTACAGTTAAATGAGTCAGGTTAGACTTGATGAATTTTTAACTGAGCCTGTTGGGTGAGAGAGTAATGGATTCTGAGTTAGGTTTTGGTGGGAATTTTTAACTGAGCTATCAGCATTTATCTTGTGCAGATACCTTGGCATAGTTTCTGTAAGGACAGATGTTTATTCATTTGGAATTGTTCTGTTGCGACTGATATCAGGACGCAATGTGATCACTGAAAATCAAGAAGAGCAAAGCCAGTCTCTACTTCAATGGGTATATCTGTTGGTCACAAACTCTTTTTAATTAAGTTGTGAAAGAGAAATGCTCCACGCTCTTTATCCTGGCATATATCTGTAGGATCTGTGAGATTCATCTGTTGGTCCACTTAGAGTTTGTGTCCTGTCCTAAAAATCAGGCCAGTTGAATCAACAAGTGGCAAAATGTATGTTGAATGTAGGTTCTCTTTTTCTATCTGCCCATTTCATGTACTTTTGGCCCATCTGATGAATGGACCAACTGATTCTTGGGCTATGGAATAGACTTTTTGGGATCACCCTATGAACAATATGGTTCTTGCACGTGTGATGTCAGCACATGTGGGGGCGTTTGTGTTGTTTGCTTCAAGATCGGTGTCCAGAGACAGCAACAGCATTCCTCATTCTCAATCTCTCTTTGACTATGGAATGCATTGCAGATGTTGGGGCCTTATGAAATTCTGTCCTGATTTCGACAAATATGTCTACGCTTTTACTTATATTTTAGGCAGAAGTGCTGATCGAAAAGCTTGCATTACATGAACTGATTAATCCTCATATTGGAGAATCCTACGACACATACGAACTGTACCATATGGCTAGGACAACGTACTTGTGTGTTAGGAGAAGGCTGGAAATGCGCCCATCCATGGGAGAGGTAACTGATTGAAAAACTTCGTACTCTGATTTTTTATTTTTTATTTTTTTTTGTGATTTTTAGTTGCAAAATGTCAAATGTTAGTTTCTTGTTTGTAAACAATGGTTGGGGTTGGCACTCTCAACGTCTTCTTAGCAATGGTTATGCTAGTGACTCACTTATAAAGGTTTGTGGAGATTATCAAATGTTATGTTTATGCATTTGGTTTTGTGCTCATACCATGTTGTAAAATTTCTTCCATGTGTGGATCAGGTCTAATCAGAAGGCCTTCATTGTTTCTAGTCATCACATTGTCTACACTATTAAAATACAGAATTGGGACAAACCACTCCATCTGGTCAAACTGTGCTGTGAAATTGTCCACATCTATATATTGGTTAGTATTATGCAGCTAATTTACCTATGGCATTTTGATTTCTATGCATTAGTTGTAACAGGCTCATATCAGAAGCGTTTTCCCTGCACATTGTTCGTATGGATGTACACTTCATAATTGTCTCTCTTGATTTGTTCATATATCAAATATATTCTTCCCTGCAGTCCTGATTTCTGCCATATACCCTGTAGTGGTTAACATTACTACCTCATTTTGTGCTCTATATGTATAAGTCAATATTTATGGAAGGATATGCTAAGTGTTTGCGTGTCTATTTATATGTATATTTAATGGTGGAGACATGGTGGGGATTGTTGTTTTCTCCAAGTCTCATGTATGTATCTTTCTTCATATTTTTCTGTCGAAGCTTGATATTACTCGTACTACTAGGCTTCTCTTGTCAGATTTTGGCTTGGTCCTTCATAAAATCAAGATATCAGAGGAGCAAAGAAAATATTTTATTGATAACACAGAGCCCCTAGTAGCATTTGCTTCTGCTCTTTATTATCCTTTGTGATAGTTGGCATTACAGAGCTCGTTTCCTGATTTCTGAGTACAATTTAGCCAAGTCAGTTGCAAGCTTACCAATTATATAAAAATTGATCCGCAGGGCCATTTTCATATAAGATTTGAGTTCAAGCTGGTACTTGGAGCTCAGCCAAACCAGGTTGACTTAGCTGAGTCAGCGAGGTGATTAGCGTATTTTAAAATTGCCACATCAGATTTAATTATGGAAACAAACTTTATCTTGTAGCTGGAGCTTCGGATCTTTATGCATCTTGTAAACTGTCAGAGCATGATGAATGCCTTCAAAGCTGGTGGGGATTTCCATTCAAGGATGGCAATGAATATGTACCCACATAGTCGCAAGGCTGTAGAGGGAAAAGGGGTGTTGCTTGAATGGTAGCCTCGACCTGGGGAAGAAAAACCTCCAGTTCCTCTATTAAAGGTAATTATACAGAAAACTTCTCATTTCACTGATCTTATGAAAAGGGGAAAAAAAAAAGAAAAAAAAAAAGAAGAGGAAGACAATGAACCTAGGAATATAGAATTATAATATGAAAGAATAAGACAATCATGAACAGTGCCTCATGAATTACTAAGCCTCATGAATTACTAAAAAGTGATGAGGAAGTAACTCTTATATTGTAGTACTAGTTATAGGTCTTTTAAGTCCAACTTCAAGTAGGATAGTTGCAATCTGGAGCCGCACTATACTAGACTAATAGTTATTGTCATCTGAATTCAAATAGCCGATCCAAACACACCCGCTTATTTTAGGATGCCTTTGCTTTTGAGATATGAAAAGTGAAAATGCTCAACTTCTCTATTGCATATGGGAAAACTCCTGTTGGGCTGTTATAAATAGCCTAAGGTATGTATGCTGTTATAAATTGTTGTAACAGGGGGTAGATGAACATGTGGCTGCCTGCGGCCAGATTCTTATATATATATAGTTTTTTTTTAAACCTGAAAATGAATGCTGGTTTGTTGCAGCATTGCCACTTTCAGGTCATCAACTGTTTGTCAAAGCAATTAGTTACAGTTCCTGTTGGTTTTTGCTTTTCTTTTTTCTTTTTTCTTTTTTTTTTTAAAATTTTCCAGTGGCACTACCAAAGATCATGAAGGCAACGGGGTATGCAATAATTAATGAAGGTAAGGAAAACCACTTCACTTTTGAACTTTGGTTGCTATTTATTTTCCTTGTAGAAATTGTACCTTGCATGAGGAAGGAACATGTCTGGGTTTGAGTCCCAACCTGGGTTGGACTTGGGCCTAACATAGACCCATTGACAGGCCTAGCTCTAATTTAAAATGGGTTGGCCTTATGCCTAAGTCAAGTTAGCCTATGTGTTAACAGACCCAACCTGCTTTTGAGGTGGGTTCAAGCCAAACTAATTGGGTAGTGGGTTGGGTTCAAGCTAGAAATTTGTCCATTTAAATAATGGGTTATGTTGAGGTTGAACCTACCTAATGGGTTGAGCCGGATGACCCTTCATAGGTCACTAATGGGTTGAGCTGGATGACCCTACATAGGTTTTTAATGGGTTGAGCCAGATGAGCTGGTTTGACTCGAGCCAATACCCAAAACAAAATAAAGAACAAAAGTATGGATAAATTTCTTGCCTGGACCCAAACTCAACATGATTTCTTCAATCCAATTGATTGAACTTGAGCTCGTTAAAATTGGGTTGGGTTCATAGGTCATGGCTTCGGGTACCCATTGGCATCCCTATTGACCTTAATATGACCCCTATGATACATGGGGTTGGATTTGGATAAGAGGCCAGTATCGACCCATTAAATTAGAGGGACGGTTGCTTTAGATTTCGATGACCCAATTTTTAATGGGTCAGGTTTATAAAATATTCCTAATGGGTTAGGCTTGGGTGGAGTCAAGGCTCAACCCATTAATAACTTATGTGGGTAGGTTGGGTTGACTTGATTTATTGGGTCCAATTGATTGAACTTGAGCTCATTAAAATTGGTTTGGGCTCATGGGTTGGGTTCATTGGGTACCCACGACTTTGGGTATCCATTGGCTTCCCTATCAACTTTAATGCAACTCGTGTGATAAATAGGTCGAATTTGGATAGGGGGCTAGTATCGACCCATAAAATTAGAGGGTCTACTTCTTTTGATTTCAACCTAACCTAAACAAGCCTAAATTTTAGTGGGTCAAGGCTTGGTCAAAAATTCCAAGTGGATTCTTAAATAGGTCGGGTATGAGGCACCCCCTAGACCCAACCTAACCCAACCCATCCTATTGGGCTTTGACCATGAAGTGAAGTGAAGTGAAGTTCTGCGAGACTGCGAGATTGCTGCGTAAAAAGTTGATAGGGAAGTTCTCCCCTATGATTTATAACACAAAATCTTTTTATATACTTATATATACATATTTATATAATTATGTATTTGAGAAAAATGTATGGGAGAAAAAGTTCTCCCCATAAAAAAAAAAAAAAAAAGTTCTGCGAGACTGCCGCGGCACTGCCGCCGTGGCACCCGGCACTACCGCGGCAATATGTGGTTTTTTTTTCTGTATTGTTTTTGTGGGTCCCATCATGAGGTCTATGTTATATCCAAACCGTCCATCTATTTAGCGAGCTCATATTAAGGCTTGGGCTGAAAAATAAGATAGGTCTAACTTTCAAGTGGACCACGATATAAAAGGCAGGGGGAATTGAACATATGCCGTTGAAACCCTTTTAGGGGTCACGGAAGTTTTGGATCATTACGAAATTTGTTTTTCCTCTTCATTCAGGTCTTCGTGACCTTATGAATAGATTGGATGGAAAATAAATGTTATGGTGGGCCCTACAAAAGTATCAACGGAGAAAATCAATTTTCTGCTGCTCTTTATAGTGTGTTCCAGTTGATCTTTGGATATGATTTATTATTATTTTTGGATAATTCTTTGAAATGATCTCAAAATATGGATGAATGTTGTGGATATAATAAATACACAAACTGTTGGGCCCATGTAATGTTGATCTCCTTTGAACCGTTCGTACAACTTAGAGTTCGAGGAGCGTCAGCGCTCGTCCTCGAGCACCAGCTGATCCGCTTGAAGGAAAAAGTAGGGGGCATTTTCGACCTTTGGAAGGCATCCGTACATTTGAGGCTTATTCTTGAAAAGTAAAATGAGGTGGGCTTCGTCTCGGGAATGGGCCATAAATGGGTCTTACAGTCGGAAATTTCTAAAACGAAGGGGATATAAATCTCAGGTGGATCACAACGAAAATAGCAGTGATTGTCTACTTTTAAAATCTTCCCGGCCGGGCAGGGTTCTGTGGTGCCCACCATGATGTAAGTGTTTTATCCTCACCGTTCATCATTTTCCTCAGTTCATTTTGATATCTCATCTAAAAAATGAGGTAGGTCCAAGGCATAAGAGAACCACAAAGTAGGGATTGAACGTCCACCATTAAAAACTTACTGGGAGCCGGAGAAGTTTCGGATCAAGCTGATATTTATCACCATAGCTTTAGCTGTGGACCTACCTCATTTTTAGGATCAAACATTAAAATGATCTGAAAAAAGAGATGAACGGCGGGGATAAAACATTAGAGCCCTGCGCGGACGGATTACCCGGACGTAGGACGCAATCTGCGTCCGTTTATTTGACATCTCCGACCAGAGCTCCCTATGCAACTTGCGTCCTTTCGCAGGAATTTCCTGCACTGGAATTCTAGGCAGGGCCACCTTGATTTTTGTGAGAAATCCACACCGTTCATCCGTTTTGAGAGATCATTTTAGGTCACGCGACAAAAAACAAGGTGTATCCAAAATTCAAGTGGGCCATACGAAAGGGAAAACCATGGAAAGAGTATTCTATTGTTGAAACTTCCCTGGAATCTACCTTGATGTTTATATGCCATCCGAACTATTTATAAGGAAATTCCCACTGGGATGAAGTGAGAAAACCAAAATTTTTTCCTGATATGAAACTTTGTGGCCATACCAATGTTTCAAACGGTGGTCACTGAATAAACGTTGTTTCCTCCCGTGCGGTCCACTTTAGTTTTGGATCCACCTTAATTTTAGTTGAATGTCCTAAAATGATCTCTAAAAACGGATGCACGGTGTGGATTTCTCATAAACATCAAGGTGGGCCACAGTTAGCATCCCTGCACGGGAACTTTCTGCGAAAGGTTTCCGCGTCCGGAGCGGAGCCCTCTTGCCTTAATAGGCAAGAGAAATGCCGCAACGACTCTGTTCGGAAAAATCAAAAATCAAATCTCTAGCCAAGAGAAATGCTGCAACGGCTCTCTGTTCGGAAAAAGCAAAAAATCAAATCTCTCCCTCATTCGGCTTCTCTCGCTGAGCGCCCTCTCCCTAAACTGTATTCGATTGCCCCCATGAAGCCCTCGATCTCTCTCTCCTCTGTAATGGCGATGATGGTGAGATGATGATGATGTGATCTGGTCCGTTAGTCTGCATTTTCAAGGCATCAAAACCCCGGCAACAACCACCAGGTCATCTCTCTCTCTCTGGTCGAATGTTCTTTAATCTCCTGTTCTTCGACGTGCGATTCAGAAATTTCTAGCTCGAATGGATGTATTGTCTCTTCTTTTGATTTGATTTATTGATCGGCCTCTGAAAAATCGATTCTCCATCCGAATTCTACTACGATTATGGTCTCTGGATAGGTTTTATAATGCCATCAATGGTATTGTGAATTCTTTTTCAAAAAAGGGTAGTTTGGTCCTTTTTTGAGGAAATCGAGATTTTTTATTATTATCAGGAATTCATTAGCATGTTGGATATGGTGATCTAGGGTTTGGATAGTTTTATTTTTGTGTTATTCTTTCTGGCAATCATTTTGGTTTTTTCTTTATCATCTGTAGAGATTGTTTATGAGGACATTATGGATTCGAATTGGTTCTAGTAAGGGTTTTGATATATTCATATAGGGCGGTCTTTCTGAATTTTTTTTTCCTTATTATATATAGGATATCAGTGAATGTATTGAGTTTCAGATCAGGAATTCTTTAGGTTTTTGGATTGGTTTTAGTCAAGAATCTTCAATGGGTTCAGATGGATTCATTGATCAGGATTCTTTAAAATTTGGTATTTTGGTCCCTTTATGGTCCCCTTGCAGGGATTGGTTATGAGGATATTGAGTCCCAATTTGGGAATTCATTAACCCTTTTAGCTTTGGATCATTGAAGGCTTTGATAGCTTTACTTGATGGAATTCTTTCGAAAAATAGGGAATGGGTCTCCCTCTCTTATTATTATTATTTTCTTTTTTCGTTCCTTTTTTCTTTCCTTCCTTAAGAGATCTGCAGTGAGGAAAATTGATTTTCTTATTTGAAATTTGTTCTGAATGATTCAGTCATTTCATTTCTTCCTTTGTGGAGCCTTCCTTGCCAATCTTACAACTCGTATCTCATAGGAAGCTTGCTAATTTTCAATCCACCTATTTCTACATACTTGTTTCTTTTCAATGTTGGAAGTTGGCATGGGCCATGGAAGCATGCCCATCGTTCAAAGTATCATCCAGTATGACTTAGCATTGTGAGATTCATATTGGTTTTGGTGGGACCTGGTCCAAGTCGGACCACTTGTACAAATATGTTTCTTTATTTTAGAATTTAAATTGTGCTACTGCAAGTAATTTCCCATCTGGTCCTAATCCTTATAAACCTCCTTCTGCTGGTGGTAGCACAAGTAACATCCCATGCATTTAGGGAAATCATCAATCCCGAGTGCTTCGATCCCTCTTGTTTTTCATTTTTCACTTGATTCTATTATTCAAACAATTCAGTTCTGTTTTCTTAATAGGTGACTTGGATTTTTTCCTGCTTTTGCCTGTGCTATTGACCGATTTTTCCTTGATCTTTTTCCTTTTTCAATCCATCTGCATATTTCCATATTGAAAATTTCTTTTGAATTAATTTCTCCAAAGAATTCAACAGTTTTCAGGCGGTCTTTGCACTTAATTCTTCAAAGATGCCGTCAATTTGCTAAATTCCAATTGATTAAAAAAAGACTCCTCTTTGATCTAGTTTTCAACTTCTTTATTTGAACAAAGAAAGTGCTCTTTTTCCCCTGCTTGTATATTCTTTTCCCCTCGTTTCATCTTTTCTTGTCTATCTTATGTTAGCATGAAGGACTTCTCTTGCTTGGGTCTCATTTATAATTAGTCGTCGTTGGTGGGCAAAGACTTTATATAGATGTATCCATTATCCATTAAACCTGATAGCTTCTTCAAGATTGATGTTAGCTAAGGAGTTGTCTATATATATATATGAATTTCTTTAGCATATTGGTTATGAGGAACTGTTAATCTAATCGATCTCTAGCTTCTCTTATTTGTCTGAAATATTGTTGATACCAAAAGGAGAGTTGCACACGGAATTAACGAAATTCAAAAGAACAGAATAAACTAAAGTTTTCAGAATGGAAATTAGGGTTTTGCCATCAAACCTTAGCTCATAATATTGTATCGAAGTTTTTGCATTAGTGAAATGTCTTTTCCATATCTCCATCTTTCTTTACTTATGATAAGATAATATGAAAATATCGTGGATCTGCGCATTCCATGGATAGCCTTAGTGAGGAAGAAACCTTGTTGCTTGCCATTGAGCCGTTGCCGTTAGCCGTTAGCATGGTGCGTTAGGTGTTGAGGCGTAGGTTGTTGTTGCAGTGGGAACTTGTTGTGGTGATCCAAAGATGCTGGTTGACTGGTTTTGGTATTTGAATTCCTTTTCCGAATCCAAAAGTGACTCCATGATCATCTTGATGCATATGGACAACATTCATTGTCCCCTCAGCCAAATACGAATGGCTTGTAATGCCATTTGGATCCCAGATCTTCTAGAGAAGAATGGATGACATTTTTAGAAGGCACCAAGACTACATTGACGATATTCTTGTTGCCTCTTGAAACTTAGAAGAACACGAAGAACACGTCAAAGCTATAATCGATGAGATCAAGAAAGACGGTCTTATCATTTCACCCACTAAGTGTGAAATAGTGAAGTTTCAGAACCAAATTGCGAAAGCAATATGGTGATATTAGACAAGGGAGATAATATTCAATATTATCTATTCAAAGAACAAAAGGCAATTATACATTGCAGACGGTGGAATAAAGAGACTTATACCCGTTATCCACCTATAGACAAATTTGTTCAAGTCAAGTTCAAATTGAAATGGTCACCCACTCCTCATTTGTGTGAAGAATGTGGAAATTACACGGAAGGAACAGACAATGAACACGATTGTTTCATGATCAACCATGAATTAGGTGTTTGCTTCCATAAATGGTGCTTTGTACATGAAATGATCAGACAACAAGGAAGCGAAGGAAGACAATAGATCTTTTACTTATCCGGAGAATCCTGGAAAGAAGTAGAAGAATACAGACATGAACAGTACCTTGAGTACCTTGAATTTAAAGAATTCAAAGAGAGACAAAAGGGAAAAAGAAAGATAGAAGTAGAAGATAAACCCTCATTCGACAATGAAGAAATCAGTCCTTTACAAGGATCTTTCAAAGACTCAAAAAGACAAGCTCACAGAATTAATATTAATTCTACAAAAATATCGACATCCAAACCCCAAAGTACCGAACTTCCTCATATTCGAATTAAAATCTCGAATATAGACAACAGAGAAGTCAAAGCCCTGATAGACACGTGGGCTTCAGCATCAATCTGTTCTAAACACATGATCCTAGATAAATTTATTAGGCAATTGCTCGATAGAATCATCGGAGTCTATAGGCATAAATATGTTTGAAGCCACAAACATAGAAAATGAATTTATAGACAAACTCTCTAAGTGCAAAACCTTATAAGAAATGAAGAAAGTCATAGAAAACCCTGAAGTGACTAGCGAAGCAAATGCCATTTTGATCCAAACCTTTGACATGGGCCATTTCGATGGATAAAAGACATTGACATGCTTGGGCCATTCAATGGATCCAAATTGTTCATATTATTCGGATCATTCGGTCATACGAACTCATCATACGATTGAAGCTCATTTCATGATCCAAACTCATCATATGATTGAAGTTGCTTTTCATGATCCATGGCAATGGATATGCTAAGTTGATCCCTGCCTTAAATTTTGTAGGACCCTCTTAAGCTTTACAAATGATCCAAACTGTTCATATGATTTGGCCCATTTTTAGTGATCCAAACCTTTGAGATGCTTGGGCCATTTCAATGGATCAAGACCTTTGACGTGCTTGGGCCATTTCAACAGATTTTAACTTCTTATATGATTCGACCTATTCTGCGATCCAAATACATCATATGATTCGTGCTGCTGTTAGTGATCTAAACTCATCATATGATTGAAGCCTCTTTTCTTGACCCATTCCAAACTGTTCATATGATTTGGTCCATTTTTAGTGATCGAAACCTTTGAGATGCTTGGGCCATTTCAATGGATCAAGACCTTTGACATGCTTGGGCCATTTCAACGGATTTTAACTTCTTATATGATTCGACCCATTCCGCGATCCAAATACATCATATGATTCGTGCTGCCATTAGTTATCTAAACTCATCATATGATTGAAGCCTCTTTTCTTGACCCATTCCAATGGATATGTTAAGCTGATCCATCTATTCATAATATTTGAGGTTGGTTCTCAATGATCCATGTCGTTAATTTTGTAGGACCCTCTTCCGGTCTATTAACAATTCAAACAATCAGGTTTCTTTTGAGGTTGGGGCATTTAGTTTTCACCTACTAGGAAGTTAAATGTATTTTTTAAGTTGGGCTTCTTATGTAAAGCCAGTTAATCCTGCTTATCTCTCACATGTTTTTCAATTGTGTAGGTGGGTTGTTTTCTTTTGCACATTTTGTGGGCTTTTAATGAAGCTCTCTCAAAAAGTAAAAAAGAAAAAAGAAAAAAGAAGGCAATTTGAAATGAGCCATAGCTAAATTCTTTTGTTGGTTTTAGGTTTTACTACAAAAAATACAAAACGAAAAACAAATAGGAAGGACATAAATAAAGAAGAAATGAAAAAAAAAAAGTAAAAAAGTATGAAGAATCTAAACTAAAGATGATTTTTGAGCAAGATTTCCTAGTAGGTGAAAACTAAATGCCCCAAATTTGTTGTTGGAATGACCTTTTATCAATGAATGAAATTCAATACACAGATTAACTTCTTGATCTTTAAAAAATTGATTATTTGAAAATACCACTTATGTATGATATTTTTGTTCGAGGCAAACTAATCTTCATGCTAAGTGTCTTTCCTATTTTGGGATACTCTTGATCTTAGTAGGGTTTGACAGTTTACACATAACTAATTACACCCTAAGCACACAATACACAACTTCACTAAATGCTGAATATCATTCACCTCCAATAGAGGGATAGTCAAATACATACTCAAGGATGAGCCTACCCCAATCCTTTTCTCTCATTTTACTTGGATCTTCGATAGATGTGAGGTTTCGCTTCCCAAAAGGGATGGGGACAGGGACACCCTGTTGTTATAAAAAAAACCTTCCCAAAACCCGTCACGAGTTTGGGTGAATGGCTTTGGTCATGGGTTTGCTTCCCATAGACACAAGTGTGATTCCCCTCCCCGTGGATTACCTATCACGAGTTGGGGCGAACGACTTTGGTCATGGGTTTGCTCCACACAGACACGAGTTTAATTCCCCTCGTGGATTACCTGTTATGAGTTTGGGCGAACGACTTTGGTCGTGGGTTTGCTCCTCACAGATAAGAGTTCGATTCCCATCCCCGTGGATTACTCGATGCACGTGGTGTAACTGGGAAGTTATTTATTTATAATCTCCACATCTGGAGACCCACTACACCCGACCCGACCCGGTGCTGACTTGACTCGACTCGGTACCTTTGACTGGGTCAGACTCAGTCTAGATTAGTCCATGCCAGACCTGGACTTAGATCTGGTCAGGCATGCTGGACTTGGTACTGAGTTGGGCGAGTCGGGTCAGCCCTTCGGCCCTAACTTAGTCCGACTCGACTCGTTGCCCTGTTCTTCACCTTATTTATCAGGAAAAGTTATTGTTTTTAATCCTCACATTTGGATATTTTTGAAATTTTAACCTTCAATTTCAGTGTTCAGTATTAAGCTTACGCCTGTCCATTCCTTTCAAGCTTGATCCTACCCCTATAGGTGTATGCTCATGACGCTTAACGATTGAGTTCGATTTCCTCCTCCAGATTTTCCGATGCATGTGGTTGGCAGGTGATTGCGTGTATTTATAAGGAATGGTCTCACCTTAAAGGGATGGGGACAACCCGCCTTTTAAAAAAAAAAAAAAAAATCCCAAAACCCGTCACGAGCTTGGGCGAATGGCTTTGGTCTTGGGTTTGCTCCCCACAGATAGGAGTTCGTTTCCCCTCTCCGCGGGTTACCGGTCACGAGTTTGGGAGAACGACTTTGGTCATGGGTTTGCTCCCCATAGACACGAGTTCGGGATAATGGCTTTGGTCGTGGGTTTGCTCCCCACAGACACGAGTTCGATTCCCTTTCTCATGGATTACCCGTCATGAGTTTGGGTGAACGACTTTGGTCGTGGGTTTGCTCCCCACAGACATGAGTTCGATTCCCCTTTCCGTGGATTACTCGATGCATGTGGTGTATTAAGGGAAGTTTTTTTTTAAAGTCTTAAATTTTTATATTTAAATCCTCACATCTGGAGACTCCTGAAACCCTCAATTCTGCGTTCACAATTAAGCCTACGCACGTCCATTCCTTTCAAACTTCATACTGCCCTTATAGGTGTAAGCTAGTGATGGTTAACGACTGAATGAGAGCTTCATCTGTCAATGAATAATGGATTGACTCCATTGTTGGCATTACTTTGTTTTTCCCCCATTTCCTATTAGTGAGTTCCGATGCACGCTGTCACTAATAGGGAGACTTCATATTTGTTGAAAAACAGAGCCCTAATCTAGTAGGGCGCACTATAGTGCACTCCGGGCGGCCTAGCTTCTAGCTCTCTTGATAAGGTCGTTGTATTTTGCGGTGGCGACTCCCGAAGCATGGGAACTACTAGACCAACGGAATTACGTGAACGGCATGGCGTTTCCAATCAAAGCCTTCGAGCCGAACTTCAATATATAGATCTCATTTTTCTATCAAGGGCCAGGCTAGCCCGAACCCCCAAATGGGCTTATCATCGGGTATTGGTTAACCAACTCTGATTGCCTATCAGTTCGCTAGACCAAAAAGTCCATCTACATCCCCTATTCAAATTAGAAATCCTGCCTTGCCTCTTATCACTTCACTCCTTCCCCGTGATCATTTTTAGGTTTTGGTTTGTCCCAGACGATGGGGTAAGCTCACAAAATTAGGATTTTGAATAGGCGTGCATGACAACCTGGCCCAAAATATTTCAAAATCTGGGCTAAGACCAACCCTAAGCCCGGCCTGTTGGCAGCTCTAGAGGTTGAGTACATACTCATCCATGTTGGGCTAATGAAATGGTGTCATGGATTGATGAAACTTGGTATTATTGCCTTGATTGGATCCACTAGAGATTTTTTGTTGTTGTTAGAGAGCACCCTTAGTTATAAGTGCTTCTAGTCGTATTAGGCCATTTAGACAACCAATGGATTGATTTATAATGTCCATTTGGCCATACTTAGATTTTGTGGGCTACCATGCAAATATTACACTAATCTAACCATCATAACTATCTGATGATAAGCCTTTAACATGAACAATCAAGATCATCTATACAAAAACATGTCCAATCAACTGTTTGATCCCTCTGTTTGTTTTATTTGTTGGCCCCATCATGGATTGCTCATGATTCTAACCATCTCATCCACGTATTGAAAAAAACAGGGCTACAAGATGGATTTGTTCGTCTGATCCGTGTAATTTTTACAGTAACTTAACACAGTTCAAATCTATCAATTGGACTGTAGAACAATGTAACTTACAGTGCTCTTAAGAGCTCTGCAGCATCGAAAAAAATAGCATTTACCAAGTCAGATAGCCAACCCAACCTAATCTTATTACTAGATTGGAATTAAGGACCCAAATCTTGCTTAGTCATTACTTGGGTTATGAGTCTAATTTGGGTTCAACAAATGATAAAGAGTGGGTGTTAAAAGGAGAGTGGATTAGGTGTTGCCCTTACCATGGTGCCCACCTCATATATCCACATTGTCCATCCATTCTGTCAACTAATTTTAGGGCATGATCTCAAAAAAATCCAATTATGATTCAAGTCCTTGGATTCTTGGGAGTTTCAACATGAGGTCTTGGGTTAGAATACCCATAGGCGTGAAATCCCACTACTGCATAAACTTAGATTAAGGGAAAGAGAAAAAGGCATATAAGCTTGATCTAATACTTTTGTGGTGCATTAATGGTCAATTACCATTGTTTCCTATGATATGGTTTGCCTGTGAATTCGATCTGTTAGGAGTTAGAACCATCCAGCATTGGAGATTTTCCAGCATGCTCCATCCACATGAGGCCCACCAAACTGTTCTGCGTAGCCAAACATTATATATTGTTTTCTTCAAAACGCATCATGTTTCATCAATCAAAGTTTGGAAATTGACAACCATCTACAAAATGTTTTCAAATTTCAGCTGAAAATTCTATATTATATTTCAAAGTCACTACTGACCATAAGCACATGCTATATGTGAAGCTGTGTGCAGGATGCAAAACCATACTGAATTGTGAAAATTCATTTCTATAAAGAGGAAATGACCAAATTGAAATAATTTTTCCATGTATTTAAAATTAGGAAGTAGCCCTTCAATGGAAATTTACTTCTCATGCAAGCTCAGTCATGAAACCTTTCAGATGATTCTAGGCATTTGATAGGAAGTAAGACTTGTGGGAAAACCACAATGGTTTAAACAATCTCAGGAAACTGTTCACATTTGTGTACAGTCAGCAGTTTTGTTCATGTGAAACAAGTAGATAGACTTCCAGCCCATAATGTGCCATATTAGCTGCACACTCTGAAATAGGTCTAGCTCCCATATTCGAAACTTCAATTCTATGCATGAACGCTGTGCTTGATGCTATAACCTTGTTACATACATTCTTAGATGTGTATGCACGTTTGCGTGTGAGAGTCTCAAGTCCAACTTCATAAGATGTTTCCCCCCATCCATAGCACAAATGAGAGCTGCTTATTTGATGACTCCTGAATGTGCAAAAAGCGACTGCTTGTATGTGTGTGTGTTTGCGTGTGAGAGTCTCAAGTCCAACTGCTTGGACTATAAGTTACAGTCCAACTAGCAGATAACTTCCAACCTTTCATGTATATACAACATCCAACCTGTCCAATAGGGTTTTCCCCTTTAGGAGGATCTTTGGAAAACTTAGCAACATCAACTGAGTGAGTGGACCACACTTGTGTTTTTCTATTAATCAGTGTCTGGACATTGTTTTATATGGTGTGGCCCACTTGATGAAAATGTGATGGCCCAACTGATGTATTGGATGGATCTGATGCATATTTGTCCACACATGGTGACTGTTTAGCTAGTGCAATCCATCCTTTCCATGTGCCTTGCAATTCAGGCCATTGTAGTCCTGATTTCTCTCTTCCTTCTTCTCTCCACGTTGTTACATGCACATCTCTTAGTTTACTTAAACAGTTTCAGGATAAAAATGATTTGTTCAAACTCTATGGGCTGGTAAGTTGTGCAGCTGGTGCATATTTTAATGTGGATTTGGTGGCTAAGGACCTGTTTCTTTCACCAGTTTCTGGTGTAATATAAAGGAAATGTTCAATGCGTATAAATTACTTTATATATCTCCTAACAACAAATGCATGTTGCAGCTCTTCGTTTTGGCTATAAATAAGCTACCACCAAAAGCCTTACATATTGCAGAAACGACCAATAGCATTCCCTGTTGTGGAAAAGGAGCCAGACAATGAGCGGAAGCAAATTTCTCTTGTTCACTGGAAGAAGGTAAGCATCCTGAACTCATGTCCATCAAGGTCATGAGACTCACAACCGGTAAGCTTAAGACCTACAAACGAGATTTGTGGGGCCTACCATAATGCGTACATGACAGCCAAGTGCCAACCCATCCGTTGCAGGCACTCCCCCAAGTTTTCCTTGGAGCCCAAAAATCACGCTAATGCAAAACTCATGTCAGCCACATGATGCAAAACTCCCTATTGTCAAATGTGTTGGTGCTACAGTTTGTTCCACTTGTGCTCCAATCTTTAAAGTTACCAATTTTAGTCATTGAGTTTGCTATTTGTTCTAGACACCAATGGATTGGTACCTTTTAAGTTGGTCATTGGTATTTAAGTCCAAAACCATCTAATCTCAGCCCCACTCCTTGGAATAATGCACATGAGCTTCCCAGTGAGCGGTTGTAATAGAAATGCCCTTTAACCTTAAGCTTTGCGCGCAGGGGCTATGTGATGTCTGTGATATATCTACTCCATTCATTATGCAAGCTCATGTTAGAGTCTGATGTAAAAAATCAGGAAAATTAAAAACTGAATTGAGCCCGAACACAGGAAATAAAGGACAGAAACTCCCATGCTGTACTGTCCAAGGGCCGACACAATGTTTATATGCCATCCAACCCACTTGTAAGTTGATCCCTATGCAGATCAAAGTAAACACCAATGTCATCCTGATCCAAAACTTTTGTGGACCCCAAGAAGTTTTTTATGGTGTTTGCTCAATCACCATTGTTTCTTTTGATGTGGCCCATTTGGGATTTGACATGCCTAATTTTTTAAATCAATTCTTAAAATAGGAAAAAAGAATGGATAAATGGAGGGGATATAACTCATACATCACAGTGGGCCTCAAAGAGCTTAGGGTTCCCGGCACCCCCGCATACATGGAGCTCGTAGGCAGGTCTGTAGGAATTGAGATTATTTAGAACATGAAAAATCCACTCCTTAGGCAGAACCATACAGAGAGCCTGTAGACTCACTGCAATGTCCAATAAAAATCCACTTCGTCCATCAATTTCTCTGGGATAACTTTTGGACATGAGCCTAGCCATAAGACAGACCCAAAATTCAAGCGGGCCACACAATAGGAAAAGTCATGAGCCAGCAAAACTAATGGACAGTGTGAATGTCACAAGTACATCATGGCAGGCCCATATAGCTACCATCTTCTGGAACATCCAGCAGGCAGAGTGTGCTGGCAATTCGCATTTATTCTTGTCCAAAATTTAGAGCAGCTTAAAAAGAAAGAAAACAAAAAAAAGTTGAATAGCATGGTTTGAAACTTTCTCGAGAGCACAGAAGTTTTGCAACAGGACCCTATTTGTTAAATTTCCTTAGAACATGTTAGATGGAATATAAGTATTAAGGTATGCTACAGGATGGTATTAACGATTTGTGTTTCCATCTCTACCATTTCATGTGATGTGGCCCACTTGAGCTTTGCATCTCCCTTATGGATGTTTGGGTGACCCCATTCAATCCATGCCATCCTCTTTCCATTTGGGTCGACACGTGTAAAGGTATAGAAGTCATTGCCACTAACTAATACTTTTCGTTCTAAAAGTTACCGGATCCAAAAGAAAAGAGTCAATGGTAGCAAAATCAGTATATAAACGGGTGCATTTGTTGTATAGAAACCGGTGTTACCCAGTTACCCTAACTGCGTGGGGCCCAAATTGATGTATTTGCTGCATATCAACACTGTCCATCTTTTTTTCCATATCATTTTAGGACAAGATACCAAAATTCAAGAAGATTCAAATATCAGGTGAACCATTCCACTAAAAACAGTGATGAATGACCATTAAAAACTATTTGTAGACCACAGGAAAACTATCGATCCGAACCTTGCACAATCCGATCCGACTCGGTTTTCCTGACTGAGTCAGACTCGAATCGGTTCAGACTAGCACATATTCGGGTCTGTCCGAGTCAATTGACTCAGACTCGGTCCCAGTTCTGTCCGAGTTCGGGTTGGGACATGTAAAATCCAGACCTGGTCGGGTTGGGCCAAATTCGAGTCGACTCGGTCCGATGCCCAGCTCTAATCAAGACTGTTCTCGAGGACGGAGTGGATTTTCTGCACATATCATGTGAAGGTAGAAAAACTGGTGGTTAGTAGAACATATGCATCACAGTGATTGCCCATGGAGGTTACAAATGGGGTGAGGGGCTCACCCATGCCAGGTTCACGTGACCCAATGGGTGGGTGGGGTGGCCCAAAACATCACGGCAGGCCTCACATGTGCTACAATGGTGGGCCCCAACAGGTTTCAACGATGGTCTTCAATCTCTAATGCTTCAAGTGGTGGGACCCACTAATATTTGGTTCAAATGATATTTATGTTATCTCCTCCACATGGGTTGACCAGGTTTGATGTCAAACAAATTTCACGGTGGGCCTAGGAAGCTTTCAACGATGGACATTCATTTACCATTGTTTCTCACAGTGAGTCCATTGTAGCTTTAGGATCAAGCTGATATGTATGTTTTCACCTCTCCTAGGTCTCGTGTGGGTTATACATGGGTTTGGGAGCACTCGACCACCATGGTGGGCCCCATCCCAGTTTTAATGGTGCATGTTAAATTCACTGTTTCCTGTACTGTGCTCCACTTGGGATTAAGATCGGTTCACCAAATGATCTGGAAGATGGATGAAAAATGTGGACAAAACAAATACAGTATGGTGGCTTCCTCATCGTAGGTGAAACACATACATATGACGGGCCCTCATTAGAGGAGACTCATACAACGTGGTTAGGTTCATAGCAGGCCCCACACACTAGGCCCTACTTAGATCTCCCATCTTAAGAAATAGGTTCCCTTGGTTAGATTCCCTATCTCAAGAAATAAGTCATTCCATTAGTCAGTGGACCAAAATTAACTGAACAAACGAACGGTTTTAAAAATTTCGGCACTTCTAATATCATCCACACCTACTGAGTGGACAACCTTTATCTTTATGCACGGTGAGGTCCATGTTATAGATATTCCAAATGCTTGCCATGCTGGTACATGTGGTGGTCATGTGCTTTAACTAACTTGTACACACGTGCGGAACTACATGCCTAATATGACATTTATATTTCAGTACTTATTTTAAAAAGTTTTTCAATAAGCTACCTCGTTATCACTTTCTACCCTTCCAATTATATTTCTCAATGGCCTTTTTTTATTTTTATTTTCGAGTTAGTTGGGTTGTTAGTACACACCCCATTGTCACTACAAGCTTCATTGTTAGCCACCCCCATTAGGGAATCAATACCAAGACCTCATGGATCGTCTCTGTCCTAACTGTTTCCGTGGTTCAGCCCATTTGAATCATGGATGTGACTAAGTTTTTAGCATGAGCTGAGGTGGTTAGGAGAAACACGTCAATGCAGATCCCTTGCAATTGAGGAGTCAAAAAGTAAAATATATTAGCATAGTTTACATATTTCTTGCAGACGACTTTTATTGTTTTTCTATGAGAGTTGTCATTCGTGAGAGAACTTGGAGCCAGAATCATGACTAAATCAGTCTTTGGACATCCAATCGCTCTCAATGGTCCCTTGGCTTTGTCAAGTCATCTGTTCTTTGGTGAACATGAGCAAGCAGGGACTCGTGACCACATCCTGCTGAGGGTTGTATTCGCGGGAGCGGACGTCAGCTTCATGCCAGTCTTCCTTGGTGAAGTGTTTTGAGGTCGAGCGTTTGTTTGGCCAAGCTGGCCTCGAAGTTGGTCAGATTATATTTTCCCATAACAGTTCACATTTAACAAAGAAAGGCCAGTTTAAAAGGGTCTCCAGGGTCTTCTAATGATGAATTTGTCCATTCCACATCCACTTTAAATCCCATCAAACTAACAATTTAGATGGAGCTAGAGCTGGACATGAACAAAGTTAGCTCGATCAACTCATTCGACTCGACCTGGCTCAAAACTGGGTTCAGGCTTAGTCGAGCTGGTTTTTGAAGCTTGAAAAAGTTTTGAGCTGAATCCAAGCTTGACTGAGCTCGACTCGACTTGGCTCGGACTCCGACTCAAACTTGACTAGGCTCGACTCAAATCAAATTGGCTCGGTAACTCAATCACTTAATATAAATAGGAATTTTAAAATTAATCACCAATCAAGCTCGGGGACTGAGCCAAGACGGGTTCAAGCTGAGGTTGGCTGCTGGCCTAACCGAGCTGAGTTGTACCAAGCTCCACTGGGTTGAACTTGTGTCCGGCTCTAGATGGAGCTGTCAACGGGTGAGGATCGGGTCAGGTGTAGAGTATCCATACCAAGGGTGATCGGGTTCAAGTCTAACCCCAGTCCGGGACCATTCTGGTTGAGAACTCGTTTTACACGATCCTAATGGCCTACCCCGGAACAAATCAGGCTCAAGTAGCCATTGAATCTTTGGACCTTGGTTTTGAGACCGATTCAGACGGATCCGGGTCCAATAATGGTATTTATGTGATCGGTCTACTTGGGCCACCTAATGGATGGATTAGATTGCACATGTGTGTTTTTACATATGCATGATTTTTAGACAGGCTCTCAGTCTGTTGCTAGAAAACTTGGATCGAATCGGCTCAGTGACTTGGTTCTTTTGATATTGATGTTGCTCACCAAGTGTTTGATGAAATGACTTAATGAAGTGTTGTTTCGGGTGCATACATTCTCCGTGGGATTGGCTAGTGGCAAGAAAGGAATGGATACGAAACAAATCACTGTAAAAAAATAAAAAAACAACTTCACATTATAAAAGCGCCCTCAAATCATGACTTTGATTTTGCCCACTGAGTGTTTGATGAAATACCTGTATACTGCTTTTACTATTTTGCATTATGTGAAAAATTGAAGATGCACTCTGTGTTTAAGAAAATGTGGCACAGGCTAGAACTGGCCCGAGCTACTGACCAAGCCAAGCCAAGATGGCCAGTCGGGTTTGAGGACAGAATCGAGCCGAGTTCAAGCAGGGGTTAGCTACTGCCTATGCCGAGCCGTGCGAAGCTTGATTCAGTTCAATTCATGTACAGCTCTAGAGCCCACAAAGAATTACTTTTTCCTTCTGTGAAATTGCCTACCAAATAGCTACTGTAATCAGTTCTTTCCCAGGAGAAGTCATCAAGTCGCCCTTTGTCTCATAGAAGCTATTCTTCTGTTCAATCAACTGTCCAAGAAAACTATTTTTGCTTTGCTTACAATTCTTAAATGGTTTTACCAATGTGGATTTTTGTAGATATTATCAAATTTCTCTCACTTGAAGCTGCGGGAAGCCATAATACTACCCATGTATTTTAAACTAAATGCATGTTCTGGATTATCTGTCGGTTGAAAAATGAAAAACAGATGTAGACAATTCAATCTGTTTCAGTGAAAATATCTCAAAACAAAAACCCACTACAATTGTGGAATGCATCATGGTTGTTGTGTTTGCCAAATGCAGCAGTGTCCAAAAGAAGATTTGTTTGAGAGGTACCTTGCGAAATAGAGACTAATTGGAGGCGTTCATTCCATAGAGTAGGATGAGATTAGAAGTTTCTCTAGGAATGAAATGGGAAGGTGATTTGTTTGATTCTGATGCTTTGATTGGCACATTTTAAAAAATATGGGAACACCCACGAAGCCCGTCTCCTACAGTAGATTAACTGCTGCTCATTTGGATCTCTGAAGATGAAGGGGTTGGGTTATGGTCGGCAGCTTCATCTGGCAGCTTCTTGATCTGAAACTGTGAAAAGAACAGGCGCGCGAGTGTAGCTATGTTGTGAGACACATGTTTGAGTTTGATTTATCTGCTGTAAATGCATTAGTGGGTATGTATGCCAAATCAAGATCCATAAGAGAGATGGAGTTTGTCTTCAAGGCTACATCAGAAGAGACATTAGCATTATGGAATTCCATGATGGTGGGGTTTCCTTGGAATGAGGATGTTGATACTACCGCATTGAAGATGTTGCGAACAAGCAAGAAACCAGCCAAATTATATTGCCATTGCGAGTGTCCTGGAATAAGCACATGCACATGGTGGGAAATGCTTGGAAAGGGAAAGAAATCCATAATTACACAGCTAGAAGTGACATATGCCAGATCCACTTCTAGATATGTATTGCAAATTTAGGCAGCTGGAACAAGGACAATGGTTCTCAAGCAGATGATAGAAGAGGATCATGGTGTGTTGTAAAGGCTGTTACGTAGCCATGAAGATAACAGTGGCAGCGTTACACATTATGGGGTTGTAACGGCTGTTATGGAAAAAAATTACCCATAACAGCTATTATAACCCCCGTAACGGCCTATTACACCCTTGTAAAGGCTATAATGGCCCCGTAACGGTCCATTTCAGGGCTGATACAGGTTTTTCTTTTTCTTTTTCTTCAATAAAAAAAGAGAGACAGTTACAGTTGTTACAACCTCTGTATCATAAAGGTAACGCTGGTGGCCACCATTACTGTTATGGAATACCATGAAGAGGATATTAAATCTTTGTAGGACAAGGATAAAGCAAATTTTCAATCAAGATCCAGGAGATCCTGGGTGTTTTGTTCTTTTATCTAACCGATCAACGGTCTCAATAATCTTTGAATAGTTTTGTCAGCTTACTATATTCTCTAGTACCAAAACATTTTTTAATTTCCTTAAAATTTGACATCGTTCCCAAGTCAAAATCTAGTGAAATATGAAGAAAAAATATAGAATTTGAGCAGTCACCAGAGATTTATAGGTCATCGCCTGGTCATCTGCAGTCCAATGGACAAGTGGAAGCTGTGAACAAGGTCATCAAGCATCACCTCAAGACGAAGCTGGAGAAAGCTAAGGGTAACTAGGCCGATGAGCTCCCATTCGTTCTCTGGGCCTACAGGACTACGGTTGAGTCATCCACGGGGGAAACCCCCATCTCCTTGTCTTACGGCTCGGAGACCATAGTCCCAGTCGAAATTGAGCTCCCCAAACCCCCCAACATTCCATGAGAGAACCTTCATTGGGATACCATGGTAGCCCCTCTCCCTATTTGCTTCCGACGAGGAAATGCTTCCAGAAGATCTAGCTGGTTACGACCCAGCTTTTGTAACTCCCTATTAAGGTTGTGATGGACAGAGTAACTTGCCACTGGAATCCCTTCCATTGTCACCCTCAAACCTCTCTTAGCCACCAATTTGAACAAGGCAATGTAGTCATCGTCAATGTCACCAAAGACTACTCCCAAGAGTCTGTCAACATGACCAACCACTTGTCTTTCCCACCCAGTGTTCAAAATTTCGGTATTGCATTAAGTATCACACCCTTGGGATACGGATACGTATCGATTATCGCATGGGATATATCGGTTGTATCGCGTAATGTATCGCCGTTGTTGGAAATATGGGGAAATTGGTCGAATTTTTCAATGAAACTTTAATGATTGTTAAAAAAGACATCAACACACATTTATAGATCATAACATTACAAAAAATAAGTGCACATAATAGGTTTTCTTTGTATGAGATCCTAATCTATGCGTTGTCTAACTAAATTGATGCAAGTATATTCAAAGTAAATTCATATAATTTATAAATATAAGAGATGTGTGGAAACACAAGCAATACATTCAAAAGCAAAAGAAGAATCACTAGATCATGTTATATACATGTTTGATTTTATGTTTGGACACAAGGATTGCAACCGATTTGCAAGAAAGTGAGAAATTTTAATTTTTTTTTCCAATTTTTTGTAACTCGGCCCATCTCCTCAAAATCTCGAAATTGAAGCTCCTAATCCATGATTTTTCATGCAAAACATGAAAAACCATGGATTTGTAACAATCTAGCACTAATTTAACATGAATTATAGAAAAAAAAAAAAAGGATTGAAAGTCGAAAATGCTCACTAGATCGAATATGTGAGATATATCACACTACTTGTGATTTTCGTATCGCACATGTGGGATACAGGATATATCGTGGGATATAACGGCTGATATCGTCGATATTTAAAACAAAGTACTCACCACCTCTTTTTTATAGCCGCTAGCAGATTATCCAACACCACCTCCGAGATATAGGCAGAAGAAGGCCTCTCCTGAGGGAGCGGAGAAGGATTGTTAGAGGGGAAGGATAACTAGAACTTCATCCTTTGGCCTTGAATTAGTTTTTAGAGTGGATGAATCCCATCATCCTCTGGCTCTAGATCTTAAGTATCTATTTGTGAGCTGCTTATTCTATAGTTGCGATATTTCCTGTTTGTGATACATGGTGCATGGGTCAACCTTGCTTATGATTGATTCAAATCTCAGAGATCATATATATGATTGGGGCCTTGTTCAGTGTTTCGAGCCTTTCATATAATGGGGCATGTTTTAATGGTCCAATTCTTACGATTGGTCTGTTTCCAATGATTGATGTGTTAAGGCATGTTTTTAGTAATCTAATTGGTTGATGTGATACATCCCATGGTGGATGTTGAATTGATTAGAATAGCATACTAAGTTGGATGGGCCCAGTATGTGTGTGTGTGTGTGGTGGACCAGATAAAGCATACATCATGATGGAGCCCATAGAGCTTAGGCCACCTTGTAACCGATGGATATCCCTGTGGTGGGTGCCACAGGCAACCCGTCTCCCTTATGCCTATAAACCGAACTGATTGTTTACCACCATTTTCGCGATTGGTGTCTCATCCACCGTACACTTAGCACATATGAAAGCAATCGAGAATGCACAAATCATGGACGACAACATGGATGGAGCCTGGGCTCAGATCCACACTTATCCGGGCCACCACAACCATCGGATTGACTCGATGATTTTTGAATATTAATCATTTTGCTTTTAATCATCTAACTGATAGCAAACCGTTGGATCAGCGTGATTTTCGAGATGGATGCTTCATCAGCAGCCTGACCATGTTTTTCAGATAGATGCCGAGGATTTGGATTCAGATTCGTTACTGAATGGTTCGCCCCAACATATCCGGATGAGTTTTACCTTTAGCGGTTGAGATTACATAGCACACAAGTCTCCATCTATAAGAAATGTTTACTGAATAATAATTATTTAAAAGAGAAATTTTGTCGTCATCTTGGTTGGGCTCCATTGTATTGTGAAATCTACATAACAATCGGGTAAACGCAATTTTATACATCAAAAAAGAAAATTCGTGACGGTCCATCACCGTCGCCGTCAGATGTCAAAATTTCAACGACAGATCCCATCCGTCGCTAAATTGCAACGGACACAATGTGTCACTAATAAATGACAGTGATCTAAATTTTGGCAACGGGTATGGTCCGTTGCTATATACTTGGACAGAGACGGTCTTGGTCAGTTACAAAAATAAGCGCCGCATTCCGAGGCCATTTGGGCCTCCAAAAGTGGGGCGAGAGTAAATGATACAGAATTTTTTCGACCTCCCCTGTTCCCACGAAAATCCTCATAACTCCCTCACCAGAGTTCGAATTTGGACGGTTTTTACGTCGTTGGAAAGCTTACTCGATATGATTTCAGAAGGGAACATGACTCTTCTGATTCCGAGGCCGTCTGGTATGCCAAAAGCGCGCCAGAAGCGTTCGAGCGTCGTTTTTCGATCTCGGTCGTCGATCTTTCAAAATCATGTGATAAGAATAAAATGCTCGTAACTCCCTCATTACATGTCAGATTGGGTCGATTTTTAATTTGTTGGAAAGGTGAGTCAGTGCTCTTCAAAACTCCTTTAGAAAGTGCTGCATTCCGAGGCCGTTTGGGCCTCCAAAAGTGGGGTGAGAGTAAATGGTGTGGAATTTTTTTGACCTCCCCTGTTCCCACGAAACCATCATAACTCCCTAACCGGAGGTCAGATTTGGATGATTTTTAAGTCGTTGGAAAGCTTGATCGATGAGATTTCAGATGGGAAAATGACTCTTCTGATTTTGAGGCCGTCTGGTACCTCGAAAACGCGCTAGAAGCCTTCAAGCGTCGTTTCTCGATCTCGGTCATCGATCTTTCAAAATCGCGTAATGCCAATAAAATGCTCGTAACTCCCTCGTTACATGTCAGATTAGCACAATTTTTGATTCATTGGAAAGGAGAGTCAGTGCTCTTCGAAACTCCTTTAGGAAGTGCCGCATTCCGAGGCCGTTTGGGCCTCCAAAAGTGGGGCGAGAGTAAATGATGTGGAATTTTTTTGACCTCCCCTATTCCCACGAAAATCCTCATAACTCCCTCACCAGAGGTTAGATTTGGACAATTTCTACGTCGTTGGAAAGCTTACTCGATGAGATTTCAGAAGGAAAGAAGACTCTTCTAATTATGAGGCCGTATGGTATCTCGAAAGCATGCCAGAAACCTTCGAGCGTCATTTCTCAATCTCGGTCGTCGATCTTTCAAAATTGCATGACATGAATAAAATGGTCATAACTCCCTCGTTACATATCGTATTGTGTCAATTTTTAGTTTGTTGGAAAGGTGAGTCAGTGCTCTTCGAAACTCCTTTAGGAAGTACCGTATTCTAAGGCCTTTTGGGCCTCTAAAAGTGGGGCGAGAGTAAATGGTACAGAATTTTTTTGACCTCCCCTGTTCCCACGAAACCATCATAACTCCCTCACCAGAGGTCGGATTTGGACGGTTTTTATGTCGTTGGAAATCTTACTCGATAAGATTTCAGAAGGGAATAGGATTCTTTTGATTCTGAGGCTGTTTGGTACCCCAAAAGCGTACCAGAAGCCTTTGAGCGTCGTTTCTCGATCTTGGTCGTCAATCTTTTGAAATCACGTGATGCGAATAAATTGCTCATAAGTTCGTCATTACATACCGGATTGGTTTGAATTTTAGTTCATTGGAAAGCTGAGTCAGTGCTCTTCGAAACTCCTTTAGGAAGCGCAACATTTTGGGGCTGTTTAGGCCTCCAAAAGTAGGGTGAGAGAAAATGGTGTGGAATTTTTCTGACCTCCCCTATTCCCACGAAAACCCTCATAACTCTCTCACCGAAGGTCGGATTTGGACAGTTTTTACATCGTTGGAAAGATTATTCGAGAGCTTTCAGAAGAGAAAATTTTGAGGTAGTCTGGTACCCCAAAAGCACGCTAGAAGCCTTCAAGCATCGTTTCTCGATCTCAGTCCTCAATTTTTCAAAATCACGTGATGAGAATAAAATGCTCGTAACTCCCTCGTTACATGTCAGATTGGTTCAATTTTTGGTTCATTGGAAAGGTGAGTCAGTGATCTTCAAAACTCCTTTAGAAAGTGCCGCATTCTGAGGCCGTTTGTGCCTTCAAAAGTGAGGCGAGAGTAAATGGTGTAGAATTTATCCGACCTCCCCTGTTCCCACAAAAACCCTCATAACTCCCTCACCGGAGGTCGGATTTGGACGATTTTTACGTCGTTGGAAAGCTTGCTTGATGAACTTTCAGAAGGGAAAAGGACTCTTCTAATTCTAACCCCGTATGATACCCTAAAAGTGTGACAGAAGCCTTCAAGCATCGTTTCTCGATCTCGGTCGTCGATCTTTCGAAATCTCATAATTCGAATAAAATGCTCGTACTTCCCTCGTTACATGTCAGATTGGGTCGATTTTTAGTTCGTTGGAAAGGTGAGTCAGTGCTCTTCGAAACTAATTCAGGAAGTTCCATATTCCGAGGTCATTTGGTCCTCCAAAAGTGGGGCGAGAGTAAATGGTTCGAAATTTTTCCGACCTCCCCTATTCCCATGAAAACCCTCATAACTCCCTCACCGGAGGTCATTTTAGGACGATTTTTACGTCCTTGGAAAGGTTGCTCGAAGATATTTCAGAAGGGAAAAGGACTCTTCTAATTCTGAGCCCGTCTGGTACCCAAAAAGCCCTCCAAAAGCCTTCAAGCGTCGTTTCTCGATCTCGATCGTCGATCTTTCGAAATCGCGTGATGCGAATAAAATGCTCGTAACTAACTCGTTACATTTCGGATTGGGTCAATTTTCAGTTCGTTGGAAAGGTGAGTCAGTGCTTTTCAAAACTACTTTAGGAAGTGCCGCATCCCGAGGCCGTTTGGGCCTCCAAAAGTGGGGTGAGAGTAAATGGTGTGGAATTTTTTTGACCTCCCCTGTTCCCATGAAAACCCTCATAACTCCTTCATCGGAGGTCTAATTTGGATGGTTTTTATGTCGTTGGAAAGCTTCCTCGATGATCTTTCAGAAGGAAAGAGGACTCTACTGATTCTGAGGCCATCTGGTACCCCAAAAGCGCACTAGAAGCCTTCGAGGGTCATTTCTCGATCTCGGTCGTCAATCTTTTCGAAATCGCGTGATGCGAATAAAACGCTCGTAACTCCCTCGTTACATGTCGGATTGGGTCAATTTTTGATTTGTTGGAAAGGTGAGTCAGTTCTCTTCGAAACTACTTTAGGAAGAGCCCCATTCCGAGGCTGTTTGGGCCTATAAAAGTTAGGTGAGAGTAAATGGTGCAGAATTTTTTCGACCTCTCCTGTTCCCACGAAAACCCTCATAATTACCTCATCGGAGGTCAAATTTAGACGGTTTTAACGTCGTTGGAAAGCTTACTCGACGATATTTCAGAAGGGAAGAGGAATCTTCTGATTCTGAGGTTGTCTGGTACCCCAAAAGTCTGCCAGAATCCTTCGAGTGTCGTTTCTCGATATCGGTCGTCGATCTTTCAAAATCACGTGATGCGAATAAAATGCTTGTAACTCCCTCGATACATGTCAGATTGGGTCAATTTTTAATTCGTTGGAAAGATGAGTCAACACTCTTCGAAACTCCTTCAGGAAGTACCACATTCCGAGGCCGTTAAGGCCTCCAAAAGTGGGCCAAGAGTAAATGGTGTGGAATTTTTTTAACCTCCCTTGTTCCCACGAAAACCCTCATAACTCCCTCACCGGAGGTCGGATTTGGACGGTTTTTCCATCGTTGGAAAGCTTACTCAACGAGCTTTTAGAAGGGTGAGGACTCTTCTAATTCCAAGGCCATCTCGTACCCCGAAAGTGCGCCAGAAACCTTCGAGCTTCATTTCTCGATCTCAGTCGTCGATCTTTCGAAATCGCGTGATACGAATAAAATGCTCGTAACTCCCTCGTCACACGTCGGATTGGGTCAATTTTTAGTTCGTTGGAAAGGTGAGTTAGTGCTTTTTGAAACACCTTCAGGAAATGCTGCATTCCGAGTCCGTTTGGGCCTCTAAAAGTGATGCAAGAGTTAATGGTTCGAAAATCTTCTGACCTCCCCTGTTCCCACGAAAACCCTCATAACTCCCTCACCGGTGGTCGGATTTGGACGATTTTTACGTCGTTGGAGAACTTACTCGACGAAATTTTAGAAGGGTAGAGGACTCTTCTGATTCTAAGGCCATCTGGTACCTTAAAAGCCCGCCAGAAACCTTCGAGCATCGTTTCTTGATTTCAGTCGACAATCTTTTGAAATCGCATGATGTTAATAAAATGCTTGTAACTCCCTCGTTACGTGTCGGATTGTGTCGATTTTTAGTTCGTTGGAAAGGTGAGTCAGTGTATGCAAGAGTAAATAGTTTGAAAATTTTCTGACCTCCCCTGTTCCCATGAAAACCCTCATAACTCCCTTACCGGAAGTCGGATTTGGACGGTTTTTACGTCGTTGGAAAGTTTACTCGATGAGATTTCAGAAGGGAAGAGGAATCTTCTATTTCCAAGGCCGTATGGTAACCCGAAAGTGCATTAGAATCCTTTGAGCGTCGTTTCTCAATGTCGGTCATCGATCTTTCAAAATCCCATGATGCGAATAAAACAGTCGTAACTCGCTTGTTACATGTCGGATTGGGTCGATTTTTAGTTCTTTGGAAAGGTGAGTCAGTGCTCCTCGAAACTCATTTAGGAAGCGCCCCATTCAGAGGCCGTTTGGGCATCTAAAAGTGAGGCAAGAATAAATGGTGTGCAATTTTTCCAGCCTCCCCTGTTCCCACGAAAACCCTCATAACTCCCTCACTGGAAGTTGAATTTGGACAGTTTTTATGTCATTGGAAAGCTTACTCGATGAGTTTTTAGAAGAGAATAGGCCTCTTCTAATTCTGAGGCCGTCTGGTACCATGAAAGCGCGCTAGAAGCCTTTGAGCGTCATTTCTCGATGTCAATTGTCGATCTTTCAAAATCTCGTGATGCGAATTAAACGCTTGTAACTCCCTCATTACATGTCAGATAAGGTCTATTTTTGGTTCTAGGGAAAGATGAGTCAGTGCTCTACAAAACTCCTTCAGGAAGCGCAGCATTCTGAGGCCGTTTGGGCCTCTAAAAGTGAGGCGAGAGTAAATGGTGCGAAATTTTTCTGACCTACCCTGTTCCCACGGAAACCCTCATAACTCCCTCACCGGAAGTCAGATTTGGACGGTTCTTACATCGTTGGAAAGCTTACTCGACGAGATTTCAAAAGGGAAAGGACTCTTCTGATTCTGAGGCCGTTTGGTACCTCAAAATCATGCTAGAAGCCTTCAAGCATTGTTTCTCGATCTCGGTCGTCGATCTTTCAAAATCGTGTGATGTGAATAAAATGCTCGTAACTCCCTTGTTACATCTCAGATTAGGTCAATTTTCAGTTTGTTGGAAAGGTGAGTCAGTGCTCTTCGAAACTCATACATGAAGCACTGCATTCCGAGGCTGTTTGGGCATCCAAAATTGGTACGAGAGTAAATGGTACAGAATTTTTCTGACCTCCCCTGTTCCCACGAAAACCATCATAACTCCCTCACCGGAGGTCGGATTTGGACAGTTTTTAGGTCGTTTGAAAATTTACTCGATGAGCTTTCAGAAGGGAGAGCATTCTTCTGATTTCGAGGCTGTCTGGTACCTCGAAAGCACGCCAGAATTCTTCGAGCGTCGTTTCTCGATGTCGATTGTAACTCTATTGAAATCACTTAATGCAAATAAAATACTCGTAACTCCCTCATTACATATCGGATTGGGTCGATTTTTAGTTGGTTGGAAAGGTGACTCAGTGCTCCTTGAAACTCCTTTAGGAAGTGCTGCATTCCAAGGCCATTTGGGCCTCCAAAAGTGCATTGAGAGTAAATGGTTTGGAATTTATCCGACCTCCCCTGTTCCCATGAAAACCCTCATAATTCCCTCACCGGAGGCCGGATTTGGACATTTTTTACGTCTTGGAAAGCTTACTCGATGCCGGAAGCCTTCGACCGCCATTTCTCGATCTCGGTGGTCGGTCTTTCGAAATCGCGTGGTGCGGATAAAACGCACGTAACTCCCTCGTTACATGTCGGATTGGGTCGATTTTGGGTTTGTTGGAAAGGCGAGTCAGTGCTCTTCGAAATCCTTCAGGAAGCGTCGCATTCCGAGGCCGTTTGGGCCTCCAAAAGTGGGGCGAGAGTAAATGGTGCAGAATTTTTCAGACGTGCCCTGTTCCCGGGAAAATGCTCATAACTCCCTCACCGGAGGTTGGATCTGGACGGTTTTTACGTCGTTGGAAAGCTTACTCGACGGGCTTTCAAAACGCATCAGGAAATTTCTGATTCCGAGGCCGTCTGGTGCCCCGAAAGCGTGCCGGAAGCCTTCGACCGCCGTTTCTCGATCTCGGTGGTCGGTCTTTTGAAATCGTATGGTGCGGATAAAACGCACGTAACTCCCTCGTTACACGTCGGATTGGGTTGATTTTGGGTTCGTTGGAAAGACGAGTCAGTGCTCTTCGAAATCCTTCAGGAAGCGTCGTATTCTGAGGCCGTTTGGGCCTCCAAAAGTGGGGCGAGACTAAATGGTGCAGAATTTTTCCGACGTGCCCTGTTCCCGGGAAAATGCTCATAACTCCCTCACCGGAGGTCGGATCTGGACGGTTTTTACGTCGTTGGAAAGCTTACTCGACGGGCTTTCAAAACGGATCAGGAAATTTCTGATTCCGAGGCCGTCTGGTACCCCGAAAGCGCACCGGAAGCCTTCGACCGTCGTTTCTCGATCTCGGTGGTCGGTCTTTCGAAATCGCGTGGTGCAGATAAAACGCACGTAACTCCCTCGTTACACGTCGGATTGGGTCGATTTTGGGTTCGTTGGAAAGCCGAGTCAGTGCTCTTCGAAATCCTTCAGGAAGCGTCGCATTCCGAGGCCGTTTGGGCCTCCAAAAGTGGGGCGAGAGTAAATGGTGCAGAATTTTTCTCACGTGCCCTGTTCCCAGGAAAACGCTCATAACTCCCTCACCGGAGGTCGGATCTGGACGGTTTTTATGTCGTTGGAAAGCTTACTCGACGGGCTTTCAAAACGCATCAGGAAATTTCTGATTCCGATGCCGTCTGGTGCCCCGAAAGCGTGCCGGAAGCCTTCGACCGCCGTTTCTCGATCTCGGTGGTCGGTCTTTTGAAATCGCATGGTGCGGATAAAACGCACGTAACTCCCTCGTTACACGTCGGATTGGGTTGATTTTGGGTTCGTTGGAAAGACGAGTCAGTGCTCTTCGAAATCCTTCAGGAAGCGTCGTATTCTGAGGCCGTTTGGGCCTCCAAAAGTGGGGCGAGACTAAATGGTGCAGAATTTTTCCGACGTGCCCTGTTCCCGGGAAAATGCTCATAACTCCCTCACTGGAGGTCGGATCTAGACGGTTTTTACGTCGTTGGAAAGCTTACTCGACGGGCTTTCAAAACGGATCAGGAAATTTCTGATTCCGAGGCCGTCTGGTACCCCGAAAGCGCACCGGAAGCCTTCGACCGCCATTTCTCGATCTCGGTGGTCGGTCTTTCGAAATCGCGTGGTGCAGATAAAACGCACGTAACTCCCTCGTTACACGTCGGATTGGGTCGATTTTGGGTTCGTTGGAAAGCCGAGTCAGTGCTCTTCGAAATCCTTTAGGAAGCGTCGTATTCCGAGGCCGTTTGGGCCTCCAAAAGTGGGGCGAGAGTAAATGGTGCGGAATTTTTCCGACGAGCCCTGTTCCCGAGAAAATGCTCATAACTCCCTCACCGGAGGTCGGATCTGGACGGTTTTTATGTCGTTGGAAAGCTTACTCGACGGGCTTTCAAAACGGATCAGGAAATTTCTGATTCCAAGGCCGTCTGGTGCCCCGAAAGTGCGTCGGAAGCCTTCGACCGCCGTTTATCGATCTCGGTGGTCGGTCTTTCGAAATCGCGTGGTGCGGATAAAACGCACGTAACTCCCTCGTTACACGTCGGATTGGGTCGATTTTGGGTTCGTTGGAAAGGCGAGTCAGTCCTCTTCGAAATCCTTCAGGAAGCGTTGTATTCCGAGGCCGTTTAGGCCTCCAAAAGTGGTGCGAGAGTAAATGGTGCGGAATTTTTCTAACGTGCCCTGTTCCCGGGAAAACGCTCATAACTCCCTCACCGGAGGTCGGATCTGGACGGTTTTTACGTCGTTGGAAAGCTTACTCGACGGGATTTCAAAACGGATATGGAAATTTCTGATTCCGAGGAAATCTGGTGCCCCGAAAGCGCGCCGGAAGCCTTCGACCACCGTTTCTCGATCTCGGTGGTCGGTCTTTCGAAATCGCGTGGTGCGGATAAAATGCACGTAACTCCCTCGTTACACGTCGGATTGGGTCGATTTTGAGTTCGTTGGAAAGGCGAGTCAGTGCTCTTCGAAATCCTTCAGGAAGCGTCGCATTCCGAGGCCGTTTGGGCCTCCAAAAGTGGGGCGAGAGTAAATGGTGCAGAATTTTTCTCACGTGCCCTGTTCCCAGGAAAACGCTCATAACTCCCTCACCGGAGGTCGGATCTGGACGGTTTTTACGTCGTTGGAAAGCTTACTCGACGGGCTTTCAAAACGCATCAGGAAATTTCTGATTCCGATGCCGTCTGGTGCCCCGAAAGCGTGCCGGAAGCCTTCGACCGCCGTTTCTCGATCTCGGTGGTCGGTCTTTTGAAATCGCATGGTGCGGATAAAACGCACGTAACTCCCTCGTTACACGTCGGATTGGGTTGATTTTGGGTTCGTTGGAAAGACGAGTCAGTGCTCTTCGAAATCCTTCAGGAAGCGTCGTATTCTGAGGCCGTTTGGGCCTCCAAAAGTGGGGCGAGACTAAATGGTGCAGAATTTTTCCGACGTGCCCTGTTCCCGGGAAAATGCTCATAACTCCCTCACCGGAGGTCGGATCTGGACAGTTTTTACGTCGTTGGAAAGCTTACTCGACGGGCTTTCAAAACGGATCAGGAAATTTCTGATTCCGAGGCCGTCTGGTACCCCGAAAGCGCACCGGAAGCCTTCGACCGTCGTTTCTCGATCTCGGTGGTCGGTCTTTCGAAATCGCGTGGTGCAGATAAAACGCACGTAACTCCCTCGTTACACGTCGGATTGGGTCGATTTTGGGTTCGTTGGAAAGCCGAGTCAGTGCTCTTCGAAATCCTTTAGGAAGCGTCGCATTCCGAGGCCGTTTGGGCCTCCAAAAGTGGGGCGAGAGTAAATGGTGCGGAATTTTTCCGACGAGCCCTGTTCCCGAGAAAATGCTCATAACTCCCTCACCGGAGGTCGGATCTGGACGGTTTTTATGTCGTTGGAAAGCTTACTCGACGGGCTTTCAAAACGGATCAGGAAATTTCTGATTCCAAGGCCGTCTGGTGCCCTGAAAGTGCGTCGGAAGCCTTCGACCGCCGTTTCTCGATCTCGGTGGTCGGTCTTTCGAAATCGCATGGTGCGGATAAAACGCACGTAACTCCCTCGTTACACGTCGGATTGGGTCGATTTTGGGTTCGTTGGAAAGGCGAGTCAGTCCTCTTCGAAATCCTTCAGGAAGCGTTGTATTCCGAGGCCGTTTGGGCCTCCAAAAGTGGTGCGAGAGTAAATGGTGCGGAATTTTTCTGACGTGCCCTGTTCCCGGGAAAACGCTCATAACTCCCTCACCGGAGGTCGGATCTGGACGGTTTTTACGTCGTTGGAAAGCTTACTCGACGGGATTTCAAAACGGATAAGGAAATTTCTGATTCCGAGGCCATCTGGTGCCCCGAAAGCGCGCCGGAAGCCTTCGACCGCCGTTTCTCGATCTCGGTGGTCGGTCTTTCGAAATCGCGTGGTGCGGATAAAACGCACGTAACTCCCTCGTTACACGTCGGATTGGGTCGATTTTGAGTTCGTTGGAAAGGCGAGTCAGTGCTCTTCGAAATCCTTCAGGAAGCGTCGCATTCCGAGGCCGTTTGGGCCTCCAAAAGTGGGGCGAGAGTAAATGGTGCAGAATTTTTCTCACGTGCCCTGTTCCCAGGAAAACGCTCATAACTCCCTCACCGGAGGTCGGATCTGGACGGTTTTTACGTCGTTGGAAAGCTTACTCGACGGGCTTTCAAAACGCATCAGGAAATTTCTGATTCCGATGCCGTCTGGTGCCCCGAAAGCGTGCCGGAAGCCTTCGACCGCCGTTTCTCGATCTCGGTGGTCGGTCTTTTGAAATCGCATGGTGCGGATAAAACGCACGTAACTCCCTCGTTACACGTCGGATTGGGTTGATTTTGGGTTCGTTGGAAAGACGAGTCAGTGCTCTTCGAAATCCTTCAGGAAGCGTCGTATTCTGAGGCCGTTTGGGCCTCCAAAAGTGGGGCGAGACTAAATGGTGCAGAATTTTTCCGACGTGCCCTGTTCCCGGGAAAATGCTCATAACTCCCTCACCGGAGGTCGGATCTGGACAGTTTTTACGTCGTTGGAAAGCTTACTCGACGGGCTTTCAAAATGGATCAGGAAATTTCTGATTCCGAGGCCGTCTGGTACCCCAAAAGCGCACCGGAAGCCTTCGACCGTCGTTTCTCGATCTCGGTGGTCGGTCTTTCGAAATCGCGTGGTGCAGATAAAACGCACGTAACTCCCTCGTTACACGTCGGATTGGGTCGATTTTGGGTTCGTTGGAAAGCCGAGTCAGTGCTCTTCGAAATCCTTTAGGAAGCGTCGCATTCCGAGGCCGTTTGGGCCTCCAAAAGTGGGGCGAGAGTAAATGGTGCGGAATTTTTCCGACGAGCCCTGTTCCCGAGAAAATGCTCATAACTCCCTCACCGGAGGTCGGATCTGGACGGTTTTTATGTCGTTGGAAAGCTTACTCGACGGGCTTTCAAAACGGATCAGGAAATTTCTGATTCCAAGGCCGTCTGGTGCCCCGAAAGTGCGTCGGAAGCCTTCGACCGCCGTTTCTCGATCTCGGTGGTCGGTCTTTCGAAATCGCGTGGTGCGGATAAAACGCACGTAACTCCCTCGTTACACGTCGGATTGGGTCGATTTTGGGTTCGTTGGAAAGGCGAGTCAGTCCTCTTCGAAATCCTTCAGGAAGCGTTGTATTCCGAGGCCGTTTGGGCCTCCAAAAGTGGTGCGAGAGTAAATGGTGCGGAATTTTTCTGACGTGCCCTGTTCCCGGGAAAACGCTCATAACTCCCTCACCGGAGGTCGGATCTGGACGGTTTTTACGTCGTTGGAAAGCTTACTCGACGGGATTTCAAAACGGATAAGGAAATTTCTGATTCCGAGGCCATCTGGTGCCCCGAAAGCGCGCCGGAAGCCTTCGACCGCCGTTTCTCGATCTCGGTGGTCGGTCTTTCGAAATCGCGTGGTGCGGATAAAACGCACGTAACTCCCTCGTTACACGTCGGATTGGGTCGATTTTGAGTTCGTTGGAAAGGCGAGTCAGTGCTCTTCGAAATCCTTCAGGAAGCGTCGCATTCCGAGGCCGTTTGGGCCTCCAAAAGTGGGGCGAGAGTAAATGGTGCAGAATTTTTCTCACGTGCCCTGTTCCCAGGAAAACGCTCATAACTCCCTCACCGGAGGTCGGATCTGGACGGTTTTTACGTCGTTGGAAAGCTTACTCGACGGGCTTTCAAAACGCATCAGGAAATTTCTAATTCTGAGGCCGTCTGGTGCCCCGAAAGTGCACCGGAAGCCTTTGACTGCCGTTTCTCGATCTCGGTGGTCGGTCTTTCGAAATCGCGTGGTGCGGATAAAATGCACGTAACTCCCTCGTTACACGTCGGATTGGGTCGATTTTGGATTCGTTGGAAAGGCGAGTCAGTGCTCTTCGAAATCCTTCAGGAAGCGTCGCATTCCGAGGCCGTTTGGGCCTCCAAAAGTGGGGCGAGAGTAAATGGTGCGGAATTTTTCCGACGTGCCCTGTTCCCGGGAAAACGCTCATAACTCCCTCACTGGAGGTCGGATCTGGACAGTTTTTACGTCGTACGAAAGCTTACTCGACGGGCTTTCAAAATGGATCAGGAAATTTCTGATTCCGAGGCCGTTTGGTGCCCCGAAAGCATGCCGGAAGCTTTCGACTGCCGTTTCTCGATCTCGGTGGTCGGTCTTTCGAAATCGTGTGGTGCGGATAAAACGCACGTAACTCCCTCGTTACACGTCGGATTGGGTCAATTTTGGGTTCGTTGGAAATGTGAGTCAGTGCTCTTCGAAATCCTTCAGGAAGCGTCGCATTCCGAGGCCGTTTGGGCCTCCAAAAGTGGGGCGAGAGTAAATGGTGCGGAATTTTTCCGACGTGCCCTCTTCCCGTGAAAACGCTCATAACTCCCTCACCGGAGGTCAGATCTGGACAATTTTTACGTCGTTGGAAAGCTTACTCGATGGGCTTTCAAAACGGATTAGGAAATTTCTGATTCCGAGGCCGTCAGGTGCCCCGAAAGTGCGCCGGAAGCCTTCGACCGCTGTTTCTCGATCTCGGTGGTCGGTCTTTCGAAATCGCGTGGTGCGGATAAAACGCACGTAACTCCCTCGTTACACGTCGGATTTGGTCGATTTTGGGTTGGTTGGAAAGACGAGTCAGTTCTCTTTGAAATCCTTTAGGAAGCGTCGCATTCCGAGGCCGTTTGGTCCTCCAAAAGTGGGGCGAGAGTAAATGGTGCGGAATTTTTCTGACGTGCCCTGTTCCCGGGAAAACGCTCATAACTCCCTCACCGGAAGTCGGATCTGTACGGTTTTTACGTTGTTGGAAAGCTTACTCGACGGGCTTTCAAAACAGATAAGGAAATTTCTGATTACGAGGCCGTCTGGTGCCCCAAAAGTGCGCCGAAAGCCTTCGACCGCCGTTTCTCGATCTCGGTGGTCGGTCTTTCGAAATCGCGTGGTGCGGATAAAACGCACGTAACTCCCTCGTTACACGTCGGATTGGGTCAATTTTGGGTTCGTTGGAAAGGCGAGTCAGTGCTCTTCGAAATCCTTCAGGAAGCGTCGCATTCTGAGGTCGTTTGGGCCTTCAAAAGTGGGGCGAGAGTAAATGGTGTGGAATTTTTCCGACGTGCCCTGTTCCCAGGAAAACGCTCATAACTCCCTCACCGGAGGTCGGATCTGGACGGTTTTTACGTCGTTGGAAAGCTTACTCGACGGGCTTTCAAAATGGATGTGGAAATTTCTGATTCCGAGGCCGTCTGGTGTCCCGAAAGTGCACCGAAAGCCTTCGAACGCCGTTTCTCGATCTCGGTGGTCGGTCTTTCGAAATCACGTGGTGCGGATAAAACGCACGTAACTCCCTCGTTACACGTCGGATTGGGTCGATTTTGGGTTCTTTGGAAAGGCGAGTCAGTGCTCTTCGAAATCCTTCAGGAAGCGTCGCATTCCGAGGCCGTTTGAGCCTCCAAAAGTGGGGCAAGAGTAAATGGTGCAGAATTTTTCTGACGTGCCCTGTTCCTGGGAAAACGCTCATAACTCCCTCACCGGAGGTCGGATCTGGACGGTTTTTACGTCGTTGGAAAGCTTACTCGACGGACTTTCAAAACAGATCAGGAAATTTCTGATTCCGAGGCCGTCTGATGCCCCGAAAGCACGCCGAAAGCCTTCGACCGCCATTTCTCGATCTCTGTGGTCGGTCTTTCTAAATCGCGTGGTATGGATAAAACGCACGTAACTCCCTCGTTACACGTAGGATTGGGTCGATTTTGGGTTCGTTGGAAAGGCGAGTCAGTGCTCTTCGAAATCCTTTAGGAAGCGTCCCATTCCGAGGCCGTTTGGGCCTCCAAAAGTGGGACGAGAGTAAATGGTGCGGAATTTTTCCGACATGCCCTGTTCCCGGGAAAACGCTCATAACTCTCTCACCGAAGGTCGGATCTGGACGGTTTTTACGTCGTTGGAAAGCTTACTCGATGGGCTTTCAAAATGGATCAGGAAATTTCTGATTCCGAGGCCGTCTGATGCCCCGAAAGCCCATCGGAAACGTTCGACCGCCGTTTCTCGATCTAGGTGGTCGGTCTTTCGAAATCGCGTGGTGCGGATAAAACGCACGTAACTCCCTCGTTACACGTCGGATTGGGTCGATTTTGGGTTCGTTGGAAAGGCGAGTCAGTGCTCTTCGAAATCCTTCAGGAAGCGTCCCATTCCGAGGCCGTTTGGGCCTCCAAAAGTGGGGCGAGAGTAAATGGTGCGGAATTTTTCCGACATGCCCTGTTCCCGGGAAAACGCTCATAACTCTCTCACCGAAGGTCGGATCTGGACGGTTTTTACGTCGTTGGAAAGCTTACTCGAAGGGCTTTCAAAACGGATCAGGAAATTTCTGATTCCGAGGCCGTCTGGTGCCCCGAAAGTGCACCGGAAGCCTTCGACCGCTGTTTCTGGATCTCGGTGGTCGGTCTTTCGAAATCGCGTGGTGCGGATAAAACGCACGTAACTCCCTCGTTACACGTCGGATTGGGTCGATTTTGGGTTCGTTGGAAAGGCGAGTCAATTCTCTTCGAAATCCTTTAGGAAGCGTCGCATTCCGAGGCCGTTTGCTCCTCCAAAAGTGCGACGAGAGTAAGTGGTGCGGAATTTTTTTGACGTGCCCTGTTCCCGGGAAAACGCTCATAACTCCCTCACCGGAGGTCGGATCTGGACGGTTTTTACGTCGTTGGAAAGATTACTCGATGGGCTTTCAAAACGGATCAGGAAATTTCTGATTCCGAGGCCGTCTGGTGCCCCGAAAGTGCGCCGGAAGCCTTCGACCGCCGTTTCTCGATCTCGGTGGTCGGTCTTTCGAAATCGCGTGGTGCGGATAAAACGCACCTAACTCCCTCGTTACACGTCGGATTGGGTCGATTTTGGGTTCGTTGGAAAGGGGAGTCAGTGCTCTTCGAAATCCTTCAGGAAGCGTCGCATTCCGAGGCCGTTTGGGCCTCCAAAAGTGGGACGAGAGTGAATGGTGCGGAATTTTTCCGACGTGCCCTGTTCCTGGGAAAATGCTCATAACTCCCTCACCGGAGGTCAGATCTGGACGGTTTTTACGTCGTTGGAAAGCTTACTCGACGGGCTTTCAAAACGGATCAGGAAATTTCTGATTCCGAGGCCGTCTGGTGCCCCGAAAGTGCGCCGGAAGCCTTCGACCGCCGTTTCTCGATCTCGGTGGTCGGTCTTTCGAAATCGCGTGGTGCGGATAAAACGCACCTAACTCCCTCGTTACACGTCGGATTGGGTCGATTTTGGGTTCGTTGGAAAGGGGAGTCAGTGCTCTTCGAAATCCTTCAGGAAGCGTAGCATTCTGAGGCCGTTTGGGTCTCCAAAAGTGGTGCGAGGGTAAATGGTGCAGAATTTTTCCGACGTGCCCTGTTCCCGGGAAAATGCTCATAACTCCCTCACCGGAGGTCGGATCTGGACGATTTTTACGTTGTTGGAAAGCTTACTCGACGGGCTTTCAAAACGGATCAGGAAATTTCTGATTCCGAGGCCGTCTGGTGCCCCGAAAGTGCACCGGAAGCCTTGGACCGCCGTTTCTCGATCTCGGTGGTTGGTCTTTCGAAATCGCGTGGTGCGGATAAAACGCACCTAACTCCCTCGTTACACGTCGGATTGGGTCGATTTTGGGTTCGTTGGAAAGGCGAGTCAGTGCTCTTCGAAATCCTTCAGGAAGTGTCGCATTCCAAGGCCGTTTGAGACTCTAAAAGTGGGGCGAGAGTAAATGGTGCGGAATTTTTCCGACGTGCCCTCTTCCCGGGAAAACGCTCATAACTCCCTCACCGGAGGTCGGATCTGTACGGTTTTTACGTTGTTGGAAAGCCTACTCGACGGGCTTTCAAAACAGATAAGGAAATTTCTGATTACGAGGCCGTCTAGTGCGCCAAAAGCGCGCCGGAAGCCTTCGACCGCCGTTTCTCGATCTCAGTGGTCGGTCTTTCGAAATCGGGTGGTGCCGATAAAACGCACGTAACTCCCTCGTTACACGTCGGATTGGGTCAATTTTGGGTTCGTTGGAAAGGCGAGTCAGTGCTCTTCGAAATCCTTCAGGAAGCATCGCATTCTGAGGCCATTTGGGCCTCCAAAAGTGGGGTGAGAGTAAATGGTGCGGAATTTTTCAATTGTGCCCTGTTCCCGGGAAAATGCTCATAACTCCCTCACCGGAGGTCGGATCTGGACAGTTTTTACGTCGTTGGAAAGCTTACTCGACGGCCTTTCAAAACGGATCAGGAAATTTCTGATTCTGAGGCCGTCTGGTGCCCCAAAAGTGCGCCGGAAGCCTTCGACCGCCGTTTCTCGATCTCGGTGGTCGGTCTTTCGAAATCGCGTGGTGCGGATAAAACGCACGTAACTCCCTCGTTACACGACGGATTGGGTCGATTTTGGGTTCGTTGGAAAGGCGAGTCAGTGCTCTTCAAAATCCTTCAGGAAGCGTCGCATTCTGAGGCTGTTTGGGCCTCCAAAAGTGGGGCGAGAGTAAATGGTACGGAATTTTTCTAACGTGCCCTGTTCCCGGGAAAATGCTCATAACTCTCTCACCGAAGGTCGGATCTGGACGGTTTTTACGTCGTTGGAAAGCTTACTCGACGGGCTTTCAAAACGGATCAGGAAATTTCTGATTCTGAGGCCGTCTGTTGTCCCGAAAGTGCACCGGAAGCTTTCGACCTCCGTTTCTCGATCTCGGTGGTCGGTCTTTCGAAATCGCGTGGTGTGGATAAAACGCACGTAACTCCCTCGTTACACGTCGGTTTGGGTCGATTTTGGGTTCGTTGGAAAGGCGAGTCAATTCTCTTCGAAATCCTTTAGGAAGTGTCGCATTCCGAGGCCGTTTGGGCCTCCAAAAGTGAGACGAGAGTAAATGGTGCGGAATTTTTTCGACGTGCCCTGTTCCCGTGAAAACGCTCATAACTCCCTCACCGGAGGTCGGATCTGGACGGTTTTTATGTCGTTGGAAAGCTTACTCGACGGGCTTTCAAAATGGATGAGGAAATTTCTGATTCCGAGGCCGTATGGTGCCCCGAAAGTGCACCGGAAGCCTTCCACCGCCGTTTCTCGATCTCGGTGGTCGGTCTTTCGAAATCGCGTGGTGCGGATAAAACGCACATAACTCCCTCGTTACACGTCAGATTGGGTCGATTTTGGGTTCGTTGGAAAGGCGAGTCAGTGCTCTTCGAAATCCTTCAGGAAGCGTCGTATTCCGAGGCCGTTTGGGCCTCCAAAAGTGGGGCGAGAGTAAATGATTTGGAATTTTTCCGACGTGCCCTGTTCCCGGGAAAATGCTCATAACTCCCTCACCGGAGGTCGGATCTGGACGGTTTTTACGTCGTTGGAAAGCTTACTCGACGGTCTTTGAAAATGGATCAGGAAATTTCTGATTCTGAGGCCGTCTGGTGCCCCGAAAGCGCACCGGAAGCCTTCGACCGCCGTTTCTCGATCTCGGTGGTCGGTCTTTCGAAATTGCGTGGTGCGGATAAAACGCACGTAACTCCCTCGTTACACGTCGGATTGGGTCGATTTAGGGTTCGTTGGAAAGGCGAGTCAGTGCTCTTCGAAATCCTTCAGGAAGCGTCGCATTCTGAGGCCGTTTGGGCCTCCAAAAGTGGGGCGAGAGTAAATGTTGTGGAATTTTTCTGACGTGCCCTGTTCCCGGGAAAATGCTCATAACTCCCTCACCGGAGGTCGGATCTGGACGATTTTTACGTCGTTGGAAAGCTTACTCGACGGGCTTTCAAAACGGATCAGGAAATTTCTGATTCTGAGGCCGTCTGGTGCCCCGAAAGTGCGCCGGAAGCCTTCCACTGCCGTTTCTCGATCTCGGTGGTCGGTCTTTCGAAATCGCGTGGTGCGGATAAAATGCACCTAACTCCCTCGTTACACGTCAGATTGGGTCGATTTTGGGTTCGTTGGAAAGGCGAGTCAGTGCTCTTCGAAATCCTTCAGGAAGTGTTGCATTCCAAGGCCGTTTGGGACTCCAAAAGTGGGGCGAGAGTAAATGGTGCAGATTTTTTCCGACGTGCCCTGTTCCCGGGAAAATGCTCATAACTCCCTCACCGGAGGTCGGATCTGGACGGTTTTTACGTCGTTGGAAAGCTTACTCGACGGGATTTCAAAATGGATCAGGAAATTTCTGATTCCGAGGCCGTCTGGTACCCCGAAAGCGCATCGGAAGCCTTCGACCGCCGTTTCTCGATCTCGGTGGTCGGTCTTTCGAAATCGCGTGGTGCGGATAAAACGCACGTAACTCCCTCGTTACACGTCGGATTGGGTCGATTTTGGGTTCGTTGGAAAGGCGAGTCAGTGATCTTCGAAATCCTTCAGGAAGCGTCGCATTCCGAGGCCGTTTGGGCCTCCAAAAGTGGGGCGAGAGTAAATGGTGCGGAATTTTTCCGACGTGCCCTGTTCCCGGGAAAATGCTCATAACTCCCTCACCGGAGGTCAGATCTGGACGGTTTTTACGTCGTTGGAAAGCTTACTCGACGGGATTTCAAAACCGATTAGGAAATTTCTGATTACGAGGCCGTCTGGTGCCCCGAAAGCGCACCGGAAGCCTTGGACCGCTGTTTCTCGATCTCGGTGGTCGGTCTTTCAAAATCGCGTGGTGCGGATAAAACGCACGTAACTCCCTCGTTACACGTCGGATTGGGTCAATTTTGGGTTTGTTGGAAAGGCGAGTCAGTGCTCTTCGAAATCCTTTAGGAAGCGTCGTATTCCGAGGCCGTTTGGGCCTCCAAAATTGAGGCGAGAGTAAATGGTGCAGAATTTTTCTTACGTGCCCTATTCCCGGGAAAACGCTCATAACTCCCTCACTCGAGGTCCGATCTGGACGGTTTTTACGTCGTTGGAAAGTTTACTCAACGGGCTTTCAAAACGGATCAGGAAATTTCTGATTCCGAGGCCGTCTGGTGCCCCGAAAGTGCGCCGGAAGCCTTGGACCGCCGTTTCTCGATCTCGGTGGTTGGTCTTTCGAAATCGCGTGGTGCGGATAAAACGCACCTAACTCCCTCGTTACACGTCGGATTGGGTCGATTTTGGGTTCGTTGGAAAGGCGAGTCAGTGCTCTTCGAAATCCTTCAGGAAGCGTCGTATTCCGAGGCCGTTTGGGCCTCCAAAAGTGGGGCGAGAGTAAATGGTGCGGAATTTTTCCGACGTGCCCTGTTCCCGGGAAAATGCTCATAACTCCCTCACCGGAGGTCGGATCTGGACGGTTTTTACGTCGTTGGAAAGCTTACTCGACGGTCTTTGAAAATGGATCAGGAAATTTCTGATTCTGAGGCCGTCTGGTGCCCCGAAAGCACACCGGAAGCCTTCGACCGCCGTTTCTCGATCTCGGTGGTCGGTCTTTCGAAATTACGTGGTGCGGATAAAACGCACGTAACTCCCTCGTTACACGTCGGATTGGGTCGATTTAGGGTTCGTTGGAAAGGCGAGTCAGTGCTCTTCGAAATCCTTTAGGAAGCGTCGCATTCTGAGGCCGTTTGGGCCTCCAAAAGTGGGGCGAGAGTAAATGTTGTGGAATTTTTCTGACGTGCCCTGTTCCCGGGAAAATGCTCATAACTCCCTCACCGGAGGTCGGATCTGGACGATTTTTACATCGTTGGAAAGCTTACTCGACGGGCTTTCAAAACGGATTAGGAAATTTCTGATTCCGAGGCCGTCTGGTGCCCCGAAAGTGCGCCGGAAGCCTTCAACCGCCGTTTCTCGATCTCGGTGGTCGGTCTTTCGAAATCGCGTGGTGCGGATAAAACGCACCTAACTCCCTCGTTACACGTCGGATTGGGTCGATTTAGGGTTCGTTGGAAAGGCGAGTCAGTGCTCTTCGAAATCCTTCAGGAAGTGTTGCATTCCAAGGCCGTTTGGGACTCCAAAAGTGGGGCGAGAGTAAATGGTGCAGATTTTTTCCGACGTGCCCTGTTCCCGGGAAAATGCTCATAACTCCCTCACCGGAGGTCGGATCTGGACGGTTTTTACGTCGTTGGAAAGCTTACTCGACGGGCTTTCAAAATGGATCAGGAAATTTCTGATTCCGAGGCCGTCTGGTACCCCGAAAGCGCATCGGAAGCCTTCGACCGCCGTTTCTCGATCTCGGTGGTCGGTCTTTCGAAATCGCGTGGTGCGGATAAAACGCACGTAACTCCCTCGTTACACGTCGGATTGGGTCGATTTTGGGTTCGTTGGAAAGGCGAGTCAGTGATCTTCGAAATCCTTCAGGAAGCGTCGCATTCCGAGGCCGTTTGGGCCTCCAAAAGTGGGGCGAGAGTAAATGGTGCGGAATTTTTCCGACGTGCCCTGTTCCCGGGAAAATGCTCATAACTCCCTCACCGGAGGTCGGATCTGGACGGTTTTTACGTCGTTGGAAAGCTTACTCGACGGGCTTTCAAAACCGATTAGGAAATTTCTGATTACGAGGCCGTCTGGTGCCCCGAAAGCGCACCGGAAGCCTTGGACCGCTGTTTCTCGATCTCGGTGGTCGGTCTTTCAAAATCGCGTGGTGCGGATAAAACGCACGTAACTCCCTCGTTACACGTCGGATTGGGTCAATTTTGGGTTTGTTGGAAAGGCGAGTCAGTGCTCTTCGAAATCCTTTAGGAAGCGTCGTATTCCGAGGCCGTTTGGGCCTCCAAAATTGAGGCGAGAGTAAATGGTGCAGAATTTTTCTTACGTGCCCTATTCCCGGGAAAACGCTCATAACTCCCTCACCCGAGGTCCGATCTGGACGGTTTTTACGTCGTTGGAAAGTTTACTCAACGGGCTTTCAAAACGGATCAGGAAATTTCTGATTCCGAGGCCGTCTGGTGCCCCGAAAGTGCGCCGGAAGCCTTGGACCGCCGTTTCTCGATCTCGGTGGTCGGTCTTTCGAAATCGCGTGGTGCGGATAAAACGCACCTAACTCCCTCGTTACACGTCGGATTGGGTCGATTTTGGGTTCGTTGGAAAGGCGAGTCAGTGCTCTTCGAAATCCTTCAGGAAGTGTCGCATTCCAAGGCCGTTTGAGACTCCAAAAGTGGGGCGAGAGTAAATGGTGCGGAATTTTTCCGACGTGCCCTCTTCCCGGGAAAACGCTCATAACTCCCTCACCGGAGGTCGGATCTGTACGGTTTTTACGTTGTTGGAAAGCCTACTCGACGGGCTTTCAAAACAGATAAGGAAATTTCTGATTCCGAGGCCGTCTGGTGCCCCGAAAGTGTACCGGAAGCCTTCAACCGCCGTTTCTCGATCTCGGTGGTCGGTCTTTCGAAATCGCGTGGTGCGGATAAAACGCACATAACTCCCTCGTTACACGTCAGATTGGGTCGATTTTGGGTTCGTTGGAAAGGCGAGTCAGTGCTCTTCGAAATCCTTCAGGAAGCGTCGCATTCCGAGGCCGTTTGGGCCTCCAAAAGTGGAGCGAGAGTAAATGGTGTGGAATTTTTCCGACATGCCCTGTTGCCGGGAAAATGCTCATAACTCCCTCACCGGAGGTCAGATCTGGACGGTTTTTACGTCGTTGGAAAGCTTACTCGACGGGCTTTCAAAACGGATCAGGAAATTTCTGATTCCGACGCCGTCTGATGCCCCGAAAGCACGCCGGAAGCCTTCGACCGCCGTTTCTCGATCTCGGTGGTCGGTCTTCCGAAATCGTGTGGTGCGGATAAAACGCACGTAACTCCCTTGTTACACGTCGGATTGGGTCGATTTTGGATTCGTTGGAAAGGCGAGTCAGTTCTCTTCGAAATCCTCCAGGAAGCGTCCAATTCCGAGGCCGTTTGGGCTTCCAAAAGTGGTGCGAGAGTAAATGGTGCGGAATTTTTCCGACGTGCCCTGTTCCCGGGAAAACGCTCATAACTCCCTCACCGGAGGTCGGATCTGGACGGTTTTTACGTCGTTGGAAAGCTTGCTCGACGGGCTTTGTAAACGGATCAGGAAATTTCTGATTCCGAGGCCGTCTGGTGCCCCGAAAGTGTACCGAAAGCCTTCGACCGCCGTTTCTCGATCTCGGTGGTCGGTCTTTCGAAATCGCGTGGTGCGGATAAAACGCACGTAACTCCCTCGTTACACGTCGGATTGGGTCCATTTTGGGTTCGTTGGAAAGGCGAGTTAGTTCTCTTCGAAATCCTTCAGGAAGCGTCGCATTCCGAGGCCGTTTGGGCCTCCAAAAGTGGGGCGAGAGTAAATGGTGCGGAATTTTTCTGACGTGCCCTGTTCCCGGGAAAACGCTCATAACTCCCTCACCAGAGGTCGGATCTGGACGGTTTTTACGTCGATGGAAAGCTTACTCGACGGGATTTGAAAACGGATAAGGAAATTTCTGATTCCGAGGCCGTCTGGTGCCCCGAAAGCGAGCCGGAAGCCTTCGACCGCCGTTTCTCAATCTCGGTGGTCGGTCTTTCGAAATCGCGTGGTGCGGATAAAACGCACGTAACTCCCTCGTTACACGTCGGATTGGGTCAATTTTGGGTTCGTTGGAAAGGCGAGTCAGTTCTCTTCGAAATCCTTCAGGAAGCGTCGCATTCTGAGGCCGTTTGGGCCTCCAAAAGTGGGGCGAGAGTAAATGGTGCGGAATTTTTCCGACGTGCCCTGTTCCCGGGAAAATGCTCATAACTCCCTCACCGGAGGTCGGATCTGGACGGTTTTTACGTTGTTGGAAAGCTTACTCGACGGGATTTCAAAAAGGATCAGGAAATTTCTGATTCCGAGGCCGTCTGGTGCCCCGAAAGCGCACCGGAAGCCTTCGACCGCCGTTTCTCGATCTCGGTGGTCGGTCTTTCGAAATCGCGTGGTGCGGATAAAACGCACGTAACTCCCTCGTTACACGTCGGATTGGGTCGATTTTGGGTTCGTTGGAAAGACGAGTCAGTGCTCTTCGAAATCCTTCAGGAAGCGTCGCATTCCGAGGCCGTTTGGGCCTCCAAAAGTGGGGCGAGAGTAAATGGTGCGGAATTTTTCTGACATGCCCTGTTCCCGGGAAAACGCTCATAACTCCCTCACCAGAGGTCGGATCTGGACGGTTTTTACGTCGATGGAAAGCTTACTCGACGGGATTTGAAAACGGATAAGGAAATTTCTGATTCCGAGGCCGTCTGGTGCCCCGAAAGCGAGCCGGAAGCCTTCGACCGCCGTTTCTCGATCTCGGTGGTCGGTCTTTCGAAATCGCGTGGTGCGGATAAAACGCACGTAACTCCCTCGTTACACGTCGGATTGGGTCAATTTTGGGTTCGTTGGAAAGGCGAGTCAGTGCTCTTCGAAATCCCTCAGGAAGTGTCGCATTCTAAGGCCGTTTGGGCCTCCAAAAGTTGGGCAAGAGTAAATGGTGCGGAATTGTTCTGACGTGCCCTGTTCCCGGGAAAACGCTCTTAACTCCCTCACCGGAGGTCGGGTCTGGACGGTTTTTATGTCGTTGGAAAGCTTACTCGACGGGCTTTCAAAACGGATCAGCAAATTTCTGATTCCGAGGCCGTCTGGTGCCCCGAAAGCGCGTCGGAAGCCTTTGACCGCCGTTTCTCGATCTCGGTGGTCAGTCTTTTGAAATCGCGTGGTGCGGATAAAATGCACGTAACTCCCTCGTTACATGTCGGATTGGGTCGATTTTGGGTTCGTTGGAAAGGCGAGTCAGTGCTCTTCGAAATCCTTCAGGAAGCGTCCCATTCCGAGGCCGTTTGGGCCTCGAAAAGTGGGGCGAGAGTAAATGGTGTGGAATTTTTCCGACGTGCCCTGTTCCCGGGAAAATGCTCATAACTCCCTCACCGGAGGTCGGATCTGGACGGTTTTTACGTCGTTGGAAAGCTTACTCGACGGGCTTTCAAAACGGATCAGGAAATTTCTGATTCTGAGGCCGTCTGGTGCCCCGAAAGCGCGCCGGAAGCCTTCGACCGCCGTTTCTCGATCTCGGTGGTCGGTCTTTTGAAATCGCGTGGTGTGGATAAAACGCACGTAACTTCCTCGTTACACGTCGGATTGGGTCGATTTTGGATTCGTTAGAAAGGTGAGTCAGTGCTCTTCAAAATCCTTCAGGAAGCGTCGCATTCTGAAGCCGTTTGGGCCTCTAAAAGTGGGGCGAGAGTAAATGGTGCGGAATTTTTCTGACGTGCCCTGTTCCCGGGAAAATGCTCATAACTCCCTCACCGGAGGTCGGATCTGGACGGTTTTTACGTCGTTGGAAAGCTTACTCGACGGGCTTTCAAAACGAATGAGGAAATTTCTAATTCCGAGGCTGTCTGGTGCCCCGAAAGCACGGCGGAAGCCTTCGACCGCCATTTCTCGATCACGGTGGTCGGTCTTTTGAAATCGCGTGGTCCGGATAAAACGCACGTAACTTCCTCGTTACATGTCGGATTGGGTCGATTTTGGGTTCGTTGGAAAGGCGAGTCAGTGCTCTTCGAAATCCTTCAGGAAGCGTCACATTCTGAAGTCGTTTGGGCATCCAAAAGTGGGGCGAGAGTAAATGGTGTGGAATTTTTTTGACGTGCCCTGTTCCCGGGAAAACGCTCATAACTCCCTCACCGGAGGTCGGATCTAGACGGTTTTTACGTCGTTGGAAAGCTTACTCGACGGGCTTTCAAAACGGTTCAGGAAATTTCTGATTCTGAGGCCGTCTGGTGCCCCGAAAGTGCATCGGAAGCCTTCGACCACCGTTTCTCGATCTCGGTGGTCGGTCTTTCGAAATCGCGTGGTGCCGATAAAACGCACGTAACTCCCTCATTACACGTCGGATTGGGTCGATTTTGGGTTCGTTGGAAAGGCGAGTCAGTGATCTTCGAAATCCTTCAGGAAGTGTCGCATTCCGAGGCCGTTTAGGCCTCCAAAAGTGGGGTGAGAGTAAATGGTGCGGAATTTTTCTGACCTGCCCTGTTCCCAGGAAAACGCTCATAACTCTCTCACCGAAGGTCGGATCTGGACGGTTTTTACGTCGTTGGAAAGCTTACTCGATGGGCTTTCAAAATGGATCAGGAAATTTCTGATTCCGAGGCCTTCTGGTGCCCCGAAAGCGCGTCGGAAGCCTTTGACCGCGGTTTCTCGATCTCGGTGGTCGGTCTTTTGAAATCGCGTGGTGCGGATAAAACGCACGTAACTCCCTCGTTACACGTCGGATTGGGTCGATTTTGGGTTCGTTGGAAAGGCGAGTCAGTGCTCTTCGAAATCCTTTAGGAAGCGTCGCATTCCGAGGCCGTTTGGGCCTCCAAAAGTGGGGCGAGAGTAAATGGTGCGGAATTTTTTTGACGTGCCCTGTTCCCGGGAAAACGCTCATAACTCCCTCACCGGAGGTCGGATCTGGACAGTTTTTACGTCGTTGGAAAGCTTACTCGACGGGCTTTCAAAACGGATCAGGAAATTTCTGATTCCGAGGCCGTCTGGTGCCCTAAAAGCGTGCCGGAAGCCTTCAACCTCCGTTTCTCGATCTTGGTGGTTGGTCTTTCGAAATTTTGTGGTGCCGATAAAACGCACGTAACTCCCTCGTTACACGTCGGATTGGGTCGATTTTGGGTTCGTTTGAAAGGCGAGTCAGTGCTCTTCGAAATCCTTCAGGAAGCGTCGCATTCTGAGGCCGTTTGGGCCTCCAAAAGTGGGGCGAGAGTAAATGGTGCAGAATTTTTCCGACATGCCCTGTTCCCGGGAAAACGCTCATAACTCCCTCACCGGAGGTCGGATCTAGACGGTTTTTACGTCGTTGGAAAGCTTACTCGACGGGCTTTCAAAACGGTTTAGGAAATTTCTGATTCCGAGGCCGTCTGGTGCCATGAAAGCACGTCGGAAGCCTTCGACCACCGTTTCTCGATCTCGGTGGTCGGTCTTTCGAAATCGCGTGGTGCCGATAAAACGCACGTAACTCCCTCGTTACACATCGGATTGGGTCGATTTTGGGTTCGTTGGAAAGGCGAGTCAGTGCTCTTCGAAATCCCTCAGGAAGTGTCACATTCTAAGGCCGTTTGGGCCTCCAAAAGTGGGGCGAGAGTAAATGGTGCGGAATTTTTCCGACGTGCCCTGTTCCCGTGAAAACGCTCATAACTCCCTCACCGGAGGTCGGATCTGGACGGTTTTTACGTCGTTGGAAAGCTTACTCGACGGGCTTTCAAAACGGCTCAAGAAATTTCTGATTCCGAGGCCGTTTGGTGGCCCGAAAGTGCGCCGGAAGCCTTCGACCGCCGTTTCTCGATCTCGGTGGTCGGTCTTTCGAAATCGCGTGGTGTGGATAAAACGCACGTAACTTCCTCGTTACACGTCGGATTGGGTCGATTTTGGATTCGTTGGAAAGGCGAGTCAGTGCTCTTCAAAATCCTTCAGGAAGCGTCGCATTTTGAAGCCGTTTGGGCCTCTAAAAGTGGGGCGAGAGTAAATGGTGCGGAATTTTTCTGACGTGCCCTGTTCCCGGGAAAACGCTCATAACTCCCTCACCGGAGGTCGGATCTGGACGGTTTTTACGTCGTTGGAAAGCTTACTCGACGGGCTTTCAAAACGGTTCAGGAAATTTCTAATTCTGAGGCTGTCTGGTGCCCCGAAATTGCGTCAGAAGCCTTCGACCACCGTTTCTCGATCTCGGTGGTCGGTCTTTCGAAATCGGGTGGTGCCGATAAAACGCACGTAATTCCCTCGTTACACGTCGGATTGGGTCGATTTTGGGTTCGTTGGAAAGGCGAGTCAGTGCTCTTCGAAATCCTTCAGGAAGCGTCGCATTCTGAGGCCGTTTGGGCCTCCAAAAGTGGGGCGAGAGTAAATGGTGCAGAATTTTTCCGACATGCCCTGTTCCCGGGAAAACGCTCATAACTCCCTCACCGGAGGTCGGATCTAGACGGTTTTTACGTCGTTGGAAAGCTTACTCGACGGGCTTTCAAAACGGTTTAGGAAATTTCTGATTCCGAGGCCGTCTGGTGCCATGAAAGCACGTCGGAAGCCTTCGACCACCGTTTCTCGATCTCGGTGGTCGGTCTTTCGAAATCGCGTGGTGCCGATAAAACGCACGTAACTCCCTCGTTACACATCGGATTGGGTCGATTTTGGGTTCGTTGGAAAGGCGAGTCAGTGCTCTTCGAAATCCCTCAGGAAGTGTCACATTCTAAGGCCGTTTGGGCCTCCAAAAGTGGGGCGAGAGTAAATGGTACGGAATTTTTCCGACGTGCCCTGTTCCCGTGAAAACGCTCATAACTCCCTCACCGGAGGTCGGATCTGGACGGTTTTTACGTCGTTGGAAAGCTTACTCGACGGGCTTTCAAAACGGCTCAAGAAATTTCTGATTCCGAGGCCGTTTGGTGGCCCGAAAGTGCGCCGGAAGCCTTCGACCGCCGTTTCTCGATCTCGGTGGTCGGTCTTTCGAAATCGCGTGGTGTGGATAAAACGCACGTAACTTCCTCGTTACACGTCGGATTGGGTCGATTTTGGATTCGTTGGAAAGGCGAGTCAGTGCTCTTCAAAATCCTTCAGGAAGCGTCGCATTTTGAAGCCGTTTGGGCCTCTAAAAGTGGGGCGAGAGTAAATGGTGCGGAATTTTTCTGACGTGCCCTGTTCCCGGGAAAACGCTCATAACTCCCTCACCGGAGGTCGGATCTGGACGGTTTTTACGTCGTTGGAAAGCTTACTCGACGGGCTTTCAAAACGAATGAGGAAATTTCTGATTCCGAGGCCGTCTGGTGCCCCGAAAGCACGGTGGAAGCCTTCGACCGCCATTTCTCGATCACGGTGGTCGGTCTTTTGAAATCGCGTGGTGCGGATAAAACGCACGTAACTTCCTCGTTACACGTCGGATTGGGTCGATTTTGGGTTCGTTGGAAAGGCGACTCAGTGCTCTTCGAAATCCTTCAGGAAGCGTCGCATTCTGAAGCCGTTTGGGCCTCCAAAAGTGGGGCGAGAGTAAATGGTTTGGAATTTTTCTAATGTGCCCTGTTCCCGGGAAAACGCTCATAACTCCCTCACTGGAGGTCGGATCTGGACGGTTTTTACGTCGTTGGAAAGCTTACTCGACGGGCTTTCAAAACGGATCAGGAAATTTCTGATTCTGAGGCCGTCTGGTGCCCCGAAAGCACGCCGGAAGCCTTCAACTGCCGTTTCTCGATCTCGGTGGTCGGTCTTTTGAAATCGCGTGGTGCGGATAAAACGCACGTAACTCCCTCGTTACACGTCGGATTGGGTCGATTTTGGGTTCGTTGGAAAGGCGAGTCAGTGATCTTCGAAATCCCTCAGGAAGTGTTGCATTCTAAGGCCGTTTGGGCCTCCAAAAGTGGGGCGAGAGTAAATGGTGCGAAATTGTTCTTACGTGCCCTGTTCCCTGGAAAACGCTCATAACTCCCTCACCGGAGGTCGGGTCTGGACGGTTTTTATGTCGTTGGAAAGCTTACTCGACGGGCTTTCAAAAAGGATCAGCAAATTTCTGATTCTGAGGCCGTATGGTGCCCCGAAAACCCGTCGGAAGCCTTTGACCGCCGTTTCTCGATCTCGGTGGTCGGTCTTTTGAAATCGCGTGGTGCGGATAAAACGCACGTAACTCCCTCGTTACACGTCGGATTGGGTCGATTTTGGGTTCGTTAGAAAGGCGAGTCAGTGCTCTTCGAAATCCTTCAGGAAGCGTCGCATTCTGAGGCCGTTTGGGCCTCCAAAAGTGGGGCGAGAGTAAATGGTGTGAAATTGTTCTTACGTGCCCTGTTCCCGGGAAAACGCTCATAACTCCCTCACCGGAGGTCGGGTCTGGACGGTTTTTATGTCGTTAGAAAGCTTACTCGACGGGCTTTCAAAAAGGATCAGCAAATTTCTGATTCTGAGGCCGTATGGTGCCCCGAAAACCCATCGGAAGCCTTTGACCGCCGTTTCTCGATCTCGGTGGTCGGTCTTTTGAAATCGCGTGGTGCGGATAAAACGCACGTAACTCCCTCGTTACACATCGGATTGGGTCGATTTTGGGTTCGTTGGAAAGGCGAGTCAGTGCTCTTTGAAATCCTTCAGGAAGCGTCACATTCCGAGGCCGTTTGGGCCTCCAAAAGTGGGGCGAGAGTAAATGGTTCGAAATTTTTCTGACGTGCCCTGTTCCCGGGAAAACGCTCATAACTCCCTCACTGGAGGTCGGATCTGGACGGTTTTTACGTCGTTCGAAAGCTTACTCGACGGGCTTTCAAAACGGATCAGGAAATTTCTGATTCTGAGGCCGTCTGGTGCCCCGAAAGCACGCTGGAAGCCTTCGACTGCCGTTTCTCGATCTCGGTGGTCGGTCTTTTGAAATCGCGTGGTGCGGATAAAACGCACGGAACTCCCTCGTTACACGTCGGATTGGGTCGATTTTGGGTTCGTTAGAAAGGCGAGTCAGTGCTCTTCGAAATCCTTCATGAAGCGTCACATTCTGAGGCCGTTTGGGCCTCCAAAAGTGGGGCGAGAGTAAATGGTGCGGAATTTTTCCGACGTGCCCTGTTCCCGGGAAAACGCTCATAACTCCCTCACCGGAGGTCGGATCTAGAAGGTTTTTACGTCGTTGGAAAGCTTACTCGACGGGATTTCAAAACGGTTTAGGAAATATCTGATTCCGAGGCCGTCTGGTGCCCTGAAAGCACGTCGGAAGCCTTCGACCACCGTTTCTCGATCTCGGTGGTCGGTCTTTCGAAATCGTGTGGTGCCGATAAAACGCACGTAACTCCCTCGTTACACATCGGATTGGGTCGATTTTGGGTTCGTTGGAAAGGCGAGTCAGTGCTCTTCGAAATCCCACAGGAAGTGTCGCATTCTAAGGCCGTTTGGTCCTCCAAAAGTGGGGCGAGAGTAAATGGTGCGAAATTGTTCTGACGTGCCCTGTTCCCGGGAAAACGCTCATAACTCCCTCACCGGAGGTCGGGTCTGGACGGTTTTTATGTCGTTGGAAAGCTTACTCGACGGGCTTTCAAAACGGATCAGGAAATTTCTGATTCTGAGGCCGTCTGGTGCCCCGAAAGTGCACCGGAAGCCTTTGACCGCCGTTTCTCGATCTCGGTGGTCGGTGTTTTGAAATCGCGTGGTGCGGATAAAACGCACGTAACTCCCTCGTTACACGTCGGATTGGGTCGATTTTGGGTTCGTTGGAAAGACGAGTCAGTGCTCTTCGAAATCCTTTAGGAAGCGTCACATTTTGAAGCCGTTTGGGCCTCCAAAAGTGGGGCGAGAGTAAATGGTGCAGAATTTTTCCGACGTGCCCTGTTCCCGGGAAAACGCTCATAACTCCCTCACCGGAGGTCGGATCTAGACGGTTTTTACGTCGTTGGAAAGCTTACTCGACGTTCTTTGAAAATGGATCAGGAAATTTCTGATTCTGAGGCCGTCTGGTTCCCCGAAAGTGCACCAGAAGCCTTCGACCGCCTTTTCTCTATCTCGGTGGTCGGTCTTTCGAAATCGCGTGGTGCGGATAAAACGCACGTAACTCCCTCGTTACACGTCGGATTGGGTCGATTTTGGGTTCGTTGGAAAGGCGAGTCAGTGATCTTCGAAATCCTTTAGGAAGCGTCACATTTTGAAGCCGTTTGGGCCTCCAAAAGTGGGGCGAGAGTAAATGGTGCAGAATTTTTCCGACGTGCCCTGTTCCCGGGAAAACGCTCATAACTCCCTCACCGGAGGTCGGATCTAGACGGTTTTTACGTCGTTGGAAAGCTTACTCGACGTTCTTTGAAAATGGATCAGGAAATTTCTGATTCTGAGGCCGTCTGGTTCCCCGAAAGTGCACCAGAAGCCTTCGACCGCCTTTTCTCTATCTCGGTGGTCGGTCTTTCGAAATCGCGTGGTGCGGATAAAACGCACGTAACTCCCTCGTTACACGTCGGATTGGGTCGATTTTGGGTTCGTTGGAAAGGCGAGTCAGTGATCTTCGAAATCCCTCAGGAAGTGTCGCATTCTAAGGCCGTTTGGGCCTCCAAAAGTGGGGCGAGAGTAAATGGTGCGGAATTTTTCTGACGTGCCCTGTTCCCGGGAAAACGCTCATAACTCCCTCAGCAGAGGTCAGATCTGGACGGTTTTTACGTCGTTGGAAATCTTACTCGACGGGCTTTAAAAATGGAGAAGGAAATTTCTGATTCCGAGGCCGTCTGGTGCCCCGAAAGCGCGTCGGAAGCCTTTGACCGCCGTTTCTCGATCTCGGTGGTCGGTCTTTTGAAATCGCGTGGTGCGGATAAAACGGACGTAACTCCCTCGTTACACGTCGGATTGGGTCGATTTTGGGTTCGTTGGAAAGACGAGTCAGTGCTCTTCGAAATCCTTTAGGAAGCGTCACATTTTGAAGCCGTTTGGGCCTCCAAAAGTGGGGCGAGAGTAAATGGTGCAGAATTTTTCCGACGTGCCCTGTTCCCGGGAAAACGCTCATAACTCCCTCACCGGAGGTCGGATATGGACGGTTTTTACGTCGTTGGAAAGCTTACTCGACGGGCTTTCAAAACGAATCAGGAAATTCTGATTCTGAGGCCGTATGGTGCCCCGAAAGCACGCCGGAAGCCTTCGACCCCCGTTTCTCGATCTCGGTGGTCGGTCTTTCAAAATCGCGTGGTGCCGATAAAACGCACGTAACTCCCTCGTTACACATCGGATTGGGTCAATTTTGGGTTTGTTGGAAAGGCGAGTCAGTGCTCTTCGAAATCCTTCAGGAAGCGTCGCATTCCGAGGCCGTTTGGGCCTCCAAAAGTGGGGCGAGAGTAAATGGTGCGGAATTTTTCTGACGTGCCCTGTTCCCGGGAAAACGCTCATAACTCCCTCACCAGAGGTCAGATCTGGACGGTTTTTACGTCGTTGGAAATCTTACTCGACGGGCTTTAAAAATGGAGAAGGAAATTTCTGATTCCGAGGCCGTCTGGTGCCCCGAAAGCGCGTCGGAAGCCTTTGACCGCCGTTTCTCGATCTCGGTGGTCGGTCTTTTGAAATCGCGTGGTGCGGATAAAACGGACGTAACTCCCTCGTTACACGTCGGATTGGGTCGATTTTGGGTTCGTTGGAAAGGCGAGTCAGTGCTCTTCGAAATCCCTCAGGAAGCGTCGCATTCTAAGGCCGTTTGGGCCTCCAAAAGTCGGGCGAGAGTAAATGGTGCGGAATTTTTCTGTCGTGCCCTGTTCCCGGGAAAACGCTCATAACTCCCTCACCGGAGGTCGGATCTGGACGGTTTTTACGTCGTTGGAAAGCTTACTCGACGGGATTTCAAAACGGATCAGGAAATTTCTGATTCCGAGGCTGTCTGGTGCCCCGAAAGCACGCCGGAAGCCTTCGACCCCCGTTTCTCAATCTCGGTGGTCGGTCTTTCAAAATCGCGTGGTGCTGATAAAACGCACGTAACTCCCTCGTTACACGTCGGATTGGGTCGATTTTGGGTTTGTTGGAAAGGCGAGTCAGTGCTCTTCGAAATCCTTTAGGAAGCGTCACATTCCGAGGCCGTTTGGGCCTCTAAAAGTGGGGCGAGAGTAAATGGTGTGGAATTTTTCCGACGTGCCCTGTTCCCGGGAAAATGCTCATAACTCCCTCACCGGAGGTCAGATCTGGACGGTTTTTACGTCGTTGGAAAGCTTCCTCGACGGGCTTTCAAAACGGATCAGGAAATTTCTGATTCTGAGGCCGTCTGGTGCCCCGAAAGCACGCCGGAAGCCTTCGACCGCCGTTTCTCAATCTCGGTGGTCGGTCTTTTGAAATCGCGTGGTGTGGATAAAACGCACGTAACTTCCTCGTTACACGTCGGATTGGGTCGATTTTGGGTTCGTTGGAAAGACGAGTCAGTGCTCTTCGAAATCCTTCAGGAAGCGTCGCATTTTGAAGCCGTTTGGGCCTCCAAAAGTGGGGCGAGAGTAAATGGTGCGGAATTTTTCCGACGTGCCCTGTTCCTGGGAAAACGCTCATAACTCCCTCACCGGAGGTCGGATCCAGACGGTTTTTACGTCGTTGGAAAGCTTACTCGACGTTCTTTGAAAATGGATCAGGAAATTTCTGATTCTGAGGCCGTCTGGTTCCCCGAAAGTGCACCAGAAGCCTTCGACCGCCTTTTCTCTATCTCGGTGGTCGGTCTTTCGAAATCGCGTGGTGCGGATAAAACGCACGTAACTCCCTCGTTACACGTCGGATTGGGTCGATTTTGGGTTCGTTGGAAAGGTGAGTCAGTGCTCTTCGAAATCCTTCAGGAAGCGTCGCATTCTGAAGTCGTTTGGGCATCCAAAAGTGGGGCGAGAGTAAATGGTGTGGAATTTTTTTGACGTGCCCTGTTCCCGGGAAAACGCTCATAACTCCCTCACTGGAGGTCGGATCTAGACGGTTTTTACGTCGTTGGAAAGCTTACTCGACGGGCTTTCAAAACGGTTCAGGAAATTTCTGATTCTGAGGCCGTCTGGTGCCCCGAAAGTGCATCGGAAGCCTTCGACCACCGTTTCTCGATCTCGGTGGTCGGTCTTTCGAAATCGCGTGGTGCCGATAAAACGCACGTAACTCCCTCGTTACACGTCGGATTGGGTCGATTTTGGGTTCGTTAGAAAGGAGAGTCAGTGATCTTCGAAATCCTTCAGGAAGTGTCGCATTCCGAGGCCGTTTAGGCCTCCAAAAGTGGGGTGAGAGTAAATGGTGCGGAATTTTTCTGACCTGCCCTGTTCCCAGGAAAACGCTCATAACTCTCTCACCGAAGGTCGGATCTGGACGGTTTTTACGTCGTTGGAAATCTTACTCGATGGGCTTTCAAAATGGATCAGGAAATTTCTGATTCCGAGGCCGTCTAGTGCCCCGAAAGCCCGTTGGAAGCGTTCGACCGCCGTTTCTCAATCTAGGTGGTCGGTCTTTCGAAATCGCGTGGTGCGGATAAAACGCACGTAACTCCCTCGTTACACGTCGGATTGGGTCGATTTTGGGTTCGTTGGAAAGGCGAGTCAGTGCTCTTCGAAATCCCTCAGGAAGTGTCGCATTCTAAGGCCGTTTGGGCCTCCAAAAGTGGGACGAGAGTAAATGGTGTGGAATTGTTCTGACGTGCCCTGTTCCTGGGAAAACGCTCATAACTCCCTCACCGGAGGTCGGGTCTGGACGGTTTTTATGTCGTTGGAAAGCTTACTCGACGGGCTTTCAAAACGGATCAACAAATTTCTGATTCTGAGGCCGTCTGGTGCCCCGAAAGCGCATCGGAAGCCTTTGACCGCCGTTTCTCGATCTCGGTGGTCGGTCTTTTGAAATCGCGTGGTGCGGATAAAACGCACGTAACTCCCTCGTTACACGTCGGATTGGGTCGATTTTGGGTTCGTTGGAAAGGCGAGTCAGTGCTCTTCGAAATCCTTTAGGAAGCGTCGCATTCCGAGGCCGTTTGGGCCTCCAAAAGTGGGGCGAGAGTAAATGGTGCGGAATTTTTTCGACGTGCCCTGTTCCCGGGAAAATGCTCATAACTCCCTCACCGGAGGTCGGATCTGGACAGTTTTTACGTCGTTGGAAAGCTTACTCGACGGGCTTTCAAAACGGATCAGGAAATTTCTGATTCCGAGGCCGTCTGGTGCCCTAAAAGTGCACCGGAAGCCTTCAACCTCCGTTTCTCGATCTCGGTGGTCGGTCTTTCGAAATCGTGTGGTGCCGATAAAACGCACGTAACTCCCTCGTTACACGTCGGATTGGGTCGATTTTGGGTTCGTTGGAAAGGCGAGTCAGTGCTCTTTGAAATCCTTCAGGAAGCGTCGCATTCCGAGGCCGTTTGGGCCTCTAAAAGTGGGGCGAGAGTAAATGGTGCGGAATTTTTCCGACGTACCTTGTTCCCGGGAAAACGCTCATAACTCCCTCACTGGAGGTCGGATCTGGACAGTTTTTACGTCGTTGGAAAGCTTACTCGACGGGCTTTCAAAACGGATCAGGAAATTTCTGATTCTGAGGACGTATGGTGCCCCGAAAGCGCGCCGGAAGCCTTCGACCGCTGTTTCTCGATCTCGGTGGTCGGTCTTTTGAAATCGCGTGGTGCGGATAAAACGCACGTAACTCCCTCGTTACATGTCGGATTGGGTCAATTTTGGGTTCGTTAGAAAGGCGAGTCAGTGCTCTTCGAAATCCTTCAGGAAGCGTCACATTCTGAGGCCGTTTGGGCCTCCAAAAGTGGGGCGAGAGTAAATGGTGCAGAATTTTTCCGACGTGCCCTGTTCCCGGGAAAACGCTCATAACTCCCTCACTAGAGGTCGGATCTGGACGGTTTTTACGTCGTTGGAAAGCTTACTCGACGGGCTTTCAAAACGGATCAGGAAATTTCTCATTCTGAGGCCGTCTGGTGCCCCGAAAGCGCGCCGGAAGCCTTCGACCACCGTTTCTCGATCTCGGTGGTCGGTCTTTTGAAATCGCGTGGTGCGGATAAAACGCACGTAACTCCCTCGTTACACGTCGGATTGGGTCGATTTTGGGTTCGTTAGAAAGGCGAGTCAGTGCTCTTCGAAATCCTTCAGGAAGCGTCGCATTCTGAGGCCGTTTGGGCCTCCAAAAGTGGGGCGAGAGTAAATGGTGCAGAATTTTTCCGACGTGCCCTGTTCCCGGGAAAACGCTCATAACTCCCTCACCGGAGGTCGGATCTAGACGGTTTTTATGTCGTTGGAAAGCTTACTCGACGGGATTTCAAAACGGTTTAGGAAATTTCTGATTTCGAGGCCGTCTGGTGCCCTGAAAGCACGTCGGAAACCTTCGACCACCGTTTCTCGATCTCGGTGGTCGGTCTTTCGAAATCGCGTGGTGCCGATAAAACGCACGTAACTCCCTCGTTACACATCGGATTGGGTCAATTTTGGGTTCGTTGGAAAGGCGAGTCAGTGCTCTTCGAAATCCCTCAGGAAGTGTCGTATTCTAAGGCCGTTTGGGCCTCCAAAAGTGGGGCGAGAGTAAATGGTGTGGAATTTTTCCGACGTGCCCTGTTCCCGTGAAAACGCTCATAACTCCCTCACCGGAGGTCGGATCTGGACGGTTTTTACGTTGTTGGAAAGCTTACTCGACGGGCTTTCAAAACGAATGAGGAAATTTCTGATTCCGAGGCCGTCTGGTGTCCCAAAAGCAGGGCGGAAGCCTTCGACCGCTGTTTCTCGATCTCGGTGGTCGGTCTTTTGAAATCGCGTGGTGTGGATAAAACGCACGTAACTTCCTCGTTACACGTCGGATTGGGTCGATTTTGGATTCGTTGGAAAGGCGAGTCAGTGCTCTTCGAAATCCTTCAGGAAGCGTCGCATTCTGAAGCCGTTTGGGCCTCCAAAAGTGGGGTGAGAGTAAATGGTGCGGAATTTTTCCGACGTGCCCTGTTCCCGGGAAAACGCTCATAACTCCCTCACCGGAGGTCGGATCTAGAAGGTTTTTACGTCGTTGGAAAGCTTACTCGACGGGATTTCAAAACGGTTTAGGAAATTTCTGATTCCGAGGCCGTCTGGTGCCCTGAAAGCACGTCGGAAGCCTTCGACCACCGTTTCTCGATCTCGGTGGTCGGTCTTTCGAAATCGTGTGGTGCCGATAAAACGCACGTAACTCCCTCGTTACACATCGGATTGGGTCGATTTTGGGTTCGTTGGAAAGGCGAGTCAGTGCTCTTCGAAATAGGAAGGGTCGCATTCTATGGCCGTTTGGTCCTCCAAAAGTGGGGCGAGAGTAAATGGTGCGAAATTGTTCTGACGTGCCCTGTTCCCGGGAAAACGCTCATAACTCCCTCACCGGAGGTCGGGTCTGGACGGTTTTTATGTCGTTGGAAAGCTTACTCGACGGGCTTTCAAAATGGATCAGGAAATTTCTGATTCTGAGGCCGTATGGTGCCCCGAAAGTGCACCGGAAGCCTTTGACCGCCGTTTCTCGATCTCGGTGGTCGGTGTTTTGAAATCGCGTGGTGCGGATAAAACGCACGTAACTCCCTCGTTACACGTCGGATTGGGTCGATTTTGGGTTCGTTGGAAAGACGAGTCAGTGCTCTTCGAAATCCTTTAGGAAGCGTCACATTTTGAAGCCGTTTGGGCCTCCAAAAGTGGGGCGAGAGTAAATGGTGCAGAATTTTTCCGACGTGCCCTGTTCCTGGGAAAACGCTCATAACTCCCTCACCGGAGGTCGGATCTAGACGGTTTTTACTTCGTTGGAAAGCTTACTCGACGGGCTTTCAAAATGGATGATGAAATTTCTGATTCCGAGGCCGTCTGGTGCCCCGAAAGCACGCCGGAAGCCTTCAACCGCTGTTTCTCGATCTCGGTGGTCGGTCTTTTGAAATCGCGTGGTGCGGATAAAACGCACGTAACTCCCTCGTTACACGTCGGATTGGGTCGATTTTGGGTTCGTTGGAAAGGCGAGTCAGTGATCTTCGAAATCCCTCAGGAAGTGTCGCATTCTAAGGCCGTTTGGGCCTCCAAAAGTGGGGCGAGAGTAAATGGTGCGAAATTGTTCTTACGTGCCCTGTTCCCGGGAAAACGCTCATAACTCCCTCACCGGAGGTCGGGTCTGGACGGTTTTTATGTCGTTGGAAAGCTTACTCGACGGGCTTTCAAAACGGATCAGCAAATTTCTGATTCTGAGGCCGTCTGGTGCCCCGAAAACCCGTCGGAAGCCTTTGACCGCCGTTTCTCGATCTCGGTGGTCGGTCTTTTGAAATCGCGTGGTGCGGATAAAACGCACGTAACTCCCTCGTTACACATCGGATTGGGTCGATTTTGGGTTCGTTGAAAAGGCGAGTCAGTGCTCTTTGAAATCCTTCAGGAAGCGTCACATTCCGAGGCCGTTTGGGCCTCCAAAAGTGGGGCGAGAGTAAATGGTTCGGAATTTTTCTTACGTGCCCTGTTCCCGGGAAAACGCTCATAACTCCCTCACTGGAGGTCGGATCTGGACGGTTTTTACGTCGTTCGAAAGCTTACTCGACGGGCTTTCAAAACGGATCAGGAAATTTCTGATTCTGAGGCCGTCTGGTGCCCCGAAAGCACGCCGGAAGCCTTCGACTGCCGTTTCTCGATCTCGGTGGTCGGTCTTTCGAAATCGCGTGGTGCGGATAAAACGCACGTAACTCCCTCGTTACACGTCGGATTGGGTCGATTTTGGGTTCGTTAGAAAGGCGAGTCAGTGCTCTTCGAAATCCTTCAGGAAGCGTCGCATTCTGAGGCCGTTTGTGCCTCTAAAAGTGGGGCGAGAGTAAATGGTGCGGAATTTTTCCGACGTGCCCTGTTCCTGGGAAAACGCTCATAACTCCCTCACCGGAGGTCGGATCTAGAAGGTTTTTACGTCGTTGGAAAGCTTACTCGATGGGCTTTCAAAACCGATGAGGAAATTTCTGATTCTGAGGCCGTCTGGTGCCCAGAAAGTGCGCCAGAAGCCTTCGACCGCCGTTTCTCGATCTCGGTGGTCGGTCTTTCGAAATCGCGTGGTGCGGATAAAACGCACGTAACTCCCTCGTTACACGTCGGATTGGGTCGATTTTGGGTTCGTTGGAAAGGCGAGTCAGTGCTCTTCGAAATCCTTGAGGAAACGTCGCATTCGGAGGCCGTTTGTGCCTCCAAAAGTGGGGCGAGAGTAAATGGTGCGAAATTTTTCTGACGTGCCCTGTTCCCGGGAAAACGCTCATAACTCCCTCACCGGAGGTCGGATCTGGACGGTTTTTACGTCGTTGGAAAGCTTACTCGATGGGCTTTCAAAACCGATGAAGAAATTTCTGATTCTGAGGCCGTCTGGTGCCCAGAAAGTGCGCCAGAAGCCTTCGACTGCCGTTTCTCGATCTCGGTGGTCGGTCTTTCGAAATCGCGTGGTGCGGATAAAACGCACGTAACTCCCTCGTTACACGTCGGATTGGGTCGATTTTGGGTTCGTTAGAAAGGCGAGTCAGTGCTCTTCGAAATCCTTCAGGAAGCGTCGCATTCTGAGGCCGTTTGTGCCTCTAAAAGTGGGGCGAGAGTAAATGGTGCGGAATTTTTCCGACGTGCCCTGTTCCTGGGAAAACGCTCATAACTCCCTCACCGGAGGTCGGATCTAGAAGGTTTTTACGTCGTTGGAAAGCTTACTCGACGGGCTTTCAAAACGGTTTAGGAAATTTCTGATTCCGAGGCCGTCTGGTGCCCTGAAAGCACGTCGGAAGCCTTCGACCACCGTTTCTCGATCTCGGTGGTCGGTCTTTCGAAATCGTGTGGTGCCGATAAAACGCACGTAACTCCCTCGTTACACATCGGATTGGGTCGATTTTGGGTTCGTTGGAAAGGCGAGTCAGTGCTCTTCGAAATCCCACAGGAAGTGTCGCATTCTAAGGCCGTTTGGTCCTCCAAAAGTGGGGCGAGAGTAAATGGTGCGAAATTATTCTGACGTGCCCTGTTCCCGGGAAAACGCTCATAACTCCCTCACCGGAGGTCGGGTCTGGACGGTTTTTATGTCGTTGGAAAGCTTACTCGACGGGCTTTCAAAACGGATCAGGAAATTTCTGATTCTGAGGCCGTCTGGTGCCCCGAAAGTGCACCGGAAGCCTTTGACCGCCGTTTCTCGATCTCGGTGGTCGGTGTTTTGAAATCGCGTGGTGCGGATAAAACGCACGTAACTCCCTCGTTACACGTCGGATTGGGTCGATTTTGGGTTCGTTGGAAAGACGAGTCAGTGCTCTTCGAAATCCTTCAGGAAGCGTCACATTTTGAAGCCGTTTGGGCCTCCAAAAGTGGGGCGAGAGTAAATGGTGCGGAATTTTTCCGACGTGCCCTGTTCCCGGGAAAACGCTCATAACTCCCTCACCGGAGGTCGGATCTAGACGGTTTTTATGTCGTTGGAAAGCTTACTCGACGGTCTTTGAAAATGGATCAGGAAATTTCTGATTCTGATTCCGTCTGGTGCCCCGAAAGCGCACCGGAAGCCTTCGACCGCCTTTTCTCTATCTCGGTGGTCGGTCTTTCGAAATCGCGTGGTGCGGATAAAACGCACGTAACTCCCTCGTTACACGTCGGATTGGGTCGATTTAGGGTTCGTTGGAAAGGCGAGTCAGTGCTCTTCGAAATCCTTCAGGAAGCGTCACATTCCGAGGCCGTTTGGGCCTCCAAAAGTAGGGTGAGAGTAAATGGTTCGGAATTTTTCTGACGTGCCCTGTTCCCGGGAAAACGCTCATAACTCCCTCACTGGAGGTCGGATCTGGACGGTTTTTACGTCGTTCGAAAGCTTACTCGACGGGCTTTCAAAACGGATCAGGAAATTTCTGATTCTGAGGCCGTCTGGTGCCCCAAAAGTGTGCCGGAAGCCTTCGACCGCCGTTTCTCGATCTCGGTGGTCGGTCTTTCGAAATCGCGTGGTGCGGATAAAACGCACCTAACTCCCTCGTTACATGTCGGATTGGGTCGATTTTGGGTTCGTTGGAAAGGGGAGTCAGTGCTCTTCGAAATCCTTCAGGAAGCGTCGCATTCCGAGGCCGTTTGGGCCTCCAAAAGTGGGGCGAGAGTAAATGGTACGGAATTTTTCCGACGTGCCCTGTTCCCGGGAAAATGCTCATAACTCCCTCACCGGAGGTCAGATCTGGACGATTTTTTCGTCGTTGGAAAGCTTACTCGACGGGCTTTCAAAACCGATGAGGAAATTTCTGATTCCGAGGCCGTCTGGTGCCCCGAAAGCACGGCGGAAGCCTTCGACCGCCATTTCTCGATCTCGGTGGTCGGTCTTTTGAAATCGCGTGGTGCGGATAAAACGCACGTAACTTCCTCGTTACACGTCGGATTGGGTCGATTTTGGGTTCGTTGGAAAGGCGAGTCAGCTCTCTTCGAAATCCTTCAGGAAGCGTCGCATTCCGAGGCCGTTTGTGCCTTCAAAAGTGGGGCGAGAGTAAATGGTGTGGAATTTTTCCGACGTGCCCTGTTCCCGGGAAAACGCTCATAACTCCCTCACCGGAGGTCGGATCTGGACGGTTTTTACGTCGTTGGAAAGCTTACTCGACGGGCTTTCAAAACGGATCAGCAAATTTCTAATTCCGAGGCCTTCTGGTGCCCCGAAAGCACGGCGGAAGCCTTCGAACGCCGTTTCTCGATCTCGGTGGTCGGTCTTTTGAAATCGCGTGGTGTGGATAAAACGCACGTAACTCCCTCGTTACACGTCGGATTGGGTCGATTTTGGGTTCGTTGGAAAGGCGAGTCAGTGTTCTTCGAAATCCCTTAGGAAGCGTCGCATTCCGAGGCCGTTTGTGCCTTCAAAAGTGGGGCGAGAGTAAATGGTGTGGAATTTTTCCGACGTGCCCTGTTCCCGGGAAAACGCTCATAACTCCCTCACCGGAGGTCGGATCTGGACGGTTTTTACGTCGTTGGAAAGCTTACTCGACGGGCTTTCAAAACGGATCAGCAAATTTCTAATTCCGAGGCCTTCTGGTGCCCCGAAAGCACGGCGGAAGCCTTCGATCGCCGTTTCTCGATCTCGGTGGTCGGTCTTTCGAAATCGCGTGGTGCGGATAAAACGCACGTAACTCCCTCGGTACACGTCGGATTGGGTCGATTTTGGGTTCGTTGGAAAGGCGAGTCAGTGCTCTTAGAAATCCTTGAGGAAGCGTCGCATTCCGAGGCTGTTTGGGCCTCCAAAAGTGGGGCGAGAGTAAATGGTGCGGAATTTTTCTGACGTGCCCTGTTCCCCGGAAAATGCTCATAACTCCCTCACCGGAGGTCGGATCTGGACTGTTTTTACGTCGTCGGAAAGCTTACTCGACCGGCTTTCAAAACAGATCAGGAAATTTCTGATTCTGAGGTCGTCTGGTGCCCCGAAAGCGCGCCGGAAGCCTTCGACCGCCGTTTCTCGATCTCGGTGGTCGGTCTTTTGAAATCGCGTGGTGCGGATAAAACGCACGTAACTCCCTCGTTACACGTCGGATTGGGTCGATTTTGGGTTCGTTGGAAAGGCGAGTCAGTGCTCTTCGAAATCCCTCAAGAAGCGTCACATTCCGAGGCCGTTTGGGCCTCCAAAAGTGGGGCGAGAGTAAATGGTGCGAAATTTTTCTGACGTGCCCTGTTCCCGGGAAAACGCTCATAACTCCCTCACCGGAGGTCGGATCTGGACGGTTTTTACGTCGTTGGAAAGCTTACTCGACGGGCTTTCAAAACGGATCAGGAAATTTCTGATTCCGAGGCCGTCTGGTGCCCCAAAAGCACGGCGGAAGCCTTCGACCTCCGTTTCTCGATCTCGGTGGTCGGTCTTTCGAAATCGCGTGGTGCGGATAAAACGCACGTAACTCCCTCGTTACACGTCGGATTGGGTCGATTTTGGGTTCGTTGGAAAGGCGAGTCAGTGCTCTTCGAAATCCTTGAGGAAGCGTCGCATTCGGAGGCCGTTTGTGCCTCCAAAAGTGGGGCGAGAGTAATTGGTGCGAAATTTTTCTAACGTGCCCTGTTCCCGGGAAAACGCTCATAACTCCCTCACTGGAGGTCGGATCTGGACGGTTTTTACGTCGTTGGAAAGCTTACTCGACGGGCTTTCAAAACGGTTCAGGAAATTTCTAATTCTGAGGCTGTCTGGTGCCCCGAAATTGCGTCAGAAACCTTCGACCACCGTTTCTCGATCTCGGTGGTCGGTCTTTCGAAATCGGGTGGTGCCGATAAAACGCACGTAACTCCCTCGTTACACGTCGGATTGGGTCGATTTTGGGTTCGTTGGAAAGGCGAGTCAGTGCTCTTCGAAATCCCTCAAGAAGCGTCACATTCCGAGGCCGTTTGGGCCTCCAAAAGTGGGGCGAGAGTAAATGGTGCGAAATTTTTCTGACGTGCCCTGTTCCCGGGAAAACGCTCATAACTCCCTCACCGGAGGTCGGATCTGGACGGTTTTTACGTCGTTGGAAAGCTTACTCGATGGGCTTTCAAAACCGATGAGGAAATTTCTGATTCTGAGGCCGTCTGGTGCCCAGAAAGTGTGCCAGAATCCTTCGACCGCCGTTTCTCGATCTCGGTGGTCGGTCTTTCGAAATCGCGTGGTGCGGATAAAACGCACGTAACTCCCTCGTTACACGTCGGATTGGGTCGATTTTGGGTTCGTTGGAAAGGCGAGTCAGTGTTCTTCGAAATCCTTTAGGAAGCGTCGTATTCTGAGGCCGTTTGAGCCTTCAAAAGTGGGACGAGAGTAAATGGTACGGAATTTTTCCGACGTGCCCTGTTCCTAGGAAAACGCTCATAACTCCCTCACCGGAGGTCGGATCTGGACGGTTTTTACGTCGTTGGAAAGCTTACTCGACGGGCTTTCAAAACAGATGAGGAAATTTCTGATTCTGAGGCCGTCTGGTGTCCCAAAAGCACGGCGGAAGCCTTCAACCGCCGTTTCTCGATCTCGGTGGTCGGTCTTTCGAAATCGCGTGGTGCGGATAAAACGCACGTAACTCCCTCGTTACACGTCGGATTGGGTCGATTTTGGGATCGTTGGAAAGGCGAGTCAGTGCTCTTCGAAATCCTTTAGGAAGCGTCGCATTCCGAGGCCGTTTGGGCCTCCAAAAGTGGGGCGAGAGTAAATGGTGTGGAATTTTTCCGACGTGCCCTGTTCCCGGGAAAACGCTCATAACTCCCTCACCGGAGGTCGGATTGGACGGTTTTTACGTCGTTGGAAAGCTTACTCGATGGGCTTTCAAAACGGATTAAGAAATTTCTGATTCCGAGGCCGTCTAGTGCCCCGAAAGCGCGCCGGAAGTCTTTGACCGCCATTTCTCGATCTCGGTGGTCGATCTTTTGAAATCGCGTGGTGCGGATAAAACACACGTAACTCCCTCGTTACACGTCGGATTCGGTCGATTTTGGGTTCGTTGGCAAGGCGAGTCAGTGCTCTTCGAAATCCTTCAGGAAGCGTCGCATTCTGAGGACGTTTGGGCCTCCAAAAGTGGGGCGAGAGTAAATGGTGCGGAATTTTTTCGACGTGCCCTGTTCCGGGGAAAATGCGCATAACTCCCTCACCAGAGGTCGGATCTAGACGGTTTTTACGTCGTGGGAAAGCTTACTCGACGGGCTTTCAAAACGGATTAGGAAATTTCTGATTCCGAGGCCGTCTGGTGCCCCGAAAGTGCACCGGAAGCCTTCGACCGCCGTTTCTCGATCTCGGTGGTCGGTCTTTTGAAATTGCGTGGTGCGGATAAAACGCACGTAACTCCCTTGTTACACGTCGGATTGGGTCGATTTTGGGTTCGTTGGAAAGGCGAGTCAGTGCTCTTCGAAATCCTTCAGGAAGCGTCGCATTCCGAGGCCGTTTGGGCCTCCAAAAGTGGGGCGAGAGTAAATGGTGCGGAATTTTTCCGACGTGCCCTGTTCCCGAGAAAATGCTCATAACTCCCTCACCGGAGGTCGGATCTGCACGGTTTTTACGTCGTTGGAAAGCTTACTCGACGGGCTTTCAAAACGGATCAGGAAATTTCTGATTCCGAGGCCGTCTGGTGCCCCAAAAGCACGGCGGAAGCCTTCGACCGCCGTTTCTCGATCTCGGTGGTCGGTCTTTCGAAATCGCGTGGTGCGGATAAAACGCACGTAACTCCCTCGTTACACGTCGGATTGGGTCGATTTTGGGTTCGTTGGAAAGGCGAGTCAGTGCTCTTCGAAATCCTTGAGGAAACGTCGCATTCGGAGGCCGTTTGTGCCTCCAAAAGTGGGGCGAGAGTAAATGGTGCGAAATTTTTCTGACGTGCCCTGTTCCCGGGAAAACGCTCATAACTCCCTCACCGGAGGTCGGATCTGGACGGTTTTTACGTCGTTGGAAAGCTTACTCGATGGGCTTTCAAAACCGATGAAGAAATTTCTGATTCTGAGGCCGTCTGGTGCCCAGAAAGTGCGCCAGAAGCCTTCGACTGCCGTTTCTCGATCTCGGTGGTCGGTCTTTCGAAATCGCGTGGTGCGGATAAAACGCACGTAACTCCCTCGTTACACGTCGGATTGGGTCGATTTTGGGTTCGTTGGAAAGGCGAGTCAGTGCTCTTCGAAATCCTTTAGGAAGCGTCGCATTCTGAGGCCGTTTGGGCGTCCAAAAGCGGGGCGAGAGTAAAGGGTGCGGAATTTTTCTAACGTGCCCTGTTCCCGGGAAAACGCTCATAACTCCCTCACCGGAGGTCGGATCTGGACGGTTTTTACGTCGTTGGAAAGCTTACTCGATGGGCTTTCAAAACCGATGAGGAAATTTCTGATTCTGAGGCCGTCTGGTGCCCAGAAAGTGCGCCAGAAGCCTTCGACCGCCGTTTCTCGATCTCGGTGGTCGGTCTTTCGAAATCGCGTGGTGCGGATAAAACGCACGTAACTCCCTCGTTACACGTCGGATTGGGTCGATTTTGGGTTCGTTGGAAAGGCGAGTCAGTGCTCTTAGAAATCCTTGAGGAAGCGTCGCATTCCGAGGCCGTTTGGGCCTCCAAAAGTGGGGCGAGAGTAAATGGTGCGGAATTTTTCTGACGTGCCCTGTTCCCCGGAAAATGCTCATAACTCCCTCACCGGAGGTCGGATCTGGACTGTTTTTACGTCGTCGGAAAACTTACTCGACCGGCTTTCAAAACGGATCAGGAAATTTCTGATTCTGAGGCCGTCTGGTGCCCCGAAAGCGCGCCGGAAGCCTTCGACCGCCGTTTCTCGATCTCGGTGGTCGGTCTTTTGAAATCGCGTGGTGCGGATAAAACGCACGTAACTCCCTCGTTACACGTCGGATTGGGTCGATTTTGGGTTCGTTGGAAAGGCGAGTCAGTGCTCTTCGAAATCCTTTAGGAAGCGTCGCATTCTGAGGCCGTTTGGGCCTCCAAAAGCGGGGCGAGAGTAAATGGTGCGGAATTTTTCTGACGTGCCCTGTTCCCGGGAAAACGCTCATAACTCCCTCACCGGAGGTCGGATCTGGACGGTTTTTACGTCGTTGGAAAGCTTACTCGATGGGCTTTCAAAACCGATGAGGAAATTTCTGATTCTGAGGCCGTCTGGTGCCCAGAAAGTGCGCCAGAAGCCTTCGACCGCCGTTTCTCGATCTCGGTGGTCGGTCTTTCGAAATCGCGTGGTGCGGATAAAACGCACGTAACTCCCTCGTTACACGTCGGATTGGGTCGATTTTGGGTTCGTTGGAAAGGCGAGTCAGTGCTCTTAGAAATCCTTGAGGAAGCGTCGCATTCCGAGGCTGTTTGGGCCTCCAAAAGTGGGGCGAGAGTAAATGGTACGGAATTTTTCTGACGTGCCCTGTTCCCCGGAAAATGCTCATAACTCCCTCACCGGAGGTCGGATCTGGACTGTTTTTACGTCGTCGGAAAGCTTACTCGACCGGCTTTCAAAACGGATCAGGAAATTTCTGATTCTGAGGTCGTCTGGTGCCCCGAAAGCGCGCCGGAAGCCTTCGACCGCCGTTTCTCGATCTCGGTGGTCGGTCTTTTGAAATCGCGTGGTGCGGATAAAACGCACGTAACTCCCTCGTTACACGTCGGATTGGGTCGATTTTGGGTTCGTTGGAAAGGCGAGTCAGTGCTCTTCGAAATCCCTCAAGAAGCGTCACATTCCGAGGCCGTTTGGGCCTCCAAAAGTGGGGCGAGAGTAAATGGTGCGAAATTTTTCTGACGTGCCCTGTTCCCGGGAAAACGCTCATAACTCCCTCACCGGAGGTCGGATCTGGACGGTTTTTACGTCGTTGGAAAGCTTACTCGATGGGCTTTCAAAACCGATGAGGAAATTTCTGATTCTGAGGCCGTCTGGTGCCCAGAAAGTGTGCCAGAAGCCTTCGACCGCCGTTTCTCGATCTCGGTGGTCGGTCTTTCGAAATCGCGTGGTGCGGATAAAACGCACGTAACTCCCTCGTTACACGTCGGATTGGGTCGATTTTGGGTTCGTTGGAAAGGCGAGTCAGTGCTCTTCGAAATCCTTTAGGAAGCGTCGCATTCTGAGGCCGTTTGGGCCTCCAAAAGCGGGGCGAGAGTAAATGGTGCGGAATTTTTCTGACGTGCCCTGTTCCCGGGAAAACGCTCATAACTCCCTCACCGGAGGTCGGATCTGGACGGTTTTTACGTCGTTGGAAAGCTTACTCGATGGGCTTTCAAAACCGATGAGGAAATTTCTGATTCTGAGGCCGTCTGGTGCCCAGAAAGTGCGCCAGAAGCCTTCAACCACCGTTTCTCGATCTCGGTGGTCGGTCTTTCGAAATCGCGTGGTGCGGATAAAACGCACGTAACTCCCTCGTTACACGTCGGATTGGGTCGATTTTGGGTTCGTTGGAAAGGCGAGTCAGTGCTCTTGGAAATCCTTTAGGAAGCGTCGCATTCCGAGGCCGTTTGGGCCTCCAAAAGTGGGGCGAGAGTAAATGGTGCGGAATTTTTCTGACGTGCCCTGTTCCCCGGAAAATGCTCATAACTCCCTCACCGGAGGTCGGATCTGGACTGTTTTTACGTCGTCGGAAAGATTACTCGACCGGCTTTCAAAACGGATCAGGAAATTTCTAATTCTGAGGCCGTCTGGTGCCCCAAAAGCGCGCCTGAAGCCTTCGACCGCCGTTTCTCGATCTCGGTGGTCGGTCTTTCGAAATCGCGTGGTGCGGATAAAACGCACGTAACTCCCTCGTTACACGTCGGATTGGGTCGATTTTGGGTTCGTTGGAAAGGCGAGTCAGTGCTCTTGGAAATCCTTTAGGAAGCGTCGCATTCCGAGGCCGTTTGGGCCTCCAAAAGTGGGGCGAGAGTAAATGGTGCGGAATTTTTCTGACGTGCCCTGTTCCCCGGAAAATGCTCATAACTCCCTCACCGGAGGTCGGATCTGGACTGTTTTTACGTCGTCGGAAAGCTTACTCGACCGGCTTTCAAAACGGATCAGGAAATTTCTGATTCTGAGGCCGTCTGGTGCCCCGAAAGCGCGCCGGAAGCCTTCGACCGCCGTTTCTCGATCTCGGTGGTCGGTCTTTTGAAATCGCGTGGTGCGGATAAAACGCACGTAACTCCCTCGTTACACGTCGGATTGGGTCGATTTTGGGTTCGTTGGAAAGGCGAGTCAGTGCTCTTCGAAATCCTTGAGGAAGCGTCGCATTCGGAGGCCGTTTGTGCCTCCAAAAGTGGGGCGAGAGTAAATGGTGCGAAATTTTTCTGACGTGCCCTGTTCCCGGGAAAACGCTCATAACTCCCTCACCGGAGGTCGGATCTGGACGGTTTTTACGTCGTTGGAAAGCTTACTCGACGGGCTTTCAAAACGGTTCAGGAAATTTCTAATTCTGAGGCTGTCTGGTGCCCCGAAATTGCGTCAGAAGCCTTCGACCACCGTTTCTCGATCTCGGTGGTCGGTCTTTCGAAATCGGGTGGTGCCGATAAAACGCACGTAATTCCCTCGTTACACGTCGGATTGGGTCGATTTTGGGTTCGTTGGAAAGGCGAGTCAGTGCTCTTCGAAATCCCTCAAGAAGCGTCACATTCCGAGGCCGTTTGGGCCTCCAAAAGCGGGGCGAGAGTAAATGGTGCGGAATTTTTCTGACGTGCCCTGTTCCCGGGAAAACGCTCATAACTCCCTCACCGGAGGTCGGATCTGGACGGTTTTTACGTCGTTGGAAATCTTACTCGATGGGCTTTCAAAACCGATGAGGAAATTTCTGATTCTGAGGCCGTCTGGTGCCCAGAAAGTGCGCCAGAAGCCTTCGACCGCCGTTTCTCGATCTCGGTGGTCGGTCTTTCGAAATCGCGTGGTGCGGATAAAACGCACGTAACTCCCTCGTTACACGTCGGATTGGGTCGATTTTGGGTTCGTTGGAAAGGCGAGTCAGTGCTCTTAGAAATCCTTGAGGAAGCGTCGCATTCCGAGGCCGTTTGGGCCACCAAAAGTGGGGCGAGAGTACATGGTGCGGAATTTTTCTTACGTGCCCTGTTCCCCGGAAAATGCTCATAACTCCCTCACCGGAGGTCGGATCTGGACTGTTTTTACGTCGTCGGAAAGCTTACTCGACCGGCTTTCAAAACGGATCAGGAAATTTCTGATTCTGAGGCCGTCTGGTGCCCCGAAAGCGCGCCGGAAGCCTTCGACCGCCGTTTCTCGATCTCGGTGGTCGGTCTTTTGAAATCGCGTGGTGCGGATAAAACGCACGTAACTCCCTCGTTACACGTCGGATTGGGTCGATTTTGGGTTCGTTGGAAAGGCGAGTCAGTGCTCTTCGAAATCCTTTAGGAAGCGTCGCATTCTGAGGCCGTTTGGGCCTCTAAAAGTGGGGCGAGAGTAAATGGTGTGGAATTTTTCCGACGTGCCCTGTTCCCGGGAAAACGCTCATAACTCCCTCACCGGAGGTCGGATCTGGACGGTTTTTACGTCGTTGGAAAGCTTACTCGATGGGCTTTCAAAACGGATTAAGAAATTTCTGATTCTGAGGCCGTCTGGTGCCCCGAAAGCACGCCGGAAGGCTTTGACCGCCGTATCTCGATCTCGGTGGTCGGTCTTTCGAAATCGCGTGGTGCGGATAAAACGCACGTAACTCCCTCGTTACACGTCGGATTGGGTCGATTTTGGGTTCGTTGGAAAGGCGAGTCAGTGCTCTTGGAAATCCTTTAGGAAGCGTCGCATTCCGAGGCCGTTTGGGCCTCCAAAAGTGGGACGAGAGTAAATGGTGCGGAATTTTTCTGACGTGCCCTGTTCCCCGGAAAATGCTCATAACTCCCTCACCGGAGGTCGGATCTGGACTGTTTTTACGTCGTCGGAAAGATTACTCGACCGGCTTTCAAAACGGATCAGGAAATTTCTGATTCTGAGGCCGTCTGGTGCCCCGAAAGCGAGCCGGAAGCCTTCGACCGCCGTTTCTCGATCTCGGTGGTCGGTCTTTTGAAATCGCGTGGTGCGGATAAAACGCACGTAACTCCCTCGTTACACGTCGGATTGGGTCGATTTTGGGTTCGTTGGAAAGGCGAGTCAGTGCTCTTCGAAATCCTTGAGGAAGCGTCGCATTCGGAGGCCGTTTGTGCCTCCAAAAGTGGGACGAGAGTAAATGGTGCGAAATTTTTCTGACGTGCCCTGTTCCCGGGAAAACGCTCATAACTCCCTCACTGGAGGTCGGATCTGGACGGTTTTTACGTCGTTGGAAAGCTTACTCGACGGGCTTTCAAAACGATTCAGGAAATTTCTAATTCTGAGGCTGTCTGGTGCCCCGAAATTGCGTCAGAATCCTTCGACCACCGTTTCTCGATCTCGGTGGTCGGTCTTTCGAAATTGGGTGGTGCCGATAAAACGCACGTAATTCCCTCGTTATACGTCGGATTGGGTCGATTTTGGGTTCGTTGGAAAGGCGAGTCAGTGCTCTTCGAAATCCCTCAAGAAGCGTCACATTCCGAGGCCGTTTGGGCCTCCAAAAGCGGGGCGAGAGTAAATGGTGCGGAATTTTTCTGACGTGCCCTGTTCCCGGGAAAACACTCATAACTCCCTCACCGGAGGTCGGATCTGGACGGTTTTTACGTCGTTGGAAAGCTTACTCGATGGGCTTTCAAAACCGATGAGGAAATTTCTGATTCTGAGGCCGTCTGGTGCCCAGAAAGTGCGCCAGAAGCCTTCGACCGCCGTTTCTCGATCTCGGTGGTCGGTCTTTCGAAATCGCGTGGTGCGGATAAAACGCACGTAACTCCCTCGTTACACGTCGGATTGGGTCGGTTTTGGGTTCGTTGGAAAGGTGAGTCAGTGCTCTTCGAAATCCTTTAGGAAGCGTCGCATTCTGAGGCCGTTTGGGCCTCCAAAAGCAGGGCGAGAGTAAATGGTGCGGAATTTTTCTGACGTGCCCTGTTCCCGGGAAAACGCTCATAACTCCCTCACCGGAGGTCGGATCTGGACGGTTTTTACGTCGTTGGAAAGCTTACTCGACGGGCTTTCAAAACCGATGAGAAAATTTCTTATTCTGAGGCCGTCTGGTGCCCAGAAAGTGCGCCAGAAGCCTTCGATCGCCGTTTCTCGATCTCGGTGGTCGGTCTTTCGAAATCGCGTGGTGCGGATAAAACGCACGTAACTCCCTCGTTACACGTCGGATTGGGTCGATTTTGGGTTCGTTGGAAAGGCGAGTCAGTGCTCTTAGAAATCCTTGAGGAAGCGTCGCATTCCGAGGCCGTTTGGGCCTTCAAAAGTGGGGCGAGAGTAAATGGTGCGGAATTTTTCTTACGTGCCCTGTTCCCCGGAAAATGCTCATAACTCCCTCACCGGAGGTCGGATCTGGACTGTTTTTACGTCGTCGGAAAGCTTACTCGACCGGCTTTCAAAACGGATCAGGAAATTTCTGATTCTGAGGCCGTCTGGTGCCCCGAAAGCGCGCCGGAAGCCTTCGACCGCCGTTTCTCGATCTCGGTGGTCGGTCTTTTGAAATCGCGTGGTGCGGATAAAACGCACGTAACTCCCTCGTTACACGTCGGATTGGGTCGATTTTGGGTTCGTTGGAAAGGCGAGTCAGTGCTCTTCGAAATCCTTTAGGAAGCGTCGCATTCTGAGGCCGTTTGGGCCTCCAAAAGCGGGGCGAGAGTAAATGGTGCGGAATTTTTCTGACGTGCCCTGTTCCCGGGAAAATGCTCATAACTCCCTCACCGGAGGTCGGATCTGGACGGTTTTTACGTCGTTGGAAAGCTTACTCGACGGGCTTTCAAAACCGATGAGAAAATTTCTTATTCTGAGGCCGTCTGGTGCCCAGAAAGTGCGCCAGAAGCCTTCGACCGCCGTTTCTCGATCTCGGTGGTCGGTCTTTCGAAATCGCGTGGTGCGGATAAAACGCACGTAACTCCCTCGTTACACGTCGGATTGGGTCGATTTTGGGTTCGTTGGAAAGGCGAGTCAGTGCTCTTGGAAATCCTTTAGGAAGCGTCGCATTCCGAGGCCGTTTGGGCCTCCAAAAGTGGGGCGAGAGTAAATGGTGCGGAATTTTTCTTACGTGCCCTGTTCCCCGGAAAATGCTCATAACTCCCTCACCGGAGGTCGGATCTGGACTGTTTTTACGTCGTCGGAAAGATTACTCGACCGGCTTTCAAAACGGATCAGGAAATTTCTAATTCTGAGGCCGTCTGGTGCCCCAAAAGCGCGCCTGAAGCCTTCGACCGCCGTTTCTCGATCTCGGTGGTCGGTCTTTCGAAATCGCGTGGTGCGGATAAAACGCACGTAACTCCCTCGTTACACGTCGGATTGGGTCGATTTTGGGTTCGTTGGAAAGGCGAGTCAGTGCTCTTTGAAATCCTTGAGGAAGCGTCGCATTCGGAGGCCGTTTGTGCCTCCAAAAGTGGGGCGAGAGTAAATGGTGCGAAATTTTTCTGACGTGCCCTGTTCCCGGGAAAACGCTCATAACTCCCTCACCGGAGGTCGGATCTGGACAGTTTTTACGTCGTTGGAAAGCTTACTCGACGGGCTTTCAAAACGGTTCAGGAAATTTCTAATTCTGAGGCTGTCTGGTGCCCCGAAATTGCGTCAGAAGCCTTCGACCACCGTTTCTCGATCTCGGTGGTCGGTCTTTCGAAATCGGGTGGTGCCGATAAAACGCACGTAATTCCCTCGTTACACGTCGGATTGGGTCGATTTTGGGTTCGTTGGAAAGGCGAGTCAGTGCTCTTCGAAATCCCTCAAGAAGCGTCACATTCCGAGGCCGTTTGGGCCTCCAAAAGCGGGGCGAGAGTAAATGGTGCGGAATTTTTCTGACGTGCCCTGTTCCCGGGAAAACGCTCATAACTCCCTCACCGGAGGTCGGATCTGGACGGTTTTTAGGTCGTTGGAAAGCTTACTCGATGGGCTTTCAAAACCGATGAGGAAATTTCTGATTCTGAGGCCGTCTGGTGCCCAGAAAGTGCGCCAGAAGCCTTCGACCGCCGTTTCTCGATCTCGGTGGTCGGTCTTTCGAAATCGCGTGGTGCGGATAAAACGCACGTAACTCCCTCGTTACACGTCGGATTGGGTCGATTTTGGGTTCGTTGGAAAGGCGAGTCAGTGCTCTTAGAAATCCTTGAGGAAGCGTCGCATTCCGAGGCCGTTTGGGCCTCCAAAAGTGGGGCGAGAGTAAATGGTGCGGAATTTTTCTTACGTGCCCTGTTCCCCGGAAAATGCTCATAACTCCCTCACCGGAGGTCGGATCTGGACTGTTTTTACGTCGTCGGAAAGCTTACTCGACCGGCTTTCAAAACGGATCAGGAAATTTCTGATTCTGAGGCCGTCTGGTGCCCGAAAGCGCGCCGGAAGCCTTCGACCGCCGTTTCTCGATCTCGGTGGTCGGTCTTTTGAAATCGCGTGGTGCGGATAAAACGCACGTAACTCCCTCGTTACACGTCGGATTGGGTCGATTTTGGGTTCGTTGGAAAGGCGAGTCAGTGCTCTTCGAAATCCTTTAGGAAGCGTCGCATTCTGAGGCCGTTTGGGCCTCCAAAAGCGGGGCGAGAGTAAATGGTGCGGAATTTTTCTGACGTGCCCTGTTCCCGGGAAAACGCTCATAACTCCCTCACCGGAGGTCGGATCTGGACGGTTTTTACGTCGTTGGAAAGCTTACTCGATGGGCTTTCAAAACGGATTAAGAAATTTCTGATTCCGAGGCCGTCTAGTGCCCCGAAAGCCGCCGGAAGGCTTTGACCGCCGTTTCTCGATCTCGGTGGTCGGTCTTTTGAAATCGCGTGGTGCGGATAAAACGCACGTAACTCCCTCGTTACACTACGGATTGGGTCGATTTTGGGTTCGTTGGAAAGGCGAGTCAGTGCTCTTTGAAATCCTTCAGGAAGCGTCGCATTCCGAGGCCGTTTGGGCCTCCAAAAGTGGGGCGAGAGTAAATGGTGCGGAATTTTTCTGACGTGCCCTGTTCCCAGGAAAATGCTCATAACTCCCTCACCGGAGGTCGGATCTGGACGGTTTTTACGTCGTTGGAAAGCTTACTCGACGGCTTTCAAAAAGGATCAGGAAATTTCTGATTCCGAGGCCGTCTGGTACCCCAAAAGCACGGCGGAAGCCTTCGACCGCCGTTTCTCGATCTCGGTGGTCGGTCTTTCGAAATCGCGTGGTGCGGATAAAACGCACGTAACTCCCTCGTTACACGTCGGATTGGGTCGATTTTGGGTTCGTTGGAAAGGCGAGTCAGTGCTCTTCGAAATCCTTGAGGAAGCGTCGCATTCGGAGGCCGTTTGTGCCTCCAAAAGTGGGGCGAGAGTAAATGGTGCGAAATTTTTCTGACGTGCCCTGTTCCCTGGAAAACGCTCATAACTCCGTCACCGGAGGTCGGATCTGGACGGTTTTTACGTCGTTGGAAAGCTTACTCGACGGGCTTTCAAAACGGTTCAGGAAATTTCTGATTCTGAGGCCGTCTGGTGCCCCGAAAGCGCGCCGGAAGCCTTCGACCGCCGTTTCTCGATCTCGGTGGTCGGTCTTTTGAAATCGCGTGGTGCGGATAAAACGCACGTAACTCCCTCGTTACACGTCGGATTGGGTCGATTTTGGGTTCGTTGGAAAGGCGAGTCAGTGCTCTTGGAAATCCTTGAGGAAGCGTCGCATTCTGAGGCCGTTTGGACCTCCAAAAGCGGGGCGAGAGTAAATGGTGTGGAATTTTTCCGACGTGCCCTGTTCCCGGGAAAACGCTCATAACTCCCTCACCGGAGGTCGGATCTGGACGGTTTTTACGTCGTTGGAAAGCTTACTCGATGGGCTTTCAAAACGGATTAAGAAATTTCTGATTCCGAGGCCGTCTAGTGCCCCGAAAGCGCGCCGGAAGGCTTTGACCGCCGTTTCTCGATCTCGGTGGTCGGTCTTTTGAAATCGCGTGGTGCGGATAAAACGCACGTAACTCCCTCGTTACACTACGGATTGGGTCGATTTTGGGTTCGTTGGAAAGGCGAGTCAGTGCTCTTTGAAATCCTTCAGGAAGCGTCGCATTCCGAGGCCGTTTGGGCCTCCAAAAGTGGGGCGAGAGTAAATGGTGCGGAATTTTTCTGACGTGCCTTGTTCCCAGGAAAATGCTCATAACTCCCTCACCGGAGGTCGGATCTGGACGGTTTTTACGTCGTTGGAAAGCTTACTCGACGGGCTTTCAAAACCGATGAGAAAATTTCTTATTCTGAGGCCGTCTGGTGCCCAGAAAGTGCGCCAGAAGCCTTCGACCGCCGTTTCTCGATCTCGGTGGTCGGTCTTTCGAAATCGCGTGGTGCGGATAAAACGCACGTAACTCCCTCGTTACACGTCGGATTGGGTCGATTTTGGGTTCGTTGGAAAGGCGAGTCAGTGCTCTTGGAAATCCTTTAGGAAGCGTCGCATTCCGAGGCCGTTTGGGCCTCCAAAAGTGGGGCGAGAGTAAATGGTGCGGAATTTTTCTGACGTGCCCTGTTCCCCGGAAAATGCTCATAACTCCCTCACCGGAGGTCGGATCTGGACTGTTTTTACGTCGTCGGAAAGATTACTCGACCGGCTTTCAAAACGGATCAGGAAATTTCTAATTCTGAGGCCGTCTGGTGCCCCAAAAGCGCGCCTGAAGCCTTCGACCGCCGTTTCTCGATCTCGGTGGTCGGTCTTTCGAAATCGCGTGGTGCGGATAAAACGCACGTAACTCCCTCGTTACACGTCGGATTGGGTCGATTTTGGGTTCGTTGGAAAGGCGAGTCAGTGCTCTTGGAAATCCTTTAGGAAGCGTCGCATTCCGAGGCCGTTTGGGCCTCCAAAAGTGGGGCGAGAGTAAATGGTGCGGAATTTTTCTGACGTGCCCTGTTCCCCGGAAAATGCTCATAACTCCCTCACCGGAGGTCGGATCTGGACTGTTTTTACGTCGTCGGAAAGCTTACTCGACCGGATTTCAAAACGGATCAGGAAATTTCTGATTCTGAGGCCGTCTGGTGCCCCGAAAGCGCGTCGGAAGCCTTCGACCGCCGTTTCTCGATCTCGGTGGTCGGTCTTTTGAAATCGCGTGGTGCGGATAAAACGCACGTAACTCCCTCGTTACACGTCGGATTGGGTCGATTTTGGGTTCGTTGGAAAGGCGAGTCAGTGCTCTTCGAAATCCTTGAGGAAGCGTCGCATTCGGAGGCCGTTTGTGCCTCCAAAAGTGGGGCGAGAGTAAATGGTGCGAAATTTTTCTGACGTGCCCTGTTCCCGGGAAAACGCTCATAACTCCCTCACCGGAGGTCGGATCTGGACGGTTTTTACGTCGTTGGAAAGCTTACTCGACGGGCTTTCAAAACGGTTCAGGAAATTTCTAATTCTGAGGCTGTCTGGTGCCCCGAAATTGCGTCAGAAGCCTTCGACCACCGTTTCTCGATCTCGGTGGTCGGTCTTTCGAAATCGGGTGGTGCCGATAAAACGCACGTAATTCCCTCGTTACACGTCGGATTGGGTCGATTTTGGGTTCATTGGAAAGGCGAGTCAGTGCTCTTCGAAATCCCTCAAGAAGCGTCACATTCCGAGGCCGTTTGGGCCTCCAAAAGCGGGGCGAGAGTAAATGGTGCGGAATTTTTCTGACGTGCCCTGTTCCCGGGAAAACGCTCATAACTCCCTCACCGGAGGTCGGATCTGGACGGTTTTTAGGTCGTTGGAAAGCTTACTCGATGGGCTTTCAAAACCGATGAGGAAATTTCTGATTCTGAGGCCGTCTGGTGCCCAGAAAGTGCGCCAGAAGCCTTCGACCGCCGTTTCTCGATCTCGGTGGTCGGTCTTTCGAAATCGCGTGGTGCGGATAAAACGCACGTAACTCCCTCGTTACACGTCGGATTGGGTCGATTTTGGGTTCGTTGGAAAGGCGAGTCAGTGCTCTTAGAAATCCTTGAGGAAGCGTCGCATTCTGAGGCCGTTTGGGCCTCCAAAAGTGGGGCGAGAGTAAATGGTGCGGAATTTTTCTGACGTGCCCTGTTCCCCGGAAAATGCTCATAACTCCCTCACCGGAGGTCGGATCTGGACTGTTTTTACGTCGTCGGAAAGCTTACTCGACCGGCTTTCAAAACGGATCAGGAAATTTCTGATTCTGAGGCCGTCTGGTGCCCCGAAAGCGCGCCGGAAGCCTTCGACCGCCGTTTCTCGATCTCGGTGGTCGGTCTTTTGAAATCGCGTGGTGCGGATAAAACGCACGTAACTCCCTCGTTACACGTCGGATTGGGTCGATTTTGGGTTCGTTGGAAAGGCGAGTCAGTGCTCTAGGAAATCCTTGAGGAAGCGTCGCATTCCGAGGCCGTTTGGGCCTCCAAAAGTGGGGCGAGAGTAAATGGTGTGGAATTTTTCTGACGTGCCCTGTTCCCCGGAAAATGCTCATAACTCCCTCACCGGAGGTCGGATCTGGACTGTTTTTACGTCGTCGGAAAGCCTACTCGACCGGTTTTCAAAACGGATCAGGAAATTTCTGATTCTGAGGCCGTCTGGTGCCCCGAAAGCGCGCCGGAAGCCTTCGACCGCCGTTTCTCGATCTCGGTGGTCGGTCTTTTGAAATCGCGTGGTGCGGATAAAACGCACGTAACTCCCTCGTTACACGTCGGATTGGGTCGATTTTGGGTTCGTTGGAAAGGCGAGTCAGTGCTCTTGGAAATCCTTGAGGAAGCGTCGCATTCTGAGGCCGTTTGGACCTCCAAAAGCGGGGCGAGAGTAAATGGTGTGGAATTTTTCCGACGTGCCCTGTTCCCGGGAAAACGCTCATAACTCCCTCACCGGAGGTCGGATCTGGACGGTTTTTACGTCGTTGGAAAGCTTACTCGATGGGCTTTCAAAACGGATTAAGAAATTTCTGATTCCGAGGCCGTCTAGTGCCCCGAAAGCGCGCCGGAAGGCTTTGACCGCCGTTTCTCGATCTCGGTGGTCGGTCTTTTGAAATCGCGTGGTGCGGATAAAACGCACGTAACTCCCTCGTTACACTACGGATTGGGTCGATTTTGGGTTCGTTGGAAAGGCGAGTCAGTGCTCTTTGAAATCCTTCAGGAAGCGTCGCATTCCGAGGCCGTTTGGGCCTCCAAAAGTGGGGCGAGAGTAAATGGTGCGGAATTTTTCTGACGTGCCTTGTTCCCAGGAAAATGCTCATAACTCCCTCACCGGAGGTCGGATCTGGACGGTTTTTACGTCGTTGGAAAGCTTACTCGACGGGCTTTCAAAACCGATGAGAAAATTTCTTATTCTGAGGCCGTCTGGTGCCCAGAAAGTGCGCCAGAAGCCTTCGACCGCCGTTTCTCGATCTCGGTGGTCGGTCTTTCGAAATCGCGTGGTGCGGATAAAACGCACGTAACTCCCTCGTTACATGTCGGATTGGGTCGATTTTGGGTTCGTTGGAAAGGCGAGTCAGTGCTCTTGGAAATCCTTTAGGAAGCGTCGCATTCCGAGGCCGTTTGGGCCTCCAAAAGTGGGGCGAGAGTAAATGGTGCGGAATTTTTCTAACGTGCCCTGTTCCCCGGAAAATGCTCATAACTCCCTCACCGGAGGTCGGATCTGGACTGTTTTTACGTCGTCGGAAAGATTACTCGACCGGCTTTCAAAACGGATCAGGAAATTTCTAATTCTGAGGCCGTCTGGTGCCCCAAAAGCGCGCCTGAAGCCTTCGACCGCCGTTTCTCGATCTCGGTGGTCGGTCTTTCGAAATCGCGTGGTGCGGATAAAACGCACGTAACTCCCTCGTTACACGTCGGATTGGGTCGATTTTGGGTTCGTTGGAAAGGCGAGTCAGTGCTCTTGGAAATCCTTTAGGAAGCGTCGCATTCCGAGGCCGTTTGGGCCTCCAAAAGTGGGGCGAGAGTAAATGGTGCGGAATTTTTCTGACGTGCCCTGTTCCCCGGAAAATGCTCATAACTCCCTCACCGGAGGTCGGATCTGGACTGTTTTTACGTCGTCGGAAAGCTTACTCGACCGGATTTCAAAACGGATCAGGAAATTTCTGATTCTGAGGCCGTCTGGTGCCCCGAAAGCGCGCCGGAAGCCTTCGACCGCCGTTTCTCGATCTCGGTGGTCGGTCTTTTGAAATCGCGTGGTGCGGATAAAACGCACGTAACTCCCTCGTTACACGTCGGATTGGGTCGATTTTGGGTTCGTTGGAAAGGCGAGTCAGTGCTCTTCGAAATCCTTGAGGAAGCGTCGCATTCGGAGGCCGTTTGTGCCTCCAAAAGTGGGGCGAGAGTAAATGGTGCGAAATTTTTCTGACGTGCCCTGTTCCCGGGAAAACGCTCATAACTCCCTCACCGGAGGTCGGATCTGGACGGTTTTTACGTCGTTGGAAAGCTTACTCGACGGGCTTTCAAAACGGTTCAGGAAATTTCTAATTCTGAGGCTGTCTGGTGCCCCGAAATTGCGTCAGAAGCCTTCGACCACCGTTTCTCGATCTCGGTGGTCGGTCTTTCGAAATCGGGTGGTGCCGATAAAACGCACGTAATTCCCTCGTTACACGTCGGATTGGGTCGATTTTGGGTTCGTTGGAAAGGCGAGTCAGTGCTCTTCGAAATCCCTCAAGAAGCGTCACATTCCGAGGCCGTTTGGGCCTCCAAAAGCGGGGCGAGAGTAAATGGTGCGGAATTTTTCTGACGTGCCCTGTTCCCGGGAAAACGCTCATAACTCCCTCACCGGAGGTCGGATCTGGACGGTTTTTAGGTCGTTGGAAAGCTTACTCGATGGGCTTTCAAAACCGATGAGGAAATTTCTGATTCTGAGGCCGTCTGGTGCCCAGAAAGTGCGCCAGAAGCCTTCGACCGCCGTTTCTCGATCTCGGTGGTCGGTCTTTCGAAATCGCGTGGTGCGGATAAAACGCACGTAACTCCCTCGTTACACGTCGGATTGGGTCGATTTTGGGTTCGTTGGAAAGGCGAGTCAGTGCTCTTAGAAATCCTTGAGGAAGCGTCGCATTCCGAGGCCGTTTGGGCCTCCAAAAGTGGGGCGAGAGTAAATGGTGCGGAATTTTTCTGACGTGCCCTGTTCCCCGGAAAATGCTCATAACTCCCTCACCGGAGGTCGGATCTGGACTGTTTTTACGTCGTCGGAAAGCTTACTCGACCGGCTTTCAAAACGGATCAGGAAATTTCTGATTCTGAGGCCGTCTGGTGCCCCGAAAGCGCGCCGGAAGCCTTCGACCGCCGTTTCTCGATCTCGGTGGTCGGTCTTTTGAAATCGCGTGGTGCGGATAAAACGCACGTAACTCCCTCGTTACACGTCGGATTGGGTCGATTTTGGGTTCGTTGGAAAGGCGAGTCAGTGCTCTTCGAAATCCTTTAGGAAGCGTCGCATTCTGAGGCCGTTTGGGCCTCCAAAAGCGGGGCGAGAGTAAATGGTGCGGAATTTTTCTGACGTGCCCTGTTCCCGGGAAAACGCTCATAACTCCCTCACCGGAGGTCGGATCTGGACGGTTTTTACGTCGTTGGAAAGCTTACTCGATGGGCTTTCAAAACGGATTAAGAAATTTCTGATTCCGAGGCCGTCTAGTGCCCCGAAAGCCGCCGGAAGGCTTTGACCGCCGTTTCTCGATCTCGGTGGTCGGTCTTTTGAAATCGCGTGGTGCGGATAAAACGCACGTAACTCCCTCGTTACACTACGGATTGGGTCGATTTTGGGTTCGTTGGAAAGGCGAGTCAGTGCTCTTTGAAATCCTTCAGGAAGCGTCGCATTCCGAGGCCGTTTGGGCCTCCAAAAGTGGGGCGAGAGTAAATGGTGCGGAATTTTTCTGACGTGCCCTGTTCCCAGGAAAATGCTCATAACTCCCTCACCGGAGGTCGGATCTGGACGGTTTTTACGTCGTTGGAAAGCTTACTCGACGGCTTTCAAAAAGGATCAGGAAATTTCTGATTCCGAGGCCGTCTGGTACCCCAAAAGCACGGCGGAAGCCTTCGACCGCCGTTTCTCGATCTCGGTGGTCGGTCTTTCGAAATCGCGTGGTGCGGATAAAACGCACGTAACTCCCTCGTTACACGTCGGATTGGGTCGATTTTGGGTTCGTTGGAAAGGCGAGTCAGTGCTCTTCGAAATCCTTGAGGAAGCGTCGCATTCGGAGGCCGTTTGTGCCTCCAAAAGTGGGGCGAGAGTAAATGGTGCAAAATTTTTCTGACGTGCCCTGTTCCCTGGAAAACGCTCATAACTCCGTCACCGGAGGTCGGATCTAGACGGTTTTTACGTCGTTGGAAAGCTTACTCGACGGGCTTTCAAAACGGTTCAGGAAATTTCTAATTCTGAGGCGGTCTGGTGCCCCGAAATTGCGTCAGAAGCCTTCGACCACCGTTTCTCGATCTCGGTGGTCGGTCTTTCGAAATCGGGTGGTGCCGATAAAACGCACGTAATTCCCTCGTTACACGTCGGATTGGGTCGATTTTGGGTTCGTTGGAAAGGCGAGTCAGTGCTCTTCGAAATCCCTCAAGAAGCGTCACATTCCGAGGCCGTTTGGGCCTCCAAAAGCGGGGCGAGAGTAAATGGTGCGGAATTTTTCTGACGTGCCCTGTTCCCGGGAAAACGCTCATAACTCCCTCACCGGAGGTCGGATCTGGACGGTTTTTACGTCGTTGGAAAGCTTACTCGATGGGCTTTCAAAACCGATGAGGAAATTTCTGATTCTGAGGCCGTCTGGTGCCCAGAAAGTGCGCCAGAAGCCTTCGACCGCCGTTTCTCGATCTCGGTGGTCGGTCTTTCGAAATCGCGTGGTGCGGATAAAACGCACGTAACTCCCTCGTTACACGTCGGATTGGGTCGATTTTGGGTTCGTTGGAAAGGCGAGTCAGTGCTCTTCGAAATCCATTAGGAAGCGTCGCATTCTGAGGCCGTTTGAGCCTTCAAAAGTGGGACGAGAGTAAATGGTGCGGAATTTTTCTGACGTGCCCTGTTCCCAGGAAAACGCTCATAACTCCCTCACCGGAGGTCGGATCTGGACGGTTTTTACGTCGTTGGAAAGCTTACTCGACGGGCTTTCAAAACAGATGAGGAAATTTCTGATTCTGAGGCCGTCTGGTGCCCCAAAAGCACGGCGGAAGCCTTCGACCGCTGTTTCTCGATCTCGGTGGTCGGTCTTTCGAAATCGCGTGGTGCGGATAAAACGCACGTAACTCCCTCGTTACACGTCGGATTGGGTCGATTTTGGGTTCGTTGGAAAGGCGAGTCAGTGCTCTAGGAAATCCTTGAGGAAGCGTCGCATTCCGAGGCCGTTTGGGCCTCCAAAAGTGGGGCGAGAGTAAATGGTGTGGAATTTTTCTGACGTGCCCTGTTCCCCGGAAAATGCTCATAACTCCCTCACCGGAGGTCGGATCTGGACTGTTTTTACGTCGTCGGAAAGCTTACTCGACCGGTTTTCAAAACGGATCAGGAAATTTCTGATTCTGAGGCCGTCTGGTGCCCCGAAAGCGCGCCGGAAGCCTTCGACCGCCGTTTCTCGATCTCGGTGGTCGGTCTTTTGAAATCGCGTGGTGCGGATAAAACGCACGTAACTCCCTCGTTACACGTCGGATTGGGTCGATTTTGGGTTCGTTGGAAAGGCGAGTCAGTGCTCTTGGAAATCCTTGAGGAAGCGTCGCATTCTGAGGCCGTTTGGACCTCCAAAAGTGGGGCGAGAGTAAATGGTGTGGAATTTTTCCGACGTGCCCTGTTCCCGGGAAAACGCTCATAACTCCCTCACCGGAGGTCGGATCTGGACGGTTTTTACGTCGTTGGAAAGCTTACTCGATGGGCTTTCAAAACGGATTAAGAAATTTCTGATTCCGAGGCCGTCTAGTGCCCCGAAAGCGCGCCGGAAGGCTTTGACCGCCGTTTCTCGATCTCGGTGGTCGGTCTTTTGAAATCGCGTGGTGCGGATAAAACGCACGTAACTCCCTCGTTACACTACGGATTGGGTCGATTTTGGGTTCGTTGGAAAGGCGAGTCAGTGCTCTTTGAAATCCTTCAGGAAGCGTCGCATTCCGAGGCCGTTTGGGCCTCCAAAAGTGGGGCGAGAGTAAATGGTGCGGAATTTTTCTGACGAGCCTTGTTCCCAGGAAAATGCTCATAACTCCCTCACCGGAGGTCGGATCTGGACGGTTTTTACGTCGTTGGAAAGCTTACTCGACGGCTTTGAAAACGGATCAGGAAATTTCTGATTCCGAGGCCGTCTGGTGTCCCAAAAGCACGGCGGAAGCCTTCGACCGCCGTTTCTCGATCTCGGTGGTCGGTCTTTCGAAATCGCGTGGTGCGGATAAAACGCACGTAACTCCCTCGTTACACGTCGGATTGGGTCGATTTTGGGTTCGTTGGAAAGGCGAGTCAGTGCTCTTGGAAATCCTTGAGGAAGCGTCGCATTCTGAGGCCGTTTGAGCCTTCAAAAGTGGGACGAGAGTAAATGGTGCGGAATTTTTCTGACGTGCCCTGTTCCCAGGAAAACGCTCATAACTCCCTCACCGGAGGTCGGATCTGGACGGTTTTTACGTCGTTGGAAAGCTTACTCGACGGGCTTTCAAAACAGATGAGGAAATTTCTGATTCTGAGGCCGTCTGGTGCCCCAAAAGCACGGCGGAAGCCTTCGACCGCCGTTTCTCGATCTCGGTGGTCGGTCTTTCGAAATCGCGTGGTGCGGATAAAACGCACGTAACTCCCTCGTTACACGTCGGATTGGGTCGATTTTGGGTTCGTTGGAAAGGCGAGTCAGTGCTCTTGGAAATCCTTGAGGAAGCGTCGCATTCCGAGGCCGTTTGGGCCTCCAAAAGTGGGGCGAGAGTAAATGGTGCGGAATTTTTCTAACGTGCCCTGTTCCCCGGAAAATGCTCATAACTCCCTCACCGGAGGTCGGATCTGGACGGTTTTTACGTCGTCGGAAAGCTTACTCGACCGGCTTTCAAAACGGATCAGGAAATTTCTGATTCTGAGGCCGTCTGGTGCCCCGAAAGCGCGCCGGAAGCCTTCGACCGCCGTTTCTCGATCTCGGTGGTCGGTCTTTTGAAATCGCGTGGTGCGGATAAAACGCACGTAACTCCCTCGTTACACGTCGGATTGGGTCGATTTTGGGTTCGTTGGAAAGGCGAGTCAGTGCTCTTCGAAATCCTTTAGGAAGCGTCGCATTCTGAGGCCGTTTAGGCCTCCAAAAGTGGGGCGAGAGTAAATGGTGTGGAATTTTTCTGACGTGCCCTGTTCCCGGGAAAACGCTCATAACTCCCTCACCGGAGGTCGGATCTGGACGGTTTTTACGTCGTTGGAAAGCTTACCCGATGGGCTTTCAAAACGGATTAAGAAATTTCTGATTCCGAGGCCGTCTAGTGCCCCGAAAGCGCGCCGGAAGGCTTTGACCGCCGTTTCTCGATCTCGGTGGTCGGTCTTTTGAAATCGCGTGGTGCGGATAAAAAGCACGTAACTCCCTCGTTACACGTCGGATTGGGTCGATTTTGGGTTCGTTGGAAAGGCGAGTCAGTGCTCTTCGAAATCCTTCAGGAAGCGTCGCATTCCGAGGCCGTTTGGGCCTCCAAAAGTGGGGCGAGAGTAAATGGTGCGGAATTTTTCCTACGTGCCCTGTTCCTGGGAAAACGCTCATAACTCCCTCACCGGAGGTCGGATCTGGACGGTTTTTACGTCGTTGGAAAGCTTACTCGACGGGCTTTCAAAACCAATCAGGAAATTTCTAATTCTGAGGCCGTCTGGTGCCCCAAAAGCATGCCTGAAGCCTTCGACCGCCGTTTCTCGATCTCGGTGGTCGGTCTTTCGAAATCGCGTGGTGCGGATAAAACGCACGTAACTCCATCGTTACACGTCGGATTGGGTCGATTTTGGGTTCGTTGGAAAGGCGAGTCAGTGCTCTTGGAAATCCTTGAGGAAGCGTCGCATTCCGAGGCCGTTTGGGCCTCCAAAAGTGGGGCGAGAGTAAATGGTGCGGAATTTTTCTGACGTGCCCTGTTCCCGGGAAAACGCTCATAACTCCCTCACCGGAGGTCGGATCTGGACGGTTTTTACGTCGTTGGAAAGCTTACTCGATGGGCTTTCAAAACCGATGAGGAAATTTCTGATTCTGAGGCCGTCTGGTGCCCAGAAAGTGCGCCAGAAGCCTTCGACCGCCGTTTCTCGATCTCGGTGGTCGGTCTTTCGAAATCGCGTGGTGCGGATAAAACGCACGTAACTCCCTCGTTACACGTCGGATTGGGTCGATTTTGGGTTCGTTGGAAAGGCGAGTCAGTGCTCTTGGAAATCCTTTAGGAAGCGTCGCATTTCGAGGCCGTTTGGGCCTCCAAAAGTGGGGCGAGAGTAAATGGTGCGGAATTTTTCTGACGTGCCCTGTTCCCCGGAAAATGCTCATAACTCCCTCACCGGAGGTCGGATCTGGACTGTTTTTACGTCGTCGAAAAGATTACTCGACCGGCTTTCAAAACGGATCAGGAAATTTCTAATTCTGAGGCCGTCTGGTGCCCCGAAAGCGCGCCTGAAGCCTTCGACCGCCGTTTCTCGATCTCGGTGGTCGGTCTTTCGAAATCGCGTGGTGCGGATAAAACGCACGTAACTCCCTCGTTACACGTCGGATTGGGTCGATTTTGGGTTCGTTGGAAAGGCGAGTCAGTGCTCTTGGAAATCCTTTAGGAAGCGTCGCATTCTGAGGCCGTTTGGGCCTCCAAAAGTGGGGCGAGAGTAAATGGTGTGGAATTTTTCTGACGTGCCCTGTTCCCGGGAAAACGCTCATAACTCCCTCACCGGAGGTCGGATCTGGACGGTTTTTATGTCGTTGGAAAGCTTACCCGATGGGCTTTCAAAACGGATTAAGAAATTTCTGATTCCGAGGTCGTCTAGTGCCCCGAAAGCGCGCCGGAAGGCTTTGACCGCCGTTTCTCGATCTCGGTGGTCGGTCTTTTGAAATCGCGTGGTGCGGATAAAAAGCACGTAACTCCCTCGTTACACGTCGGATTGGGTCGATTTTGGGTTCGTTGGAAAGGCGAGTCAGTGCTCTTCGAAATCCTTTAGGAAGCGTCGCATTCCGAGGCCGTTTGGGCCTCCAAAAGTGGGGCGAGAGTAAATGGTGCGGAATTTTTCCTACGTGCCCTGTTCCTGGGAAAACGCTCATAACTCCCTCACCGGAGGTCGGATCTGGACGGTTTTTACGTCGTTGGAAAGCTTACTCGACGGGCTTTCAAAACCAATCAGGAAATTTCTAATTCTGAGGCTGTCTGGTGCCCCGAAATTGCGTCAGAAGCCTTCGACCACCGTTTCTCGATCTCGGTGGTCGGTCTTTCGAAATCGGGTGGTGCCGATAAAACGCACGTAATTCCCTCGTTACACGTCGGATTGGGTCGATTTTGGGTTCGTTGGAAAGGCGAGTCAGTGCTCTTCGAAATCCCTCAAGAAGCGTCACATTCCGAGGCCGTTTGGGCCTCCAAAAGCGGGGCGAGAGTAAATGGTGCGGAATTTTTCTGACGTGCCCTGTTCCCGGGAAAACGCTCATAACTCCCTCACCGGAGGTCGGATCTGGACGGTTTTTACGTCGTTGGAAAGCTTACTCGACGGGCTTTCAAAACAGATGAGGAAATTTCTGATTCTGAGGCCGTCTGGTGCCCCAAAAGCACGGCGGAAGCCTTCGACCGCTGTTTCTCGATCTCGGTGGTCGGTCTTTCGAAATCGCGTGGTGCGGATAAAACGCACGTAACTCCCTCGTTACACGTCGGATTGGGTCGATTTTGGGTTCGTTGGAAAGGCGAGTCAGTGCTCTAGGAAATCCTTGAGGAAGCGTCGCATTCCGAGGCCGTTTGGGCCTCCAAAAGTGGGGCGAGAGTAAATGGTGCGGAATTTTTCTGACGTGCCCTGTTCCCCGAAAAATGCTCATAACTCCCTCACCGGAGGTCGGATCTGGACTGTTTTTACGTCGTCGGAAAGCTTACTCGACCGGCTTTCAAAACGGATCAGGAAATTTCTGATTCTGAGGCCGTCTGGTGCCCCGAAAGCGCGCCGGAAGCCTTCGACCGCCGTTTCTCGATCTCGGTGGTCGGTCTTTTGAAATCGCGTGGTGCGGATAAAACGCACGTAACTCCCTCGTTACACGTCGGATTGGGTCGATTTTGGGTTCGTTGGAAAGGCGAGTCAGTGCTCTTCGAAATCCTTTAGGAAGCGTCGCATTCTGAGGCCGTTTGGGCCTCTAAAAGTGGGGCGAGAGTAAATGGTGTGGAATTTTTCCGACGTGCCCTGTTCCCGGGAAAACGCTCATAACTCCCTCACCGGAGGTCGGATCTGGACGGTTTTTACGTCGTCGGAAAGCTTACTCGATGGGCTTTCAAAATGGATTAAGAAATTTCTGATTCTGAGGCCGTCTGGTGCCCCGAAAGCGCGCCGGAAGGCTTTGACCGCCGTATCTCGATCTCGGTGGTCGGTCTTTCGAAATCGCGTGGTGCGGATAAAACGCACGTAACTCCCTCGTTACACGTCGGATTGGGTCGATTTTGGGTTCGTTGGAAAGGCGAGTCAGTGCTCTTGGAAATCCTTTAGGAAGCGTCGCATTCCGAGGCCGTTTGGGCCTCCAAAAGTGGGACGAGAGTAAATGGTGCGGAATTTTTCTGACGTGCCCTGTTCCCCGGAAAATGCTCATAACTCCCTCACCGGAGGTCGGATCTGGACTGTTTTTACGTCGTCGGAAAGATTACTCGACCGGCTTTCAAAACGGATCAGGAAATTTCTGATTCTGAGGCCGTCTGGTGCCCCGAAAGCGCGCCGGAAGCCTTCGACCGCCGTTTCTCGATCTCGGTGGTCGGTCTTTTGAAATCGCGTGGTGCGGATAAAACGCACGTAACTCCCTCGTTACACGTCGGATTGGGTCGATTTTGGGTTCGTTGGAAAGGCGAGTCAGTGCTCTTCGAAATCCTTGAGGAAGCGTCGCATTCGGAGGCCGTTTGTGCCTCCAAAAGTGGGGCGAGAGTAAATGGTGCGAAATTTTTCTGACGTGCCCTGTTCCCGGGAAAACGCTCATAACTCCCTCACTGGAGGTCGGATCTGGACGGTTTTTACGTCGTTGGAAAGCTTACTCGACGGGCTTTCAAAACGATTCAGGAAATTTCTAATTCTGAGGCTGTCTGGTGCCCCGAAATTGCGTCAGAATCCTTCGACCACCGTTTCTCGATCTCGGTGGTCTTTCTTTCGAAATTGGGTGGTGCCGATAAAACGCACGTAATTCCCTCGTTATACGTCGGATTGGGTCGATTTTGGGTTCGTTGGAAAGGCGAGTCAGTGCTCTTCGAAATCCCTCAAGAAGCGTCACATTCCGAGGCCGTTTGGGCCTCCAAAAGCGGGGCGAGAGTAAATGGTGCGGAATTTTTCTGACGTGCCCTGTTCCCGGGAAAACGCTCATAACTCCCTCACCGGAGGTCGGATCTGGACGGTTTTTACGTCGTTGGAAAGCTTACTCGATGGGCTTTCAAAACTGATGAGGAAATTTCTGATTCTGAGGCCGTCTGGTGCCCAGAAAGTGCGCCAGAAGCCTTCGACCGCCGTTTCTCGATCTCGGTGGTCGGTCTTTCGAAATCGCGTGGTGCGGATAAAACGCACGTAACTCCCTCGTTACACGTCGGATTGGGTCGATTTTGGGTTCGTTGGAAAGGCGAGTCAGTGCTCTTAGAAATCCTTGAGGAAGCGTCGCATTCCGAGGCCGTTTGGGCCTCCAAAAGTGGGGCGAGAGTAAATGGTGCGGAATTTTTCTAACGTGCCCTGTTCCCCGGAAAATGCTCATAACTCCCTCACCGGAGGTCGGATCTGGACTGTTTTTACGTCGTCGGAAAGCTTACTCGACCGGCTTTCAAAACGGATCAGGAAATTTCTGATTCTGAGGCCGTCTGGTGCCCCGAAAGCGCGCCGGAAGCCTTCGACCGCCGTTTCTCGATCTCGGTGGTCGGTCTTTTGAAATCGCGTGGTGCGGATAAAACGCACGTAACTCCCTCGTTACACGTCGGATTGGGTCGATTTTGGGTTCGTTGGAAAGGCGAGTCAGTGCTCTTCGAAATCCTTTAGGAAGCGTCGCATTCTGAGGCCGTTTGGGCCTCCAAAAGCGGGGCGAGAGTAAATGGTGCGGAATTTTTCTGACGTGCCCTGTTCCCGGGAAAACGCTCATAACTCCCTCACCGGAGGTCGGATCTGGACGGTTTTTACGTCGTTGGAAAGCTTACTCGATGGGCTTTCAAAACGGATTAAGAAATTTCTGATTCCAAGGCCGTCTAGTGCCCCGAAAGCCGCCGGAAGGCTTTGACCGCCGTTTCTCGATCTCGGTGGTCGGTCTTTTGAAATCGCGTGGTGCGGATAAAACGCACGTAACTCCCTCGTTACACTACGGATTGGGTCGATTTTGGGTTCGTTGGAAAGGCGAGTCAGTGCTCTTTGAAATCCTTCAGGAAGCGTCGCATTCCGAGGCCGTTTGGGCCTCCAAAAGTGGGGCGAGAGTAAATGGTGCGGAATTTTTCTGACGTGCCCTGTTCCCAGGAAAATGCTCATAACTCCCTCACCGGAGGTCGGATCTGGACGGTTTTTACGTCGTTGGAAAGCTTACTCGACGGCTTTCAAAAAGGATTAGGAAATTTCTGATTCCGAGGCCGTCTGGTGCCCCAAAAGCACGGCGGAAGCCTTCGACCGCCGTTTCTCGATCTCGGTGGTCGGTCTTTCGAAATCGCGTGGTGCGGATAAAACGCACGTAACTCCCTCGTTACACGTCGGATTGGGTCGATTTTGGGTTCGTTGGAAAGGCGAGTCAGTGCTCTTCGAAATCCTTGAGGAAGCGTCGCATTCGGAGGCCGTTTGTGCCTCCAAAAGTGGGGCGAGAGTAAATGGTGCGAAATTTTTCTGACGTGCCCTGTTCCCTGGAAAACGCTCATAACTCCGTCACCGGAGGTCGGATCTGGACGGTTTTTACGTCGTTGGAAAGCTTACTCGACGGGCTTTCAAAACGGTTCAGGAAATTTCTAATTCTGAGGCGGTCTGGTGCCCCGAAATTGCGTCAGAAGCCTTCGACCACCGTTTCTCGATCTCGGTGGTCGGTCTTTCGAAATCGGGTGGTGCCGATAAAACGCACGTAATTCCCTCGTTACACGTCGGATTGGGTCGATTTTGGGTTCGTTGGAAAGGCGAGTCAGTGCTCTTCGAAATCCCTCAAGAAGCGTCACATTCCGAGGCCGTTTGGGCCTCCAAAAGCGGGGCGAGAGTAAATGGTGCGGAATTTTTCTGACGTGCCCTGTTCCCGGGAAAACGCTCATAACTCCCTCACCGGAGGTCGGATCTGGACGGTTTTTACGTCGTTGGAAAGCTTACTCGATGGGCTTTCAAAACCGATGAGGAAATTTCTGATTCTGAGGCCGTCTGGTGCCCAGAAAGTGCGCCAGAAGCCTTCGACCGCCGTTTCTCGATCTCGGTGGTCGGTCTTTCGAAATCGCGTGGTGCGGATAAAACGCACGTAACTCCCTCGTTACACGTCGGATTGGGTCGATTTTGGGTTCGTTGGAAAGGCGAGTCAGTGCTCTTAGAAATCCTTGAGGAAGCGTCGCATTCCGAGGCCGTTTGGGCCTCCAAAAGTGGGGCGAGAGTAAATGGTGCGGAATTTTTCTGACGTGCCCTGTTCCCCGAAAAATGCTCATAACTCCCTCACCGGAGGTCGGATCTGGACTGTTTTTACGTCGTCGGAAAGCTTACTCGACCGGCTTTCAAAACGGATCAGGAAATTTCTGATTCTGAGGCCGTCTGGTGCCCCGAAAGCGCGCCGGAAGCCTTCAACCGCCGTTTCTCGATCTCGGTGGTCGGTCTTTTGAAATCGCGTGGTGCGGATAAAACGCACGTAACTCCCTCGTTACACGTCGGATTGGGTCGATTTTGGGTTCGTTGGAAAGGCGAGTCAGTGCTCTTCGAAATCCTTGAGGAAGCGTCGCATTCGGAGGCCGTTTGTGCCTCCAAAAGTGGGGCGAGAGTAAATGGTGCGAAATTTTTCTGACGTGCCCTGTTCCCGGGAAAACGCTCATAACTCCCTCACTGGAGGTTGGATCTGGACGGTTTTTACGTCGTTGGAAAGCTTACTCGACGGGCTTTCAAAACGATTCAGGAAATTTCTAATTCTGAGGCTGTCTGGTGCCCCGAAATTGCGTCAGAATCCTTCGACCACCGTTTCTCGATCTCGGTGGTCTTTCTTTCGAAATTGGGTGGTGCCGATAAAACGCACGTAATTCCCTCGTTATACGTCGGATTGGGTCGATTTTGGGTTCGTTGGAAAGGCGAGTCAGTGCTCTTCGAAATCCCTCAAGAAGCGTCACATTCCGAGGCCGTTTGGGCCTCCAAAAGCGGGGCGAGAGTAAATGGTGGGGAATTTTTCTGACGTGCCCTGTTCCCGGGAAAACACTCATAACTCCCTCACCGGAGGTCGGATCTGGACGGTTTTTACGTCGTTGGAAAGCTTACTCGATGGGCTTTCAAAACCGATGAGGAAATTTCTGATTCTGAGGCCGTCTGGTGCCCAGAAAGTGCGCCAGAAGCCTTCGACCGCCGTTTCTCGATCTCGGTGGTCGGTCTTTCGAAATCGCGTGGTGCGGATAAAACGCACGTAACTCCCTCGTTACACGTCGGATTGGGTCGATTTTGGGTTCGTTGGAAAGGCGAGTCAGTGCTCTTCGAAATCCTTTAGGAAGCGTCGCATTCTGAGGCCGTTTGGGCCTCCAAAAGCGGGGCGAGAGTAAATGGTGCGGAATTTTTCTGACGTGCCCTGTTCCCGGGAAAACGCTCATAACTCCCTCACCGGAGGTCGGATCTGGACGGTTTTTACGTCGTTGGAAAGCTTACTCGACGGGCTTTCAAAACCGATGAGAAAATTTCTTATTCTGAGGCCGTCTGGTGCCCAGAAAGTGCGCCAGAAGCCTTCGACCGCCGTTTCTCGATCTCGGTGGTCGGTCTTTCGAAATCGCGTGGTGCGGATAAAACGCACGTAACTCCCTCGTTACACGTCGGATTGGGTCGATTTTGGGTTCGTTGGAAAGGCGAGTCAGTGCTCTTCGAAATCCATTAGGAAGCGTCGCATTCTGAGGCCGTTTGAGCCTTCAAAAGTGGGACGAGAGTAAATGGTGCGGAATTTTTCTGACGTGCCCTGTTCCCAGGAAAACGCTCATAACTCCCTCACCGGAGGTCGGATCTGGACGGTTTTTACGTCGTTGGAAAGCTTACTCGACGGGCTTTCAAAACAGATGAGGAAATTTCTGATTCTGAGGCCGTCTGGTGCCCCAAAAGCACGGCGGAAGCCTTCGACCGCTGTTTCTCGATCTCGGTGGTCGGTCTTTCGAAATCGCGTGGTGCGGATAAAACGCACGTAACTCCCTCGTTACACGTCGGATTGGGTCGATTTTGGGTTCGTTGGAAAGGCGAGTCAGTGCTCTAGGAAATCCTTGAGGAAGCGTCGCATTCCGAGGCCGTTTGGGCCTCCAAAAGTGGGGCGAGAGTAAATGGTGTGGAATTTTTCTGACGTGCCCTGTTCCCCGGAAAATGCTCATAACTCCCTCACCGGAGGTCGGATCTGGACTGTTTTTACGTCGTCGGAAAGCTTACTCGACCGGTTTTCAAAACGGATCAGGAAATTTCTGATTCTGAGGCCGTCTGGTGCCCCGAAAGCGCGCCGGAAGCCTTCGACCGCCGTTTCTCGATCTCGGTGGTCGGTCTTTTGAAATCGCGTGGTGCGGATAAAACGCACGTAACTCCCTCGTTACACGTCGGATTGGGTCGATTTTGGGTTCGTTGGAAAGGCGAGTCAGTGCTCTTGGAAATCCTTGAGGAAGCGTCGCATTCTGAGGCCGTTTGGACCTCCAAAAGTGGGGCGAGAGTAAATGGTATGGAATTTTTCCGACGTGCCCTGTTCCCGGGAAAACGCTCATAACTCCCTCACCGGAGGTCGGATCTGGACGGTTTTTACGTCGTTGGAAAGCTTACTCGATGGGCTTTCAAAACGGATTAAGAAATTTCTGATTCCGAGGCCGTCTAGTGCCCCGAAAGCGCGCCGGAAGGCTTTGACCGCCGTTTCTCGATCTCGGTGGTCGGTCTTTTGAAATCGCGTGGTGCGGATAAAACGCACGTAACTCCCTCGTTACACTACGGATTGGGTCGATTTTGGGTTCGTTGGAAAGGCGAGTCAGTGCTCTTTGAAATCCTTCAGGAAGCGTCGCATTCCGAGGCCGTTTGGGCCTCCAAAAGTGGGGCGAGAGTAAATGGTGTGGAATTTTTCTGACGTGCCTTGTTCCCAGGAAAATGCTCATAACTCCCTCACCGGAGGTCGGATCTGGACGGTTTTTACGTCGTTGGAAAGCTTACTCGACGGCTTTCAAAACGGATCAGGAAATTTCTGATTCCGAGGCCGTCTGGTGTCCCAAAAGCACGGCGGAAGCCTTCGACCGCCGTTTCTCGATCTCGGTGGTCGGTCTTTCGAAATCGCGTGGTGCGGATAAAACGCACGTAACTCCCTCGTTACACGTCGGATTGGGTCGATTTTGGGTTCGTTGGAAAGGCGAGTCAGTGCTCTTGGAAATCCTTGAGGAAGCGTCGCATTCTGAGGCCGTTTGAGCCTTCAAAAGTGGGACGAGAGTAAATGGTGCGAAATTTTTCTGACGTGCCCTGTTCCCGGGAAAACGCTCATAACTCCCTCACCGGAGGTCGGATCTGGACGGTTTTTACGTCGTTGGAAAGCTTACTCGACGGGCTTTCAAAACAGATGAGGAAATTTCTGATTCTGAGGCCGTCTGGTGCCCCAAAAGCACGGCGGAAGCCTTCGACCGCCGTTTCTCGATCTCGGTGGTCGGTCTTTCGAAATCGCGTGGTGCGGATAAAACGCACGTAACTCCCTCGTTACACGTCGGATTGGGTCGATTTTGGGTTCGTTGGAAAGGCGAGTCAGTGCTCTTGGAAATCCTTGAGGAAGCGTCGCATTCCGAGGCCGTTTGGGCCTCCAAAAGTGGGGCGAGAGTAAATGGTGCGGAATTTTTCTGACGTGCCCTGTTCCCCGGAAAATGCTCATAACTCCCTCACCGGAGGTCGGATCTGGACGGTTTTTACGTCGTCGGAAAGCTTACTCGACCGGCTTTCAAAACGGATCAGGAAATTTCTGATTCTGAGGCCGTCTGGTGCCCCGAAAGCGCGCCGGAAGCCTTCGACCGCCGTTTCTCGATCTCGGTGGTCGGTCTTTTGAAATCGCGTGGTGCGGATAAAACGCACGTAACTCCCTCGTTACACGTCGGATTGGGTCGATTTTGGGTTCGTTGGAAAGGCGAGTCAGTGCTCTTCGAAATCCTTTAGGAAGCGTCGCATTCTGAGGCCGTTTAGGCCTCCAAAAGTGGGGCGAGAGTAAATGGTGTGGAATTTTTCTGACGTGCCCTATTCCCGGGAAAACGCTCATAACTCCCTCACCGGAGGTCGGATCTGGACGGTTTTTACGTCGTTGGAAAGCTTACCCGATGGGCTTTCAAAACGGATTTAGAAATTTCTGATTCCGAGGCCGTCTAGTGCCCCGAAAGCGCGCCGGAAGGCTTTGACCGCCGTTTCTCGATCTCGGTGGTCGGTCTTTTGAAATCGCGTGGTGCGGATAAAAAGCACGTAACTCCCTCGTTACACGTCGGATTGGGTCGATTTTGGGTTCGTTGGAAAGGCGAGTCAGTGCTCTTCGAAATCCTTCAGGAAGCGTCGCATTCCGAGGCGGTTTGGGCCTCCAAAAGTGGGGCGAGAGTAAATGGTGCGGAATTTTTCCTACATGCCCTGTTCCTGGGAAAACGCTCATAACTCCCTCACCGGAGGTCGGATCTGGACGGTTTTTACGTCGTTGGAAAGCTTACTCGACGGGCTTTCAAAACCAATCAGGAAATTTCTAATTCTGAGGCCGTCTGTTGCCCCAAAAGCACGCCTGAAGCCTTCGACCGCCGTTTCTCGATCTCGGTGGTCGGTCTTTCGAAATCGCGTGGTGCGGATAAAACGCACGTAACTCCATCGTTACACGTCGGATTGGGTCGATTTTAGGTTCGTTGGAAAGGCGAGTCAGTGCTCTTGGAAATCCTTGAGGAAGCGTCGCATTCCGAGGCCGTTTGGGCCTCCAAAAGTGGGGCGAGAGTAAATGGTGCGGAATTTTTCTGACGTGCCCTGTTCCCCGGAAAATGCTCATAACTCCCTCACCGGAGGTCGGATCTGGACGGTTTTTACGTCGTCGGAAAGCTTACTCGACCGGCTTTCAAAACGGATCAGGAAATTTCTGATTCTGAGCCGTCTGGTGCCCCGAAAGCGCACCGGAAGCCTTCGACTGCCATTTCTCGATCTCGGTGGTCGGTCTTTTGAAATCGCGTGGTGCGGATAAAACGCACGTAACTCCCTCGTTACACGTCGGATTGGGTCGATTTTGGGTTCGTTGGAAAGGCGAGTCAGTGCTCTTCGAAATCCTTTAGGAAGCGTCGCATTCTGAGGCCGTTTGGGCCTCCAAAAGTGGGGCGAGAGTAAATGGTGTGGAATTTTTCCGACGTGCCCTGTTCCGGGGAAAACGCTCATAACTCCCTCACCGGAGGTCGGATCTGGACGGTTTTTACGTCGTTGGAAAGCTTACTCGATGGGCTTTCAAAACGGATTAAGAAATTTCTGATTCCGAGGCCGTCTAGTGCCCCGAAAGCGCGCCGGAAGTCTTTGACCGCCGTTTCTCGATCTCGGTGGTCGGTCTTTTGAAATCACGTGGTGCGGATAAAACACACGTAACTCCCTCGTTACACGTCGGATTGGGTCGATTTTGGGATCGTTGGAAAGGCGAGTCAGTGCTCTTCGAAATCCTTTAGGAAGCGTCGCATTCCGAGGCCGTTTGGGCCTCCAAAAGTGGGGCGAGAGTAAATGGTGTGGAATTTTTCCTACATGCCCTGTTCCCGGGAAAACACTCATAACTCCCTCACCGGAGGTCGGATCTGGACGGTTTTTACGTCGTTGGAAAGCTTACTCGACGGGCTTTCAAAACGAATCAGGAAATTTCTAATTCTGAGGCCGTCTGGTGCCCCAAAAGCACGCCTGAAGCCTTCGACCGCCGTTTCTCGATCTCGGTGGTCGGTCTTTCGAAATCGCGTGGTGCGGATAAAACGCACGTAACTCCCTCGTTACACGTCGGATTGGGTCGATTTTGGGTTCGTTGGAAAGGCGAGTCAGTGCTCTTGGAAATCCTTGAGGAAGCGTCGCATTCCGAGGCCATTTGGGCCTCCAAAAGTGGGGCGAGAGTAAATAGTGCGGAATTTTTCTGACGTGCCCTGTTCCCCAGAAAATGCTCATAACTCCCTCACCGGAGGTCGGATCTGGACTGTTTTTACGTCGTCGGAAAGCTTACTCGACGGGCTTTCAAAACGGATCAGGAAATTTCTGATTCTGAGGCCGTCTGGTGCCCCGAAAGCGCGCCGGAAGCCTTCGACCGCCGTTTCTCGATCTCGGTGGTCGGTCTTTTGAAATCGCGTGGTGCGGATAAAACGCACGTAACTCCCTCGTTACACGTCGGATTGGGTCGATTTTGGGTTCGTTGGAAAGGCGAGTCAGTGCTCTTCGAAATCCTTCAGGAAGCGTCGCATTCTGAGGCCGTTTGGGCCTCCAAAAGTGGGGCGAGAGTAAATGGTGTGGAATTTTTCCGACGTGCCCTGTTCCCGGGAAAACGCTCATAACTCCCTCACCGGAGGTCGGATCTGGACTGTTTTTACGTCGTCGGAAAGCTTACTCGACCGGCTTTCAAAACGGATCAGGAAATTTCTGATTCTGAGGCCGTCTGGTGCCCCGAAAGCGCGACGGAAGCCTTCGACCGCCGTTTCTCGATCTCGGTGGTCGATCTTTTGAAATCGCGTGGTGCGGATAAAACGCACGTAACTCCCTCGTTACACGTCGGATTGGGTCGATTTTGGGTTCGTTGGAAAGGCGAGTCAGTGCTCTTCGAAATCCTTCAGGAAGCGTCGCATTCTGAGGCCGTTTGGGCCTCCAAAAGTGGGGCGAGAGTAAATGGTGTGGAATTTTTCCGACGTGCCCTGTTCCCGGGAAAACGCTCATAACTCCCTCACCGGAGGTCGGATCTGGACGGTTTTTACGTCGTTGGAAAGCTTACTCGATGGGCTTTCAAAACGGATTAAGAAATTTCTGATTCCGAGGCCGTCTAGTGCCCCGAAAGCGCGCCGGAAGGCTTTGACCGCCGTTTCTCGATCTCGGTGGTCGGTCTTTTGAAATCGCGTGGTGCGGATAAAACGCACGTAACTCCCTCGTTACACGTCGGATTGGGTCGATTTTGGGTTCGTTGGAAAGGCGAGTCAGTGCTCTTTGAAATCTTTCAGGAAGCGTCGCATTCCGAGGCCGTTTGGGCCTTCAAAAGTGGGGCGAGAGTAAATGGTGCGGAATTTTTCCGACGTGCCCTGTTCCCAGGAAAATGCTCATAACTCCCTCACCGGAGGTCGGATCTGGACGGTTTTTACGTCGTTGGAAAGCTTACTCAACGGGCTTTCAAAACGGATCGGGAAATTTCTGATTCCGAGGCCGTCTGGTGCCCCAAAAGCACGGCGGAAGCCTTCGACCGCCGTTTCTCGATCTCGGTGGTCGGTCTTTCGAAATCGCGTGGTGCGGATAAAACGCACGTAACTCCCTCGTTACACGTCGGATTGGGTCGATTTTGGGTTCGTTGGAAAGGCGAGTCAGTGCTCTTCGAAATCCTTGAGGAAGCGTCGCATTCGGAGGCCGTTTGTGCCTCCAAAAGTGGGGCGAGAGTAAATAGTGCGAAATTTTTCTTACTGCCCTGTTCCCGGGAAAACGCTCATAACTCCCTCACCGGAGGTCGGATCTGGACGGTTTTTACGTCGTTGGAAAGCTTACTCGATGGGCTTTCAAAACGGATTAAGAAATTTCTGATTCCGAGGCCGTCTGGTGCCCCGAAAGCGCGACGGAAGCCTTCGACCGCCGTTTCTCGATCTCGGTGGTCGGTCTTTTGAAATCGCGTGGTGCGGATAAAATGCACGTAACTCCCTCGTTACACGTCGGATTGGGTCGATTTTGGGTTCGTTGGAAAGGCGAGTCAGTGCTCTTTGAAATCCTTCAGGAAGCGTCGCATTCCGAGGCCGTTTGGGCCTCCAAAAGTGGGGCGAGAGTAAATGGTGCGGAATTTTTCCGACGTGCCCTGTTCCCAGGAAAATGCTCATAACTCCCTCACCGGAGGTCGGATCTGGACGGTTTTTACGTCGTTGGAAAGCTTACTCGACGGGTTTTCAAAACGGATCAGGAAATTTCTGATTCCGAGGCCGTCTGGTGCCCCAAAAGCACGGCGGAAGCCTTCGACCGCCGTTTCTCGATCTCGGTGGTCGGTCTTTCGAAATCGCGTGGTGCGGATAAAATGCACGTAACTCCCTCGTTACACGTCGGATTGGGTCGATTTTGGGTTCGTTGGAAAGGCGAGTCAGTGCTCTTCGAAATCCTTGAGGAAGCGTCGCATTCGGAGGCCGTTTGTGCCTCCAAAAGTGGGGCGAGAGTAAATGGTGCGAAATTTTTCTAACGTGCCCTGTTCTCGGGAAAACGCTCATAACTCCCTCACCGGAGGTCGGATCTGGACGGTTTTTACGTCGTTGGAAAGCTTACTCGACGGGCTTTCAAAACGGTTCAGGAAATTTCTAATTCTGAGGCTGTCTGGTGCCCCGAAATTGCGTCAGAATCCTTCGACCACCGTTTCTTGATCTCGGTGGTCGGTCTTTCGAAATCGGGTGGTGCTGATAAAACGCACGTAATTCCCTCGTTACACGTCGGATTGGGTCGATTTTGGGTTCGTTGGAAAGGCGAGTCAGTGCTCTTCGAAATCCCTCAAGAAGCGTCACATTCCGAGGCCGTTTGGGCCTCCAAAAGTGGGGCGAGAGTAAATGGTGCGGAATTTTTCTGACGTGCCCTGTTCCCGGGAAAACGCTCATAACTCCCTCACCGGAGGTCGGATCTGGACGGTTTTTACGTCGTTGGAAAGCTTACTCGATGGGCTTTCAAAACCGATGAGGAAATTTCTGATTCTGAGGCCTTCTGGTGCCCAGAAAGTGCGCCAGAAGCCTTCGACCGCCGTTTCTCGATCTCGGTGGTCGGTCTTTCGAAATCGCGTGGTGCGGATAAAACGCACGTAACTCCCTCGTTACACGTCGGATTGGGTCGATTTTGGGTTCGTTGGAAAGGCGAGTCAGTGCTCTTCGAAATCCTTTAGGAAGCGTCGCATTCTGAGGCCGTTTGAGCCTTCAAAAGTGGGACGAGAGTAAATGGTGCGGAATTTTTCCGACGTGCCCTGTTCCCAGGAAAACGCTCATAACTCCCTCACCGGAGGTCGGATCTGGACGGTTTTTACGTCGTTGGAAAGCTTACTCGATGGGCTTTCAAAACGGATTAAGAAATTTCTGATTCCGAGGCCGTCTAGTGCCCCGAAAGTGCGCCGGAAGGCTTTGACCGCTGTTTCTCGATCTCGGTGGTCGGTCTTTTGAAATCGCGTGGTGCGGATAAAAAGCACGTAACTCCCTCGTTACACGTCGGATTGGGTCGATTTTGGGTTCGTTGGAAAGGCGAGTCAGTGCTCTTCGAAATCCTTGAGGAAGCGTCGCATTCCGAGGCCGTTTGGGCCTCCAAAAGTGGGGCGAGAGTAAATAGTGCGGAATTTTTCTGACGTGCCCTGTTCCCCGGAAAATGCTCATAACTCCCTCACCGGAGGTCGGATCTGGACTGTTTTTACGTCGTCGGAAAGCTTACTCGACCGGCTTTCAAAACGGATCAGGAAATTTCTGATTCTGAGGCCGTCTGGTGCCCCGAAAGCGCGACGGAAGCCTTCGACCGCCGTTTCTCGATCTCGGTGGTCGGTCTTTTGAAATCGCGTGGTGCGGATAAAACGCACGTAACTCCCTCGTTACACGTCGGATTGGGTCGATTTTGGGTTCGTTGGAAAGGCGAGTCAGTGCTCTTCGAAATCCTTCAGGAAGCGTCGCATTCTGAGGCCGTTTGGGCCTCCAAAAGTGGGGCGAGAGTAAATGGTGTGGAATTTTTCCGACGTGCCCTGTTCCCGGGAAAACGCTCATAACTCCCTCACCGGAGGTCGGATCTGGACGGTTTTTACGTCGTTGGAAAGCTTACTCGATGGGCTTTCAAAACGGATTAAGAAATTTCTGATTCCGAGGCCGTCTAGTGCCCCGAAAGCGCGCCGGAAGGCTTTGACCGCCGTTTCTCGATCTCGGTGGTCGGTCTTTTGAAATCGCGTGGTGCGGATAAAACGCACGTAACTCCCTCGTTACACGTCGGATTGGGTCGATTTTGGGTTCGTTGGAAAGGCGAGTCAGTGCTCTTTGAAATCTTTCAGGAAGCGTCGCATTCCGAGGCCGTTTGGGCCTCCAAAAGTGGGGCGAGAGTAAATGGTGCGGAATTTTTCCGACGTGCCCTGTTCCCAGGAAAATGCTCATAACTCCCTCACCGGAGGTCGGATCTGGACGGTTTTTACGTCGTTGGAAAGCTTACTCAACGGGCTTTCAAAACGGATCGGGAAATTTCTGATTCCGAGGCCGTCTGGTGCCCCAAAAGCACGGCGGAAGCCTTCGACCGCCGTTTCTCGATCTCGGTGGTCGGTCTTTCGAAATCGCGTGGTGCGGATAAAACGCACGTAACTCCCTCGTTACACGTCGGATTGGGTCGATTTTGGGTTCGTTGGAAAGGCGAGTCAGTGCTCTTCGAAATCCTTGAGGAAGCGTCGCATTCGGAGGCCGTTTGTGCCTCCAAAAGTGGGGCGAGAGTAAATAGTGCGAAATTTTTCTTACGTGCCCTGTTCCCGGGAAAACGCTCATAACTCCCTCACCGGAGGTCGGATCTGGACGGTTTTTACGTCGTTGGAAAGCTTACTCGACGGGCTTTCAAAACGAATCAGGAAATTTCTAATTCTGAGGCCGTCTGGTGCCCCAAAAGCACACCTGAAGCCTTCGACCGCCGTTTCTCGATCTCGGTGGTCGGTCTTTCGAAATCGCGTGGTGAGGATAAAACGCACGTAACTCCCTCGTTACACGTCGGATTGGGTCGATTTTGGGTTCGTTGGAAAGGCGAGTCAGTGCTCTTGGAAATCCTTGAGGAAGCGTCGCATTCCGAGGCCGTTTGGGCCTCCAAAAGTGGGGCGAGAGTAAATGGTGCGGAATTTTTCTAACGTGCCCTGTTCCCAGGAAAATGCTCATAACTCCCTCACCGGAGGTCGGATCTGGACGGTTTTTACGTCGTTGGAAAGCTTACTCGACGGGCTTTCAAAACGGATCAGGAAATTTCTGATTCTGAGGCCGTCTGGTGCCCCAAAAGCACGGCGGAAGCCTTGGACCGCCGTTTCTCGATCTCGGTGGTCGGTCTTTCGAAATCGCGTGGTGCGGATAAAACGCACGTAACTCCCTCGTTACACGTCGGATTGGGTCGATTTTGGGATCGTTGGAAAGGCGAGTCAGTGCTCTTCGAAATCCTTTAGGAAGCGTCGCATTCCGAGGCCGTTTGGGCCTCCACAAGTGGGGCGAGAGTAAATGGTGTGAAATTTTTCCTACATGCCCTGTTCCCGGGAAAACGCTCATAACTCCCTCGCCGGAGGTCGGATCTGGACGGTTTTTACGTCGTTGGAAAGCTTACTCGACGGGCTTTCAAAACGAATCAGGAAATTTCTAATTCTGAGGCCGTCTGGTGCCCCAAAAGCACACCTGAAGCCTTCGACCGCCGTTTCTCGATCTCGGTGGTCGGTCTTTCGAAATCGCGTGGTGAGGATAAAACGCACGTAACTCCCTCGTTACACGTCGGATTGGGTCGATTTTGGGTTCGTTGGAAAGGCGAGTCAGTGCTCTTGGAAATCCTTGAGGAAGCGTCGCATTCCGAGGCCGTTTGGGCCTCCAAAAGTGGGGCGAGAGTAAATGGTGCGGAATTTTTCTAACGTGCCCTGTTCCCAGGAAAATGCTCATAACTCCCTCACCGGAGGTCGGATCTGGACGGTTTTTACGTCGTTGGAAAGCTTACTCGACGGGCTTTCAAAACGGATCAGGAAATTTCTGATTCTGAGGCCGTCTGGTGCCCCAAAAGCACGGCGGAAGCCTTCGACCGCCGTTTCTCGATCTCGGTGGTCGGTCTTTTGAAATCGCGTGGTGCGGATAAAACGCACGTAACTCCCTCGTTACACGTCGGATTGGGTCGATTTTGGGTTCGTTGGAAAGGCGAGTCAGTGCTCTTCGAAATCCTTTAGGAAGCGTCGCATTCTGAGGCCGTTTGGGCCTCCAAAAGTGGGGCGAGAGTAAATGGTGTAGAATTTTTCCGACGTGCCCTGTTCCCGGGAAAACGCTCATAACTCCCTCACCGGAGGTCGGATCTGGACGGTTTTTACGTCGTTGGAAAGCTTACTCGATGGGCTTTCAAAAAGGATTAAGAAATTTCTGATTCCGAGGCCGTCTAGTGCCCCGAAAGCGCGCCGGAAGTCTTTGACCGCCGTTTCTCGATCTCGGTGGTCGGTCTTTTGAAATCGCGTGGTGCGGATAAAACACACGTAACTCCCTCGTTACACGTCGGATTCGGTCGATTTTGGGTTCGTTGGCAAGGCGAGTCAGTGCTCTTCGAAATCCTTCAGGAAGCGTCGCATTCTGAGGCCGTTTGGGCCTCCAAAAGTGGGGCGAGAGTAAATGGTGCGGAATTTTTTCGACGTGCCCTGTTCCGGGGAAAATGCGCATAACTCCCTCACCAGAGGTCGGATCTAGACGGTTTTTACGTCGTTGGAAAGCTTACTCGACGGGCTTTCAAAACGGATGAGGAAATTTCTGATTCCGAGGCCATCTGGTGCCCCGAAAGTGCACCGGAAGCCTTCGACCGCCGTTTCTCGATCTCGGTGGTCGGTCTTTTGAAATCGCGTGGTGCGGATAAAAAGCACGTAACTCCCTCGTTACACGTCGGATTGGGTCGATTTTGGGTTCGTTGGAAAGGCGAGTCAGTGCTCTTCGAGATCCTTCAGGAAGCGTTGCATTCCAAGGCCGTTTGGGCCTCCAAAAGTGGGGCGAGAGTAAATGGTGCGGAATTTTTCCGACGTGCCCTGTTCCCAGGAAAATGCTCATAACTCTTACTCGACGGGCTTTCAAAACGGATCAGGAAATTTCTGATTCCGAGGCCGTCTGGTGCCCCAAAAGCACGGCGGAAGCCTTCGACCGCCGTTTCTCGATCTCGGTGGTCGGTCTTTCGAAATCGCGTGGTGCGGATAAAACGCACGTAACTCCCTCGTTACACGTCGGATTGGGTCGATTTTGGGTTCGTTGGAAAGGCGAGTCAGTGCTCTTCGAAATCCTTGAGGAAGCGTCGCATTCGGAGGCCGTTTGTGCCTCCAAAAGTGGGGCGAGAGTAAATGGTGCGAAATTTTTCTGACGTGCCCTGTTCCCGGGAAAACGCTCATAACTCCCTCACCGGAGGTCGGATCTGGATGGTTTTTACGTCGTTGGAAAGCTTACTCGACGGGCTTTCAAAACAGTTCAGGAAATTTCTAATTCTGAGGCTGTCTGGTGCCCCGAAATTGCGTCAGAAGCCTTCGACCACCGTTTCTCGATCTCGGTGGTCGGTCTTTCGAAATCGGGTGGTGCCGATAAAACGCACGTAATTCCCTCGTTACACGTCGGATTGGGTCGATTTTGGGTTCGTTGGAAAGGCGAGTCAGTGCTCTTGGAAATCCTTGAGGAAGCGTCGCATTCCGAGGCCGTTTGGGCCTCCAAAAGTGGGGCGAGAGTAAATAGTGCGGAATTTTTCTGACGTGCCCTGTTCCCCGAAAAATGCTCATAACTCCCTCACCGGAGGTCGGATCTGGACTGTTTTTACGTTGTCGGAAAGCTTACTCGATGGGCTTTCAAAACGGATCCGGAAATTTCTGATTTCGAGGCTGTCTGGTGCCCCGAAAGCGCACCGGAATCCTTTGACCGCCGTTTCTCGATCTCGGTGGTCGGTCTTTTGAAATCGCGTGGTGCGGATAAAACGCACGTAACTCCCTCGTTACACGTCGGATTGGGTCGATTTTGGGTTCGTTGGAAAGGCGAGTCAGTGCTCTTCGAAATCCTTCAGGAAGCGTCGCATTCTGAGGCCGTTTGGGCCTCCAAAAGTGGGGCGAGAGTAAATGGTGCGGAATTTTTCTGACGTGCCCTGTTCCCGGGAAAACGCTCATAACTCCCTCAATGGAGGTCGGATCTGGACGGTTTTTACGTCGTTGGAAAGCTTACTCGACGGGCTTTCAAAACGGATGAGGAAATTTCTGATTCCGAGGCCGTCTGGTGCCCCAAAAGCACGGCGGAAGCCTTCGACCGCCGTTTCTCGATCTCGGTGGTCGGTCTTTCGAAATCGCGTGGTGCGGATAAAACGCACGTAACTCCCTCGTTACACGTCGGATTGGGTCGATTTTAGGTTCGTTGGAAAGGCGAGTCAGTGCTCTTGGAAATCCTTGAGGAAGCGTCCCATTCCGAGGCCGTTTGGGCCTCCAAAAGTGGGGCGAGAGTAAATGGTGTGGAATTTTTCTAACGTGCCCTGTTCCCCGGAAAATGCTCATAACTCCCTCACCGGAGGTCGGATCTGGACGGTTTTTACTTGTTGGAAAGCTTACTCGACGGGCTTTCAAAACGAATCAGGAAATTTCTAATTCTGAGGCCGTCTGGTGCCCCAAAAGCACGCCTGAAGCCTTCGACCGCCGTTTCTCGATCTCGGTGGTCGGTCTTTCGAAATCGCGTGGTGAGGATAAAACGCACGTAACTCCCTCGTTACACGTCGGATTGGGTCGATTTTGGGTTCGTTGGAAAGGCGAGTCAGTGCTCTTGGAAATCCTTGAGGAAGCGTCGCATTCCGAGGCCGTTTGGGCCTCCAAAAGTGGGGCGAGAGTAAATGGTGCGGAATTTTTCTGACGTGCCCTGTTCCCCGGAAAATGCTCATAACTCCCTCACCGGAGGTCGGATCTGGACTGTTTTTACGTCGTCGGAAAGCTTACTCGACCGGCTTTCAAAACGGATAAGGAAATTTCTGATTCTGAGGCCGTCTGGTGCCCCGAAAGCGCGCCGGAAGCCTTCGACCGCCGTTTCTCGATCTCGGTGGTCGGTCTTTTGAAATCGCGTGGTGCGGATAAAACGCACGTAACTCCCTCGTTACATGTCGGATTGGGTCGATTTTGGGTTCGTTGGAAAGGCGAGTCAGTGCTCTTCGAAATCCTTTAGGAAGCGTCGCATTCTAAGGCCGTTTGGGCCTCCAAAAGTGGGGCGAGAGTAAATGGTGTGGAATTTTTCCGACGTGCCCTGTTCCCGGGAAAACGCTCATAACTCCCTCACCGAAGGTCGGATCTGCACGGTTTTTAAGTCGTTGGAAAGCTTACTCGATGGGCTTTCAAAACGGATTAAGAAATTTCTGATTCCGAGGCCGTCTCGTGCCCAGAAAGTGCGCCAGAAGCCTTCGACCGCCGTTTCTCGATCTCGGTGGTCGGTCTTTCGAAATCGCGTGGTGCGGATAAAACGCACGTAACTCCCTCGTTACACGTCGGATTGGGTCGATTTTGGGTTCGTTGGAAAGGCGAGTCAGTGCTCTTCGAAATCCTTTAGGAAGCGTCGCATTCTGAGGCCGTTTGAGCCTTCAAAAGTGGGACGAGAGTAAATGGTGCGGAATTTTTCCGACGTGCCCTGTTCCCAGGAAAATGCTCATAACTCCCTCACCGGAGGTCGGATCTGGACGGTTTTTACGTCGTTGGAAAGCTTACTCGACGGGCTTTCAAAACGGATCAGGAAATTTCTGATTCCGAGGCCGTCTGGTGCCCCAAAAGCACGGCGGAAGCCTTCGACCGCCGTTTCTCGATCTCGGTGGTCGGTCTTTCGAAATCGCGTGGTGCGGATAAAACGCACGTAACTCCCTCGTTACACGTCGGATTGGGTCGATTTTGCGATCGTTGGAAAGGCGAGTCAGTGCTCTTCGAAATCCTTTAGGAAGCGACGCATTCCGAGGCCGTTTGGGCCTCCAAAAGTGGGGCGAGAGTAAATGGTGTAGAATTTTTCCTACATGCCCTGTTCCCGGGAAAACGCTCATAACTCCCTCACCGGAGGTCGGATCTGGACGGTTTTTACGTCGTTGGAAAGCTTACTCGACGGACTTTCAAAACGAATCAGGAAATTTCTAATTCTGAGGCCTTCTGTTGCCCCAAAAGCACGCCTGAAGCCTTCGACCGCCGTTTCTCGATCTCGGTGGTCGGTCTTTCGAAATCGCGTGGTGCGGATAAAACGCACGTAACTCCCTCGTTACACGTCGGATTGGGTCGATTTTGCGATCGTTGGAAAGGCGAGTCAGTGCTCTTCGAAATCCTTTAGGAAGCGACGCATTCCGAGGCCGTTTGGGCCTCCAAAAGTGGGGCGAGAGTAAATGGTGTAGAATTTTTCCTACATGCCCTGTTCCCGGGAAAACGCTCATAACTCCCTCACCGGAGGTCGGATCTGGACGGTTTTTACGTCGTTGGAAAGCTTACTCGACGGACTTTCAAAACGAATCAGGAAATTTCTAATTCTGAGGCCTTCTGTTGCCCCAAAAGCACGCCTGAAGCCTTCGACCGCCGTTTTTCGATCTCGGTGGTCGGTCTTTCGAAATCGCGTGGTGCGGATAAAACGCACGTAACTCCCTCGTTACACGTCGGATTGGGTCGATTTTGGGTTCGTTGGAAAGGCGAGTCAGTGCTCTTGGAAATCCTTGAGGAAGCGTCGCATTCCGAGGCCGTTTGGGCCTCCAAAAGTGGGGCGAGAGTAAATGGTGCGGAATTCTTCTGACGTGCCCTGTTCCCCGAAAAATGCTCATAACTCCCTCACCGGAGGTCGGATCTGGACTGTTTTTACGTCGTCGGAAAGCTTACTCGACCGGCTTTCAAAACGGATCAGGAAATTTCTGATTCTGAGGCCGTCTGGTGCCCCGAAAGCGCGCCGGAAGCCTTCGACTGCCGTTTCTCGATCTCGGTGGTCGGTCTTTTGAAATCGCGTGGTGCGGATAAAACGCACGTAACTCCCTCGTTACACGTCGGATTGGGTCGATTTTGGGTTCGTTTGAAAGGCGAGTCAGTGCTCTTTGAAATCCTTCAGGAAGCGTCGCATTCCGAGGCCGTTTGGGCCTCCAAAAGTGGGGCGAGAGTAAATGGTGCGGAATTTTTCCGACGTGCCCTGTTCCCAGGAAAATGCTCATAACTCCCTCACCGGAGGTCGGATCTGGACGGTTTTTACGTCGTTGGAAAGCTTACTCGACGGGCTTTCAAAACGGATCAGGAAATTTCTGATTCCGAGGCCGTCTGGTGCCCCAAAAGCACGGCGGAAGCCTTTGACCGCCGTTTCTCGATCTCGGTGGTCGGTCTTTCGAAATCGCGTGGTGCGGATAAAACGCACGTAACTCCCTCGTTACACGTCGGATTGGGTCGATTTTGGGTTCGTTGGAAAGGCGAGTCAGTGCTCTTCGAAATCCTTGAGGAAGCGTCGCATTCGGAGGCCGTTTGTGCCTCCAAAAGTGGGGCGAGAGTAAATGGTGTGAAATTTTTCTGACGTGCCCTGTTCCCAAGAAAACGCTCATAACTCCCTCACCGGAGGTCGGATCTGGACGGTTTTTACGTCGTTGGAAAGCTTACTCGATAGGCTTTCAAAATCGATGAGGAAATTTCTGATTCTGAGGCCGTCTGATGCCCAGAAAGTGTGACAGAAGCCTTCGACCGCCGTTTCTCGATCTCGGTGGTCGGTCTTTCGAAATCGCGTGGTGCGGATAAAACGCACGTAACTCCCTCGTTACACGTCGGATTGGGTCGATTTTGGGTTCGTTGGAAAGGCGAGTCAGTGCTCTTCGAAATCCTTTAGGAAGCGTCACATTCCGAGGCCGTTTGGGCCTCCAAAAGCGGGGCGAGAGTAAATGGTGCGGAATTTTTCTGACGTGCCCTGTTCCCGAGAAAACGCTCATAACTCCCTCACCGGAGGTCGGATCTGGACAGTTTTTACGTCGTTGGAAAGCTTACTCGATAGGCTTTCAAAATCGATGAGGAAATTTCTGATTCTGAGGCCGTCTGATGCCCAGAAAGTGTGCCAGAAGCCTTCGACCGCCGTTTCTCGATCTCGGTGGTCGGTCTTTCGAAATCGCGTGGTGCGGATAAAACGCACGTAACTCCCTCGTTACACGTCGGATTGGGTCGATTTTGGGTTCGTTGGAAAGGCGAGTCAGTGCTCTTCGAAATCCTTTAGGAAGCGTCGCATTCTGAGGCCGTTTGAGCCTTCAAAAGTGGGACGAGAGTAAATGGTGCGGAATTTTTCCGACGTGCCCTGTTCCCAGGAAAACGCTCATAACTCCCTCACCGGAGGTCGGATCTGGACGGTTTTTACGTCGTTGGAAAGCTTACTCGACGGGCTTTCAAAACGGATGAGGAAATTTCTGATTCCGAGGCCGTCTGGTGCCCCAAAAGCACGGCGGAAGACTTCGACCGCCGTTTCTCGATCTCGGTGGTCGGTCTTTCGAAATCGCGTGGTGCGGATAAAACGCACGTAACTCCCTCGTTACACGTCGGATTGGGTCGATTTTGGGATCATTGGAAAGGCGAGTCAGTGCTCTTCGAAATCCTTTAGGAAGCGTCGCATTCCGAGGCCGTTTGGGCCTCTAAAAGTGGGGCGAGAGTAAATGGTGTGGAATTTTTCCTACATGCCCTGTTCCCGGGAAAACGCTCATAACTCCCTCACCGGAGGTCGGATCTGGACGGTTTTTACGTCGTTGGAAAGCTTACTCGACGGGCTTTCAAAACGAATCAGGAAATTTCTAATTCTGAGGCCGTCTGGCGCCCCAAAAGCACGCCTGAAGCCTTCGACCGCCGTTTCTCGATCTCGGTGGTCGGTCTTTCGAAATCGCGTGGTGAGGATAAAACGCACGTAACTCCCTCGTTACACGTCGGATTGGGTCGATTTTGGGTTCGTTGGAAAGGCGAGTCAGTGCTCTTGGAAATCCTTGAGGAAGCGTCGCATTCCGAGGCCGTTTGGGCCTCCAAAAGTGGGGCGAGAGTAAATGGTGCGGAATTTTTCTAACGTGCCCTGTTCCCCGGAAAATGCTCATAACTCCCTCACCGGAGGTCGGATCTGGACTGTTTTTACATCGTCGGAAAGCTTACTCGACCGGCTTTCAAAACGGATCAGGAAATTTCTGATTCTGAGGCCGTCTGGTGCCCCGAAAGCGCGCCGGAAGCCTTCGACCGCCGTTTCTCGATCTCGGTGGTCGGTCTTTTGAAATCGCGTGGTGCGGATAAAACGCACGTAACTCCCTCGTTACACGTCGGATTGGGTCGATTTTGGGTTCGTTGGAAAGGCGAGTCAGTGCTCTTCGAAATCCTTTAGGAAGCGTCGCATTCTGAGGCCGTTTGGGCCTCTAAAAGTGGGGCGAGAGTAAATGGTGCGGAATTTTTCCGACGTGCCCTGTTCCCGGGAAAACGCTCATAACTCCCTCACCGGAGGTCGGATCTGGACGGTTTTTACGTCGTTGGAAAGCTTACTCGATGGGCTTTCAAAAAGGATTAAGAAATTTCTGATTCCGAGGCCGTCTAGTGCCCCAAAAGCGCGCCGAAAGTCTTTGACCGCCGTTTCTCGATCTCGGTGGTCGGTCTTTTGAAATCGCGTGGTGCGGATAAAACACACGTAACTCCCTCGTTACACGTCGGATTCGGTCGATTTTGGGTTCGTTGGCAAGGCGAGTCAGTGCTCTTCGAAATCCTTCAGGAAGCGTCGCATTCTGGGGCCGTTTGGGCCTCCAAAAGTGGGGCGAGAGTAAATGGTGCGGAATTTTTTCGACGTGCCCTGTTCCGGGGAAAATGCGCATAACTCCCTCACCAGAGGTCGGATCTAGACGGTTTTTACGTCGTTGGAAAGCTTACTCGACGGGCTTTCAAAACGGATCAGGAAATTTCTGATTCCGAGGCCGTCTGGTGCCCCGAAAGTGCACCGGAAGCCTTCGACCGCCGTTTCTCGATCTCGGTGGTCGGTCTTTTGAAATCGCGTGGTGCGGATAAAAAGCACGTAACTCCCTCGTTACACGTCGGATTGGGTCGATTTTGGGTTCGTTGGAAAGGCGAGTCAGTGCTCTTCGAGATCCTTCAGGAAGCGTCGCATTCCAAGGCCGTTTGGGCCTCCAAAAGTGGGGCGAGAGTAAATGGTGCGGAATTTTTCCGACGTGCCCTGCTCCCAGGAAAATGCTCATAACTCCCTCACCGGAGGTCGGATCTGGACGGTTTTTACGTCGTTGGAAAGCTTACTCGACGGGCTTTCAAAACAGTTCAGGAAATTTCTAATTCTGAGGCTGTCTGGTGCCCCGAAATTGCGTCAGAAGCCTTCGACCACCGTTTCTCGATCTCGGTGGTCGGTCTTTCGAAATCGGGTGGTGCCGATAAAACGCACGTAATTCCCTCGTTACACGTCGGATTGGGTCGATTTTGGGTTCGTTGGAAAGGCGAGTCAGTGCTCTTGGAAATCCTTGAGGAAGCGTCGCATTCCGAGGCCGTTTGGGCCTCCAAAAGTGGGACGAGAGTAAATGGTGAGGAATTTTTCTGACGTGCCCTGTTCCCGGGAAAACGCTCATAACTCCCTCAATGGAGGTCGGATCTGGACGGTTTTTACGTCGTTGGAAAGCTTACTCGACGGGCTTTCAAAACGGATGAGGAAATTTCTGATTCCAAGGCCGTCTGGTGCCCCAAAAGCACGGCGGAAGCCTTCGACCGCCGTTTCTCGATCTCGGTGGTCGGTCTTTCGAAATCGCGTGGTGCGGATAAAACGCACGTAACTCCCTCGTTACACGTCGGATTGGGTCGATTTTAGGTTCGTTGGAAAGGCGAGTCAGTGCTCTTGGAAATCCTTGAGGAAGCGTCGCATTCTGAGGCCGTTTGGGCCTCCAAAAGTGGGGCGAGAGTAAATGGTGAGGAATTTTTCTGACGTGCCCTGTTCCCGGGAAAACGCTCATAACTCCCTCAATGGAGGTCGGATCTGGACGGTTTTTACGTCGTTGGAAAGCTTACTCGACGGGCTTTCAAAACGGATGAGGAAATTTCTGATTCCAAGGCCGTCTGGTGCCCCAAAAGCACGGCGGAAGCCTTCGACCGCCGTTTCTCGATCTCGGTGGTCGGTCTTTCGAAATCGCGTGGTGCGGATAAAACGCACGTAACTCCCTCGTTACACGTCGGATTGGGTCGATTTTAGGTTCGTTGGAAAGGCGAGTCAGTGCTCTTGGAAATCCTTGAGGAAGCGTCGCATTCCGAGGCCGTTTGGGCCTCCAAAAGTGGGGCGAGAGTAAATGGTGTGGAATTTTTCTAACGTGCCCTGTTCCCCGGAAAATGCTCATAACTCCCTCACCGGAGGTCGGATCTGGACTGTTTTTACGTCGTCGGAAAGCTTACTCGACCGGCTTTCAAAACGGATCAGGAAATTTCTGATTCTGAGGCCGTCTGGTGCCTCGAAAGCGCGCCGGAAGCCTTCGACCGCCGTTTCTCGATCTCGGTGGTCGGTCTTTTGAAATCGCGTGGTGCGGATAAAACGCACGTAACTCCCTCGTTACACGTCGGATTGGGTCGATTTTGGGTTCGTTGGAAAGGCGAGTCAGTGCTCTTCGAAATCCTTTAGGAAGCGTCGCATTCTGAGGCCGTTTGGGCCTCCAAAAGTGGGGCGAGAGTAAATGGTGTGGAATTTTTCCGACGTGCCCTGTTCCCGGGAAAACGCTCATAACTCCCTCACCAGAGGTCGGATCTGGACGGTTTTTACGTCGTTGGAAAGCTTACTCGATGGGCTTTCAAAACGGATTAAGAAATTTCTGATTCCGAGGCCGTCTAGTGCCCCGAAAGCGCGCCGGAAGGCTTTGACCGCCGTTTCTCGATCTCGGTGGTCGGTCTTTTGAAATCGCGTGGTGCGGATAAAAAGCACGTAACTCCCTCGTTACACGTCGGATTGGGTCGATTTTGGGTTCGTTGGAAAGGCGAGTCAGTGCTCTTCGAAATCCTTCAGGAAGCGTCACATTCCGAGGCCGTTTGGGCCTCCAAAAGTGGGGCGAGAGTAAATGGTGCGGAATTTTTCTTACGTGCCCTGTTCCCGGGAAAACGCTCATAACTCCCTCACCGGAGGTCGGATCTGGACGGTTTTTACGTTGTTGGAAAGCTTACTCGACGGGCTTTCAAAACGAATCAGGAAATTTCTAATTCTGAGGCCGTCTGGTGCCCCAAAAGCACGCCTGAAGCCTTCGACCGCCGTTTCTCGATCTCGGTAGTCGGTCTTTCAAAATCGCGTGGTGAGGATAAAACGCACGTAACTCCCTCGTTACACGTCGGATTGGGTCGATTTTGGGTTCGTTGGAAAGGCGAGTCAGTGCTCTTGGAAATCCTTGAGGAAGCGTCGCATTCCGAGGCCGTTTGGGCCTCCAAAAGTGGGGCGAGAGTAAATGGTGCGGAATTTTTCTGACGTGCCCTGTTCCCCGGAAAATGCTCATAACTCCCTCACCGGAGGTCGGATCTGGACTGTTTTTACATCGTCGGAAAGCTTACTCGACCGGCTTTCAAAACGGATCAGGAAATTTCTGATTCTGAGGCCGTCTGGTGCCCCGAAAGCGCGCCGGAAGCCTTCGACCGCCGTTTCTCGATCTCGGTGGTCGGTCTTTTGAAATCGCGTGGTGCGGATAAAACGCACGTAACTCCCTCGTTACACGTCGGATTGGGTCGATTTTGGGTTCGTTGGAAAGGCGAGTCAGTGCTCTTCGAAATCCTTTAGGAAGCGTCGCATTCTGAGGCCGTTTGGGCCTCCAAAAGTGGGGCGAGAGTAAATGGTGTGGAATTTTTCCGACGTGCCCTGTTCCCGGGAAAACGCTCATAACTCCCTCACCGAAGGTCGGATCTGCACGGTTTTTACGTCGTTGGAAAGCTTACTCGATGGGCTTTCAAAACGGATTAAGAAATTTTTGATTCCGAGGCCGTCTAGTGCCCAGAAAGTACGCCAGAAGCCTTCGACCGCCGTTTCTCGATCTCGGTGGTCGGTCTTTCGAAATCGCGTGGTGCGGATAAAACGCACGTAACTCCCTCGTTACACGTCGGATTGGGTCGATTTTGGGTTCGTTGGAAAGGCGAGTCAGTGCTCTTCGAAATCCTTTAGGAAGCGTCGCATTCTGAGGCCGTTTGAGCCTTCAAAAGTGGGACGAGAGTAAATGGTGCGGAATTTTTCCTACATGCCCTGTTCCCGGGAAAACGCTCATAACTCCCTCACCGGAGGTCGGATCTGGACGGTTTTTACGTCGTTGGAAAGCTTACTCGACGGGCTTTCAAAACGGGTGAGGAAATTTCTGATTCCGAGGCCGTATGGTGCCCCAAAAGCACGGCGGAAGCCTTCGACCGCCGTTTCTCGATCTCGGTGGTCGGTCTTTCGAAATCGCGTGGTGCGGATAAAACGCACGTAACTCCCTCTTTACACGTCGGATTGGGTCGATTTTGGGATCGTTGGAAAGGCGAGTCAGTGCTCTTCGAAATCCTTTAGGAAGCGTCGCATTCCGAGGCCGTTTGGGCCTCCAAAAGTGGGGCGAGAGTAAATGGTGTGGAATTTTTCCTACATGCCCTGTTCCCGGGAAAACGCTCATAACTCCCTCACCGGAGGTCGGATCTGGACGGTTTTTACGTCGTTGGAAAGCTTACTCGACGGGCTTTCAAAACGAATCAGGAAATTTCTAATTCTGAGGCCGTCTGGTGCCCCAAAAGCACGCCTGAAGCCTTCGACCGCCGTTTCTCGATCTCGGTGGTTGGTCTTTCGAAATCGCGTGGTGCGGATAAAACGCACGTAACTCCCTCGTTACACGTCGGATTGGGTCGATTTTGGGTTCGTTGGAAAGGCGAGTCAGTGCTCTTGGAAATCCTTGAGGAAGCGTCGCATTCCGAGGCCGTTTGGGCCTCCAAAAGTGGGACGAGAGTAAATGGTGCGGAATTCTTCTGACGTGCCCTGTTCCCCGGAAAATGCTCATAACTCCCTCACCGGAGGTCGGATCTGGACTGTTTTTACGTCGTCGGAAAGCTTACTCGACCGGCTTTCAAAACGGATCAGGAAATTTCTGATTCTGAGGCCGTCTGGTGCCCCGAAAGCGCGCCGGAAGCCTTCGACTGCCGTTTCTCGATCTCGGTGGTCGGTCTTTTGAAATCGCGTGGTGCGGATAAAACGCACGTAACTCCCTCGTTACACGTCGGATTGGGTCGATTTTGGGTTCGTTGGAAAGGTGAGTCAGTGCTCTTTGAAATCCTTCAGGAAGCGTCGCATTCCGAGGCCGTTTGGGCCTCCAAAAGTGGGGCGAGAGTAAATGGTGCGGAATTTTTCCGACGTGCCCTATTCCCAGGAAAATGCTCATAACTCCCTCACCGGAGGTCGGATCTGGACGGTTTTTACGTCGTTGGAAAGCTTACTCGACGGGCTTTCAAAACGCATCAGGAAATTTCTGATTCCGAGGCCGTCTGGTGCCCCAAAAGCATGGCGGAAGCCTTCGACCGCCGTTTCTCGATCTCGGTGGTCGGTCTTTCGAAATCGCGTGGTGCGGATAAAATGCACGTAACTCCCTCGTTACACGTCGGATTGGGTCGATTTTAGGTTCGTTGGAAAGGCGAGTCAGTGCTCTTGGAAATCCTTGAGGAAGCGTCATATTCCGAGGCCGTTTGGGCCTCCAAAAGTTGAGCGAGAGTAAATGGTGCAAAATTTTTCTTACGTGCCCTGTTCCCGGGAAAACGCTCATAACTCCCTCACTGGAGGTCGGATCTGGACGGTTTTTACGTCGTTGGAAAGCTTACTCGACGGGCTTTCAAAACGGATCAGGAAATTTCTGATTCCGAGGCCGTCTGGTGCCCCAAAAGCACGGCGGAAGCCTTCGACCGCCGTTTCTCGATCTCGGTGGTCGGTCTTTCGAAATCGCGTGGTGCGGATAAAATGCACGTAACTCCCTCGTTACACGTCGGATTGGGTCGATTTTGGGTTCGTTGGAAAGGCGAGTCAGTGCTCTTCGAAATCCTTTAGGAAGCGTCATATTCCGAGGCCGTTTGGGCCTCCAAAAGTTGAGCGAGAGTAAATGGTGCAGAATTTTTCTTACGTGCCCTGTTCCCGGGAAAACGCTCATAACTCCCTCACCGGAGGTCGGATCTGGACGGTTTTTACGTCGTTGGAAAGCTTACTCGACGGGCTTTCAAAACAGTTCAGGAAATTTCTAATTCTGAGGCTGTCTGGTGCCCCGAAATTGCGTCAGAAGCCTTCGACCACCGTTTCTCGATCTCGGTGGTCGGTCTTTCAAAATCGGGTGGTGCCGATAAAACGCACGTAATTCCCTCGTTACACGTCGGATTGGGTCGATTTTGGGTTCGTTGGAAAGGCGAGTCAGTGCTCTTCGAAATCCTTCAAGAAGCGTCACATTCCGAGGCCGTTTGGGCCTCCAAAAGCGGGGCGAGAGTAAATGGTGCGGAATTTTTCTGACGTGCCCTGTTCCCTGGAAAACGCTCATAACTCCCTCACCGGAGGTCGGATCTGGACAGTTTTTACGTCGTTGGAAAGCTTACTCGATAGGCTTTCAAAATTGATGAGGAAATTTCTGATTCTGAGGCCGTCTGATGCCCAGAAAGTGTGCCAGAAGCCTTCGACCGCCGTTTCTCGATCTCGGTGGTCGGTCTTTCGAAATCGCGTGGTGCGGATAAAACGCACGTAACTCCCTCGTTACACGTCGGATAGGGTTGATTTTGGGTTCGTTGGAAAGGCGAGTCAGTGCTCTTCGAAATCCTTTAGTAAGCGTCGCATTCTGAGGCCGTTTGAGCCTTCAAAAGTGGGACGAGAGTAAATGGTGCGGAATTTTTCCGACGTGCCCTGTTCCCAGGAAAACGCTCATAACTCCCTCACCGGAGGTCGGATCTGGACGGTTTTTACGTCGTTGGAAAGCTTACTCGACGGGCTTTCAAAACGGATGAGGAAATTTCTGATTCCGAGGCCGTCTGGTGCCCCAAAAGCACGGCGGAAGCCTTCGACCACCGTTTCTCGATCTCGGTGGTCGGTCTTTCGAAATCGCGTGGTGCGGATAAAACGCACGTAACTCCCTCGTTACACGTCGGATTGGGTCGATTTTGGGTTCGTTGGAAAGGCGAGTCAGTGCTCTTCGAGATCCTTCAGGAAGCGTCACATTCCAAGGCCATTTGGGCCTCCAAAAGTGGGGCGAGAGTAAATGGTGCGGAATTTTTCCGACGTGCCCTGCTCCCAGGAAAATGCTCATAACTCCCTCACCGGAGGTCGGATCTGGACGGTTTTTACGTCGTTGGAAAGCTTACTCGACGGGCTTTCAAAACGGATCAGGAAATTTCTGATTCCGAGGCCGTCTGGTGCCCCAAAAGCACGGCGGAAGCCTTCGACCGCCGTTTCTCGATCTCGGTGGTCGGTCTTTCGAAATCGCGTGGTGAGGATAAAACGCACGTAACTCCCTCGTTACACGTCGGATTGGGTCGATTTTGGGTTCGTTGGAAAGGCGAGTCAGTGCTCTTGGAAATCCTTGAGGAAGCGTCGCATTCCGAGGCCGTTTGGGCCTCCAAAAGTGGGGCGAGAGTAAATGGTGCGGAATTTTTCTGACGTGCCCTGTTCCCCGGAAAATGCTCATAACTCCCTCACCGGAGGTCGGATCTGGACTGTTTTTACATCGTCGGAAAGCTTACTCGACCGGCTTTCAAAGAGGATCAGGAAATTTCTGATTCTGAGGCCGTCTGGTGCCCCGAAAGCGCGCCGAAAGCCTTCGACCGCCGTTTCTCGATCTCGGTGGTCGGTCTTTTGAAATCGCGTGGTGCGGATAAAACGCACGTAACTCCCTCGTTACACGTCGGATTGGGTCGATTTTGGGTTCGTTGGAAAGGCGAGTCAGTGCTCTTCGAAATCCTTTAGGAAGCGTCGCATTCCGAGGCCGTTTGGGCCTCCAAAAGTGGGGCGAGAGTAAATGGTGCGGAATTTTTCTTACGTGCCCTGTTCCCGGGAAAACGCTCATAACTCCCTCACCGGAGGTCGGATCTGGACGGTTTTTACGTCGTTGGAAACCTTACTCGACGGGCTTTCAAAACGGATCAGGAAATTTCTGATTCTGAGGCCGTCTGGTGCCCCAAAAGCACGGCAGAAGCCTTCGACCGCCGTTTCTCGATCTCGGTGGTCGGTCTTTTGAAATCGCGTGGTGCGGATAAAACGCACGTAACTCCCTCGTTACACGTCGGATTGGGTCGATTTTGGGTTCGTTGGAAAGGCGAGTCAGTGCTCTTCGAAATCCTTCAGGAAGCGTCGTATTCCGAGGCCGTTTGGGCCTCCAAAAGTGGGGCGAGAGTAAATGGTGCAGAATTTTTCCGACGTGCCCTGTTCCCGGGAAAATGCTCATAACTCCCTCACCGGAGGTCGGATCTGGACGGTTTTTACGTCGTTGGAAACCTTACTCGACGGGCTTTCAAAACGGATCAGGAAATTTCTGATTCCGAGGCCGTATGGTGCCCTGAAAGCACACCGGAAGCCTTGGACCGGCGTTTCTCGATCTCGGTGGTCGGTCTTTTGAAATCGCGTGGTGCGGATAAAACGCACGTAACTCCCTCGTTACACGTCGGATTGGGTCGATTTTGGGTTCGTTGGAAAGGCGAGTCAGTGCTCTTCGAAATCCTTCAGGAAGCGTCGTATTCCGAGGCCGTTTGGGCCTCCAAAAGTGGGGCGAGAGTAAATGGTGCAGAATTTTTCCGACGTGCCCTGTTCCCGGGAAAATGCTCATAACTCCCTCACCGGAGGTCGGATCTGGACGGTTTTTACGTCGTTGGAAAGCTTACTCGATGGGCTTTCAAAACGGATTAAGAAATTTCTGATTCCGAGGCCGTCTAGTGCCCCGAAAGCACGCCGGAAGTCTTTGACCGCCGTTTCTCGATCTCGGTGGTCGGTCTTTTGAAATCGCGTGGTGCGGATAAAACGCATGTAACTCCCTCGTTACACGTCGGATTGGGTCGATTTTGGGTTCGTTGGAAAGGCGAGTCAGTGCTCTTCGAAATCCTTCAGGAAGCGTCACATTCCGAGGCCGTTTGGGCCTCCAAAAGTGGGGCGAGAGTAAATGGTGCGGAATTTTTCTGACGTGCCCTGTTCCCGGGAAAACGCTCATAACTCCCTCACCGGAGGTCGGATCTGGACGGTTTTTACGTCGTTGGAAACCTTACTCGACGGGCTTTCAAAACGGATCAGGAAATTTCTGATTCCGAGGCCGTCTGGTGCCCCGAAAGCGCACCGGAAGCCTTGGACCGGCGTTTCTCGATCTCGGTGGTCGGTCTTTTGAAATCGCGTGGTGCGGATAAAACGCACGTAACTCCCTCGTTACACGTCGGATTGGGTCGATTTTGGGTTCGTTGGAAAGGTGAGTCAGTGCTCTTGGAAATCCTTGAGGAAGCGTCGTATTCTGAGGCCGTTTGGGCCTCCAAAAGTGGGGCGAGAGTAAATGGTGTGGAATTTTTCTGACGTGCCCTGTTCCCGGGAAAATGCTCATAACTCCCTCACCGGAGGTCGGATCTGGACGGTTTTTACGTCGTTGGAAAGCTTACTCGACCGGCTTTCAAAACGGATTAGGAAATTTCTGATTCTGAGGCCGTCTGTTGCCCCGAAAGCGTGCCGGAAGCCTTGGACCGGCGTTTCTCGATCTCGGTGGTCGGTCTTTTGAAATCGCGTGGTGCGGATAAAACGCACGTAACTCCCTCGTTACACGTCGGATTGGGTCGATTTTGGGTTCGTTGGAAAGGCGAGTCAGTGCTCTTCGAAATCCTTGAGGAAACGTCGCATTCTGAGGCCGTTTGGGCCTCCAAAAGTGGGGCGAGAGTAAATGGTGTGGAATTTTTCCGATGTGCCCTGTTCCCGGGAAAACGCTCATAACTCCCTCACCGGAGGTCGGATCTGGACGGTTTTTACGTCGTTGGAAAGCTTACTCGATGGGCTTTCAAAACGGATTAGGAAATTTTTGATTCCGAGGCCTTCAAGTGCCCCGAAAGCGCGCCGGAAGCCTTTGACCGCCGTTTCTCGATCTCGGTGGTCGGTCTTTTGAAATCGCGTGGTGCGGATAAAACGCACGTAACTCCCTCGTTACACGTCGGATTGGGTCGATTTTGGGTTCGTTGGAAAGGCGAGTCAGTGCTCTTGGAAATCCTTGAGGAAGCGTCGCATTCTGAGGCCGTTTGGGCCTCCAAAAGTGGGGCGAGAGTAAATGATACGGAATTTTTCTAACGTGCCCTGTTCCCGGGAAAATGCTCATAACTCCCTCACCGGAGGTCGGATCTGGACGGTTTTTACGTCGTTGGAAAGCTTACTCGACCGGCTTTCAAAAAGGATCAGGAAATTTCTGATTCCGAGGCCGTCTGGTGCCCCGAAAGCGCACCGGAAACCTTTGACCAGCGTTTCTCGATCTCGGTGGTCGGTCTTTTGAAATCGCGTGGTGCGGATAAAACGCACGTAACTCCCTCGTTACACGTCGGATTGGGTCGATTTTGGGTTCGTTGGAAAGGCGAGTCAGTGCTCTTCGAAATCCTTCAGGATGCATCGCATTCCGAGGCCGTTTGGGCCTCCAAAAGTGGGGTGAGAGTAAATGGTGCGGAATTTTTCCGACGTGCCCTGTTCCCGGGAAAACGCTCATAACTCCCTCACCGGAGGTCGGATCTGGACGGTTTTTACGTCGTTGGAAAGCTTACTCGACGGGCTTTCAAAACAGATTAGGAAATTTCTGATTCCGAGGCCGTCTTGTGCCCCGAAAGCACACCGGAAGCCTTTGACCGCCGTTTCTCGATCTCGGTGGTCGGTCTTTTGAAATCGCGTGGTGCGGATAAAATGCACGTAACTCCCTCGTTACACGTCGGATTGGGTCGATTTTGGGTTCGTTGGAAAGGCGAGTCAGTGCTCTTCGAAATCCTTCACGAAGCGTCGTATTCCGAGGCCGTTTGGGCCTCCAAAAGTTGAGCGAGAGTAAATGGTGCGGAATTTTTCGGACGTGCCCTGTTCCCGGGAAAACGCTCATAACTCCCTCACCGGAGGTCGGATCTGGACGGTTTTTACGTCGTTGGAAAGCTTACTCGACGGGCTTTCAAAACGGTTCAGGAAATTTCTAATTCCGAGGCTGTCTGGTGCACTGAAATTGCATCAGAATCCTTCGACCACCGTTTCTCGATCTCGGTAGTCGGTCTTTCGAAATCGCGTGGTGCCGATAAAACGCACGTAATTCCCTCGTTACACGTCGGATTGGGTCGATTTTGGGTTCGTTGGAAAGACGAGTCAGTACTCTTCGAAATCCCTCAAGAAGCGTCACATTCCGAGGCCGTTTGGGCCTCCAAAAGCGGGGCGAGAGTAAATGGTGCGGAATTTTTCTGACGTGCCCTGTTCCCGGGAAAACGCTCATAACTCCCTCACCGGAGGTCGGATCTGGACGGTTTTTACGTCGTTGGAAAGCTTACTCGACGGGCTTTCAAAACAGATTAGGAAATTTCTGATTCCGAGGCCGTCTTGTGCCCCGAAAGCACACCGGAAGCCTTCGACCGCCGTTTCTCGATCTCGGTGGTCGGTCTTTTGAAATTGCGTGGTGCGGATAAAATGCACGTAACTCCCTCGTTACACGTCGGATTGGGTCGATTTTGGGTTCGTTGGAAAGGCGAGTCAGTGCTCTTCGAAATCCTTCACGAAGCGTCGTATTCCGAGGCCGTTTGGGCCTCCAAAAGTTGAGCGAGAGTAAATGGTGCGGAATTTTTCGGACGTGCCCTGTTCCCGGGAAAACGCTCATAACTCCCTCACCGGAGGTCGGATCTGGACGGTTTTTATGTCGTTGGAAAGCTTACTCGACGGGCTTTCAAAACGGTTCAGGAAATTTCTAATTCCGAGGCTGTCTGGTGCACCGAAATTGCATCAGAATCCTTCGACCACCGTTTCTCGATCTCGGTGGTCGGTCTTTCGAAATCGCGTGGTGCCGATAAAACGCACGTAATTCCCTCGTTAAACGTCGGATTGGGTCGATTTTGGGTTCGTTGGAAAGGCGAGTCAGTGCTCTTCAAAATCCCTCAAGAAGTGTCACATTCTGAGGCCGTTTGCACCTCCAAAAGCGGGGCGAGAGTAAATGGTGCGAAATTTTTCTGACGTGCCCTGTTCCCGGGAAAACGCTCATAACTCCCTCACCGGAGGTCGGATCTGGACGGTTTTTACGTCGTTGGAAAGCTTACTCGACGGGCTTTCAAAGGATCAGGAAATTTCTGATTCCGAGGCCGTCTTGTGCCCCGAAAGCACACCGGAAGCCTTCGACCGCCGTTTCTCGATCTCGGTGGTCGGTCTTTTGAAATTGCGTGGTGCGGATAAAATGCACGTAACTCCCTCGTTACACGTCGGATTGGGTCGATTTTGGGTTCGTTGGAAAGGCGAGTCAGTGCTCTTCGAAATCCTTCACGAAGCGTCGTATTCCGAGGCCGTTTGGGCCTCCAAAAGTTGAGCGAGAGTAAATGGTGCGGAATTTTTCCGACGTGCCCTGTTCCCGGGAAAACGCTCATAACTCCCTCACCGGAGGTCGGATCTGGACGGTTTTTACGTCGTTGGAAAGCTTACTCGACGGGTTTTCAAAACGGATCAGGAAATTTCTGATTCCGAGGCCGTCAGGTGCCCCAAAAGCACGGTGGAAGCCTTCGACCGCCGTTTCTCGATCTCGGTGGTCGGTCTTTTGAAATCGCGTGGTGCGGATAAAACGCACGTAACTCCCTCGTTACACGTCGGATTGGGTCGATTTTGGGTTCGTTGGAAAGGCGAGTCAGCGCTTTTCAAAATCCTTGAGGAAGCGTCGCATTCCGAGGCCGTTTGGGCCTCCAAAAGTGGGGCGAGAGTAAATGGTGTGGAATTTTTCTAACGTGCCCTGTTCCCGGGAAAACGCTCATAACTCCCTCACCGGAGGTCGGATCTGGGCGGTTTTTACGTTGTTGGAAAGCTTACTCGATGGGCTTTCAAAACGGATTAAGAAATTTCTGATTCCGAGGCCGTCTAGTGCCCCGAAAGCACGCCGGAAGTCTTTGACCGCCGTTTCTCGATCTCGGTGGTCGGTCTTTTGAAATCGCGTGGTGCGGATAAAACGCACGTAACTCCCTCGTTACACGTCGGATTGGGTCGATTTTGGGTTCGTTGGAAAGGCGAGTCAGTGCTCTTCGAAATCCTTCAGGAAGCGTCGCATTCCGAGGCCGTTTGGGCCTCTAAAAGTGGGGCGAGAGTAAATGGTGCGGAATTTTTCTGACGTGCCCTATTCCCGGGAAAACGCTCATAACTCCCTCACCGGAGGTCGGATCTGGACAGTTTTTACGTCGTTGGAAACCTTACTCGACGGGCTTTCAAAACGGATCAGGAAATTTCTGATTCCGAGGCCGTATGGTGCCCCGAAAGCGCACCGGAAGCCTTGGACCGGCGTTTCTCGATCTCGGTGGTCGGTCTTTTGAAATCGCGTGGTGCGGATAAAACGCACGTAACTCCCTCGTTACACGTCGGATTGGGTCGATTTTGGGTTCGTTGGAAAGGTGAGTCAGTGCTCTTGGAAATCCTTGAGGAAGCGTCGTATTCTGAGGCCGTTTGGGCCTCCAAAAGTGGGGCGAGAGTAAATGGTGTGGAATTTTTCTAACGTGCCCTGTTCCCGGGAAAATGCTCATAACTCCCTCACCGGAGGTCGGATCTGGACGGTTTTTACGTCGTTGGAAAGCTTACTCGACCGGCTTTCAAAAAGGATCAGGAAATTTCTGATTCCGAGGCCGTCTGGTGCCCCGAAAGCGCACCGGAAACCTTTGACCAGCGTTTCTCGATCTCGGTGGTCGGTCTTTTGAAATCGCGTGGTGCGGATAAAACGCACGTAACTCCCTCGTTACACGTCGGATTGGGTCGATTTTGGGTTCGTTGGAAAGGCGAGTCAGTGCTCTTCGAAATCCTTCAGGATGCATCGCATTCCGAGGCCGTTTGGGCCTCCAAAAGTGGGGTGAGAGTAAATGGTGCGGAATTTTTCCGACGTGCCCTGTTCCCGGGAAAACGCTCATAACTCCCTCACCGGAGGTCGGATCTGGACGGTTTTTACGTCGTTGGAAAGCTTACTCGACGGGCTTTCAAAACAGATTAGGAAATTTCTGATTCCGAGGCCGTCTTGTGCCCCGAAAGCACACCGGAAGCCTTCGACCGCCGTTTCTCGATCTCGGTGGTCGGTCTTTTGAAATCGCGTGGTGCGGATAAAATGCACGTAACTCCCTCGTTACACGTCGGATTGGGTCGATTTTGGGTTCGTTGGAAAGGCGAGTCAGTGCTCTTCGAAATCCTTCACGAAGCGTCGTATTCCGAGGCCGTTTGGGCCTCCAAAAGTTGAGCGAGAGTAAATGGTGCGGAATTTTTCGGACGTGCCCTGTTCCCGGGAAAACGCTCATAACTCCCTCACCGGAGGTCGGATCTGGACGGTTTTTACGTCGTTGGAAAGCTTACTCGACGGGCTTTCAAAGGATCAGGAAATTTCTGATTCCGAGGCCGTCTGGTGCACCGAAATTGCATCAGAATCCTTCGACCACCGTTTCTCGATCTCGGTAGTCGGTCTTTCGAAATCGCGTGGTGCCGATAAAACGCACGTAATTCCCTCGTTACACGTCGGATTGGGTCGATTTTGGGTTCGTTGGAAAGGCGAGTCAGTGCTCTTCGAAATCCCTCAAGAAGCGTCACATTCCGAGGCCGTTTGGGCCTCCAAAAGCGGGGCGAGAGTAAATGGTGCGGAATTTTTCCGACGTGCCCTGTTCCCGGGAAAACGCTCATAACTCCCTCACCGGAGGTCGGATCTGGACGGTTTTTACGTCGTTGGAAAGCTTACTCGACGGGCTTTCAAAACAGATTAGGAAATTTCTGATTCCGAGGCCGTCTTGTGCCCCGAAAGCACACCGGAAGCCTTTGACCGCCGTTTCTCGATCTCGGTGGTCGGTCTTTTGAAATCGCGTGGTGCGGATAAAATGCACGTAACTCCCTCGTTACACGTCGGATTGGGTCGATTTTGGGTTCGTTGGAAAGGCGAGTCAGTGCTCTTCGAAATCCTTCACGAAGCGTCATATTCCGAGGCCGTTTGGGCCTCCAAAAGTTGAGCGAGAGTAAATGGTGCGGAATTTTTCGGACGTGCCCTGTTCCCGGGAAAACGCTCATAACTCCCTCACCGGAGGTCGGATCTGGACGGTTTTTACGTCGTTGGAAAGCTTACTCGACGGGCTTTCAAAACGGTTCAGGAAATTTCTAATTCCGAGGCTGTCTGGTGCACCGAAATTGCATCAGAATCCTTCGACCACCGTTTCTCGATCTCGGTAGTCGGTCTTTCGAAATCGCGTGGTGCCGATAAAACGCACGTAATTCCCTCGTTACACGTCGGATTGGGTCGATTTTGGGTTCGTTGGAAAGGCGAGTCAGTACTCTTCGAAATCCCTCAAGAAGCGTCACATTCCGAGGCCGTTTGGGCCTCCAAAAGCGGGGCGAGAGTAAATGGTGCGGAATTTTTCTGACGTGCCCTGTTCCCGGGAAAACGCTCATAACTCCCTCACCGGAGGTCGGATCTGGACGGTTTTTACGTCGTTGGAAAGCTTACTCGACGGGCTTTCAAAACGGTTCAGGAAATTTCTAATTCCGAGGCTGTCTGGTGCACCGAAATTGTATCAGAATCCTTCGACCACCGTTTCTCGATCTCGGTGGTCGGTCTTTCGAAATCGCGTGGTGCCGATAAAACGCACGTAATTCCCTCGTTAAACGTCGGATTGGGTCGATTTTGGGTTCGTTGGAAAGGCGAGTCAGTGCTCTTCAAAATCCCTCAAGAAGTGTCACATTCTGAGGCCGTTTGCACCTCCAAAAGCGGGGCGAGAGTAAATGGTGCGAAATTTTTCTGACGTGCCCTGTTCCCGGGAAAACGCTCATAACTCCCTCACCGGAGGTCGGATCTGGACGGTTTTTACGTCGTTGGAAACCTTACTCGACGGGCTTTCAAAACGGATCAGGAAATTTCTGATTCCGAGGCCGTCTGGTGCCCCGAAAGCGCACCGGAAGCCTTGGACCGGCGTTTCTCGATCTCGGTGGTCGGTCTTTTGAAATCATGTGGTGCGGATAAAACGCACGTAACTCCCTCGTTACACGTCAGATTGGGTCGATTTTGGGTTCGTTGGAAAGGCGAGTCAGTGCTCTTCGAAATCCTTCAGGAAGCGTCGCATTCTGAGGCCGTTTGGGCCTCCAAAAGTGGGGCGAGAGTAAATGGTGCGGAATTTTTCCGACGTGCCCTGTTCCCGGGAAAACGCTCATAACTCCCTCACCGGAGGTCGGATCTGGGCGGTTTTTACGTTGTTGGAAATCTTACTCGATGGGCTTTCAAAATGGATTAAGAAATTTCTGATTCCGAGGCCGTCTAGTGCCCCGAAAGCGCGCCGGAAGGCTTTGACCGCCGTTTCTCGATCTCGGTGGTCGGTCTTTTGAAATCGCGTGGTGCGGATAAAACACACGTAACTCCCTCATTACACGTCGGATTCGGTCGATTTTGGGTTCGTTGGCAAGGCGAGTCAGTGCTCTTCGAAATCCTTTAGGAAGCGTCGCATTCTGAGGCCGTTTGGGCCTCCAAAAGTGGGGCGAGAGTAAATGGTGCGGAATTTTTTCGACGTGCCCTGTTCCGGGGAAAATGCGTATAACTCCCTCACCAGAGGTCGGATCTAGACGGTTTTTACGTCGTTGGAAAGCTTACTCGACGGGCTTTCAAAACGGATCAGGAAATTTCTGATTCCGAGGCCGTCTGGTGCCCCGAAAGTGCACCGGAAGCCTTCGACCGCCGTTTCTCGATCTCGGTGGTCGGTCTTTTGAAATCGCGTGGTGCGGATAAAACGCACGTAACTCCCTCGTTACACGTCGGATTGGGTCGATTTTGGGTTCGTTGGAAAGGCGAGTCAGTGCTCTTCGAAATCCTTTAGGAAGCGTCGCATTCCGAGGCCGTTTGGGCCTCCAAAAGTGGGGCGAGAGTAAATGGTGCGGAATTTTTCTGACGTGCCCTGTTCCCGGGAAAACGCTCATAACTCCCTCACCGGAGGTCGGATCTGGACGGTTTTTACGTCGTTGGAAACCTTACTCGACGGGCTTTCAAAACGGATCAGGAAATTTCTGATTCCGAGGCCGTCTGGTGCCCCGAAAGTGCACCGGAAGCCTTCGACCACCGTTTCTCGATCTCGGTGGTCGGTCTTTTGAAATCGCGTGGTGCGGATAAAACGCACGTAACTCCCTCGTTACACGTCGGATTGGGTCGATTTTGGGTTCGTTGGAAAGGCGAGTCAGTGCTCTTCGAAATCCTTCAGGAAGCGTTGCATTCTGAGGCCGTTTGGGCCTTCAAAAGTGGGACGAGAGTAAATGGTGCGGAATTTTTCCGACGTGCCCTGTTCCCAGGAAAACGCTCATAACTCCCTCACCGGAGGTCGGATCTGGACGGTTTTTACGTCGTTGGAAAGCTTACTCGACGGGCTTTCAAAACGGATGAGGAAATTTCTAATTCTGAGGCCGTATGGTGCCCCAAAAGCACAGCAGAAGCCTTCGACTGCCGTTTCTCGATCTCGGTGGTCGGTCTTTTGAAATCGCGTGGTGCGGATAAAACGCACGTAACTCCCTCGTTACACGTCGGATTGGGTCGATTTTGGGTTCGTTGGAAAGGCGAGTCAGTGCTCTTCGAAATCCTTCAGGAAGCGTCGTATTCCGAGGCCGTTTGGGCCTCCAAAAGTGGGGCGAGAGTAAATGGTGCAGAATTTTTCCGACGTGCCCTGTTCCCGGGAAAACGCTCATAACTCCCTCACCGGAGGTCAGATCTGGACGGTTTTTACGTCGTTGGAAACCTTACTCGACGGGCTTTCAAAACGGATCAGGAAATTTCTGATTCCGAGGCCGTCTGGTGCCCCAAAAGCGCACCGGAAGCCTTGGACCGGCGTTTCTCGATCTAGGTGGTCGGTCTTTCGAAATCGCGTGGTGCGGATAAAACGCACGTAACTCCCTCGTTACACGTCGGATTGGGTCGATTTTGGGTTCGTTGGAAAGGCGAGTCAGTGCTCTTCGAAATCCATCAGGAAGCGTCGCATTCCGAGGCCGTTTGGGCCTCCAAAAGTGGGGTGAGAGTAAATGGTGCGGAATTTTTCTGACGTGCCCTGTTCCCGGGAAAATGCTCATAACTCCCTCACCGGAGGTCGGATCTGGGCGGTTTTTACGTTGTTGGAAAGCTTACTCGATGGGTTTTCAAAACGGATTAAGAAATTTCTGATTCCGAGGCCGTCTAGTGCCCCGAAAGCACACCGGAAGTCTTTGACCGCCGTTTCTCGATCTCGGTGGTCGGTCTTTTGAAATCGCGTGGTGCGGATAAAACGCACGTAACTCCCTCGTTACACGTCGGATTGGGTCGATTTTGGGTTCGTTGGAAAGGCGAGTCAGTGCTCTTCGAAATCCTTGAGGAAGCGTCGCATTCCGAGGCCGTTTGGGCCTCCAAAAGTGGGGCGAGAGTAAATGGTGCGGAATTTTTTTGACGTGCCCTGTTCCCCGGAAAATGCTCATAACTCCCTCACCGGAGGTCGGATCTGGACTGTTTTTACGTCGTCGGAAAGCTTACTCGATGGGCTTTCAAAACGGATCAGGAAATTTCTGATTCTGAGGTCGTCTGGTGCCCCGAAAGCGCACCGGAATCCTTCGACCGCCGTTTCTCGATCTCGGTGGTCGGTCTTTTGAAATCGCGTGGTGCGGATAAAACGCACGTAACCCCCTCGTTACACGTCGGATTGGGTCGATTTTGGGTTCGTTGGAAAGGCGAGTCAGTGCTCTTCGAAATCCTTCAGGAAGCGTCACATTCTGAGGCCGTTTGGGCCTCCAAAAGTGGGGCGAGAGTAAATGGTGCGGAATTTTTCTGACGTGCCCTGTTCCCGGGAAAACGCTCATAACTCCCTCACTGGAGGTCGGATCTGGACGGTTTTTACGTCGTTGGAAAGCTTACTCGACGGGCTTTCAAAACGGATCAGGAAATTTCTGATTCCGAGGCCGTCTGGTGCCCCAAAAGCACGGCGGAAGCCTTCGACCGCCGTTTCTCGATCTCGGTGGTCGGTCTTTCGAAATCGCGTGGTGCGGATAAAACGCACGTAACTCCCTCGTTACACGTCGGATTGGGTCGATTTTGGGTTCGTTGGAAAGGCGAGTCAGTGCTCTTCGAAATCCTTCAGGAAGCGTCGTATTCCGAGGCCGTTTGGGCCTCCAAAAGTTGAGCGAGAGTAAATGGTGCAGAATTTTTCTTACGTGCCCTGTTCCCGGGAAAACGCTCATAACTCCCTCACCGGAGGTTGGATCTGGACGGTTTTTACGTCGTTGGAAAGCTTACTCGACGGGCTTTCAAAACGGTTCAGGAAATTTCTAATTCCGAGGCTTTCTGGTGTGCCGAAATTGCGTCAGAAGCCTTCGACCACCGTTTCTCGATCTCGGTGGTCGGTCTTTCGAAATCGCGTGGTGCCGATAAAACGCACGTAATTCCCTCGTTACACGTCGGATTGGGTCGATTTTGGGTTCGTTGGAAAGGCGAGTCAGTGCTCTTCGAAATAGGAAGCGTCGCATTCTGAGGCCGTTTGGGCCTTCAAAAGTGGGACGAGAGTAAATGGTGCGAAATTTTTCCGACGTGCCCTGTTCCCAGGAAAACGCTCATAACTCCCTCACCGGAGGTCGGATCTGGACGGTTTTTACGTCGTTGGAAAGCTTACTCGACGGGCTTTCAAAACGGATGAGGAAATTTCTGATTCTGAGGCCGTCTGGTGCCCCAAAAGCACGGCAGAAGCCTTCGACCGCCGTTTCTCGATCTCGGTGGTCGGTCTTTTGAAATCGCGTGGTGCGGATAAAACGCACGTAACTCCCTCGTTACACGTCGGATTGGGTCGATTTTGGGTTCGTTGGAAAGGCGAGTCAGTGCTCTTCGAAATTCTTCAGGAAGCGTCGTATTCCGAGGCCGTTTGGGCCTCCAAAAGTGGGGCGAGAGTAAATGGTGCAGAATTTTTCCGACGTGCCCTGTTCCCGGGAAAATGCTCATAACTCCCTCACCGGAGGTCGGATCTGGAAGGTTTTTACGTCGTTGGAAAGCTTACTCGACGGGCTTTCAAAACGGATCAGGAAATTTCTGATTCCGAGGCCGTCTGGTGCCCTGAAAGCGTACCGGAAGCCTTGGACCGGCGTTTCTCGATCTCGGTGGTCGGTCTTTTGAAATCGCGTGGTGCGGATAAAACGCACGTAACTCCCTCGTTACACGTCGGATTGGGTCGATTTTGGGTTCGTTGGAAAGGCGAGTCAGTGCTCTTCGAAATCCTTGAGGAAGCGTCGCATTCTGAGGCCGTTTGGGCCTCCAAAAGTGGGGCGAGAGTAAATGGTGTGGAATTTTTCCGACGTGCCCTGTTCCCGGGAAAACGCTCATAACTCCCTCACCGGAGGTCGGATCTGGACGGTTTTTACGTCGTTGGAAAGCTTACTCGACGGGTTTTCAAAACGGATCAGGAAATTTCTGATTCCGAGGCCGTCAGGTGCCCCAAAAGCACGGTGGAAGCCTTCGACCGCCGTTTCTCGATCTCGGTGGTCGGTCTTTTGAAATCGCGTGGTGCGGATAAAACGCACGTAACTCCCTCGTTACACGTCGGATTGGGTCGATTTTGGGTTCGTTGGAAAGGCGAGTCAGCGCTTTTCAAAATCCTTGAGGAAGCGTCGCATTCCGAGGCCGTTTGGGCCTCCAAAAGTGGGGCGAGAGTAAATGGTGTGGAATTTTTCTAACGTGCCCTGTTCCCGGGAAAACGCTCATAACTCCCTCACCGGAGGTCGGATCTGGGCGGTTTTTACGTTGTTGGAAAGCTTACTCGATGGGCTTTCAAAACGGATTAAGAAATTTCTGATTCCGAGGCCGTCTAGTGCCCCGAAAGCACGCCGGAAGTCTTTGACCGCCGTTTCTCGATCTCGGTGGTCGGTCTTTTGAAATCGCGTGGTGCGGATAAAACGCACGTAACTCCCTCGTTACACGTCGGATTGGGTCGATTTTGGGTTCGTTGGAAAGGCGAGTCAGTGCTCTTCGAAATCCTTCAGGAAGCGTCGCATTCCGAGGCCGTTTGGGCCTCCAAAAGTGGGGCGAGAGTAAATGGTGCGGAATTTTTCTGACGTGCCCTGTTCCCGGGAAAACGCTCATAACTCCCTCACCGGAGGTCGGATCTGGACAGTTTTTACGTCGTTGGAAACCTTACTCGACGGGCTTTCAAAACGGATCAGGAAATTTCTGATTCCGAGGCCGTATGGTGCCCCGAAAGCGCACCGGAAGCCTTGGACCGGCGTTTCTCGATCTCGGTGGTCGGTCTTTTGAAATCGCGTGGTGCGGATAAAACGCACGTAACTCCCTCGTTACACGTCGGATTGGGTCGATTTTGGGTTCGTTGGAAAGGTGAGTCAGTGCTCTTGGAAATCCTTGAGGAAGCGTCGCATTCTGAGGCCGTTTGGGCCTCCAAAAGTGGGGCGAGAGTAAATGGTGTGGAATTTTTCTGACGTGCCCTGTTCCCGGGAAAATGCTCATAACTCCCTCACCGGAGGTCGGATCTGGACGGTTTTTACGTCGTTGGAAAGCTTACTCGACCGGCTTTCAAAACGGATCAGGAAATTTCTGATTCTGAGGCCGTCTGTTGCCCCGAAAGCGCGCCGGAAGCCTTCGACCGCCGTTTCTCGATCTCGGTGGTCGGTCTTTTGAAATCGCGTGGTGCGGATAAAACGCACGTAACTCCCTCGTTACACGTCGGATTGGGTCGATTTTGGGTTCGTTGGAAAGGCGAGTCAGTGCTCTTCGAAATCCTTGAGGAAACGTCGCATTCTGAGGCCGTTTGGGCCTCCAAAAGTGGGGCGAGAGTAAATGGTGTGGAATTTTTCCGATGTACCCTGTTCCCGGGAAAACGCTCATAACTCCCTCACCGGAGGTCGGATCTGGACGGTTTTTACGTCGTTGGAAAGCTTACTCGATGGGCTTTCAAAACGGATTAGGAAATTTTTGATTCCGAGGCCTTCAAGTGCCCCGAAAGCGCGCCGGAAGCCTTTGACCGCCGTTTCTCGATCTCGGTGGTCGGTCTTTTGAAATCGCGTGGTGCGGATAAAACGCACGTAACTCCCTCGTTACACGTCGGATTGGGTCGATTTTGGGTTCGTTGGAAAGGCGAGTCAGTGCTCTTGGAAATCCTTGAGGAAGCATCGCATTCTGAGGCCGTTTGGGCCTCCAAAAGTGGGGCGAGAGTAAATGGTATGGAATTTTTCTAACGTGCCCTGTTCCTGGGAAAATGCTCATAACTCCCTCACCGGAGGTCGGATCTGGACGGTTTTTACGTCGTTGGAAAGCTTACTCGACCGGCTTTCAAAAAGGATCAGGAAATTTCTGATTCCGAGGCCGTCTGGTGCCCCGAAAGCGCACCGGAATCCTTTGACTAGCGTTTCTCGATCTCGGTGGTCGGTCTTTTGAAATCGCGTGGTGCGGATAAAACGCACGTAACTCCCTCGTTACACGTCGGATTGGGTCGATTTTGGGTTCGTTGGAAAGGCGAGTCAGTGCTCTTCGAAATCCTTCAGGATGCATCGCATTCCGAGGCCGTTTGGGCCTCCAAAAGTGGGGTGAGAGTAAATGGTGCGGAATTTTTCCGACGTGCCCTGTTCCCGGGAAAACGCTCATAACTCCCTCACCGGAGGTCGGATCTGGACGGTTTTTACGTCGTTGGAAAGCTTACTCGACGGGCTTTCAAAACAGATTAGGAAATTTCTGATTCCGAGGCCGTCTTGTGCCCCGAAAGCACACCGGAAGCCTTCGACCGCTGTTTCTCGATCTCGGTGGTCGGTCTTTTGAAATCGCGTGGTGCGGATAAAATGCACGTAACTCCCTCGTTACACGTCGGATTGGGTCGATTTTGGGTTCGTTGGAAAGGCGAGTCAGTGCTCTTCGAAATCCTTCAGGAAGCGTCGTATTCCGAGGCCGTTTGGGCCTCCAAAAGTTGAGTGAGAGTAAATGGTGCAGAATTTTTCGGACGTGCCCTGTTCCCGGGAAAACGCTCATAACTCCCTCACCGGAGGTCGGATCTGGACGGTTTTTACGTCGTTGGAAAGCTTACTCGACGGGCTTTCAAAACGGTTCAGGAAATTTCTGATTCCGATGCCGTCTGGTGCCCCAAAAGCACGGCGGAAGCCTTGGACCGGCGTTTCTCGATCTCGGTGGTCGGTCTTTTGAAATCGCGTGGTGCGGATAAAACGCACGTAACTCCCTCGTTACACGTCGGATTGGGTCGATTTTGGGTTCGTTGGAAAGGCGCGTCAGTGCTCTTCGAAATCCTTCAGGAAGCGTCGCATTCCGAGGCCGTTTGGGCCTCCAAAAGTGGGGTGAGAGTAAATGGTGCGGAATTTTTCCGACGTGCCCTGTTCCCGGGAAAACGCTCATAACTCCCTCACCGGAGGTCGGATCTGGACGGTTTTTACGTCGTTGGAAAGCTTACTCGATGGGCTTTCAAAACCGATGAGGAAATTTCTGATTCTGAGGCCGTCTGGTGCCCAGAAAGCGCGCCAGAAGCCTTCGACCGCCGTTTCTCGATCTAGGTGGTCAGTCTTTCGAAATCGCGTGGTGCGGATAAAACGCACGTAACTCCCTCGTTACACGTCGGATTGGGTCGATTTTGGGTTCGTTGGAAAGGCGAGTCAGTGCTCTTCGAAATCCTTTAGGAAGCGTCGCATTCTGAGGCCGTTTGGGCCTTCAAAAGTGGGACGAGAGTAAATGGTGCAGAATTTTTCCGACGTGCCCTGTTCCCAGTAAAACGCTCATAACTCCCTCACCGGAGGTCGGATCTGGACAATTTTTACGTCGTTGGAAAGCTTACTCGACGGGCTTTCAAAACGGATCAGGAAATTTCTGATTCCGAGGCCGTCTGGTGCCCTGAAAGCGCACCGGAAGCCTTGGACCGGTGTTTCTCGATCTCGGTGGTCGGTCTTTTGAAATCGCGTGGTGCGGATAAAACGCACGTAACTCCCTCGTTACACGTCGGATTGGGTCGATTTTGGGTTCGTTGGAAAGGCGAGTCAGTGCTCTTCGAAATCCTTGAGGAAGCGTCGCATTCTGAGGCCGTTTGGGCCTCCAAAAGTGGGGCGAGAGTAAATGGTGTGGAATTTTTCCGACGTGCCCTGTTCCCGGGAAAACGCTCATAACTCCCTCACCGGAGGTCGGATCTGGACGGTTTTTACGTCGTTGGAAAGCTTACTCGACGGGTTTTCAAAACGGATCAGGAAATTTCTGATTCCGAGGCCGTCAGGTGCCCCAAAAGCACGGTGGAAGCCTTCGACCGCCGTTTCTCGATCTCGGTGGTCGGTCTTTTGAAATCGCGTGGTGCGGATAAAACGCACGTAACTCCCTCGTTACACGTCGGATTGGGTCGATTTTGGGTTCGTTGGAAAGGCGAGTCAGCGCTTTTCAAAATCCTTGAGGAAGCGTCGCATTCCGAGGCCGTTTGGGCCTCCAAAAGTGGGGCGAGAGTAAATGGTGCGGAATTTTTCTGACGTGCCCTGTTCCCGGGAAAACGCTCATAACTCCCTCACCGGAGGTCGGATCTGGACGGTTTTTACGTCGTTGGAAACCTTACTCGACGGGCTTTCAAAACGGATCAGGAAATTTCTGATTCCGAGGCCTTCTGGTGCCCCGAAAGCGCACCGGAAGCCTTGGACCGGCGTTTCTCGATCTCGGTGGTCGGTCTTTTGAAATCGCGTGGTGCGGATAAAACGCACGTAACTCCCTCGTTACATGTCGGATTGGGTCGATTTTGGGTTCGTTGGAAAGGCGAGTCAGTGCTCTTCGAAATCCTTCAGGAAGCGTCGCATTCCGAGGCCGTTTGTGCCTCCAAAAGTGGGGTGAGAGTAAATGGTGCGGAATTTTTCTGACGTGCCCTGTTCCCGGGAAAACGCTCATAACTCCCTCACCGGAGGTCGGATCTGGACAATTTTTACGTCGTTGGAAAGCTAACTCGACGGGCTTTCAAAACGGATCAGGAAATTTCTGATTCCGAGGCCTTCTGGTGCCCTGAAAGCGCACCGGAAGCCTTGGACCGGTGTTTCTCGATCTCGGTGGTCGGTCTTTTGAAATCGCGTGGTGCGGATAAAACGCACGTAACTCCCTCGTTACACGTCGGATTGGGTCGATTTTGGGTTCGTTGGAAAGGCGAGTCAGTGCTCTTCGAAATCCTTGAGGAAGCGTCGCATTCTGAGGCCGTTTGGGCCTCCAAAAGTGGGGCGAGAGTAAATGGTGTGGAATTTTTCCGACGTGCCCTGTTCCCGGGAAAACGCTCATAACTCCCTCACCGGAGGTCGGATCTGGACGGTTTTTACGTCGTTGGAAAGCTTACTCGATGGGCTTTCAAAACGGATTAGGAAATTTTTGATTCCGAGGCCTTCAAGTGCCCCGAAAGCACGCCGGAAGCCTTTGACCGCCGTTTCTCGATCTCGGTGGTCGGTCTTTTGAAATCGCGTGGTGCGGATAAAACGCACGTAACTCCCTCGTTACACGTCGGATTGGGTCGATTTTGGGTTCGTTGGAAAGGCGAGTCAGTGCTCTTCGAAATCCTTCAGGAAGCGTCGTATTCCGAGGCCGTTTGGGCCTCCAAAAGTGGGGCGAGAGTAAATGGTGCAGAATTTTTCGGACGTGCCCTGTTCCCGGGAAAACGCTCATAACTCCCTCACCGGAGGTCGGATCTGGACGGTTTTTACGTCGTTGGAAAGCTTACTCGACGGGCTTTCAAAACGGTTCAGGAAATTTCTGATTCCGATGCCGTCTGGTGCCCCAAAAGCACGGCGGAAGCCTTGGACCGGCGTTTCTCGATCTCGGTGGTCGGTCTTTTGAAATCGCGTGGTGCGGATAAAACGCACGTAACTCCCTCGTTACACGTCGGATTGGGTCGATTTTGGGTTCGTTGGAAAGGCGCGTCAGTGCTCTTCGAAATCCTTCAGGAAGCGTCGCATTCCGAGGCCGTTTGGGCCTCCAAAAGTGGGGTGAGAGTAAATGGTGCGGAATTTTTCCGACGTGCCCTGTTCCCGGGAAAACGCTCATAACTCCCTCACCGGAGGTCGGATCTGGACGGTTTTTACGTCGTTGGAAAGCTTACTCGACGGGCTTTCAAAACAGATTAGGAAATTTCTGATTCCGAGGCCGTCTTGTGCCCCGAAAGCACACCGGAAGCCTTCGACCGCTGTTTCTCGATCTCGGTGGTCGGTCTTTTGAAATCGCGTGGTGCGGATAAAATGCACGTAACTCCCTCGTTACACGTCGGATTGGGTCGATTTTGGGTTCGTTGGAAAGGCGAGTCAGTGCTCTTCGAAATCCTTCAGGAAGCGTCGTATTCCGAGGCCGTTTGGGCCTCCAAAAGTTGAGTGAGAGTAAATGGTGCAGAATTTTTCGGACGTGCCCTGTTCCCGGGAAAACGCTCATAACTCCCTCACCGGAGGTCGGATCTGGACGGTTTTTACGTCGTTGGAAAGCTTACTCGACGGGCTTTCAAAACAGTTCAGGAAATTTCTGATTCCGATGCCGTCTGGTGCCCCAAAAGCATGGCGGAAGCCTTGGACCGGCGTTTCTCGATCTCGGTGGTCGGTCTTTTGAAATCGCGTGGTGCGGATAAAACGCACGTAACTCCCTCGTTACACGTCGGATTGGGTCGATTTTGGGTTCGTTGGAAAGGCGCGTCAGTGCTCTTCGAAATCCTTCAGGAAGCGTCGCATTCCGAGGCCGTTTGGGCCTCCAAAAGTGGGGTGAGAGTAAATGGTGCGGAATTTTTCCGACGTGCCCTGTTCCCGGGAAAACGCTCATAACTCCCTCACCGGAGGTCGGATCTGGACGGTTTTTACGTCGTTGGAAAGCTTACTCGATGGGCTTTCAAAACCGATGAGGAAATTTCTGATTCTGAGGCCGTCTGGTGCCCAGAAAGCGCGCCAGAAGCCTTCGACCGCCGTTTCTCGATCTAGGTGGTCAGTCTTTCGAAATCGCGTGGTGCGGATAAAACGCACGTAACTCCCTCGTTACACGTCGGATTGGGTCGATTTTGGGTTCGTTGGAAAGGCGAGTCAGTGCTCTTCGAAATCCTTTAGGAAGCGTCGCATTCTGAGGCCGTTTGGGCCTTCAAAAGTGGGACGAGAGTAAATGGTGCAGAATTTTTCCGACGTGCCCTGTTCCCAGTAAAACGCTCATAACTCCCTCACCGGAGGTCGGATCTGGACAATTTTTACGTCGTTGGAAAGCTTACTCGACGGGCTTTCAAAACGGATCAGGAAATTTCTGATTCCGAGGCCGTCTGGTGCCCTGAAAGCGCACCGGAAGCCTTGGACCGGTGTTTCTCGATCTCGGTGGTCGGTCTTTTGAAATCGCGTGGTGCGGATAAAACGCACGTAACTCCCTCGTTACACTTCGGATTGGGTCGATTTTGGGTTCGTTGGAAAGGCGAGTCAGTGCTCTTCGAAATCCTTGAGGAAGCGTCGCATTCTGAGGCCGTTTGGGCCTCCAAAAGTGGGGCGAGAGTAAATGGTGTGGAATTTTTCCGACGTGCCCTGTTCCCGGGAAAACGCTCATAACTCCCTCACCGGAGGTCGGATCTGGACGGTTTTTACGTCGTTGGAAAGCTTACTCGACGGGTTTTCAAAACGGATCAGGAAATTTCTGATTCCGAGGCCGTCAGGTGCCCCAAAAGCACGGTGGAAGCCTTCGACCGCCGTTTCTCGATCTCGGTGGTCGGTCTTTTGAAATCGCGTGGTGCGGATAAAACGCACGTAACTCCCTCGTTACACGTCGGATTGGGTCGATTTTGGGTTCGTTGGAAAGGCGAGTCAGCGCTTTTCAAAATCCTTGAGGAAACGTCGCATTCCGAGGCCGTTTGGGCCTCCAAAAGTGGGGCGAGAGTAAATGGTGCGGAATTTTTCTGACGTGCCCTGTTCCCGGGAAAACGCTCATAACTCCCTCACCGGAGGTCGGATCTGGACGGTTTTTACGTCGTTGGAAACCTTACTCGACGGGCTTTCAAAACGGATCAGGAAATTTCTGATTCCGAGGCCTTCTGGTGCCCCGAAAGCGCACCGGAAGCCTTGGACCGGCGTTTCTCGATCTCGGTGGTCGGTCTTTTGAAATCGCGTGGTGCGGATAAAACGCACGTAACTCCCTCGTTACACGTCGGATTGGGTCGATTTTGGGTTCGTTGGAAAGGCGAGTCAGTGCTCTTCGAAATCCTTCAGGAAGCGTCGCATTCCGAGGCCGTTTGGGCCTCCAAAAGTGGGGTGAGAGTAAATGGTGCGGAATTTTTCTGACGTGCCCTGTTCCCGGGAAAACGCTCATAACTCCCTCACCGGAGGTCGGATCTGGACAATTTTTACGTCGTTGGAAAGCTTACTCGACGGGCTTTCAAAACGGATCAGGAAATTTTTGATTCCGAGGCCTTCTGGTGCCCTGAAAGCGCACCGGAAGCCTTGGACCGGTGTTTCTCGATCTCGGTGGTCGGTCTTTTGAAATCGCGTGGTGCGGATAAAACGCACGTAACTCCCTCGTTACACGTCGGATTGGGTCGATTTTGGGTTCGTTGGAAAGGCGAGTCAGTGCTCTTCGAAATCCTTGAGGAAGCGTCGCATTCTGAGGCCGTTTGGGCCTCCAAAAGTGGGGCGAGAGTAAATGGTGTGGAATTTTTCCGACGTGCCCTGTTCCCGGGAAAACGCTCATAACTCCCTCACCGGAGGTCGGATCTGGACGGTTTTTACGTCGTTGGAAAGCTTACTCGATGGGCTTTCAAAACGGATTAGGAAATTTTTGATTCCGAGGCCTTCAAGTGCCCCGAAAGCACGCCGGAAGCCTTTGACCGCCGTTTCTCGATCTCGGTGGTCGGTCTTTTGAAATCGCGTGGTGCGGATAAAACGCACGTAACTCCCTCGTTACACGTCGGATTGGGTCGATTTTGGGTTCGTTGGAAAGGCGAGTCAGTGCTCTTCGAAATCCTTCAGGAAGCGTCGCATTCCGAGGCCGTTTGGGCCTCCAAAAGTGGGGCGAGAGTAAATGGTGCGGAATTTTTCTGACGTGCCCTGTTCCCGGGAAAACGCTCATAACTCCCTCACCGGAGGTCGGATCTGGACGGTTTTTACGTCGTTGGAAACCTTACTCGACGGGCTTTCAAAACGGATCAGGAAATTTCTGATTCCGAGGCCTTCTGGTGCCCCGAAAGCGCACCGGAAGCCTTGGACCGGCGTTTCTCGATCTCGGTGGTCGGTCTTTTGAAATCGCGTGGTGCGGATAAAACGCACGTAACTCCCTCGTTACACGTCGGCTTGGGTCGATTTTGGGTTCGTTGGAAAGGCGAGTCAGTGCTCTTCGAAATCCTTCAGGAAGCGTCGCATTCCGAGGCCGTTTGGGCCTCCAAAAGTGGGGCGAGAGTAAATGGTGCGGAATTTTTCTGACGTGCCCTGTTCCCGGGAAAACGCTCATAACTCCCTCACCGGAGGTCGGATCTGGACGGTTTTTACGTCGTTGGAAACCTTACTCGACGGGCTTTCAAAACGGATCAGGAAATTTCTGATTCCGAGGCCTTCTGGTGACCCGAAAGCGCACCGGAAGCCTTGGACCGGCGTTTCTCGATCTCGGTGGTCGGTCTTTTGAAATCGCGTGGTGCGGATAAAACGCACGTAACTCCCTCGTTACACGTCGGATTGGGTCGATTTTGGGTTCGTTGGAAAGGTGAGTCAGTGCTCTTAGAAATCCTTGAGGAAGTGTCGCATTCTGAGGCCGTTTGGGCCTCCAAAAGTGGGGCGAGAGTAAATGGTGTGGAATTTTTCTTACGTGCCCTGTTCCCGGGAAAATGCTCATAACTCCCTCACCGGAGGTCGGATCTGGACGGTTTTTACGTCGTTGGAAAGCTTACTCGACCGGCTTTCAAAATGGATCAGGAAATTTCTGATTCTGAGGCCGTCTGTTGCCCCGAAAGTGCGCCGGAAGCCTTCGACCGCCGTTTCTCGATCTCGGTGGTCGGTCTTTTGAAATCGCGTGGTGCGGATAAAACGCACGTAACTCCCTCGTTACACGTCGGATTGGGTCGATTTTGGGTTCGTTGGAAAGGCGAGTCAGTGCTCTTCGAAATCCTTCAGGATGCATCGCATTCCGAGGCCGTTTGGGCCTCCAAAAGTGGGGTGAGAGTAAATGGTGCGGAATTTTTCCGACGTGCCCTGTTCCCGGGAAAATGCTCATAACTCCCTCACCGGAGGTCGGATCTGGACGGTTTTTACGTCGTTGGAAAGCTTACTCGACGGGCTTTCAAAACAGATTAGGAAATTTCTGATTCCGAGGCCGTCTTGTGCCCCGAAAGCACACCGGAAGCCTTCGACCGCCGTTTCTCGATCTCGGTGGTCGGTCTTTTGAAATCGCGTGGTGCGGATAAAATGCACGTAACTCCCTCGTTACACGTCGGATTGGGTCGATTTTGGGTTCGTTGGAAAGGCGAGTCAGTGCTCTTCGAAATCCTTCATGAAGCGTCGTATTCCGAGGCCGTTTGGGCCTCCAAAAGTTGAGCGAGAGTAAATGGTGCGGAATTTTTCGGACGTGCCCTGTTCCCGGGAAAACGCTCATAACTCCCTCACCGGAGGTCGGATCTGGACGGTTTTTACGTCGTTGGAAACCTTACTCGACGGGCTTTCAAAACGGATCAGGAAATTTCTGATTCCGAGGCCGTCTGGTGCCCCGAAAGTGCACCGGAAGCCTTCGACCGCCGTTTCTCGATCTCGGTGGTCGGTCTTTTGAAATCGCGTGGTGCGGATAAAACGCACGTAACTCCCTCGTTACACGTCGGATTGGGTCGATTTTGGGTTCGTTGGAAAGGCGAGTCAGTGCTCTTCGAAATCCTTCAGGAAGCGTTGCATTCTGAGGCCGTTTGGGCCTTCAAAAGTGGGACGAGAGTAAATGGTGCGGAATTTTTCCGACGTGCCCTGTTCCCAGGAAAACGCTCATAACTCCCTCACCGGAGGTCGGATCTGGACGGTTTTTACGTCGTTGGAAAGCTTACTCGACGGGCTTTCAAAACGGATGAGGAAATTTCTGATTCTGAGGCCGTATGGTGCCCCAAAAGCACGGCAGAAGCCTTCGACCGCCGTTTCTCGATCTCGGTGGTCGGTCTTTTGAAATCGCGTGGTGCGGATAAAACGCACGTAACTCCCTCGTTACACGTCGGATTGGGTCGATTTTGGGTTCGTTGGAAAGGCGAGTCAGTGCTCTTCGAAATCCTTCAGGAAGCGTCGTATTCCGAGGCCGTTTGGGCCTCCAAAAGTGGGGCGAGAGTAAATGGTGCCGAATTTTTCCGACGTGCCCTGTTCCCGGGAAAACGCTCATAACTCCCTCACCGGAGGTCGGATCTGGACGGTTTTTACGTCGTTGGAAACCTTACTCGACGGGCTTTCAAAACGGATCAGGAAATTTCTGATTCCGAGGCCGTCTGTTGCCCCAAAAGTGCACCGGAAGCCTTGGACCGGCGTTTCTCGATCTAGGTGGTCGGTCTTTCGAAATCGCGTGGTGCGGATAAAACGCACGTAACTCCCTCGTTACACGTCGGATTGGGTCGATTTTGGGTTCTTTGGAAAGGCGAGTCAGTGCTCTTCGAAATCCATCAGGAAGCGTCGCATTCCGAGGCCGTTTGGGCCTCCAAAAGTGGGGTGAGAGTAAATGGTGCGGAATTTTTCTGACGTGCCCTGTTCCCGGGAAAATGCTCATAACTCCCTCACCGGAGGTCAGATCTGGGCGGTTTTTACGTTGTTGGAAAGCTTACTCGATGGGTTTTCAAAACGGATTAAGAAATTTCTGATTCCGAGGCCGTCTAGTGCCCCGAAAGCACACCGGAAGTCTTTGACCGCCGTTTCTCGATCTCGGTGGTCGGTCTTTTGAAATCGCGTGGTGCGGATAAAACGCACGTAACTCCCTCGTTACACGTCGGATTGGGTCGATTTTGGGTTCGTTGGAAAGGCGAGTCAGTGCTCTTCGAAATCCTTCAGGAAGCGTCACATTCCGAGGCCGTTTGGGCCTCCAAAAGTGGGGCGAGAGTAAATGGTGCGGAATTTTTCTGACGTGCCCTGTTCCCGGGAAAACGCTCATAACTCCCTCACCGGAGGTCGGATCTGGACGGTTTTTATGTCGTTGGAAACCTTACTCGACGGGCTTTCAAAACGGATCAGGAAATTTCTGATTCCGAGGCCGTCTGGTGCCCCGAAAGCGCACCGGAAGCCTTGGACCGGTGTTTCTCGATCTCGATGGTCGGTCTTTTGAAATCGCGTGGTGCGGATAAAACGCACGTAACTCCCTCGTTACACGTCGGATTGGGTCGATTTTGGGTTCGTTGGAAAGGCGAGTCAGTGCTCTTGGAAATCCTTGAGGAAGCGTCGCATTCCGAGGCCGTTTGGGCCTCCAAAAGTGGGGCGAGAGTAAATGGTGCGGAATTTTTTTGACGTGCCCTGTTCCCCGGAAAATGCTCATAACTCCCTCACCGGAGGTCGGATCTGGACTGTTTTTACGTCGTCGGAAAGCTTACTCGATGGGCTTTCAAAACGGATCAGGAAATTTCTGATTCCGAGGTCGTCTGGTGCCCCGAAAGCGCACCGGAATCCTTCGACCGCCGTTTCTCGATCTCGGTGGTCGGTCTTTTGAAATCGCGTGGTGCGGATAAAACGCACGTAACTCCCTCGTTACACGTCGGATTGGGTCGATTTTGGGTTCGTTGGAAAGGCGAGTCAGTGCTCTTCGAAATCCTTCAGGAAGCGTCACATTCTGAGGCCGTTTGTGCCTCCAAAAGTGGGGCGAGAGTAAATGGTGCGGAATTTTTCTGACGTGCCCTGTTCCCGGGAAAACGCTCATAACTCCCTCACTGGAGGTCGGATCTGGACGGTTTTTACGTCGTTGGAAAGCTTACTCGACGGGCTTTCAAAACGGATCAGGAAATTTCTGATTCCGAGGCCGTCTGGTGCCCCAAAAGCACGGCGGAAGCCTTCGACCGCCGTTTCTCGATCTCGGTGGTCGGTCTTTCGAAATCGCGTGGTGCGGATAAAACGCACGTAACTCCCTCGTTACACGTCGGATTGGGTCGATTTTGGGTTCGTTGGAAAGGCGAGTCAGTGCTCTTCGAAATCCTTCAGGAAGCGTCGTATTCCGAGGCCGTTTGGGCCTCCAAAAGTTGAGCGAGAGTAAATGGTGCAGAATTTTTCTTACGTGCCCTGTTCCCGGGAAAACGCTCATAACTCCCTCACCGGAGGTCGGATCTGGACGGTTTTTACGTCGTTGGAAAGCTTACTCGACGGGCTTTCAAAACGGTTCAGGAAATTTCTAATTCCGAGGCTTTCTGGTGTGCCGAAATTGCGTCAGAAGCCTTCGACCACCGTTTCTCGATCTCGGTGGTCGGTCTTTCGAAATCGCGTGGTGCCGATAAAACGCACGTAATTCCCTCGTTACACGTCGGATTGGGTCGATTTTGGGTTCGTTGGAAAGGCGAGTCAGTGCTCTTCGAAATCCTTTAGGAAGCGTCGCATTCTGAGGCCGTTTGGGCCTTCAAAAGTGGGACGAGAGTAAATGGTGCGGAATTTTTCCGACGTGCCCTGTTCCCAGGAAAACGCTCATAACTCCCTCACCGGAGGTCGGATCTGGACGGTTTTTACGTCGTTGGAAAGCTTACTCGACGGGCTTTCAAAACGGATGAGGAAATTTCTGATTCTGAGGCCGTATGGTGCCCCAAAAGCACGGCAGAAGCCTTCGACCGCCGTTTCTCGATCTCGGTGGTCGGTCTTTTGAAATCGCGTGGTGCGGATAAAACGCACGTAACTCCCTCGTTACACGTCGGATTGGGTCGATTTTGGGTTCGTTGGAAAGGCGAGTCAGTGCTCTTCGAAATCCTTCAGGATGCATCGCATTCCGAGGCCGTTTGGGCCTCCAAAAGTGGGGTGAGAGTAAATGGTGCGGAATTTTTCCGACGTGCCCTGTTCCCGGGAAAACGCTCATAACTCCCTCACCGAAGGTCGGATCTGGACGGTTTTTACGTCGTTGGAAAGCTTACTCGACGGGATTTCAAAACAGATTAGGAAATTTCTGATTCCGAGGCCGTCTTGTGCCCCGAAAGCACACCGGAAGCCTTCGACCGCCGTTTCTCGATCTCGGTGGTCGGTCTTTTGAAATCGCGTGGTGCGGATAAAATGCACGTAACTCCCTCGTTACACGTCGGATTGGGTCGATTTTGGGTTCGTTGGAAAGGCGAGTCAGTGCTCTTCGAAATCCTTCAGGAAGCGTCGTATTCCGAGGCCGTTTGGGCCTCCAAAAGTTGAGCGAGAGTAAATGGTGCGGAATTTTTCGGACGTGCCCTGTTCCCGGTAAAACGCTCCTAACTCCCTCACCGGAGGTCGGATCTGGACGGTTTTTACGTCGTTGGAAAGCTTACTCGACGGGCTTTCAAAACGGTTCAGGAAATTTCTAATTCCGAGGCAGTCTGGTGCACCGAAATTGCATCAGAATCCTTCGACCACCGTTTCTCGATCTCGGTGGTCGGTCTTTCGAAATCGTGTGGTGCCGATAAAACGCACGTAATTCCCTCGTTACACGTCGGATTGGGTCGATTTTGGGTTCGTTGGAAAGGCGAGTCAGTGCTCTTCGAAATCCCTCAAGAAGCGTCACATTCCGAGGCCGTTTGGGCCTCCAAAAGCGGGGCGAGAGTAAATGGTGCGGAATTTTTCTGACGTGCCCTGTTCCCGGGAAAATGCTCATAACTCCCTCACCGGAGGTCGGATCTGGACGGTTTTTACGTCGTTAGAAAGCTTACTCGATGGGCTTTCAAAACCGATGAGGAAATTTCTGATTCTGAGGCCGTCTGGTGCCCAGAAAGCGTGCCAGAATCCTTCGACCGCCGTTTCTCGATCTAGGTGGTCAGTCTTTCGAAATCGCGTGGTGCGGATAAAACGCACGTAACTCCCTCGTTACACGTCGGATTGGGTCGATTTTGGGTTCGTTGGAAAGGCGAGTCAGTGCTCTTCGAAATCCTTTAGGAAGCGTCGCATTCTGAGGCCGTTTGGGCCTTCAAAAGTGGGACGAGAGTAAATGGTGCGGAATTTTTCCGACGTGCCCTGTTCCCAGGAAAACGCTCATAACTCCCTCACCGGAGGTCGGATCTGGACAATTTTTACGTCGTTGGAAAGCTTACTCGACGGGCTTTCAAAACGGATTAGGAAATTTCTGATTCCGATGCCGTCTGGTGCCCCAAAAGCACGGCGGAAGCCTTCGACCGCCGTTTCTCGATCTCGGTGGTCGGTCTTTTGAAATCGCGTGGTGCGGATAAAACGCACGTAACTCCCTCGTTACACGTCGGATTGGGTCGATTTTGGGTTCGTTAGAAAGGCGCGTTAGTGCTCTTCGAAATCCTCGAGGAAGCGTCACATTCTGAGGCCGTTTGGGCCTCCAAAAGTGGGGCGAGAGTAAATGGTGCGGAATTTTTCCGACGTGCCCTGTTCCCGGGAAAACGCTCATAACTCCCTCACCGGAGATCGGATCTGGACGATTTATACGTCGTTGGAAAGCTTACTCGATGGGCTTTCAAAAAGGATAAAGAAATTTCTGATTCCGACGCCGTCTAGTGCCCCAAAAGTGCACTGGAAGCCTTTGACCGCCGTTTCTCGATCTCGGTGGTCGGTCTTTTGAAATCGCGTGGTGCGGATAAAACGCACGTAACTCCCTCGTTACACGTCGGATTGGGTCGATTTTGGGTTCGTTGGAAAGGCGAGTCAGTGCTCTTCGAAATCCTTTAGGAAGCGTCGCATTCCGAGGCCGTTTGAGCCTCCAAAAGTGGGGCGAGAGTAAATGGTGCGGAATTTTTCCGACGTGCCCTGCTCCCGGGAAAACGCTCATAACTCCCTCACCGGAGGTCGGATCTGGACGATTTATACATCGTTGGAAAGCTTACTCGATGGGCTTTCAAAAAGGATTAGGAAATTTCTGATTCCGAGGCCGTCTAGTACCCCGAAAGCGCACTGGCAGCCTTTGACCGCCGTTTCTCGATCTCGGTGGTCGGTCTTTTGAAATCGCGTGGTGCGGATAAAATGCACGTAACTCCCTCGTTACACGTCGGATTGGGTCGATTTTGGGTTCGTTGGAAAGGCGAGTCAGTGCTCTTCGAAATCCTTCAGGAAGCGTCGTATTCTAAGGCCGTTTGGGCCTCCAAAAGTTGAGCTAGAGTAAATGGTGCGGAATTTTTCTGACGTGCCATGTTCCCGGGAAAACGCTCATAACTCCCTCACCGGAGGTCGGATCTGGACGGTTTTTACGTCGTTGGAAAGCTTACTCGATGGGCTTTCAAAACGGATTAGGAAATTTTTGATTCCGAGGCCTTCAAGTGCCCTGAAAGCGTGCCGGAAGCCTTTGACCGCCGTTTCTCGATCTCGGTGGTCGGTCTTTTGAAATCGCGTGGTGCGGATAAAACGCACGTAACTCCCTCGTTACACGTCGGATTGGGTCGATTTTGGGTTCGTTGGAAAGGCGAGTCAGTGCTCTTGGAAATCCTTGAGGAAGCGTCGCATTCTGAGGCCGTTTGAGCCTCCAAAAGTGGGGCGAGAGTAAATGGTGTGGAATTTTTCTGACGTGCCCTGTTCCCGGGAAAATGCTCATAACTCCCTCACCGGAGGTCGGATCTGGACGGTTTTTACGTCGTTGGAAAGCTTACTCGATGGGCTTTCAAAACGGATTAGGAAATTTTTGATTCCGAGGCCTTCAAGTGCCCCGAAAGCGTGCCGGAAGCCTTTGACCGCCGTTTCTCGATCTCGGTGGTCGGTCTTTTGAAATCGCGTGGTGCGGATAAAACGCACGTAACTCCCTCGTTACACGTCGGATTGGGTCGATTTTGGGTTCGTTGGAAAGGCGAGTCAGTGCTCTTGGAAATCCTTGAGGAAGCGTCGCATTCTGAGGCCGTTTGAGCCTCCAAAAGTGGGGCGAGAGTAAATGGTGTGGAATTTTTCTGACGTGCCCTGTTCCCGGGAAAATGCTCATAACTCCCTCACCGGAGGTCGGATCTGGACGGTTTTTACGTCGTTGGAAAGCTTACTCGACCGGCTTTCAAAAAGGATCAGGAAATTTCTGATTCCGAGGCCGTCTGGTGCCCCGAAAGCGCACCGAAAACCTTTGATCAGCGTTTCTCGATCTCGGTGGTCGGTCTTTTGAAATCGCGTGGTGCGGATAAAACGCACGTAACTCCCTCGTTACACGTCGGATTGGGTCGATTTTGGGTTCGTTGGAAAGGCGAGTCAGTGCTCTTCGAAATCCTTCAGGATGCATCGCATTCCGAGGCCGTTTGGGCCTCCAAAAGTGGGGTGAGAGTAAATGGTGCGGAATTTTTCCGACGTGCCCTGTTCCCGGGAAAACGCTCATAACTCCCTCACCGGAGGTCGGATCTGGACGGTTTTTACGTCGTTGGAAAGCTTACTCGACGGGATTTCAAAACAGATTAGGAAATTTCTGATTCCGAGGCCGTCTTGTGCCCCGAAAGCACACCGGAAGCCTTCGACCGCCGTTTCTCGATCTCGGTGGTCGGTCTTTTGAAATCGCGTGGTGCAGATAAAATGCACGTAACTCCCTCGTTACACGTCGGATTGGGTCGATTTTGGGTTCGTTGGAAAGGCGAGTCAGTGCTCTTCGAAATCCTTCAGGAAGCGTCGTATTCCGAGGCCGTTTGGGCCTCCAAAAGTTGAGCGAGAGTAAATGGTGTGGAATTTTTCGGACGTGCCCTGTTCCCGGGAAAATGCTCATAACTCCCTCACCGGAGGTCGGATCTGGACGGTTTTTACGTCGTTGGAAAGCTTACTCGACCGGCTTTCAAAAAGGATCAGGAAATTTCTGATTCCGAGGCCGTCTGGTGCCCCGAAAGCGCACCGAAAACCTTTGATCAGCGTTTCTCGATCTCGGTGGTCGGTCTTTTGAAATCGCGTGGTGCGGATAAAACGCACGTAACTCCCTCGTTACACGTCGGATTGGGTCGATTTTGGGTTCGTTGGAAAGGCGAGTCAGTGCTCTTCGAAATCCTTCAGGATGCATCGCATTCCGAGGCCGTTTGGGCCTCCAAAAGTGGGGTGAGAGTAAATGGTGCGGAATTTTTCCGACGTGCCCTGTTCCCGGGAAAACGCTCATAACTCCCTCACCGGAGGTCGGATCTGGACGGTTTTTACGTCGTTGGAAAGCTTACTCGACGGGATTTCAAAACAGATTAGGAAATTTCTGATTCCGAGGCCGTCTTGTGCCCCGAAAGCACACCGGAAGCCTTCGACCGCCGTTTCTCGATCTCGGTGGTCGGTCTTTTGAAATCGCGTGGTGCGGATAAAATGCACGTAACTCCCTCGTTACACGTCGGATTGGGTCGATTTTGGGTTCGTTGGAAAGGCGAGTCAGTGCTCTTCGAAATCCTTCAGGAAGCGTCGTATTCCGAGGCCGTTTGGGCCTCCAAAAGTTGAGCGAGAGTAAATGGTGCGGAATTTTTCGGACGTGCCCTGTTCCCGGGAAAATGCTCATAACTCCCTCACCGGAGGTCGGATCTGGACGGTTTTTATGTCGTTGGAAAGCTTACTCGACGGGCTTTCAAAACGGTTTAGGAAATTTCTAATTCCGAGGCTGTCTGGTGCACCGAAATTGCATCAGAATCCTTCGACCACCGTTTCTCGATCTCGGTGGTCGGTCTTTCGAAATCGCGTGGTGCCGATAAAACGCACGTAATTCCCTCGTTACACGTCGGATTGGGTCGATTTTGGGTTCGTTGGAAAGGCGAGTCAGTGCTCTTCGAAATCCCTCAAGAAGTGTCACATTCCGTGGCCGTTTGGGCCTCCAAAAGTGGGGCGAGAGTAAATGGTGCGGAATTTTTCTGACGTGCCCTGTTCCCGGGAAAATGCTCATAACTCCCTCACCGGAGGTCGGATCTGGACGGTTTTTACGTCGTTGGAAAGCTTACTCGATGGGCTTTCAAAACCGATGAGGAAATTTCTGATTCTGAGGCCGTCTGGTGCCCAGAAAGCGCGCCAGAAGCCTTCGACCGCCGTTTCTCGATCTAGGTGGTCAGTCTTTCGAAATCGCGTGGTGCGGATAAAACGCACGTAACTCCCTCGTTACACGTCGGATTGGGTCGATTTTGGGTTCGTTGGAAAGGCGAGTTAGTGCTCTTCGAAATCCTTTAGGAAGCGTCGCATTCTGAGGCCGTTTGGGCCTTCAAAAGTGGGACGAGAGTAAATGGTGCGGAATTTTTCCGACGTGCCCTGTTCCCAGGAAAACGCTCATAACTCCCTCACCGGAGGTCGGATCTGGACGATTTTTACGTCGTTGGAAAGCTTACTCGACGGGATTTCAAAATGGATGAGGAAATTTCTGATTCCGATGTCGTCTGGTGCCCCAAAAGCACGGCGGAAGCCTTCGACCGCCGTTTCTTGATCTCGGTGGTCGGTCTTTTGAAATCGCGTGGTGCGGATAAAACGCACGTAACTCCCTCGTTACACGTCGGATTGGGTCGATTTTGGGTTCGTTGGAAAGGCGCGTCAGTGCTCTTCGAAATCCTTGAGGAAGCGTCACATTCTGAGGCCGTTTGGGCCTCCAAAAGTGGGGCGAGAGTAAATGGTGCGGAATTTTTCCGACGTGCCCTGTTCCCGGGAAAACGCTCATAACTCCCTCACCGGAGATCGGATCTGGACGAGTTATACGTCGTTGGAAAGCTTACTCGATGGGCTTTCAAAAAGGATTAGGAAATTTCTGATTCCGAGGCCTTCTAGTGCCCCGAAAGTGCACTGGAAGCCTTTGACCGCCGTTTCTCGATCTCGGTGGTCGGTCTTTTGAAATCGCGTGGTGCGGATAAAACGCACGTAACTCCCTCGTTACACGTCGGATTGGGTCGATTTTGGGTTCGTTGGAAAGGCGAGTCAGTGCTCTTCGAAATCCTTCAGGAAGCGTCGTATTCCGAGGCCGTTTGGGCCTCCAAAAGTGGGGCGAGAGTAAATGGTGTGGAATTTTTCCGACGTGCCCTATTCCCGGGAAAATGCTCATAACTCCCTCACCGGAGGTCAGATCTGGACGGTTTTTACGTCGTTGGAAAGATTACTCGACAAGCTTTCAAAATGGATCAGGAAATTTCTGATTCTGAGGCCGTCTGGTGCCCCGAAAGTGCGCCGGAAGCCTTTGACCGCCGTTTCTCGATCTCGGTGGTCGGTCTTTTGAAATCGCGTGGTGCGGATAAAACGCACGTAACTCCCTCGTTACACGTCAGATTGGGTCGATTTTGGGTTCGTTGGAAAGGCGCGTCAGTGCTCTTCGAAATCCTTCAGGAAGCGTCGCATTCCGAGGCCGTTTGGGGCTCCAAAAGTGGGGCGAGAGTAAATGGTGTGGAATTTTTCCGACGTGCCCTGTTCCCGGGAAAATGCTCATAACTCCCTCACCGGAGGTCAGATCTGGACGGTTTTTACGTCGTTGGAAAGATTACTCGACGAGCTTTCAAAACGGATCAGGAAATTTCTGATTCTGAGGCCGTCTGGTGCCCCGAAAGTGCACCGGAAGCCTTTGAACGCCGTTTCTCGATCTCGGTGGTCGGTCTTTTGAAATCGCGTGGTGCGGATAAAACGCACGTAACTCCCTCGTTACACGTCGGATTGGGTCGATTTTGGGTTCGTTGGAAAGGCGAGTCAGTGCTCTTCGAAATCCTTCAGGAAGCGTCGCATTCCGAGGCCGTTTGGGCCTCCAAAAGTGGGGCGAGAGTAAATGGTGTGGAATTTTTCCGACGTGCCTTGTTCCCGGGAAAATGCTCATAACTCCCTCACCGGAGGTCGGATCTGGACGGTTTTTATGTCGTTGGAAAGCTTACTCGACGAGCTTTCAAAACGGATCAGGAAATTTCTGATTCTGAGGCCGTCTGGTGCCCCGAAAGTGCACCGGAAGCCTTTGACCGCCGTTTCTCGATCTCGGTGGTCGGTCTTTTAAAATCGCGTGGTGCGGATAAAACGCACGTAACTCCCTCGTTACACGTCGGATTGGGTCGATTTTGGGTTCGTTGGAAAGGCGAGTCAGTGCTCTTCGAAATCCTTCAGGAAGCGTCGCATTCCGAGGCTGTTTGGGCCTCCAAAAGTGGGGCGAGAGTAAATGGTGTGGAATTTTTCCGACGTGCCCTGTTCCCGGGAAAATGCTCATAACTCCCTCACCGGAGGTCGGATCTGGACGGTTTTTACGTCGTTGGAAAGATTACTCGACGAGCTTTCAAAACGGATCAGGAAATTTCTGATTCTGAGGCCGTCTGGTGCCCCGAAAGTGCGCCGGAAGCCTTTGACTGCCGTTTCTCGATCTCGGTGGTCGGTCTTTTGAAATCGCGTGGTGCGGATAAAACGCACGTAACTCCCTCGTTACACGTCGGATTGGGTCGATTTTGGGTTCGTTGGAAAGGCGAGTCAGTGCTCTTGGAAATCCTTGAGGAAGCGTCGCATTCCGAGGCCGTTTGAGCCTCCAAAAGTGGGGCGAGAGTAAATGGTGTGGAATTTTTCTGACGTGCCCTGTTCCCGGGAAAATGCTCATAACTCCCTCACCGGAGGTCGAATCTGGACTGTTTTTACGTCGTTGGAAAGCTTACTCGATGGGCTTTCAAAACGAATTAGGAAATTTCTGATTCCGAGGCCGTCTGGTGCCCCAAAAGCACACCGAAATCCTTTGACCGCCGTTTCTCGATCTCGGTGGTCGGTCTTTTGAAATCGCGTGGTGCGGATAAAACGCACGTAACTCCCTCGTTACACGTCGGATTGGGTCGATTTTGGGTTCGTTGGAAAGGCGAGTCAGTGCTCTTCGAAATCCTTTAGGAAGCGTCGCATTCCGAGGCCGTTTGAGCCTCCAAAAGTGGGGCGAGAGTAAATGGTGCGGAATTTTTCCGACGTGCCCTGCTCCCGGGAAAACGCTCATAACTCCCTCACCGGAGGTCGGATCTGGACGATTTATACATCGTTGGAAAGCTTACTCGATGGGCTTTCAAAAAGGATTAGGAAATTTCTGATTCCGAGGCCGTCTAGTGCCCCGAAAGCGCACTGGAAGCCTTTGACCGCCGTTTCTCGATCTCGGTGGTCGGTCTTTTGAAATCGCGTGGTGCGGATAAAACGCACGTAACTCCCTCGTTACACGTCGGATTGGGTCGATTTTGGGTTCGTTGGAAAGGAGAGTCAGTGCTCTTCGAAATCCTTCAGGATGCATTGCATTCCGAGGCCGTTTGGGCCTCCAAAAGTGGGGTGAGAGTAAATGGTACGGAATTTTTCCGACGTGCCCTGTTCCCGGGAAAACGCTCATAACTCCCTCACCGGAGGTCGGATCTGGACGGTTTTTACGTCGTTGGAAAGCTTACTCGACGGGCTTTCAAAACAGATTAGGAAATTTCTGATTCCGAGGCCGTCTTGTGCCCCGAAAGCACACCGGAAGCCTTCGACCGCCGTTTCTCGATCTCGGTGGTCGGTCTTTTGAAATCGCGTGGTGCGGATAAAATGCACGTAACTCCCTCGTTACACGTCGGATTGGGTCGATTTTGGGTTCGTTGGAAAGGCGAGTCAGTGCTCTTCGAAATCCTTTAGGAAGCGTCGCATTCTGAGGCCGTTTGGGCCTTCAAAAGTGGGACGAGAGTAAATGGTGCGGAATTTTTCCGACGTGCCCTGTTCCCAGGAAAACGCTCATAACTCCCTCACCGGAGGTCGGATCTGGACGATTTTTACGTCGTTGGAAAGCTTACTCGACGGGCTTTCAAAACGGATTAGGAAATTTCTGATTCCGATGCCGTCTGCTGCCCCAAAAGCACGGCGGAAGCCTTCGACCGCCGTTTCTCGATCTCGGTGGTCGGTCTTTTGAAATCGCGTGGTGCGGATAAAACGCACGTAACTCCCTCGTTACACGTCGGATTGGGTCGATTTTGGGTTCGTTGGAAAGGCGCGTCAGTGCTCTTCGAAATCCTCAAGGAAGCGTCACATTCTGAGGCCGTTTGGGCCTCCAAAAGTGGGGCGAGAGTAAATGGTGCGGAATTTTTCCGATGTGCCCTGTTCCCGGGAAAACGCTCATAACTCCCTCACCGGAGATCGGATCTGGACGATTTATACGTCGTTGGAAAGCTTACTCGATGGGCTTTCAAAAAGGATTAGGAAATTTCTGATTCCGAGGCCGTCTAGTGCCCCAAAAGTGCACTGGAAGCCTTTGACCGCCGTTTCTCGATCTCGGTGGTCGGTCTTTTGAAATCGCGTGGTGCGGATAAAACGCACGTAACTCCCTCGTTACACGTCGGATTGGGTCGATTTTGGGTTCGTAGGAAAGGCGAGTCAGTGCTCTTCGAAATCCTTCAGGAAGCGTCGCATTCCGAGGCCGTTTGGGCCTCCAAAAGTGGGGCGAGAGTAAATGGTGTGGAATTTTTCCGACGTGCCCTGTTCCCGGGAAAATGCTCATAACTCCCTCACCGGAGGTCGGATCTGGACAGTTTTTACGTCGTTGGAAAGCTTACTCGACGGGCTTTCAAAACGGATCAGGAAATTTCTAATTCTGAGGCCGTCTGGTGCCCCAAAAGCACGGCAGAAGCCTTTGACCGCCGTTTCTCGATCTCGGTGGTCGGTCTTTTGAAATCGCGTGGTGCGGATAAAACGCACGTAACTCCCTCGTTACACGTCGGATTGGGTCGATTTTGGGTTCGTTGGAAAGGCGAGTCAGTGCTCTTGGAAATCCTTGAGGAAGCGTCGCATTCCGAGGCCGTTTGGGCCTCCAAAAGTGGGGCGAGAGTAAATGGTGTGGAATTTTTCCGACGTGCCCTGTTCCCGGGAAAACGCTCATAACTCCCTCACCGGAGGTCGGATCTGGACGGTTTTTACGTCGTTGGAAAGCTTACTCGATGGGCTTTCAAAACCGATGAGGAAATTTCTGATTCTGAGGCCGTCTGGTGCCCAGAAAGCGCGCCAGAAGCCTTCGACCGCCATTTCTCGATCTAGGTGGTCGGTCTTTCGAAATCGCGTGGTGCGGATAAAACGCACGTAACTCCCTCGTTACACGTCGGATTGGGTCGATTTTGGGTTCGTTGGAAAGGCGAGTCAGTGCTCTTCGAAATCCTTTAGGAAGCATCGCATTCTGAGGCCGTTTGGGCCTTCAAAAGTGGGGTGAGAGTAAATGGTGCAAAAATTTTCCGACGTGCCCTGTTCCCAGGAAAACGCTCATAACTCCCTCACCGGAGGTCGAATCTGGACTGTTTTTACGTCGTTGGAAAGCTTACTCGATGGGCTTTCAAAACGGATTAGGAAATTTCTGATTCCGAGGCCGTCTGGTGCCCCAAAAGCGCACCGAAATCCTTTGACCGCCGTTTCTCGATCTCGGTGGTCGGTCTTTTGAAATCGCGTGGTGCGGATAAAACGCACGTAACTCCCTCGTTACACGTCGGATTGGGTCGATTTTGGGTTCGTTGGAAAGGCGAGTCAGTGCTCTTCGAAATCCTTTAGGAAGCGTCGCATTCTGAGGCCGTTTGAGCCTCCAAAAGTTGGGCGAGAGTAAATGGTGCGGAATTTTTCCGACGTGCCCTGTTCCCGGGAAAACGCTCATAACTCCCTCACCGGAGGTCGGATCTGGACGATTTATACGTCGTTGGAAAGCTTACTCGATGGGCTTTCAAAAAGGATTAGGAAATTTCTGATTCCAAGGCCGTCTAGTGCCCCGAAAGCGCACTGGAAGCCTTTGACCGCCGTTTCTCGATCTCGGTGGTCGGTCTTTTGAAATCGCGTGGTGCGGATAAAATGCACGTAACTCCCTCGTTACACGTCGGATTGGGTCGATTTTGGGTTCGTTGGAAAGTCGAGTCAGTGCTCTTCGAAATCCTTCAGGAAGCGTCATATTCCGAGGCCGTTTGGGCCTCCAAAAGTTGAGCGAGAGTAAATGGTGCGGAATTTTTCTGACGTGCCCTGTTCCTGGGAAAACGCTCATAACTCCCTCACCGGAGGTCCGATCTGGACGGTTTTTACGTCGTTGGAAAGCTTACTCGACGGGCTTTCAAAAAGGTTCAGGAAATTTCTAATTCCGAGGCTGTCTGGTGCACCGAAATTGCGTCAGAATCCTTCGACCACCGTTTCTCGATCTCTGTGGTCGGTCTTTCGAAATCGCGTGGTGCGGATAAAACGCACGTAATTCCCTCGTTACACGTCGGATTGGGTCGATTTTGGGTTCGTTGGAAAGGCGAGTCAGTGCTCTTCGAAATCCCTCAAGAAGTGTCACATTCCGAGGCCGTTTGGGCCTCCAAAAGCGGGGCGAGAGTAAATGGTGCGAAATTTTTCTGACGTGCCCTGTTCCCGGGAAAACGCTCATAACTCCCTCACCGGAGGTCGGATCTGGACGGTTTTTACGTCGTTGGAAATCTTACTCGAGGGGCTTTCAAAACCGATGAGGAAATTTCTGATTCTGAGGCCGTCTGGTGCCCAGAAAGCGCGCCAGAAGCCTTCGACCGCCGTTTCTCGATCTAGGTGGTCGGTCTTTCGAAATCGCGTGGTGCGGATAAAACGCACGTAACTCCCTCGTTACACGTCGGATTGGGTCGATTTTGGGTTCGTTGGAAAGGCGAGTCAGTGCTCTTCGAAATCCTTTAGGAAGCGTCGCATTCTGAGGCCGTTTGGGCCTTCAAAAGTGGGACGAGATTAAATGGTGCGGAATTTTTCCGACGTGCCCTGTTCCCAGGAAAACGCTCATAACTCCCTCACCGGAGGTCGGATCTGGACGGTTTTTACGTCGTTGGAAAGCTTACTCGACGGGCTTTCAAAACGGATTAGGAAATTTCTGATTCTGAGGCCGTCTGGTGCCCCAAAAGCACGGCGAAAGCCTTCGACCGCCGTTTCTCGATCTCGGTGGTCGGTCTTTTGAAATCGCGTGGTGCGGATAAAACGCACGTAACTCCCTCGTTACACGTCGGATTGGGTCGATTTTGGGTTCGTTGGAAAGGCGAGTCAGTGCTCTTCGAAATCCTTTAGGAAGCGTCGCATTCCGAGGCCGTTTGGGCCTCCAAAAGTGGGGCGAGAGTAAATGGTGCGAAATTTTTCCGACGTGCCCTGTTCCCGGGAAAACGCTCATAACTCCCTCACCGGAGGTCGGATCTGGACGGTTTTTACGTCGTTGGAAAGCTTACTCGATGGGCTTTCAAAACCGATGAGGAAAGTTCTGATTCTGAGGCCGTCTGGTGCCCAGAAAGCGCGCCAGAAGCCTTCGACTGCCATTTCTCGATCTAGGTGGTCGGTCTTTCGAAATCGCGTGGTGCGGATAAAACGCACGTAACTCCCTCGTTACACGTCGGATTGGGTCGATTTTGGGTTCGTTGGAAAGGCGAGTCAGTGCTCTTCGAAATCCTTTAGGAAGCATCGCATTCTGAGGCCGTTTGGGCCTGCAAAAGTGGGGCGAGAGTAAATGGTGCGGAATTTTTCCGACGTGCCCTGTTTCCAGGAAAACGCTCATAACTCCCTCACCGGAGGTCGGATCTGGACGGTTTTTACGTCGTTGGAAAGCTTACTCGACGGGCTTTCAAAACGGATGAGGAAATTTCTGATTCTGAGGCCGTCTGGTGCCCAGAAAGCGCGCCAGAAGCCTTCGACCGCCGTTTCTCGATCTAGGTGGTCAGTCTTTCGAAATCGCGTGGTGCGGATAAAACGCACGTAACTCCCTCGTTACACGTCGGATTGGGTCGATTTTGGGTTCGTTGGAAAGGCGAGTCAGTGCTCTTCGAAATCCTTTAGGAAGCATCGCATTCTGAGGCCGTTTGGGCCTTCAAAAGTGGGGCGAGAGTAAATGGTGCGGAATTTTTCCGACGTGCCCTATTTCCAGGAAAACGCTCATAACTCCCTCACCGGAGGTCGGATCTGGACGGTTTTTACGTCGTTGGAAAGCTTACTCGACGGGTTTTCAAAACGGATCAGGAAATTTCTGATTCCGAGGCCGTCTGGTGCCCCAAAAGCACGGCGGAAGCCTTCGACCGCCGTTTCTCGATCTCGGTGGTCGGTCTTTTGAAATCGCGTGGTGCGGATAAAACGCACGTAACTCCCTCGTTACACGTCGGATTGGGTCGATTTTGGGTTCGTTGGAAAGGCGAGTCAGTGCTCTTCGAAATCCTTGAGGAAGCGTCGCATTCCGAGGCTGTTTGGGCCTCTAAAAGTGGGGCGAGAGTAAATGGTGCAGAATTTTTCCGACGTGCCCTGTTCCCGGGAAAACGCTCATAACTCCCTCACCGGAGGTCGGATCTGGACGGTTTTTACGTCGTTGGAAGCTTACTCGACGGGCTTTCAAAACGGATCAGGAAATTTCTGATTCCGATGCCGTCTGGTGCCCCAAAAGCACGGCGGAAGCCTTCGACCGCCGTTTCTCGATCTCGGTGGTCGGTCTTTTGAAATCGCGTGGTGCGGATAAAACGCACGTAACTCCCTCGTTACACGTCGGATTGGGTCGATTTTGAGTTCGTTGGAAAGGCGCGTCAGTGCTCTTCGAAATCCTTGAGGAAGCGTCACATTCTGAGGCCGTTTGGGCCTCCAAAAGTGGGCGAGAGTAAATGGTGCGGAATTTTTCCGACGTGCCCTGTTCCCGGGAAAACGCTCATAACTCCCTCACCGGAGGTCGGATTTGGACAGTTTTTACGTCGTTGGAAAGCTTACTCGACGGGATTTCAAAAAAGATCAGGAAATTTCTGATTCTGAAACCGTCTTGTGCCCCGAAAGCACACCGGAAGCCTTCGACCGCCGTTTCTCGATCTCGTGGTCGGTCTTTTGAAATCGCGTGGTGCGGATAAAATGCACGTAACTCCCTCGTTACACGTCTGATTGGGTCGATTTTGGGTTCGTTGGAAAGGCGAGTCAGTGCTCTTCGAAATCCTTCAGGAAGCGTCGCATTCCGAGGCCGTTTGGTCCTCCAAAAGTTGAGCGAGAGTAAATGGTATGGAATTTTTCCGACATGCCCTATTCCCGGGAAAACGCTCATAACTCCCTCACCGGAGGTCGGATCTGGACGGTTTTTACGTCGTTGGAAAGCTTACTCGACGAGCTTTCAAAACGGATCAGGAAATTTCTAATTCCGAGGCCGTCTGGTGCCCCAAAAGCACGGTGGAAGCCTTCGACCGCCGTTTCTCGATCTCGGTGGTCGGTCTTTTGAAATCGCGTGGTGCGGATAAAACGCACGTAACTCCCTCGTTACACGTCGGATTGGGTCGATTTTGGGTTCGTTGGAAAGACGAGTCAGTGCTCTTGGAAATCCTTGAGGAAGCGTCGCATTCCGAGGCCGTTTGGGCCTCCAAAAGTGGGGCGAGAGTAAATGGTGCGGAATTTTTCTGACGTGCCCTGTTCCCGGGAAAACGCTCATAACTCCCTCACCGGAGGTCGGATCTGGACGGTTTTTACGTCGTTGGAAAGCTTACTCGACGGGCTTTCAAAACGGATCAGGAAATTTCTGATTCCGAGGCCGTCTGATGCCCTGAAAGCGCGCCGGAAGCCTTCGACCGCCGTTTCTCAATCTCAGTGGTCGGTCTTTTGAAATCGCGTGGTGCGGATAAAACGCACGTAATTCCCTCGTTACACGTCGGATTGGGTCGATTTTGGGTTCGTTGGAAAGGCGAGTCAGTGCTCTTCGAAATCTTTTAGGAAGCGTCACATTCTGAGGCCGTTTGGGCCTCCAAAAGCGGGGCGAGAGTAAATGGTGCGGAATTTTTCTACCGTGCCCTGTTCCCGGGAAAACGCTCATAACTCCCTCACCGGAGGTCGGATCTGGACGGTTTTTACGTCGTTGGAAAGCTTACTCGACGGGCTTTCCAAAAGGATCAAGAAATTTCTGATTCTGAGGCCGTCTTGTGCCCCGAAAGCACGGCGGAAGCCTTCGACCGCCGTTTCTCGATCTCGGTGGTCGGTCTTTTGAAATCGTGTGGTGTGGATAAAACGCACGTAACTCCCTCGTTACACGTCGGATTGGGTCGATTTTGGGTTCGTTGGAAAGGCGAGTCAGTGCTCTTCGAAATCCCTCAAGAAGCGTCACATTCCGAGGCCGTTTGGGCCTCCAAAAGCGGGGCGAGAGTAAATGGTGCGGAATTTTTCTGACGTGCCCTGTTCCCGGGAAAACGCTCATAACTCCCTCACCGGAGGTCGGATCTGGACGGTTTTTACGTCGTTGGAAAGCTTACTCGATGGGCTTTCAAAACCGATGAGGAAATTTCTGATTCTGAGGCCGTCTGGTGCCCCGAAAGCGCGCCAGAAGCCTTCGACTGCCGTTTCTCGATCTCGGTGGTCGGTCTTTCGAAATCGCGTGGTGCGGATAAAACGCACGTAACTCCCTCGTTACACGTCGAATTGGGTCGATTTTGGGTTCGTTGGAAAGGCGAGTCAGTGCTCTTGGAAATCCTTGAGGAAGCGTCGCATTCTGAGGCCGTTTGGGCCTCCAAAAGTGGGGCGAGAGTAAATGGTGCGGAATTTTTCTGACGTGCCCTGTTCCCGGGAAAACGCTCATAACTCCCTCACCGGAGGTCGGATCTGGACGGTTTTTACGTCGTTGGAAAGCTTACTCGACGGGCTTTCAAAACGGATCAGGAAATTTCTGATTCCGAGGCCGTCTGGTGCCCCGAAAGCGCGCCGGAAGCCTTCGACCGCCGTTTCCTGATCTCGGTGGTCGATCTTTTGAAATCGCGTGGTGCGTATAAAACGCACGTAATTCCCTCGTTACACGTCGGATTGGGTCGATTTTGGGTTCGTTGGAAAGGCGAGTCAGTGCTCTTCGAAATCCTTTAGGAAGCGTCACATTCTGAGGCCGTTTGGGCCTCCAAAAGCGGGGCGAGAGTAAATGGTGCGGAATTTTTCTACCGTGCCCTGTTCCCGGGAAAACGCTCATAACTCCCTCACCGGAGGTCGGATCTGGACGGTTTTTACGTCGTTGGAAAGCTTACTCGACGGGCTTTCAAAACGAATCAAGAAATTTCTGATTCCGAGGCCGTCTTGTGCCCCGAAAGCACGGCGGAAGCCTTCGACCGCCGTTTCTCGATCTCGGTGGTCGGTCTTTTGAAATCGTGTGGTGTGGATAAAATGCACGTAACTCCCTCGTTACACGTCGGATTGGGTCGATTTTGGGTTCGTTGGAAAGGCGAGTCAGTGCACTTCGAAATCCTTTAGGAAGCGTCGCATTCCGAGGCCGTTTGGGCCTCCAAAAGTGGGGCGAGAGTAAATGGTGCGGAATTTTTCTGACATGCCCTGTTCCCGGGAAAACGCTCATAACTCCCTCACCGGAGGTCGGATCTGGACGGTTTTTACGTCGTTGGAAAGCTTACTCGATGGGCTTTCAAAACCGATGAGGAAATTTCTGATTCTGAGGCCGTCTGGTGCCCCGAAAGCGCGCCAGAAGCCTTCGACCGCCGTTTCTCGATCTCGGTGGTCGGTCTTTCGAAATCGCGTGGTGCCGATAAAACGCACGTAATTCCCTCGTTACACGTCGGATTGGGTCGATTTTGGGTTCGTTGGAAAGGCGAGTCAGTGCTCTTCGAAATCCCTCAAGAAGTGTCACATTCCGAGGCCGTTTGGGCCTCCAAAAGTGGGGCGAGAGTAAATGGTGCGAAATTTTTCTGACGTGCCCTGTTCCCGGGAAAACGCTCATAACTCCATCACCGGAGGTCGGATCTGGACGGTTTTTACGTCGTTGGAAATCTTACTCGATGGGCTTTCAAAACCGATGAAGAAATTTCTGATTCTGAGGCCGTCTGGTGCCCAGAAAGCGCGCCAGAAGCCTTCGACCGCCGTTTCTCGATCTAGGTGGTCGGTCTTTCGAAATCGCGTGGTGCGGATAAAACGCACGTAACTCCCTCGTTACACGTCGGATTGGGTCGATTTTGGGTTCGTTGGAAAGGCGAGTCAGTGCTCTTCGAAATCCTTTAGGAAGCGTCGCATTCTGAGGCCGTTTGGGCCTTCAAAAGTGGGACGAGATTAAATGGTGCGGAATTTTTCCGACGTGCCCTGTTCCCAGGAAAACGCTCATAACTCCCTCACCGGAGGTCGGATCTGGACGGTTTTTACGTCGTTGGAAAGCTTACTCGACGGGCTTTCAAAACGGATTAGGAAATTTCTGATTCTGAGGCCGTCTGGTGCCCCAAAAGCACGGCGGAAGCCTTCGACCGCCGTTTCTCGATCTCGGTGGTCGGTCTTTTGAAATCGCGTGGTGCGGATAAAACGCACGTAACTCCCTCGTTACACGTCGGATTGGGTCGATTTTGGGTTCGTTGGAAAGGCGAGTCAGTGCTCTTCGAAATCCTTTAGGAAGCGTCGCATTCCGAGGCCGTTTGGGCCTCCAAAAGTGGGGCGAGAGTAAATGGTGCGGAATTTTTCTGACGTGCCCTGTTCCCGGGAAAACGCTCATAACTCCCTCACCGGAGGTCGGATCTGGACGGTTTTTACGTCGTTGGAAAGCTTACTCGACGGGCTTTCAAAACGGATCAGGAAATTTCTGATTCTGAGGCCGTCTGGTGCCCCGAAAGTGCGCCGGAAGCCTTCGACCGCCGTTTCTCGATCTCGGTGGTCGGTCTTTTGAAATCGCGTGGTGCGGATAAAACGCACGTAACTCCCTCGTTACACGTCGGATTGGGTCGATTTTGGGTTCGTTGGAAAGGCGAGTCAGTGCTCTTCGAAATCCTTGAGGAAGCGTCGCATTCTGAGGCCGTTTGGGCCTCCAAAAGTGGGGCAAGAGTAAATGGTGCGGAATTTTTCTGACGTGCCCTGTTCCCGGGAAAACGCTCATAACTCCCTCACCGGAGGTCGGATCTGGACAGTTTTTACGTCGTTGGAAATCTTACTCGACGAGCTTTCAAAACGGATCAGGAAATTTCTGATTCTGAGGCCGTCTGGTGCCCCGAAAGTGCGCCGGAAGCCTTCGACCGCCGTTTCTCGATCTCGGTGGTCGGTCTTTTGAAATCGCGTGGTGCGGATAAAACGCACGTAACTCCCTCGTTACACGTCGGATTGGGTCGATTTTGGGTTCGTTGGAAAGGCGAGTCAGTGCTCTTCGAAATCCTTTAAGAAGTGTCGCATTCCGAGGCCGTTTGTGCCTCCAAAAGTGGGGCGAGAGTAAATGGTGCAGAATTTTTTCGACGTGCCCTGTTCCCGGAAAAACGCTCATAACTCCCTCACCGGAGGTCGGATCTGGACGGTTTTTACGTCGTTGGAAAGCTTACTCGACGGGCTTTCAAAACGGATCAGGAAATTTCTGATTCTGAGGCCGTCTGGTGCCCTGAAAGTGAGCCGGAAGCCTTCGACTGCCGTTTCTCGATCTCGGTGGTCGGTCTTTCGAAATCGCGTGGTGCCGATAAAACGCACGTAACTCCCTCGTTACATGTCGGATTAGGTCGATTTTGGGTTCGTTGGAAAGGCGAGTCAGTGCTCTTCGAAATCCTTAAGGAAGCATTGCATTCCGAGGCCGTTTGGGCCTCCAAAAGTGGGGCGAGAGTAAATGGTAGGAAATTTTTCCGACGTGCCCTGTTCCCGTCCAGATCCGACCTCCGGTGAGGGAGTTATGAGCATTTTCCCGGGAACAGGGCACGTCAGAAAAATTCCGCACCATTTACTCTCGCCTCACTTTTGGAGGCCCAAACGGCCTCGGAATGCGACGCTTCCTCAAGGATTTCCAAGAGCACTGACTCGCCTTTCCAACGAACCCAAAATCGACCCAATCCGACGTGTAACGAGGGAGTTACGTGCGTTTTATCCGCACCATGCGATTTCAAAAGACCGACCACCGAGATCGAGAAACGGCGGTCGAAGGCTTCCGGCGCACTTTCGGGGCACCAGACGGCCTCAGAATCAGAAATTTCCTGATCTGTTTTGAAAGCTCGTCGAGTAAGATTTCCAACGACGTAAAAACCGTCCAGATCCGACCTCCGGTGAGGGAGTTATGAGCATTTTCCCGGGAACAGGGCACGTCGGAAAAATTCTGCACCATTTACTCTCGCCCCACTTTTAGAGGCCCAAACGGCCTCGGAATGTGACGCTTCCTGAAGGATTTCGAAGAGCACTGACTCGCCTTTCCAACGAACCCAAAATCGACCCAATCCGACGTGTAACGAGGGAGTTACGTGCGTTTTATCCGCACCACGCGATTTCAAAAGACCGACCACCGAGATCGAGAAACGGCGGTCAAAGGCTTCCGGTGCGCTTTCGGGGCACTAGACGGCCTCGGAATCAGAAATTTCCTAATCCTTTTTGAAAGCCCATCGAGTAAGCTTTCCAACGACGTAAAAACTGTCCAGATCCGACCTCCGGTGAGGGAGTTATGAGCATTTTCCCGGGAACAGGGCACGTCGGAAAAATTCCGCACCATTTACTCTCGCCCCACTTTTGGAGGCACAAACGGCCTCAGAATGCGATGCTTCCTGAAGGATTTCGAAGAGCACTGACTCGCCTTTCCAACGAACCCAAAATCGACCGAATCCGACGTGTAACGAGGGAGTTACGTGTGTTTTATCCGCACCACGCGATTTCAAAAGACCGACCACCGAGATCGAGAAACGGCGGTCAAAGGCTTCCGGAGCGCTTTCGGGGCACTAGACGGCCTCGGAATCAAAAATTTCCTAATCCGTTTTGAAAGCCCATCGAGTAAGCTTTCCAACAACGTAAAAACCGTCCAGATCTGACCTCCGGTGAGGGAGTTATGAGCGTTTTTCCAGGAACAGGGCACGTCAGAAAAATTCCGTACCATTTACTCTCGCCCCACTTTTGGAGGCCCAAACGGCCTCAGAATGCGACGCTTCCTCAAGGATTTCCAAGAGCACTGACTCGCCTTTCCAACGAACCCAAAATCGACCCAATCCGACGTGTAACGAGGGAGTTACGTGCGTTTTATCCGCACCACGCGATTTCAAAAGACCGACCACCGAGATCGAGAAACAGAGGTCGAAGGCTTCCGACGCACTTTCGGGGCATCAGACGGCCTCAGAATCAGAAATTTCCTGATCCGTTTTGAAAGCTCGTCGAGTAAGCTTTCCAACGACGTAAAAACCGTCCAGATCCGACCTCCGGTGAGGGAGTTATGAGCATTTTCCCGGGAACAGGGCACGTCGGAAAAATTCTGCACCATTTACTCTCGCCCCACTTTTGGAGGCCCAAACGGCCTCGGAATGCGACGCTTCCTGAAGGATTTCGAAGAGCACTGACTCGCCTTTCCAACGAACCCAAAATAGACCCAATCCGACGTGTAACGAGGGAGTTACGTGCGTTTTATCCGCACCATGCGATTTCAAAAGACCGACCACCGAGATCGAGAAACGGCGGTCGAAGGCTTCCGGTGCACTTTCGGGGCACCAGACGGCCTCGGAATCAGAAATTTCCTGATCCGTTTTGAAAGCCGGTCGAGTAAGCTTTCCAACGACGTAAAAACCGTCCAGATCCGACCTCCGGTGAGGGAGTTATGAGCATTTTCCCGGGAACAGGGCACGTCAGAAAAATTCTGTACCATTTACTCTCGCCCCACTTTTGGAGGCCCAAACGGCCTCGGAATGCGACGCTTCCTGAAGGATTTCGAAGAGCACTGACTCGCCTTTCCAACGAACCCAAAATCGACCCAATCCGACGTGTAACGAGGGAGTTACGTGCGTTTTATCCGCACCACGCGATTTCAAAAGACCGACCACCGAGATCGAGAAACGGTGGTCAAGGCTTCCGGCGCGCTTTCGGGGCACTAGACGGCCTCGGAATCAGAAATTTCCTAATCCTTTTTGAAAGCCCATCGAGTAAGCTTTCCAACGACGTATAAATCGTCCAGATCCGACCTCCGGTGAGGGAGTTATGAGCGTTTTCCCGGGAACAGGGCACGTCGGAAAAATTCCGCACCATTTACTCTCGCCCCAATTTTGGAGGCCCAAACGGCCTCGGAATGCGACACTTCCTCAAGGATTTCCAAGAGCACTGACTCGCCTTTCCAACGAACCCAAAATCGACCCAATCCGACGTGTAACGAGGGAGTTACGTGCGTTTTATCCGCACCATGCGATTTCAAAAGACCGACCACCGAGATCGAGAAACGGCGGTCGAAGGCTTCCGGCGCACTTTCGGGGCACCAGACGGCCTCAGAATCAGAAATTTCCTGATCCATTTTGAAAGCTCGTCGAGTAAGTTTTCCAACGACGTAAAAACCGTCCAGATCTGACCTCCGGTGAGGGAGTTATGAGCATTTTCCCGGGAACAGGGCACGTCGGAAAAATTCCACACCATTTACTCTCGCCCCACTTTTGGAGGCCCAAACGGCCTCGGAATGCGACGCTTCCTAAAGGATTTCGAAGAGCACTGACTCGCCTTTCCAACGAACCCAAAATCGACCCAATCCGACGTGTAACGAGGGAGTTACGTGCGTTTTATCCGCACCACGCGATTTCAAAAGACCGACCACCGAGATCGAGAAACGGTGGTCAAGGCTTCCGGCGCGCTTTCGGGGCACTAGACGGCCTCGGAATCAGAAATTTCCTAATCCTTTTTGAAAGCCCATCGAGTAAGCTTTCCAACGACGTATAAATCGTCCAGATCCGACCTCCGGTGAGGGAGTTATGAGCGTTTTCCCGGGAACAGGGCACGTCGGAAAAATTCCGCACCATTTACTCTCGCCCCACTTTTGGAGGCCCAAACGGCCTCGGAATGCGACGCTTCCTCAAGGATTTCCAAGAGCACTGACTCGCCTTTCCAACGAACCCAAAATCGACCCAATCCGACGTGTAACGAGGGAGTTACGTGCGTTTTATCCGCACCATGCGATTTCAAAAGACCGACCACCGAGATCGAGAAACGGCGGTCGAAGGCTTCCGGCGCACTTTCGGGGCACTAGACGGCCTCAGAATCAGAAATTTCCTGATCCGTTTTGAAAGCTCGTCGAGTAAGCTTTCCAACGACGTAAAAACCGTCCAGATCCGACCTCCGGTGAGGGAGTTATGAGCATTTTCCCGGGAACAGGGCACGTCGGAAAAATTCCACACCATTTACTCTCGCCCCACTTTTGGAGGCCCAAACGGCCTCGGAATGTGACGCTTCCTAAAGGATTTCGAAGAGCACTGACTCGGCTTTCCAACGAACCCAAAATCGACCCAATCCGACGTGTAACGAGGGAGTTACGTGCGTTTTATCCGCACCACGCGATTTCCAAAGACCGACCACCGAGATCGAGAAACGGCGGTCAAAGGCTTCCGGTGCGCTTTCGGGGCACTAGACGGCCTCGGAATCAGAAATTTCCTAATCCATTTTGAAAGCCCGTCGAGTAAGCTTTCCAACGACGTAAAAACCGTCTAGATCCGACCTCTGGTGAGGGAGTTATGCGCATTTTCCCCGGAACAGGGCACGTCGGAAAAATTCCGCACCATTTACTCTCGCCCCATTTTTGGAGGCGCAAACGGCCTCAGAATGCGACGCTTCCTGAAGGATTTCGAAGAGCACTGACTCGCCTTGCCAACGAACCCAAAATCGACCGAATCCGACGTGTAACGAGGGAGTTACGTGTGTTTTATCCGCACCACGCGATTTCAAAAGACCGACCACCGAGATCGAGAAACGGCGGTCAAAGGCTTCCGGCGTACTTTCGGGGCACTAGACGGCCTCGGAATCAGAAATTTCCTAATCCTTTTTGAAAGCCCATCGAGTAAGCTTTCCAACGACGTAAAAACTGTCCAGATCCGACCTCCGGTGAGGGAGTTATGAGCATTTTCCCGGGAACAGGGCACGTCGGAAAAATTCCGCACCATTTACTCTCGCCCCACTTTTGGAGGCACAAACGGCCTCAGAATGCGATGCTTCCTGAAGGATTTCGAAGAGCACTGACTCGCCTTTCCAACGAACCCAAAATCGACCGAATCCGACGTGTAACGAGGGAGTTACGTGTGTTTTATCCGCACCACGCGATTTCAAAAGACCGACCACCGAGATCGAGAAATGGCGGTCAAAGGCTTCCGGAGTGCTTTCGGGGCACTAGACGGCCTCGGAATCAAAAATTTCCTAATCCGTTTTGAAAGCCCATCGAGTAAGCTTTCCAACAACGTAAAAACCATCCAGATCTGACCTCCGGTGAGGGAGTTATGAGCGTTTTTCCGAGAACAGGGCTCGTCAGAAAAATTCCGTACCATTTACTCTCGCCCCACTTTTGGAGGCCCAAACGGCCTCAGAATGCGACGCTTCCTCAAGGATTTCCAAGAGCACTGACTCGCCTTTCCAACGAACCCAAAATCGACCCAATCCGACGTGTAACGAGGGAGTTACGTGCGTTTTATCCGCACCACGCGATTTCAAAAGACAGACCACCGAGATCGAGAAACAGAGGTCGAAGGCTTCCGGCGCACTTTCGGGGCACTAGACGGCCTCAGAATCAGAAATTTCCTTATCCGTTTTGAAAGCTCGTCGAGTAAGCTTTCCAACGACGTAAAAACCGTCCAGATCCGACCTCCGGTGAGGGAGTTATGAGCATTTTCCCGGGAACAGGGCACGTCGGAAAAATTCCACACCATTTACTCTCGCCCCACTTTTGGAGGCCCAAACGGCCTCGGAATGCGACGCTTCCTGAAGGATTTCGAAGAGCACTGACTCGCCTTTCCAACGAACCCAAAATCGACCCAATCCGACGTGTAACGAGGGAGTTACGTGCGTTTTATCCGCACCACGCGATTTCAAAAGACCGACCACCGAGATCGAGAAACGGCGGTCAAAGGCTTCCGGCGTACTTTCGGGGCACTAGACGGCCTCGGAATCAGAAATTTCCTAATCCTTTTTGAAAGCCCATCGAGTAAGCTTTCCAACGACGTAAAAACTGTCCAGATCCGACCTCCGGTGAGGGAGTTATGAGCATTTTCCCGGGAACAGGGCACGTCGGAAAAATTCCGCACCATTTACTCTCGCCCCACTTTTGGAGGCACAAACGGCCTCAGAATGCGATGCTTCCTGAAGGATTTCGAAGAGCACTGACTCGCCTTTCCAACGAACCCAAAATCGACCGAATCCGACGTGTAACGAGGGAGTTACGTGTGTTTTATCCGCACCACGCGATTTCAAAAGACCGACCACCGAGATCGAGAAACGGCGGTCAAAGGCTTCCGGAGTGCTTTCGGGGCACTAGACGGCCTCGGAATCAAAAATTTCCTAATCCGTTTTGAAAGCCCATCGAGTAAGCTTTCCAACAACGTAAAAACCATCCAGATCTGACCTCCGGTGAGGGAGTTATGAGCGTTTTTCTGAGAACAGGGCTCGTCAGAAAAATTCCGTACCATTTACTCTCGCCCCACTTTTGGAGGCCCAAACGGCCTCAGAATGCGACGCTTCCTCAAGGATTTCCAAGAGCACTGACTCGCCTTTCCAACGAACCCAAAATCGACCCAATCCGACGTGTAACGAGGGAGTTACGTGCGTTTTATCCGCACCACGCGATTTCAAAAGACAGACCACCGAGAACGAGAAACAGAGGTCGAAGGCTTCCGGCGCACTTTCGGGGCACTAGACGGCCTCAGAATCAGAAATTTCCTTATCCGTTTTGAAAGCTCGTCGAGTAAGCTTTCCAACGACGTAAAAACCGTCCAGATCCGACCTCCGGTGAGGGAGTTATGAGCATTTTCCCGGGAACAGGGCACGTCGGAAAAATTCCACACCATTTACTCTCGCCCCACTTTTGGAGGCCCAAACGGCCTCGGAATGCGACGCTTCCTGAAGGATTTCGAAGAGCACTGACTCGCCTTTCCAACGAACCCAAAATCGACCCAATCCGACGTGTAACGAGGGAGTTACGTGCGTTTTATCCGCACCACGCGATTTCAAAAGACCGACCACCGAGATCGAGAAACGGCGGTGAAAGGCTTCCAGTGCGCTTTCGGGGCACCAGACGGCCTCGGAATCAGAAATTTCCTGATCCGTTTTGAAAGCCGGTCGAGTAAGCTTTCCAACGACGCAAAAACCGTCCAGATCCGACCTCCGGTGAGGGAGTTATGAGCATTTTCCCGGGAACAGGGCACGTCAGAAAAATTCCGCACCATTTACTCTCGCCTCACTTTTGGAGGCCCAAACGGCCTCGGAATGCGACGCTTCCTGAAGGATTTCGAAGAGCACTGACTCGCCTTTCCAACGAACCCAAAATCGACCCAATCCGACGTGTAACGAGGGAGTTACGTGCGTTTTATCCGCACCACGCGATTTCAAAAGACCGACCACCGAGATCGAGAAACGGGGGTCAAGGCTTCCGGCGCGCTTTCGGGGCACTAGACGGCATCAGAATCAGAAATTTCCTAATCCTTTTTGAAAGCCCATCGAGTAAGCTTTCCAACGACGTATAAATCGTCCAGATCCGACCTCCGGTGAGGGAGTTATGAGCGTTTTCCCGGGAACAGGGCACGTCGGAAAAATTCCGCACCATTTACTCTCGCCCCAATTTTGGAGGCCCAAACGGCCTCGGAATGCGACGCTTCCTCAAGGATTTCCAAGAGCACTGACTCGCCTTGCCAACGAACCCAAAATCGACCGAATCCGACGTGTAACGAGGGAGTTACGTGTGTTTTATCCGCACCACGCGATTTCAAAAGACCGACCACAGAGATCGAGAAACGGCGGTCAAAGGATTCCGGCGTGCTTTCGGGGCACTAGACGGCCTCAGAATCAGAAATTTCCTTATCCGTTTTGAAAGCCTATCGAGTAAGCTTTCCAACAACGTAAAAACCGCCCAGATCCGACCTCCGGTGAGGGAGTTATGAGCGTTTTCCCGGGAACAGGGCACGTCAGAAAAATTCCGCACCATTTACTCTCGCCCCACTTTTGGAGGCCCAAACGGCCTCGGAATGCGACGCTTCCTCAAGGATTTCGAAAAGCACTGACTCACCTTTCCAACGAACCCAAAATCGACCCAATCCGACGTGTAACGAGGGAGTTACGTGCGTTTTATCCGCACCACGCGATTTCAAAAGACCGACCACCGAGATCGAGAAACGGCGGTCAAAGGCTTCCGGCGTGCTTTCGGGGCACTAGACGGCCTCAGAATCAGAAATTTCCTTATCCGTTTTGAAAGCCCATCGAGTAAGCTTTCCAACAACGTAAAAACCGCCCAGATCCGACCTCCGGTGAGGGAGTTATGAGCGTTTTCCCGGGAACAGGGCACGTCGGAAAAATTCCGCACCATTTACTCTCGTCCCACTTTTGGAGGCCCAAACGGCCTCAGAATGCGACGCTTCCTAAAGGATTTCGAAGAGCACTTACTCGCCTTTCCAACGAACCCAAAATCGACCCAATCCGACGTGTAACGAGGGAGTTACGTACGTTTTATCCGCACCACGCGATTTCAAAAGACCGACCACCGAGATCGAGAAACAGCGGTCAAAGGATGTCGGTGCACTTTTGGGGCACCAGACGGCCTCGGAATCAGAAATTTCCTGATCCGTTTTGAAAGCCCATCGAGTAAGCTTTCCAACGACGTAAAAACAGTCCAGATTCGACCTCCGGTGAGGGAGTTATGAGCATTTTCCCGGGAACAGGGCACGTCAGAAAAATTCCACACCATTTACTCTCGCCCCACTTTTGGAGGCCCAAACGGCCTCGGAATGCGACGCTTCCTCAAGGATTTCCAAGAGCACTGACTCGCCTTTCCAACGAACCCAAAATCGACCCAATCCGACGTGTAACGAGGGAGTTACGTGCGTTTTATCCGCACCATGCGATTTCAAAAGACCGACCACCGAGATCGAGAAACGGCGGTCGAAGGCTTCCGGCGTACTTTCGGGGCACTAGACGGCCTCAGAATCAGAAATTTCCTGATCCGTTTTGAAAGCTCGTCGAGTAAGCTTTCCAACGACGTAAAAACCGTCCAGATCCGACCTCCGGTGAGGGAGTTATGAGCATTTTCCCGGGAACAGGGCACGTCGGAAAAATTCCACACCATTTACTCTCGCCCCACTTTTGGAGGCCCAAACGGCCTCGGAATGCGACGCTTCCTAAAGGATTTCGAAGAGCACTGACTCGCCTTTCCAACGAACCCAAAATCGACCCAATCCGACGTGTAACGAGGGAGTTACGTGCGTTTTATCCGCACCACGCGATTTCAAAAGACCGACCACCGAGATCGAGAAACGGCGGTCAAAGGCTTCCGGTGCGCTTTCGGGGCACTAGACGGCCTCGGAATCAGAAATTTCCTAATCCATTTTGAAAGCCCGTCGAGTAAGCTTTCCAACGACGTAAAAACCGTCTAGATCCGACCTCTGGTGAGGGAGTTATGCGCATTTTCCCCGGAACAGGGCACGTCAGAAAAATTCCGCACTATTTACTCTCGCCCCATTTTTGGAGGCCCAAACGGCCTCGGAATGCGACGCTTCCTCAAGGATTTCCAAGAGCACTGACTCGCCTTGCCAACGAACCCAAAATCGACCGAATCCGACGTGTAACGAGGGAGTTACGTGTGTTTTATCCGCACCACGCGATTTCAAAAGACCGACCACAGAGATCGAGAAACGGCGGTCAAAGGCTTCCGGCGTGCTTTCGGGGCACTAGACGGCCTCAGAATCAGAAATTTACTTATCCTTTTTGAAAGCCCATCGAGTAAGCTTTCCAACAACGTAAAAACCGCCCAGATCCGACCTCCGGTGAGGGAGTTATGAGCATTTTCCCGGGAACAGGGAACGTCAGAAAAATTCCGCACCATTTACTCTCGCCCCACTTTTGGAGGCCCAAACGGCCTCAGAATGCGACGCTTCCTCAAGGATTTCGAAAAGCACTGATTCACCTTTCCAACGAACCCAAAATCGACCCAATCCGACGTGTAACGAGGGAGTTACGTGCGTTTTATCCGCACCACGCGATTTCAAAAGACCGACCACCGAGATCGAGAAACGGCGGTCAAAGGATTCCGGTGCACTTTCGGGGCACCAGACAGCCTCGGAATCAGAAATTTCCTGATCCGTTTTGAAAGCCCATCGAGTAAGCTTTCCGACGACGTAAAAACCGCCCAGATCCGACCTCCGGTGAGGGAGTTATGAGCGTTTTCCCGGGAACAGGGCACGTCGGAAAAATTCCGCACCATTTACTCTCGTCCCACTTTTGGAGGCCCAAACGGCCTCAGAATGCGACGCTTCCTAAAGGATTTCGAAGAGCACTTACTCGCCTTTCCAACGAACCCAAAATCGACCCAATCCGACGTGTAACGAGGGAGTTACGTGCGTTTTATCCGCACCACGCGATTTCAAAAGACCGACCACCGAGATCGAGAAACAGCGGTCAAAGGATTTCGGTGCGCTTTTGGGGCACCAGACGGCCTCGGAATCAGAAATTTCCTGATCCGTTTTGAAAGCCCATCGAGTAAGCTTTCCAACGACGTAAAAACAGTCCAGATTCGACCTCCGGTGAGGGAGTTATGAGCATTTTCCCGGGAACAGGGCACGTCAGAAAAATTCCGCACCATTTACTCTCGCCCCACTTTTGGAGGCCCAAACGGCCTCGGAATGCGACGCTTCCTCAAGGATTTCCAAGAGCACTGACTCGCCTTTCCAACGAACCCAAAATCGACCCAATCCGACGTGTAACGAGGGAGTTACGTGCGTTTTATCCGCACCATGCGATTTCAAAAGACCGACCACCGAGATCGAGAAACGGCGGTCGAAGGCTTCCGGCGTACTTTCGGGGCACTAGACGGCCTCAGAATCAGAAATTTCCTGATCCGTTTTGAAAGCTCGTCGAGTAAGCTTTCCAACGACGTAAAAACCGTCCAGATCCGACCTCCGGTGAGGGAGTTATGAGCATTTTCCCGGGAACAGGGCACGTCGGAAAAATTCCACACCATTTACTCTCGCCCCACTTTTGGAGGCCCAAACGGCCTCGGAATGCGACGCTTCCTAAAGGATTTCGAAGAACACTGACTCGCCTTTCCAACGAGCCCAAAATCGACCCAATCCGACGTGTAACGAGGGAGTTACGTGCGTTTTATCCGCACCACGCGATTTCAAAAGACCGACCACCGAGATCGAGAAACGGCAGTCAAAGGCTTCCGGCGCGCTTTCGGGGCACTAGACGGCATCAGAATCAGAAATTTCCTAATCCTTTTTGAAAGCCCATCGAGTAAGCTTTCCAACGACGTATAAATCGTCCAGATCCGACCTCCGGTGAGGGAGTTATGAGCGTTTTCCCGGGAACAGGGCACGTCGGAAAAATTCCGCACCATTTACTCTCGCCCCAATTTTGGAGGCCCAAACGGCCTCGGAATGCGACGCTTCCTCAAGGATTTCCAAGAGCACTGACTCGCCTTGCCAACGAACCCAAAATCGACCGAATCCGACGTGTAACGAGGGAGTTACGTGTGTTTTATCCGCACCACGCGATTTCAAAAGACCGACCACAGAGATCGAGAAACGGCGGTCAAAGGATTCCGGCGTGCTTTCGGGGCACTAGACGGCCTCAGAATCAGAAATTTCCTTATCCGTTTTGAAAGCCTATCGAGTAAGCTTTCCAACAACGTAAAAACCGCCCAGATCCGACCTCCGGTGAGGGAGTTATGAGCGTTTTCCCGGGAACAGGGCACGTCAGAAAAATTCCGCACCATTTACTCTCGCCCCACTTTTGGAGGCCCAAACGGCCTCGGAATGCGACGCTTCCTCAAGGATTTCGAAAAGCACTGACTCACCTTTCCAACGAACCCAAAATCGACCCAATCCGACGTGTAACGAGGGAGTTACGTGCGTTTTATCCGCACCACGCGATTTCAAAAGACCGACCACCGAGATCGAGAAACGGCGGTCAAAGGCTTCCGGCGTGCTTTCGGGGCACTAGACGGCCTCAGAATCAGAAATTTCCTTATCCGTTTTGAAAGCCCATCGAGTAAGCTTTCCAACAACGTAAAAACCGCCCAGATCCGACCTCCGGTGAGGGAGTTATGAGCGTTTTCCCGGGAACAGGGCACGTCGGAAAAATTCCGCACCATTTACTCTCGTCCCACTTTTGGAGGCCCAAACGGCCTCAGAATGCGACGCTTCCTAAAGGATTTCGAAGAGCACTTACTCGCCTTTCCAACGAACCCAAAATCGACCCAATCCGACGTGTAACGAGGGAGTTACGTACGTTTTATCCGCACCACGCGATTTCAAAAGACCGACCACCGAGATCGAGAAACAGCGGTCAAAGGATGTCGGTGCACTTTTGGGGCACCAGACGGCCTCGGAATCAGAAATTTCCTGATCCGTTTTGAAAGCCCATCGAGTAAGCTTTCCAACGACGTAAAAACAGTCCAGATTCGACCTCCGGTGAGGGAGTTATGAGCATTTTCCCGGGAACAGGGCACGTCAGAAAAATTCCACACCATTTACTCTCGCCCCACTTTTGGAGGCCCAAACGGCCTCGGAATGCGACGCTTCCTCAAGGATTTCCAAGAGCACTGACTCGCCTTTCCAACGAACCCAAAATCGACCCAATCCGACGTGTAACGAGGGAGTTACGTGCGTTTTATCCGCACCATGCGATTTCAAAAGACCGACCACCGAGATCGAGAAACGGCGGTCGAAGGCTTCCGGCGTACTTTCGGGGCACTAGACGGCCTCAGAATCAGAAATTTCCTGATCCGTTTTGAAAGCTCGTCGAGTAAGCTTTCCAACGACGTAAAAACCGTCCAGATCCGACCTCCGGTGAGGGAGTTATGAGCATTTTCCCGGGAACAGGGCACGTCGGAAAAATTCCACACCATTTACTCTCGCCCCACTTTTGGAGGCCCAAACGGCCTCGGAATGCGACGCTTCCTAAAGGATTTCGAAGAGCACTGACTCGCCTTTCCAACGAACCCAAAATCGACCCAATCCGACGTGTAACGAGGGAGTTACGTGCGTTTTATCCGCACCACGCGATTTCAAAAGACCGACCACCGAGATCGAGAAACGGCGGTCAAAGGCTTCCGGTGCGCTTTCGGGGCACTAGACGGCCTCGGAATCAGAAATTTCCTAATCCATTTTGAAAGCCCGTCGAGTAAGCTTTCCAACGACGTAAAAACCGTCTAGATCCGACCTCTGGTGAGGGAGTTATGCGCATTTTCCCCGGAACAGGGCACGTCAGAAAAATTCCGCACTATTTACTCTCGCCCCATTTTTGGAGGCCCAAACGGCCTCGGAATGCGACGCTTCCTCAAGGATTTCCAAGAGCACTGACTCGCCTTGCCAACGAACCCAAAATCGACCGAATCCGACGTGTAACGAGGGAGTTACGTGTGTTTTATCCGCACCACGCGATTTCAAAAGACCGACCACAGAGATCGAGAAACGGCGGTCAAAGGCTTCCGGCGTGCTTTCGGGGCACTAGACGGCCTCAGAATCAGAAATTTACTTATCCTTTTTGAAAGCCCATCGAGTAAGCTTTCCAACAACGTAAAAACCGCCCAGATCCGACCTCCGGTGAGGGAGTTATGAGCCTTTTCCCGGGAACAGGGAACGTCAGAAAAATTCCGCACCATTTACTCTCGCCCCACTTTTGGAGGCCCAAACGGCCTCAGAATGCGACGCTTCCTCAAGGATTTCGAAAAGCACTGATTCACCTTTCCAACGAACCCAAAATCGACCCAATCCGACGTGTAACGAGGGAGTTACGTGCGTTTTATCCGCACCACGCGATTTCAAAAGACCGACCACCGAGATCGAGAAACGGCGGTCAAAGGATTCCGGTGCACTTTCGGGGCACCAGACAGCCTCGGAATCAGAAATTTCCTGATCCGTTTTGAAAGCCCATCGAGTAAGCTTTCCGACGACGTAAAAACCGCCCAGATCCGACCTCCGGTGAGGGAGTTATGAGCGTTTTCCCGGGAACAGGGCACGTCGGAAAAATTCCGCACCATTTACTCTCGTCCCACTTTTGGAGGCCCAAACGGCCTCAGAATGCGACGCTTCCTAAAGGATTTCGAAGAGCACTTACTCGCCTTTCCAACGAACCCAAAATCGACCCAATCCGACGTGTAACGAGGGAGTTACGTGCGTTTTATCCGCACCACGCGATTTCAAAAGACCGACCACCGAGATCGAGAAACAGCGGTCAAAGGATTTCGGTGCGCTTTTGGGGCACCAGACGGCCTCGGAATCAGAAATTTCCTGATCCGTTTTGAAAGCCCATCGAGTAAGCTTTCCAACGACGTAAAAACAGTCCAGATTCGACCTCCGGTGAGGGAGTTATGAGCATTTTCCCGGGAACAGGGCACGTCAGAAAAATTCCGCACCATTTACTCTCGCCCCACTTTTGGAGGCCCAAACGGCCTCGGAATGCGACGCTTCCTCAAGGATTTCCAAGAGCACTGACTCGCCTTTCCAACGAACCCAAAATCGACCCAATCCGACGTGTAACGAGGGAGTTACGTGCGTTTTATCCGCACCACGCGATTTCAAAAGACCGACCACCGAGATCGAGAAACAGCGGTCAAAGGATTTCGGTGCGCTTTTGGGGCACCAGACGGCCTCGGAATCAGAAATTTCCTGATCCGTTTTGAAAGCCCATCGAGTAAGCTTTCCAACGACGTAAAAACAGTCCAGATTCGACCTCCGGTGAGGGAGTTATGAGCATTTTCCCGGGAACAGGGCACGTCAGAAAAATTCCGCACCATTTACTCTCGCCCCACTTTTGGAGGCCCAAACGGCCTCGGAATGCGACGCTTCCTCAAGGATTTCCAAGAGCACTGACTCGCCTTTCCAACGAACCCAAAATCGACCCAATCCGACGTGTAACGAGGGAGTTACGTGCGTTTTATCCGCACCACGCGATTTCAAAAGACCGACCACCGAGATCGAGAAACGGCGGTCAAAGGCTTCCGGTGCACTTTCGGGGCACTAGACGGCCTCGGAATCAGAAATTTCCTAATCCATTTTGAAAGCCCGTCGAGTAAGCTTTCCAACGACGTAAAAACCGTCTAGATCCGACCTCTGGTGAGGGAGTTATGCGCATTTTCCCCGGAACAGGGCACGTCAGAAAAATTCCGCACTATTTACTCTCGCCCCATTTTTGGAGGCCCAAACGGCCTCGGAATGCGACGCTTCCTCAAGGATTTCCAAGAGCACTGACTCGCCTTGCCAACGAACCCAAAATCGACCGAATCCGACGTGTAACGAGGGAGTTACGTGTGTTTTATCCGCACCACGCGATTTCAAAAGACCGACCACAGAGATCGAGAAACGGCGGTCAAAGGCTTCCGGCGTGCTTTCGGGGCACTAGACGGCCTCAGAATCAGAAATTTACTTATCCTTTTTGAAAGCCCATCGAGTAAGCTTTCCAACAACGTAAAAACCGCCCAGATCCGACCTCCGGTGAGGGAGTTATGAGCATTTTCCCGGGAACAGGGAACGTCAGAAAAATTCCGCACCATTTACTCTCGCCCCACTTTTGGAGGCCCAAACGGCCTCAGAATGCGACGCTTCCTCAAGGATTTCGAAAAGCACTGATTCACCTTTCCAACGAACCCAAAATCGACCCAATCCGACGTGTAACGAGGGAGTTACGTGCGTTTTATCCGCACCACGCGATTTCAAAAGACCGACCACCGAGATCGAGAAACGGCGGTCAAAGGATTCCGGTGCACTTTCGGGGCACCAGACAGCCTCGGAATCAGAAATTTCCTGATCCGTTTTGAAAGCCCATCGAGTAAGCTTTCCGACGACGTAAAAACCGCCCAGATCCGACCTCCGGTGAGGGAGTTATGAGCGTTTTCCCGGGAACAGGGCACGTCGGAAAAATTCCGCACCATTTACTCTCGTCCCACTTTTGGAGGCCCAAACGGCCTCAGAATGCGACGCTTCCTAAAGGATTTCGAAGAGCACTTACTCGCCTTTCCAACGAACCCAAAATCGACCCAATCCGACGTGTAACGAGGGAGTTACGTGCGTTTTATCCGCACCACGCGATTTCAAAAGACCGACCACCGAGATCGAGAAACAGCGGTCAAAGGATTTCGGTGCGCTTTTGGGGCACCAGACGGCCTCGGAATCAGAAATTTCCTGATCCGTTTTGAAAGCCCATCGAGTAAGCTTTCCAACGACGTAAAAACAGTCCAGATTCGACCTCCGGTGAGGGAGTTATGAGCATTTTCCCGGGAACAGGGCACGTCAGAAAAATTCCGCACCATTTACTCTCGCCCCACTTTTGGAGGCCCAAACGGCCTCGGAATGCGACGCTTCCTCAAGGATTTCCAAGAGCACTGACTCGCCTTTCCAACGAACCCAAAATCGACCCAATCCGACGTGTAACGAGGGAGTTACGTGCGTTTTATCCGCACCACGCGATTTCAAAAGACCGACCACCGAGATCGAGAAACGGCGGTCAAAGGCTTCCGGTGCGCTTTCGGGGCACTAGACGGCCTCGGAATCAGAAATTTCCTAATCCATTTTGAAAGCCCGTCGAGTAAGCTTTCCAACGACGTAAAAACCGTCTAGATCCGACCTCTGGTGAGGGAGTTATGCGCATTTTCCCCGGAACAGGGCACGTCAGAAAAATTCCGCACTATTTACTCTCGCCCCATTTTTGGAGGCCCAAACGGCCTCGGAATGCGACGCTTCCTCAAGGATTTCCAAGAGCACTGACTCGCCTTGCCAACGAACCCAAAATCGACCGAATCCGACGTGTAACGAGGGAGTTACGTGTGTTTTATCCGCACCACGCGATTTCAAAAGACCGACCACAGAGATCGAGAAACGGCGGTCAAAGGCTTCCGGCGTGCTTTCGGGGCACTAGACGGCCTCAGAATCAGAAATTTACTTATCCTTTTTGAAAGCCCATCGAGTAAGCTTTCCAACAACGTAAAAACCGCCCAGATCCGACCTCCGGTGAGGGAGTTATGAGCATTTTCCCGGGAACAGGGAACGTCAGAAAAATTCCGCACCATTTACTCTCGCCCCACTTTTGGAGGCCCAAACGGCCTCAGAATGCGACGCTTCCTCAAGGATTTCGAAAAGCACTGATTCACCTTTCCAACGAACCCAAAATCGACCCAATCCGACGTGTAACGAGGGAGTTACGTGCGTTTTATCCGCACCACGCGATTTCAAAAGACCGACCACCGAGATCGAGAAACGGCGGTCAAAGGATTCCGGTGCACTTTCGGGGCACCAGACAGCCTCGGAATCAGAAATTTCCTGATCCGTTTTGAAAGCCCATCGAGTAAGCTTTCCGACGACGTAAAAACCGCCCAGATCCGACCTCCGGTGAGGGAGTTATGAGCGTTTTCCCGGGAACAGGGCACGTCGGAAAAATTCCGCACCATTTACTCTCGTCCCACTTTTGGAGGCCCAAATGGCCTCAGAATGCGACGCTTCCTAAAGGATTTCGAAGAGCACTTACTCGCCTTTCCAACGAACCCAAAATCGACCCAATCCGACGTGTAACGAGGGAGTTACGTGCGTTTTATCCGCACCACGCGATTTCAAAAGACCGACCACCGAGATCGAGAAACAGCGGTCAAAGGATTTCGGTGCGCTTTTGGGGCACCAGACGGCCTCGGAATCAGAAATTTCCTGATCCGTTTTGAAAGCCCATCGAGTAAGCTTTCCAACGACGTAAAAACAGTCCAGATTCGACCTCCGGTGAGGGAGTTATGAGCATTTTCCCGGGAACAGGGCACGTCAGAAAAATTCCGCACCATTTACTCTCGCCCCACTTTTGGAGGCCCAAACGGCCTCGGAATGCGACGCTTCCTCAAGGATTTCCAAGAGCACTGACTCGCCTTTCCAACGAACCCAAAATCGACCCAATCCGACGTGTAACGAGGGAGTTACGTGCGTTTTATCCGCACCATGCGATTTCAAAAGACCGACCACCGAGATCGAGAAACGGCGGTCGAAGGCTTCCGGCGTACTTTCGGGGCACTAGACGGCCTCAGAATCAGAAATTTCCTGATCCGTTTTGAAAGCTCGTCGAGTAAGCTTTCCAACGACGTAAAAACCGTCCAGATCCGACCTCCGGTGAGGGAGTTATGAGCATTTTCCCGGGAACAGGGCACGTCGGAAAAATTCCACACCATTTACTCTCGCCCCACTTTTGGAGGCCCAAACGGCCTCGGAATGCGACGCTTCCTAAAGGATTTCGAAGAACACTGACTCGCCTTTCCAACGAGCCCAAAATCGACCCAATCCGACGTGTAACGAGGGAGTTACGTGCGTTTTATCCGCACCACGCGATTTCAAAAGACCGACCACCGAGATCGAGAAACGGCAGTCAAAGGCTTCCGGTGCGCTTTCGGGGCACGAGACGGCCTCGGAATCAGAAATTTCCTAATCCATTTTGAAAGCCCGTCGAGTAAGCTTTCCAACGACGTAAAAACCGTCTAGATCCGACCTCTGGTGAGGGAGTTATGCGCATTTTCCCCGGAACAGGGCACGTCAGAAAAATTCTGCACTATTTACTCTCGCCCCATTTTTGGAGGCCCAAACGGCCTCGGAATGCGACGCTTCCTCAAGGATTTCCAAGAGCACTGACTCGCCTTGCCAACGAACCCAAAATCGACCGAATCCGACGTGTAACGAGGGAGTTACGTGTGTTTTATCCGCACCACGCGATTTCAAAAGACCGACCACAGAGATCGAGAAACGGCGGTCAAAGGCTTCCGGCGTGCTTTCGGGGCACTAGACGGCCTCAGAATCAGAAATTTCCTTATCCGTTTTGAAAGCCTATCGAGTAAGCTTTCCAACAACGTAAAAACCGCCCAGATCCGACCTCCGGTGAGGGAGTTATGAGCGTTTTCCCGGGAACAGGGCACGTCAGAAAAATTCCGCACCATTTACTCTCGCCCCACTTTTGGAGGCCCAAACGGCCTCGGAATGCGACGCTTCCTCAAGGATTTCGAAAAGCACTGACTCACCTTTCCAACGAACCCAAAATCGACCCAATCCGACGTGTAACGAGGGAGTTACGTGCGTTTTATCCGCACCACGCGATTTCAAAAGACCGACCACCGAGATCGAGAAACGGCGGTCAAAGGCTTCCGGCGTGCTTTCGGGGCACTAGACGGCCTCAGAATCAGAAATTTCCTTATCCGTTTTGAAAGCCCATCGAGTAAGCTTTCCAACAACGTAAAAACCGCCCAGATCCGACCTCCGGTGAGGGAGTTATGAGCGTTTTCCCGGGAACAGGGCACGTCGGAAAAATTCCGCACCATTTACTCTCGTCCCACTTTTGGAGGCCCAAACGGCCTCAGAATGCGACGCTTCCTAAAGGATTTCGAAGAGCACTTACTCGCCTTTCCAACGAACCCAAAATCGACCCAATCCGACGTGTAACGAGGGAGTTACGTACGTTTTATCCGCACCACGCGATTTCAAAAGACCGACCACCGAGATCGAGAAACAGCGGTCAAAGGATGTCGGTGCACTTTTGGGGCACCAGACGGCCTCGGAATCAGAAATTTCCTGATCCGTTTTGAAAGCCCATCGAGTAAGCTTTCCAACGACGTAAAAACAGTCCAGATTCGACCTCCGGTGAGGGAGTTATGAGCATTTTCCCGGGAACAGGGCACGTCAGAAAAATTCCACACCATTTACTCTCGCCCCACTTTTGGAGGCCCAAACGGCCTCGGAATGCGACGCTTCCTCAAGGATTTCCAAGAGCACTGACTCGCCTTTCCAACGAACCCAAAATCGACCCAATCCGACGTGTAACGAGGGAGTTACGTGCGTTTTATCCGCACCATGCGATTTCAAAAGACCGACCACCGAGATCGAGAAACGGCGGTCGAAGGCTTCCGGCGTACTTTCGGGGCACTAGACGGCCTCAGAATCAGAAATTTCCTGATCCGTTTTGAAAGCTCGTCGAGTAAGCTTTCCAACGACGTAAAAACCGTCCAGATCCGACCTCCGGTGAGGGAGTTATGAGCATTTTCCCGGGAACAGGGCACGTCGGAAAAATTCCACACCATTTACTCTCGCCCCACTTTTGGACGCCCAAACGGCCTCGGAATGCGACGCTTCCTAAAGGATTTCGAAGAGCACTGACTCGCCTTTCCAACGAACCCAAAATCGACCCAATCCGACGTGTAACGAGGGAGTTACGTGCGTTTTATCCGCACCACGCGATTTCAAAAGACCGACCACCGAGATCGAGAAACGGCGGTCAAAGGCTTCCGGTGCGCTTTCGGGGCACTAGACGGCCTCGGAATCAGAAATTTCCTAATCCATTTTGAAAGCCCGTCGAGTAAGCTTTCCAACGACGTAAAAACCGTCTAGATCCGACCTCTGGTGAGGGAGTTATGCGCATTTTCCCCGGAACAGGGCACGTCAGAAAAATTCCGCACTATTTACTCTCGCCCCATTTTTGGAGGCCCAAACGGCCTCGGAATGCGACGCTTCCTCAAGGATTTCCAAGAGCACTGACTCGCCTTGCCAACGAACCCAAAATCGACCGAATCCGACGTGTAACGAGGGAGTTACGTGTGTTTTATCCGCACCACGCGATTTCAAAAGACCGACCACAGAGATCGAGAAACGGCGGTCAAAGGCTTCCGGCGTGCTTTCGGGGCACTAGACGGCCTCAGAATCAGAAATTTACTTATCCTTTTTGAAAGCCCATCGAGTAAGCTTTCCAACAACGTAAAAACCGCCCAGATCCGACCTCCGGTGAGGGAGTTATGAGCATTTTCCCGGGAACAGGGAACGTCAGAAAAATTCCGCACCATTTACTCTCGCCCCACTTTTGGAGGCCCAAACGGCCTCAGAATGCGACGCTTCCTCAAGGATTTCGAAAAGCACTGATTCACCTTTCCAACGAACCCAAAATCGACCCAATCCGACGTGTAACGAGGGAGTTACGTGCGTTTTATCCGCACCACGCGATTTCAAAAGACCGACCACCGAGATCGAGAAACGGCGGTCAAAGGATTCCGGTGCACTTTCGGGGCACCAGACAGCCTCGGAATCAGAAATTTCCTGATCCGTTTTGAAAGCCCATCGAGTAAGCTTTCCGACGACGTAAAAACCGCCCAGATCCGACCTCCGGTGAGGGAGTTATGAGCGTTTTCCCGGGAACAGGGCACGTCGGAAAAATTCCGCACCATTTACTCTCGTCCCACTTTTGGAGGCCCAAACGGCCTCAGAATGCGACGCTTCCTAAAGGATTTCGAAGAGCACTTACTCGCCTTTCCAACGAACCCAAAATCGACCCAATCCGACGTGTAACGAGGGAGTTACGTGCGTTTTATCCGCACCACGCGATTTCAAAAGACCGACCACCGAGATCGAGAAACAGCGGTCAAAGGATTTCGGTGCGCTTTTGGGGCACCAGACGGCCTCGGAATCAGAAATTTCCTGATCCGTTTTGAAAGCCCATCGAGTAAGCTTTCCAACGACGTAAAAACAGTCCAGATTCGACCTCCGGTGAGGGAGTTATGAGCATTTTCCCGGGAACAGGGCACGTCAGAAAAATTCCGCACCATTTACTCTCGCCCCACTTTTGGAGGCCCAAACGGCCTCGGAATGCGACGCTTCCTCAAGGATTTCCAAGAGCACTGACTCGCCTTTCCAACGAACCCAAAATCGACCCAATCCGACGTGTAACGAGGGAGTTACGTGCGTTTTATCCGCACCATGCGATTTCAAAAGACCGACCACCGAGATCGAGAAACGGCGGTCGAAGGCTTCCGGCGTACTTTCGGGGCACTAGACGGCCTCAGAATCAGAAATTTCCTGATCCGTTTTGAAAGCTCGTCGAGTAAGCTTTCCAACGACGTAAAAACCGTCCAGATCCGACCTCCGGTGAGGGAGTTATGAGCATTTTCCCGGGAACAGGGCACGTCGGAAAAATTCCACACCATTTACTCTCGCCCCACTTTTGGAGGCCCAAACGGCCTCGGAATGCGACGCTTCCTAAAGGATTTCGAAGAACACTGACTCGCCTTTCCAACGAGCCCAAAATCGACCCAATCCGACGTGTAACGAGGGAGTTACGTGCGTTTTATCCGCACCACGCGATTTCAAAAGACCGACCACCGAGATCGAGAAACGGCAGTCAAAGGCTTCCGGTGCGCTTTCGGGGCACGAGACGGCCTCGGAATCAGAAATTTCCTAATCCATTTTGAAAGCCCGTCGAGTAAGCTTTCCAACGACGTAAAAACCGTCTAGATCCGACCTCTGGTGAGGGAGTTATGCGCATTTTCCCCGGAACAGGGCACGTCAGAAAAATTCTGCACTATTTACTCTCGCCCCATTTTTGGAGGCCCAAACGGCCTCGGAATGCGACGCTTCCTCAAGGATTTCCAAGAGCACTGACTCGCCTTGCCAACGAACCCAAAATCGACCGAATCCGACGTGTAACGAGGGAGTTACGTGTGTTTTATCCGCACCACGCGATTTCAAAAGACCGACCACAGAGATCGAGAAACGGCGGTCAAAGGCTTCCGGCGTGCTTTCGGGGCACTAGACGGCCTCAGAATCAGAAATTTCCTTATCCGTTTTGAAAGCCCATCGAGTAAGCTTTCCAACAACGTAAAAACTGTCCAGATCCGACCTCCGGTGAGGGAGTTATGAGCATTTTCCCGGGAACAGGGCACGTCAGAAAAATTCCGCACCATTTACTCTCGCCCCACTTTTGGAGGCCCAAACGGCCTCAGAATGCGACGCTTCCTCAAGGATTTCGAAAAGCACTGACTCACCTTTCCAACGAACCCAAAATCGACCCAATCCGACGTGTAACGAGGGAGTTACGTGCGTTTTATCCGCACCACGCGATTTCAAAAGACCGACCACCGAGATCGAGAAACGGCGGTCAAAGGCTTCCGGCGTGCTTTCGGGGCACTAGACGGCCTCAGAATCAGAAATTTCCTTATCCATTTTGAAAGCCCATCGAGTAAGCTTTCCAACAACGTAAAAACCGCCCAGATCCGACCTCCGGTGAGGGAGTTATGAGCGTTTTCCCGGGAACAGGGCACGTCGGAAAAATTCCGCACCATTTACTCTCGTCCCACTTTTGGAGGCCCAAACGGCCTCAGAATGCGACGCTTCCTAAAGGATTTCGAAGAGCACTTACTCGCCTTTCCAACGAACCCAAAATCGACCCAATCCGACGTGTAACGAGGGAGTTACGTGCGTTTTATCCGCACCACGCGATTTCAAAAGACCGACCACCGAGATCGAGAAACAGCAGTCAAAGGATTTCGGTGCGCTTTTGGGGCACCAGACGGCCTCGGAATCAGAAATTTCCTGATCCGTTTTGAAAGCCCATCGAGTAAGCTTTCCAACGACGTAAAAACAGTCCAGATTCGACCTCCGGTGAGGGAGTTATGAGCATTTTCCCGGGAACAGGGCACGTCAGAAAAATTCCGCACCATTTACTCTCGCCCCACTTTTGGAGGCCCAAACGGCCTCGGAATGCGACGCTTCCTCAAGGATTTCCAAGAGCACTGACTCGCCTTTCCAACGAACCCAAAATCGACCCAATCCGACGTGTAACGAGGGAGTTACGTGCGTTTTATCCGCACCATGCGATTTCAAAAGACCGACCACCGAGATCGAGAAACGGCGGTCGAAGGCTTCCGGCGTACTTTCGGGGCACTAGACGGCCTCAGAATCAGAAATTTCCTGATCCTTTTTGAAAGCTCGTCGAGTAAGCTTTCCAACGACGTAAAAACCGTCCAGATCCGACCTCCGGTGAGGGAGTTATGAGCATTTTCCCGGGAACAGGGCACGTCGGAAAAATTCCACACCATTTACTCTCGCCCCACTTTTGGAGGCCCAAACGGCCTCGGAATGCGACGCTTCCTAAAGGATTTCGAAGAGCACTGACTCGCCTTTCCAACGAACCCAAAATCGACCCAATCCGACGTGTAACGAGGGAGTTACGTGCGTTTTATCCGCACCACGCGATTTCAAAAGACCGACCACCGAGATCGAGAAACGGCGGTCAAAGGCTTCCGGTGCGCTTTCGGGGCACTAGACGGCCTCGGAATCAGAAATTTCCTAATCCATTTTGAAAGCCCGTCGAGTAAGCTTTCCAACGACGTAAAAACCGTCTAGATCCGACCTCTGGTGAGGGAGTTATGCGCATTTTCCCCGGAACAGGGCACGTCAGAAAAATTCCGCACTATTTACTCTCGCCCCATTTTTGGAGGCCCAAACGGCCTCGGAATGCGACGCTTCCTCAAGGATTTCCAAGAGCACTGACTCGCCTTGCCAACGAACCCAAAATCGACCGAATCCGACGTGTAACGAGGGAGTTACGTGTGTTTTATCCGCACCACGCGATTTCAAAAGACCGACCACCGAGATCGAGAAACGGCGGTCAAAGGATTCCGGCGTGCTTTCGGGGCACTAGACGGCCTCAGAATCAGAAATTTCCTTATCCGTTTTGAAAGCCTATCGAGTAAGCTTTCCAACAACGTAAAAACCGCCCAGATCCGACCTCCGGTGAGGGAGTTATGAGCGTTTTCCCGGGAACAGGGCACGTCAGAAAAATTCCGCACCATTTACTCTCGCCCCACTTTTGGAGGCCCAAACGGCCTCGGAATGCGACGCTTCCTCAAGGATTTCGAAAAGCACTGACTCACCTTTCCAACGAACCCAAAATCGACCCAATCCGACGTGTAACGAGGGAGTTACGTGCGTTTTATCCGCACCACGCGATTTCAAAAGACCGACCACCGAGATCGAGAAACGGCGGTCAAAGGATTCCGGCGTGCTTTCGGGGCACTAGACGGCCTCAGAATCAGAAATTTCCTTATCCGTTTTGAAAGCCTATCGAGTAAGCTTTCCAACAACGTAAAAACCGCCCAGATCCGACCTCCGGTGAGGGAGTTATGAGCGTTTTCCCGGGAACAGGGCACGTCAGAAAAATTCCGCACCATTTACTCTCGCCCCACTTTTGGAGGCCCAAACGGCCTCAGAATGCGACGCTTCCTCAAGGATTTCGAAAAGCACTGACTCACCTTTCCAACGAACCCAAAATCGACCCAATCCGACGTGTAACGAGGGAGTTACGTGCGTTTTATCCGCACCACGCGATTTCAAAAGACCGACCACCGAGATCGAGAAACGGCGGTCAAAGGCTTCCGGCGTGCTTTCGGGGCACTAGACGGCCTCAGAATCAGAAATTTCCTTATCCGTTTTGAAAGCCCATCGAGTAAGCTTTCCAACAACGTAAAAACCGCCCAGATCCGACCTCCGGTGAGGGAGTTATGAGCGTTTTCCCGGGAACAGGGCACGTCGGAAAAATTCCGCACCATTTACTCTCGTCCCACTTTTGGAGGCCCAAACGGCCTCAGAATGCGACGCTTCCTAAAGGATTTCGAAGAGCACTTACTCGCCTTTCCAACGAACCCAAAATCGACCCAATCCGACGTGTAACGAGGGAGTTACGTGCGTTTTATCCGCACCACGCGATTTCAAAAGACCGACCACCGAGATCGAGAAACGGCGGTCGAAGGCTTCCGCCGTGCTTTTGGGGCACCAGACGGCCTCGGAATCAGAAATTTCCTCATCCGTTTTGAAAGCTCGTCGAGTAAGATTTCCAACGACGTAAAAACCGTCCAGATCTGACCTCCGGTGAGGGACTTATGAGCGTTTTCCCGGGAACAGGGCACGTCAGAAAAATTCCGCACCATTTACTCTCGCTCCACTTTTGGAGGCCCAAACGGCCTCAGAATGCGACGCTTAATCAAGGATTTCGAAGAGCACTGACTCGCCTTTCCAACGAACCCAAAATCGACCCAATCCGACGTGTAACGAGGGAGTTACATGCATTTTATCCGCACCACGCGATTTCGAAAGACCGACCACCGAGATCGAGAAACGGCGGTCGAAGGCTTCCGGCGCACTTTTGGGGCACCAGACGGCCTCAGAATTAGAAATTTCTTGATTCGTTTTGAAAGACCGTCGAGTAAGCTTTCCAACGACGTAAAAACCGTCCAGATCCAACCTCCAGTGAGGGAGTTATGAGCATTTTCCCGGGAACAGGGCACGTCGGAAAAATTCCGCATCATTTACTATCGCCCCACTTTTGGAGGCCCAAACGGCCTCGGAATGCGACGCTTCCTCAAGGATTTCGAAGAGCACTGACTCGCCTTTCCAACGAACCCAAAATCGACCCAATCTGACGTGTAACGAGGGAGTTACGTGCGTTTTATCCGCACCACGCGATTTCAAAAGACCGACCACCGAGATCGAGAAACGGTGGTCGAAGGCTTCTGGCACACTTTCGGGGCACCAGACGGCCTCAGAATCAGAAATTTTCTGATCGGTTTTGAAAGCCCATCGAGTAAGCTTTCCAACGACGTAAAAACCGTCCAGATCCGACCTCCGGTGAGGGAGTTATGAGCGTTTTCCCGGGAACAGGGCACGTCAGAAAAATTCCGCACCATTTACTCTCGCTCCACTTTTGGAGGCCCAAACGGCCTCAGAATGCGACGCTTCCTCAAGGATTTCGAAGAGCACTGACTCGCCTTTCCAACGAACCCAAAATCGACCCAATCCGACGTGTAACGAGGGAGTTACGTGCGTTTTATCCGCACCACGCGATTTCAAAAGACCAACCACCGAGATCGAGAAACGGCGGTCGAAGGCTTCCGGCGCACTTTCGGGGCACCAGACGGCCTCAGAATCAGAAATTTCCTGATCCGTTTTGAAAGCTCGTCGAGTAAGATTTCCAACGACGTAAAAACCGTCCAGATCCGACCTCCGGTGAGGGAGTTATGAGCATTTTCCCGGGAACAGGGCACGTCGGAAAAATTCTGCACCATTTACTCTCGCCCCACTTTTGGAGGCACAAACGGCCTCGGAATGCGACACTTCCTGAAGGATTTCGAAGAGCACTGACTCGCCTTTCCAACGAACCCAAAATCGACCCAATCCGACGTGTAACGAGGGAGTTACGTGCATTTTATCCGCACCACGCGATTTCAAAAGACCGACCACCGAGATCGAGAAACGGCGGTCGAAGGCTTCCGGTGTGCTTTCGGGGCACAAGACGGCCTCGGAATCAGAAATTTCCTGATCTGTTTTGAAAGCCCGTCGAGTAAGCTTTCCAACGACGTAAAAAACGTCCAGATCCGACCTCCGGTGAGGGAGTTATGAGCGTTTTCCCGGGAACAGGGCGCGTCGGAAAAATTCTGCACCATTTACTCTCGCCCCACTTTTGGCGGCCCAAACGGCCTCGGAATGCGACGCTTCCTGAAGGATTTCGAAGAGCACTGACTCGCCTTTCCAACCATCCCAAAATCGACCCAATCCGACGTGTAACGAGGGAGTTACGTGCGTTTTATCCGCACCATGCTATTTCTAAAGACCGACCACCGAGATCGAGAAACGCCAGTCAAAGGCTTCCGGTGCGCTTTCGGGGCACCAGACGGCCTCGGAATCAGAAATTTCCTGATCCGTTTTGAAAGACGGTCGAGTAAGCTTTCCAACGACGTAAAAACCGTCCAGATCCGACCTCCGGTGAGGGAGTTATGAGCATTTTCCCGGGAACAGCGCACGTCAGAAAAATTCCACACCATTTACTCTCGCCCCACTTTTGGACGCCCAAACGGCCTCAGAATGCGACGCTTCCTCAAGGATTTCCAAGAGCACTGACTCGCCTTTCCAACGAACACAAAATCGACCCAATCCGACGTGTAACGAGGGAGTTACGTGCGTTTTATCCGCACCACGCGATTTCGAAAGACCGACCACCGAGATCGCGAAACGGCGGTCGAAGGCTTCCGCCGTGCTTTTGGGGCACCAAACGGCCTCGGAATCAGAAATTTCTTCATCCGTTTTGAAATCTCGTCGAGTAAGATTTCCAACGACGTAAAAACCGTCCAGATCTGACCTCCGGTGAGGGAGTTATGAGCGTTTTCCCGGGAACAGGGCACGTCAGAAAAATTCCGCACCATTTACTCTTGCTCTACTTTTGGAGGCCCCAACGGCCTCAGAATGCGACGCTTAGTCAAGGATTTCGAAGAGCACTGACTCGCCTTTCCAACGAACCCAAAATCGACCCAATCCGACGTGTAACGAGGGAGTTACGTGCGTTTTATCCGCACCACGCGATTTCGAAAGACCGACCACCGAGATCGAGAAACGGCGGTCGAAGGCTTCTGGCGCGCTTTCAGGGCACCAGACGGCCTCGGAATTAGAAATTTCCTCATCCGTTTTGAAAGCCCGTCGAGTAAGCTTTCCAACGACGTAAAAACCGTCCAGATCCGACCTCCGGTGAGGGAGTTATGAGCGTTTTCCCGGGAACAGGGCACGTCGGAAAAATTCCAGACCATTTACTCTCGCCCCACTTTTGGATGCCCAAACGGCATCGGAATGCGATGCATCCTGAAGGATTTCGAAGAGCACTGACTCGCCTTTCCAACGAACCCAAAATCGACCCAATCCGACGTGTAACGAGGGAGTTACGTGCGTTTTATCCGCACCACGCGATTTCAAAAGACCGACCACCGAGATCGAGAAACGGCGGTCAAAGGCTTCCGGTGCACTTTCGGGGCAGCAGACGGCCTCGGAATCAGAAATTTCCTGATCCGTTTTGAAAGCCGGTCGAGTAAGCTTTCCAACGACGTAAAAACCGTCCAGATCCGACCTCCGGTGAGGGAGTTATGAGCGTTTTCCCGGGAACAGGGCACGTCAAAAAAATTCCGCACCATTTACTCTCGCCCCACTTTTAGAGGCCCAAACGGCCTCAGAATGCGACGCTTCCTCAAGGATTTCCAAGAGCACTGACTCGCCTTTCCAACGAACCCAAAATCGACCCAATCCGACGCGTAACGAGGGAGTTACGTGCGTTTTATCCGCACCACGCGATTTCAAAAGCCCGACCACCGAGATCGAGAAACGGCGGTCGAAGGCTTCCGCCGTGCTTTTGGGGCACCAGACGCTTTGGAATCAGAAATTTCCTCATCCGTTTTGAAAGCTCGTCGAGTAAGCTTTCCAACGACGTAAAAACCGTCCAGATCCGACCTCCGGTGAGGGAGTTATGAGCGTTTTCCCGGGAACAGGGCACGTCGGAAAAATTCCGAACCATTTACTCTCGCTCAACTTTTGGAGGCACAAACGGCCTCGGAATGCGACGCTTCCTGAAGGATTTCGAAGAGCACTGACTCGCCTTTCCAACGAACCCAAAATCGACCCAATCCGACGTGTAACGAGGGAGTTACGTGCATTTTATCCGCACCACGCGATTTCAAAAGACCGACCACCGAGATCGAGAAACGGCGGTCGAAGGCTTCCGGTGTGCTTTCGGGGCACAAGACGGCCTCAGAATCAGAAATTTCCTGATCTGTTTTGAAAGCCCGTCGAGTAAGCTTTCCAACGACGTAAAAACCGTCCAGATCCGACCTCCGGTGAGGGAGTTATGAGCGTTTTCCCGGGAACAGGGCGCGTCGGAAAAATTCTGCACCATTTACTCTCGCCCCACTTTTGGAGGCCCAAACGGCCTCGGAATGCGACGCTTCCTGAAGGATTTCGAAGAGCACTGACTCGCCTTTCCAACCATCCCAAAATCGACCCAATCCGACGTGTAACGAGGGAGTTACGTGCGTTTTATCCGCACCACGCTATTTCGAAAGACCGACCACCGAGATCGAGAAACGCCAGTCAAAGGCTTCCGGTGCTCTTTCAGGGCACCAGACGGCCTTGGAATCAGAAATTTCCTGATCCGTTTTGAAAGCCGGTCGAGTAAGCTTTCCAACGACGTAAAAACCGTCCAGATCCGACCTCCGGTGAGGGAGTTATGAGCGTTTTCCCGGGAACAGGGCACGTCAGAAAAATTCTGCACCATTTACTCTCGCCCCACTTTTGGAGGCCCAAACGGCCTCCGAATGCGACGCTTCCTCAAGGATTTCCAAGAGCACTGACTCGCCTTTCCAACGAACACAAAATCGACCCAATCCGACGTGTAACGAGGGAGTTACGTGCGTTTTATCCGCACCACGCGATTTCAAAAGCCAGACCACCGAGATCGAGAAACGGCGGTCGAAGGCTTCCGCCGTGCTTTTGGGGCACCAGACGGCCTCGGAATCAGAAATTTCCTCATCCGTTTTGAAAACCGGTCGAGTAAGCTTTCCAACGACGTAAAAACCGTCCAGATCCGACCTCCGGTGAGGGAGTTATGAGCGTTTTCCCGGGAACAGGGCACGTCAGAAAAATTCCACACCATTTACTCTCGCCCCAGTTTTGGAGGCCCAAACGGCCTCAGAATGCGACGCTTCCTGAAGGATTTCAAAGAGCACTGACTCGCCTTTCCAACGAACCCAAAATCGACCCAATCCGACGTGTAACGAGGGAGTTACGTGCTATTTTATCCGCACCACGCGATTTCAAAAGACCGACCACCGAGATCGAGAAACGGCGGTCGAAGGCTTCTGGCGCGCTTTTGGGGCACCAGACGGCCTCAGAATTAGAAATTTCCTGATTCATTTTGAAAGCCCGTCGAGTAAGCTTTCCAACGACGTAAAAACCGTCCAGATCCGACCTCCGGTGAGGGAGTTATGAGCATTTTCCCGGGAACAGGGCACGTCGGAAAAATTCCGCACCATTTACTCTTGCCCCACTTTTGGAGGCCCAAAAGGCCTCGGAATGCGACGCTTCCTGAAGGATTTCGAAGAGCACTGACTCGCCTTTCCAACGAACCCTAAATCGACCCAATCCGACGTGTAACGAGGGAGTTACGTGCGTTTTATCCGCACCACGCGATTTCGAAAGACCGACCACCGAGATCGAGAAACGGCGGTCGAAGGATTCCGCCGTGCTTTTGGGGCACCAGACGGCCTCCGAATCAGAAATTTCCTCATCCGTTTTGAAAGCCCGTCGAGTAAGCTTTCCAACGACGTAAAAACCGTCCAGATCCGACCTCCGGTGAGGGAGTTATGAGCGTTTTCCCGGGAACAGGGCACGTCAGAAAAATTCCGCACCATTTACTCTCGCTCCACTTTTGGAGGCCCAAACGGCCTCAGAATGCGACGCTTAATCAAGGATTTCGAAGAGCACTGACTCGCCTTTCCAACGAACCCAAAATCGACCCAATCCGACATGTAACGAGGGAGTTACGTGCGTTTTATCCGCACCACGCGATTTCGAAAGACCGACCACCGAGATCGAGAAACGGCGGTCAAAGGATTCCGGTGCACTTTCGGGGTACCAGACGGCCTCGGAATCAGAAATTTCCTGATCCGTTTTGAAAGCCCATCGAGTAAGATTTCCAACGACTTAAAAACAGTCCAGATCCGACCTCCGGTGAGGGAGTTATGAGCATTTTCCGGGGAACAGGGCACGTCAGAAAAATTCCGCACCATTTACTCTCGCCCCACTTTTGGAGGCCCAAACGGCCTCAGAATGCGACGCTTCCTCAAGGATTTCCAAGAGCACTGACTCGCCTTTCCAACGAACCCAAAATCGACCCAATCCGACGTGTAACGAGGGAGTTACGTGCGTTTTATCCGCACCACGCGATTTCGAAAGACCGACCACCGAGATCGAGAAACGGCGGTCAAAGGATTCCGGTGCGCTTTCGGGGCACCAGACGGCCTCGGAATCAGAAATTTCCTAATCCGTTTTGAAAGCCCATCGAGTAAGCTTTCCGACGACGTAAAAACAGTCCAGATCCGACCTCCGGTGAGGGAGTTATGAGCGTTTTCCCGGGAACAGGGCACGTCGGAAAAATTCCGCACCATTTACTCTCGCCCCACTTTTGGAGGCCCAAACGGCCTCAGAATGCGACGCTTCCTGAAGGATTTCGAAGAGCACTGACTCGCCTTTCCAACGAACCCAAAATCGACCCAATCCGACGTGTAACGAGGGAGTTATGTGCGTTTTATCAGCACCACGCGATTTCAAAAGACCGACCACCGAGATCGAGAAACGGCGGTCGAAGGCTTCCGGTGTGCTTTCGGGGCACTAGACGGCCTCGGAATCAGAAATTTCTTAGTGCCCCGAAAGCGCGCCGGAAGCCTTTGACCGCCGTTTCTCGATCTCGGTGGTCGGTCTTTTGAAATCGCGTGGTGCGGATAAAACGCACATAACTCCCTCGTTACACGTCGGATTGGGTCGATTTTGGGTTCGTTGGAAAGGCGAGTCAGTGCTCTTCGAAATCCTTTAGGAAGCGTCGCATTCCGAGGCCGTTTGGGCCTTCAAAAGTGGGACGAGAGTAAATGGTTGGGAATTTTTCCGACGTGCCCTGTTCCCAGGAAAATGCTCATAACTCCCTCACCGGAGGTTGGATCTGGACGGTTTTTACGTCGTTGGAAAGCTTACTCGACGGGCTTTCAAAACAGATCAGGAAATTTCTAATTCCGAGGCCGTCTGGTGCCCCGAAAGTGTGCCGAAAGCCTTCGACCCCCGTTTCTCGATCTCGGTGGTCGGTCTTTTGAAATCGCGTGGTGCGGATAAAACGCATGTAACTCCCTCGTTACACGTCGGATTGGGTCAATTTTGGGTTCGTTGGAAAGGCGAGTCAGTGCTCTTCGAAATCCTTCAGGAAGCGTCGCATTCCGAGGCCGTTTGGGCCTCCATAAGTGGGGCGAGAGTAAATGGTGCGGAATTTTTCCGACGTGCCCTGTTCCCGGGAAAATGCTCATTACTCCCTCACCGGAGGTCGGATCTGGACGGTTTTTATGTCGTTGGAAAGCTTACTCGACGAGCTTTCAAAACGGATCAGGAAATTTCTGATTCTGAGGCCGTCTGGTGCCCTGAAAGTGCGCCGGAAGCCTTCGACCGCCGTTTCTCGATCTCGGTGGTCGGTCTTTTGAAATCGCGTGGTGTGGATAAAACGCACGTAACTCCCTCGTTACACGTCGGATTGGGTCGATTTTGGGTTCGTTGGAAAGGCGAGTCAGTGCTCTTCGAAATCCTTGAGGAAGCGTCGCATTCGGAGGCCGTTTGGGCCTCCAAAAGTGGGGCGAGAGTAAATGGTGCGGAATTTTTCTGACGTGCCCTGTTCCCTGGAAAACGCTCATAACTCCCTCACCGGAGGTCGGATCTGGACGGTTTATACGTCGTTGGAAAGCTTACTCGATGGGCTTTCAAAAAGGATTAGGAAATTTCTGATTCCGAGGCCGTCTAGTGCCCCGAAAGCGCGCAGGAAGCCTTTGACCGCCGTTTCTCGATCTCGGTGGTCGGTCTTTTGAAATCGCGTGGTGCGGATAAAACGCACATAACTCCCTCGTTACACGTCGGATTGGGTCGATTTTGGGTTCGTTGGAAAGGCGAGTCAGTGCTCTTCGAAATCCTTTAGGAAGCGTCGCATTCCGAGGACGTTTGGGCCTCCAAAAGTGGGACGAGAGTAAATGGTGTGGAATTTTTCCGATGTGCCCTGTTCCCGGGAAAATGCTCATAACTCCCTCACCGGAGGTCGGATCTGGACGGTTTTTACGTCGTTGGAAAGCTTACTCGATGGGCTTTCAAAATCGATCAGGAAATTTCTGATTCTGAGGCCGTCTGGTGCCCCGAAAGCGCGCCAGAAGCCTTCGACCGCCGTTTCTCGATCTCGGTGGTCGGTCTTTCGAAATCGCGTGGTGCGGAAAAAACGCACGTAACTCCCTCGTTACACGTCGGATTGGGTCGATTTTGGGTTCGTTGGAAAGGCGAGTCAGTGCTCTTCGAAATCCTTCAGGAAGCGTCGCAGTCTGAGGCCGTTTGGGCCTTCAAAAGTGGGACGAGAGTAAATGGTGCGGAATTTTTCCGATGTACCCTGTTCCCTGGAAAATGCTCATAACTCCCTCACCGGAGGTCGGATCTGGACGGTTTATACGTCGTTGGAAAGCTTACTCGATGGGCTTTCAAAAAGGATTAGGAAATTTCTGATTCCGAGGCCGTCTAGTACCCCGAAAGCACGCCGGAAGCCTTTGACCGCCGTTTCTCGATCTCGGTGGTCGGTCTTTTGAAATCGCGTGGTGCGGATAAAACGCACATAACTCCCTCGTTACACGTCGGATTGGGTCGATTTTGGGTTCGTTGGAAAGGCGAGTCAGTGCTCTTCGAAATCCTTTAGGAAGCGTCGCATTCCGAGGCCGTTTGGGCCTCCAAAAGTGGGACGAGAGTAAATGGTGTGGAATTTTTCTGACGTGCCCTGTTCCCGGGAAAATGCTCATAACTCCCTCACCGGAGGTCGGATCTGGACGGTTTTTACGTCGTTGGAAAGCTTACTCGATGGGCTTTCAAAATCGATCAGGAAATTTCTGATTCTGAGGCCGTCTGGTGCCCCGAAAGCGCGCCAGAAGCCTTCGACCGCCGTTTCTCGATCTCGGTGGTCGGTCTTTCGAAATCGCGTGGTGCGGAAAAAACGCACGTAACTCCCTCGTTACACGTCGGATTGGGTCGATTTTGGGTTCGTTGGAAAGACGAGTCAGTGCTCTTCGAAATCCTTCAGGAAGCGTCGCAGTCTGAGGCCGTTTGGGCCTTCAAAAGTGGGACGAGAGTAAATGGTGCGGAATTTTTCCGACGTGCCCTGTTCCCAGGAAAACGCTCATAACTCCCTCACCGGAGGTTGGATCTGGACGGTTTTTACGTCGTTGGAAAGCTTACTCGACGGGCTTTCAAAACAGATCAGGAAATTTCTAATTCCAAGGCCGTCTGGTGCCCCGAAAGTGCGCCGGAAGCCTTCGACCCCCGTTTCTCGATCTCGGTGGTCGGTCTTTTGAAATCGCATGGTGCGGATAAAACGCACGTAACTCCCTCGTTACACGTCGGATTGGGTCGATTTTGGGTTCGTTGGAAAGGCGAGTCAGTGCTCTTCGAAATCCTTCAGGAAGCGTCGCATTCCGAGGCCGTTTGGGCCTCCAAAAGTGGGACGAGAGTAAATGGTGTGGAATTTTTCTGACGTGCCCTGTTCCCGGGAAAACGCTCATAACTCCCTCACCGGAGGTCGGATCTGGACGGTTTTTACGTCGTTGGAAAGCTTACTCGATGGGCTTTCAAAATCAATCAGGAAATTTCTGATTCTGAGGCTGTCTGGTGCCCCGAAAGCACGCCAGAAGCCTTCGACCGCCGTTTCTCGATCTCGGTGGTCGGTCTTTCGAAATCGCGTGGTGCGGAAAAAATGCACGTAACTCCCTCGTTACACGTCGGATTGGGTCGATTTTGGGTTCGTTGGACAGGCGAGTCAGTGCTCTTCGAAATCCTTCAGGAAGCGTCGCATTCTGAGGCCGTTTGGGCCTCCAAAAGTGTGGTGAGAGTAAATGGTGCGGAATTTTTCCGACGTGCCCTGTTCCCGGGAAAACGCTCATAACTCCCTCACCGAAGGTCGGATCTGGACGGTTTTTACGTCGTTGGAAAGCTTACTCGACGGGCTTTCAAAGCAGATCAGGAAATTTCTGATTCCGAGGCCTTCTGGTGCCCCGAAAGCGCACCGGAAGCCTTCGACCGCCGTTTCTCGATCTCGGTGGTCGGTCTTTCGAAATCGCGTGGTGCGGATAAAACGCACGTAACTCCCTCGTTACACGTCGGATTGGGTCGATTTTGGGTTCGTTGGAGAGGCGAGTCAGTGCTCTTCGAAATCCTTGAGGAAGCGTCGCATTCTGAGGCCGTTTGGGCCTTCAAAAGTGGGACGAGAGTAAATGGTGCAGAATTTTTCCGACGTGCCCTCTTCCCAGGAAAACGCTCATAACTCCCTCACCGGAGGTTGGATCTGGACGGTTTTTACGTCGTTGGAAAGCTTACTCGACGGGCTTTCAAAACAGTTCAGGAAATTTCTAATTCCGAGGCCGTCTGGTGCCCCGAAAGTGCGCCGGAAGCCTTCGACCACCGTTTCTCGATCTCGGTGGTCGGTCTTTTGAAATCGCGTGGTGCGGATAAAACGCACGTAACTCCCTCGTTACACGTCGGATTGGGTCGATTTTGGGTTCGTTGGAAAGGCGAGTCAGTGCTCTTCGAAATCCTTCAGGAAGCGTCGCATTCCGAGGCCGTTTGGGCCTCCAAAAGTGGGGCGAGAGTAAATGGTGCGGAATTTTTCTGACGTGCCCTGTTCCCGGGAAAACGCTCATTACTCCCTCACCGGAGGTCGGATCTGGACGGTTTTTATGTCGTTGGAAATCTTACTCGACGAGCTTTCAAAACGGATCAGGAAATTTCTGATTCTGAGGCCGTCTGGTGCCCCGAAAGTGTGCCGGAAGCCTTCGACCGCCGTTTCTCGATCTCGGTGGTCGGTCTTTTGAAATCGCGTGGTGTGGATAAAACGCACGTAACTCCCTCGTTACACGTCGGATTGGGTCGATTTTGTGTTCGTTGGAAAGGCGAGTCAGTGCTCTTCGAAATCCTTGAGGAAGCGTCGCATTCGGTGGCCGTTTGGGCCTCCAAAAGTGGGGCGAGAGTAAATGGTGCGGAATTTTTCTGACGTGCCCTGTTCCCTGGAAAACGCTCATAACTCCCTCACCGGAGGTCGGATCTGGACGGTTTATACGTCGTTGGAAAGCTTACTCGATGGGCTTTCAAAAAGGATTAGGAAATTTCTGATTCTGAGGCCGTCTAGTACCCCGAAAGCGCGCAGGAAGCCTTTGACCGCGTTTCTCGATCTCGGTGGTCGGTCTTTTGAAATCGCGTGGTGTGGATAAAACGCACATAACTCCCTCGTTACACGTCGAATTGGGTCGATTTTGGGTTCGTTGGAAAGGCGAGTCAGTGCTCTTCGAAATCCTTTAGGAAGCGTCGCATTCCGAGGCCGTTTGGGCCTCCAAAAGTGGGACGAGAGTAAATGGTGTGGAATTTTTCCGACATGCCCTGTTCCCGGGAAAATGCTCATAACTCCCTCACCGGAGGTCGGATCTGGACGGTTTTTACGTCGTTGGAAAGCTTACTTGATGGGCTTTCAAAATCGATCAGGAAATTTCTGATTCTGAGGCCGTCTGGTGCCCCGAAAGCGCGCCAGAAGCGTTCGACCGCCGTTTCTCGATCTCGGTGGTCGGTCTTTCGAAATCGCGTGGTGCGGAAAAAACGCACGTAACTCCCTCGTTACACGTCGGATTGGGTCGATTTTGGGTTCGTTGGAAAGGCGAGTCAGTGCTCTTCGAAATCCTCAGGAAGCGTCGCATTCCGAGGCCGTTTGGGCCTCCAAAAGTGGGGCGAGAGTAAATGGTGCGGAATTTTTCTGACGTGCCCTGTTCGCGGGAAAATGCTCATAACTCGCTCACCGGAGGTCAAATCTGGACTGTTTTTACGTCGTTGGAAAGCTTACTCGACGAGCTTTCAAATCGGATCAGGAAATTTCTGATTCCGAGGCCCTCTGGTGCCCCGAAAGTGCGCCGGAAGCCTTTGACCGCCGTTTCTCGATCTCGGTGGTCGGTCTTTTGAAATCGCGTGGTGCGGATAAAACGCACGTAACTCCCTCGTTACACGTCGGATTGGGTCGATTTTGGGTTCGTTGGAAAGGCGAGTCAGTGCTCTTCGAAATCCTTGAGGAAGCGTCGCATTCTGAGGCCGTTTGGGCCTCCAAAAGTAGGGCGAGAGTAAATGGTGCGGAATTTTTCCGACGTGCCCTATTCCCGGGAAAACGCTCATAACTCCCTCACCGGAGGTCGGATCTGGACGGTTTATACGTCGTTGGAAAGCTTACTCGATGGGCTTTCAAAAAGGATTAGGAAATTTCTGATTCCGAGGCCGTTTAGTGCCCTGAAAGCGCGCCGGAAGCCTTTGACCGCCGTTTCTCGATCTCGGTGGTCGGTCTTTTGAAATCGCGTGGTGCGGATAAAACGCACGTAACTCCCTCGTTACACGTCGGATTGGGTCGATTTTGGGTTCGTTGGAAAGGCGAGTCAGTGCTCTTCGAAATCCTTCAGGAAGCGTCACATTCCGAGGCCGTTTGGGCCTCCAAAAGTGGGGCGAGAGTAAATGGTGCGGAATTTTTCTGACGTGCCCTGTTCGCGGGAAAATGCTCATAACTCCCTCACCGGAGGTCGAATCTGGACTGTTTTTACGTCGTTGGAAAGCTTACTCGACGGGCTTTCAAAACGGATGAGGAAATTTCTGATTCCGAGGCCGTCTGGTGCCCCAAAAGCACGGCGGAAGCCTTCGACCGCCGTTTCTCGATCTCGGTGGTCGGTCTTTTGAAATCGCGTGGTGCGGATAAAATGCACGTAACTCCCTCGTTACACGTCGGATTGGGTCGATTTTGGGTTCGTTGGAAAGGCGAGTCAGTGCTCTTCGAAATCCTTCAGGAAGCGTCGCGTTCCGAGGCCGTTTGGGCCTCCAAAAGTGCGGCGAGAGTAAATGGTGCGGAATTTTTCCGACGTGCCCTGTTCCCGGGAAAACGCTCATAACTCCCTCACCGGAGGTCGGATCTGGACGGTTTTTACGTCGTTGGAAAGCTTACTCGATGGGCTTTCAAAACGGATCAGGAAATTTCTGATTCCGAGGCCGTCTGGTGCCCCAAAAGCGCACCGAAATCCTTTGATCGCCTTTTCTCGATCTCGGTGGTCGGTCTTTTGAAATCGCGTGGTGCGGATAAAACGCACGTAACTCCCTCGTTACACTACGGATTGGGTCGATTTTGGGTTCGTTGGAAAGGCGAGTCAGTGCTCTTTGAAATCCTTGAGGAAGCGTCGCATTCCGAGGCCGTTTGGGCCTCCAAAAGTGGGGCGAGAGTAAATGGTGCGGAATTTTTCTGACGTGCCCTATTCCCGGGAAAATGCTCATAACTCCCTCACCGGAGGTCGAATCTGGACTGTTTTTACGTCGTTGGAAAGCTTACTCGATGGGCTTTCAAAATGGATCAGGAAATTTCTGATTCTGAGGCCGTCTGGTGCCCCGAAAGTGCGCCGGAAGCCTTCGACCGCCGTTTCTCGATCTCGGTGGTCGGTCTTTTGAAATCGCGTGGTGCGGATAAAACGCACGTAACTCCCTCGTTACACGTCGGATTGGGTCAATTTTGGGTTCGTTGGAAAGGCGAGTCAGTGCTCTTGGAAATCCTTCAGGAAGCGTCGCATTCCGAGGCCGTTTGGGCCTCCAAAAGTGGGACGAGAGTAAATGGTGTGGAATTTTTCCGACGTGCCCTGTTCCCGGGAAAACGCTCATAACTCCCTCACCGGAGGTCGGATCTGGACGGTTTATACGTCGTTGGAAAGCTTACTCGATGGGCTTTCAAAAAGGATTAGGAAATTTCTGATTCCGAGGCCGTCTAGTGCCCCGAAAGCGCACCGGAAGCCTTTGACCGCCGTTTCTCGATCTCGGTGGTCGGTCTTTTGAAATCGCGTGGTGCGGATAAAACGCACGTAACTCCCTCGTTACACGTCGGATTGGGTCGATTTTGGGTTCGTTGGAAAGGCGAGTCAGTGCTCTTCGAAATCCTTTAGGAAGCGTCGCATTCTGAGGCCGTTTGGGCCTCCAAAAGTGGGACGAGAGTAAATGGTGTGGAATTTTTCCGACGTGCCCTGTTCCCGGGAAAATGCTCATAACTCCCTCACCGGAGGTCGGATCTGGACGGTTTTTACGTCGTTGGAAAGCTTACTCGATGGGCTTTCAAAATCGATCAGGAAATTTCTGATTCTGAGCCCGTCTGGTGCCCCGAAAGCGCGCCAGAAGCCTTCGACAGCCGTTTCTCGATCTCGGTGGTCGGTCTTTCGAAATCGCGTGGTGCGGAAAAAACGCACGTAACTCCCTCGTTACACGTCGGATTGGGTCGATTTTGGGTTCGTTGGAAAGGCGAGTCAGTGCTCTTCGAAATCCTTCAGGAAGCGTCGCAGTCTGAGGCCGTTTGGGCCTTCAAAAGTGGGACGAGAGTAAATGGTGCGGAATTTTTCCGACGTGCCCTGTTCCCAGGAAAACGCTCATAACTCCCTCACCGGAGGTTGGATCTGGACGGTTTTTACGTCGTTGGAAAGCTTACTCAACGGGCTTTCAAAACAGATCAGGAAATTTCTAATTCCAAGGCCGTCTGGTGCCCCGAAAGTGCGCCGGAAGCCTTCGACCCCCGTTTCTCGATCTCGGTGGTCGGTCTTTTGAAATCGCGTGGTGCGGATAAAACGCACGTAACTCCCTCGTTACACGTCGGATTGGGTCGATTTTGGGTTCGTTGGAAAGGCGAGTCAGTGCTCTTGGAAATCCTTGAGGAAGCGTCGCATTCCGAGGCCGTTTGGGCCTCCAAAAGTGGGGCGAGAGTAAATGGTGCGGAATTTTTCTTACGTGCCCTGTTCCCGGGAAAATGCTCATAACTCCCTCACCGGAGGTCGAATCTGGACTGTTTTTACGTCGTTGGAAAGCTTACTCGATGGGCTTTCAAAACGGATCAGGAAATTTCTGATTCCGAGGCCGTCTGGTGCCCCAAAAGCGCACCGAAATCCTTTGACCGCCTTTTCTCGATCTCGGTGGTCGGTCTTTTGAAATCGCGTGGTGCGGATAAAACGCACGTAACTCCCTCGTTACACGTCGGATTGGGTCGATTTTGGGTTCGTTGGAAAGGCGAGTCAGTGCTCTTCGAAATCCTTGAGGAAGCGTCGCATTCCGAGGCCGTTTGGGCCTCCAAAAGTGGGGCGAGAGTAAATGGTGCGGAATTTTTCTGACGTGCCCTGTTCCCGGGAAAATGCTCATAACTCCCTCACCGGAGGTCGAATCTGGACTGTTTTTACGTCGTTGGAAAGCTTACTCGATGGGCTTTCAAAATGGATCAGGAAATTTCTGATTCTGAGGCCGTCTGGTGCCCCGAAAGTGCGCCGGAAGCCTTCGACTGCCGTTTCTCGATCTCGGTGGTCGGTCTTTTGAAATCGCGTGGTGCGGATAAAACGCACGTAACTCCCTCGTTACACGTCGGATTGGGTCAATTTTGGGTTCGTTGGAAAGGCGAGTCAGTGCTCTTGGAAATCCTTCAGGAAGCGTCGCATTCCGAGGCCGTTTGGGCCTCCAAAAGTGGGGCGAGAGTAAATGGTGTGGAATTTTTCCGACGTGCCCTGTTCCCGGGAAAACGCTCATAACTCCCTCACCGGAGGTCGGATCTGGACGGTTTATACGTCGTTGGAAAGCTTACTCGATGGGCTTTCAAAAAGGATTAGGAAATTTCTGATTCCGAGGCCGTCTAGTGCCCCGAAAGCGCACCGGAAGCCTTTGACCGCCGTTTCTCGATCTCGGTGGTCGGTCTTTTGAAATCGCGTGGTGCGGATAAAACGCACGTAACTCCCTCGTTACACGTCGGATTGGGTCGATTTTGGGTTCGTTGGAAAGGCGAGTCAGTGCTCTTCGAAATCCTTTAGGAAGCGTCGCATTCCGAGGCCGTTTGGGCCTCCAAAAGTGGGACGAGAGTAAATGGTGTGGAATTTTTCCGACGTGCCCTGTTCCCGGGAAAATGCTCATAACTCCCTCACCGGAGGTCGGATCTGGACGGTTTTTACGTCGTTGGAAAGCTTACTCGATGGGCTTTCAAAATCGATCAGGAAATTTCTGATTCTGAGGCCGTCTGGTGCCCCGAAAGCGCGCCAGAAGCCTTCGACCGCCGTTTCTCGATCTCGGTGGTCGGTCTTTCGAAATCGCGTGGTGCGGAAAAAACGCACGTAACTCCCTCGTTACACGTCGGATTGGGTCGATTTTGGGTTCGTTGGAAAGGCGAGTCAGTGCTCTTCGAAATCCTTCAGGAAGCGTCGCAGTCTGAGGCCGTTTGGGCCTTCAAAAGTGGGACGAGAGTAAATGGTGCGGAATTTTTCCGACGTGCCCTGTTCCCAGGAAAACGCTCATAACTCCCTCACCGGAGGTTGGATCTGGACGGTTTTTACGTCGTTGGAAAGCTTACTCGACGGGCTTTCAAAACAGATCAGGAAATTTCTAATTCCAAGGCCGTCTGGTGCCCCGAAAGTGCGCCGGAAGCCTTCGACCCCCGTTTCTCGATCTCGGTGGTCGGTCTTTTGAAATCGCGTGGTGCGGATAAAACGCACGTAACTCCCTCGTTACACGTCGGATTGGGTCGATTTTGGGTTCGTTGGAAAGGCGAGTCAGTGCTCTTCGAAATCCTTGAGGAAGCGTCGCATTCCGAGGCCGTTTGGGCCTCCAAACGTGGGGCAAGAGTAAATGGTGCGGAATTTTTCTGACGTGCCCTGTTCCCGGGAAAATGCTCATAACTCCCTCACCGGAGGTCGAATCTGGACTGTTTTTACGTCGTTGGAAAGCTTACTCGATGGGCTTTCAAAACGGATCAGGAAATTTCTGATTCCGAGGCCGTCTGGTGCCCCAAAAGCGCACCGAAATCCTTTGACCGCCTTTTCTCGATCTCGGTGGTCGGTCTTTTGAAATCGCGTGGTGCGGATAAAACGCACGTAACTCCCTCGTTACACGTCGGATTGGGTCGATTTTGGGTTCGTTGGAAAGGCGAGTCAGTGCTCTTCGAAATCCTTGAGGAAGCGTCGCATTCCGAGGCCGTTTGGGCCTCCAAAAGTGGGGCGAGAGTAAATGGTGCGGAATTTTTCTGACGTGCCCTGTTCCCGGGAAAATGCTCATAACTCCCTCACCGGAGGTCGAATCTGGACTGTTTTTACGTCGTTGGAAAGCTTACTCGATGGGCTTTCAAAATGGATCAGGAAATTTCTGATTCTGAGGCCGTCTGGTGCCCCGAAAGTGCACCGGAAGCCTTCGACCGCCGTTTCTCGATCTCGGTGGTCGGTCTTTTGAAATCGCGTGGTGCGGATAAAACGCACGTAACTCCCTCGTTACACGTCGGATTGGGTCAATTTTGGGTTCGTTGGAAAGGCGAGTCAGTGCTCTTGGAAATCCTTCAGGAAGCGTCGCATTCCGAGGCCGTTTGGGCCTCCAAAAGTGGGGCGAGAGTAAATGGTGTGGAATTTTTCCGACGTGCCCTGTTCCCGGGAAAACGCTCATAACTCCCTCACCGGAGGTCGGATCTGGACTGTTTTTACGTCGTTGGAAAGCTTACTCGATGGGCTTTCAAAATGGATCAGGAAATTTCTGATTCTGAGGCCGTCTGGTGCCCCGAAAGTGCACCGGAAGCCTTCAACCGCCGTTTCTCGATCTCGGTGGTCGGTCTTTTGAAATCGCGTGGTGCGGATAAAACGCACGTAACTCCCTCGTTACACGTCGGATTGGGTCGATTTTGGGTTCGTTGGAAAGGCGAGTCAGTGCTCTTGGAAATCCTTCAGGAAGCGTCGCATTCCGAGGCCGTTTGGGCCTCCAAAAGTGGGGCGAGAGTAAATGGTGTGGAATTTTTCCGACGTGCCCTGTTCCCGGGAAAACGCTCATAACTCCCTCACCGGAGGTCGGATCTGGACGGTTTATACGTCGTTGGAAAGCTTACTCGATGGGCTTTCAAAAAGGATTAGGAAATTTCTGATTCCGAGGCCGTCTAGTGCCCCGAAAGCGCACCGGAAGCCTTTGACCGCCGTTTCTCGATCTCGGTGGTCGGTCTTTTGAAATCGCGTGGTGCGGATAAAACGCACGTAACTCCCTCGTTACACGTCGGATTGGGTCGATTTTGGGTTCGTTGGAAAGGCGAGTCAGTGCTCTTCGAAATCCTTCAGGAAGCGTCGCATTCCGAGGCCGTTTGGGCCTCCAAAAGTGGGACGAGAGTAAATGGTGTGGAATTTTTCCGACGTGCCCTGTTCCCGGGAAAATGCTCATAACTCCCTCACCGGAGGTCGGATCTGGACGGTTTTTACGTCGTTGGAAAGCTTACTCGATGGGCTTTCAAAATCGATCAGGAAATTTCTGATTCTGAGGCCGTCTGGTGCCCCGAAAGCGCGCCAGAAGCCTTCGACCGCCGTTTCTCGATCTCGGTGGTCGGTCTTTCGAAATCGCGTGGTGCGGAAAAAACGCACGTAACTCCCTCGTTACACGTCGGATTGGGTCGATTTTGGGTTCGTTGGAAAGGCGAGTCAGTGCTCTTCGAAATCCTTCAGGAAGCGTCGCAGTCTGAGGCCGTTTGGGCCTTCAAAAGTGGGACGAGAGTAAATGGTGCGGAATTTTTCCGACGTGCCCTGTTCCCAGGAAAACGCTCATAACTCCCTCACCGGAGGTTGGATCTGGACGGTTTTTACGTCGTTGGAAAGCTTACTCGACGGGCTTTCAAAACAGATCAGGAAATTTCTAATTCCAAGGCCGTCTGGTGCCCCGAAAGTGCGCCGGAAGCCTTCGACCCCCGTTTCTCGATCTCGGTGGTCGGTCTTTTGAAATCGCGTGGTGCGGATAAAACGCACGTAACTCCCTCGTTACACGTCGGATTGGGTCGATTTTGGGTTCGTTGGAAAGGCGAGTCAGTGCTCTTCGAAATCCTTGAGGAAGCGTCGCATTCCGAGGCCGTTTGGGCCTCCAAAAGTGGGGCAAGAGTAAATGGTGCGGAATTTTTCTGACGTGCCCTGTTCCCGGGAAAATGCTCATAACTCCCTCACCGGAGGTCGAATCTGGACTGTTTTTACGTCGTTGGAAAGCTTACTCGATGGGCTTTCAAAACGGATCAGGAAATTTCTGATTCCGAGGCCGTCTGGTGCCCCAAAAGCGAACCGAAATCCTTTGACCGCCTTTTCTCGATCTCGGTGGTCGGTCTTTTGAAATCGCGTGGTGCGGATAAAACGCACGTAACTCCCTCGTTACACGTCGGATTGGGTCGATTTTGGGTTCGTTGGAAAGGCGAGTCAGTGCTCTTCGAAATCCTTGAGGAAGCGTCGCATTCCGAGGCCGTTTGGGCCTCCAAAAGTGGGGCGAGAGTAAATGGTGCGGAATTTTTCTGACGTGCCCTGTTCCCGGGAAAATGCTCATAACTCCCTCACCGGAGGTCGAATCTGGACTGTTTTTACGTCGTTGGAAAGCTTACTCGATGGGCTTTCAAAATGGATCAGGAAATTTCTGATTCTGAGGCCGTCTGGTGCCCCGAAAGTGCACCGGAAGCCTTCGACCGCCGTTTCTCGATCTCGGTGGTCGGTCTTTTGAAATCGCGTGGTGCGGATAAAACGCACGTAACTCCCTCGTTACACGTCGGATTGGGTCAATTTTGGGTTCGTTGGAAAGGCGAGTCAGTGCTCTTGGAAATCCTTCAGGAAGCGTCGCATTCCGAGGCCGTTTGGGCCTCCAAAAGTGGGGCGAGAGTAAATGGTGTGGAATTTTTCCGACGTGCCCTGTTCCCGGGAAAACGCTCATAACTCCCTCACCGGAGGTCGGATCTGGACTGTTTTTACGTCGTTGGAAAGCTTACTCGATGGGCTTTCAAAATGGATCAGGAAATTTCTGATTCTGAGGCCGTCTGGTGCCCCGAAAGTGCACCGGAAGCCTTCGACCGCCGTTTCTCGATCTCGGTGGTCGGTCTTTTGAAATCGCGTGGTGCGGATAAAACGCACGTAACTCCCTCGTTACACGTCGGATTGGGTCAATTTTGGGTTCGTTGGAAAGGCGAGTCAGTGCTCTTGGAAATCCTTCAGGAAGCGTCGCATTCCGAGGCCGTTTGGGCCTCCAAAAGTGGGGCGAGAGTAAATGGTGTGGAATTTTTCCGACGTGCCCTGTTCCCGGGAAAACGCTCATAACTCCCTCACCGGAGGTCGGATCTGGACGGTTTATACGTCGTTGGAAAGCTTACTCGATGGGCTTTCAAAAAGGATTAGGAAATTTCTGATTCCGAGGCCGTCTAGTGCCCCGAAAGCGCACCGGAAGCCTTTGACCGCCGTTTCTCGATCTCGGTGGTCGGTCTTTTGAAATCGCGTGGTGCGGATAAAACGCACGTAACTCCCTCGTTACACGTCGGATTGGGTCGATTTTGGGTTCGTTGGAAAGGCGAGTCAGTGCTCTTCGAAATCCTTTAGGAAGCGTCGCATTCCGAGGCCGTTTGGGCCTCCAAAAGTGGGACGAGAGTAAATGGTGTGGAATTTTTCCGACGTGCCCTGTTCCCGGGAAAATGCTCATAACTCCCTCACCGGAGGTCGGATCTGGACGGTTTTTACGTCGTTGGAAAGCTTACTCGATGGGCTTTCAAAATTGATCAGGAAATTTCTGATTCTGAGGCCGTCTGGTGCCCCGAAAGCGCGCCAGAAGCCTTCGACCGCCGTTTCTCGATCTCGGTGGTCAGTCTTTCGAAATCGCGTGGTGCGGAAAAAACGCACGTAACTCCCTCGTTACACGTCGGATTGGGTCGATTTTGGGTTCGTTGGAAAGGCGAGTCAGTGCTCTTCGAAATCCTTCAGGAAGCGTCGCAGTCTGAGGCCGTTTGGGCCTTCAAAAGTGGGACGAGAGTAAATGGTGCGGAATTTTTCTGACGTGCCCTGTTCCCAGGAAAACGCTCATAACTCCCTCACCGGAGGTTGGATCTGGACGGTTTTTACGTCGTTGGAAAGCTTACTCGACGGGCTTTCAAAACAGATCAGGAAATTTCTAATTCCAAGGCCGTCTGGTGCCCCGAAAGTGCGCCGGAAGCCTTCGACCCCCGTTTCTCGATCTCGGTGGTCGGTCTTTTGAAATCGCGTGGTGCGGATAAAACGCACGTAACTCCCTCGTTACACGTCGGATTGGGTCGATTTTGGGTTCGTTGGAAAGGCGAGTCAGTGCTCTTCGAAATCCTTGAGGAAGCGTCGCATTCCGAGGCCGTTTGGGCCTCCAAAAGTGGGGCAAGAGTAAATGGTGCGGAATTTTTCTGACGTGCCCTGTTCCCGGGAAAATGCTCATAACTCCCTCACCGGAGGTTGGATCTGGACGGTTTTTACGTCGTTGGAAAGCTTACTCGACGGGCTTTCAAAACAGATCAGGAAATTTCTAATTCCAAGGCCGTCTGGTGCCCCGAAAGTGCGCCGGAAGCCTTCGACCCCCGTTTCTCGATCTCGGTGGTCGGTCTTTTGAAATCGCGTGGTGCGGATAAAACGCACGTAACTCCCTCGTTACACGTCGGATTGGGTCGATTTTGGGTTCGTTGGAAAGGCGAGTCAGTGCTCTTCGAAATCCTTGAGGAAGCGTCGCATTCCGAGGCCGTTTGGGCCTCCAAAAGTGGGGCGAGAGTAAATGGTGCGGAATTTTTCCGACGTGCCCTGTTCCCGGGAAAACGGTCATTACTCCCTCACCGGAGGTCGGATCTGGACGGTTTTTATGTCGTTGGAAAGATTACTCGACGAGCTTTCAAAACGGATCAGGAAATTTCTGATTCTGAGGCCGTCTGGTGCCCCGAAAGTGCGCCGGAAGCCTTCGACCGCCGTTTCTCGATCTCGGTGGTCGGTCTTTTGAAATCACGTGGTGTGGATAAAACGCACGTAACTCCCTCGTTACACGTCGGATTGGGTCGATTTTGGGTTCGTTGGAAAGGCGAGTCAGTGCTCTTCGAAATCCTTCAGGAAGCGTCGCATTCCGAGGCCGTTTGGGCCTCCAAAAGTGGGGCGAGAGTAAATGGTGTGGAATTTTTCTGACGTGCCCTGTTCCCGGGAAAACGCTCATAACTCCCTCACCGGAGGTCGGATCTGGACGGTTTTTACGTCGTTGGAAAGCTTACTCGATGGGCTTTCAAAATCAATCAGGAAATTTCTGATTCTGAGGCCGTCTGGTGCCCCGAAAGCACGCCAGAAGCCTTCGACTGCCGTTTCTCGATCTCGGTGGTCGGTCTTTCGAAATCGCGTGGTGCGGAAAAAATGCACGTAACTCCCTCGTTACACGTCGGATTGGGTCGATTTTGGGTTCGTTGGAAAGGCGAGTCAGTGCTCTTCGAAATCCTTCAGGAAGCGTCGCATTCTGAGGCCGTTTGGGCCTCCAAAAGTGGGGTGAGAGTAAATGGTGCGGAATTTTTCTGACGTGCCCTGTTCCCGGGAAAACGCTCATAACTCCCTCACCGGAGGTCGGATCTGGACGGTTTTTACGTCGTTGGAAAGCTTACTCGACGGGCTTTCAAAACAGATCAGGAAATTTCTGATTCCGAGGCCTTCTGGTGCCCCGAAAGCGCACCGGAAGCCTTCGACCGCCGTTTCTCGATCTCGGTGGTCGGTCTTTCGAAATCGCGTGGTGCGGATAAAACGCACGTAACTCCCTCGTTACACGTCGGATTGGGTCGATTTTGGGTTCGTTGGAGAGGCGAGTCAGTGCTCTTCGAAATCCTTGAGGAAGCGTCGCATTCTGAGGCCGTTTGGGTCAAAAGTGGGACGAGAGTAAATGGTGCAGAATTTTTCCAACGTGCCCTGTTCCTAGGAAAACGCTCATAACTCCCTCACCGGAGGTTGGATCTGGACGGTTTTTACGTCGTTGGAAAGCTTACTCGACGGGCTTTCAAAACAGTTCAGGAAATTTCTAATTCCGAGGCCGTCTGGTGCCCCGAAAGTGCGCCGGAAGCCTTCGACCACCGTTTCTCGATCTCGGTGGTCGGTCTTTTGAAATCGCGTGGTGCGGATAAAACGCACGTAACTCCCTCGTTACACGTCGGATTGGGTCGATTTTGGGTTCGTTGGAAAGGCGAGTCAGTGCTCTTCGAAATCCTTCAGGAAGCGTCGCATTCCGAGGCCGTTTGGGCCTCCAAAAGTGGGGCGAGAGTAAATGGTGCGGAATTTTTCCGACGTGCCCTGTTCCCGGGAAAACGCTCATTACTCCCTCACCGGAGGTTGGATCTGGACGGTTTTTATGTCGTTGGAAAGCTTACTCGACGAGCTTTCAAAACGGATCAGGAAATTTCTGATTCTGAGGCCGTCTGGTGCCCCGAAAGTGTGCCGGAAGCCTTCGACCGCCGTTTCTCGATCTCGGTGGTCGGTCTTTTGAAATCGCGTGGTGGGGATAAAACGCACGTAACTCCCTCGTTACACGTCGGATTGGGTCGATTTTGTGTTCGTTGGAAAGGCGAGTCAGTGCTCTTCGAAATCCTTGAGGAAGCGTCGCATTCGGTGGCCGTTTGGGCCTCCAAAAGTGGGGCGAGAGTAAATGGTGTGGAATTTTTCTGACGTGCCCTGTTCCCTGGAAAACGCTCATAACTCCCTCACCGGAGGTCGGATCTGGACGGTTTATACGTCGTTGGAAAGCTTACTCGATGGGCTTTCAAAAAGGATTAGGAAATTTCTGATTCCGAGGCCGTCTAGTGCCCCGAAAGCGCGCAGGAAGCCTTTGACCGCCGTTTCTCGATCTCGGTGGTCGGTCTTTTAAAATCGCGTGGTGCGGATAAAACGCACATAACTCCCTCGTTACACGTCGAATTGGGTCGATTTTGGGTTCGTTGGAAAGGCGAGTCAGTGCTCTTCGAAATCCTTTAGGTAGCGTCGCATTCCGAGGCCGTTTGGGCCTCCAAAAGTGGGACGAGAGTAAATGGTGTGGAATTTTTCCGACATGCCCTGTTCCCGGGAAAATGCTCATAACTCCCTCACCGGAGGTCGGATCTGGACGGTTTTTACGTCGTTGGAAAGCTTACTTGATGGGCTTTCAAAACGGATCAGGAAATTTCTGATTCCGAGGCCGTCTGGTGCCCCGAAAGCGCGCCAGAAGCCTTCGACCGCCGTTTCTCGATCTCGGTGGTCGGTCTTTCGAAATCGCGTGGTGCGGAAAAAACGCACGTAACTCCCTCGTTACACGTCGGATTGGGTCGATTTTGGGTTCGTTGGAAAGGCGAGTCAGTGCTCTTCGAAATCCTTCAGGAAGCGTCACATTCCGAGGCCTTTTGGGCCTCCAAAAGTGGGGCGAGAGTAAATGGTGCGGAATTTTTCTAACGTGCCCTGTTCGCGGGAAAATGCTCATAACTCCCTCACCGGAGGTCGAATCTGGACTGTTTTTACGTCGTTGGAAAGCTTACTCGACGAGCTTTCAAATCGGATCAGGAAATTTCTGATTCCGAGGCCCTCTGGTGCCCCGAAAGTGCGCCGGAAGCCTTGGACCGCCGTTTCTCGATCTCGGTGGTCGGTCTTTTGAAATCGCGTGGTGCGGATAAAACGCACGTAACTCCCTCGTTACACGTCGGATTGGGTCGATTTTGGGTTCGTTGGAAAGGCGAGTCAGTACTCTTCGAAATCCTTGAGCAAGCGTCGCATTCCGAGGCCGTTTGGGCCTCCAAAAGTGGGGCGAGAGTAAATGGTGTGGAATTTTTCCGACGTGCCCTGTTCCCGGGAAAACGCTCATAACTCCCTCACCGGAGGTCGGATTGGACGGTTTATACGTCGTTGGAAAGCTTACTCGATGGGCTTTCAAAAAGGATTAGGAAATTTCTGATCCGAGGCCGTCTAGTGCCCCGAAAGCGCACCGGAAGCCTTTGACCGCCGTTTCTCGATCTCGGTGGTCGGTCTTTTGAAATCGCGTGGTGCGGATAAAACGCACGTAACTCCCTCGTTACACGTCGGATTGGGTCGATTTTGGGTTCGTTGGAAAGGCGAGTCAGTGCTCTTCGAAATCCTTTAGGAAGCGTCGCATTCCGAGGCCGTTTGGGCCTCCAAAAGTGGGACGAGAGTAAATGGTGTGGAATTTTTCCCACGTGCCCTGTTCCCGGGAAAATGCTCATAACTCCCTCACCGGAGGTCGGATCTGGACGGTTTTTACGTCGTTGGAAAGCTTACTCGATGGGCTTTCAAAATCGATCAGGAAATTTCTGATTCTGAGGCCGTCTGGTGCCCCGAAAGCGCGCCAGAAGCCTTCGACCGCCGTTTCTCGATCTCGGTGGTCGGTCTTTTGAAATCGCGTGGTGCGGAAAAAACGCACGTAACTCCCTCGTTACACGTCGGATTGGGTCGATTTTGGGTTCGTTGGAAAGGCGAGTCAGTGCTCTTCGAAATCCTTCAGGAAGCGTCGCAGTCTGAGGCCGTTTGGGCCTTCAAAAGTGGGACGAGAGTAAATGGTGTGGAATTTTTCCGACGTGCCCTGTTCCCAGGAAAACGCTCATAACTCCCTCACCGGAGGTTGGATCTGGACGGTTTTTACGTCGTTGGAAAGCTTACTCGACGGGCTTTCAAAACAGATCAGGAAATTTCTAATTCCAAGGCCGTCTGGTGCCCCGAAAGTGCGCCGGAAGCCTTCGACCCCCGTTTCTCGATCTCGGTGGTCGGTCTTTTGAAATCGCGTGGTGCGGATAAAACGCACGTAACTCCCTCGTTACACGTCGGATTGGGTCGATTTTGGGTTCGTTGGAAAGGCGAGTCAGTGCTCTTCGAAATCCTTGAGGAAGCGTCGCATTCCGAGGCCGTTTGGGCCTCCAAAAGTGGGGCAAGAGTAAATGGTGCGGAATTTTTCTGACGTGCCCTGTTCCCGGGAAAATGCTCATAACTCCCTCACCGGAGGTCGAATCTGGACTGTTTTTACGTCGTTGGAAAGCTTACTCGATGGGCTTTCAAAACGGATCAGGAAATTTCTGATTCCGAGGCCGTCTGGTGCCCCAAAAGCGCACCGAAATCCTTTGACCGCCTTTTCTCGATCTCGGTGGTCGGTCTTTTGAAATCGCGTGGTGCGGATAAAACGCACGTAACTCCCTCGTTACACGTCGGATTGGGTCGATTTTGGGTTCGTTGGAAAGGCGAGTCAGTGCTCTTCGAAATCCTTGAGGAAGCGTCGCATTCCGAGGCCGTTTGGGCCTCCAAAAGTGGGGCGAGAGTAAATGGTGCGGAATTTTTCTGACGTGCCCTGTTCCCGGGAAAATGCTCATAACTCCCTCACCGGAGGTCGAATCTGGACTGTTTTTACGTCGTTGGAAAGCTTACTCGATGGGCTTTCAAAATGGATCAGGAAATTTCTGATTCTGAGGCCGTCTGGTGCCCCGAAAGTGCACCGGAAGCCTTCGACCGCCGTTTCTCGATCTCGGTGGTCGGTCTTTTGAAATCGCGTGGTGCGGATAAAACGCACGTAACTCCCTCGTTACACGTCGGATTGGGTCAATTTTGGGTTCGTTGGAAAGGCGAGTCAGTGCTCTTGGAAATCCTTCAGGAAGCGTCGCATTCCGAGGCCGTTTGGGCCTCCAAAAGTGGGGCGAGAGTAAATGGTGTGGAATTTTTCCGACGTGCCCTGTTCCCGGGAAAACGCTCATAACTCCCTCACCGGAGGTCGGATCTGGACGGTTTATACGTCGTTGGAAAGCTTACTCGATGGGCTTTCAAAAAGGATTAGGAAATTTCTGATTCCGAGGCCGTCTAGTGCCCCGAAAGCGCACCGGAAGCCTTTGACCGCCGTTTCTCGATCTCGGTGGTCGGTCTTTTGAAATCGCGTGGTGCGGATAAAACGCACGTAACTCCCTCGTTACACGTCGGATTGGGTCGATTTTGGGTTCGTTGGAAAGGCGAGTCAGTGCTCTTCGAAATCCTTTAGGAAGCGTCGCATTCCGAGGCCGTTTGGGCCTCCAAAAGTGGGACGAGAGTAAATGGTGTGGAATTTTTCCGACGTGCCCTGTTCCCGGGAAAATGCTCATAACTCCCTCACCGGAGGTCGGATTTGGACGGTTTTTACGTCGTTGGAAAGCTTACTCGATGGGCTTTCAAAATCGATCAGGAAATTTCTGATTCTGAGGCCGTCTGGTGCCCCGAAAGTGCGCCAGAAGCCTTCGACCGCCGTTTCTCGATCTCGGTGGTCGGTCTTTCGAAATCGCGTGGTGCGGAAAAAACGCACGTAACTCCCTCGTTACACGTCGGATTGGGTCGATTTTGGGTTCGTTGGAAAGGCGAGTCAGTGCTCTTCGAAATCCTTCAGGAAGCGTCGCAGTCTGAGGCCGTTTGGGCCTTCAAAAGTGGGACGAGAGTAAATGGTGCGGAATTTTTCCGACGTGCCCTGTTCCCAGGAAAACGCTCATAACTCCCTCACCGGAGGTTGGATCTGGACGGTTTTTACGTCGTTGGAAAGCTTACTCGACGGGCTTTCAAAACAGATCAGGAAATTTCTAATTCCAAGGCCGTCTGGTGCCCCGAAAGTGCGCCGGAAGCCTTCGACCCCCGTTTCTCGATCTCGGTGGTCGGTCTTTTGAAATCGCGTGGTGCGGATAAAACGCACGTAACTCCCTCGTTACACGTCGGATTGGGTCGATTTTGGGTTCGTTGGAAAGGCGAGTCAGTGCTCTTCGAAATCCTTCAGGAAGCGTCGCATTCCGAGGCCGTTTGGGCCTCCAAAAGTGGGGCGAGAGTAAATGGTGCGGAATTTTTCCGACGTGCCCTGTTCCCGGGAAAACGGTCATTACTCCCTCACCGGAGGTCGGATCTGGACGGTTTTTATGTCGTTGGAAAGATTACTCGACGAGCTTTCAAAACGGATCAGGAAATTTCTGATTCTGAGGCCGTCTGGTGCCCCGAAAGTGCGCCGGAAGCCTTCGACCGCCGTTTCTCGATCTCGGTGGTCGGTCTTTTGAAATCGCGTGGTGTGGATAAAACGCACGTAACTCCCTCGTTACACGTCGGATTGGGTCGATTTTGGTTTCGTTGGAAAGGCGAGTCAGTGCTCTTCGAAATCCTTGAGGAAGCGTCGCATTCGGAGGCCGTTTGGGCCTCCAAAAGTGGGGCGAGAGTAAATGGTGCGGAATTTTTCCGACGTGCCCTGTTCCTAGGAAAACGCTCATAACTCCCTCACCGGAGGTTGGATCTGGACGGTTTTTACGTCGTTGGAAAGCTTACTCGACGGGCTTTCAAAACAGTTCAGGAAATTTCTAATTCCGAGGCCGTCTGGTGCCCCGAAAGCACGCCAGAAGCCTTCGACTGCCGTTTCTCGATCTCGGTGGTCGGTCTTTCGAAATCGCGTGGTGCGGAAAAAATGCACGTAACTCCCTCGTTACACGTCGGATTGGGTCGATTTTGGGTTCGTTGGAAAGGCGAGTCAGTGCTCTTCGAAATCCTTCAGGAAGCGTCGCATTCTGAGGCCGTTTGGGCCTCCAAAAGTGGGGTGAGAGTAAATGGTGCGGAATTTTTCTGACGTGCCCTGTTCCCAGGAAAACGCTCATAACTCCCTCACCGGAGGTCGGATCTGGACGGTTTTTACGTCGTTGGAAAGCTTACTCGACGGGCTTTCAAAACAGATCAGGAAATTTCTGATTCCGAGGCCTTCTGGTGCCCCGAAAGCGCACCGGAAGCCTTCGACCGCCGTTTCTCGATCTCGGTGGTCGGTCTTTCGAAATCGCATGGTGCGGATAAAATGCACGTAACTCCCTCGTTACACGTCGGATTGGGTCGATTTTGGGTTCGTTGGAGAGGCGAGTCAGTGCTCTTCGAAATCCTTGAGGAAGCGTCGCATTCTGAGGCCGTTTGGGCCTTCAAAAGTGGGACGAGAGTAAATGGTGCAGAATTTTTCCGACGTGCCCTGTTCCCAGGAAAACGCTCATAACTCCCTCACCGGAGGTTGGATCTGGACGGTTTTTACGTCGTTGGAAAGCTTACTCGACGGGCTTTCAAAACAGTTCAGGAAATTTCTAATTCCGAGGCCGTCTGGTGCCCCGAAAGTGCGCCGGAAGCCTTCGACCACCGTTTCTCGATCTCGGTGGTCGGTCTTTTGAAATCGCGTGGTGCGGATAAAACGCACGTAACTCCCTCGTTACACGTCGGATTGGGTCGATTTTGGGTTCGTTGGAAAGGCGAGTCAGTGCTCTTCGAAATCCTTCAGGAAGCGTCGCATTCCGAGGCCGTTTGGGCCTCCAAAAGTGGGGCGAGAGTAAATGGTGCGGAATTTTTCCGACGTGCCCTGTTCCCGGGAAAACGCTCATTACTCCCTCACCGGAGGTCGGATCTGGACGGTTTTTATGTCGTTGGAAAGCTTACTCGACGAGCTTTCAAAACGGATCAGTAAATTTCTGATTCTGAGGCCGTCTGGTGCCCCGAAAGTGTGCCGGAAGCCTTCGACCGCCGTTTCTCGATCTCGGTGGTCGGTCTTTTGAAATCGCGTGGTGTGGATAAAACGCACGTAACTCCCTCGTTACACGTCGGATTGGGTCGATTTTGTGTTCGTTGGAAAGGCGAGTCAGTGCTCTTCGAAATCCTTGAGGAAGCGTCGCATTCGGTGGCCGTTTGGGCCTCCAAAAGTGGGGCGAGAGTAAATGGTGTGGAATTTTTCTGACGTGCCCTGTTCCCTGGAAAACGCTCATAACTCCCTCACCGGAGGTCGGATCTGGACGGTTTATACGTCGTTGGAAAGCTTACTCGATGGGCTTTCAAAAAGGATTAGGAAATTTCTGATTCCGAGGCCGTCTAGTGCCCCGAAAGCGCGCAGGAAGCCTTTGACCGCCGTTTCTCGATCTCGGTGGTCAGTCTTTTAAAATCGCGTGGTGCGGATAAAACGCACATAACTCCCTCGTTACACGTCGAATTGGGTCGATTTTGGGTTCGTTGGAAAGGCGAGTCAGTGCTCTTCGAAATCCTTTAGGTAGCGTCGCATTCCGAGGCCGTTTGGGCCTCCAAAAGTGGGACGAGAGTAAATGGTGTGGAATTTTTCCGACGTGCCCTGTTCCCGGGAAAATGCTCATAACTCCCTCACCGGAGGTCGGATCTGGACGGTTTTTACGTCGTTGGAAAGCTTACTTGATGGGCTTTCAAAATCGATCAGGAAATTTCTGATTCTGAGGCCGTCTGGTGCCCCGAAAGCGCGCCAGAAGCCTTCGACCGCCGTTTCTCGATCTCGGTGGTCGGTCTTTCGAAATCGCGTGGTGCGGAAAAAACGCACGTAACTCCCTCGTTACACGTCGGATTGGGTCGATTTTGGGTTCGTTGGAAAGGCGAGTCAGTGCTCTTCGAAATCCTTCAGGAAGCGTCACATTCCGAGGCCGTTTGGGCCTCCAAAAGTGGGGCGAGAGTAAATGGTGCGGAATTTTTCTGACGTGCCCTGTTCGCGGGAAAATGCTCATAACTCCCTCACCGGAGGTCGAATCTGGACTGTTTTTACGTCGTTGGAAAGCTTACTCGACGAGCTTTCAAATCGGATCAGGAAATTTCTGATTCCGAGGCCCTCTGGTGCCCCGAAAGTGCGCCGGAAGCCTTGGACCGCCGTTTCTCGATCTCGGTGGTCGGTCTTTTGAAATCGCGTGGTGCGGATAAAACGCACGTAACTCCCTCGTTACACGTCGGATTGGGTCGATTTTGGGTTCGTTGGAAAGGCGAGTCAGTACTCTTCGAAATCCTTGAGCAAGCGTCGCATTCTGAGGCCGTTTGGGCCTCCAAAAGTGGGGCGAGAGTAAATGGTGTGGAATTTTTCCGACGTGCCCTGTTCCCGGGAAAACGCTCATAACTCCCTCACCGGAGGTCGGATTGGACGGTTTATACGTCGTTGGAAAGCTTACTCGATGGGCTTTCAAAAAGGATTAGGAAATTTCTGATCCGAGGCCGTCTAGTGCCCCGAAAGCGCGCCGGAAGCCTTTGACCGCCGTTTCTCGATCTCGGTGGTCGGTCTTTTGAAATCGCGTGGTGCGGATAAAACGCACGTAACTCCCTCGTTACACGTCGGATTGGGTCGATTTTGGGTTCGTTGGAAAGGCGAGTCAGTGCTCTTCGAAATCCTTTAGGAAGCGTCGCATTCCGAGGCCGTTTGGGCCTCCAAAAGTGGGGCGAGAGTAAATGGTGTGGAATTTTTCCGACGTACCCTGTTCCCGGGAAAATGCTCATAACTCCCTCACCGGAGGTCGGATCTGGACGGTTTTTATGTCGTTGGAAAGCTTACTCGATGGGCTTTCAAAACGGATCAGGAAATTTCTGATTCTGAGGCCGTCTGGTGCCCCGAAAGCGCACCGGAAGCCTTCGACCGCCGTTTCTCGATCTCGGTGGTCGGTCTTTTGAAATCGCGTGGTGCGGATAAAACGCACGTAACTCCCTCGTTACACGTCGGATTGGGTCGATTTTGGGTTCGTTGGAAAGGCGAGTCAGTGCTCTTGGAAATCCTTGAGGAAGCGTCGCATTCCGAGGCCGTTTGGGCCTCCAAAAGTGGGGCGAGAGTAAATGGTGCGGAATTTTTCTGACGTGCCCTGTTCCCGGGAAAATGCTCATAACTCCCTCACCGGAGGTCGGATCTGGACGGTTTTTACGTCGTTGGAAAGCTTACTCGACGGGTTTTCAAAACGGATGAGGAAATTTCTGATTCCGAGGCCGTCTGGTGCCCCAAAAGCACGGCGGAAGCCTTCGACCGCCGTTTCTCGATCTCGGTGGTCGGTCTTTTGAAATCGCGTGGTGCGGATAAAATGCACGTAACTCCCTCGTTACACGTCGGATTGGGTCGATTTTGGGTTCGTTGGAAAGGCGAGTCAGTGCTCTTCGAAATCCTTCAGGAAGCGTCGCGTTCCGAGGCCGTTTGGGCCTCCGAAAGTGGGGCGAGAGTAAATGGTGCGGAATTTTTCCGACGTGCCCTGTTCCCAGGAAAACACTCATAACTCCCTCACCGGAGGTCGGATCTGGACGGTTTTTACGTCGTTAGAAAGCTTACTCGATGGGCTTTCAAAACGGTTTAGGAAATTTCTGATTCCGAGGCCGTCTCGTGCCCCGAAAGTGCGCTGGAATCCTTTGACCGCCGTTTCTCGATCTCGGTGGTCGGTCTTTTAAAATCGCGTGGTGCAGATAAAACGCACGTAACTCCCTCGTTACACGTCGGATTGGGTCGATTTTAGGTTCGTTGGAAAGGCGAGTCAGTGCTCTTCGAAATCCTTCAGGAAGCGTCGCATTCTGAGGCCGTTTGGGCCTCCAAAAGTGGGGCGAGAGTAAATCTTGTGGAATTTTTCTGACGTGCCCTGTTCCCAGGAAAACGCTCATAACTCCCTCACCGGAGGTCGGATCTAGACGGTTTTTACGTCGTTGGAAAGCTTACTCGACGGGCTTTCAAAACGGATCAGGAAATTTCTGATTCCGAGGCCGTCTGGTGCCCCGAAAGTACACTGGAAGCCTTCGACCGCCGTTTCTCGATCTCGGTGGTCGGTCTTTTGAAATCGTGTGGTGCGGATAAAACGCACGTAACTCCCTTGTTACACGTCGGATTGGGTCGATTTTGGGTTCGTTGGAAAGGCGAGTCAGTGCTCTTCGAAATCCTTGAGGAAGCGTCGCATTCCGAGGCCGTTTGGGCCTCCAGAAGTGGGGCGAGAGTAAATGGTGCGGAATTTTTCTGACGTGCCCTGTTCCCGGGAAAATGCTCATAACTCCCTCACCGGAGGTCGAATCTAGACTGTTTTTACGTCGTTGGAAAGCTTACTCGATGGGCTTTCAAAACGGATCAGGAAATTTCTGATTCCGAGGCTGTCTGGTGCCCCAAAAGCGCACCGAAATCCTTTGACCGCCTTTTCTCGATCTCGGTGGTCGGTCTTTTGAAATCGCGTGGTGCGGATAAAACGCACGTAACTCCCTCGTTACACGTCGGATTGGGTCGATTTTGGGTTCGTTGGAAAGGCGAGTCAGTGCTCTTCGAAATCCTTGAGGAAGCGTCGCATTCCGAGGCTGTTTGGGCCTCCAAAAGTGGGGCGAGAGTAAATGGTGCAGAATTTTTCTGACGTGCCCTGTTCCCGGGAAAATGCTCATAACTCCCTCACCGGAGGTCGAATCTGGACTGTTTTTACGTCGTTGGAAAGCTTACTCGATGGGCTTTCAAAACGGATCAGGAAATTTCTGATTCCGAGGCCGTCTGGTGCCCCAAAAGCGCACCGAAATCCTTTGACCGCCTTTTCTCGATCTCGGTGGTCGGTCTTTTGAAATCGCGTGGTGCGGATAAAACGCACGTAACTCCCTCGTCACACGTCGGATTGGGTCGATTTTGGGTTCGTTGGAAAGGCGAGTCAGTGCTCTTCGAAATCCTTGAGGAAGCGTCGCATTCCGAGGCCGTTTGGGCCTCCAAAAGTGGGGCGAGAGTAAATGGTGCGGAATTTTTCTGACGTGCCCTGTTCCCGGGAAAATGCTCATAACTCCCTCACCGGAGGTCGAATCTGGACTGTTTTTACGTCGTTGGAAAGCTTACTCGATGGGCTTTCAAAATGGATCAGGAAATTTCTGATTCCGAGGCCGTCTGGTGCCCCAAAAGCGCACCGAAATCCTTTGACCGCCTTTTCTCGATCTCGGTGGTCGGTCTTTTGAAATCGCGTGGTGCGGATAAAACGCACGTAACTCCCTCGTTACACGTCGGATTGGGTCGATTTTGGGTTCGTTGGAAAGGCGAGTCAGTGCTCTTCGAAATCCTTGAGGAAGCGTCGCATTCGGAGGCCGTTTGGGCCTCCAAAAGTGGGGCGAGAGTAAATGGTGCGGAATTTTTCTGACGTGCCCTGTTCCCGGGAAAATGCTCATAACTCCCTCACCGGAGGTCGAATCTGGACTGTTTTTACGTCGTTGGAAAGCTTACTCGATGGGCTTTCAAAATGGATCAGGAAATTTCTGATTCTGAGGCCGTCTGGTGCCCCGAAAGTGCGCCGGAAGCCTTCGACCGCCATTTCTCGATCTCGGTGGTCGGTCTTTTGAAATCGCGTGGTGCGGATAAAACGCACGTAACTCCCTCGTTACACGTCGGATTGGGTCAATTTTGGGTTCGTTGGAAAGGCGAGTCAGTGCTCTTGGAAATCCTTCAGGAAGCGTCGCATTCCGAGGCCGTTTGGGCCTCCAAAAGTGGGGCGAGAGTAAATGGTGTGGAATTTTTCCGACGTGCCCTGTTCCCGGGAAAACGCTCATAACTCCCTCACCGGAGGTCGGATCTGGACGGTTTATACGTCGTTGGAAAGCTTACTCGATGGGCTTTCAAAAAGGATTAGGAAATTTCTGATTCCGAGGCTGTCTAGTGCCCCGAAAGCGCACCGGAAGCCTTTGACCGCCGTTTCTCGATCTCGGTGGTCGGTCTTTTGAAATCGCGTGGTGCGGATAAAACGCACGTAACTCCCTCGTTACACGTCGGATTGGGTCAATTTTGGGTTCGTTGGAAAGGCGAGTCAGTGCTCTTCGAAATCCTTGAGGAAGCGTCGCATTCGGAGGCCGTTTGGGCCTCCAAAAGTGGGGCGAGAGTAAATGGTGTGGAATTTTTCTGACGTGCCCTGTTCCCAGGAAAACGCTCATAACTCCCTCACCGGAGGTCGGATCTGGACGGTTTTTACGTCGTTGGAAAGCTTACTCGACGGGCTTTCAAAACGGATCAGGAAATTTCTGATTCCGAGGCCGTCTGGTGTCCCGAAAGTACACTGGAAGCCTTCGACCGCCGTTTCTCGATCTCGGTGGTCGGTCTTTTGAAATCGTGTGGTGCGGATAAAACGCACGTAACTCCCTTGTTACACGTCGGATTGGGTCGATTTTGGGTTCGTTGGAAAGGCGAGTCAGTGCTCTTCGAAATCCTTCAGGAAGCGTCGCGTTCCGAGGCCGTTTGGGCCTCCAAAAGTGGGGCGAGAGTAAATGGTGCGGAATTTTTCCGACGTGCCCTGTTCCCAGGAAAACACTCATAACTCCCTCACCGGAGGTCGGATCTGGACGGTTTTTACGTCGTTAGAAAGCTTACTCGATGGGCTTTCAAAACGGTTTAGGAAATTTCTGATTCCGAGGCCGTCTCGTGCCCCGAAAGTGCGCTGGAATCCTTTGACCGCCGTTTCTCGATCTCGGTGGTCGGTCTTTTGAAATCGCGTGGTGCAGATAAAACGCACGTAACTCCCTCGTTACACGTCGGATTGGGTCGATTTTGGGTTCGTTGGAAAGGCGAGTCAGTGCTCTTGGAAATCCTTCAGGAAGCGTCGCATTCCGAGGCCGTTTGGGCCTCCAAAAGTGGGGCGAGAGTAAATGGTGTGGAATTTTTCCGACGTGCCCTGTTCCCGGGAAAACGCTCATAACTCCCTCACCGGAGGTCGGATCTGGACGGTTTATACGTCGTTGGAAAGCTTACTCGATGGGCTTTCAAAAAGGATTAGGAAATTTCTGATTCCGAGGCCGTCTAGTGCCCCGAAAGTGCGCAGGAAGCCTTCGACCGCCGTTTCTCGATCTCGGTGGTCGGTCTTTTGAAATCGCGTGGTGCGGATAAAACGCACGTAACTCCCTCGTTACACGTCGGATTGGGTCAATTTTGGGTTCGTTGGAAAGACGAGTCAGTGCTCTTCGAAATCCTTGAGGAAGCGTCGCATTCGGAGGCCGTTTGGGCCTCCAAAAGTGGGGCGAGAGTAAATGGTGTGGAATTTTTCCGACGTGCCCTGTTCCCAGGAAAACGCTCATAACTCCCTCACCGGAGGTCGGATCTGGACGGTTTTTACGTCGTTGGAAAGCTTACTCGACGAGCTTTCAAATCGGATCAGGAAATTTCTGATTCTGAGGCCGTCTGGTGCCCCGAAAGTGCACCGGAAGCCTTCGACCGCCGTTTCTCGATCTCGGTGGTCGGTCTTTGGAAATCGCGTGGTGCGGATAAAACGCACGTAACTCCCTCGTTACACGTCGGATTGGGTCGATTTTGGGTTCGTTGGAAAGGCGAGTCAGTGCTCTTGGAAATCCTTTGGGAAGCGTCGCATTCCGAGGCCGTTTGGGCCTCCAAAGTGGGGCGAGAGTAAATGGTGCGGAATTTTTCCGACGTGCCCTGTTCCCGGGAAAACGCTCATAACTCCCTCACCGGAGGTCGGATCTGGACGGTTTATACGTCGTTGGAAAGCTTACTCGATGGGCTTTCAAAAAGGATTAGGAAATTTCTAATTCCGAGGCCGTCTAGTGCCCCGAAAGTGTACCGGAAGCCTTTGACCGCCGTTTCTCGATCTCGGTGGTCGGTCTTTTGAAATCGCGTGGTGCGGATAAAACGCACGTAACTCCCTCGTTACACGTCGGATTGGGTCGATTTTGGGTTCGTTGGAAAGGCGAGTCAGTGCTCTTCGAAATCCTTTAGGAAGCGTCGCATTCTGAGGCCATTTGGGCCTCCAAAAGTGGGGCGAGAGTAAATGGTGTGGAATTTTTCCGACGTGCCCTGTTCCCGGGAAAATGCTCATAACTCCCTCACCGGAGGTCGGATCTGGACGGTTTTTACGTCGTTGGAAAGCTTACTCGACGAGCTTTCAAAACGGATCAGGAAATTTCTGATTCTGAGGCCGTATGGTGCCCCGAAAGTGTGCCGGAAGCCTTCGACCGCCGTTTCTCGATCTCGGTGGTCGGTCTTTTGAAATCGCGTGGTGCGGATAAAACGCACGTAACTCCCTCGTTACACGTCGGATTGGGTCGATTTTGGGTTCGTTGGAAAGGCGAGTCAGTGCTCTTGGAAATCCTTTAGGAAGCGTCGCATTCCGAGGCCGTTTGGGCCTCCAAAAGTGGGGCGAGAGTAAATGGTGCGGAATTTTTCTGACGTGCCCTGTTCCCGGGAAAATGCTCATAACTCCCTCACCGGAGGTCGAATCTGGACTGTTTTTACGTCGTTGGAAAGCTTACTCGATGGGCTTTCAAAATGGATCAGGAAATTTCTGATTCCGAGGCCGTCTGGTGCCCCAAAAGTGCACCGAAATCCTTTGACCGCCATTTCTCGATCTCGGTGGTCGGTCTTTTGAAATCGCGTGGTGCGGATAAAACGTACGTAACTCCCTCGTTACACTTCAGATTGGGTCGATTTTGGGTTCGTTGGAAAGGCGAGTCAGTGCTCTTCGAAATCCTTTAGGAAGCGTCGCATTCCGCGGCCGTTTGGGCCTCCAAAAGTGGGGCGAGAGTAAATGGTGCGGAATTTTTCCGACGTGCCCTATTCCCGGGAAAACGCTCATAACTCCCTCACCGGAGGTCGGATCTGGACGGTTTTTACGTCGTTGGAAAGCTTACTCGACGGGCTTTCAAAACGGATGAGGAAATTTCTGATTCCGAGGCCATCTGGTGCCCCGAAAGTGCGCCGGAAGCATTTGACCGCCGTTTCTCGATCTCGGTGGTCGGTCTTTTGAAATCGCGTGGTGCGGATAAAACGCACGTAACTCCCTCGTTACACGTCGGATTGGGTCGATTTTGGGTTCGTTTGAAAGGCGAGTCAGTGCTCTTCGAAATCCTTCTGGAAGCGTCGCATTCCGAGGCCGTTTGGGCCTCCAAAAGTGGGGCGAGAGTAAATGGTGTAGAATTTTTCCGACATGCCCTGTTCCCGGGAAAACGCTCATAACTCCCTCACCGGAGGTCGGATCTGGACGGTTTATACGTCGTTGGAAAGCTTACTCGATGGGCTTTCAAAAAGGATTAGGAAATTTCTGATTCCGAGGCCGTCTAGTGCCCCGAAAGCGCACCGGAAGCCTTTGACCGCCGTTTCTCGATCTCGGTGGTCGGTCTTTTGAAATCGCGTGGTGCGGATAAAACGCACGTAACTCCCTCGTTACACGTCGGATTGGGTCGATTTTGGGTTCGTTGGAAAGGCGAGTCAGTGCTCTTCGAAATCCTTGAGGAAGCGTCGCATTCGGAGGCCGTTTGGGCCTCCAAAAGTGGGGCGAGAGTAAATGGTGCGGAATTTTTCCGACGTGCCCTGTTCCCAGGAAAACGCTCATAACTCCCTCACCGGAGGTCGGATCTGGACGGTTTTTACGTCGTTGGAAAGCTTACTCGACGAGCTTTCAAATCGGATCAGGAAATTTCTGATTCTGAGGCCGTCTGTTGCCCCGAAAGTGCGCCGGAAGCCTTCGACCGCCGTTTCTCAATCTCGGTGGTCGGTCTTTTGAAATCGCGTGGTGCGGATAAAACGCACGTAACTCCCTCGTTACACGTCGGATTGGGTCGATTTTGGGTTCGTTGGAAAGGCGAGTCAGTGCTCTTGGAAATCCTTGAGGAAGCGTCGCATTCCGAGGCTGTTTGGGCCTCCAAAAGTGGGGCGAGAGTAAATGGTGCGGAATTTTTCCGACGTGTCCTGTTCCCGGGAAAACGCTCATAACTCCCTCACCGGAGGTCGGATCTGGACGGTTTTTACGTCGTTGGAAAGCTTACTCGACGAGCTTTCAAATCGGATTAGGAAATTTCTGATTCTGAGGCCGTCTGGTGCCCCGAAAGTGCACCGGAAGCCTTTGACCTCCGTTTCTCAATCTCGGTGGTCGGTCTTTTGAAATCGCGTGGTGCGGATAAAACGCACGTAACTCCCTCGTTACACGTCGGATTGGGTCGATTTTGGGTTCGTTGGAAAGGCGAGTCAGTGCTCTTCGAAATCCTTCAGGAAGCGTCGCATTCCAAGGCCGTTTGGGCCTCCAAAAGTGGGACGAGAGTAAATGGTGCGGAATTTTTCTGACGTGCCCTGTTCCCGGGAAAATGCTCATAACTCCCTCACCGGAGGTCGGATCTGGACGGTTTTTACGTCGTTGGAAAGCTTACTCGACGGGTTTTCAAAACGGATCAGGAAATTTCTGATTCCGAGGCCGTCTGGTGCCCCAAAAGCACGGCGGAAGCCTTCGACCGCCGTTTCTCGATCTCGGTGGTCGGTCTTTTGAAATCGCGTGGTGCGGATAAAACGCACGTAACTCCCTCGTTACACGTCGGATTGGGTCGATTTTGGGTTCGTTGGAAAGGCGAGTCAGTGCTCTTCGAAATCCTTGAGGAAGCGTCGCATTCGGAGGCCGTTTGGGCCTCCAAAAGTGGGGCGAGAGTAAATGGTGTGGAATTTTTCCGACGTGCCCTGTTCCCAGGAAAACGCTCATAACTCCCTCACCGGAGGTTGGATCTGGACGGTTTTTACGTCGTTGAAAAGCTTACTCGACGAGATTTCAAATCGGATCAGGAAATTTCTGATTCTGAGGCCGTCTGGTGCCCCGAAAGTGCACCGGAAGCCTTCCACCGCCGTTTCTCGATCTCGGTGGTCGGTCTTTTGAAATCGCGTGGTGCGGATAAAACGCACGTAACTCCCTCGTTACACGTCGGATTGGGTCGATTTTGGGTTCGTTGGAAAGGCGAGTCAGTGCTCTTGGAAATCCTTTAGGAAGCGTCGCATTCCGAGGCCGTTTGGGCCTCCAAAAGTGGGGCGAGAGTAAATGGTGCGGAATTTTTCTGACGTGCCCTGTTCCCGGGAAAATGCTCATAACTCCCTCACCGGAGGTCGGATCTGGACGGTTTTTACGTCGTTGGAAAGCTTACTCGATGGGCTTTCAAAACCAATGAGGAAATTTCTGATTCCGAGGCCGTCTGGTGCCCCAAAAGTGCACCGAAATCCTTTGACCGCCATTTCTCGATCTCGGTGGTCGGTCTTTTGAAATCGCGTGGTACGGATAAAACGTACGTAACTCCCTCGTTACACTTCGGATTGGGTCGATTTTGGGTTCGTTGGAAAGGCGAGTCAGTGCTCTTCGAAATCCTTAAGGAAGCGTCGCATTCCGAGGCCGTTTGGACCTCCAAAAGTGGGGCGAGAGTAAATGGTGTGGAATTTTTCCGACGTGCCCTCCTCCCGGGAAAATGCTCATAACTCCCTCACCGGAGGTCGGATCTGGACGGTTTTTATGTCGTTGGAAAGTTTACTCGACGAGCTTTCAAAACGGATCAGGTAATTTCTGATTCTGAGGCCGTCTGGTGCCCCGAAAGTGCGCCGGAAGCCTTCGACCGCCGTTTCTCGATCTCGGTGGTCGGTCTTTTGAAATCGCGTGGTGCGGATAAAACGCACGTAACTCCCTCGTTACACGTCGGATTGGGTCGATTTTGGGTTCGTTGGAAAGGCGAGTCAGTGCTCTTGGAAATCCTTGAGGAAGCGTCGCATTCCGAGGCCGTTTGGGCCTCCAAAAGTGGGGCGAGAGTAAATGGTGCGGAATTTTTCCGACGTGCCCTGTTCCCGGGAAAATGCTCATAACTCCCTCACCGGAGGTCGGATCTGGACGGTTTTTACGTCGTTGGAAAGCTTACTCGACGAGCTTTCAAATCGGATCAGGAAATTTCTGATTCTGAGGCCGTCTGGTGCCCCGAAAGTGCGCTGGAAGCCTTCGACCGCCGTTTCTCGATCTCGGTGGTCGGTCTTTTGAAATCGCGTGGTGCGGATAAAACGCACGTAACTCCCTCGTTACACGTCGGATTGGGTCGATTTTGGGTTCGTTGGAAAGGCGAGTCAGTGCTCTTCGAAATCCTTCAGGAAGCATCGCATTCCGAGGCCGTTTGGGCCTCCAAAAGTGGGACGAGAGTAAATGGTGCGGAATTTTTCCGACGTGCCCTGTTCCCGGGAAAATGCTCATAACTCCCTCACCGGAGGTCGGATCTGGACGGTTTTTACGTCGTTGGAAAGCTTACTCGACGAGCTTTCAAATAGGATTAGGAAATTTCTGATTCTGAGGCCGTCTGGTGCCCTGAAAGTGCACCGGAAGCCTTTGACCTCCGTTTCTCAATCTCGGTGGTCGGTCTTTTGATATCGCGTGGTGCGGATAAAACGCACGTAACTCCCTCGTTACACGTCGGATTGGGTCAATTTTGGGTTCGTTGGAAAGGCGAGTCAGTGCTCTTCGAAATCCTTCAGGAAGCGTCACATTCCGAGGCCGTTTGGGCCTCCAAAAGTGGGGCGAGAGTAAATGGTGCGGAATTTTTCCGACGTGCCCTGTTCCCGGGAAAACGCTCATAACTCCCTCACCGGAGGTCGGATCTGGACGGTTTATACGTCGTTGGAAAGCTTACTCGATGGGATTTCAAAAAGGATTAGGAAATTTCTGATTCCGAGGCCGTCTAGTGCCCCGAAAGTGCACCGGAAGCCTTTGACCGCCGTTTCTCGATCTCGGTGGTCGGTCTTTTGAAATCGCGTGGTGCGGATAAAACGCACGTAACTCCCTCGTTACACGTCGGATTGGGTCGATTTTAGGTTCGTTGGAAAGGCGAGTCAGTGCTCTTCGAAATCCTTGAGGAAGCGTCGCATTCGGAGGCCGTTTGGGCCTCCAAAAGTGGGGCGAGAGTAAATGGTGTGGAATTTTTCCGACGTGCCCTGTTCCCAGGAAAACGCTTATAACTCCCTCACCGGAGGTTGGATCTGGACGGTTTTTACGTCGTTGGAAAGCTTACTCGACGAGATTTCAAATCGGATCAGGAAATTTCTAATTCTGAGGCCGTCTGGTGCCCCGAAAGTGCACCGGAAGCCTTCGACCGCCGTTTCTCGATCTCGGTGGTCGGTCTTTTGAAATCGCGTGGTGCGGATAAAACGCACGTAACTCCCTCGTTACACGTCGGATTGGGTCGATTTTGGGTTCGTTGGAAAGGCGAGTCAGTGCTCTTGGAAATCCTTTAGGAAGCGTCGCATTCCGAGGCCGTTTGGGCCTCCAAAAGTGGGGCGAGAGTAAATGGTGCGGAATTTTTCCGACGTGCCCTGTTCCCGGGAAAACGCTCATAACTCCCTCACCGGAGGTCGGATTGGACGGTTTATACGTCGTTGGAAAGCTTACTCGATGGGCTTTCAAAAAGGATTAGGAAATTTCTGATTCCGAGGCCGTCTAGTGCCCCGAAAGCGCGCCGGAAGCCTTTGACCGCCGTTTCTCGATCTCGGTGGTCGGTCTTTTGAAATCGCGTGGTGCGGATAAAACGCACGTAACTCCCTCGTTACACGTCGGATTGGGTCGATTTTGGGTTCGTTGGAAAGGCGAGTCAGTGCTCTTCGAAATCCTTCAGGAAGCGTCGCATTCCGAGGCCGTTTGGGCCTCCAAAAGTGGGACGAGAGTAAATGGTGCGGAATTTTTCCGACGTGCCCTGTTCCCGGGAAAACGCTCATAACTCCCTCACCGGAGGTCGGATTGGACGGTTTATACGTCGTTGGAAAGCTTACTCGATGGGCTTTCAAAAAGGATTAGGAAATTTCTGATTCCGAGGCCGTCTAGTGCCCCGAAAGCGCGCCGGAAGCCTTTGACCGCCGTTTCTCGATCTCGGTGGTCGGTCTTTTGAAATCGCGTGGTGCGGATAAAACGCACGTAACTCCCTCGTTACACGTCGGATTGGGTCGATTTTGGGTTCGTTGGAAAGGCGAGTCAGTGCTCTTCGAAATCCTTCAGGAAGCGTCGCATTCCGAGGCCGTTTGGGCCTCCAAAAGTGGGACGAGAGTAAATGGTGCGGAATTTTTCCGACGTGCCCTGTTCCCGGGAAAACGCTCATAACTCCCTCACCGGAGGTCGGATCTGGACGGTTTATACGTCGTTGGAAAGCTTACTCGATGGGCTTTCAAAAAGGATTAGGAAATTTCTGATTCCGAGGCCGTCTCGTGCCCCGAAAGTGCACCGGAAGCCTTTGACCGCCGTTTCTCGATCTCGGTGGTCGGTCTTTTGAAATCGCGTGGTGCGGATAAAACGCACGTAACTCCCTCGTTACACGTCGGATTGGGTCGATTTTGGGTTCGTTGGAAAGGCGAGTCAGTGCTCTTCGAAATCCTTTTGGAAGCGTCGCATTCCGAGGCCATTTGGGCCTCCAAAAGTGGGGCGAGAGTAAATGGTGTGGAATTTTTCCGACGTGCCCTGTTCCCGGGAAAATGCTCATAACTCCCTCACCGGAGGTCGGATCTGGACGGTTTTTACGTCGTTGGAAAGCTTACTCGACGAGCTTTCAAAACGGATCAGGAAATTTCTGATTCTGAGGCCGTCTGGTACCCCGAAAGTGCGCAGGAAGCCTTCGACCGCCGTTTCTCGATCTCGGTGATCGGTCTTTTGAAATCGCGTGGTGCGGATAAAACGCACGTAACTCCCTCGTTACACGTCGGATTGGGTCGATTTTGGGTTCGTTGGAAAGGCGAGTCAGTGCTCTTGGAAATCCTTTAGGAAGCGTCGCATTCCGAGGCCGTTTGGGCCTCCAAAAGTGTGGCGAGAGTAAATGGTGCGGAATTTTTCTTACGTGCCCTGTTCCCGGGAAAATGCTCATAACTCCCTCACCGGAGGTCGAATCTGGACTGTTTTTACGTCGTTGGAAAGCTTACTCGATGGGCTTTCAAAACGGATCAGGAAATTTCTGATTCCGAGGCCGTCTGGTGCCCCAAAAGTGCACCGAAATCCTTTGACCGCCGTTTCTCGATCTCGGTGGTCGGTCTTTTGAAATCGCGTGGTGCGGATAAAACGCACGTAACTCCCTCGTTACACGTCGGATTGGGTCGATTTTGGGTTCGTTGGAAAGGCGAGTCAGTGCTCTTCGAAATCCTTTAGGAAGCGTCGCATTCCGAGGCCATTTGGGCCTCCAAAAGTGGGGCAAGAGTAAATGGTGTGGAATTTTTCCGACGTGCCCTGTTCCCGGGAAAATGCTCATAACTCCCTCACCGGAAGTCGGATCTGGACGGTTTTTACGTCGTTGGAAAGCTTACTCGACGAGCTTTCAAAACGGATCAGGAAATTTCTGATTCTGAGGCCGTCTGGTGCCCCGAAAGTGCACCGGAAGGCTTCGACCGCCGTTTCTCGATCTCGGTGGTCGGTCTTTTGAAATCGCGTGGTGCGGATAAAACGCACGTAACTCCCTCGTTACACGTCGGATTGGGTCGATTTTGGGTTCGTTGGAAAGGCGAGTCAGTGCTCTTGGAAATCCTTGAGGAAGCGTCGCATTCCGAGGCCGTTTGGGCCTCCAAAAGTGGGGCGAGAATAAATGGTGTGGAATTTTTCTGACGTGCCCTGTTCCCGGGAAAATGCTCATAACTCCCTCACCGGAGGTCGAATCTGGACTGTTTTTACGTCGTTGGAAAGCTTACTCGATGGGCTTTCAAAACGGATCAGGAAATTTCTGATTCCGAGGCCGTCTGGTGCCCCAAAAGTGCACCGAAATCCTTTGACCGCCATTTCTCGATCTCGGTGGTCGGTCTTTTGAAATCGCGTGGTGCGGATAAAACGTACGTAACTCCCTCGTTACACGTCGGATTGGGTCGATTTTGGGTTCGTTGGAAAGGCGAGTCAGTGCTCTTGGAAATCCTTGAGGAAGCGTCGCATTCCGAGGCCGTTTGGGCCTCCAAAAGTGGGGCGAGAGTAAATGGTGCGGAATTTTTCCGACGTGCCCTGTTCCCAGGAAAACACTCATAACTCCCTCACCGGAGGTCGGATCTGGACGGTTTTTACGTCGTTGGAAAGCTTACTCGACGGGCTTTCAAAATGAGTCAGGAAATTTCTAATTCTGAGGCCGTCTGGTACCCCAAAAGCGTGCCGGAAGCCTTCGACCACCGTTTCTCGATCTCGGTGGTCGGTCTTTTGAAATCGCGTGGTGCGGATAAAACGCACGTAACTCCCTCGTTACACGTCGGATTGGGTCGATTTTGGGTTCGTTGGAAAGGCGAGTTAGTGCTCTTCGAAATCCTTTAGGAAGCGTCGCATTCCGAGGCCGTTTGGGCCTCCAAAAGTGGGGCGAGAGTAAATGGTGTGGAATTTGTCCGACGTGCCCTGTTCCCGGGAAAATGCTCATAACTCCCTCACCGGAGGTCGGATCTGGACGGTTTTTACGTCGTTGGAAAGCTTACTCGACGAGCTTTCAAATCGGATCAGGAAATTTCTGATTCTGAGGCCGTCTGGTGCCCCGAAAGTGCGCTGGAAGCCTTCGACCGCCGTTTCTCGATCTCGGTGGTCGGTCTTTTGAAATCGCGTGGTGCGGATAAAACGCACGTAACTCCCTCGTTACACGTCGGATTGGGTCGATTTTGGGTTCGTTGGAAAGGCGAGTCAGTGCTCTTGGAAATCCTTAAGGAAGCGTCGCATTCCGAGGCCGTTTGGGCCTCCAAAAGTGGGGCGAGAGTAAATGGTGCGGAATTTTTCTGACGTGCCCTGTTCCCGGGAAAATGCTCATAACTCCCTCACCGGAGGTCGAATCTGGACTGTTTTTACGTCGTTGGAAAGCTTACTCGATGGGCTTTCAAAACGGATCAGGAAATTTCTGATTCCGAGGCCGTCTGGTGCCCCAAAAGCGCACCGAAATCCTTTGACCGCCGTTTCTCGATCTCGGTGGTCGGTCTTTTGAAATCGCGTGGTACGGATAAAACGCACGTAACTCCCTCGTTACACGTCGGATTGGGTTGATTTTGGGTTCGTTGGAAAGGCGAGTCAGTGCTCTTCGAAATCCTTGAGGAAGCGTCGCATTCTGAGGCTGTTTGGGCCTCCAAAAGTGGGACGAGAGTAAATGGTGCGGAATTTTTCCGACGTGCCCTGTTCCCGGGAAAACGCTCATAACTCCCTCACCGGAGGTCGGATCTGGACGGTTTTTACGTCGTTGGAAAGTTTACTCGACGGGTTTTCAAAACGGATGAGGAAATTTCTGATTCCGAGGCCGTCTAGTGCCCCAAAAGCACGGCGGAAGCCTTCGACCGCCGTTTCTCGATCTCGGTGGTCGGTCTTTTGAAATCGCGTGGTGCGGATAAAACGCACGTAACTCCCTCGTTACACGTCGGATTGGGTCGATTTTGGGTTCGTTGGAAAGGCGAGTCAGTGCTCTTCGAAATCCTTGAGCAAGCGTCGCATTCTGAGGCCGTTTGGGCCTCCAAAAGTGGGGCGAGAGTAAATGGTGCGGAATTTTTCCGACGTGCCCTGTTCCCGGGAAAACGCTCATAACTCCCTCACCGGAGGTCGGATTGGACGGTTTATACGTCGTTGGAAAGCTTACTCGATGGGCTTTCAAAAAGGATTAGGAAATTTCTGATTCCGAGGCCGTCTAGTGCCCCGAAAGCGTGCCGAAAGCCTTTGACCGCCGTTTCTCGATCTCGGTGGTCGGTCTTTTGAAATCGCGTGGTGCGGATAAAACGCACGTAACTCCCTCGTTACACGTCGGATTGGGTCGATTTTGGGTTCGTTGGAAAGGCGAGTCAGTGATCTTGGAAATCCTTTAGAAAGCGTCGCATTCCGAGGCCGTTTGGGCCTCCAAAAGTGGGGCGAGAGTAAATGGTGCGGAATTTTTCTGACGTGCCCTGTTCCCGGGAAAATGCTCATAACTCCCTCACCGGAGGTCGAATCTGGACTGTTTTTACGTCGTTGGAAAGCTTACTCGATGGGCTTTCAAAACGGATCAGGAAATTTCTGATTCCGAGGCCGTATGGTGCCCCAAAAGCGCACCGAAATCCTTCGACCGCCGTTTCTCGATCTCGGTGGTCGGTCTTTTGAAATCGCGTGGTGCGGATAAAATGCACGTAACTCCCTCGTTACACGTCGGATTGGGTCGATTTTGGGTTCGTTGGAAAGGCGAGTCAGTGCTCTTGGAAATCCTTGAGGAAGCGTCGCATTCCGAGGCCGTTTGGGCCTCCAAAAGTGGGGCGAGAGTAAATGGTGCGAATTTTTCTGACGTGCCCTGTTCCCGGGAAAATGCTCATAACTCCCTCACCGGAGGTCGAATCTGGACTGTTTTTACGTCGTTGGAAAGCTTACTCGATGGGCTTTCAAAACGGATCAGGAAATTTCTGATTCTGAGGCCGTATGGTGCCACAAAAGCGCACCGAAATCCTTCGACCGCCGTTTCTCGATCTCGGTGGTCGGTCTTTTGAAATCGCGTGGTGCGGATAAAATGCACGTAACTCCCTCGTTACACGTCGGATTGGGTCGATTTTGGGTTCGTTGGAAAGGCGAGTCAGTGCTCTTCGAAATCCTTCAGGAAGCGTCGCGTTCCGAGGCCGTTTGGGCCTCTAAAAGTGGGGCGAGAGTAAATGGTGCGGAATTTTTCCGACGTGCCCTGTTCCCAGGAAAACACTCATAACTCCCTCACCGGAGGTCGGATCTAGACATTTTTTACGTCGTTGGAAAGCTTACTCGACGGGCTTTCAAAATGAATCAGGAAATTTCTAATTCTGAGGTCGTCTGGTACCCCAAAAGCATGCCGGAAGCCTTCGACCGCCGTTTCTCGATCTCGGTGGTCGGTCTTTCGAAATCGCGTGGTGCGGATAAAACGCACGTAACTCCCTCGTTACACGTCGGATTGGGTCGATTTTGGGATCGTTGGAAAGGCGAGTCAGTGCTCTTCGAAATCGGAAGCGTCGCATTCTGAGGCCGTATGGGCCTCCAAAAGTGGGGCGAGAGTAAATGGTGCAGAATTTTTCCGACGTGCCCTGTTCCCGGGAAAACGCTCATAACTCCCTCACCGGAGGTCGGATCTGGACGGTTTATACGTCGTTGGAAATCTTACTCGATGGGCTTTCAAAAAGGATTAGGAAATTTCTGATTCCGAGGCCGTCTAGTGCCCCGAAAGCGCGCCGGAAGCCTTTGACCGCCGTTTCTCGATCTCGGTGGTCGGTCTTTTGAAATCGCGTGGTGCGGATAAAACGCACGTAACTCCCTCGTTACACGTCGGATTGGGTCGATTTTGGGTTCGTTGGAAAGGCGAGTCAGTGCTCTTCGAAATCCTTTAGGAAGCGTCGCATTCCGAGGCCGTTTGGGCCTCCAAAAGTGGGGCGAGAGTAAATGGTGTGGAATTTTTCCGACGTGCCCTGTTCCCGGGAAAATGCTCATAACTCCCTCACCGGAGGTCGGATCTGGACGGTTTTTACGTCGTTGGAAAGCTTACTCGACGAGCTTTCAAATCGGATCAGGAAATTTCTGATTCTGAGGCCGTCTGGTGCCCCGAAAGTGCGCTGGAAGCCTTCGACCGCCGTTTCTCGATCTCGGTGGTCGGTCTTTTGAAATCGCGTGGTGCGGATAAAACGCACGTAACTCCCTCGTTACACGTCGGATTGGGTCGATTTTGGGTTCGTTGGAAAGGCGAGTCAGTGCTCTTAGAAATCCTTAAGGAAGCGTCGCATTCCGAGGCCGTTTGGGCCTCCAAAAGTGGGGCGAGAGTAAATGGTGCGGAATTTTTCTGACGTGCCCTGTTCCCGGGAAAACGCTCATAACTCCCTCACCGGAGGTCGGATCTGGACGGTTTTTACGTCGTTGGAAAGCTTACTCGATGGGCTTTCAAAACCAATGAGGAAATTTCTGATTCTGAGGCCGTCTGGTGCCCAGAAAGTGCACCGGAAGCCTTTGACTGGCGTTTCTCGATCTCGGTGGTCGGTCTTTCGAAATAGCGTGGTGCGGATAAAACGCACGTAACTCCCTCGTTACACGTCGGATTGGGTCGATTTTGGGTTCGTTGGAAAGACGAGTCAGTGCTCTTCGAAATCCTTGAGGAAGCGTCGCATTCTGAGGCCGTTTGGGCCTTCAAAAGTGGGACGAGAGTAAATGGTGCGGAATTTTTCCGACGTGCCCTGTTCCCAGGAAAACGCTCATAACTCCCTCACCGGAGGTTGGATCTGGACGGTTTTTACGTCGTTGGAAAGCTTACTCGACGGGCTTTCAAAACGGATCAGGAAATTTCTGATTCCGAGGCCGTCTGGTGCCCCTAAAGCGCGCCGGAAGCCTTCGACCGCCGTTTCTCGATCTCGGTGGTCGGTCTTTTGAAATCGCGTGGTGCGGATAAAACGCACGTAACTCCCTCGTTACACGTCGGATTGGGTCGATTTTGGGTTCGTTGGAAAGGCGAGTCAGTGCTCTTCGAAATCCTTTAGGAAGCGTCGCATTCCGAGGCCGTTTGGGCCTCCAAAAGTGGGGCGAGAGTAAATGGTGCGGAATTTTTTTGACGTGCCCTGTTCCCGGGAAAACGCTCATAACTCCCTCACCGGAGGTCGGATCTGGACGCTTTTTACGTCGTTGGAAAGCTTACTCGACGGGCTTTCAAAACGGATCAGGAAATTTCTGATTCCGAGGCCGTCTAGTGCCCCGAAAGTGCACCGGAAGCCTTCGACCTCCGTTTCTCAATCTCGGTGGTTGGTCTTTTGAAATCGCGTGGTGCGGATAAAATGCACGTAACTCCCTTGTTACACGTCGGATTGAGTCGATTTTGGGTTCGTTGGAAAGGCGAGTCAATGATCTTAGAAATCCTTCAGGAAGCGTCGCATTCCGAGGCCGTTTGGGCCTCCAAAAGTGGGACGAGAGTAAATGGTGCGGAATTTTTCTGACGTGCCCTGTTCCCGGGAAAATGCTCATAACTGCCTCACCGGAGGTCGAATCTGGACTGTTTTTACGTCGTTGGAAAGCTTACTCGATGGGCTTTCAAAACGGATCAGGAAATTTCTGATTCCGAGGCCGTCTGGTGCCCCAAAAGCGCACCAAAATCCTTTGACCACCGTTTCTCGATCTCGGTGGTCGGTCTTTTGAAATCGCGTGGTGCGGATAAAACGCACGTAACTCCCTCGTTGCACGTCGGATTGGGTCGATTTTGGGTTCGTTGGAAAGGCGAGTTAGTGCTCTTCGAAATCCTTGAGCAAGAGTCGCATTCTGAGGCCGTTTGGGCCTCCAAAAGTGGGGCGAGAGTAAATGGTGCGGAATTTTTCCGACGTGCCCTGTTCCCGGGAAAACGCTCATAACTCCCTCACCGGAGGTCGGATTGGACGGTTTATACGTCGTTGGAAAGCTTACTCGATGGGCTTTCAAAAAGGATTAGGAAATTTCTGATTCCGAGGCCGTCTAGTGCCCCGAAAGCGCGCCGGAAGCCTTTGACCGCCGTTTCTCGATCTCGGTGGTCGGTCTTTTGAAATCGCGTGGTGCGGATAAAACGCATGTAACTCCCTCGTTACACGTCGGATTGGGTCAATTTTGGGTTCGTTGGAAAGGCGAGTCAGTGCTCTTCGAAATCCTTTAGGAAGCGTCGCATTCCGAGGCCGTTTGGGCCTCCAAAAGTGGGGCGAGAGTAAATGGTGTGGAATTTTTCCGACGTGCCCTGTTCCCGGGAAAATGCTCATAACTCCCTCACCGGAGGTCGGATCTGGACGGTTTTTACGTCGTTGGAAAGCTTACTCGACGGGCTTTCAAAACGGTTCATCAAATTTCTGATTCCGAGGCCGTCTGGTGCCCCAAAAGCGCACCAAAATCCTTTGACCACCGTTTCTCGATCTCGGTGGTCGGTCTTTTGAAATCGCGTGGTGCGGATAAAACGCACGTAACTCCCTCGTTGCACGTCGGATTGGGTCGATTTTGGGTTCGTTGGAAAGGCGAGTCAGTGCTCTTCGAAATCCATGAGCAAGAGTCGCATTCTGAGGCCGTTTGGGCCTCCAAAAGTGGGGCGAGAGTAAATGGTGCGGAATTTTTCCGACTTGCCCTGTTCCCGGGAAAACGCTCATAACTCCCTCACCGGAGGTCGGATTGGACGGTTTATACGTCGTTGGAAAGCTTACTCGATGGGCTTTCAAAAAGGATTAGGAAATTTCTGATTCCGAGGCCGTCTAGTGCCCCGAAAGCGCGCCGGAAGCCTTTGACCGCCGTTTCTCGATCTCGGTGGTCGGTCTTTTGAAATCGCGTGGTGCGGATAAAACGCACGTAACTCCCTCGTTACACGTCGGATTGGGTCAATTTTGGGTTCGTTGGAAAGGCGAGTCAGTGCTCTTCGAAATCCTTGAGGAAGCGTCGCATTCCGAGGCCGTTTGGGCCTTCAAAAGTGGGACGAGAGTAAATGGTGCGGAATTTTTCCGACGTGCCCTGTTCCCAAAAAAATGCTCATAACTCCCTCACTGGAGGTCGAATCTGGACGGTTTTTATGTCGTTGGAAAGCTTACTCGATGGGCTTTCAAAACGGTTTAGGAAATTTCTGATTCTGAGGCCGTCTAGTGCCCCGAAAGTGTGCCGGAAGCCTTTGACCGCTGTTTCTCAATCTCGGTGGTCGGTCTTTTGAAATCGCGTGGTGCGGATAAAACGCAAGTAACTCCCTCGTTACACGTCGGATTGGGTCGATTTTGGGTTCGTTGGAAAGGCGAGTCAGTGCTCTTCGAAATCCTTCAGGAAGCATCGCATTCCGAGGCCGTTTGGGCCTCCAAAAGTGGGGCGAGAGTAAATGGTGTGGAATTTTTCTGACGTGCCCTGTTCCCGGGAAAACGCTCATAACTCCCTCACCGGAGGTTGGATCTGGACAGTTTTTACGTCGTTGGAAAGCTTACTCGATGGGCTTTCAAAACGGATTAGGAAATTTCTGATTCCGAGGCCGTCTGGTGCCCTGAAAGTGCACCGGAATCCTTGGACCGCCGTTTCTCGATCTCGGTGGTCGGTCTTTTGAAATCGCGTGGTGCGGATAAAACGCACGTAACTCCCTCGTTACACTTCGGATTGGGTCAATTTTGGGTTCGTTGGAAAGGCGAGTCAGTGCTCTTCGAAATCCTTCAGGAAACGTCGCATTCTGAGGCCGTTTGCACCTCCAAAAGTGGGGCGAGAGTAAATGGTGCGGAATTTTTCCGACGTGCCCTATTCCCGGGAAAATGCTCATAACTCCCTCACCGGAGGTCGGATCTGGACGGTTTTTACGTCATTGGAAAGCTTACTCGACGGGCTTTCAAAACGGTTCAGGAAATTTCTGATTCCGAGGCCGTATGGTGCCCCGAAAGCGAGCCGGAAACCTTCTACTGCCGTTTCTCGATCTCGGTGGTCGGTCTTTCGAAATCGCGTGGTGCCGATAAAACGCACGTAACTCCCTCGTTACACGTCGGATTGGGTCGATTTTGGGTTCGTTGGAAAGGCGAGTCAGTGCTCTTCGAAATCCTTCAGGAAGCGTCGCATTCTGAGGCCGTTTGGGCCTCCAAAAGTGGGGCGAGAGTAAATGGTGCGGAATTTTTTTGACGTGCCCTATTCCCGGGAAAACGCTCCTAACTCCCTCACCGGAGGTCGGATCTGGACGGTTTTTACGTCGTTGGAAAGCTTACTCGACGGGCTTTCAAAACGGATCAGGAAATTTCTGATTCCGAGGCCGTCTAGTGCCCCGAAAGTGCACCGGAAGCCTTTGACCTCCGTTTCTCAATCTCGGTGGTCGGTCTTTTGAAATCGCGTGGTGCGGATAAAACGCACGTAACTCCCTTGTTACACGTCGGATTGGGTCGATTTTGGGTTCGTTGGAAAGGCGAGTCAATGCTCTTCGAAACCCTTCAGGAAGCGTCGCATTCCGAGGCCGTTTGGGCCTCCAAAAGTGGGGCGAGAGTAAATGGTGTGGAATTTTTTTGACGTGCCCTATTCCCGGGAAAACGCTCATAACTCCCTCACCGGAGGTCAGATCTGGACAGTTTTTACGTCGTTGGAAAGCTTACTCGACGGGCTTTCAAAACGAATAAGGAAATTTCTAATTCTGAGGCCGTCTGGTGCCCCGAAAGTGCACCGGAAGCCTTCGACCGCCGTTTCTCGATCTCGGTGGTCGGTCTTTTGAAATCGCGTGGTGCGGATAAAACGCACGTAACTCCCTCGTTACACGTCGGATTGGGTCGATTTTGGGTACGTTGGAAAGTCGAGTCAGTGCTCTTAAAAATCCCTCAAGAAGCGTCGCATTCCGAGGCCGTTTGGGCCTCCAAAAGTGGGGCGAGAGTAAATGGTGTGGAATTTTTCTGACGTGCCCTGTTCCCGGGAAAATGCTCATAACTCCCTCACCGGAGGTCGGGTCTGGACGGTTTTTATGTCGTTGGAAACCTTACTCGACGGGCTTTCAAAACGGATCAGGAAATTTCTGATTCCGAGGCCGTCTAGTGCCCCGAAAGCGCACCGGAAGCCTTTGACCGCCGTTTCTCGATCTAGGTGGTCGGTCTTTCGAAATCGCGTGGTGCGGATAAAACGCACGTAACTCCCTCGTTACACGTCGGATTGGGTCGATTTTGTGTTCGTTGGAAAGGCGAGTCAGTGCTCTTCAAAATCCTTCAGGAAGCGTCGCATTCCGAGGCCGTTTGGGCCTCCAAAAGTGGGGCGAGAGTAAATGGTGCGGAATTTTTTTGACGTGCCCTATTCCCGGGAAAACGCTCATAACTCCCTCACCGGAGGTCAGATCTGGACGGTTTTTACGTTCTTGGAAAGCTTACTCGACGGGCTTTCAAAACGAATAAGGAAATTTCTAATTCTGAGGCCGTCTGGTGCCCCGAAAGTGTGCTGGAAGCCTTCGACCGCCGTTTCTCGATCTCGGTGGTCGGTCTTTCGAAATTGCGTGGTGCGGATAAAACGCACGTAACTCCCTCGTTATACGTCGGATTGGGTCGATTTTGGGTTCGTTGGAAAGGCGAGTCAGTGCTCTTTGAAATCCTTCAGGAAGCGTCGCATTCCGAGGCCTTTTGGGCCTCCAAAAGTGGAGCGAGAGTAAATGGTGCGGAATTTTTCTGACCTGCCCTGTTCCCGGGAAAACGCTCATAACTCCCTCACCGGAGGTCGGGTCTGGACGGTTTTTATGTCGTTGGAAAGCTTACTCGACGGGCTTTCAAAACCGATCAGGAAATTTTTAATTCCGAGACCGTCTGGTGCCCCGAAAGTGTGCCGGAAGCCTTCGACCGCCGTTTCTCGATCTCGGTGGTCGGTCTTTTGAAATCGCGTGGTGCGGATAAAACGCACGTAACTCCCTCGTTACACGTCGGATTGGATCGATTTTGGGTTCGTTGGAAAGGCGAGTCAGTCCTCTTCGAAATCCCTCAGGAAGCGTCGCATTCCGAGGCCGTTTGGGCCTCCAAAAGTGGGGCGAGAGTAAATGGTGCGGAATTTTTCTGACGTGCCCTGTTCCCGGGAAAATGCTCATAACTCCCTCACCGGAGGTCGGGTCTGGACGGTTTTTATGTCGTTGGAAACCTTACTCGACGGGCTTTCAAAACGGATCAGGAAATTTCTGATTCCGAGGCCGTCTAGTGCCCCGAAAGCGCGCCAGAAGCCTTTGACCGCCGTTTCTCGATCTCGGTGGTCGGTCTTTTGAAATCGCGTGGTGCGGATAAAACGCACGTAACTCCCTCGTTACACGTCGGATTGGGTCGATTTTGGGTTCGTTGGAAAGGCGAGTCAGTGCTCTTCGAAATCCTTCAGGAAGCGTCGCATTCCGAGGCCGTTTGAGCCTCCAAAAGTGGGGCGAGAGTAAATGGTGCGGAATTTTTCTGACGTGCCCTGTTCCCGGGAAAACGCTCATAACTCCCTCACCGGAGGTCGGATCTGGACGGTTTTTACGTCGTTGGAAAGCTTACTCGACGGGCTTTCAAAACGGATCAGGAAATTTCTGATTCTGAGGCCGTCTAGTGCCCCGAAAGTGCACCGGAAGCCTTTGACCTCCGTTTCTCAATCTCGGTGGTCAGTCTTTTGAAATCGCGTGGTGCGGATAAAACGCACGTAACTCCCTCGTTACACGTCGGATTGGGTCGATTTTGGGTTCGTTGGAAAGGCGAGTCAGTGCTCTTCGAAATCCTTCAGGAAGCGTCGCATTCCGAGGCCGTTTGGGCCTCCAAAAGTGGGGCGAGAGTAAATGGTGCGGAATTTTTTTGACGTGCCCTATTCCCGGGAAAACGCTCATAACTCCCTCACCGGAGGTCAGATCTGGACGGTTTTTACATCGTTGGAAAGCTTACTCGACGGGCTTTCAAAACGAATAAGGAAATTTCTAATTCTGAGGCCGTCTGGTGCCCCGAAAGTGTGCCGGAAGCCTTCGACCGCCGTTTCTCGATCTCGGTGGTCGGTCTTTCGAAATCGCGTGGTGCCGATAAAACGCACGTAACTCCCTCGTTATACGTCGGATTGGGTCGATTTTGGGTTCGTTGGAAAGGCGAGTCAGTGCTCTTTGAAATCCTTCAGGAAGCGTCGCATTCCGAGGCCGTTTGGGCCTCTAAAAGTGGGGCGAGAGTAAATGGTGCGGAATTTTTTTGACGTGCCCTATTCCCGGGAAAACGCTCATAACTCCCTCACCGGAGGTCGGATCTGGACGGTTTTTACGTCGTTGGAAAGCTTACTCGACGAGATTTCAAAATGGTTGAGGAAATTTCTGATTATGAGGCCGTCTGGTGCCCCGAAAGCGAGCCGGAAGCCTTCTACTGCCGTTTCTCGATCTCGGTGGTCGGTCTTTTGAAATCGCGTGGTGCGGATAAAACGCACGTAACTCCCTCGTTACACGTCGGATTGGGTCGATTTTGGGTTCGTTGGAAAGGCGAGTCAGTGCTCTTCGAAATCCTTCAGGAAGCGTCGCATTCCGAGGCCGTTTGAGCCTCCAAAAGTGGGGCGAGAGTAAATGGTGCGGAATTTTTCTGACGTGCCCTGTTCCCGGGAAAACGCTCATAACTCCCTCACCGGAGGTCGGATCTGGACGGTTTTTACGTCGTTGGAAAGCTTACTCGACGGGCTTTCAAAACGGATCAGGAAATTTCTGATTCGGAGGCCGTCTAGTGCCCCGAAAGTGCACCGGAAGCCTTTGACCTCCGTTTCTCAATCTCGGTGGTCAGTCTTTTGAAATCGCGTGGTGCGGATAAAACGCACGTAACTCCCTCGTTACACGTCGGATTGGGTCGATTTTGGGTTCGTTGGAAAGGCGAGTCAGTGCTCTTCGAAATCCTTCAGGAAGCGTCGCATTCCGAGGCCGTTTGGGCCTCCAAAAGTGGGGCGAGAGTAAATGGTGCGAAATTTTTTTGACGTGCCCTATTCCCGGGAAAACGCTCATAACTCCCTCACCGGAGGTCAGATCTGGACGGTTTTTACATCGTTGGAAAGCTTACTCGACGGGCTTTCAAAACGAATAAGGAAATTTCTAATTCTGAGGCCGTCTGGTGCCCCGAAAGTGTGCCGGAAGCCTTCGACCGCCGTTTCTCGATCTCGGTGGTCGGTCTTTCGAAATCGCGTGGTGCCGATAAAACGCACGTAACTCCCTCGTTATACGTCGGATTGGGTCGATTTTGGGTTCGTTGGAAAGGCGAGTCAGTGCTCTTCGAAATCCCTCAGGAAGCGTCGCATTCCGAGGCCGTTTGGGCCTCCAAAAGTGGGGCGAGAGTAAATGGTGCGGAATTTTTCTGACGTGCCCTGTTCCCGGGAAAATGCTCATAACTCCCTCACCGGAGGTCGGGTCTGGACGGTTTTTATGTCGTTGGAAACCTTACTCGACGGGCTTTCAAAACGGATCAGGAAATTTCTGATTCCGAGGCCGTCTAGTGCCCCGAAAGCGCGCCAGAAGCCTTTGACCGCCGTTTCTCGATCTCGGTGGTCGGTCTTTTGAAATCGCGTGGTGCGGATAAAACGCACGTAACTCCCTCGTTACACGTCGGATTGGGTCGATTTTGGGTTCGTTGGAAAGGCGAGTCAGTGCTCTTCGAAATCCTTCAGGAAGCGTCGCATTCCGAGGCCGTTTGAGCCTCCAAAAGTGGGGCGAGAGTAAATGGTGTGGAATTTTTCTGACGTGCCCTGTTCCCGGGAAAACGCTCATAACTCCCTCACCGGAGGTCGGATCTGGACGGTTTTTACGTCGTTGGAAAGCTTACTCGACGGGCTTTCAAAACGGATAAGGAAATTTCTGATTCTGAGGCCGTCTAGTGCCCCGAAAGTGCACCGGAAGCCTTTGACCTCCGTTTCTCAATCTCGGTGGTCAGTCTTTTGAAATCGCGTGGTGCGGATAAAACGCACGTAACTCCCTCGTTACACGTCGGATTGGGTCGATTTTGGGTTCGTTGGAAAGGCGAGTCAGTGCTCTTCGAAATCCTTCAGGAAGCGTCGCATTCCGAGGCCGTTTGGGCCTCCAAAAGTGGGGCGAGAGTAAATGGTGCGGAATTTTTGTGACGTGCCCTATTCCCGGGAAAACGCTCATAACTCCCTCACCGGAGGTCAGATCTGGACGGTTTTTACATCGTTGGAAAGCTTACTCGACGGGCTTTCAAAACGAATAAGGAAATTTCTAATTCTGAGGCCGTCTGGTGCCCCGAAAGTGTGCCGGAAGCCTTCGACCGCCGTTTCTCGATCTCGGTGGTCGGTCTTTCGAAATCGCGTGGTGCCGATAAAACGCACGTAACTCCCTCGTTACACGTCGGATTGGGTCGATTTTGGGTTCGTTGGAAAGGCGTGTCAGTGCTCTTGGAAATCCTTCAGGAAGCGTCGCATTCCGAGGCCGTTTGGGCCTCCAAAAGTGGGGCGAGAGTAAATGGTACGGAATTTTTTTGACGTGCCCTATTCCCGGGAAAACGCTCATAACTCCCTCACCGGAGGTCGGATCTGGACGGTTTTTACGTCGTTGGAAAGCTTACTCGACGAGATTTCAGAATGGTTGAGGAAATTTCTGATTATGAGGCCGTCTGGTGCCCCGAAAGCGAGCCGGAAGCCTTCTACTGCCGTTTCTCGATCTCGGTGGTCGGTCTTTCGAAATCGCGTGGTGCGGATAAAACGCACGTAACTCCCTCGTTACACGTCGGATTGGGTCGATTTTGGGTTCGTTGGAAAGGCGAGTCAGTGCTCTTCGAAATCCTTCAGGAAGCGTCGCATTCCGAGGCCGTTTGGGCCTCCAAAAGTGGGGCGAGAGTAAATGGTGTGTAATTTTTTTGACGTGCCCTATTCCCGGGAAAACGCTCATAACTCCCTCACCGGAGGTCGGGTCTGGACGGTTTTTACGTCGTTGGAAATATTACTCGACGGTCTTTCAAAAAGGATCAGGAAATTTCTGATTCCGAGGCCGTCTAGTGCCCCGAAAATGCGCCGGAAGCCTTCGATCGCCGTTTCTCGATCTCGGTGGTCGGTCTTTCGAAATCGCGTGGTGCGGATAAAATGCACGTAACTCCCTCGTTACAGGTCGGATTGGGTCGATTTTGGGTTCGTTGGAAAGGCGAGTCAGTGCTCTTCGAAATCCTTCAGGAAGCGTCACATTCTGAGGCCGTTTGGGCCTCCAAAAGTGGGGCGAGAGTAAATGGTGCGGAATTTTTCCGACGTACCCTGTTCCCGCGAAAACGCTCATAACTCCCTCACCGGAGGTCGGGTCTGGACGGTTTTTATGTCGTTGGAAAGCTTACTCGACGGGCTTTCAAAACGGAACAGGAAATTTTTAATTCCGAGACCGTCTGGTGCCCCGAAAGTGTGCCGGAAGCCTTCGACCGCCGTTTCTCGATCTCGGTGGTCGGTCTTTTGAAATCGCGTGGTGTGGATAAAACGCACGTAACTCCCTCGTTACACGTCGGATTGGATCGATTTTGGGTTCGTTGGAAAGGCGAGTCAGTCCTCTTCGAAATCCCTCAGGAAGCGTCGCATTCCGAGGCCGTTTGGGCCTCCAAAAGTGGGGCGAGAGTAAATGGTGCGGAATTTTTCTGACGTGCCCTGTTCCCGGGAAAATGCTCATAACTCCCTCACCGGAGGTCGGGTCTGGACGGTTTTTATGTCGTTGGAAACCTTACTCGACGGGCTTTCAAAACGGATCAGGAAATTTCTGATTCCGAGGCCGTCTAGTGCCCCGAAAGCGCGCTAGAAGCCTTTGACCGCCGTTTCTCGATCTCGGTGGTCGGTCTTTTGAAATCGCGTGGTGCGGATAAAACGCACGTAACTCCCTCGTTACACGTCGGATTGGGTCGATTTTGGGTTCGTTGGAAAGGCGAGTCAGTGCTCTTCGAAATCCTTCAGGAAGCGTCGCATTCCGAGGCCGTTTGGGCCTCCAAAAGTGGGGCGAGAGTAAATGGTGCGGAATTTTTCTGACGTGCCCTGTTCCCGGGAAAACGCTCATAACTCCCTCACCGGAGGTCGGATCTGGACGGTTTTTACGTCGTTGGAAAGCTTACTCGACGGGCTTTCAAAACGAATCAGGAAATTTCTGATTCCGAGGCCGTCTAGTGCCCCGAAAGTGCACCGGAAGCCTTTGACCTCCGTTTCTCAATCTCGGTGGTCGGTCTTTTGAAATCGCGTGGTGCCGATAAAACGCACGTAACTCCCTCGTTACACGTCGGATTGGGTCGATTTTGGGTTCGTTGGAAAGGCGAGTCAGTGCTCTTCGAAATCCTTCAGGAAGCGTCGCATTCCGAGGCCGTTTGGGCCTCCAAAAGTGGGGCGAGAGTAAATGGTGTGGAATTTTTTGACGTGCCCTATTCCCAGGAAAACGCTCATAACTCCCTCACCGGAGGTCAGATCTGGACGGTTTTTACATCGTTGGAAAGCTTACTCGACGGGCTTTCAAAACGAATAAGGAAATTTCTAATTCTGAGGCCGTCTGGTGCCCCGAAAGTGTGCCGGAAGCCTTCGACCGCCGTTTCTCGATCTCGGTGGTCGGTCTTTCGAAATCGCGTGGTGCGGATAAAACGCACGTAACTCCCTCGTTATACGTCGGATTGGGTCGATTTTGGGTTCGTTGGAAAGGCGAGTCAGTGCTCTTTGAAATCCTTCAGGAAGCGTCGCATTCCGAGGCCGTTTGGGCCCCCAAAAGTGGGGCGAGAGTAAATGGTGCGGAATTTTTTTGACGTGCCCTATTCCCGAGAAAACGCTCATAACTCCCTCACCGGAGGTCGGATCTGGACGGTTTTTACGTCGTTGGAAAGCTTACTCGACGGGATTTCAAAATGGTTCAGGAAATTTCTGATTATGAGGCCGTCTGGTGCCCCGAAAGCGAGCCGGAAGCCTTCTACTGCCGTTTCTCGATCTCGGTGGTCGGTCTTTCGAAATCGCGTGGTGCCGATAAAACGCACGTAACTCCCTCGTTACACGTCGGATTGGGTCGATTTTGGGTTCGTTGGAAAGGCGAGTCAGTGCTCTTTAAAATCCTTCAGGAAGCGTCGCATTCCGAGGCCGTTTGGGCCTCCAAAAGTGGGGCGAGAGTAAATGGTGCGGAATTTTTCCGACGTGCCCTGTTCCCGGGAAAAGGCTCATAACTCCCTCACCGGAGGTCGGATCTGGACGGTTTTTATGTCGTTGGAAAGCTTACTCGATGGGCTTTCAAAAATGATGAAGAAATTTCTGATTCTGAGGCCGTCTGTTGCCCCGAAAGCACGCCAGAAGCCTTCGACCGCTGTTTCTCGATCTCGGTGGTCGGTCTTTCGAAATCGCGTGGTGCGGATAAAACGCACGTAACTCCCTCGTTACACGTCGGATTGGGTCGATTTTGGGTTCGTTAGAAAGGCGAGTCAGTGCTCTTCGAAATCCTTCAGGAAGCATCGCATTCCGAGGCTGTTTGGGCCTCCAAAAGTGGGGCGAGAGTAAATGGTGCAGAATTTTTCCGACGTGCCCTGTTCCCGGGAAAACGCTCATAACTCCCTCACCGGAGGTCGGATCTGGACGGTTTTTACGTCGTTGGAAATCTTACTCGACGGGCTTTCAAAACAGATCAGGAAATTTCCAATTCCGAGGCCATCTGGTGCCCCGAAAGCGAGTCGGAAGCCTTCGACTGCCGTTTCTCGATCTCGGTGGTCGGTCTTTCGAAATCGCGTGGTGCCGATAAAACGCACGTAACTCCCTCGTTACACGTCGGATTGGGTCGATTTTGGGTTCGTTGGAAAGGCGAGTCAGTGCTCTTCGAAATATTTTAGGAAGCGTCGTATTTCGAGGCCGTTTGGGCCTCCAAAAGTGGGGCGAGAGTAAATGGTGCGGAATTTTTTTGACGTGCCCTGTTCCTGGGAAAACGCTCATAACTCCCTCACCGGAGGTAAGATCTGGACGGTTTTTACGTCGTTGGAAAGCTTACTCGACGGGCTTTCAAAACGAATACGGAAATTTTTGATTCTGAGGCCTTCTGGTGCCCCGAAAGCGCGCCGGAAGCCTTCTACCGCCGTTTCTCGATCTCGGTGGTCGGTCTTTCGAAATCGCGTGGTGCCGATAAAACGCACGTAACTCCCTCGTTACACGTCGGATTGGGTCGATTTTGGGTTCGTTGGAAAGGCGAGTCAGTGCTCTTTGAAATCCTTCAGGAAGCGTCGCATTCTGAGGCCGTTTGTGCCTCCAAAAGTGGGGCGAGAGTAAATGGTGCGGAATTTTTCCGACGTGCCCTGTTCCCGGGAAAACACTCATAACTCCCTCACCGGAGGTCGGATCTGGACGGTTTTTACGTCGTTGGAAAGCTTACTCGACGGGCTTTCAAAACGGATCAGGAAATCTCTGATTCTAAGGCCGTCTGGTGCCCCGAAAGCGAGCCGGAATCCTTCGACTACCGTTTCTCGATCTCGGTGGTCGGTCTTTCGAAATCGCGTGGTGCGGATAAAATGCACGTAACTCCCTCGTTACAGGTCGGATTGGGTCGATTTTGGGTTCGTTGGAAAGGCGAGTCAGTGCTCTTCGAAATCCTTTAGGAAACGTCACATTCTGAGGCCGTTTGGGCCTCCAAAAGTGGAGCGAGAGTAAATGGTGCGGAATTTTTCCGACGTGCCCTGTTCCCCGGAAAACGCTCATAACTCCCTCACCGGAGGTCGGGTCTGGACGATTTTTATGTCGTTGGAAAGATTACTCGACGGGCTTTCAAAATGGAACAGCAAATTTCTGATTCCGAGGCCGTCTGGTGCCCCGAAAGCGCCCTGGAAGCCTTCGACCGCCGTTTCTCGATCTCGGTGGTTGGTCTTTCGAAATCGCGTGGTGCGGATAAAATGCACGTAACTCCCTCGTTACACGTCGGATTGGGTCGATTTTGGGTTCGTTGGAAAGGCGAGTCAGTGCTCTTCGAAATCCTTCAGAAAGCGTCGCATTCTGAGGCCGTTTGGGCCTCCAAAAGTGGAGCGAGAGTAAATGGTGCGGAATTTTTCCGACGTGCCCTGTTCCCGGGAAAACGCTCATAACTCCCTCACCGGAGGTCGGGTCTGGACGGTTTTTATGTCATTGGAAAGCTTACTCGACGGGCTTTCAAAACGGAACAGGAAATTTCTGATTCCGAGGCTGTCTGGTGCCCCGAAAGCGCCCTGGAAGCCTTCGACCGCCGTTTCTCGATCTCGGTGGTCGGTCTTTTGAAATCGCGTGGTGCGGATAAAACGCATGTAACTCCCTCGTTACACTTCGGATTGGGTCGATTTTGGGTTCGTTGGAAAGGCGAGTCATTGCTCTTCGAAATCCTTCAGGAAACGTCGCATTCCGAGGCCGTTTGGGCCTCCAAAAGTGGGGCGAGAGTAAATGGTGTGGAATTTTTCCGACCTGCCCTGTTCCCGGGAAAACGCTCATAACTCCCTCACCGGAGGTCGGATCTGGACGGTTTTTACGTCGTTGGAAAGCTTACTCGACGGGCTTTCAAAACAGATGAGGAAATTTCTGATTCCGATGCCGTTTGGTGCCCCGAAAGCATGGTGAAAGCCTTCGACCGCCGTTTCTCGATCTCGGTGGTTGGTCTTTTGAAATCGCGTGGTGCGGATAAAACGCACGTAACTCCCTCGTTACACGTCGGATTGGGTCGATTTTGGGTTCGTTGGAAAGGCGAGTCAGTGCTCTTCGAAATCCTTGAGGAAGCATCGCATTCGGAGGCCGTTTGTGCCTCCAAAAGTGGGGCGAGAGTAAATGGTGCGAAATTTTTCTGACGTGCCCTGTTCCCGGGAAAACGCTCATAACTCCCTCACCGAAGGTCGGATCTGGACGGTTTTTACGTCGTTGGAAAGCTTACTCGACGGGCTTTCAAAATGGATCAGGAAATCTCTGATTCTAAGGCCGTCTGGTGCCCCGAAAGCGAGCCGGAAGCCTTCGACTACCGTTTCTCGATCTCGGTGGTCGGTCTTTCGAAATCGCGTGGTGCCAATAAAATGCACGTAACTCCCTCGTTACACGTCGGATTGGGTCGATTTTGGATTCGTTGGAAAGGCGAGTCAGTGCTCTTTGAAATCCTTCAGGAAGCGTCGCATTCCGAGGCCGTTTGGGCCTCCAAAAGTGGGACGAGAGTAAATGGTGTGGAATTTTTCCGACCTACCCTATTCCCGGGAAAACGTTCATAACTCCCTCACCGGAGGTCGGATCTGGACGGTTTTTACGTCGTTGGAAAGATTACTCGACGGTCTATCAAAACGGATCAGGAAATTTCTGATTCTGAGGCCGTCTACTACCCCGAAAGCGTGCCGGAAGCCTTCGATCGCCGTTTCTCGATCTCGGTGGTCGGTCTTTCGAAATCGCGTGGTGCGGATAAAATGCACGTAACTCCCTCGTTACACGTCGGATTGGGTCGATTTTGGGTTCGTTGGAAAGGCGAGTCAGTGCTCTTCGAAATCCTTCAGGAAGCGTCGCATTCTGAGGCCGTTTGGGCCTCCAAAAGTGGAGCGAGAGTAAATGGTGCGGAATTTTTCCGACGTGCCCTGTTCCCGGGAAAACGCTCATAACTCCCTCACCGGAGGTCGGGTCTGGACGGTTTTTATGTCATTGGAAAGCTTACTCGACGGGCTTTCAAAACGGAACAGGAAATTTCTGATTCCGAGGCCGTCTGGTGCCCCGAAAGTGCCCTGGAAGCCTTCGACCGCCGTTTCTCGATCTCGGTGGTTGGTCTTTCGAAATCGCGTGGTGCGGATAAAATGCACGTAACTCCCTCGTTACACGTCGGATTGGGTCGATTTTGGGTTCGTTGGAAAGACGAGTCAGTGCTCTTCGAAATCCTTCAGGAAGCGTCGCATTCCAAGGCTGTTTGGGCCTTCAAAAGTGGGGCGAGAGTAAATGGTGCGGAATTTTTCCGACTTGCCCTGTTCCCGGGAAAACGCTCATAACTCCCTCACCGGAGGTCGGATCTGGACAATTTTTACGTCGTTGGAAAGCTTACTCGACGGGCTTTCAAAACGGATCAGGAAATTTCTGATTCCGAGGCCGTCTGGTGCCCCGAAAGCCCTCCAGAAGCCTTCGACTGCCGTGTCTCGATCTCGGTGGTCGGTCTTTCGAAATCGCGTGGTGCGGATAAAACGCACGTAACTCCCTCGTTACACGTCGGATTGGGTCGATTTTGGGTTCGTTGGAAAGGCGAGTCATTGCTCTTCGAAATCCTTCAGGAAACGTCGCATTCCGAGGCCGTTTGGGCCTCTAAAAGTGGGGCGAGAGTAAATGGTGTGGAATTTTTCCGACCTGCCCTGTTCCCGGGAAAACGCTCATAACTCCCTCACCGGAGGTCGGATCTGGACGGTTTTTACGTCGTTGGAAAGCTTACTCGACGGGCTTTCAAAACAGATGAGGAAATTTCTGATTCCGATGCCGTCTGGTGCCCCGAAAGCATGGTGAAAGCCTTCGACCGCCGTTTCTCGATCTCGGTGGTTGGTCTTTTGAAATCGCGTGGTGCGGATAAAACGCACGTAACTCCCTCGTTACACGTCGGATTGGGTCGATTTTGGGTTCGTTGGAAAGGCGAGTCAGTGCTCTTCGAAATCCTTTAGGAAGCGTTGCATTCCGAGGCCGTTTGGGCCTCCAAAAGTGGGGCGAGAGTAAATGGTGCGGAATTTTTCTGACGTGCCCTGTTCCCGGGAAAACGCTCATAACTCCCTCACCGGAGGTCGGATCTGGACGGTTTTTACGTCGTTGGAAAGCTTACTCGACGGGCTTTCAAAACGGATCAGGAAATCTCTGATTCTAAGGCCGTCTGGTGCCCCGAAAGCGAGCCGGAAGCCTTCGACTGCCGTTTCTCGATCTCGGTGGTCGGTCTTTCGAAATCGCGTGGTGCCAATAAAACGCACGTAACTCCCTTGTTACACGTCGGATTGGGTCGATTTTGGATTCGTTGGAAAGGCGAGTCAGTGCTCTTTGAAATCCTTCAGGAAACGTCGCATTCCGAGGCTGTTTGGGCCTCCAAAAGTGCGACGAGAGTAAATGGTGGGGAATTTTTCCGACCTGCCCTATTCCCGGGAAAACGCTCATAACTCCCTCACCGGAGGTCGGATCTGGACGGTTTTTACGTCGTTGGAAAGATTACTCGACGGTCTATCAAAACGGATCAAGAAATTTCTGATTCCGAGGCCGTCTACTACCCCGAAAGCGCGCCGGAAGCCTTCGATCGCCGTTTCTCGATCTCGGTGGTCGGTCTTTCGAAATCACGTGGTGCGGATAAAATGCGCGTAACTCCCTCGTTACACGTCGGATTGGGTCGATTTTGGGTTCGTTGGAAAGGCGAGTCAGTGCTCTTCGAAATCCTTCAGGAAGCGTCGCATTCTGAGGCCGTTTGTGCCTCCAAAAGTGGGGCGAGAGTAAATGGTGCAGAATTTTTCAAACGTGCCCTTTTCCCTTGAAAACGCTCATAACTCCCTCACCGGAGGTCGGATCTGGACGGTTTTTACGTCGTTGGAAAGCTTACTCGACGGGCTTTCAAAATAGTTCAGGAAATTTCTGATTCTGAGGCCGTCTGGTGACCCAAAAGCCCGTCGGAAGCCTTTGACCCCCGTTTCTCGATCTCGGTGGTCGGTCTTTTGAAATCGCGTGGTGCCGATAAAACGCACGTAACTCCCTCGTTACACGTCGGATTGGGTCGATTTTGGGTTCGTTGGAAAGGCGAGTCAGTGCTCTTCAAAACCCTTCAGGAAACGTCGCATTCCGAGGCTGTTTGGGCCTCCAAAAGTGGGGCGAGAGTAAATGGTGCAGAATTTTTCCGACGTGCCCTGTTCCCGGGAAAACGCTCATAACTCCCTCACCGGAGGTCGGGTCTGGACAGTTTTTATGTCGTTGGAAAGCTTACTCGACGGGCTTTCAAAACGGATCAGGAAATTTCTGATTCCGAGGCCGTCTGGTGCCCCGAAAGCCCTCCAGAAGCCTTCGACCGCCGTTTCTCGATCTCGGTGGTCGGTCTTTCGAAATCGCGTGGTGCGGATAAAACGCACGTAACTCCCTCGTTACACGTCGGATTGGGTCGATTTTGGGTTCGTTGGAAAGGCGAGTCAGTGCTCTTCGACATCCTTCAGGAAGCGTCACATTCTGAGGACGTTTGGACCTCCAAAAGTGGGGCGAGAGTAAATGGTGTGGAATTTTTCCGACCTGCCCTGTTCCCGGGAAAACGCTCATAACTCCCTCACCGGAGGTCGGATCTGGACGGTTTTTACGTCGTTGGAAAGCTTACTCGACGGGCTTTCAAAACAGATGAGGAAATTTCTGATTCCGATGCCGTCTGGTGCCCCGAAAGCATGGTGAAAGCCTTCGACCGCCGTTTCTCGATCTCAGTGGTCGGTCTTTCGAAATCGCGTGGTGCGGATAAAATGCACGTAACTCCCTCGTTACACGTCGGATTGGGTCGATTTTGGGTTCGTTGGAAAGGCGAGTCAGTGCTCTTCGACATCCTTTAGGAAGCGTCACATTCTGAGGACGTTTGGACCTCCAAAAGTGGGGCGAGAGTAAATGGTGTGGAATTTTTCTGACGTGCCCTGTTCCCGGGAAAACGCTCATAACTCCCTCACCGGAGGTCGGATCTGGACGGTTTTTACGTCGTTGGAAAGCTTACTCGACGGGCTTTCAAAAAGGATCAGGAAATTTCTGATTCTGAGGCCGTATGGTGCCCCGAAAGCGAGCCGGAAGCCTTCGACTGCCGTTTCTCGATCTCGGTGGTCGGTCTTTCGAAATCGCGTGGTGCCGATAAAACGCACGTAACTCCCTCGTTACACGTCGGATTGGGTCGATTTTGGGTTCGTTGGAAAGACGAGTCAGTGCACTTCGAAATCCTTGAAGAAGCATCGCATTCCGAGGCCGTTTGGGCCTCCAAAAGTGGGGTGAGAGTAAATGGTGCGGAATTTTTCCCTCGTGCCCTGTTCCCGGGAAAACGCTCATAACTCCCTCACCGGAGGTCGGATCTAGACGGTTTTTACGTCGTTGGAAAGCTTACTCGATGGGATTTCAAAACTGATGAGGAAATTTCTGATTCCGAGGCCGTCTGGTGCCCCGAAAGCCCGCCAGAAGCCTTCGACCGCCGTTTCTCGATCTCGGTGGTCGGTCTTTCGAAATCGCGTGGTGCGGATAAAACGCACGTAACTCCCTCGTTACACGTCGGATTGGGTCGATTTTGGGTTCGTTGGAAAGGCGAGTCAGTGCACTTCGAAATCCTTGAAGAAGCATCGCATTCCGAGGCTGTTTGGGCCTCCAAAAGTGGGGCGAGAGTAAATGCTGCGGAATTTTTCCCTCGTGCCCTGTTCCCGGGAAAACGCTCATAACTCCCTCACCGGAGGTCGGATCTAGACGGTTTTTAAGTCGTTGGAAAGCTTACTCGATGGGATTTCAAAACTGATGAGGAAATTTCTGATTCCGAGGCCGTCTGGTGCCCCGAAAGCCCGCCAGAAGCCTTCGACCGCCGTTTCTCGATCTCGGTGGTCGGTCTTTCGAAATCGCGTGGTGCGGATAAAACGCAAGTAACTCCCTCGTTACACGTCGGATTGGGTCGATTTTGGGTTCGTTGGAAAGGCGAGTCAGTGCTCTTCGACATCCTTCAGGAAGCGTCACATTCTGAGGACGTTTGGACCTCCAAAAGTGGGGCGAGAGTAAATGGTGTGGAATTTTTCTGACGTGCCCTGTTCCCGGGAAAACGCTCATAACTCCCTCACCGGAGGTCAGATCTGGACGGTTTTTACGTCGTTGGAAAGCTTACTCGACGGGCTTTCAAAAAGGATCAGGAAATTTCTGATTCTGAGGCCGTATGGTGCCCCGAAAGTGAGCCGGAAGCCTTCGACTGCCGTTTCTCGATCTCGGTGGTCGGTCTTTCGAAATCGCGTGGTGCCGATAAAACGCACGTAACTCCCTCGTTACACGTCGGATTGGGTCAATTTTGGGTTCGTTGGAAAGGCGAGTCAGTGCTCTTCGAAATCCTTCAGGAAGCGTCGCATTCCGAGGCCGTTTGTGCCTCCAAAAGTGGGGCGAGAGTAAATGGTGTGGAATTTTTCCGACGTGCCCTATTCCTGGGAAAACGCTCATAACTCCCTCACCGGAGGTCGGATCTGGACGGTTTTTACTTCGTTGGAAAGATTACTCGACGGTCTTTCAAAACGGATCAGGAAATTTCTGATTCCGAGGCCGTCTGGTGCCCCGAAAGCACGGCGGAAGCCTTCGACCGCCGTTTCTCGATCTCAGTGGTCGGTCTTTCGAAATCGCGTGGTGCGGATAAAATGCACGTAACTCCCTCGTTACACGTCGGATTGGGTCGATTTTGGGTTCGTTGGAAAGGCGAGTCAGTGCTCTTCGAAATCCTTCAGGAAGTATCGCATTCTGAGGCCGTTTGTGCCTCTAAAAGTGGGGCGAGAGTAAATGGTACGGAATTTTTCTGACGTGCCCTGTTCCCGGGAAAACGCTCATAACTCCCTCACCGGAGGTCGGAACTAGACGGTTTTTACGTCGTTGGAAAGCTTACTCGACGGGCTTTCAAAACGGATCAGGAAATTTCTGATTCCGAGGCCGTCTGGTGCCCCGAAAGCACGCCGGAAGCCTTTAACCGCCGTTTCTCGATCTCGGTGGTCGGTCTTTTGAAATCGCGTGGTGCGGATAAAACGCACGTAACTCCCTCGTTACACGTCGGATTGGGTCGATTTTGGGTTCGTTGGAAAGGCGAGTCAGTGCTCTTCGAAATCCTTCAGGAAGCATCGCATTCCGAGGCTGTTTGGGCCTCTAAAAGTGGGGCGAGAGTAAATGGTACGGAATTTTTCCGACGTGCCCTGTTCCCGGGAAAATGCTCATAACTCCCTCACCGGAGGTCAGATTTGGATGGTTTTTACGTCGTTGGAAAGCTTACTCGATGGGCTTTCAAAACTGATGAGGAAATTTCTGATTCTGAGGCCGTCTGGTGCCCCGAAAACGCGCCAGAAGCCTTCGACCGCCGTTTCTCGATCTCGGTGGTCGGTCTTTCGAAATCGCGTGGTGCGGATAAAACGCACGTAACTCCCTCGTTACACGTCGGATTGGGTCGATTTTGGGTTCGTTGGAAAGGCGAGTCAATGCTCTTCGAAATCCTTCAGGAAGCGTCACATTCCGAGGCCGTTTAAGCCTCGAAAAGTGGGGCAAGAGTAAATGGTGCGGAATTTTTCTGACGTGCCCTGTTCCCGGGAAAACGCTCATAACTCCCTCACCGGAGGTCGGATCTGGACGGTTTTTACGTCGTTGGAAAGCTTACTCGACGGGCTTTCAAAACGAATCAGGAAATTTCTAATTCTGAGGCCGTCTGGTGCCCCAAAAGTGCACCAGAAGCCTTCGACCGCCGTTTCTCGATCTCAGTGGTCGGTCTTTCGAAATCGCGTGGTGCGGATAAAACGCACGTAACTCCCTCGTTACACGTCGGATTGGGTCAATTTTGGGTTCGTTGGAAAGGCGAGTCAGTGCTCTTCCAAATCCTTCAGGAAGCGTCGCATTCCGAGGCCGTTTGTGCCTCCAAAAGTGGGGCGAGAGTAAATGGTGTGGAATTTTTCCGACGTGCCCTATTCCTGGGAAAACGCTCATAACTCCCTCACCGGAGGTCGGATCTGGACGGTTTTTACGTCGTTGGAAATATTACTCGACGGTCTTTCAAAAAGGATCAGGAAATTTCTGATTCCGAGGCCGTCTAGTGCCCCGAAAGTGCGCCGGAAGCCTTCGATCGCCGTTTCTCGATCTCGGTGGTCGGTCTTTCGAAATCGCGTGGTGCGGATAAAATGCACGTAACTCCCTCGTTACAGGTCGGATTGGGTCGATTTTGGGTTCGTTGGAAAGGCGAGTCAGTGCTCTTCGAAATCCTTCAGGAAGCGTCACATTCTGAGGCCGTTTGGGCCTCCAAAAGTGGGGCGAGAGTAAATGGTGCGGAATTTTTCCGACGTACCCTGTTCCCGCGAAAACGCTCATAACTCCCTCACCGGAGGTCGGGTCTGGACGGTTTTTATGTCGTTGGAAAGCTTACTCGACGGGCTTTCAAAACGGAACAGGAAATTTCTGATTCCGAGGCCGTCTGTTGCCCCGAAAGCTTCCTGGAAGCCTTCGACCGCCGTTTCTCGATCTCGGTGGTCGGTCTTTCGAAATCGCGTGGTGCGGATAAAATGCACGTAACTCCCTCGTTACACGTCGGATTGGGTCGATTTTGGGTTCGTTGGAAAGACGAGTCAGTGCTCTTCGAAATCCTTCAGGAAGTGTCGCATTCCGAGGCTGTTTGGGCCTTCAAAAGTGGGGCGAGAGTAAATGTTGCGGAATTTTTCCGACGTGCCCTGTTCCCGGGAAAACGCTCATAACTCCCTCACCGGAGGTCGGATCTGGACGATTTTTACGTCGTTGGAAAGCTTACTCGACGGGCTTTCAAAAAGGATCCAGAAATTTCTGATTCTGAGGCCGTCTGGTGCCCCGAAAGCACGGCGGAAGCCTTCGACCGCCGTTTCTCGATCTCGGTGGTCGGTCTTTTGAAATCGCGTGGTGCGGATAAAACGCACGTAACTCCCTCGTTACACGTCGGATTGGGTCGATTTTGGATTCGTTGGAAAGGCGAGTCAGTGCTCTTCGAAATCCTTGAAGAAGCATCGCATTCCGAGGCCGTTTGGGCCTCCAAAAGTGGGGCGAGAGTAAATGGTGTGGAATTTTTCCCTCGTGCCCTGTTCCCGGGAAAACGCTCATAACTCCCTCACCGGAGGTCGGATCTGGACGGTTTTTACGTCGTTGGAAAGCTTACTTGATGGGATTTCAAAACCGATGAGGAAATTTCTGATTCTGAGGCCGTCTGGTGCCCCGAAAGCCCGCCAGAAACCTTCGACCGCCGTTTCTCGATCTCGGTGGTCGGTCTTTCGAAATCGCGTGGTGCGGATAAAACGCACGTAACTCCCTCGTTACACGTCGGATTGGGTCGATTTTAGGTTCGTTGGAAAGGCGAGTCAGTGCTCTTCGAAATCCTTGAAGAAGCATCGCATTCTGAGGCCGTTTGGGCCTCTAAAAGTGGGGCGAGAGTAAATGGTGCGGAATTTTTCCTTCGTGCCCTGTACTCGGGAAAACGCTCATAACTCCCTCACCGGAGGTCGGATCTGGACGGTTTTTACGTCATTGGAAAGCTTACTCGACGGGCTTTCAAAACGGATCAGGAAATTTCTGATTCCGAGGCCGTCTGGTGCCCCGAAAGCACGCCGGAAGCCTTTGACCGCCGTTTCTCGATCTCGGTGGTCGGTCTTTTGAAATCGCGTGGTGCGGATAAAACGAACGTAACTCCCTCGTTACACGTCGGATTGGGTCGATTTTGGGTTTGTTGGAAAGGCGAGTCAGTGCTCTTCGAAATCCTTAAGGAAGCATCGCATTCCGAGGCCGTTTGGGCCTCTAAAAGTGGGGCGAGAGTAAATGGTACGGAATTTTTCCGACGTGCCCTGTTCCCGGGAAAATGCTCATAACTCCCTCACCGGAGGTCGGATTTGAACGGTTTTTACGTCGTTGGAAAGCTTACTCGATGGGCTTTCAAAACTGATCAGGAAATTTCTGATTCTGAGGCCGTCTGGTGCCCCGAAAGCGCGCCAGAAGCCTTCGACCGCCGTTTCTCGATCTCGGTGGTCGGTCTTTCGAAATCGCGTGGTGCGGATAAAACGCACGTAACTCCCTCGTTACACGTCGGATTGGGTCGATTTTGGGTTCGTTGGAAAGGCGAGTCAATGCTCTTCGAAATCCTTCAGGAAGCGTCACATTCCGAGGCCATTTAGGCCTCGAAAAGTGGGGCGAGAGTAAATAGTGCGGAATTTTTCTTACGTGCCCTGTTCCCAGGAAAACGCTCATAACTCCCTCACCGGAGGTCGGATCTGGACGGTTTTTACGTCGTTGGAAAGCTTACTCGACGGGCTTTCAAAACGAATCAGGAAATTTCTGATTCTGAGGCCGTCTGGTGCCCCAAAAGCGCTCCAGAAGCCTTCGACCGCCGTTTGTCAATCTCGGTGGTCGGTCTTTCGAAATCGCGTGGTGCGGATAAAACGCACGTAACTCCCTCGTTACACGTCGGATTGGGTCGATTTTGGGTTAGTTGGAAAGGCGAGTCAGTGCTCTTCGAAATCCTTTAGGAAATGTCGCATTCCGAGGCTGTTTGGGTCTCAAAAAGTGGGGCGAGAGTAAATGGTGCGGGATTTTTCCGACGTGCCCTGTTCCCGGGAAAACGCTCATAACTCCCTCACCGGAGGTCGGATCTGGACGGTTTTTACGTCGTTGGAAAGCTTACTCGACGGGCTTTCAAAACGGATCAGGAAATTTTTGATTCCGAGGCCGTCTGGTGCCCCGAAAGCACGCCGGAAGCCTTTGACCGCCGTTTCTCGATCTCGGTGGTCGGTCTTTTGAAATCGCGTGGTGCGGATAAAACGCACGTAACTCCCTCGTTACACGTCGGATTGGGTCGATTTTGGGTTTGTTGGAAAGGTGAGTCAGTGCTCTTCGAAATCCTTAAGGAAGCATCGCATTCCGAGGCCGTTTGGGCCTCTAAAAGTGGGGCGAGAGTAAATGGTACGGAATTTTTCCGACGTGCCCTGTTCCCGGGAAAATGCTCATAACTCCCTCACCGGAGGTCGGATTTGGACGGTTTTTACGTCGTTGGAAAGCTTACTCGATGGGCTTTCAAAACTGATGAGGAAATTTCTGATTCTGAGGCCGTCTGTTGCCCCGAAAGCGCGCCAGAAGCCTTCGACCGCCGTTTCTCGATCTCGGTGGTCGGTCTTTCGAAATCGCGTGGTGCGGATAAAACGCACGTAACTCCCTCGTTACACGTCGGATTGGGTTGATTTTGGGTTCATTGGAAAGGCGAGTCAATGCTCTTCGAAATCCTTCAGGAAGCGTCACATTCCGAGGCCATTTAGGCCTCGAAAAGTGGGGCGAGAGTAAATGGTGCGGAATTTTTCTGACGTGCCCTGTTCCCAGGAAAACGCTCATAACTCCCTCACCGGAGGTCGGATCTGGACGGTTTTTACGTCGTTGGAAAGCTTACTCGACGGGCTTTCAAAACGAATCAGGAAATTTCTGATTCTGAGGCCGTCTGGTGCCCCAAAAGCGCGCCAGAAGCCTTCAACCGCCGTTTCTCAATCTCGGTGGTCGGTCTTTCGAAATCGCGTGGTGCGGATAAAACGCAAGTAACTCCCTCGTTAAACGTCGGATTGGGTCGATTTTGGGTTCGTTGGAAAGGCGAGTCAGTGCTCTTCGAAATCCTTAAGGAAGCATTGCATTCCGAGGCCGTTTGCACCTCCAAAAGTGGGGCGAGAGTAAATGGTGCAGAATTTTTCCGACGTGCCCTGTTCCCGGGAAAACGCTCATAACTCCCTCACCGGAGGTCGGGTCTGGACAGTTTTTATGTCGTTGGAAAGCTTACTCGACGGGCTTTCAAAACGGATCAGGAAATTTCTGATTCCGAGGCCGTCTGGTGCCCCGAAAGCCCTCCAGAAGCCTTCGACCGCCGTTTCTCGATCTCGGTGGTCGGTCTTTCGAAATCGCGTGGTGCGGATAAAACGCACGTAACTCCCTCGTTACACGTCGGATTGGGTCGATTTTGGGTTCGTTGGAAAGGCGAGTCAGTGCTCTTCGACATCCTTCAGGAAGCGTCACATTCTGAGGACGTTTGGACCTCCAAAAGTGGGGCGAGAGTAAATGGTGTGGAATTTTTCCGACCTGCCCTGTTCCCGGGAAAACGCTCATAACTCCCTCACCGGAGGTCGGATCTGGACGGTTTTTACGTCGTTGGAAAGCTTACTCGACGGGCTTTCAAAACAGATGAGGAAATTTCTGATTCCGATGCCGTCTGGTGCCCCGAAAGCATGGTGAAAGCCTTCGACCGCCGTTTCTCGATCTCAGTGGTCGGTCTTTCGAAATCGCGTGGTGCGGATAAAATGCACGTAACTCCCTCGTTACACGTCGGATTGGGTCGATTTTGGGTTCGTTGGAAAGGCGAGTCAGTGCTCTTCGACATCCTTTAGGAAGCGTCACATTCTGAGGACGTTTGGACCTCCAAAAGTGGGGCGAGAGTAAATGGTGTGGAATTTTTCTGACGTGCCCTGTTCCCGGGAAAACGCTCATAACTCCCTCACCGGAGGTCGGATCTGGACGGTTTTTACGTCGTTGGAAAGCTTACTCGACGGGCTTTCAAAAAGGATCAGGAAATTTCTGATTCTGAGGCCGTATGGTGCCCCGAAAGCGAGCCGGAAGCCTTCGACTGCCGTTTCTCGATCTCGGTGGTCGGTCTTTCGAAATCGCGTGGTGCCGATAAAACGCACGTAACTCCCTCGTTACACGTCGGATTGGGTCGATTTTGGGTTCGTTGGAAAGACGAGTCAGTGCACTTCGAAATCCTTGAAGAAGCATCGCATTCCGAGGCCGTTTGGGCCTCCAAAAGTGGGGCGAGAGTAAATGGTGCGGAATTTTTCCCTCGTGCCCTGTTCCCGGGAAAACGCTCATAACTCCCTCACCGGAGGTCGGATCTAGACGGTTTTTACGTCGTTGGAAAGCTTACTCGATGGGATTTCAAAACTGATGAGGAAATTTCTGATTCCGAGGCCGTCTGGTGCCCCGAAAGCCCGCCAGAAGCCTTCGACCGCCGTTTCTCGATCTCGGTGGTCGGTCTTTCGAAATCGCGTGGTGCGGATAAAACGCACGTAACTCCCTCGTTACACGTCGGATTGGGTCGATTTTGGGTTCGTTGGAAAGACGAGTCAGTGCACTTCGAAATCCTTGAAGAAGCATCGCATTCCGAGGCTGTTTGGGCCTCCAAAAGTGGGGCGAGAGTAAATGGTGCGGAATTTTTCCCTCGTGCCCTGTTCCCGGGAAAACGCTCATAACTCCCTCACCGGAGGTCGGATCTAGACGGTTTTTAAGTCGTTGGAAAGCTTACTCGATGGGATTTCAAAACTGATGAGGAAATTTCTGATTCCGAGGCCGTCTGGTGCCCCGAAATCCCGCCAGAAGCCTTCGACCGCCGTTTCTCGATCTCGGTGGTCGGTCTTTCGAAATCGCGTGGTGCGGATAAAACGCACGTAACTCCCTCGTTACACGTCGGATTGGGTCGATTTTGGGTTCGTTGGAAAGGCGAGTCAGTGCTCTTCGACATCCTTCAGGAAGCGTCACATTCTGAGGACGTTTGGACCTCCAAAAGTGGGGCGAGAGTAAATGGTGTGGAATTTTTCTGACGTGCCCTGTTCCCGGGAAAACGCTCATAACTCCCTCACCGGAGGTCAGATCTGGACGGTTTTTACGTCGTTGGAAAGCTTACTCGACGGGCTTTCAAAAAGGATCAGGAAATTTCTGATTCTGAGGCCGTATGGTGCCCCGAAAGTGAGCCGGAAGCCTTCGACTGCCGTTTCTCGATCTCGGTGGTCGGTCTTTCGAAATCGCGTGGTGCCGATAAAACGCACGTAACTCCCTCGTTACACGTCGGATTGGGTCGATTTTGGGTTCGTTGGAAAGACGAGTCAGTGCACTTCGAAATCCTTGAAGAAGCATCACATTCCGAGGCCGTTTGGGCCTCCAAAAGTGGGGCGAGAGTAAATGGTGTGGAATTTTTCCGACGTGCCCTGTTCCCGGGAAAACGCTCATAACTCCCTCACCGGAGGTCGGATCTGGACAGTTTTTACGTCGTTGGAAAGCTTACTCGACGGGATTTCAAAACGGATCAGGAAATTTCTGATTCTGAGGCCGTCTGGTGCCCCGAAAGCTCGCCAGAAGCCTTCGACCGCCGTTTCTCGATCTCGGTGGTCGGTCTTTCGAAATCGCGTGGTGCGGATAAAACGCACGTAACTCCCTCGTTACACGTCGGATTGGGTCGATTTTGGGTTCGTTGGAAAGGCGAGTCAATGCTCTTCGAAATCCTTCAGGAAGCGTCACATTCCGAGGCCGTTTAAGCCTCGAAAAGTGGGGCAAGAGTAAATGGTGCGGAATTTTTCTGACGTGCCCTGTTCCCGGGAAAACGCTCATAACTCCCTCACCGGAGGTCGGATCTGGACGGTTTTTACGTCGTTGGAAAGCTTACTCGACGGGCTTTCAAAACGAATCAGGAAATTTCTAATTCTGAGGCCGTCTGGTGCCCCAAAAGTGCACCCGAAGCCTTCGACCGCCGTTTCTCGATCTCAGTGGTCGGTCTTTCGAAATCGCGTGGTGCGGATAAAACGCACGTAACTCCCTCGTTACACGTCGGATTGGGTCAATTTTGGGTTCGTTGGAAAGGCGAGTCAGTGCTCTTCCAAATCCTTCAGGAAGCGTCGCATTCCGAGGCCGTTTGTGCCTCCAAAAGTGGGGCGAGAGTAAATGGTGTGGAATTTTTCCGACGTGCCCTATTCCTGGGAAAACGCTCATAACTCCCTCACCGGAGGTCGGATCTGGACGGTTTTTACGTCGTTGGAAATATTACTCGACGGTCTTTCAAAAAGGATCAGGAAATTTCTGATTCCGAGGCCGTCTAGTGCCCCGAAAGTGCGCCGGAAGCCTTCGATCGCCGTTTCTCGATCTCGGTGGTCGGTCTTTCGAAATCGCGTGGTGCGGATAAAATGCACGTAACTCCCTCGTTACAGGTCGGATTGGGTCGATTTTGGGTTCGTTGGAAAGGCGAGTCAGTGCTCTTCGAAATCCTTCAGGAAGCGTCACATTCTGAGGCCGTTTGGGCCTCCAAAAGTGGGGCGAGAGTAAATGATGCGGAATTTTTCCGACGTACCCTGTTCCCGCGAAAACGCTCATAACTCCCTCACCGGAGGTCGGGTCTGGACGGTTTTTATGTCGTTGGAAAGCTTACTCGACGGGCTTTCAAAACGGAACAGGAAATTTCTGATTCCGAGGCCGTCTGTTGCCCCGAAAGCTTCCTGGAAGCCTTCGACCGCCGTTTCTCGATCTCGGTGGTCGGTCTTTCGAAATCGCGTGGTGCGGATAAAATGCACGTAACTCCCTCGTTACACGTCGGATTGGGTCGATTTTGGGTTCGTTGGAAAGACGAGTCAGTGCTCTTCGAAATCCTTCAGGAAGTGTCGCATTCCGAGGCTGTTTGGGCCTTCAAAAGTGGGGCGAGAGTAAATGTTGCGGAATTTTTCCGACGTGCCCTGTTCCCGGGAAAACGCTCATAACTCCCTCACCGGAGGTCGGATCTGGACGATTTTTACGTCGTTGGAAAGCTTACTCGACGGGCTTTCAAAAAGGATCCAGAAATTTCTGATTCTGAGGCCGTCTGGTGCCCCGAAAGCACGGCGGAAGCCTTCGACCGCCGTTTCTCGATCTCGGTGGTCGGTCTTTTGAAATCGCGTGGTGCGGATAAAACGCACGTAACTCCCTCGTTACACGTCGGATTGGGTCGATTTTGGATTCGTTGGAAAGGCGAGTCAGTGCTCTTCGAAATCCTTGAAGAAGCATCGCATTCCGAGGCCGTTTGGGCCTCCAAAAGTGGGGCGAGAGTAAATGGTGTGGAATTTTTCCCTCGTGCCCTGTTCCCGGGAAAACGCTCATAACTCCCTCACCGGAGGTCGGATCTGGACGGTTTTTACGTCGTTGGAAAGCTTACTTGATGGGATTTCAAAACCGATGAGGAAATTTCTGATTCTGAGGCCGTCTGGTGCCCCGAAAGCCCGCCAGAAACCTTCGACCGCCGTTTCTCGATCTCGGTGGTCGGTCTTTCGAAATCGCGTGGTGCGGATAAAACGCACGTAACTCCCTCGTTACACGTCGGATTGGGTCGATTTTAGGTTCGTTGGAAAGGCGAGTCAGTGCTCTTCGAAATCCTTGAAGAAGCATCGCATTCTGAGGCCGTTTGGGCCTCTAAAAGTGGGGCGAGAGTAAATGGTGCGGAATTTTTCCTTCGTGCCCTGTACTCGGGAAAACGCTCATAACTCCCTCACCGGAGGTCGGATCTGGACGGTTTTTACGTCATTGGAAAGCTTACTCGACGGGCTTTCAAAACGGATCAGGAAATTTCTGATTCCGAGGCCGTCTGGTGCCCCGAAAGCACGCCGGAAGCCTTTGACCGCCGTTTCTCGATCTCGGTGGTCGGTCTTTTGAAATCGCGTGGTGCGGATAAAACGAACGTAACTCCCTCGTTACACGTCGGATTGGGTCGATTTTGGGTTTGTTGGAAAGGCGAGTCAGTGCTCTTCGAAATCCTTAAGGAAGCATCGCATTCCGAGGCCGTTTGGGCCTCTAAAAGTGGGGCGAGAGTAAATGGTACGGAATTTTTCCGACGTGCCCTGTTCCCGGGAAAATGCTCATAACTCCCTCACCGGAGGTCGGATTTGGACGGTTTTTACGTCGTTGGAAAGCTTACTCGATGGGCTTTCAAAACTGATCAGGAAATTTCTGATTCTGAGGCCGTCTGGTGCCCCGAAAGCGCGCCAGAACCCTTCGACCGCCGTTTCTCGATCTCGGTGGTCGGTCTTTCGAAATCGCGTGGTGCGGATAAAACGCACGTAACTCCCTCGTTACACGTCGGATTGGGTCGATTTTGGGTTCGTTGGAAAGGCGAGTCAATGCTCTTCGAAATCCTTCAGGAAGCGTCACATTCCGAGGCCATTTAGGCCTCGAAAAGTGGGGCGAGAGTAAATAGTGCGGAATTTTTCTTACGTGCCCTGTTCCCAGGAAAACGCTCATAACTCCCTCACCGGAGGTCGGATCTGGACGGTTTTTACGTCGTTGGAAAGCTTACTCGACGGGCTTTCAAAACGAATCAGGAAATTTCTGATTCTGAGGCCGTCTGGTGCCCCAAAAGCGCTCCAGAAGCCTTCGACCGCCGTTTGTCAATCTCGGTGGTCGGTCTTTCGAAATCGCGTGGTGCGGATAAAACGCACGTAACTCCCTCGTTACACGTCGGATTGGGTCGATTTTGGGTTAGTTGGAAAGGCGAGTCAGTGCTCTTCGAAATCCTTTAGGAAATGTCGCATTCCGAGGCTGTTTGGGTCTCAAAAAGTGGGGCGAGAGTAAATGGTGCGGGATTTTTCTGACGTGCCCTGTTCCCGGGAAAACGCTCATAACTCCCTCACCGGAGGTCGGATCTGGACGGTTTTTACGTCGTTGGAAAGCTTACTCGACGGGCTTTCAAAACGGATCAGGAAATTTTTGATTCCGAGGCCGTCTGGTGCCCCGAAAGCACGCCGGAAGCCTTTGACCGCCGTTTCTCGATCTCGGTGGTCGGTCTTTTGAAATCGCGTGGTGCGGATAAAACGCACGTAACTCCCTCGTTACACGTCGGATTGGGTCGATTTTGGGTTTGTTGGAAAGGTGAGTCAGTGCTCTTCGAAATCCTTAAGGAAGCATCGCATTCCGAGGCCGTTTGGGCCTCTAAAAGTGGGGCGAGAGTAAATGGTACGGAATTTTTCCGACGTGCCCTGTTCCCGGGAAAATGCTCATAACTCCCTCACCGGAGGTCGGATTTGGACGGTTTTTACGTCGTTGGAAAGCTTACTCGATGGGCTTTCAAAACTGATGAGGAAATTTCTGATTCTGAGGCCGTCTGGTGCCCCGAAAGCGCGCCAGAAGCCTTCGACCGCCGTTTCTCGATCTCGGTGGTCGGTCTTTCGAAATCGCGTGGTGCGGATAAAACGCACGTAACTCCCTCGTTACACGTCGGATTGGGTTGATTTTGGGTTCGTTGGAAAGGCGAGTCAATGCTCTTCGAAATCCTTCAGGAAGCGTCACATTCCGAGGCCATTTAGGCCTCGAAAAGTGGGGCGAGAGTAAATGGTGCGGAATTTTTCTTACGTGCCCTGTTCCCAGGAAAACGCTCATAACTCCCTCACCGGAGGTCGGATCTGGACGGTTTTTACGTCGTTGGAAAGCTTACTCGACGGGCTTTCAAAACGAATCAGGAAATTTCTGATTCTGAGGCCGTCTGGTGCCCCAAAAGCGCTCCAGAAGCCTTCGACCGCCGTTTGTCAATCTCGGTGGTCGGTCTTTCGAAATCGCGTGGTGCGGATAAAACGCACGTAACTCCCTCGTTACACGTCGGATTGGGTCGATTTTGGGTTAGTTGGAAAGGCGAGTCAGTGCTCTTCGAAATCCTTTAGGAAATGTCGCATTCCGAGGCTGTTTGGGTCTCAAAAAGTGGGGCGAGAGTAAATGGTGCGGGATTTTTCTGACGTGCCCTGTTCCCGGGAAAACGCTCATAACTCCCTCACCGGAGGTCGGATCTGGACGGTTTTTACGTCGTTGGAAAGCTTACTCGACGGGCTTTCAAAACGGATCAGGAAATTTCTGATTCCGAGGCCTTCTGGTGCCCCGAAAGTGCCCCGGAAGCCTTCGACCGCCGTTTCTCGATCTCGGTGGTCGATCTTTCGAAATCGCGTGGTGCGGATAAAATGCACGTAACTCCCTCGTTACACGTCGGATTGGGTCGATTTTGGGTTCGTTGGAAAGACGAGTCAGTGCTCTTCGAAATCTTTCAGGAAGCGTCGCATTCCGAGGCCATTTGGGCTTTCAAAAGTGGGGTGAGAGTAAATGGTGCCGAATTTTTCCGACGTGCCCTGTTCCCGGGAAAACGGTCATAACTCCCTCACCGGAGGTCGGATCTGGACGATTTTTACGTCGTTGGAAAGCTTACTCGACGGGCTTTCAAAATGGATGAAGAAATTTCTGATTCTGAGGCCGTCTGGTGCCCCGAAAGCACGGCGGAAGCCTTCGACCGCCGTTTCTCGATCTCGGTGGTCGGTCTTTTGAAATCGCGTGGTGCGGATATAACGCACGTAACTCCCTCGTTACACGTCGGATTGGGTCGATTTTGGGTTCGTTGGAAAGGCGAGTCAGTGCTCTTCGAAATATTTCAGGAAGCGTCGTATTCCGAGGCCGTTTGGGCCTCCAAAAGTGGGGCGAGAGTAAATGGTGCGAAATTTTTTCGACGTGCCCTTTTCCCGGGAAAACGCTCATAACTCCCTCACCGGAGGTCGGATCTGGACGGTTTTTACGTCGTTGGAAAGCTTACTCGACGGGCTTTCAAAACGAATTAGGAAATTTCTGAGTCTGAGGCCGTCTGGTGCCCTAAAAGCGCACCGGAATCCTTCGACCGCCGTTTCTCGATCTCGGTGGTCGGTCTTTTGAAATCGCGTGGTGCGGATAAAACGCACGTAACTCCCTCGTTACACGTCGGATTGGGTCGATTTTGGGTTCGTTGGAAAGGCGAGTCAGTGCTCTTCGAAATATTTCAGGAAGCGTCGTATTCCGAGGCCGTTTGGGCCTCCAAAAGTGTGGCGAGAGTAAATGGTACAAAATTTTTTCGACGTGCCCTGTTCCCGGGAAAACGCTCATAAATCCCTCACCGGAGGTCGGATCTGGACGGTTTTTACGTCGTTGGAAAGCTTACTCGACGGGCTTTCAAAACGGATGAAGAAATTTCTGATTCCGAGGTCGTCTGGTGCCCCGAAAGCCCGCCAGAAGCCTTCGACCGCCGTTTCTCGATCTCGGTGGTCGGTCTTTCGAAATCGCGTGGTGCGGATAAAATGCACGTAACTCCCTCGTTACACGTCGGATTGGGTCGATTTTGGGTTCGTTGGAAAGACGAGTCAGTGCTCTTCGAAATCTTTCAGGAAGCGTCGCATTCCGAGGCCATTTGGGCTTTCAAAAGTGGGGTGAGAGTAAATGGTGCCGAATTTTTCCGACGTGCCCTGTTCCCGGGAAAACGGTCATAACTCCCTCACCGGAGGTCGGATCTGGACGATTTTTACGTCGTTGGAAAGCTTACTCGACGGGCTTTCAAAATGGATGAAGAAATTTCTGATTCTGAGGCCGTCTGGTGCCCCGAAAGCACGGCGGAAGCCTTCGACCGCCGTTTCTCGATCTCGGTGGTCGGTCTTTTGAAATCGCGTGGTGCGGATATAACGCACGTAACTCCCTCGTTACACGTCGGATTGGGTCGATTTTGGGTTCGTTGGAAAGGCGAGTCAGTGCTCTTCGAAATATTTCAGGAAGCGTCGTATTCCGAGGCCGTTTGGGCCTCCAAAAGTGGGGCGAGAGTAAATGGTGTGAAATTTTTTCGACGTGCCCTTTTCCCGGGAAAACGCTCATAACTCCCTCACCGGAGGTCGGATCTGGACGGTTTTTACGTCGTTGGAAAGCTTACTCGACGGGCTTTCAAAACGAATTAGGAAATTTCTGAGTCTGAGGCCGTCTGGTGCCCTAAAAGTGCACCGGAATCCTTCGACCGCCGTTTCTCGATCTCGGTGGTCGGTCTTTTGAAATCGCGTGGTGCGGATAAAACGCACGTAACTCCCTCGTTACACGTCGGATTGGGTCGATTTTGGGTTCGTTGGAAAGGCGAGTCAGTGCTCTTCGAAATATTTCAGGAAGCGTCGTATTCCGAGGCCGTTTGGGCCTCCAAAAGTGTGGCGAGAGTAAATGGTACAAAATTTTTTCGACGTGCCCTGTTCCCGGGAAAACGCTCATAAATCCCTCACCGGAGGTCGGATCTGGACGGTTTTTACGTCGTTGGAAAGCTTACTCGACGGGCTTTCAAAACGGATGAAGAAATTTCTGATTCCGAGGTCGTCTGGTGCCCCGAAAGCCCGCCAGAAGCCTTCGACCGCCGTTTCTCGATCTCGGTGGTCGGTCTTTCGAAATCGCGTGGTGCGGATAAAATGCACGTAACTCCCTCGTTACACGTCGGATTGGGTCGATTTTGGGTTCGTTGGAAAGACGAGTCAGTGCTCTTCGAAATCCTTCAGGAAGTGTCGCATTCCGAGGCTGTTTGGGCCTTCAAAAGTGGGGCGAGAGTAAATGTTGCGGAAGTTTTCCGACGTGCCCTGTTCCCGGGAAAACGCTCATAACTCCCTCACCGGAGGTCGGATCTGGACGATTTTTACGTCGTTGGAAAGCTTACTCGACGGGCTTTCAAAATGGATCAGGAAATTTCTGATTCCGAGGCCGTCTGGTGCTCCGAAAGCACGGCGGAATCCTTCGACCGCCGTTTCTCGATCTCGGTGGTCGGTCTTTTGAAATCGCGTGGTGCGGATAAAACGCACGTAACTCCCTCGTTACACGTCGGATTGGGTCGATTTTAGGTTCGTTGGAAAGGTGAGTCAGTGCTCTTCGAAATATTTCAGGAAGCGTTGTATTCCGAGGCCGTTTGGGCCTCCAAAAGTGGGGCGAGAGTAAATGGTGTGGAATTTTTTTGACGTGCCCTGTTCCCGGGAAAACGCTCATAACTCCCTCACCGGAGGTCAGATCTGGACGGTTTTTACGTCGTTGGAAAGCTTACTCGACGGGCTTTCAAAACGAATATGGAAATTTCTGATTCTGAGGCCGTCTGGTGCCCCGAAAGCACGCCGGAAGCCTTCTACCGCCGTTTCTCGATCTCGGTGGTCGGTCTTTCGAAATCGCGTGGTGCGGATAAAACGCACGTAACTCCCTCGTTACACGTCGGATTGGGTCGATTTTGGGTTCGTTGGAAAGGCGAGTCAGTGCTCTTTGAAATCCTTTAGGAAGCGTCGCATTCCGAGGCTGTTTGGGCCTCCAAAAGTGGGGCGACAGTAAATGGTGCGGAATTTTTCTAACCTGCCCTGTTCCCAGGAAAATCTCATAACTCCCTCACCAGAGGTCGGATCTGGACGGTTTTTACGTCGTTGGAAAGATTACTCGACGGTCTTTCAAAATGGATCAGGAAATTTCTGATTCCGCGGCCGTCTCGTGCCCCGAAAGCACGCCGAAAGCCTTCGATCGCCGTTTCTCGATCTCGGTGGTCGGTCTTTCGAAATCGCGTGGTGCGGATAAAATGCACGTAACTCCCTCGTTACAGGTCGGATTGGGTCGATTTTGGGTTCGTTGGAAAGGCAAGTCAGTGCTCTTCGAAATCCTTCAGGAAGCGTCACATTCTGAGGCCATTTGGGCCTCCAAAAGTGGGGCGAGAGTAAATGGTGCGAAATTTTTCCGACGTGCCCTGTTCCCGGGAAAACGCTCATAACTCCCTCACCGGAGGTCGGGTCTGGACGGTTTTTATGTCGTTGTAAAGCTTACTCGACGGGCTTTCAAAACGGAACAGGAAATTTCTGATTCCGAGGCCGTCTGGTGCCCCGAAAGTGCCCTGGAAGCCTTCGACCGCCGTTTCTCGATCTCGGTGGTCGGTCTTTCGAAATCGCGTGGTGCGGATAAAATGCACGTAACTCCCTCGTTACACGTCGGATTGGGTCGATTTTGGGTTCGTTGGAAAGACGAGTCAGTGCTCTTCGAAATCCTTCAGGAAGCGTCGCATTCCGAGGCTGTTTGGGCCTTCAAAAGTGGGGCGAGAGTAAATGTTGCGGAATTTTTCCGACGTGCCCTATTCCCGGGAAAACGCTCATAACTCCCTCACCGGAGGTCGGATCTGGACGGTTTTTACGTCGTTGGAAAGCTTACTCGACGGGCTTTCAAAATGGATCAGGAAATTTCTGATTCCGAGGCCGTCTGGTGCTCCGAAAGCACGGCGGAATCCTTCGACCGCCGTTTCTCGATCTCGGTGGTCGGTCTTTTGAAATCGCGTGGTGCGGATAAAACGCACGTAACTCCCTCGTTACACGTCGGATTGGGTCGATTTTGGGTTCGTTGGAAAGGCGAGTCAGTGCTCTTTGAAATCCTTTAGGAAGCGTCGCATTCCGAGGCTGTTTGGGCCTCCAAAAGTGGGGCGACAGTAAATGGTGCGGAATTTTTCTAACCTGCCCTGTTCCCAGGAAAATCTCATAACTCCCTCACCAGAGGTCGGATCTGGACGGTTTTTACGTCGTTGGAAAGATTACTCGACGGTCTTTCAAAATGGATCAGGAAATTTCTGATTCCGCGGCCGTCTCGTGCCCCGAAAGCACGCCGAAAGCCTTCGATCGCCGTTTCTCGATCTCGGTGGTCGGTCTTTCGAAATCGCGTGGTGCGGATAAAATGCACGTAACTCCCTCGTTACAGGTCGGATTGGGTCGATTTTGGGTTCGTTGGAAAGGCAAGTCAGTGCTCTTCGAAATCCTTCAGGAAGCGTCACATTCTGAGGCCATTTGGGCCTCCAAAAGTGGGGCGAGAGTAAATGGTGCGAAATTTTTCCGACGTGCCCTGTTCCCGGGAAAACGCTCATAACTCCCTCACCGGAGGTCGGGTCTGGACGGTTTTTATGTCGTTGTAAAGCTTACTCGACGGGCTTTCAAAACGGAACAGGAAATTTCTGATTCCGAGGCCGTCTGGTGCCCCGAAAGTGCCCTGGAAGCCTTCGACCGCCGTTTCTCGATCTCGGTGGTCGGTCTTTCGAAATCGCGTGGTGCGGATAAAATGCACGTAACTCCCTCGTTACACGTCGGATTGGGTCGATTTTGGGTTCGTTGGAAAGACGAGTCAGTGCTCTTCGAAATCCTTCAGGAAGCGTCGCATTCCGAGGCTGTTTGGGCCTTCAAAAGTGGGGCGAGAGTAAATGTTGCGGAATTTTTCCGACGTGCCCTATTCCCAGGAAAACGCTCATAACTCCCTCACCGGAGGTCGGATCTGGACGGTTTTTACGTCGTTGGAAAGCTTACTCGACGGGCTTTCAAAACGAATCAGGAAATTTCTGATTCTGAGGCCGTCTGGTGCCCCAAAAGCGCGCCAGAAGCCTTCAACCGCCGTTTCTCGATCTCGGTGGTCGGTCTTTCGAAATCGCGTGGTGCGGATAAAACGCAAGTAACTCCCTCGTTAAACGTCGGATTGGGTCGATTTTGGGTTCGTTGGAAAGGCGAGTCAGTGCTCTTCGAAATCCTTAAGGAAGCATTGCATTCCGAGGCCGTTTGCACCTCCAAAAGTGGGGCGAGAGTAAATGGTGCAGAATTTTTCCGACGTGCCCTGTTCCCGGGAAAACGCTCATAACTCCCTCACCGGAGGTCGGGTCTGGACAGTTTTTATGTCGTTGGAAAGCTTACTCGACGGGCTTTCAAAACGGATCAGGAAATTTCTGATTCCGAGGCCGTCTGGTGCCCCGAAAGCCCTCCAGAAGCCTTCGACCGCCGTTTCTCGATCTCGGTGGTCGGTCTTTCGAAATCGCGTGGTGCGGATAAAACGCACGTAACTCCCTCGTTACACGTCGGATTGGGTCGATTTTGGGTTCGTTGGAAAGGCGAGTCAGTGCTCTTCGACATCCTTCAGGAAGCGTCACATTCTGAGGACGTTTGGACCTCCAAAAGTGGGGCGAGAGTAAATGGTGTGGAATTTTTCCGACCTGCCCTGTTCCCGGGAAAACGCTCATAACTCCCTCACCGGAGGTCGGATCTGGACGGTTTTTACGTCGTTGGAAAGCTTACTCGACGGGCTTTCAAAACAGATGAGGAAATTTCTGATTCCGATGCCGTCTGGTGCCCCGAAAGCATGGTGAAAGCCTTCGACCGCCGTTTCTCGATCTCAGTGGTCGGTCTTTCGAAATCGCGTGGTGCGGATAAAATGCACGTAACTCCCTCGTTACACGTCGGATTGGGTCGATTTTGGGTTCGTTGGAAAGGCGAGTCAGTGCTCTTCGACATCCTTTAGGAAGCGTCACATTCTGAGGACGTTTGGACCTCCAAAAGTGGGGCGAGAGTAAATGGTGTGGAATTTTTCTGACGTGCCCTGTTCCCGGGAAAACGCTCATAACTCCCTCACCGGAGGTCGGATCTGGACGGTTTTTACGTCGTTGGAAAGCTTACTCGACGGGCTTTCAAAAAGGATCAGGAAATTTCTGATTCTGAGGCCGTATGGTGCCCCGAAAGCGAGCCGGAAGCCTTCGACTGCCGTTTCTCGATCTCGGTGGTCGGTCTTTCGAAATCGCGTGGTGCCGATAAAACGCACGTAACTCCCTCGTTACACGTCGGATTGGGTCGATTTTGGGTTCGTTGGAAAGACGAGTCAGTGCACTTCGAAATCCTTGAAGAAGCATCGCATTCCGAGGCCGTTTGGGCCTCCAAAAGTGGGGCGAGAGTAAATGGTGCGGAATTTTTCCCTCGTGCCCTGTTCCCGGGAAAACGCTCATAACTCCCTCACCGGAGGTCGGATCTAGACGGTTTTTACGTCGTTGGAAAGCTTACTCGATGGGATTTCAAAACTGATGAGGAAATTTCTGATTCCGAGGCCGTCTGGTGCCCCGAAAGCCCGCCAGAAGCCTTCGACCGCCGTTTCTCGATCTCGGTGGTCGGTCTTTCGAAATCGCGTGGTGCGGATAAAACGCACGTAACTCCCTCGTTACACGTCGGATTGGGTCGATTTTGGGTTCGTTGGAAAGACGAGTCAGTGCACTTCGAAATCCTTGAAGAAGCATCGCATTCCGAGGCTGTTTGGGCCTCCAAAAGTGGGGCGAGAGTAAATGGTGCGGAATTTTTCCCTCGTGCCCTGTTCCCGGGAAAACGCTCATAACTCCCTCACCGGAGGTCGGATCTAGACGGTTTTTAAGTCGTTGGAAAGCTTACTCGATGGGATTTCAAAACTGATGAGGAAATTTCTGATTCCGAGGCCGTCTGGTGCCCCGAAATCCCGCCAGAAGCCTTCGACCGCCGTTTCTCGATCTCGGTGGTCGGTCTTTCGAAATCGCGTGGTGCGGATAAAACGCACGTAACTCCCTCGTTACACGTCGGATTGGGTCGATTTTGGGTTCGTTGGAAAGGCGAGTCAGTGCTCTTCGACATCCTTCAGGAAGCGTCACATTCTGAGGACGTTTGGACCTCCAAAAGTGGGGCGAGAGTAAATGGTGTGGAATTTTTCTGACGTGCCCTGTTCCCGGGAAAACGCTCATAACTCCCTCACCGGAGGTCAGATCTGGACGGTTTTTACGTCGTTGGAAAGCTTACTCGACGGGCTTTCAAAAAGGATCAGGAAATTTCTGATTCTGAGGCCGTATGGTGCCCCGAAAGTGAGCCGGAAGCCTTCGACTGCCGTTTCTCGATCTCGGTGGTCGGTCTTTCGAAATCGCGTGGTGCCGATAAAACGCACGTAACTCCCTCGTTACACGTCGGATTGGGTCGATTTTGGGTTCGTTGGAAAGACGAGTCAGTGCACTTCGAAATCCTTGAAGAAGCATCACATTCCGAGGCCGTTTGGGCCTCCAAAAGTGGGGCGAGAGTAAATGGTGTGGAATTTTTCCGACGTGCCCTGTTCCCGGGAAAACGCTCATAACTCCCTCACCGGAGGTCGGATCTGGACAGTTTTTACGTCGTTGGAAAGCTTACTCGACGGGATTTCAAAACGGATCAGGAAATTTCTGATTCTGAGGCCGTCTGGTGCCCCGAAAGCTCGCCAGAAGCCTTCGACCGCCGTTTCTCGATCTCGGTGGTCGGTCTTTCGAAATCGCGTGGTGCGGATAAAACGCACGTAACTCCCTCGTTACACGTCGGATTGGGTCGATTTTGGGTTCGTTGGAAAGGCGAGTCAATGCTCTTCGAAATCCTTCAGGAAGCGTCACATTCCGAGGCCGTTTAAGCCTCGAAAAGTGGGGCAAGAGTAAATGGTGCGGAATTTTTCTGACGTGCCCTGTTCCCGGGAAAACGCTCATAACTCCCTCACCGGAGGTCGGATCTGGACGGTTTTTACGTCGTTGGAAAGCTTACTCGACGGGCTTTCAAAACGAATCAGGAAATTTCTAATTCTGAGGCCGTCTGGTGCCCCAAAAGTGCACCCGAAGCCTTCGACCGCCGTTTCTCGATCTCAGTGGTCGGTCTTTCGAAATCGCGTGGTGCGGATAAAACGCACGTAACTCCCTCGTTACACGTCGGATTGGGTCAATTTTGGGTTCGTTGGAAAGGCGAGTCAGTGCTCTTCCAAATCCTTCAGGAAGCGTCGCATTCCGAGGCCGTTTGTGCCTCCAAAAGTGGGGCGAGAGTAAATGGTGTGGAATTTTTCCGACGTGCCCTATTCCTGGGAAAACGCTCATAACTCCCTCACCGGAGGTCGGATCTGGACGGTTTTTACGTCGTTGGAAATATTACTCGACGGTCTTTCAAAAAGGATCAGGAAATTTCTGATTCCGAGGCCGTCTAGTGCCCCGAAAGTGCGCCGGAAGCCTTCGATCGCCGTTTCTCGATCTCGGTGGTCGGTCTTTCGAAATCGCGTGGTGCGGATAAAATGCACGTAACTCCCTCGTTACAGGTCGGATTGGGTCGATTTTGGGTTCGTTGGAAAGGCGAGTCAGTGCTCTTCGAAATCCTTCAGGAAGCGTCACATTCTGAGGCCGTTTGGGCCTCCAAAAGTGGGGCGAGAGTAAATGATGCGGAATTTTTCCGACGTACCCTGTTCCCGCGAAAACGCTCATAACTCCCTCACCGGAGGTCGGGTCTGGACGGTTTTTATGTCGTTGGAAAGCTTACTCGACGGGCTTTCAAAACGGAACAGGAAATTTCTGATTCCGAGGCCGTCTGTTGCCCCGAAAGCTTCCTGGAAGCCTTCGACCGCCGTTTCTCGATCTCGGTGGTCGGTCTTTCGAAATCGCGTGGTGCGGATAAAATGCACGTAACTCCCTCGTTACACGTCGGATTGGGTCGATTTTGGGTTCGTTGGAAAGACGAGTCAGTGCTCTTCGAAATCCTTCAGGAAGTGTCGCATTCCGAGGCTGTTTGGGCCTTCAAAAGTGGGGCGAGAGTAAATGTTGCGGAATTTTTCCGACGTGCCCTGTTCCCGGGAAAACGCTCATAACTCCCTCACCGGAGGTCGGATCTGGACGATTTTTACGTCGTTGGAAAGCTTACTCGACGGGCTTTCAAAAAGGATCCAGAAATTTCTGATTCTGAGGCCGTCTGGTGCCCCGAAAGCACGGCGGAAGCCTTCGACCGCCGTTTCTCGATCTCGGTGGTCGGTCTTTTGAAATCGCGTGGTGCGGATAAAACGCACGTAACTCCCTCGTTACACGTCGGATTGGGTCGATTTTGGATTCGTTGGAAAGGCGAGTCAGTGCTCTTCGAAATCCTTGAAGAAGCATCGCATTCCGAGGCCGTTTGGGCCTCCAAAAGTGGGGCGAGAGTAAATGGTGTGGAATTTTTCCCTCGTGCCCTGTTCCCGGGAAAACGCTCATAACTCCCTCACCGGAGGTCGGATCTGGACGGTTTTTACGTCGTTGGAAAGCTTACTTGATGGGATTTCAAAACCGATGAGGAAATTTCTGATTCTGAGGCCGTCTGGTGCCCCGAAAGCCCGCCAGAAACCTTCGACCGCCGTTTCTCGATCTCGGTGGTCGGTCTTTCGAAATCGCGTGGTGCGGATAAAACGCACGTAACTCCCTCGTTACACGTCGGATTGGGTCGATTTTAGGTTCGTTGGAAAGGCGAGTCAGTGCTCTTCGAAATCCTTGAAGAAGCATCGCATTCTGAGGCCGTTTGGGCCTCTAAAAGTGGGGCGAGAGTAAATGGTGCGGAATTTTTCCTTCGTGCCCTGTACTCGGGAAAACGCTCATAACTCCCTCACCGGAGGTCGGATCTGGACGGTTTTTACGTCATTGGAAAGCTTACTCGACGGGCTTTCAAAACGGATCAGGAAATTTCTGATTCCGAGGCCGTCTGGTGCCCCGAAAGCACGCCGGAAGCCTTTGACCGCCGTTTCTCGATCTCGGTGGTCGGTCTTTTGAAATCGCGTGGTGCGGATAAAACGAACGTAACTCCCTCGTTACACGTCGGATTGGGTCGATTTTGGGTTTGTTGGAAAGGCGAGTCAGTGCTCTTCGAAATCCTTAAGGAAGCATCGCATTCCGAGGCCGTTTGGGCCTCTAAAAGTGGGGCGAGAGTAAATGGTACGGAATTTTTCCGACGTGCCCTGTTCCCGGGAAAATGCTCATAACTCCCTCACCGGAGGTCGGATTTGGACGGTTTTTACGTCGTTGGAAAGCTTACTCGATGGGCTTTCAAAACTGATCAGGAAATTTCTGATTCTGAGGCCGTCTGGTGCCCCGAAAGCGCGCCAGAACCCTTCGACCGCCGTTTCTCGATCTCGGTGGTCGGTCTTTCGAAATCGCGTGGTGCGGATAAAACGCACGTAACTCCCTCGTTACACGTCGGATTGGGTCGATTTTGGGTTCGTTGGAAAGGCGAGTCAATGCTCTTCGAAATCCTTCAGGAAGCGTCACATTCCGAGGCCATTTAGGCCTCGAAAAGTGGGGCGAGAGTAAATAGTGCGGAATTTTTCTTACGTGCCCTGTTCCCAGGAAAACGCTCATAACTCCCTCACCGGAGGTCGGATCTGGACGGTTTTTACGTCGTTGGAAAGCTTACTCGACGGGCTTTCAAAACGAATCAGGAAATTTCTGATTCTGAGGCCGTCTGGTGCCCCAAAAGCGCTCCAGAAGCCTTCGACCGCCGTTTGTCAATCTCGGTGGTCGGTCTTTCGAAATCGCGTGGTGCGGATAAAACGCACGTAACTCCCTCGTTACACGTCGGATTGGGTCGATTTTGGGTTAGTTGGAAAGGCGAGTCAGTGCTCTTCGAAATCCTTTAGGAAATGTCGCATTCCGAGGCTGTTTGGGTCTCAAAAAGTGGGGCGAGAGTAAATGGTGCGGGATTTTTCTGACGTGCCCTGTTCCCGGGAAAACGGTCATAACTCCCTCACCGGAGGTCGGATCTGGACGGTTTTTACGTCGTTGGAAAGCTTACTCGACGGGCTTTCAAAACGGATCAGGAAATTTTTGATTCCGAGGCCGTCTGGTGCCCCGAAAGCACGCCGGAAGCCTTTGACCGCCGTTTCTCGATCTCGGTGGTCGGTCTTTTGAAATCGCGTGGTGCGGATAAAACGCACGTAACTCCCTCGTTACACGTCGGATTGGGTCGATTTTGGGTTTGTTGGAAAGGTGAGTCAGTGCTCTTCGAAATCCTTAAGGAAGCATCGCATTCCGAGGCCGTTTGGGCCTCTAAAAGTGGGGCGAGAGTAAATGGTACGGAATTTTTCCGACGTGCCCTGTTCCCGGGAAAATGCTCATAACTCCCTCACCGGAGGTCGGATTTGGACGGTTTTTACGTCGTTGGAAAGCTTACTCGATGGGCTTTCAAAACTGATGAGGAAATTTCTGATTCTGAGGCCGTCTGGTGCCCCGAAAGCGCGCCAGAAGCCTTCGACCGCCGTTTCTCGATCTCGGTGGTCGGTCTTTCGAAATCGCGTGGTGCGGATAAAACGCACGTAACTCCCTCGTTACACGTCGGATTGGGTTGATTTTGGGTTCGTTGGAAAGGCGAGTCAATGCTCTTCGAAATCCTTCAGGAAGCGTCACATTCCGAGGCCATTTAGGCCTCGAAAAGTGGGGCGAGAGTAAATGGTGCGGAATTTTTCTTACGTGCCCTGTTCCCAGGAAAACGCTCATAACTCCCTCACCGGAGGTCGGATCTGGACGGTTTTTACGTCGTTGGAAAGCTTACTCGACGGGCTTTCAAAACGAATCAGGAAATTTCTGATTCTGAGGCCGTCTGGTGCCCCAAAAGCGCTCCAGAAGCCTTCGACCGCCGTTTGTCAATCTCGGTGGTCGGTCTTTCGAAATCGCGTGGTGCGGATAAAACGCACGTAACTCCCTCGTTACACGTCGGATTGGGTCGATTTTGGGTTAGTTGGAAAGGCGAGTCAGTGCTCTTCGAAATCCTTTAGGAAATGTCGCATTCCGAGGCTGTTTGGGTCTCAAAAAGTGGGGCGAGAGTAAATGGTGCGGGATTTTTCTGACGTGCCCTGTTCCCGGGAAAACGCTCATAACTCCCTCACCGGAGGTCGGATCTGGACGGTTTTTACGTCGTTGGAAAGCTTACTCGACGGGCTTTCAAAACGGATCAGGAAATTTCTGATTCCGAGGCCTTCTGGTGCCCCGAAAGTGCCCCGGAAGCCTTCGACCGCCGTTTCTCGATCTCGGTGGTCGATCTTTCGAAATCGCGTGGTGCGGATAAAATGCACGTAACTCCCTCGTTACACGTCGGATTGGGTCGATTTTGGGTTCGTTGGAAAGACGAGTCAGTGCTCTTCGAAATCTTTCAGGAAGCGTCGCATTCCGAGGCCATTTGGGCTTTCAAAAGTGGGGTGAGAGTAAATGGTGCCGAATTTTTCCGACGTGCCCTGTTCCCGGGAAAACGGTCATAACTCCCTCACCGGAGGTCGGATCTGGACGATTTTTACGTCGTTGGAAAGCTTACTCGACGGGCTTTCAAAATGGATGAAGAAATTTCTGATTCTGAGGCCGTCTGGTGCCCCGAAAGCACGGCGGAAGCCTTCGACCGCCGTTTCTCGATCTCGGTGGTCGGTCTTTTGAAATCGCGTGGTGCGGATATAACGCACGTAACTCCCTCGTTACACGTCGGATTGGGTCGATTTTGGGTTCGTTGGAAAGGCGAGTCAGTGCTCTTCGAAATATTTCAGGAAGCGTCGTATTCCGAGGCCGTTTGGGCCTCCAAAAGTGGGGCGAGAGTAAATGGTGCGAAATTTTTTCGACGTGCCCTTTTCCCGGGAAAACGCTCATAACTCCCTCACCGGAGGTCGGATCTGGACGGTTTTTACGTCGTTGGAAAGCTTACTCGACGGGCTTTCAAAACGAATTAGGAAATTTCTGAGTCTGAGGCCGTCTGGTGCCCTAAAAGCGCACCGGAATCCTTCGACCGCCGTTTCTCGATCTCGGTGGTCGGTCTTTTGAAATCGCGTGGTGCGGATAAAACGCACGTAACTCCCTCGTTACACGTCGGATTGGGTCGATTTTGGGTTCGTTGGAAAGGCGAGTCAGTGCTCTTCGAAATATTTCAGGAAGCGTCGTATTCCGAGGCCGTTTGGGCCTCCAAAAGTGTGGCGAGAGTAAATGGTACAAAATTTTTTCGACGTGCCCTGTTCCCGGGAAAACGCTCATAAATCCCTCACCGGAGGTCGGATCTGGACGGTTTTTACGTCGTTGGAAAGCTTACTCGACGGGCTTTCAAAACGGATGAAGAAATTTCTGATTCCGAGGTCGTCTGGTGCCCCGAAAGCCCGCCAGAAGCCTTCGACCGCCGTTTCTCGATCTCGGTGGTCGGTCTTTCGAAATCGCGTGGTGCGGATAAAATGCACGTAACTCCCTCGTTACACGTCGGATTGGGTCGATTTTGGGTTCGTTGGAAAGACGAGTCAGTGCTCTTCGAAATCTTTCAGGAAGCGTCGCATTCCGAGGCCATTTGGGCTTTCAAAAGTGGGGTGAGAGTAAATGGTGCCGAATTTTTCCGACGTGCCCTGTTCCCGGGAAAACGGTCATAACTCCCTCACCGGAGGTCGGATCTGGACGATTTTTACGTCGTTGGAAAGCTTACTCGACGGGCTTTCAAAATGGATGAAGAAATTTCTGATTCTGAGGCCGTCTGGTGCCCCGAAAGCACGGCGGAAGCCTTCGACCGCCGTTTCTCGATCTCGGTGGTCGGTCTTTTGAAATCGCGTGGTGCGGATATAACGCACGTAACTCCCTCGTTACACGTCGGATTGGGTCGATTTTGGGTTCGTTGGAAAGGCGAGTCAGTGCTCTTCGAAATATTTCAGGAAGCGTCGTATTCCGAGGCCGTTTGGGCCTCCAAAAGTGGGGCGAGAGTAAATGGTGCGAAATTTTTTCGACGTGCCCTTTTCCCGGGAAAACGCTCATAACTCCCTCACCGGAGGTCGGATCTGGACGGTTTTTACGTCGTTGGAAAGCTTACTCGACGGGCTTTCAAAACGAATTAGGAAATTTCTGAGTCTGAGGCCGTCTGGTGCCCTAAAAGTGCACCGGAATCCTTCGACCGCCGTTTCTCGATCTCGGTGGTCGGTCTTTTGAAATCGCGTGGTGCGGATAAAACGCACGTAACTCCCTCGTTACACGTCGGATTGGGTCGATTTTGGGTTCGTTGGAAAGGCGAGTCAGTGCTCTTCGAAATATTTCAGGAAGCGTCGTATTCCGAGGCCGTTTGGGCCTCCAAAAGTGTGGCGAGAGTAAATGGTACAAAATTTTTTCGACGTGCCCTGTTCCCGGGAAAACGCTCATAAATCCCTCACCGGAGGTCGGATCTGGACGGTTTTTACGTCGTTGGAAAGCTTACTCGACGGGCTTTCAAAACGGATGAAGAAATTTCTGATTCCGAGGTCGTCTGGTGCCCCGAAAGCCCGCCAGAAGCCTTCGACCGCCGTTTCTCGATCTCGGTGGTCGGTCTTTCGAAATCGCGTGGTGCGGATAAAATGCACGTAACTCCCTCGTTACACGTCGGATTGGGTCGATTTTGGGTTCGTTGGAAAGACGAGTCAGTGCTCTTCGAAATCCTTCAGGAAGTGTCGCATTCCGAGGCTGTTTGGGCCTTCAAAAGTGGGGCGAGAGTAAATGTTGCGGAAGTTTTCCGACGTGCCCTGTTCCCGGGAAAACGCTCATAACTCCCTCACCGGAGGTCGGATCTGGACGATTTTTACGTCGTTGGAAAGCTTACTCGACGGGCTTTCAAAATGGATCAGGAAATTTCTGATTCCGAGGCCGTCTGGTGCTCCGAAAGCACGGCGGAATCCTTCGACCGCCGTTTCTCGATCTCGGTGGTCGGTCTTTTGAAATCGCGTGGTGCGGATAAAACGCACGTAACTCCCTCGTTACACGTCGGATTGGGTCGATTTTAGGTTCGTTGGAAAGGTGAGTCAGTGCTCTTCGAAATATTTCAGGAAGCGTTGTATTCCGAGGCCGTTTGGGCCTCCAAAAGTGGGGCGAGAGTAAATGGTGTGGAATTTTTTTGACGTGCCCTGTTCCCGGGAAAACGCTCATAACTCCCTCACCGGAGGTCAGATCTGGACGGTTTTTACGTCGTTGGAAAGCTTACTCGACGGGCTTTCAAAACGAATATGGAAATTTCTGATTCTGAGGCCGTCTGGTGCCCCGAAAGCACGCCGGAAGCCTTCTACCGCCGTTTCTCGATCTCGGTGGTCGGTCTTTCGAAATCGCGTGGTGCGGATAAAACGCACGTAACTCCCTCGTTACACGTCGGATTGGGTCGATTTTGGGTTCGTTGGAAAGGCGAGTCAGTGCTCTTTGAAATCCTTTAGGAAGCGTCGCATTCCGAGGCTGTTTGGGCCTCCAAAAGTGGGGCGACAGTAAATGGTGCGGAATTTTTCTAACCTGCCCTGTTCCCAGGAAAATCTCATAACTCCCTCACCAGAGGTCGGATCTGGACGGTTTTTACGTCGTTGGAAAGATTACTCGACGGTCTTTCAAAATGGATCAGGAAATTTCTGATTCCGCGGCCGTCTCGTGCCCCGAAAGCACGCCGAAAGCCTTCGATCGCCGTTTCTCGATCTCGGTGGTCGGTCTTTCGAAATCGCGTGGTGCGGATAAAATGCACGTAACTCCCTCGTTACAGGTCGGATTGGGTCGATTTTGGGTTCGTTGGAAAGGCAAGTCAGTGCTCTTCGAAATCCTTCAGGAAGCGTCACATTCTGAGGCCATTTGGGCCTCCAAAAGTGGGGCGAGAGTAAATGGTGCGAAATTTTTCCGACGTGCCCTGTTCCCGGGAAAACGCTCATAACTCCCTCACCGGAGGTCGGGTCTGGACGGTTTTTATGTCGTTGTAAAGCTTACTCGACGGGCTTTCAAAACGGAACAGGAAATTTCTGATTCCGAGGCCGTCTGGTGCCCCGAAAGTGCCCTGGAAGCCTTCGACCGCCGTTTCTCGATCTCGGTGGTCGGTCTTTCGAAATCGCGTGGTGCGGATAAAATGCACGTAACTCCCTCGTTACACGTCGGATTGGGTCGATTTTGGGTTCGTTGGAAAGACGAGTCAGTGCTCTTCGAAATCCTTCAGGAAGCGTCGCATTCCGAGGCTGTTTGGGCCTTCAAAAGTGGGGCGAGAGTAAATGTTGCGGAATTTTTCCGACGTGCCCTATTCCCGGGAAAACGCTCATAACTCCCTCACCGGAGGTCGGATCTGGACGGTTTTTACGTCGTTGGAAAGCTTACTCGACGGGCTTTCAAAACAGATGAGGAAATTTCTGATTCCGATGCCGTCTGGTGCCCCGAAAGCATGGTGAAAGCCTTCGACCGCCGTTTCTCGATCTCAGTGGTCGGTCTTTCGAAATCGCGTGGTGCGGATAAAATGCACGTAACTCCCTCGTTACACGTCGGATTGGGTCGATTTTGGGTTCGTTGGAAAGGCGAGTCAGTGCTCTTCGACATCCTTTAGGAAGCGTCACATTCTGAGGACGTTTGGACCTCCAAAAGTGGGGCGAGAGTAAATGGTGTGGAATTTTTCTGACGTGCCCTGTTCCCGGGAAAACGCTCATAACTCCCTCACCGGAGGTCGGATCTGGACGGTTTTTACGTCGTTGGAAAGCTTACTCGACGGGCTTTCAAAAAGGATCAGGAAATTTCTGATTCTGAGGCCGTATGGTGCCCCGAAAGCGAGCCGGAAGCCTTCGACTGCCGTTTCTCGATCTCGGTGGTCGGTCTTTCGAAATCGCGTGGTGCCGATAAAACGCACGTAACTCCCTCGTTACACGTCGGATTGGGTCGATTTTGGGTTCGTTGGAAAGACGAGTCAGTGCACTTCGAAATCCTTGAAGAAGCATCGCATTCCGAGGCCGTTTGGGCCTCCAAAAGTGGGGCGAGAGTAAATGGTGCGGAATTTTTCCCTCGTGCCCTGTTCCCGGGAAAACGCTCATAACTCCCTCACCGGAGGTCGGATCTAGACGGTTTTTACGTCGTTGGAAAGCTTACTCGATGGGATTTCAAAACTGATGAGGAAATTTCTGATTCCGAGGCCGTCTGGTGCCCCGAAAGCCCGCCAGAAGCCTTCGACCGCCGTTTCTCGATCTCGGTGGTCGGTCTTTCGAAATCGCGTGGTGCGGATAAAACGCACGTAACTCCCTCGTTACACGTCGGATTGGGTCGATTTTGGGTTCGTTGGAAAGACGAGTCAGTGCACTTCGAAATCCTTGAAGAAGCATCGCATTCCGAGGCTGTTTGGGCCTCCAAAAGTGGGGCGAGAGTAAATGGTGCGGAATTTTTCCCTCGTGCCCTGTTCCCGGGAAAACGCTCATAACTCCCTCACCGGAGGTCGGATCTAGACGGTTTTTAAGTCGTTGGAAAGCTTACTCGATGGGATTTCAAAACTGATGAGGAAATTTCTGATTCCGAGGCCGTCTGGTGCCCCGAAATCCCGCCAGAAGCCTTCGACCGCCGTTTCTCGATCTCGGTGGTCGGTCTTTCGAAATCGCGTGGTGCGGATAAAACGCACGTAACTCCCTCGTTACACGTCGGATTGGGTCGATTTTGGGTTCGTTGGAAAGGCGAGTCAGTGCTCTTCGACATCCTTCAGGAAGCGTCACATTCTGAGGACGTTTGGACCTCCAAAAGTGGGGCGAGAGTAAATGGTGTGGAATTTTTCTGACGTGCCCTGTTCCCGGGAAAACGCTCATAACTCCCTCACCGGAGGTCAGATCTGGACGGTTTTTACGTCGTTGGAAAGCTTACTCGACGGGCTTTCAAAAAGGATCAGGAAATTTCTGATTCTGAGGCCGTATGGTGCCCCGAAAGTGAGCCGGAAGCCTTCGACTGCCGTTTCTCGATCTCGGTGGTCGGTCTTTCGAAATCGCGTGGTGCCGATAAAACGCACGTAACTCCCTCGTTACACGTCGGATTGGGTCGATTTTGGGTTCGTTGGAAAGACGAGTCAGTGCACTTCGAAATCCTTGAAGAAGCATCACATTCCGAGGCCGTTTGGGCCTCCAAAAGTGGGGCGAGAGTAAATGGTGTGGAATTTTTCCGACGTGCCCTGTTCCCGGGAAAACGCTCATAACTCCCTCACCGGAGGTCGGATCTGGACAGTTTTTACGTCGTTGGAAAGCTTACTCGACGGGATTTCAAAACGGATCAGGAAATTTCTGATTCTGAGGCCGTCTGGTGCCCCGAAAGCTCGCCAGAAGCCTTCGACCGCCGTTTCTCGATCTCGGTGGTCGGTCTTTCGAAATCGCGTGGTGCGGATAAAACGCACGTAACTCCCTCGTTACACGTCGGATTGGGTCGATTTTGGGTTCGTTGGAAAGGCGAGTCAATGCTCTTCGAAATCCTTCAGGAAGCGTCACATTCCGAGGCCGTTTAAGCCTCGAAAAGTGGGGCAAGAGTAAATGGTGCGGAATTTTTCTGACGTGCCCTGTTCCCGGGAAAACGCTCATAACTCCCTCACCGGAGGTCGGATCTGGACGGTTTTTACGTCGTTGGAAAGCTTACTCGACGGGCTTTCAAAACGAATCAGGAAATTTCTAATTCTGAGGCCGTCTGGTGCCCCAAAAGTGCACCCGAAGCCTTCGACCGCCGTTTCTCGATCTCAGTGGTCGGTCTTTCGAAATCGCGTGGTGCGGATAAAACGCACGTAACTCCCTCGTTACACGTCGGATTGGGTCAATTTTGGGTTCGTTGGAAAGGCGAGTCAGTGCTCTTCCAAATCCTTCAGGAAGCGTCGCATTCCGAGGCCGTTTGTGCCTCCAAAAGTGGGGCGAGAGTAAATGGTGTGGAATTTTTCCGACGTGCCCTATTCCTGGGAAAACGCTCATAACTCCCTCACCGGAGGTCGGATCTGGACGGTTTTTACGTCGTTGGAAATATTACTCGACGGTCTTTCAAAAAGGATCAGGAAATTTCTGATTCCGAGGCCGTCTAGTGCCCCGAAAGTGCGCCGGAAGCCTTCGATCGCCGTTTCTCGATCTCGGTGGTCGGTCTTTCGAAATCGCGTGGTGCGGATAAAATGCACGTAACTCCCTCGTTACAGGTCGGATTGGGTCGATTTTGGGTTCGTTGGAAAGGCGAGTCAGTGCTCTTCGAAATCCTTCAGGAAGCGTCACATTCTGAGGCCGTTTGGGCCTCCAAAAGTGGGGCGAGAGTAAATGATGCGGAATTTTTCCGACGTACCCTGTTCCCGCGAAAACGCTCATAACTCCCTCACCGGAGGTCGGGTCTGGACGGTTTTTATGTCGTTGGAAAGCTTACTCGACGGGCTTTCAAAACGGAACAGGAAATTTCTGATTCCGAGGCCGTCTGTTGCCCCGAAAGCTTCCTGGAAGCCTTCGACCGCCGTTTCTCGATCTCGGTGGTCGGTCTTTCGAAATCGCGTGGTGCGGATAAAATGCACGTAACTCCCTCGTTACACGTCGGATTGGGTCGATTTTGGGTTCGTTGGAAAGACGAGTCAGTGCTCTTCGAAATCCTTCAGGAAGTGTCGCATTCCGAGGCTGTTTGGGCCTTCAAAAGTGGGGCGAGAGTAAATGTTGCGGAATTTTTCCGACGTGCCCTGTTCCCGGGAAAACGCTCATAACTCCCTCACCGGAGGTCGGATCTGGACGATTTTTACGTCGTTGGAAAGCTTACTCGACGGGCTTTCAAAAAGGATCCAGAAATTTCTGATTCTGAGGCCGTCTGGTGCCCCGAAAGCACGGCGGAAGCCTTCGACCGCCGTTTCTCGATCTCGGTGGTCGGTCTTTTGAAATCGCGTGGTGCGGATAAAACGCACGTAACTCCCTCGTTACACGTCGGATTGGGTCGATTTTGGATTCGTTGGAAAGGCGAGTCAGTGCTCTTCGAAATCCTTGAAGAAGCATCGCATTCCGAGGCCGTTTGGGCCTCCAAAAGTGGGGCGAGAGTAAATGGTGTGGAATTTTTCCCTCGTGCCCTGTTCCCGGGAAAACGCTCATAACTCCCTCACCGGAGGTCGGATCTGGACGGTTTTTACGTCGTTGGAAAGCTTACTTGATGGGATTTCAAAACCGATGAGGAAATTTCTGATTCTGAGGCCGTCTGGTGCCCCGAAAGCCCGCCAGAAACCTTCGACCGCCGTTTCTCGATCTCGGTGGTCGGTCTTTCGAAATCGCGTGGTGCGGATAAAACGCACGTAACTCCCTCGTTACACGTCGGATTGGGTCGATTTTAGGTTCGTTGGAAAGGCGAGTCAGTGCTCTTCGAAATCCTTGAAGAAGCATCGCATTCTGAGGCCGTTTGGGCCTCTAAAAGTGGGGCGAGAGTAAATGGTGCGGAATTTTTCCTTCGTGCCCTGTACTCGGGAAAACGCTCATAACTCCCTCACCGGAGGTCGGATCTGGACGGTTTTTACGTCATTGGAAAGCTTACTCGACGGGCTTTCAAAACGGATCAGGAAATTTCTGATTCCGAGGCCGTCTGGTGCCCCGAAAGCACGCCGGAAGCCTTTGACCGCCGTTTCTCGATCTCGGTGGTCGGTCTTTTGAAATCGCGTGGTGCGGATAAAACGAACGTAACTCCCTCGTTACACGTCGGATTGGGTCGATTTTGGGTTTGTTGGAAAGGCGAGTCAGTGCTCTTCGAAATCCTTAAGGAAGCATCGCATTCCGAGGCCGTTTGGGCCTCTAAAAGTGGGGCGAGAGTAAATGGTACGGAATTTTTCCGACGTGCCCTGTTCCCGGGAAAATGCTCATAACTCCCTCACCGGAGGTCGGATTTGGACGGTTTTTACGTCGTTGGAAAGCTTACTCGATGGGCTTTCAAAACTGATCAGGAAATTTCTGATTCTGAGGCCGTCTGGTGCCCCGAAAGCGCGCCAGAACCCTTCGACCGCCGTTTCTCGATCTCGGTGGTCGGTCTTTCGAAATCGCGTGGTGCGGATAAAACGCACGTAACTCCCTCGTTACACGTCGGATTGGGTCGATTTTGGGTTCGTTGGAAAGGCGAGTCAATGCTCTTCGAAATCCTTCAGGAAGCGTCACATTCCGAGGCCATTTAGGCCTCGAAAAGTGGGGCGAGAGTAAATAGTGCGGAATTTTTCTTACGTGCCCTGTTCCCAGGAAAACGCTCATAACTCCCTCACCGGAGGTCGGATCTGGACGGTTTTTACGTCGTTGGAAAGCTTACTCGACGGGCTTTCAAAACGAATCAGGAAATTTCTGATTCTGAGGCCGTCTGGTGCCCCAAAAGCGCTCCAGAAGCCTTCGACCGCCGTTTGTCAATCTCGGTGGTCGGTCTTTCGAAATCGCGTGGTGCGGATAAAACGCACGTAACTCCCTCGTTACACGTCGGATTGGGTCGATTTTGGGTTAGTTGGAAAGGCGAGTCAGTGCTCTTCGAAATCCTTTAGGAAATGTCGCATTCCGAGGCTGTTTGGGTCTCAAAAAGTGGGGCGAGAGTAAATGGTGCGGGATTTTTCTGACGTGCCCTGTTCCCGGGAAAACGCTCATAACTCCCTCACCGGAGGTCGGATCTGGACGGTTTTTACGTCGTTGGAAAGCTTACTCGACGGGCTTTCAAAACGGATCAGGAAATTTTTGATTCCGAGGCCGTCTGGTGCCCCGAAAGCACGCCGGAAGCCTTTGACCGCCGTTTCTCGATCTCGGTGGTCGGTCTTTTGAAATCGCGTGGTGCGGATAAAACGCACGTAACTCCCTCGTTACACGTCGGATTGGGTCGATTTTGGGTTTGTTGGAAAGGTGAGTCAGTGCTCTTCGAAATCCTTAAGGAAGCATCGCATTCCGAGGCCGTTTGGGCCTCTAAAAGTGGGGCGAGAGTAAATGGTACGGAATTTTTCCGACGTGCCCTGTTCCCGGGAAAATGCTCATAACTCCCTCACCGGAGGTCGGATTTGGACGGTTTTTACGTCGTTGGAAAGCTTACTCGATGGGCTTTCAAAACTGATGAGGAAATTTCTGATTCTGAGGCCGTCTGGTGCCCCGAAAGCGCGCCAGAAGCCTTCGACCGCCGTTTCTCGATCTCGGTGGTCGGTCTTTCGAAATCGCGTGGTGCGGATAAAACGCACGTAACTCCCTCGTTACACGTCGGATTGGGTTGATTTTGGGTTCGTTGGAAAGGCGAGTCAATGCTCTTCGAAATCCTTCAGGAAGCGTCACATTCCGAGGCCATTTAGGCCTCGAAAAGTGGGGCGAGAGTAAATGGTGCGGAATTTTTCTTACGTGCCCTGTTCCCAGGAAAACGCTCATAACTCCCTCACCGGAGGTCGGATCTGGACGGTTTTTACGTCGTTGGAAAGCTTACTCGACGGGCTTTCAAAACGAATCAGGAAATTTCTGATTCTGAGGCCGTCTGGTGCCCCAAAAGCGCTCCAGAAGCCTTCGACCGCCGTTTGTCAATCTCGGTGGTCGGTCTTTCGAAATCGCGTGGTGCGGATAAAACGCACGTAACTCCCTCGTTACACGTCGGATTGGGTCGATTTTGGGTTAGTTGGAAAGGCGAGTCAGTGCTCTTCGAAATCCTTTAGGAAATGTCGCATTCCGAGGCTGTTTGGGTCTCAAAAAGTGGGGCGAGAGTAAATGGTGCGGGATTTTTCTGACGTGCCCTGTTCCCGGGAAAACGCTCATAACTCCCTCACCGGAGGTCGGATCTGGACGGTTTTTACGTCGTTGGAAAGCTTACTCGACGGGCTTTCAAAACGGATCAGGAAATTTCTGATTCCGAGGCCTTCTGGTGCCCCGAAAGTGCCCCGGAAGCCTTCGACCGCCGTTTCTCGATCTCGGTGGTCGATCTTTCGAAATCGCGTGGTGCGGATAAAATGCACGTAACTCCCTCGTTACACGTCGGATTGGGTCGATTTTGGGTTCGTTGGAAAGACGAGTCAGTGCTCTTCGAAATCTTTCAGGAAGCGTCGCATTCCGAGGCCATTTGGGCTTTCAAAAGTGGGGTGAGAGTAAATGGTGCCGAATTTTTCCGACGTGCCCTGTTCCCGGGAAAACGGTCATAACTCCCTCACCGGAGGTCGGATCTGGACGATTTTTACGTCGTTGGAAAGCTTACTCGACGGGCTTTCAAAATGGATGAAGAAATTTCTGATTCTGAGGCCGTCTGGTGCCCCGAAAGCACGGCGGAAGCCTTCGACCGCCGTTTCTCGATCTCGGTGGTCGGTCTTTTGAAATCGCGTGGTGCGGATATAACGCACGTAACTCCCTCGTTACACGTCGGATTGGGTCGATTTTGGGTTCGTTGGAAAGGCGAGTCAGTGCTCTTCGAAATATTTCAGGAAGCGTCGTATTCCGAGGCCGTTTGGGCCTCCAAAAGTGGGGCGAGAGTAAATGGTGCGAAATTTTTTCGACGTGCCCTTTTCCCGGGAAAACGCTCATAACTCCCTCACCGGAGGTCGGATCTGGACGGTTTTTACGTCGTTGGAAAGCTTACTCGACGGGCTTTCAAAACGAATTAGGAAATTTCTGAGTCTGAGGCCGTCTGGTGCCCTAAAAGCGCACCGGAATCCTTCGACCGCCGTTTCTCGATCTCGGTGGTCGGTCTTTTGAAATCGCGTGGTGCGGATAAAACGCACGTAACTCCCTCGTTACACGTCGGATTGGGTCGATTTTGGGTTCGTTGGAAAGGCGAGTCAGTGCTCTTCGAAATATTTCAGGAAGCGTCGTATTCCGAGGCCGTTTGGGCCTCCAAAAGTGTGGCGAGAGTAAATGGTACAAAATTTTTTCGACGTGCCCTGTTCCCGGGAAAACGCTCATAAATCCCTCACCGGAGGTCGGATCTGGACGGTTTTTACGTCGTTGGAAAGCTTACTCGACGGGCTTTCAAAACGGATGAAGAAATTTCTGATTCCGAGGTCGTCTGGTGCCCCGAAAGCCCGCCAGAAGCCTTCGACCGCCGTTTCTCGATCTCGGTGGTCGGTCTTTCGAAATCGCGTGGTGCGGATAAAATGCACGTAACTCCCTCGTTACACGTCGGATTGGGTCGATTTTGGGTTCGTTGGAAAGACGAGTCAGTGCTCTTCGAAATCTTTCAGGAAGCGTCGCATTCCGAGGCCATTTGGGCTTTCAAAAGTGGGGTGAGAGTAAATGGTGCCGAATTTTTCCGACGTGCCCTGTTCCCGGGAAAACGGTCATAACTCCCTCACCGGAGGTCGGATCTGGACGATTTTTACGTCGTTGGAAAGCTTACTCGACGGGCTTTCAAAATGGATGAAGAAATTTCTGATTCTGAGGCCGTCTGGTGCCCCGAAAGCACGGCGGAAGCCTTCGACCGCCGTTTCTCGATCTCGGTGGTCGGTCTTTTGAAATCGCGTGGTGCGGATATAACGCACGTAACTCCCTCGTTACACGTCGGATTGGGTCGATTTTGGGTTCGTTGGAAAGGCGAGTCAGTGCTCTTCGAAATATTTCAGGAAGCGTCGTATTCCGAGGCCGTTTGGGCCTCCAAAAGTGGGGCGAGAGTAAATGGTGCGAAATTTTTTCGACGTGCCCTTTTCCCGGGAAAACGCTCATAACTCCCTCACCGGAGGTCGGATCTGGACGGTTTTTACGTCGTTGGAAAGCTTACTCGACGGGCTTTCAAAACGAATTAGGAAATTTCTGAGTCTGAGGCCGTCTGGTGCCCTAAAAGTGCACCGGAATCCTTCGACCGCCGTTTCTCGATCTCGGTGGTCGGTCTTTTGAAATCGCGTGGTGCGGATAAAACGCACGTAACTCCCTCGTTACACGTCGGATTGGGTCGATTTTGGGTTCGTTGGAAAGGCGAGTCAGTGCTCTTCGAAATATTTCAGGAAGCGTCGTATTCCGAGGCCGTTTGGGCCTCCAAAAGTGTGGCGAGAGTAAATGGTACAAAATTTTTTCGACGTGCCCTGTTCCCGGGAAAACGCTCATAAATCCCTCACCGGAGGTCGGATCTGGACGGTTTTTACGTCGTTGGAAAGCTTACTCGACGGGCTTTCAAAACGGATGAAGAAATTTCTGATTCCGAGGTCGTCTGGTGCCCCGAAAGCCCGCCAGAAGCCTTCGACCGCCGTTTCTCGATCTCGGTGGTCGGTCTTTCGAAATCGCGTGGTGCGGATAAAATGCACGTAACTCCCTCGTTACACGTCGGATTGGGTCGATTTTGGGTTCGTTGGAAAGACGAGTCAGTGCTCTTCGAAATCCTTCAGGAAGTGTCGCATTCCGAGGCTGTTTGGGCCTTCAAAAGTGGGGCGAGAGTAAATGTTGCGGAAGTTTTCCGACGTGCCCTGTTCCCGGGAAAACGCTCATAACTCCCTCACCGGAGGTCGGATCTGGACGATTTTTACGTCGTTGGAAAGCTTACTCGACGGGCTTTCAAAATGGATCAGGAAATTTCTGATTCCGAGGCCGTCTGGTGCTCCGAAAGCACGGCGGAATCCTTCGACCGCCGTTTCTCGATCTCGGTGGTCGGTCTTTTGAAATCGCGTGGTGCGGATAAAACGCACGTAACTCCCTCGTTACACGTCGGATTGGGTCGATTTTAGGTTCGTTGGAAAGGTGAGTCAGTGCTCTTCGAAATATTTCAGGAAGCGTTGTATTCCGAGGCCGTTTGGGCCTCCAAAAGTGGGGCGAGAGTAAATGGTGTGGAATTTTTTTGACGTGCCCTGTTCCCGGGAAAACGCTCATAACTCCCTCACCGGAGGTCAGATCTGGACGGTTTTTACGTCGTTGGAAAGCTTACTCGACGGGCTTTCAAAACGAATATGGAAATTTCTGATTCTGAGGCCGTCTGGTGCCCCGAAAGCACGCCGGAAGCCTTCTACCGCCGTTTCTCGATCTCGGTGGTCGGTCTTTCGAAATCGCGTGGTGCGGATAAAACGCACGTAACTCCCTCGTTACACGTCGGATTGGGTCGATTTTGGGTTCGTTGGAAAGGCGAGTCAGTGCTCTTTGAAATCCTTTAGGAAGCGTCGCATTCCGAGGCTGTTTGGGCCTCCAAAAGTGGGGCGACAGTAAATGGTGCGGAATTTTTCTAACCTGCCCTGTTCCCAGGAAAATCTCATAACTCCCTCACCAGAGGTCGGATCTGGACGGTTTTTACGTCGTTGGAAAGATTACTCGACGGTCTTTCAAAATGGATCAGGAAATTTCTGATTCCGCGGCCGTCTCGTGCCCCGAAAGCACGCCGAAAGCCTTCGATCGCCGTTTCTCGATCTCGGTGGTCGGTCTTTCGAAATCGCGTGGTGCGGATAAAATGCACGTAACTCCCTCGTTACAGGTCGGATTGGGTCGATTTTGGGTTCGTTGGAAAGGCAAGTCAGTGCTCTTCGAAATCCTTCAGGAAGCGTCACATTCTGAGGCCATTTGGGCCTCCAAAAGTGGGGCGAGAGTAAATGGTGCGAAATTTTTCAGACGTGCCCTGTTCCCGGGAAAACGCTCATAACTCCCTCACCGGAGGTCGGGTCTGGACGGTTTTTATGTCGTTGTAAAGCTTACTCGACGGGCTTTCAAAACGGAACAGGAAATTTCTGATTCCGAGGCCGTCTGGTGCCCCGAAAGTGCCCTGGAAGCCTTCGACCGCCGTTTCTCGATCTCGGTGGTCGGTCTTTCGAAATCGCGTGGTGCGGATAAAATGCACGTAACTCCCTCGTTACACGTCGGATTGGGTCGATTTTGGGTTCGTTGGAAAGACGAGTCAGTGCTCTTCGAAATCCTTCAGGAAGCGTCGCATTCCGAGGCTGTTTGGGCCTTCAAAAGTGGGGCGAGAGTAAATGTTGCGGAATTTTTCCGACGTGCCCTATTCCCGGGAAAACGCTCATAACTCCCTCACCGGAGGTCGGATCTGGACGATTTTTACGTCGTTGGAAACCTTACTCGACGGGCTTTCAAAATGGATCAGGAAATTTCTGATTCCGAGGTCGTCTGGTGCACCGAAAGCACGGCGGAATCCTTCGACCGCCGTTTCTCGATCTCGGTGGTCGGTCTTTTGAAATCGCGTGGTGCGGATAAAACGCACGTAACTCCCTCGTTACACGTCGGATTGGGTCGATTTTAGGTTCGTTGGAAAGGAGAGTCAGTGCTCTTCGAAATCCTTGAAGAAGCATCGCATTCCGAGGCCGTTTGGGCCTCCAAAAGTGGGGCGAGAGTAAATGGTGCGGAATTTTTCCCTCGTGCCCTGTACTCGGGAAAACGCTCATAACTCCCTCACCGGAGGTCGGATCTGGACAGTTTTTACGTCGTTGGAAAGCTTACTCGATGGGATTTCAAAACCGATGAGGAAATTTCTGATTCCGAGGCCGTCTGGTGCCCCGAAAGCCCGCCAGAAGCCTTCGACCGCCGTTTCTCGATCTCGGTGGTCGGTCTTTCGAAATCGCGTGGTGCGGATAAAACGCACGTAACTCGCTCGTTACACGTCGGATTGGGTCAATTTTGGGTTCGTTGGAAAGGCGAGTCAGTGCTCTTCGACATCCTTCAGGAAGCGTTACATTCTGAGGCCGTTTGGACCTCCAAAAGTGGGGCGAGAGTAAATGGTGTGGAATTTTTCTGACGTGCCCTGTTCCCGGGAAAACGCTCATAACTCCCTCACCGGAGGTCGGATCTGGACGGTTTTTACGTCGTTGGAAAGCTTACTCGACGGGCTTTCAAAACGGATCAGGAAATTTCCGATTCTGAGGCCGTCTGGTACCCCGAAAGCGAGCCGGAAGCCTTCGACCGCCGTTTCTCGATCTCGGTGGTCGGTCTTTCGAAATTGCGTGGTGCCGATAAAACGCACGTAACTCCCTCGTTACACGTCGGATTGGGTCGATTTTGGGTTCGTTGGAAAGGCGAGTCAGTGCTCTTCGACATCCTTCAAGAAGCGTTACATTCTGAGGCCGTTTGGACCTCCAAAAGTGGGGCGAGAGTAAATGGTGTGGAATTTTTCTGACGTGCCCTGTTCCCGGGAAAACGCTCATAACTCCCTCACCGGAGGTCGGATCTGGACGGTTTTTACATCGTTGGAAAGCTTACTCGACGGGATTTCAAAACGGATCAGGAAATTTCTGATTCTGAGGCCGTCTGGTGCCCCGAAAGTGAGCCGGAAGCCTTCGACTGCCGTTTCTCGATCTCGGTGGTCGGTCTTTCGAAATCGCGTGGTGCCGATAAAACGCACGTAACTCCCTCGTTACACGTCGGATTGGGTCAATTTTGGGTTCGTTGGAAAGGCGAGTCAGTGCTCTTCCAAATCCTTCAGGAAGCGTCGCATTCTGAGGCCGTTTGTGCCTCCAAAAGTGGGGCGAGAGTAAATGGTGTGGAATTTTTCCGACGTGCCCTATTCCTGGGAAAACGCTCATAACTCCCTCACCGGAGGTCGGATCTGGACGGTTTTTACGTCGTTGGAAAGATTACTCGACGGTCTTTCAAAACGGATCAGGAAATTTCTGATTCCGAGGCCATCTGGTGCCCCGAAAGCACGGCGGAAGCCTTCGACCGCCGTTTCTCGATCTCAGTGGTCGGTCTTTCGAAATCGCGTGGTGCTGATAAAATGCACGTAACTCCCTCGTTACACGTCGGATTGGGTCGATTTTGGGTTCGTTGGAAAGGCGACTCAGTGCTGTTCGAAATCCTTCAGGAAGTATCGCATTCTGAGGCTGTTTGTGCCTCCAAAAGTGGGGCGAGAGTAAATGGTGCGGAATTTTTCTTACGTGCCCTGTTCCCGGGAAAACGCTCATAACTCCCTCACCGGAGATCGGAACTAGACGGTTTTTACGTCGTTGGAAAGCTTACTCGACGGGCTTTCAAAACGGATCAGGAAATTTCTGATTCCGAGGCCGTCTGGTGCCCTGAAAGTACGCCAGAAGAATTTGACCACCGTTTCTCGATCTCGGTGGTCGGTCTTTTGAAATCGCGTGGTGCGGATAAAACGCACGTAACTCCCTCGTTACACGTCGGATTGGGTCGATTTTGGGTTTGTTGGAAAGGCGAGTCAGTGCTCTTCGAAATCCTTAAGGAAGCATCGCATTCCGAGGCCGTTTGGGTCTCTAAAAGTGGGGCGAGAGTAAATGGTACGGAATTTTTCCGACGTGCCCTGTTCCCGGGAAAACGCTCATAACTCCCTCACCGGAGGTCGGATCTGGACAGTTTTTACGTCGTTGGAAAGCTTACTCGACGGGATTTCAAAACGGATCAGGAAATTTCTGATTCTGAGGCCGTCTGGTGCCCCGAAAGCTCGCCAGAAGCCTTCGACCGCCGTTTCTCGATCTCGGTGGTCGGTCTTTCGAAATCGCGTGGTGCGGATAAAACGCACGTAACTCCCTCGTTACACGTCGGATTGGGTCGATTTTGGGTTCGTTGGAAAGGCGAGTCAATGCTCTTTGAAATCCTTCAGGAAGTGTCGCATTCCGAGGCCGTTTGGGCCTCCAAAAGTGGGGCGAGAGTAAATGGTGCGGAATTTTTCTGACGTGCCCTATTCCCGGGAAAACGCTCATAACTCCCTCACCGGAGGTCGGGTCTGGACGGTTTTTATGTCGTTGGAAAGCTTACTCGACGGGCTTTCAAAACGGATCAGGAAATTTCTGATTCCGAGGCCGTCTGGTGCCCCGAAACTGCGCCAGAAGCCTTTGACCGCCGTTTCTCGATCTTGGTGGTCGGTCTTTTGAAATCGCGTGGTGCGGATAAAACGCACGTAACTCCCTCGTTACACGTCGGATTGGGTCGATTTTGGGTTCGTTGGAAAGGCGAGTCAGTGCTCTTCAAAATCCTTCAGGAAGCGTCGCATTCCGAGGCTGTTTGGGCCTCCAAAAGTGGGGCGAGAGTAAATGGTGCAGAATTTTTCCGACGTGCCCTGTTCCCGGGAAAACGCTCATAACTCCCTCACCGGAGGTCGGGTCTGGACAGTTTTTATGTCGTTGGAAAGCTAACTCGACGGGGTTTCAAAACGGATCAGGAAATTTCTGATTCCGAGGCCGTCTGGTGCCCCGAAAGCGCACCGGAAGCCTTCGACCACCGTTTCTCGATCTCGGTGGTCGGTCTTTTGTAATCGCATGGTGCCGATAAAACGCACGTAACTCCCTCGTTACACGTCGGATTGGGTCGATTTTGGGTTCGTTGGAAAGGCGAGTCAGTGCTCTTCGACATCCTTTAGGAAGCGTCACATTCTGAGGCCGTTTGGACCTCCAAAAGTGGGGCGAGAGTAAATGGTGTGGAATTTTTCTGACGTGCCCTGTTCCCGGGAAAACGCATATAACTCCCTCACCGGAGGTCGGATCTGGACGGTTTTTACGTCGTTGGAAAGCTTACTCAACGGGCTTTCAAAACAGATCAGGAAATTTCTGATTCTGAGGCCGTCTGGTGCCCCGAAAGTGAGCCGGAAGCCTTCGACTGCCGTTTCTCGATCTCGGTGGTCGGTCTTTCGAAATCGCGTGGTGCCGATAAAACGCACGTAACTCCCTCGTTACACGTCGGATTCGGTCAATTTTGGGTTCGTTGGAAAGGCGAGTCAGTGCTCTTCGAACTCCTTCAGGAAGCGTCGCATTCCGAGGCCGTTTGGGCCTCCAAAAGTGGGGCGAGAGTAAATGGTGCGGAATTTTTCCGACTTGCCCTGTTCCCGGGAAAATGCTCATAACTCCCTCACCGGAGGTCGGATCTGGACGGTTTTTACGTCGTTGGAAAGCTTACTCGACGGGCTTCCAAAACGGATCAGGAAATTTCTGATTCCGAGGCCGTCTGGTGCCCCGAAAGCACCCTGGAAGCCTTCGACCGCCGTTTCTCGATCTCGGTGGTCGGTCTTTCGAAATCGCGTGGTGCGGATAAAACGCACGTAACTCCCTCGTTACAAGTCGGATTGGGTCGATTTTGGGTTCGTTGGAAAGGCGAGTCAGTGCTCTTCGACATCCTTCAGGAAGCGTCACATTCTGAGGCCGTTTGGACCTCCAAAAGTGGGGCGAGAGTAAATGGTGTGGAATTTTTCTGACGTGCCCTGTTCCTGGGAAAACGCTCATAACTCCCTCACCGGAGGTCGGATCTGGACGGTTTTTACGTCGTTGGAAAGCTTACTCGACGGGCTTTCAAAACGGATCAGGAAATTTCTGATTCTGAGGCCGTCTGGTGCGCCGAAAGCGAGCCGGAAGAATTTGACCACCGTTTCTCGATCTCGGTGGTCGGTCTTTTGAAATCGCGTGGTGCGGATAAAACGCACGTAACTCCCTCGTTACACGTCGGATTGGGTCGATTTTGGGTTTGTTGGAAAGGCGAGTCAGTGCTCTTCGAAATCCTTAAGGAAGCATCGCATTCCGAGGCCGTTTGTGTCTCTAAAAGTGGGGCGAGAGTAAATGGTACGGAATGTTTCCGACGTGCCCTGTTCCCGGGAAAACGCTCATAACTCCCTCACCGGAGGTCGGATCTGGACAGTTTTTACGTCGTTGGAAAGCTTACTCGACGGGATTTCAAAACGGATCAGGAAATTTCTGATTCTGAGGCCGTCTGGTGCCCCGAAAGCTCGCCAGAAGCCTTCGACCGCCGTTTCTCGATCTCGGTGGTCGGTCTTTCGAAATCGCGTGGTGCGGATAAAACGCACGTAACTCCCTCGTTACACGTCGGATTGGGTCGATTTTGGGTTCGTTGGAAAGGCGAGTCAATGCTCTTTGAAATCCTTCAGGAAGTGTCACATTCCGAGGCCGTTTGGGCCTCCAAAAGTGGGGCGAGAGTAAATGGTGCGGAATTTTTCTGACGTGCCCTATTCCCGGGAAAACGCTCATAACTCCCTCACCGGAGGTCGGGTCTGGACGGTTTTTATGTCGTTGGAAAGCTTACTCGACGGGCTTTCAAAACGGATCAGGAAATTTCTGATTCCGAGGCCGTCTGGTGCCCCGAAACTGCGCCGGAAGCCTTTGACCGCCGTTTCTCGATCTTGGTGGTCGGTCTTTTGAAATCGCGTGGTGCGGATAAAACGCACGTAACTCCCTCGTTACACGTCGGATTGGGTCGATTTTGGGTTCGTTGGAAAGGCGAGTCAGTGCTCTTCAAAATCCTTCAGGAAGCGTCGCATTCCGAGGCTGTTTGGGCCTCCAAAAGTGGGGCGAGAGTAAATGGTGCAGAATTTTTCCGACGTGCCCTGTTCCCGGGAAAACGCTCATAACTCCCTCACCGGAGGTCGGGTCTGGACAGTTTTTATGTCGTTGGAAAGCTAACTCGACGGGGTTTCAAAACGGATCAGGAAATTTCTGATTCCGAGGCCGTCTGGTGCCCCGAAAGCGCACCGGAAGCCTTCGACCACCGTTTCTCGATCTCGGTGGTCGGTCTTTTGTAATCGCATGGTGCCGATAAAACGCACGTAACTCCCTCGTTACACGTCGGATTGGGTCGATTTTGGGTTCGTTGGAAAGGCGAGTCAGTGCTCTTCGACATCCTTTAGGAAGCGTCACATTCTGAGGCCGTTTGGACCTCCAAAAGTGGGGCGAGAGTAAATGGTGTGGAATTTTTCTGACGTGCCCTGTTCCCGGGAAAACGCACATAACTCCCTCACCGGAGGTCGGATCTGGACGGTTTTTACGTCGTTGGAAAGCTTACTCGACGGGCTTTCAAAACAGATCAGGAAATTTCTGATTCTGAGGCCGTCTGGTGCCCCGAAAGTGAGCCGGAAGCCTTCGACTGCCGTTTCTCGATCTCGGTGGTCGGTCTTTCGAAATCGCGTGGTGCCGATAAAACGCACGTAACTCCCTCGTTACACGTCGGATTCGGTCAATTTTGGGTTCGTTGGAAAGGCGAGTCAGTGCTCTTCGAACTCCTTCAGGAAGCGTCGCATTCCGAGGCCGTTTGGGCCTCCAAAAGTGGGGCGAGAGTAAATGGTGCGGAATTTTTCTGACTTGCCCTGTTCCCGGGAAAATGCTCATAACTCCCTCACCGGAGGTCGGATCTGGACGGTTTTTACGTCGTTGGAAAGCTTACTCGACGGGCTTCCAAAACGGATCAGGAAATTTCTGATTCCGAGGCCGTCTGGTGCCCCGAAAGCACCCTGGAAGCCTTCGACCGCCGTTTCTCGATCTCGGTGGTCGGTCTTTCGAAATCGCGTGGTGCGGATAAAACGCACGTAACTCCCTCGTTACACGTCGGATTGGGTCGATTTTGGGTTCGTTGGAAAGGCGAGTCAGTGCTCTTCGACATCCTTCAGGAAGCGTCACATTCTGAGGCCGTTTGGACCTCCAAAAGTGGGGCGAGAGTAAATGGTGTGGAATTTTTCTGACGTGCCCTGTTCCTGGGAAAACGCTCATAACTCCCTCACCGGAGGTCGGATCTGGACGGTTTTTACGTCGTTGGAAAGCTTACTCGACGGGCTTTCAAAACGGATCAGGAAATTTCTGATTCTGAGGCCGTCTGGTGCCCCGAAAGCGAGCCGGAAGCCTTCGACCGCCGTTTCTCGATCTCGGTGGTCGGTCTTTCGAAATTGCGTGGTGCCGATAAAACGCACGTAACTCCCTCGTTACACGTCGGATTGGGTCGATTTTGGGTTCGTTGGAAAGGCGAGTCAGTGCTCTTCGACATCCTTCAGGAAGCGTCACATTCTGAGGCCGTTTGGACCTCCAAAAGTGGGGCGAGAGTAAATGGTGTGGAATTTTTCTGACGTGCCCTGTTCCCGGGAAAACGCTCATAACTCCCTCACCGGAGGTCGGATCTGGACGGTTTTTACGTCGTTGGAAAGCTTACTCGACGGGCTTTCAAAACGGATCAGGAAATTTCTGATTCTGAGGCCGTCTGGTGCCCCGAAAGTGAGCCGGAAGCCTTCGACCGCCGTTTCTCGATCTCGGTGGTCGGTCTTTCGAAATTGCGTGGTGCCGATAAAACGCACGTAACTCCCTCGTTACACGTCGGATTGGGTCAATTTTGGGTTCGTTGGAAAGGCGAGTCAGTGCTCTTCGAAATCCTTTAGGAAGCGTCGTATTCCGAGGCCGTTTGTGCCTCCAAATGTGGGGCGAGAGTAAATGGTGTGGAATTTTTCTGACGTGCCCTATTCCTGGAAAAATGCTCATAACTCCCTCACCGGAGGTCGGATCTGGACGGTTTTTACGTCGTTGGAAAGATTACTCGACGGTCTTTCAAAACGGATCAGGAAATTTCTGATTCTGAGGCCGTCTGGTGCCCCGAAAGCGCCCTGGAAGCCTTCGACCGCCGTTTCTCGATCTCGGTGGTCGATCTTTCGAAATCGCGTGGTGCGGATAAAATGCACGTAACTCCCTCGTTACACGTCGGATTGGGTCGATTTTGGGTTCGTTGGAAAGACTAGTCAGTGCTCTTCGAAATCTTTCAGGAAGCGTCGCATTCCGAGGCCGTTTGGGCCTTCAAAAGTGGGGTGAGAGTAAATGGTGTGGAATTTTTCCGACGTGCCCTATTCCCGGGAAAATGCTCATAACTCCCTCACCGGAGGTCGGATCTGGACGGTTTTTACGTCGTTGGAAAGCTTACTCGACGGGCTTTCAAAACGAATCAGGAAATTTCTGATTCTGAGGCCGTCTGGTGCCCCAAAAGCACGCCAGAAGCCTTCGACCGCCGTTTCTCAATCTCGGTGGTCGGTCTTTCGAAATCGCGTGGTGCGGATAAAACGCAAGTAACTCCCTCGTTACACGTCAGATTGGGTCGATTTTGGGTTCGTTGGAAAGGCGAGTCAGTGCTCTTCGAAATCCTTTAGGAAGCGTCACATTCTGAGGCCGTTTGGGCCTCCAAAAGTGGGGCGAGAGTAAATGGTGCGGAATTTTTCTATCGTGCCCTGTTCCCGGGAAAATGCTCATAACTCCCTCACCGGAGGTCGGATCTGGACAGTTTTTACGTCGTTGGAAAGCTTACTCGACGGGCTTTCAAAACGGATCAGGAAATTTCTGATTCTGAGGCCGTCTGGTGCCCCGAAAGTGAGCCGGAAGCCTTCGACTGCCGTTTCTCGATCTCGGTGGTCGGTCTTTCGAAATCGCATGGTGCCGATAAAACGCACGTAACTCCCTCGTTACACGTCGGATTGGGTCAATTTTGGGTTCGTTGGAAAGGCGAGTCAGTGCTCTTCAAAATCCTTCAGGAAGCGTCGCATTCTGAGGCCGTTTGTGCCTCCAAAAGTGGGGCGAGAGTAAATGGTGTGGAATTTTTCCGACGTGCCCTATTCCTGGGAAAACGCTCATAACTCCCTCACCGGAGGTCGGATCTGGACGGTTTTTACGTCGTTGGAAAGATTACTCGACGGTCTTTCAAAACGGATCAGGAAATTTCTGATTCTGAGGCCGTCTGGTGCCCCGAAAGCACGGCGGAAGCCTTCGACCGCCGTTTCTCAATCTCAGTGGTCGGTCTTTCGAAATCGCGTGGTGCTGATAAAACGCACGTAACTCCCTCGTTACACGTCGGATTGGGTCGATTTTGGGTTTGTTGGAAAGGCGAGTCAGTGCTCTTCGAAATCCTTAAGGAAGCATCGCATTCCGAGGCCGTTTGGGCCTCTAAAAGTGGGGCGAGAGTAAATGGTACGGAATTTTTCCGACGTGCCCTGTTCCCGGGAAAACGCTCATAACTCCCTCACCGGAGGTCGGATCTGGACGGTTTTTACGTCGTTGGAAAGCTTACTCGACGGGCTTTCAAAACGGATCAGGAAATTTCTGATTCTGAGGCCGTCTGGTGCCCCGAAAGCGCGCCAGAAGCCTTCGACCGCCGTTTCTCGATCTCGGTGGTCGGTCTTTTGAAATCGCGTGGTGCGGATAAAACGCACGTAACTCCCTCGTTACACGTCGGATTGGGTCGATTTTGGGTTCGTTGGAAAGGCGAGTCAATGCTCTTCGAAATCCTTCAGGAAGTGTCGCATTCCGAGGCCGTTTGGACCTCCAAAAGTGGGGCGAGAGTAAATGGTGCGGAATTTTTCCGACGTGCCCTATTCCCGGGAAAACGCTCATAACTCCCTCACCGGAGGTCGGGTCTGGACGGTTTTTATGTCGTTGGAAAGCTTACTCGACGGGCTTTCAAAACGGATCAGGAAATTTCTGATTCCGAGGCCGTCTGGTGCCCCGAAACTGCGCCGGAAGCCTTTGACCGCTGTTTCTCAATCTTGGTGGTCGGTCTTTTGAAATCGCGTGGTGCGGATAAAACGCACGTAACTCCCTCGTTACACGTCGGATTGGGTCGATTTTGGGTTCGTTGGAAAGGCGAGTCAGTGCTCTTCAAAATCCTTCAGGAAGCGTCGCATTCTGAGGCCGTTTGGGCCTCCAAAAGTGGGGCGAGAGTAAATGGTGCGGAATTTTTCCGACGTGCCCTGTTCCCGGGAAAACGCTCATAACTCCCTCACCGGAGGTCGGATCTGGACGATTTTTACGTCGTTAGAAAGCTTACTCGACGGGCTTTCAAAAAGGATCAGGAAATTTCTGATTCTGAGGCCGTCTGGTGCCCCGAAAGCGAGCCGGAAGCCTTCGACCGCCGTTTCTCGATCTCGGTGGTCGGTCTTTCGAAATTGCGTGGTGCCGATAAAACGCACGTAACTCCCTCGTTACACGTCGGATTGGGTCGATTTTGGGTTCGTTGGAAAGGCGAGTCAGTGCTCTTCGACATCCTTTAGGAAGCGTCACATTCTGAGGCCGTTTGGACCTCCAAAAGTGGGGCGAGAGTAAATGGTGTGGAATTTTTCTATCGTGCCCTGTTCCCGGGAAAATGCTCATAACTCCCTCACCGGAGGTCGGATCTGGACAGTTTTTACGTCGTTGGAAAGCTTACTCGACGGGCTTTCAAAACGGATCAGGAAATTTCTGATTCTGAGGCTGTCTGGTGCCCCGAAAGTGAGCCGGAAGCCTTCGACTGCCGTTTCTCGATCTCGGTGGTCGGTCTTTCGAAATCGCATGGTGCCGATAAAACGCACGTAACTCCCTCGTTACACGTCGGATTGGGTCAATTTTGGGTTCGTTGGAAAGGCGAGTCAGTGCTCTTCAAAATCCTTCAGGAAGCGTCGCATTCTGAGGCCGTTTGTGCCTCCAAAAGTGGGGCGAGAGTAAATGGTGTGGAATTTTTCCGACGTGCCCTATTCCTGGGAAAACGCTCATAACTCCCTCACCGGAGGTCGGATCTGGACGGTTTTTACGTCGTTGGAAAGATTACTCGACGGTCTTTCAAAACGGATCAGGAAATTTCTGATTCTGAGGCCGTCTGGTGCCCCGAAAGCACGGCGGAAGCCTTCGACCGCCGTTTCTCAATCTCAGTGGTCGGTCTTTCGAAATCGCGTGGTGCTGATAAAACGCACGTAACTCCCTCGTTACACGTCGGATTGGGTCGATTTTGGGTTTGTTGGAAAGGCGAGTCAGTGCTCTTCGAAATCCTTTAGGAAGCATCGCATTCCGAGGCCGTTTGGGCCTCTAAAAGTGGGACGAGAGTAAATGGTACGGAATTTTTCCGACGTGCCCTGTTCCCGGGAAAACGCTCATAACTCCCTCACCGGAGGTCGGATCTGGACGGTTTTTACGTCGTTGGAAAGCTTACTCGACGGGCTTTCAAAACGGATCAGGAAATTTCTGTTTCTGAGGCCGTTTGGTGCCCCGAAAGCCCGCCAGAAGCCTTCGACCGCAGTTTCTCGATCTCGGTGGTCGGTCTTTCGAAATCGCGTGGTGCGGATAAAACGCACGTAACTCCCTCGTTACACGTCGGATTGGGTCGATTTTGGGTTCGTTGGAAAGGCGAGTCAATGCTCTTCGAAATCCTTCAGGAAGTGTCGCATTCCGAGGCCGTTTGGGCCTCCAAAAGTGGGACGAGAGTAAATGGTGCGGAATTTTTCCGACGTGCCCTGTTCCCGGGAAAACGCTCATAACTCCCTCACCGGAGGTCGGGTCTGGACGGTTTTTATGTCGTTGGAAAGCTTACTCGACGGGCTTTCAAAACGGATCAGGAAATTTCTGATTCCGAGGCCGTCTGGTGCCCCGAAACTGCACCGGATGCCTTTGACCGCCGTTTCTCGATCTTGGTGGTCGGTCTTTTGAAATCGCGTGGTGCGGATAAAACGCACGTAACTCCCTCGTTACACGTCGGATTGGGTCGATTTTGGGTTCGTTGGAAAGGCGAGTCAGTGCTCTTCGAAATCCTTTAGGAAGCGTCGCATTCTGAGGCCGTTTGGGCCTCTAAAAGTGGGGCGAGAGTAAATGGTGTGGAATTTTTCCGACGAGCCCTGTTCCCGAGAAAACGCTCATAACTCCCTCACCGGAGGTCGGATCTGGACGGTTTTTACGTCGTTGGAAAGCTTACTCGACGGGCTTTCAAAACGGATCAGGAAATTTCTGTTTCTGAGGCCGTTTGGTGCCCCGAAAGCCCGCCAGAAGCCTTCGACCGCAGTTTCTCGATCTCGGTGGTCGGTCTTTCGAAATCGCGTGGTGCGGATAAAACGCACGTAACTCCCTCGTTACACGTCGGATTGGGTCGATTTTGGGTTCGTTGGAAAGGCGAGTCAGTGCTCTTCAAAATCCTTCAGGAAGCGTCGCATTCTGAGGCCGTTTGGGCCTCCAAAAGTGGGGCGAGAGTAAATGGTGCGGAATTTTTCCGACGTGCCCTGTTCCCGGGAAAACGCTCATAACTCCCTCACCGGAGGTCAGATCTGGACGATTTTTACGTCGTTAGAAAGCTTACTCGACGGGCTTTCAAAAAGGATCAGGAAATTTTTGATTCTGAGGCCGTCTGGTGCCCCGAAAGCGAGCCGGAAGCCTTCGACCACCGTTTCTCGATCTCGGTGGTCGGTCTTTTGTAATCGCATGGTGCCGATAAAACGCACGTAACTCCCTCGTTACACGTCGGATTGGGTCGATTTTGGGTTCGTTGGAAAGGCGAGTCAGTGCTCTTCGACATCCTTTAGGAAGCGTCACATTCTGAGGCCGTTTGGACCTCCAAAAGTGGGGCGAGAGTAAATGGTGTGGAATTTTTCTGACGTGCCCTGTTCCCGGGAAAACGCATATAACTCCCTCACCGGAGGTCGGATCTGGACGGTTTTTACGTCGTTGGAAAGCTTACTCAACGGGCTTTCAAAACAGATCAGGAAATTTCTGATTCTGAGGCCGTCTGGTGCCCCGAAAGTGAGCCGGAAGCCTTCGACTGCCGTTTCTCGATCTCGGTGGTCGGTCTTTCGAAATCGCGTGGTGCCGATAAAACGCACGTAACTCCCTCGTTACACGTCGGATTCGGTCAATTTTGGGTTCGTTGGAAAGGCGAGTCAGTGCTCTTCGAACTCCTTCAGGAAGCGTCGCATTCCGAGGCCGTTTGGGCCTCCAAAAGTGGGGCGAGAGTAAATGGTGCGGAATTTTTCCGACTTGCCCTGTTCCCGGGAAAATGCTCATAACTCCCTCACCGGAGGTCGGATCTGGACGGTTTTTACGTCGTTGGAAAGCTTACTCGACGGGCTTCCAAAACGGATCAGGAAATTTCTGATTCCGAGGCCGTCTGGTGCCCCGAAAGCACCCTGGAAGCCTTCGACCGCCGTTTCTCGATCTCGGTGGTCGGTCTTTCGAAATCGCGTGGTGCGGATAAAATGCACGTAACTCCCTCGTTACACGTCGGATTGGGTCGATTTTGGGTTCGTTGGAAAGGCGAGTCAGTGCTCTTCAAAATCCTTCAGGAAGCGTCGCATTCCGAGGCTGTTTGGGCCTCCAAAAGTGGGGCGAGAGTAAATGGTGCAGAATTTTTCCGACGTGCCCTGTTCCCGGGAAAACGCTCATAACTCCCTCACCGGAGGTCGGGTCTGGACAGTTTTTATGTCGTTGGAAAGCTAACTCGACGGGGTTTCAAAACGGATCAGGAAATTTCTGATTCCGAGGCCGTCTGGTGCCCCGAAAGCGCACCGGAAGCCTTCGACCACCGTTTCTCGATCTCGGTGGTCGGTCTTTTGTAATCGCATGGTGCCGATAAAACGCACGTAACTCCCTCGTTACACGTCGGATTGGGTCGATTTTGGGTTCGTTGGAAAGGCGAGTCAGTGCTCTTCGACATCCTTTAGGAAGCGTCACATTCTGAGGCCGTTTGGACCTCCAAAAGTGGGGCGAGAGTAAATGGTGTGGAATTTTTCTGACGTGCCCTGTTCCCGGGAAAACGCACATAACTCCCTCACCGGAGGTCGGATCTGGACGGTTTTTACGTCGTTGGAAAGCTTACTCGACGGGCTTTCAAAACAGATCAGGAAATTTCTAATTCTGAGGCCGTCTGGTGCCCCGAAAGTGAGCCGGAAGCCTTCGACTGCCGTTTCTCGATCTCGGTGGTCGGTCTTTCGAAATCGCGTGGTGCCGATAAAACGCACGTAACTCCCTCGTTACACGTCGGATTCGGTCAATTTTGGGTTTGTTGGAAAGGCGAGTCAGTGCTCTTCGAACTCCTTCAGGAAGCGTCGCATTCCGAGGCCGTTTGGGCCTCCAAAAGTGGGGCGAGAGTAAATGGTGCGGAATTTTTCTGACTTGCCCTGTTCCCGGGAAAATGCTCATAACTCCCTCACCGGAGGTCGGATCTGGACGGTTTTTACGTCGTTGGAAAGCTTACTCGACGGGCTTCCAAAACGGATCAGGAAATTTCTGATTCCGAGGCCGTCTGGTGCCCCGAAAGCGCCCTGGAAGCCTTCGACCGCCGTTTCTCGATCTCGGTGGTCGGTCTTTCGAAATCGCGTGGTGCGGATAAAACGCACGTAACTCCCTCGTTACACGTCGGATTGGGTCGATTTTGGGTTCGTTGGAAAGGCGAGTCAGTGCTCTTCGACATCCTTCAGGAAGCGTCACATTCTGAGGCCGTTTGGACCTCCAAAAGTGGGGCGAGAGTAAATGGTGTGGAATTTTTCTGACGTGCCCTGTTCCCGGGAAAACGCTCATAACTCCCTCACTGGAGGTCGGATCTGGACGGTTTTTACGTCGTTGGAAAGATTACTCGACGGGCTTTCAAAACGGATCAGGAAATTTCTGATTCTGAGGCCGTCTGGTGCCCCGAAAGCGAGCCGGAAGCCTTCGACCGCCGTTTCTCGATCTCGGTGGTCGGTCTTTCGAAATTGCGTGGTGCCGATAAAACGCACGTAACTCCCTCGTTACACGTCGGATTGGGTCAATTTTGGGTTCGTTGGAAAGGCGAGTCAGTGCTCTTCGAAATCCTTCAGGAAGCGTCGTATTCCGAGGCCGTTTGTGCCTCCAAATGTGGGGCGAGAGTAAATGGTGTGGAATTTTTCTGACGTGCCCTGTTCCCGGGAAAACGCTCATAACTCCCTCACCGGAGGTCGGATCTGGACGGTTTTTACGTCGTTGGAAAGCTTACTTGACGGGCTTTCAAAACGGATCAGGAAATTTCCGATTCTGAGGCCGTCTGCTACCCCGAAAGTGAACCGGAAGCCTTCGACCGCCGTTTCTCGATCTCGGTGGTCAGTCTTTCGAAATTGCGTGGTGCCGATAAAACGCACGTAACTCCCTCGTTACACGTCGGATTGGGTCGATTTTGGGTTCGTTGGAAAGGCGAGTCAGTGCTCTTCGACATCCTTCAGGAAGCGTCACATTCTGAGGCCGTTTGGACCTCCAAAAGTGGGACGAGAGTAAATGGTGTGGAATTTTTCTGACGTGCCCTGTTCCCGGGAAAATGCTCATAACTCCCTCACCGGAGGTCCGATCTGGACGGTTTTTACGTCGTTGGAAAGCTTACTCGACGGGCTTTCAAAATGGATCAGGAAATTTCTGATTCTGAGGCCGTCTGGTGCCCCGAAAGCGAGCCGGAAGCCTTCGACTGCCGTTTCTCGATCTCAGTGGTCAGTCTTTCGAAATCGCGTGGTGCCGAGAAAACGCACGTAACTCCCTCGTTACACGTCGGATTGGGTCAATTTTGGGTTCGTTGGAAAGGCGAGTCAGTGCTCTTCAAAATCCTTCAGGAAGCGTCGCATTCTGAGGCCGTTTGTGCCTCCAAAAGTGGGGCGAGAGTAAATGGTGTGGAATTTTTCCGACGTGCCCTATTCCTGGGAAAACGCTCATAACTCCCTCACCGGAGGTCGGATCTGGACGGTTTTTACGTCGTTGGAAAGATTACTCGACGGTCTTTCAAAACGGATCAGGAAATTTCTGATTCTGAGGCCGTCTGGTGCCCCGAAAGCACGGCGGAAGCCTTCGACCGCCGTTTCTCAATCTCAGTGGTCGGTCTTTCGAAATCGCGTGGTGCTGATAAAACGCACGTAACTCCCTCGTTACACGTCGGATTGGGTCGATTTTGGGTTTGTTGGAAAGGCGAGTCAGTGCTCTTCGAAATCCTTTAGGAAGCATCGCATTCCGAGGCCGTTTGGGCCTCTAAAAGTGGGACGAGAGTAAATGGTACGGAATTTTTCCGACGTGCCCTGTTCCCGGGAAAACGCTCATAACTCCCTCACCGGAGGTCGGATCTGGACGGTTTTTACGTCGTTGGAAAGCTTACTCGACGGGCTTTCAAAACGGATCAGGAAATTTCTGATTCTGAGGCCGTCTGGTGCTCCGAAAGCGCGCCAGAAGCCTTCGACCGTCGTTTCTCGATCTCGGTGGTCGGTCTTTTGAAATCGCGTGGTGCGGATAAAACGCACGTAACTCCCTCGTTACACGTCGGATTGGGTCGATTTTGGGTTCGTTGGAAAGGCGAGTCAATGCTCTTCGAAATCCTTCAGGAAGTGTCGCATTCCGAGGCCGTTTGGACCTCCAAAAGTGGGACGAGAGTAAATGGTGCGGAATTTTTCCGACGTGCCCTATTCCCGGGAAAACGCTCATAACTCCCTCACCGGAGGTCGGGTCTGGACGGTTTTTATGTCGTTGGAAAGCTTACTCGACGGGCTTTCAAAACGGATCAGGAAATTTCTGATTCCGAGGCCGTCTGGTGCCCCGAAACTGCGCCGGAAGCCTTTGACCGCCGTTTCTCGATCTTGGTGGTCGGTCTTTTGAAATCGCGTGGTGCGGATAAAACGCACGTAACTCCCTCGTTACACGTCGGATTGGGTCGATTTTGGGTTCGTTGGAAAGGCGAGTCAGTGCTCTTCGAAATCCTTCAGGAAGCGTCGCATTCTGAGGCCGTTTGGGCCTCCAAAAGTGGGGCAAGAGTAAATGGTGCGGAATTTTTCCGACGTGCCCTGTTCCCGGGAAAACGCTCATAACTCCCTCACCGGAGGTCAGATCTGGACAGTTTTTACGTCGTTGGAAAGCTTACTCGACGGGCTTTCAAAAAGGATCAGAAAATTTCTGATTCTGAGGCCGTCTGGTGCCCCGAAAGCGAGCCGGAAGCCTTCGACCGCCGTTTCTCGATCTCGGTGGTCGGTCTTTCGAAATTGCGTGGTGCCGATAAAACGCACGTAACTCCCTCGTTACACGTCGGATTGGGTCGATTTTGGGTTCGTTGGAAAGGCGAGTCAGTGCTCTTCGACATCCTTTAGGAAGCGTCACATTCTGAGGCCGTTTGGACCTCCAAAAGTGGGGCGAGAGTAAATGGTGTGGAATTTTTCTATCGTGCCCTGTTCCCGGGAAAATGCTCATAACTCCCTCACCGGAGGTCGGATCTGGACAGTTTTTACGTCGTTGGAAAGCTTACTCGACGGGCTTTCAAAACGGATCAGGAAATTTCTGATTCTGAGGCCATCTGGTGCCCCGAAAGTGAGCCGGAAGCCTTCGACTGCCGTTTCTCGATCTCGGTGGTCGGTCTTTCGAAATCGCATGGTGCCGATAAAACGCACGTAACTCCCTCGTTACACGTCGGATTGGGTCAATTTTGGGTTCGTTGGAAAGGCGAGTCAGTGCTCTTCGAAATCCTTCAGGAAGCGTCCAATTCCGAGGCCGTTTGTGCCTCCAAAAGTGGGGCGAGAGTAAATGGTGTGGAATTTTTCCGACGTGCCCTATTCCTGGGAAAACGCTCATAACTCCCTCACCGGAGGTCGGATCTGGACGGTTTTTACGTCGTTGGAAATATTACTCGACGGTCTTTCAAAACGGATCAGGAAATTTCTGATTCCGAGGCCGTCTCGTGCCCCGAAAGCGCGCCGGAAGCCTTCGATCGCCGTTTCTCGATCTCGGTGGTCGGTCTTTCGAAATCGCGTGGTGCGGATAAAATGCACGTAACTCCCTCGTTACAGGTCGGATTGGGTCGATTTTGGGTTTGTTGGAAAGGCGAGTCAGTGCTCTTCGAAATCCTTAAGGAAGCATCGCATTCCGAGGCCGTTTGGGCCTCTAAAAGTGGGATGAGAGTAAATGGTATGGAATTTTTCCGACGTGCCCTGTTCCCGGGAAAACGCTCATAACTCCCTCACCGGAGGTCGGATCTGGACGGTTTTTACGTCGTTGGAAATCTTACTCGACGGGCTTTCAAAACGGATTAGGAAATTTCTGATTCTGAGGCCGTCTGGTGCCCCGAAAGCACGCCAGAAGCCTTCGACTATCGTTTCTCGATCTCGGTGGTCGGTCTTTCGAAATCGCGTGGTGCGGATAAAACGCACGTAACTCCCTCGTTACACGTCGGATTGGGTCGATTTTGGGTTCTTTGGAAAGGCGAGTCAATGCTCTTCGAAATCCTTCAGGAAGTGTCGCATTCCGAGGCCGTTTGGGCCTCCAAAAGTGGGGCGAGAGTAAATGGTGCGGAATTTTTCCGACGTGCCCTGTTCCCGGGAAAACGCTCATAACTCCCTCACCGGAGGTCGGGTCTGGACGGTTTTTATGTCGTTGGAAAGCTTACTCGACGGGCTTTCAAAACGGATCAGGAAATTTCTGATTCCGAGGCCGTCTGGTGCCCCGAAACTGCGCCGGATGCCTTTGACCGCCGTTTCTCGATCTTGGTGGTCGGTCTTTTGAAATCGCGTGGTGCGGATAAAACGCACGTAACTCCCTCGTTACACGTCGGATTGGGTCGATTTTGGGTTTGTTGGAAAGGCGAGTCAGTGCTCTTCGAAATCCTTCAGGAAGCGTCGCATTCTGAGGCCGTTTGGGCCTCCAAAAGTGGGGCGAGAGTAAATGGTGCGGAATTTTTCTGACGTGCCCTGTTCCCGGGAAAACGCTCATAACTCCCTCACCGGAGGTCGGATCTGGACGATTTTTACGTCGTTGGAAAGCTTACTCGACGGGCTTTCGAAAAGGATCAGGAAATTTCTGATTCTGAGGCCGTCTGGTGCCCCGAAAGCGAGCCGGAAGCCTTCGACCGCCGTTTCTCGATCTCGGTGGTCGGTCTTTCGAAATCGCGTGGTGCGGATAAAATGCACGTAACTCCCTCGTTACACGTCGGATTGGGTCGATTTTGGGTTCGTTGGAAAGACGAGTCAGTGCTCTTCGAAATCCTTTAGGAAGCGTCGCATTCCGAGGCTGTTTGGGCCTTCAAAAGTGGGGCAAGAGTAAATGTTGTGGAATTTTTCCGACGTGCCCTGTTCCCGGGAAAACGCTCATAACTCCCTCACCGGAGGTCGGATCTGGACGATTTTTACGTCGTTGGAAAGCTTACTCGACGGGCTTTCAAAATGGATCAGGAAATTTCTGATTCCGAGGCCGTCTGGTGCGCCGAAAGCACGGCGGAATTCTTCGACCGCCGTTTCTCGATCTCGGTGGTCGGTCTTTTGAAATCGCGTGGTGCGGATAAAACGCACGTAACTCCCTCGTTACACGTCGGATTGGGTCGATTTTAGGTTCGTTGGAAAGGCGAGTCAGTGCTCTTCGAAATCCTTGAAGAAGCATCGCATTCCGAGGCCGTTTGAGTCTCCAAAAGTGGGGCGAGAGTAAATGGTGCAGAATTTTTCCCTCGTGCCCTGTACTCGGGAAAACGCTCATAACTCCCTCACCGGAGGTCGGATCTGGACGGTTTTTACGTCGTTGGAAAGCTTACTCGATGGGATTTCAAAACCGATGAGGAAATTTCTGATTCCGAGGCCGTCTGGTGCCCCGAAAGCCAGCCAGAAGCCTTCGACCGCCGTTTCTCGATCTCGGTGGTCGGTCTTTCGAAATCGCGTGGTGCGGATAAAACGCACGTAACTCCCTCGTTACACGTCGGATTGGGTCGATTTTGGGTTCGTTGGAAAGGCGAGTCAGTGCTCTTCGACATCCTTTAGGAAGCGTCACATTCTGAGGCCGTTTGGACCTCCAAAAGTGGGGCGAGAGTAAATGGTGTGGAATTTTTCTATCGTGCCCTGTTCCCGGGAAAACGCTCATAACTCCCTCACTGGAGGTCGGATCTGGACGGTTTTTACGTCGTTGGAAAGCTTACTCGACGGGCTTTCAAAATGGATCAGGAAATTTCTGATTCTGAGGCCGTCTGGTGCCCCGAAAGTGAGCCGGAAGCCTTCGACTGCCGTTTCTCGATCTCGGTGATCGGTCTTTCGAAATTGCGTGGTGCCGATAAAATGCACGTAACTCCCTCGTTACACGTCGGATTGGGTCAATTTTGGGTTCGTTGGAAAGGCGAGTCAGTGCTCTTCGAAATCCTTCAGGAAGCGTCGCATTCTGAGGCCGTTTGTGCCTCCAAAAGTGGGGCGAGAGTAAATGGTGTGGAATTTTTCCGACGTGCCCTATTCCTGGGAAAACGCTCATAACTCCCTCACCGGAGGTCGGATCTGGACGGTTTTTACGTCGTTGGAAAGATTACTCGACGGTCTTTCAAAACGGATCAGGAAATCTCTGATTCCGAGGCCGTCTGGTGCCTCGAAAGCACGGCGGAAGCCTTCGACCGCCGTTTCTCGATCTCGGTGGTTGGTCTTTTGAAATCGCGTGGTGCGGATAAAATGCACGTAACTCCCTCGTTACACGTCGAATTGGGTCGATTTTGGGTTCGTTGGAAAGGCGAGTCAGTGCTCTTCGACATCCTTCAGGAAGCGTCACATTCTGAGGCCGTTTGGACCTCCAAAAGTGGGGCGAGAGTAAATGGTGTGGAATTTTTCTGACGTGCCCTGTTCCCGGGAAAACGCTCATAACTCCCTCACCGGAGGTCGGATCTGGACGGTTTTTACGTCGTTGGAAAGCTTACTCGACGGGATTTCAAAACGGATCAGGAAATTTCTGATTCCGAGGCCGTCTGGTGCCCCGAAAGCGTGCCGGAAGCCTTTGACCGCCGTTTCTCGATCTCGGTGGTCGGTCTTTTGAAATCGCGTGGTGCGGATAAAACGCACGTAACTCCCTCGTTACACGTCGGATTGGGTCGATTTTGGGTTCGTTGGAAAGGCGAGTCAGTGCTCTTCGAAATCCTTGAGGAAGCATCGCATTCCGAGGCCGTTTGGGCCTCCAAAAGTGGGGCGAGAGTAAATGGTGTGGAATTTTTCCGACGTGCCCTGTTCCCGGGAAAATGCTCATAACTCCCTCACCGGAGGTCGGATCTGGACGGTTTTTACGTCGTTGGAAAGCTTACTCGACGGGATTTCAAAACGAATCAGCAAATTTCTGATTCTGAGGCCGTCTGGTGCCCCAAAAGCGCGCTAGAAGCCTTCGACTGCCGTTTCTCGATCTCGGTGGTCGGTCTTTCGAAATCGCGTGGTGCCGATAAAACGCACGTAACTCCCTCGTTACACGTCGGATTGGGTCGATTTTGGGTTCGTTGGAAAGGCGAGTCAGTGCTCTTCGAAATCCTTAAGGAAGCATTGCATTCCGAGGCCGTTTGCACCTCCAAAAGTGGGGCGAGAGTAAATGGTGCGAAATTTTTCTGACGTGCCCTGTTCCCGGGAAAACGCTCATAACTCCCTCACCGGAGGTCGGATCTGGACGGTTTTTACGTCGTTGGAAAGCTTACTCGACGGGCTTTCAAAACGAATCAGGAAATTTCTGATTCTGAAGCCGTCTGGTGCCCCAAAAGCGCGCCAGAAGCCTTCGACCGCCGTTTCTCAATCTCGGTGGTCGGTCTATCGAAATCGCGTGGTGCGGATAAAACGCACGTAACTCCCTCGTTACACTTCGGATTGGGTCGATTTTGGGTTCGTTGGAAAGGCGAGTCAGTGCTCTTCGACATCCTTCAGGAAGCGTCACATTCTGAGGCCGTTTAGACCTCCAAAAGTGGGGCGAGAGTAAATGGTGTGGAATTTTTCTGACGTGCCCTGTTCCCGGGAAAACGCTCATAACTCCCTCACCGGAGGTCGGATCTGGACGGTTTTTACGTCGTTGGAAAGCTTACTCGACGGGCTTTCAAAACGGATCAGGAAATTTCTGATTCTGAGGCCGTCTGGTGCCCCGAAAGTGTGCCGGAATCCTTCGACTGCCGTTTCTCGATCTCGGTGGTCGGTCTTTCGAAATCGCGTGGTGCCGATAAAACGCACGTAACTCCCTCGTTACACGTCGGATTGGATCCATTTTGGGTTCGTTGGAAAGGCGAGTCAGTGCTCTTCGAAATCCTTCAGGAAGCGTCGCATTCCGAGGCCGTTTGTGCCTCCAAAAGTGGGGCGAGAGTAAATGGTACGGAATTTTTCCGACGTGCCCTGTTCCCTGGAAAATGCTCATAACTCCCTCACCGGAGGTCGGATTTGGACGGTTTTTACGTCGTTGGAAAGCTTACTCGATGGGCTTTCAAAACTGATGAGGAAATTTCTGATTCTGAGGCCGTCTGGTGCCCCGAAAGCATGCCAGAAGCCTTCAACCGCCGTTTCTCGATCTCGGTGGTCGGTCTTTCGAAATCGCGTGGTGCGGATAAAACGCACGTAACTCCCTCGTTACACGTCGGATTGGGTCGATTTTGGGTTCGTTGGAAAGGCGAGTCAGTGCTCTTCGAAATCCTTTAGGAAGCGTCACATTCTGAGGCCGTTTGGGGCTCCAAAAGTGGGGCGAGAGTAAATGGTGCGGAGTTTTTCCGACGTGCCCTGTTCCCGGGAAAACGCTCATATCTCCCTCACCGGAGGTCGGGTCTGGACGGTTTTTATGTCGTTGGAAAGCTTACTCGACGGGCTTTCAAAATGGAACAGGAAATTTCTGATTCCGAGGCCGTCTGGTGCCCCGAAAGTGCCCTGGAAGCCTTCGACCGCCGTTTCTCGATCTCGGTGGTCGGTCTTTCGAAATCGCGTGGTGCGGATAAAATGCACGTAACTCCCTCGTTACACGTCGGATTGGGTCGATTTTGGGTTCATTGGAAAGACGAGTCAGTGCTCTTCGAAATCCTTTAGGAAGCGTCGCATTCCGAGGCTGTTTGGGCCTTCAAAAGTGGGGCAAGAGTAAATGTTGTGGAATTTTTCAGACGTGCCCTGTTCCCGGGAAAACGCTCATAACTCCCTCACCGGAGGTCGGATCTGGACGATTTTTACGTTGTTGGAAAGCTTACTCGACGGGCTTTCAAAATGGATCAGGAAATTTCTGATTCCGAGGCCGTCTGGTGCACCGAAAGCACGGCGGAATCCTTCGACCGCCGTTTCTCGATCTCGGTGGTCGGTCTTTTGAAATCGCGTGGGGCGGATAAAACGCACGTAACTCCCTCGTTACACGTCGGATTGGGTCGATTTTAGGTTCGTTGGAAAGGCGAGTCAGTGCTCTTCGAAATCCTTGAAGAAGCATCGCATTCTGAGGCCGTTTGAGTCTCCAAAAGTGGGGCGAGAGTAAATGGTGCAGAATTTTTCCCTCGTGCCCTGTACTCGGGAAAACGCTCATAACTCCCTCACCGGAGGTCGGATCTGGACGGTTTTTACGTCGTTGGAAAGCTTACTCGATGGGATTTCAAAACCGATGAGGAAATTTCTGATTCCGAGGCCGTCTGGTGCCCCGAAAGCCCGCCAGAAGCCTTTGACCGCCGTTTCTCGATCTCGGTGGTCAGTCTTTCGAAATCGCGTGGTGCGGATAAAACGCACGTAACTCCCTCGTTACACGTCGGATTGGGTCGATTTTGGGTTCGTTGGAAAGGCGAGTCAGTGCTCTTCGACATCCTTCAGGAAGCGTCACATTCTGAGGCCGTTTGGACCTCCAAAAGTGGGGCGAGAGTAAATGGTGTGGAATTTTTCTGACGTGCCCTGTTCCCAGGAAAACGCTCATAACTCCCTCACCGGAGGTCGGATCTGGACGGTTTTTACGTCGTTGGAAAGCTTACTTGACGGGCTTTCAAAACGGATAAGGAAATTTCCAATTCTGAGGCCGTCTGGTACCCCGAAAGTGAACCGGAAGCCTTCGACCGCCGTTTCTCGATCTCGGTGGTCAGTCTTTCGAAATTGCATGGTGCCGATAAAACGCACGTAACTCCCTCGTTACACGTCGGATTGGGTCGATTTTGGGTTCGTTGGAAAGGCGAGTCAGTGCTCTTCGACATCCTTCAGGAAGCGTCACATTCTGAGGCCGTTTGGACCTCCATAAGTGGGACGAGAGTAAATGGTGTGGAATTTTTCTGACGTGCCCTGTTCCCGGGAAAATGCTCATAACTCCCTCACCGGAGGTCGGATCTGGACGGTTTTTACGTCGTTGGAAAGCTTACTCGACGGGCTTTCAAAATGGATCAGGAAATTTCTGATTCTGAGGCCGTCTGGTGCCCCGAAAGCGAGCCGGAAGCCTTCGACTGCCGTTTCTCGATCTCAGTGGTCAGTCTTTCGAAATCGCGTGGTGCCGAGAAAACGCACGTAACTCCCTCGTTACACGTCGGATTGGGTCAATTTTGGGTTCGTTGGAAAGGCGAGTCAGTGCTCTTCAAAATCCTTCAGGAAGCGTCGCATTCTGAGGCCGTTTGTGCCTCCAAAAGTGGGGCGAGAGTAAATGGTGTGGAATTTTTCCGACGTGCCCTATTCCTGGGAAAACGCTCATAACTCCCTCACCGGAGGTCGGATCTGGACGGTTTTTACGTCGTTGGAAAGATTACTCGACGGTCTTTCAAAACGGATCAGGAAATTTCTGATTCCGAGGCCGTCTGGTGCCCCGAAAGCACGGCGGAAGCCTTCGACCGCCGTTTCTCAATCTCAGTGGTCGGTCTTTCGAAATCACGTGGTGCTGATAAAACGCACGTAACTCCCTCGTTACACGTCGGATTGGGTCGATTTTGGGTTTGTTGGAAAGGCGAGTCAGTGCTCTTCGAAATCCTTAAGGAAGCATCGCATTCTGAGGCCGTTTGGGCCTCCAAAAGTGGGGCGAGAGTAAATGGTGTGGAATTTTTCCGACGTGCCCTATTCCTGGGAAAACGCTCATAACTCCCTCACCGGAGGTCGGATCTGGACGGTTTTTACGTCGTTGGAAAGATTACTCGACGGTCTTTCAGAACGGATCAGGAAATTTCTGATTCCGAGGCCGTCTGGTGCCCCGAAAGCACGGCGGAAGCCTTCGACCGCCGTTTCTCAATCTCAGTGGTCGGTCTTTCGAAATCGCGTGGTGCTGATAAAACGCACGTAACTCCCTCGTTACACGTCGGATTGGGTCGATTTTGGGTTCGTTGGAAAGGCGAGTCAGTGCTCTTCGAAATCCTTCAGGAAGCGTCGCATTCTGAGGCCGTTTGGGCCTCCAAAAGTGGGGCAAGAGTAAATGGTGCGGAATTTTTCCGACGTGCCCTGTTCCCGGGAAAACGCTCATAACTCCCTCACCGGAGGTCAGATCTGGACAGTTTTTACGTCGTTGGAAAGCTTACTCGACGGGCTTTCAAAACGGATCAGGAAATTTCTGATTCCGAGGCCGTCTGGTGCCCCGAAAGCACGCCGGAAGCCTTTAACCGCCGTTTCTCGATCTCGGTGGTCGGTCTTTTGAAATCGCGTGGTGCGGATAAAACGCACGTAACTCCCTCGTTACACGTCGGATTGGGTCGATTTTGGGTTCGTTGGAAAGGCGAGTCAGTGCTCTTCGAAATCCTTAAGGAAGCATCGCATTCCGAGGCCGTTTGGGCCTCTAAAAGTGGGACGAGAGTAAATGGTACAGAATTTTTCCGACGTGCCCTGTTCCCGGGAAAACGCTCATAACTCCCTCACCGGAGGTCGGATCTGGACGGTTTTTACGTCGTTGGAAAGCTTACTCGACGGGCTTTCAAAACGGATCAGGAAATTTCTGATTCTGAGGCCGTCTGGTGCTCCGAAAGCGCGCCAGAAGCCTTCGACCGTCGTTTCTCGATCTCGGTGGTCGGTCTTTTGAAATCGCGTGGTGCGGATAAAACGCACGTAACTCCCTCGTTACACGTCGGATTGGGTCGATTTTGGGTTCGTTGGAAAGGCGAGTCAATGCTCTTCGAAATCCTTCAGGAAGTGTCGCATTCCGAGGCCGTTTGGACCTCCAAAAGTGGGACGAGAGTAAATGGTGCGGAATTTTTCCGACGTGCCCTATTCCCGGGAAAACGCTCATAACTCCCTCACCGGAGGTCGGGTCTGGACGGTTTTTATGTCGTTGGAAAGCTTACTCGACGGGCTTTCAAAACGGATCAGGAAATTTCTGATTCCGAGGCCGTCTGGTGCCCCGAAACTGCGCCGGAAGCCTTTGACCGCCGTTTCTCGATCTTGGTGGTCGGTCTTTTGAAATCGCGTGGTGCGGATAAAACGCACGTAACTCCCTCGTTACACGTCGGATTGGGTCGATTTTGGGTTCGTTGGAAAGGCGAGTCAGTGCTCTTCGAAATCCTTCAGGAAGCGTCGCATTCTGAGGCCGTTTGGGCCTCCAAAAGTGGGGCAAGAGTAAATGGTGCGGAATTTTTCCGACGTGCCCTGTTCCCGGGAAAACGCTCATAACTCCCTCACCGGAGGTCAGATCTGGACAGTTTTTACGTCGTTGGAAAGCTTACTCGACGGGCTTTCAAAAAGGATCAGAAAATTTCTGATTCTGAGGCCGTCTGGTGCCCCGAAAGCAAGCCGGAAGCCTTCGACCGCCGTTTCTCGATCTCGGTGGTCGGTCTTTCGAAATTGCGTGGTGCCGATAAAACGCACGTAACTCCCTCGTTACACGTCGGATTGGGTCGATTTTGGGTTCGTTGGAAAGGCGAGTCAGTGCTCTTCGACATCCTTTAGGAAACGTCACATTCTGAGGCCGTTTGGACCTCCAAAAGTGGGGCGAGAGTAAATGGTGTGGAATTTTTCTGACGTGCCCTGTTCCCGGGAAAATGCTCATAACTCCCTCACCGGAGGTCGGATCTGGACGGTTTTTACGTCGTTGGAAAGCTTACTCGACGGGCTTTCAAAACGGATCAGGAAATTTCTGATTCTGAGGCCGTCTGGTGCCCCGAAAGCGAGCCGGAAGCCTTCGACTGCCGTTTCTCGATCTCGGTGGTCGGTCTTTCGAAATCGCATGGTGCCGATAAAACGCACGTAACTCCCTCGTTACACGTCGGATTGGGTCAATTTTGGGTTCGTTGGAAAGGCGAGTCAGTGCTCTTCGAAATCCTTCAGGAAGCGTCCAATTCCGAGGCCGTTTGTGCCTCCAAAAGTGGGGCGAGAGTAAATGGTGTGGAATTTTTCCGACGTGCCCTATTCCTGGGAAAACGCTCATAACTCCCTCACCGGAGGTCGGATCTGGACGGTTTTTACGTCGTTGGAAATATTACTCGACGGTCTTTCAAAACGGATCAGGAAATTTCTGATTCCGAGGCCGTCTCGTGCCCCGAAAGCGCGCCGGAAGCCTTCGAGCGCCGTTTCTCGATCTCGGTGGTCGGTCTTTCGAAATCGCGTGGTGCGGATAAAATGCACGTAACTCCCTCGTTACAGGTCGGATTGGGTCGATTTTGGGTTTGTTGGAAAGGCGAGTCAGTGCTCTTCGAAATCCTTAAGGAAGCATCACATTCCGAGGCCGTTTGGGCCTCTAAAAGTGGGATGAGAGTAAATGGTATGGAATTTTTCCGACGTGCCCTGTTCCCGGGAAAACGCTCATAACTCCCTCACCGGAGGTCGGATCTGGACGGTTTTTACGTCGTTGGAAAGCTTACTCGACGGGCTTTCAAAACGGATCAGGAAATTTCTGATTCTGAGGCCGTCTGGTGCCCCGAAAGTGAGCCGGAAGCCTTCGACTGCCGTTTCTCGATCTCGGTGGTCGGTCTTTCGAAATCGCATGGTGCCGATAAAACGCACGTAACTCCCTCGTTACACGTCGGATTGGGTCAATTTTGGGTTCGTTGGAAAGGCGAGTCAGTGCTCTTCGAAATCCTTCAGGAAGCGTCCAATTCCGAGGCCGTTTGTGCCTCCAAAAGTGGGGCGAGAGTAAATGGTGTGGAATTTTTCCGACGTGCCCTATTCCTGGGAAAACGCTCATAACTCCCTCACCGGAGGTCGGATCTGGACGGTTTTTACGTCGTTGGAAATATTACTCGACGGTCTTTCAAAACGGATCAGGAAATTTCTGATTCCGAGGCCGTCTCGTGCCCCGAAAGCGCGCCGGAAGCCTTCGATCGCCGTTTCTCGATCTCGGTGGTCGGTCTTTCGAAATCGCGTGGTGCGGATAAAATGCACGTAACTCCCTCGTTACAGGTCGGATTGGGTCGATTTTGGGTTTGTTGGAAAGGCGAGTCAGTGCTCTTCGAAATCCTTAAGGAAGCATCGCATTCCGAGGCCGTTTGGGCCTCTAAAAGTGGGATGAGAGTAAATGGTATGGAATTTTTCCGACGTGCCCTGTTCCCGGGAAAACGCTCATAACTCCCTCACCGGAGGTCAGATCTGTACGGTTTTTACGTCGTTGGAAAGCTTACTCGACGGGCTTTCAAAACGGATTAGGAAATTTCTGATTCTGAGGACGTCTGGTGCCCCGAAAGCACGCCAGAAGCCTTCGACTACCGTTTCTCGATCTCGGTGGTCGGTCTTTCGAAATCGCGTGGTGCGGATAAAACGCACGTAACTCCCTCGTTACACGTCGGATTGGGTCGATTTTGGGTTCGTTGGAAAGGCGAGTCAATGCTCTTCGAAATCCTTCAGGAAGCGTCGCATTCCGAGGCCGTTTGGACCTCCAAAAGTGGGACGAGAGTAAATGGTGCGGAATTTTTCCGACGTGCCCTATTCCCGGGAAAACGCTCATAACTCCCTCACCGGAGGTCGGATCTGGACGGTTTTTACGTCGTTGGAAAGCTTACTCGACGGGATTTCAAAACGGATCAGGAAATTTCTGATTCCGAGGCCGTCTGGTGCCCCGAAAGCATGCCGGAAGCCTTTGACCGCCGTTTCTCGATCTCGGTGGTCGGTCTTTCGAAATCACGTGGTGCGGATAAAACGCACGTAACTCCCTCGTTACACGTCGGATTGGGTCGATTTTGGGTTCTTTGGAAAGGCGAGTCAATGCTCTTCGAAATCCTTCAGGAAGTGTCGCATTCCGAGGCCGTTTGGGCCTCCAAAAGTGGGGCGAGAGTAAATGGTGCGGAATTTTTCCGACGTGCCCTGTTCCCGGGAAAACGCTCATAACTCCCTCACCGCAGGTCGGGTCTGGACGGTTTTTATGTCGTTGGAAAGCTTACTCGACGGGCTTTCAAAACGGATCAGGAAATTTCTGATTCCGAGGCCGTCTGGTGCCCCGAAACTGCGCCGGATGCCTTTGACCGCCGTTTCTCGATCTCGGTGGTCGGTCTTTTGAAATTGCGTGGTGCCGATAAAACGCACGTAACTCCCTCGTTACACGTCGGATTGGGTCAATTTTGGGTTCGTTGGAAAGGCGAGTCAGTGCTCTTCGAAATCCTTCAGGAAGCGTCGCATTCCGAGGCCGTTTGTGCCTCCAAAAGTGGGGCGAGAGTAAATGGTGTGGAATTTTTCCGACGTGCCCTATTCCTGGGAAAACGCTCATAACTCCCTCACCGGAGGTCGGATCTGGACGGTTTTTACGTCGTTGGAAAGATTACTCGACGATCTTTCAAAACGGATTAGGAAATTTCTGATTCCGAGGCCGTCTGGTGCCCCGAAAGCGCCCTGGAAGCCTTCGACCGCCGTTTCTCGATCTGGGTGGTCGGTCTTTCGAAATCGCGTGATGCGGATAAAATGCACGTAACTCCCTCGTTACACGTCGGATTGGGTCGATTTTGGGTTCGTTGGAAAGACGAGTCAGTGCTCTTCGAAATCTTTCAGGAAGCATCGCATTCCGAGGCCGTTTGGGCCTTCAAAAGTGGGGTGAGAGTAAATGGTGTGGAATTTTTCCGACGTGCCCTATTCCCGGGAAAATGCTCATAACTCCCTCACCGGAGGTCGGATCTGGACGGTTTTTACGTCGTTGGAAAGCTTACTCGACGGGCTTTCAAAACGAATCAGGAAATTTCTGATTCTGAAGCCGTCTGGTGCCCCAAAAGCGCGCCAGAAGCCTTCGACCGCCGTTTCTCAATCTCGGTGGTCGGTCTATCGAAATCGCGTGGTGCGGATAAAACGCAAGTAACTCCCTCGTTACACGTCGGATTGGGTCGATTTTGGGTTCGTTGGAAAGGCGAGTCAGTGCTCTTCGAAATCCTTTAGGAAGCGTCGCATTCTGAGGCCGTTTGGGCCTCCAAAAGTGGGGCGAGAGTAAATGGTGCGGGATTTTTCCGACGTGCCCTGTTCCCGGGAAAACGCTCATAACTCCCTCACCGGAGGTCGGATCTGGACGGTTTTTATGTCGTTGGAAAGCTTACTCGACGGGCTTTCAAAACGGTTCAGGAATTTTCTGATTCTGAGGCCGTCTGGTGCCCTAAAAGTGAGCCGGAAGCCTTTGACTGCCGTTTCTCGATCTCGGTGGTCGGTCTTTCGAAATCGCGTGGTGCGGATAAAATGCACGTAACTCCCTCGTTACACGTCGGATTGGGTCGATTTTGGGTTCGTTGGAAAGACGAGTCAGTGCTCTTCGAAATCGTTCAGGAAGCGTCGCATTCCGAGGCTATTTGGGCCTTCAAAAGTGGGGCGAGAGTAAATGTTGCGGAATTTTTCCGACGTGCCCTGTTCCCGGGAAAACGCTCATAACTCCCTCACCGGAGGTCGGATCTGGACGATTTTTACATCGTTGGAAAGCTTACTCGACGGGCTTTCAAAATGGATCAGGAAATTTCTGATTCCGAGGCCGTCTGGTGCCCCGAAAGCACGGCGGAAGCCTTCGACCGCCGTTTCTCGATCTCGGTGGTCGGTCTTTTGAAATCGCGTGGTGCGGATAAAACGCACGTAACTCCCTCGTTACACGTCGGATTGGGTCGATTTTGGGTTCGTTGGAAAGGCGAGTCAGTGCTCTTCGAAATATTTCAGGAAGCGTCGTATTCCGAGGCCGTTTGGGCCTCCAAAAGTGGGGCGAGAGTAAATGGTGCGGAATTTTTCCCTCGTGCCCTGTTCCCGGGAAAACGCTCATAACTCCCTCACCGGAGGTCGGATCTGGACGGTTTTTACGTCGTTGGAAAGCTTACTCGACGGGCTTTCAAAACGGATCAGGAAATCTCTGATTCCGAGGCCGTCTGGTGCCTCGAAAGCACGGCGGAAGCCTTCGACCGCCGTTTCTCGATCTCGGTGGTTGGTCTTTTGAAATCGCGTGGTGCGGATAAAACGCACGTAACTCCCTCGTTACACGTCGAATTGGGTCGATTTTGGGTTCGTTGGAAAGGCGAGTCAGTGCTCTTCGACATCCTTCAGGAAGCGTCACATTCTGAGGCCGTTTGGACCTCCAAAAGTGGGGCGAGAGTAAATGGTGTGGAATTTTTCTGACGTGCCCTGTTCCCGGGAAAACGCTCATAACTCCCTCACCGGAGGTCGGATCTGGACGGTTTTTACGTCGTTGGAAAGCTTACTCGACGGGATTTCAAAACGGATCAGGAAATTTCTGATTCCGAGGCCGTCTGGTGCCCCGAAAGCGTGCCGGAAGCCTTTGACCGCCGTTTCTCGATCTCGGTGGTCGGTCTTTTGAAATCGCGTGGTGCGGATAAAACGCACGTAACTCCCTCGTTACACGTCGGATTGGATCCATTTTGGGTTCATTGGAAAGGCGAGTCAGTGCTCTTCGAAATCCTTCAGGAAGCGTCGCATTCCGAGGCCGTTTGTGCCTCCAAAAGTGGGGCGAGAGTAAATGGTACGGAATTTTTCCGACGTGCCCTGTTCCCTGGAAAATGCTCATAACTCCCTCACCGGAGGTCGGATGTGGACGGTTTTTACGTCGTTGGAAAGCTTACTCGATGGGCTTTCAAAACTGATGAGGAAATTTCTGATTCTGAGGCCGTCTGGTGCCCCGAAAGCATGCCAGAAACCTTCGACCGCCGTTTCTCGATCTCGGTGGTCGGTCTTTCGAAATCGCGTGGTGCGGATAAAACGCACGTAACTCCCTCGTTACACGTCGGATTGGGTCGATTTTGGGTTCGTTGGAAAGGCGAGTCAGTGCTCTTCGAAATCCTTGAGGAAGCATCGCATTCCGAGGCCGTTTGGGCCTCCAAAAGTGGGGCGAGAGTAAATGGTGTGGAATTTTTCCGACGTGCCCTGTTCCCGGGAAAATGCTCATAACTCCCTCACCGGAGGTCGGATCTGGACGGTTTTTACGTCGTTGGAAAGCTTACTCGACGGGATTTCAAAACGAATCAGCAAATTTCTGATTCTGAGGCCGTCTGGTGCCCCAAAAGCGCGCTAGAAGCCTTCGACTGCCGTTTCTCGATCTCGGTGGTCGGTCTTTCGAAATCGCGTGGTGCCGATAAAACGCACGTAACTCCCTCGTTACACGTCGGATTGGGTCGATTTTGGGTTCGTTGGAAAGGCGAGTCAGTGCTCTTCGAAATCCTTAAGGAAGCATTGCATTCCGAGGCCGTTTGCACCTCCAAAAGTGGGGCGAGAGTAAATGGTGCGAAATTTTTCCGACGTGCCCTGTTCCCGGAAAAACGCTCATAACTCCCTCACCGGAGGTCGGATCTGGACGGTTTTTACGTCGTTGGAAAGCTTACTCGACGGGATTTCAAAACGGATCAGGAAATTTTTGATTCCGAGGCCGTCTGGTGCCCCGAAAGTGCCCCGGAAGCCTTCAACCGCCGTTTCTCGATCTCGGTGGTCGGTCTTTCGAAATCGCGTGGTGCGGATAAAACGCACGTAACTCCCTCGTTACACTTCGGATTGGGTCGATTTTGGGTTCGTTGGAAAGGCGAGTCAGTGCTCTTCGACATCCTTCAGGAAGTGTCACATTCTGAGGCCGTTTAGACCTCCAAAAGTGGGGCGAGAGTAAATGGTGTGGAATTTTTCTGACGTGCCCTGTTCCCGGGAAAACGCTCATAACTCCCTCACCGGAGGTCGGATCTGGACGGTTTTTACGTCGTTGGAAAGCTTACTCGACGGGCTTTCAAAACGGATCAGGAAATTTCTGATTCTGAGGCCGTCTGGTGCCCCGAAAGTGTGCTGGAATCCTTCGACTGCCGTTTCTCGATCTCGGTGGTCGGTCTTTCGAAATCGCGTGGTGCCGATAAAACGCACGTAACTCCCTCGTTACACGTCGGATTGGATCCATTTTGGGTTCGTTGGAAAGGTGAGTCAGTGCTCTTCGAAATCCTTCAGGAAGCGTCGCATTCCGAGGCCGTTTGTGCCTCCAAAAGTGGGGCGAGAGTAAATGGTGTGGAATTTTTCCGACGTGCCCTGTTCCCGGGAAAACGCTCATAACTCCCTCACCGGAGGTCGGGTCTGGACAGTTTTTAGGTCGTTGGAAAGCTTACTCGACGGGGTTTCAAAACGGATCAGGAAATTTCTGATTCCGAGGCCGTCTGGTGCCCCGAAAGCGCGCCGGAAGCCTTCGACCACCGTTTCTCGATCTCGGTGGTCGGTCTTTTGTAATCGCATGGTGCCGATAAAACGCACGTAACTCCCTCGTTACACGTCGGATTGGATCCATTTTGGGTTCGTTGGAAAGGTGAGTCAGTGCTCTTCGAAATCCTTCAGGAAGCGTCGCATTCCGAGGCCGTTTGTGCCTCCAAAAGTGGGGCGAGAGTAAATGGTACGGAATTTTTCCGACGTGCCCTGTTCCCTGGAAAATGCTCATAACTCCCTCACCGGAGGTCGGATTTGGACGGTTTTTACGTCGTTGGAAAGCTTACTCGATGGGCTTTCAAAACTGATGAGGAAATTTCTGATTCTGAGGCCGTCTGGTGCCCCGAAAGCATGCCAGAAGCCTTCGACCGCCGTTTCTCGATCTCGGTGGTCGGTCTTTCGAAATCGCGTGGTGCGGATAAAACGCACGTAACTCCCTCGTTACACGTCGGATTGGGTCGATTTTGGGTTCGTTGGAAAGGCGAGTCAGTGCTCTTCGACATCCTTCAGGAAGCGTCACATTCTGAGGCCGTTTAGACCTCCAAAAGTGGGGCGAGAGTAAATGGTGCAGAATTTTTCTGACGTGCCCTGTTCCCGGGAAAACGCTCATAACTCCCTCACCGGAGGTCGGATCTGGACAGTTTTTACGTCGTTGGAAAGCTTACTCGACGGGCTTTCAAAACGGATCTGGAAATCTCTGATTCCGAGGCCGTCTGGTGCCTCGAAAGCACGGCGGAAGCCTTCGACCGCCGTTTCTCGATCTCGGTGGTTGGTCTTTTGAAATCGCGTGGTGCGGATAAAATGCACGTAACTCCCTCGTTACACGTCGAATTGGGTCGATTTTGGGTTCGTTGGAAAGGCGAGTCAGTGCTCTTCGACATCCTTCAGGAAGCGTCACATTCTGAGGCTGTTTGGACCTCCAAAAGTGGGGCGAGAGTAAATGGTGTGGAATTTTTCTGACGTGCCCTGTTCCCGGGAAAACGCTCATAACTCCCTCACCGGAGGTCGGATCTGGACGGTTTTTACGTCGTTGGAAAGCTTACTCGACGGGATTTCAAAACGGATCAGGAAATTTCTGATTCCGAGGCCGTCTGGTGCCCCGAAAGCATGCCGGAAGCCTTTGACCGCCGTTTCTCGATCTCGGTGGTCGGTCTTTTGAAATCGCGTGGTGCGGATAAAACGCACGTAACTCCCTCGTTACACGTCGGATTGGGTCGATTTTGGGTTCGTTGGAAAGGCGAGTCAGTGCTCTTCGAAATCCTTAAGGAAGCATCGCATTCTGAGGCCGTTTGGGCCTCCAAAAGTGGGACGAGAGTAAATGGTGTGGAATTTTTCCGACGTGCCCTGTTCCCGGGAAAACGCTCATAACTCCCTCACCGGAGGTCGGATCTGGACGGTTTTTACGTCGTTGGAAAGCTTACTCGACGGGATTTCAAAACGAATCAGCAAATTTCTGATTCTGAGGCCGTCTGGTGCCCCAAAAGCGCGCCAGAAGCCTTCGACTGCCGTTTCTCGATCTCGGTGGTCGGTCTTTCGAAATCGCGTGGTGCGGATAAAACGCACGTAACTCCCTCGTTACACGTCGGATTGGATCCATTTTGGGTTCATTGGAAAGGCGAGTCAGTGCTCTTCGAAATCCTTCAGGAAGCGTCGCATTCCGAGGCCGTTTGTGCCTCCAAAAGTGGGGCGAGAGTAAATGGTACGGAATTTTTCCGACGTGCCCTGTTCCCTGGAAAATGCTCATAACTCCCTCACCGGAGGTCGGATTTGGACGGTTTTTACGTCGTTGGAAAGCTTACTCGATGGGCTTTCAAAACTGATGAGGAAATTTCTGATTCTGAGGCCGTCTGGTGCCCCGAAAGCATGCCAGAAGCCTTCGACCGCCGTTTCTCGATCTCGGTGGTCGGTCTTTCGAAATCGCGTGGTGCGGATAAAACGCACGTAACTCCCTCGTTACACGTCGGATTGGGTCGATTTTGGGTTCGTTGGAAAGGCGAGTCAGTGCTCTTCGAAATATTTCAGGAAGCGTCATATTCCGAGGCCGTTTGGGCCTCCAAAAGTGGGGCGAGAGTAAATGGTGCGGAATTTTTCCCTCGTGCCCTGTTCCCGGGAAAACGCTCATAACTCCCTCACCGGAGGTCGGATCTGGACGGTTTTTACGTCGTTGGAAAGCTTACTCGATGGGATTTCAAAACCGATGAGGAAATTTCTGATTCCGAGGCCGTCTGGTGCCCCGAAAGCCCGCCAGAAGCCTTCGACCGCCGTTTCTCGATCTCGGTGGTCGGTCTTTCGAAATCGCGTGGTGTGGATAAAACGCACGTAACTCCCTCGTTACACGTCGGATTGGGTCGATTCTGGGTTCGTTGGAAAGGCAAGTCAGTGCTCTTCGACATCCTTAAGGAAGCGTCACATTCCGAGGCCATTTGTGCCTCCAAAAGTGGGGCGAGAGTAAATGGTACGGAATTTTTCCGACGTGCCCTGTTCCCTGGAAAATGCTCATAACTCCCTCACCGGAGGTCGGATTTGGACGGTTTTTACGTCGTTGGAAAGCTTACTCGATGGGCTTTCAAAACTGATGAGGAAATTTCTGATTCTGAGGCCGTCTGGTGCCCCGAAAGCATGCCAGAAGCCTTCGACCGCCGTTTCTCGATCTCGGTGGTCGGTCTTTCGAAATCGCGTGGTGCGGATAAAACGCACGTAACTCCCTCGTTACACGTCGGATTGGGTCGATTTTGGGTTTGTTGGAAAGGCGAGTCAGTGCTCTTCGACATCCTTCAGGAAGCGTCACATTCTGAGGCCGTTTGGACCTCCAAAAGTGGGGCGAGAGTAAATGGTGTGGAATTTTTCTGACGTGCCCTGTTCCCGGGAAAACGCTCATAACTCCCTCACCGGAGGTCGGATCTGGACGGTTTTTACGTCGTTGGAAAGCTTACTCGACGGGATTTCAAAACGGATCAGGAAATCTCTGATTCCGAGGCCGTCTGGTGCCCCGAAAGCACGGCGGAAGCCTTCGACCGCCGTTTCTCGATCTCGGTGGTTGGTCTTTTGAAATCGCGTGGTGCGGATAAAACGCACGTAACTCCCTCGTTACACGTCGAATTGGGTCGATTTTGGGTTCGTTGGAAAGGCGAGTCAGTGCTCTTCGACATCCTTCAGGAAGCGTCACTTTCTGAGGCCGTTTGGACCTCCAAAAGTGGGGCGAGAGTAAATGGTGTGGAATTTTTCTGACGTGCCCTGTTCCCGGGAAAACGCTCATAACTCCCTCACCGGAGGTCGGATCTGGACGGTTTTTACGTCGTTGGAAAGCTTACTCGACGGGATTTCAAAACGGAACAGGAAATTTCTGATTCCGAGGCCGTCTGGTGCCCCGAAAGCGTGCCGGAAGCCTTTGACCGCCGTTTCTCGATCTCGGTGGTCGGTCTTTTGAAATCGCGTGGTGCGGATAAAACGCACGTAACTCCCTCGTTACACGTCGGATTGGGTCGATTTTGGGTTCGTTGGAAAGGCGAGTCAGTGCTCTTCGAAATCCTTCAGGAAGCGTCGCATTCTGAGGCCGTTTGTGCCTCTAAAAGTGGGGCGAGAGTAAATGGTGCGAAATTTTTCCGACTTGCCCTGTTCCCGGGAAAATGCTCATAACTCCCTCACCGGAGGTCGGATCTGGACGGTTTTTACGTCGTTGGAAAGCTTACTCGACGGGCTTCCAAAACGGATCAGGAAATTTCTGATTCTGAGCCCGTCTGGCGCCCCGGAAGCACGCCGGAAGCCTTTGACCGCCGTTTCTCGATCTCGGTGGTCGGTCTTTTAAAATCGCGTGGTGCGGATAAAACGCACGTAACTCCCTCGTTACACGTCGGATTGGGTCGATTTTGGGTTCGTTGGAAAGGCGAGTCAGTGTTCTTCGACATCCTTTAGGAAGCGTCTCATTCAGAGGCCGTTTGGACCTCCAAAAGTGAGGCGAGAGTAAATGGTGTGGAATTTTTCCGACGTGCCCTGTTCTCGGGAAAATGCTCATAACTCCCTCACCGGAGGTTGGATCTGGACGGTTTTTACGTCGTTGGAAAGTTTACTCGACGGGCTTTCAAAACGGATCAGGAAATTTCTGATTCCGAGGCCGTCTGGTGCCCCGAAAGCGAGCCGGAAGCCTTCGACTGCCGTTTCTCGATCTCGGTGGTCGGTCTTTCGAAATCGCGTGGTGCCGAGAAAATGCACGTAACTCCCTCGTTACACGTCGGATTGGGTCAATTTTGGGTTCGTTGGAAAGGCGAGTCAGTGCTCTTCGAAATCCTTCAGGAAGCGTCGCATTCCGAGGCCTTTTGTACCTCCAAAAGTGGGACGAGAGTAAATGGTGTGGAATTTTTCCGACGTGCCCTGTTCCCGGGAAAACGCTCATAACTCCCTCACCGGAGGTCGGATCTGGACGGTTTTTACGTCGTTGGAAAGCTTACTCGACGGGCTTTCAAAACGGATCAGGAAATTTCTGATTCTGAGGCCGTCTGGTGCCCCGAAAGTGTGCCGGAATCCTTCGACTGCCGTTTCTCGATCTCGGTGGTCGGTCTTTCGAAATCGCGTGGTGCCGATAAAACGCACGTAACTCCCTCGTTACACGTCGAATTGGGTCGATTTTGGGTTCGTTGGAAAGGCGAGTCAGTGCTCTTCGACATCCTTCAGGAAGCGTCACATTCTGAGGCTGTTTGGACCTCCAAAAGTGGGGCGAGAGTAAATGGTGTGGAATTTTTCTGACGTGCCCTGTTCCCGGGAAAACGCTCATAACTCCCTCACCGGAGGTCGGATCTGGACGGTTTTTACGTCGTTGGAAAGCTTACTCGACGGGATTTCAAAACGGATCAGGAAATTTCTGATTCCGAGGCCGTCTGGTGCCCCGAAAGCGTGCCGGAAGCCTTTGACCGCCGTTTCTCGATCTCGGTGGTCGGTCTTTTGAAATCGCGTGGTGCGGATAAAACGCACGTAACTCCCTCGTTACACGTCGGATTGGGTCGATTTTGGGTTCGTTGGAAAGGCGAGTCAGTGCTCTTCGAAATCCTTAAGGAAGCATCGCATTCTGAGGCCGTTTGGGCCTCCAAAAGTGGGGCGAGAGTAAATGGTGTGGAATTTTTCCGACGTGCCCTGTTCCCGGGAAAACGCTCATAACTCCCTCACCGGAGGTCGGATCTGGACGGTTTTTACGTCGTTGGAAAGCTTACTCGACGGGATTTCAAAACGAATCAGCAAATTTCTGATTCTGAGGCCGTCTGGTGCCCCAAAAGCGCGCCAGAAGCCTTCGACTGCCGTTTCTCGATCTCGGTGGTCGGTCTTTCGAAATCGCGTGGTGCGGATAAAACGCACGTAACTCCCTCGTTACACGTCGGATTGGATCCATTTTGGGTTCATTGGAAAGGCGAGTCAGTGCTCTTCGAAATCCTTCAGGAAGCGTCGCATTCCGAGGCCGTTTGTGCCTCCAAAAGTGGGGCGAGAGTAAATGGTACGGAATTTTTCCGACGTGCCCTGTTCCCTGGAAAATGCTCATAACTCCCTCACCGGAGGTCGAATTTGGACGGTTTTTACGTCGTTGGAAAGCTTACTCGATGGGCTTTCAAAACTGATGAGGAAATTTCTGATTCTGAGGCCGTCTGGTGCCCCGAAAGCATGCCAGAAGCCTTCGACCGCCGTTTCTCGATCTCGGTGGTCGGTCTTTCGAAATCGCGTGGTGCGGATAAAACGCACGTAACTCCCTCGTTACACGTCGGATTGGGTCGATTTTGGGTTCGTTGGAAAGGCGAGTCAGTGCTCTTCGAAATATTTCAGGAAGCGTCATATTCCGAGGCCGTTTGGGCCTCCAAAAGTGGGGCGAGAGTAAATGGTGCGGAATTTTTCCCTCGTGCCCTGTTCCCGGGAAAACGCTCATAACTCCCTCACCGGAGGTCGGATCTGGACGGTTTTTACGTCGTTGGAAAGCTTACTCGATGGGATTTCAAAACCGATGAGGAAATTTCTGATTCCGAGGCCGTCTGGTGCCCCGAAAGCCCGCCAGAAGCCTTCGACCGCCGTTTCTCGATCTCGGTGGTCGGTCTTTCGAAATCGCGTGGTGCGGATAAAACGCACGTAACTCCCTCGTTACACGTCGGATTGGGTCGATTCTGGGTTCGTTGGAAAGGCAAGTCAGTGCTCTTCGACATCCTTAAGGAAGCGTCACATTCCGAGGCCATTTGTGCCTCCAAAAGTGGGGCGAGAGTAAATGGTACGGAATTTTTCCGACGTGCCCTGTTCCCTGGAAAATGCTCATAACTCCCTCACCGGAGGTCGGATTTGGACGGTTTTTACGTCGTTGGAAAGCTTACTCGACGGGATTTCAAAACGGATCAGGAAATTTCTGATTCCGAGGCCGTCTGGTGCCCCGAAAGCATGCCAGAAGCCTTCGACCGCCGTTTCTCGATCTCGGTGGTCGGTCTTTCGAAATCGCGTGGTGCGGATAAAACGCACGTAACTCCCTCGTTACACGTCGGATTGGGTCGATTTTGGGTTCGTTGGAAAGGCGAGTCAGTGCTCTTCGAAATCCTTAAGGAAGCATCGCATTCTGAGGCCGTTTGGGCCTCCAAAAGTGGGGCGAGAGTAAATGGTGTGGAATTTTTCCGACGTGCCCTGTTCCCGGGAAAACGCTCATAACTCCCTCACCGGAGGTCGGGTCTGGACAGTTTTTAGGTCGTTGGAAAGCTTACTCGACGGGGTTTCAAAACGGATCAGGAAATTTCTGATTCCGAGGCCGTCTGGTGCCCCGAAAGCGCGCCGGAAGTCTTCGACCACCGTTTCTCGATCTCGGTGGTCGGTCTTTTGTAATCGCATGGTGCCGATAAAACGCACGTAACTCCCTCGTTACACGTCGGATTGGGTCGATTTTGGGTTCGTTGGAAAGGCGAGTCAGTTCTCTTCGAAATCCTTAAGGAAGCATCCCATTCCGAGGCCGTTTGGGCCTCTAAAATTGGGGTGAGAGTAAATGGTGCGGAATTTTTCCGACGTGCCCTGTTCCCGGGAAAACGCTCATAACTCCCTCACCGGAGGTCGGATCTGGACGGTTTTTACGTCGTTGGAAAGCTTACTCGACGGGCTTTCAAAACGGTTCAGGAAATTTCTGATTCCGAGGCCGTCTGGTGCCACGAAAGCGCGCCGGAAGCCTTTGACCTCCGTTTCTCTATCTCGGTGGTCGGTCTTTTGAAATCGCGTGGTGCGGATAAAATGCACGTAGCTCCCTCGTTACACGTCGGATTGGGTCGATTTTGGGTTCGTTGGAAAGGCGAGTCAGTGCTCTTCGAAATCCTTGAAGAAGCATCGCATTCTGAGGCCGTTTGGGCCTCCAAAAGTGGGGCGAGAGTAAATGGTGCGGAATTTTTCTGACGTGCCCTGTTCCCGGGAAAACGCTCATAACTCCCTCACCGGAGGTCGGATCTGGACGGTTTTTACGTCGTTGGAAAGCTTACTCGACGGGCTTTCAAAAAGGATCAGGAAATTTCTGATTCTGAGGCCGTCTGGTGCCCCGAAAGCGAGCCGGAAGCCTTCGACCGCCGTTTCTCGATCTCGGTGGTCGGTCTTTCGAAATCGCGTGGTGCGGATAAAACGCACGTAACTCCCTCGTTACACGTCGGATTGGGTCGATTTTGGGTTCGTTGGAAAGGCGAGTCAGTGCTCTTCGACATCCTTCAGGAAGCGTCACATTCTGAGGCCGTTTAGACCTCCAAAAGTGGGGTGAGAGTAAATGGTGCGGAATTTTTCTGACGTGCCCTGTTCCCGGGAAAACGCTCATAACTCCCTCACCGGAGGTCGGATCTGGACGGTTTTTACGTCGTTGGAAAGCTTACTCGACGGGCTTTCAAAACGGATCAGGAAATTTCTGATTCCGAGGCTGTCTGGTGCCCCGAAAGCGAGCCGGAAGCCTTCGACTGCCGTTTCTCGATCTCGGTGGTCGGTCTTTCGAAATCGCGTGGTGCCGAGAAAATGCACGTAACTCCCTCGTTACACGTCGGATTGGGTCGATTTTGGGTTCGTTGGAAAGGCGAGTCAGTGCTCTTCGACATCCTTCAGGAAGCGTCACATTCTGAGGCCGTTTAGACCTCCAAAAGTGGGGCGAGAGTAAATGGTGTGGAATTTTTCTGACGTGCCCTGTTCCCGGGAAAACGCTCATAACTCCCTCACCGGAGGTCGGATCTGGACGGTTTTTACGTCGTTGGAAAGCTTACTCGACGGGATTTCAAAACGGATCAGGAAATTTCTGATTCCGAGGCCGTCTGGTGCCCCGAAAGCGTGCCAGAAGCCTTTGACCGCCGTTTCTCGATCTCGGTGGTCGGTCTTTCGAAATCGCGTGGTGCGGATAAAATGCACGTAACTCCCTCGTTACACGTCGGATTGGGTCGATTTTGGGTTCGTTGGAAAGACGAGTCAGTGCTCTTCGAAATCCTTCAGGAAGCGTCGCATTCCGAGGCTGTTTGGGCCTTCAAAAGTGGGGCGAGAGTAAATGTTGCGGAATTTTTCCGACGTGCCCTATTCCCGGGAAAACGCTCATAACTCCCTCACCGGAGGTCGGATCTGGACGATTTTTACGTCGTTGGAAACCTTACTCGACGGGCTTTCAAAATGGATCAGGAAATTTCTGATTCCGAGGTCGTCTGGTGCACCGAAAGCACGGCGGAATCCTTCGACCGCCGTTTCTCGATCTCGGTGGTCGGTCTTTTGAAATCGCGTGGTGCGGATAAAACGCACGTAACTCCCTCGTTACACGTCGGATTGGGTCGATTTTGGGTTCGTTGGAAAGGCGAGTCAGTGCTCTTCGAAATCCTTCAGGAAGCGTCGCATTCCGAGGCCGTTTGGGCCTCCAAAAGTGGGGCGAGAGTAAATGGTGTGGAATTTTTCCGACGTGCCCTGTTCCCGGGAAAACGCTCATAACTCCCTCACCGGAGGTCGGATCTGGACGGTTTTTACGTCGTTGGAAAGCTTACTCGATGGGCTTTCAAAACTGATGATTAAATTTCTGATTCTGAGGCCGTCTGGTGCCCCGAAAGTGCGCTAGAAGCCTTCGACCGCCGTTTCTCGATCTAGATGGTCGGTCTTTCGAAATCGCGTGGTGCGGATAAAACGCACGTAACTCCCTCGTTACACGTCGGATTGGGTCGATTTTGGGTTCTTGGAAAGGCGAGTCAGTGCTCTTCGAAATCCTTCAGGAAGCGTCGCATTCCGAGGCCGTTTGGGCCTCCAAAAGTGGGGCGAGAGTAAATGGTGCGGAATTTTTCCGACGTGCCCTGTTCCCGGGAAAATGCTCATAACTCCCTCACTGGAGGTCGGGTCTGGACGGTTTTTACGTCGTTGGAAATCTTACTCGACGGGCTTTCAAAACGGATCAGGAAATTTCTGATTCCGAGGCCGTCTGGTGCCCCGAAAGCATGCTGGAAGCCTTCGACCCCCGTTTCTCGATCTCGGTGGTCGGTCTTTCGAAATAGCGTGGTGCGGATAAAACGCACGTAACTCCCTCGTTACACGTCGGATTGGGTCGATTTTGGGTTCGTTGGAAAGGCGAGTCAGTGCTCTTCGAAATCCTTCAGGAAGCGTCGCATTCCGAGGCCATTTATGCCTCTAAAAGTGGGGCGAGAGTAAATGGTGTGGAATTTTTCCGACTTGCCCTGTTCCCGGGAAAACGCTCATAACTCCCTCACCGGAGGTCGGATCTGGACGGTTTTTACGTCGTTGGAAATCTTACTCGACGGGCTTCCAAAACGGATCAGGAAATTTCTGATTATGAGCCCGTCTGGTGCCCCGGAAGCACGCCGGAAGCCTTTGACCGCCGTTTCTCGATCTCGGTGGTCGGTCTTTTAAAATCGCGTGGTGCGGATAAAACGCACGTAACTCCCTCGTTACACGTCGGATTGGGTCGATTTTGGGTTCGTTGGAAAGGCGAGTCAGTACTCTTCGAAATCCTTGAGGAAGCATCGCATTCTGAGTCCGTTTGTGCCTCCAAAAGTGGGGCGAGAATAAATGGTACGGAATTTTTCCGACGTGCCCTGTTCCCGGGAAAATGCTCATAACTCCCTCACCGGAGGTCGGATCTGGACGGTTTTTACGTCGTTGGAAAGCTTACTCGATGGGCTTTCAAAACCGATGAGGAAATTTCTGATTCTGAGGCCGTCTGGTGCCCCGAAAGCACGCCAGAAGCCTTCGACTGCCGTTTCTCGATCTCGGTGGTCGGTCTTTCGAAATCGCGTGGTGCGGATAACACGTAACTCCCTCGTTACACGTCGGATTGGGTCGATTTTGGGTTCGTTGGAAAGGCGAGTCAGTGCTCTTCAAAATCCTTCAGGAAGCGTCGCATTCCGAGGCTGTTTGGGCCTCCAAAAGTGGGGCGAGAGTAAATGGTGCAGAATTTTTCTGACGTGCCCTGTTCCCGGGAAAACGCTCATAACTCCCTCACCGGAGGTCGGGTCTGGACAGTTTTTATGTCGTTGGAAAGCTTACTCGACGGGCTTTCAAAACGGATCAGGAAATTTCTGATTCCGAGGCCGTCTGGTGCCCCGAAAGCGCACCGGAAGCCTTCGACCACCGTTTCTCGATCTCGGTGGTCGGTCTTTTGAAATCGCATGGTGCCGATAAAACGCACGTAACTCCCTCGTTACACGTCGGATTGGGTCGATTTTGGGTTCGTTGGAAAGGCGAGTCAGTTCTCTTCGAAATCCTTAAGGAAGCATCGCATTCTGAGGCCGTTTGGGCCTCCAAAATTGGGGTGAGAGTAAATGGTGCAGAATTTTTCCGACGTGCCCTATTCCCGGGAAAACACTCATAACTCCCTCACCGGAGGTCGGATCTGGACGGTTTTTACGTCGTTGGAAAGCTTACTCGACGGGCTTTCAAAACGGATCATGAAATTTCTGATTCTGAGGCTGTCTGGTGCCCCGAAAGCGAGCCGGAAGCCTTCGACTGCCGTTTCTCGATCTCGGTGGTCGGTCTTTCGAAATCGCGTGGTGCCGAGAAAATGCACGTAACTCCCTCGTTACACGTCGGATTGGGTCAATTTTGGGTTCGTTGGAAAGGCGAGTCAGTGCTCTTCGAAATCCTTCAGGAAGCGTCGCATTCTGAGGCCGTTTGTGCCTCCAAATGTGGGGCGAGAGTAAATGGTACGGAATTTTTCCGACGTGCCCTGTTCCCTGGAAAATGCTCATAACTCCCTCACTGGAGGTCGGATTTGGACGGTTTTTACGTCGTTGGAAAGCTTACTCGATGGGCTTTCAAAACTGATGAGGAAATTTCTGATTCTGAGGCCGTCTGGTGCCCCAAAAGCGCGCCAGAAGCCTTCGACCACCGTTTCTCGATCTCGGTGGTCGGTCTTTCGAAATCGCGTGGTGCGGATAAAACGCACGTAACTCCCTCGTTACACGTCGGATTGGGTCGATTTTGGGTTCGTTGGAAAGGCGAGTCAATGCTCTTCGAAATCCTTCAGGAAGCGTCACATTCCGAAGCCGTTTAGGCCTCGAAAACTGGGACGAGAGTAAATGGTGCGAAATTTTTCTAACGTGCCCTGTTCCCGGGAAAACGCTCATAACTCCCTCACCGGAGGTCGGATCTGGACGGTTTTTACGTCGTTGGAAAGCTTACTCGACGGGATTTCAAAACGAATCAGTAAATTTCTGATTCTGAGGCCGTCTGGTGCCCCAAAAGCGCGCCAGAAGCCTTCGACTGCCGTTTCTCGATCTCGGTGGTCGGTCTTTCGAAATCGCGTGGTGCCGATAAAACGCACGTAACTCCCTCGTTACACGTCGGATTGGGTCGATTTTGGGTTCGTTGTAAAGGCGAGTCAGTGCTCTTCGAAATCCTTAAGGAAGCATTGCATTCCGAGGCCGTTTGCACCTCCAAAAGTGGGGCGAGAGTAAATGGTGCGAAATTTTTCCGACGTGCCCTGTTCCCGGGAAAACGCTCATAACTCCCTCACCGGAGGTCGGATCTGGACGGTTTTTACGTCGTTGGAAAGCTTACTCGACGGGATTTCAAAACGGATCAGGAAATTTCTGATTCCGAGGCCGTCTGGTGCCCCGAAAGTGCCCCGGAAGCCTTCGACCGCCGTTTCTCGATCTCGGTGGTCGGTCTTTCGAAATCGTGTGGTGCGGATAAAACGCACGTAACTCCCTCGTTACACTTCGGATTGGGTCGATTTTGGGTTCGTTGGAAAGGCGAGTCAGTGCTCTTCGACATCCTTCAGGAAGCGTCACATTCTGAGGCCGTTTAGACCTCCAAAAGTGGGGCGAGAGTAAATGGTGTGGAATTTTTCTGACGTGCCCTGTTCCCGGGAAAACGCTCATAACTCCCTCACCGGAGGTCGGATCTGGACGGTTTTTACGTCGTTGGAAAGCTTACTCGACGGGCTTTCAAAACGGATCAGGAAATTTCTGATTCTGAGGCCGTCTGGTGCCCCGAAAGTGAGCCGGAATCCTTCGACTGCCGTTTCTCGATCTCGGTGGTCGGTCTTTCGAAATCGCGTGGTGCCGATAAAACGCACGTAACTCCCTCGTTACACGTCGGATTGGATCCATTTTGGGTTCGTTGGAAAGGCGAGTCAGTGCTCTTCGAAATCCTTCAGGAAGCGTCGCATTCCGAGGCCGTTTGTGCCTCCAAAAGTGGGGCGAGAGTAAATGGTACGGAATTTTTCCGACGTGCCCTGTTCCCTGGAAAATGCTCATAACTCCCTCACCGGAGGTCGGATTTGGACGGTTTTTACGTCGTTGGAAAGCTTACTCGATGGGCTTTCAAAACTGATGATGAAATTTCTGATTCTGAGGCCGTCTGGTGCCCCGAAAGCATGCCAGAAGCCTTCGACCGCCGTTTCTCGATCTCGGTGGTCGGTCTTTCGAAATCGCGTGGTGCGGATAAAACGCACGTAACTCCCTCGTTACACGTCGGATTGGGTCGATTTTGGGTTTGTTGGAAAGGCGAGTCAGTGCTCTTCGACATCCTTCAGGAAGCGTCACATTCTGAGGCCGTTTGGACCTCCAAAAGTGGGGCGAGAGTAAATGGTGTGGAATTTTTCTGACGTGCCCTGTTCCCGGGAAAACGCTCATAACTCCCTCACCGGAGGTCGGATCTGGACGGTTTTTACGTCGTTGGAAAGCTTACTCGACGGGATTTCAAAACGGATCAGGAAATCTCTGATTCCGAGGCCGTCTGGTGCCCGAAAGCACGGCGGAAGCCTTCGACCGCCGTTTCTCGATCTCGGTGGTTGGTCTTTTGAAATCGCGTGGTGCGGATAAAACGCACGTAACTCCCTCGTTACACGTCGAATTGGGTCGATTTTGGGTTCGTTGGAAAGGCGAGTCAGTGCTCTTCGACATCCTTCAGGAAGCGTCACTTTCTGAGGCCGTTTGGACCTCCAAAAGTGGGGCGAGAGTAAATGGTGTGGAATTTTTCTGACGTGCCCTGTTCCCGGGAAAACGCTCATAACTCCCTCACCGGAGGTCGGATCTGGACGGTTTTTACGTCGTTGGAAAGCTTACTCGACGGGATTTCAAAACGGATCAGGAAATTTCTGATTCCGAGGCCGTCTGGTGCCCCGAAAGCGTGCCGGAAGCCTTTGACCGCCGTTTCTCGATCTCGGTGGTCGGTCTTTTGAAATCGCGTGGTGCGGATAAAACGCACGTAACTCCCTCGTTACACGTCGGATTGGGTCGATTTTGGGTTCGTTGGAAAGGCGAGTCAGTGCTCTTCGAAATCCTTGAGGAAGCATCGCATTCCGAGGCCGTTTGGGCCTCCAAAAGTGGGGCGAGAGTAAATGGTGTGGAATTTTTCCGACGTGCCCTGTTCCCGGGAAAACGCTCATAACTCCCTCACCGGAGGTCGGATCTGGACGGTTTTTACGTCGTTGGAAAGCTTACTCGATGGGCTTTCAAAACTGATGATTAAATTTCTGATTCTGAGGCCGTCTGGTGCCCCGAAAGTGCGCTAGAAGCCTTCGACCGCCGTTTCTCGATCTAGATGGTCGGTCTTTCGAAATCGCGTGGTGCGGATAAAACGCACGTAACTCCCTCGTTACACGTCGGATTGGGTCGATTTTGGGTTCTTGGAAAGGCGAGTCAGTGCTCTTCAAAATCCTTCAGGAAGCGTCGCATTCCGAGGCCGTTTGGGCCTCCAAAAGTGGGGCGAGAGTAAATGGTGCGGAATTTTTCCGACGTGCCCTGTTCCTGGGAAAATGCTCATAACTCCCTCACTGGAGGTCGGATCTGGACGGTTTTTACGTCGTTGGAAATCTTACTCGACGGGCTTTCAAAACGGATCAGGAAATTTCTGATTCTGAGGCCGTCTGGTGCCCCGAAAGCATGCTGGAAGCCTTCGACCCCCGTTTCTCGATCTCGGTGGTCGGTCTTTCGAAATAGCGTGGTGCGGATAAAACGCACGTAACTCCCTCGTTACACGTCGGATTGGGTCGATTTTGGGTTCGTTGGAAAGGCGAGTCAGTGCTCTTCGAAATCCTTTAGGAAGCGTCGCATTCCGAGGCCATTTATGCCTCTAAAAGTGGGGCGAGAGTAAATGGTGCGGAATTTTTCCGACTTGCCCTGTTCCCGGGAAAACGCTCATAACTCCCTCACCGGAGGTCGGATCTGGACGGTTTTTACGTCGTTGGAAATCTTACTCGACGGGCTTCCAAAACGGATCAGGAAATTTCTGATTATGAGCCCGTCTGGTGCCCCGGAAGCACGCCGGAAGCCTTTGACCGCCGTTTCTCGATCTCGGTGGTCGGTCTTTTAAAATCGCGTGGTGCGGATAAAACGCACGTAACTCCCTCGTTACACGTCGGATTGGGTCGATTTTGGGTTCGTTGGAAAGGCGAGTCAGTACTCTTCGAAATCCTTGAGGAAGCATCGCATTCTGAGTCCGTTTGTGCCTCCAAAAGTGGGGCGAGAATAAATGGTGCGGAATTTTTCCGACGTGCCCTGTTCCCGGGAAAATGCTCATAACTCCCTCACCGGAGGTCGGATCTGGACGGTTTTTACGTCGTTGGAAAGCTTACTCGATGGGCTTTCAAAACCGATGAGGAAATTTCTGATTCTGAGGCCGTCTGGTGCCCCGAAAGCACGCCAGAAGCCTTCGACTGCCGTTTCTCGATCTCGGTGGTCGGTCTTTCGAAATCGCGTGGTGCCGATAAAACGCACGTAACTCCCTCGTTACACGTCGGATTGGGTCGATTTTGGGTTCGTTGGAAAGGCGAGTCAGTGCTCTTCAAAATCCTTCAGGAAGCGTCGCATTCCGAGGCTGTTTGGGCCTCCAAAAGTGGGGCGAGAGTAAATGGTGCAGAATTTTTCTGACGTGCCCTGTTCCCGGGAAAACGCTCATAACTCCCTCACCGGAGGTCGGGTCTGGACAGTTTTTATGTCGTTGGAAAGCTTACTCGACGGGCTTTCAAAACGGATCAGGAAATTTCTGATTCTGAGGCCGTCTGGTGCCCCGAAAGCGCACCGGAAGCCTTCGACCACCGTTTCTCGATCTCGGTGGTCGGTCTTTTGAAATCGCATGGTGCCGATAAAACGCACGTAACTCCCTCGTTACACGTCGGATTGGGTCGATTTTGGGTTCGTTGGAAAGGCGAGTCAGTTCTCTTCGAAATCCTTAAGGAAGCATCGCATTCTGAGGCCTTTTGGGCCTCCAAAATTGGGGTGAGAGTAAATGGTGCAGAATTTTTCCGACGTGCCCTATTCCCGGGAAAACACTCATAACTCCCTCACCGGAGGTCGGATCTGGACGGTTTTTACGTCGTTGGAAAGCTTACTCGACGGGCTTTCAAAACGGATTAGGAAATTTCTGATTCCGAGGCTGTCTGGTGCCCCGAAAGCGAGTCGGAAGCCTTCGACTGCCGTTTCTCGATCTCGGTGGTCGGTCTTTCGAAATCGCGTGGTGCCGAGAAAATGCACGTAACTCCCTCGTTACACGTCGGATTGGGTCAATTTTGGGTTCGTTGGAAAGGCGAGTCAGTGCTCTTCGAAATCCTTCAGGAAGCGTCGCATTCTGAGGCCGTTTGTGCCTCCAAATGTGGGGCGAGAGTAAATGGTACGGAATTTTTCCGACGTGCCCTGTTCCCTGGAAAATGCTCATAACTCCCTCACTGGAGGTCGGATTTGGACGGTTTTTACGTCGTTGGAAAGCTTACTCGATGGGCTTTCAAAACTGATGAGGAAATTTCTGATTCTGAGGCCGTCTGGTGCCCCAAAAGCGCGCCAGAAGCCTTCGACCACCGTTTCTCGATCTCGGTGGTCGGTCTTTCGAAATCACGTGGTGCGGATAAAACGCACGTAACTCCCTCGTTACACGTCGGATTGGGTCGATTTTGGGTTCGTTGGAAAGGCGAGTCAATGCTCTTCGACATCCTTCAGGAAGCGTCACATTCCGAGGCCGTTTAGGCCTCGAAAAGTGGGACGAGAGTAAATGGTGCGAAATTTTTCTAACGTGCCCTATTCCCGGGAAAACGCTCATAACTCCCTCACCGGAGGTCGGATCTGGACGGTTTTTACGTCGTTGGAAAGCTTACTCGACGGGCTTTCAAAACGGATCAGGAAATTTCTGATTCGGAGGCCGTCTGGTGCCCCGAAAGTGAGCCGGAATCCTTCGACTGCCGTTTCTCGATCTCGGTGGTCGGTCTTTCGAAATCGCGTGGTGCCGATAAAACGCACGTAACTCCCTAGTTACACGTCGGATTGGATCCATTTTGGGTTCGTTGGAAAGGCGAGTCAGTGCTCTTCGAAATCCTTCAGGAAGCGTCGCATTCCGAGGCCGTTTGTGCCTCCAAAAGTGGGGCGAGAGTAAATGGTACGGAATTTTTCCGACGTGCCCTGTTCCCTGGAAAATGCTCATAACTCCCTCACCGGAGGTCGGATTTGGACGGTTTTTACGTCGTTGGAAAGCTTACTCGATGGGCTTTCAAAACTGATGAGGAAATTTCTGATTCTGAGGCCGTCTGGTGCCCCGAAAGCATGCCAGAAGCCTTCGACCGCCGTTTCTCGATCTCGGTGGTCGGTCTTTCGAAATCGCGTGGTGCGGATAAAACGCACGTAACTCCCTCGTTACACGTCGGATTGGGTCAATTTTGGGTTCGTTGGAAAGGCGAGTCAATGCTCTTCGACATCCTTCAGGAAGCGTCACATTCCGAGGCCGTTTAGGCCTCGAAAAGTGGGACGAGAGTAAATGGTGCGAAATTTTTCTAACGTGCCCTGTTCCCGGGAAAACGCTCATAACTCCCTCACCGGAGGTCGGATCTGGACGGTTTTTACGTCGTTGGAAAGCTTACTCGACGGGCTTTCAAAACGGATCAGGAAATTTCTGATTCGGAGGCCGTCTGGTGCCCCGAAAGTGAGCCGGAATCCTTCGACTGCCGTTTCTCGATCTCGGTGGTCGGTCTTTCGAAATCGCGTGGTGCCGATAAAACGCACGTAACTCCCTAGTTACACGTCGGATTGGATCCATTTTGGGTTCGTTGGAAAGGCGAGTCAGTGCTCTTCGAAATCCTTCAGGAAGCGTCGCATTCCGAGGCCGTTTGGGCCTCCAAAAGTGGGGCGAGAGTAAATGGTGCGGAATTTTTCCGACGTGCCCTGTTCCTGGGAAAATGCTCATAACTCCCTCACTGGAGGTCGGATCTGGACGGTTTTTACGTCGTTGGAAATCTTACTCGACGGGCTTTCAAAACGGATCAGGAAATTTCTGATTCTGAGGCCGTCTGGTGCCCCGAAAGCATGCTGGAAGCCTTCGACCCCCGTTTCTCGATCTCGGTGGTCGGTCTTTCGAAATAGCGTGGTGCGGATAAAACGCACGTAACTCCCTCGTTACACGTCGGATTGGGTCGATTTTGGGTTCGTTGGAAAGGCGAGTCAGTGCTCTTCGAAATCCTTTAGGAAGCGTCGCATTCCGAGGCCATTTATGCCTCTAAAAGTGGGGCGAGAGTAAATGGTACGGAATTTTTCCGACGTGCCCTGTTCCCTGGAAAATGCTCATAACTCCCTCACTGGAGGTCGGATTTGGACGGTTTTTACGTCGTTGGAAAGCTTACTCGATGGGCTTTCAAAACTGATGAGGAAATTTCTGATTCTGAGGCCGTCTGGTGCCCCAAAAGCGCGCCAGAAGCCTTCGACCACCGTTTCTCGATCTCGGTGGTCGGTCTTTCGAAATCGCGTGGTGCGGATAAAACGCACGTAACTCCCTCGTTACACGTCGGATTGGGTCGATTTTGGGTTCGTTGGAAAGGCGAGTCAATGCTCTTCGAAATCCTTCAGGAAGCGTCACATTCCGAAGCCGTTTAGGCCTCGAAAACTGGGACGAGAGTAAATGGTGCGAAATTTTTCTAACGTGCCCTGTTCCCGGGAAAACGCTCATAACTCCCTCACCGGAGGTCGGATCTGGACGGTTTTTACGTCGTTGGAAAGCTTACTCGATGGGCTTTCAAAACTGATGATTAAATTTCTGATTCTGAGGCCGTCTGGTGCCCCGAAAGTGCGCTAGAAGCCTTCGACCGCCGTTTCTCGATCTAGATGGTCGGTCTTTCGAAATCGCGTGGTGCGGATAAAACGCACGTAACTCCCTCGTTACACGTCGGATTGGGTCGATTTTGGGTTCTTGGAAAGGCGAGTCAGTGCTCTTCAAAATCCTTCAGGAAGCGTCGCATTCCGAGGCCGTTTGGGCCTCCAAAAGTGGGGCGAGAGTAAATGGTGCGGAATTTTTCCGACGTGCCCTGTTCCTGGGAAAATGCTCATAACTCCCTCACTGGAGGTCGGATCTGGACGGTTTTTACGTCGTTGGAAATCTTACTCGACGGGCTTTCAAAACGGATCAGGAAATTTCTGATTCTGAGGCCGTCTGGTGCCCCGAAAGCATGCTGGAAGCCTTCGACCCCCGTTTCTCGATCTCGGTGGTCGGTCTTTCGAAATAGCGTGGTGCGGATAAAACGCACGTAACTCCCTCGTTACACGTCGGATTGGGTCGATTTTGGGTTCGTTGGAAAGGCGAGTCAGTGCTCTTCGAAATCCTTTAGGAAGCATCGCATTCCGAGGCTGTTTGGGCCTCCAAAAGTGGGGCGAGAATAAATGGTGCGGAATTTTTCCGACGTGCCCTGTTCCCGGGAAAATGCTCATAACTCCCTCACCGGAGGTCGGATCTGGACGGTTTTTACGTCGTTGGAAATCTTACTCGACGGGCTTCCAAAACGGATCAGGAAATTTCTGATTATGAGCCCGTCTGGTGCCCCGGAAGCACGCCGGAAGCCTTTGACCGCCGTTTCTCGATCTCGGTGGTCGGTCTTTTAAAATCGCGTGGTGCGGATAAAACGCACGTAACTCCCTCGTTACACGTCGGATTGGGTCGATTTTGGGTTCGTTGGAAAGGCGAGTCAGTACTCTTCGAAATCCTTGAGGAAGCATCGCATTCTGAGTCCGTTTGTGCCTCCAAAAGTGGGGCGAGAATAAATGGTGCGGAATTTTTCCGACGTGCCCTGTTCCCGGGAAAATGCTCATAACTCCCTCACCGGAGGTCGGATCTGGACGGTTTTTACGTCGTTGGAAAGCTTACTCGATGGGCTTTCAAAACCGATGAGGAAATTTCTGATTCTGAGGCCGTCTGGTGCCCCGAAAGCACGCCAGAAGCCTTCGACTGCCGTTTCTCGATCTCGGTGGTCGGTCTTTCGAAATCGCGTGGTGCGGATAAAACGCACGTAACTCCCTCGTTACACGTCGGATTGGGTCGATTTTGGGTTCGTTGGAAAGGCGAGTCAGTGCTCTTCAAAATCCTTCAGGAAGCGTCGCATTCCGAGGCTGTTTGGGCCTCCAAAAGTGGGGCGAGAGTAAATGGTGCAGAATTTTTCTGACGTGCCCTGTTCCCGGGAAAACGCTCATAACTCCCTCACCGGAGGTCGGGTCTGGACAGTTTTTATGTCGTTGGAAAGCTTACTCGACGGGCTTTCAAAACGGATCAGGAAATTTCTGATTCTGAGGCCGTCTGGTGCCCCGAAAGCGCACCGGAAGCCTTCGACCACCGTTTCTCGATCTCGGTGGTCGGTCTTTTGAAATCGCATGGTGCCGATAAAACGCACGTAACTCCCTCGTTACACGTCGGATTGGGTCGATTTTGGGTTCGTTGGAAAGGCGAGTCAGTTCTCTTCGAAATCCTTAAGGAAGCATCGCATTCTGAGGCCTTTTGGGCCTCCAAAATTGGGGTGAGAGTAAATGGTGCAGAATTTTTCCGACGTGCCCTATTCCCGGGAAAACACTCATAACTCCCTCACCGGAGGTCGGATCTGGACGGTTTTTACGTCGTTGGAAAGCTTACTCGACGGGCTTTCAAAACGGATTAGGAAATTTCTGATTCCGAGGCTGTCTGGTGCCCCGAAAGCGAGTCGGAAGCCTTCGACTGCCGTTTCTCGATCTCGGTGGTCGGTCTTTCGAAATCGCGTGGTGCCGAGAAAATGCACGTAACTCCCTCGTTACACGTCGGATTGGGTCAATTTTGGGTTCGTTGGAAAGGCGAGTCAGTGCTCTTCGAAATCCTTCAGGAAGCGTCGCATTCTGAGGCCGTTTGTGCCTCCAAATGTGGGGCGAGAGTAAATGGTACGGAATTTTTCCGACGTGCCCTGTTCCCTGGAAAATGCTCATAACTCCCTCACTGGAGGTCGGATTTGGACGGTTTTTACGTCGTTGGAAAGCTTACTCGATGGGCTTTCAAAACTGATGAGGAAATTTCTGATTCTGAGGCCGTCTGGTGCCCCAAAAGCGCGCCAGAAGCCTTCGACCACCGTTTCTCGATCTCGGTGGTCGGTCTTTCGAAATCACGTGGTGCGGATAAAACGCACGTAACTCCCTCGTTACACGTCGGATTGGGTCGATTTTGGGTTCGTTGGAAAGGCGAGTCAATGCTCTTCGACATCCTTCAGGAAGCGTCACATTCCGAGGCCGTTTAGGCCTCGAAAAGTGGGACGAGAGTAAATGGTGCGAAATTTTTCTAACGTGCCCTGTTCCCGGGAAAACGCTCATAACTCCCTCACCGGAGGTCGGATCTGGACGGTTTTTACGTCGTTGGAAAGCTTACTCGACGGGCTTTCAAAACGGATCAGGAAATTTCTGATTCGGAGGCCGTCTGGTGCCCCGAAAGTGAGCCGGAATCCTTCGACTGCCGTTTCTCGATCTCGGTGGTCGGTCTTTCGAAATCGCGTGGTGCCGATAAAACGCACGTAACTCCCTAGTTACACGTCGGATTGGATCCATTTTGGGTTCGTTGGAAAGGCGAGTCAGTGCTCTTCGAAATCCTTCAGGAAGCGTCGCATTCCGAGGCCGTTTGTGCCTCCAAAAGTGGGGCGAGAGTAAATGGTACGGAATTTTTCCGACGTGCCCTGTTCCCTGGAAAATGCTCATAACTCCCTCACCGGAGGTCGGATTTGGACGGTTTTTACGTCGTTGGAAAGCTTACTCGATGGGCTTTCAAAACTGATGAGGAAATTTCTGATTCTGAGGCCGTCTGGTGCCCCGAAAGCATGCCAGAAGCCTTCGACCGCCGTTTCTCGATCTCGGTGGTCGGTCTTTCGAAATCGCGTGGTGCGGATAAAACGCACGTAACTCCCTCGTTACACGTCGGATTGGGTCAATTTTGGGTTCGTTGGAAAGGCGAGTCAGTGCTCTTCGACATCCTTCAGGAAGCGTCACATTCTGAGGCCGTTTAGACCTCCAAAAGTGGGGTGAGAGTAAATGGTGTGGAATTTTTCTGACGTGCCCTGTTCCCGGGAAAACGCTCATAACTCCCTCACCGGAGGTCGGATCTGGACGGTTTTTACGTCGTTGGAAAGCTTACTCGACGGGCTTTCAAAACGGATCAGGAAATCTCTGATTCCGAGGCCGTCTGGTGCCTCGAAAGCACGGCGGAAGCCTTCGACTGCCGTTTCTCGATCTCGGTGGTCGGTCTTTCGAAATCGCGTGGTGCGGATAAAATGCACGTAACTCCCTCGTTACACGTCGGATTGGGTCGATTTTGGGTTCGTTGGAAAGGCGAGTCAGTGCTCTTCAAAATCCTTCAGGAAGCGTCGCATTCCGAGGCTGTTTGGGCCTCCAAAAGTGGGGCGAGAGTAAATGGTGCAGAATTTTTCTGACGTGCCCTGTTCCCGGGAAAACGCTCATAACTCCCTCACCGGAGGTCGGGTCTGGACAGTTTTTATGTCGTTGGAAAGCTTACTCGACGGGCTTTCAAAACGGATCAGGAAATTTCTGATTCTGAGGCCGTCTGGTGCCCCGAAAGCGCACCGGAAGCCTTCGACCACCGTTTCTCGATCTCGGTGGTCGGTCTTTTGAAATCGCATGGTGCCGATAAAACGCACGTAACTCCCTCGTTACACGTCGGATTGGGTCGATTTTGGGTTCGTTGGAAAGGCGAGTCAGTTCTCTTCGAAATCCTTAAGGAAGCATCGCATTCTGAGGCCGTTTGGGCCTCCAAAATTGGGGTGAGAGTAAATGGTGCAGAATTTTTCCGACGTGCCCTATTCCCGGGAAAACACTCATAACTCCCTCACCGGAGGTCGGATCTGGACGGTTTTTACGTCGTTGGAAAGCTTACTCGACGGGCTTTCAAAACGGATCAGGAAATTTCTGATTCCGAGGCTGTCTGGTGCCCCGAAAGCGAGCCGGAAGCCTTCGACTGCCGTTTCTCGATCTCGGTGGTCGGTCTTTCGAAATCGCGTGGTGCCGAGAAAATGCACGTAACTCCCTCGTTACACGTCGGATTGGGTCAATTTTGGGTTCGTTGGAAAGGCGAGTCAGTGCTCTTCGAAATCCTTCAGGAAGCGTCGCATTCTGAGGCCGTTTGTGCCTCCAAATGTGGGGCGAGAGTAAATGGTACGGAATTTTTCCGACGTGCCCTGTTCCCTGGAAAATGCTCATAACTCCCTCACTGGAGGTCGGATTTGGACGGTTTTTACGTCGTTGGAAAGCTTACTCGATGGGCTTTCAAAACTGATGAGGAAATTTCTGATTCTGAGGCCGTCTGGTGCCCCAAAAGCGCGCCAGAAGCCTTCGACTGCCGTTTCTCGATCTCGGTGGTCGGTCTTTCGAAATCGCGTGGTGCCGAGAAAATGCACGTAACTCCCTCGTTACACGTCGGATTGGGTCAATTTTGGGTTCGTTGGAAAGGCGAGTCAGTGCTCTTCGAAATCCTTCAGGAAGCGTCGCATTCTGAGGCCGTTTGTGCCTCCAAATGTGGGGCGAGAGTAAATGGTACGGAATTTTTCCGACGTGCCCTGTTCCCTGGAAAATGCTCATAACTCCCTCACTGGAGGTCGGATTTGGACGGTTTTTACGTCGTTGGAAAGCTTACTCGATGGGCTTTCAAAACTGATGAGGAAATTTCTGATTCTGAGGCCGTCTGGTGCCCCAAAAGCGCGCCAGAAGCCTTCGACCACCGTTTCTCGATCTCGGTGGTCGGTCTTTCGAAATCGCGTGGTGCGGATAAAACGCACGTAACTCCCTCGTTACAGGTCGGATTGGGTCGATTTTGGGTTCGTTGGAAAGGCGAGTCAATGCTCTTCGAAATCCTTCAGGAAGCGTCACATTCCGAGGCCGTTTAGGCCTCAAAAAGTGGGACGAGAGTAAATGGTGCGAAATTTTTCTAACGTGCCCTGTTCCCGGGAAAACGCTCATAACTCCCTCACCGGAGGTCGGATCTGGACGGTTTTTACGTCGTTGGAAAGCTTACTCGACGGGATTTCAAAACGAATCAGCAAATTTCTGATTCTGAGGCCGTCTGGTGCCCCAAAAGCACGCCAGAAGCCTTCGACCGCCGTTTCTCGATCTCGGTGGTCGGTCTTTCGAAATCGCGTGGTGCGGATAAAACGCACGTAACTCCCTCGTTACACGTCGGATTGGGTCGATTTTGGGTTCGTTGGAAAGGCGAGTCAGTGCTCTTCGACATCCTTCAGGAAGCGTCACATTCTGAGGCCGTTTAGACCTCCAAAAGTGGGGTGAGAGTAAATGGTGTGGAATTTTTCTGACGTGCCCTGTTCCCGGGAAAACGCTCATAACTCCCTCACCGGAGGTCGGATCTGGACGGTTTTTACGTCGTTGGAAAGCTTACTCGACAGGCTTTCAAAACGGATCAGGAAATCTCTGATTCCGAGGCCGTCTGGTGCCTCGAAAGCACGGCGGAAGCCTTCGACCGCCGTTTCTCGATCTCGGTGGTTGGTCTTTTGAAATCGCGTGGTGCGGATAAAATGCACGTAACTCCCTCGTTACACGTCGAATTGGGTCGATTTTGGGTTCGTTGGAAAGGCGAGTCAGTGCTCTTCGACATCCTTCAGGAAGCGTCACATTCTGAGGCTGTTTGGACCTCCAAAAGTGGGGCGAGAGTAAATGGTGTGGAATTTTTCTGACGTGCCCTGTTCCCGGGAAAACGCTCATAACTCCCTCACCGGAGGTCGGATCTGGACGGTTTTTACGTCGTTGGAAAGCTTACTCGACGGGATTTCAAAACGGATCAGGAAATTTCTGATTCCGAGGCCGTCTGGTGCCCCGAAAGCGTGCCGGAAGCCTTTGACCGCCGTTTCTCGATCTCGGTGGTCGGTCTTTTGAAATCGCGTGGTGCGGATAAAACGCACGTAACTCCCTCGTTACACGTCGGATTGGGTCGATTTTGGGTTCGTTGGAAAGGCGAGTCAGTGCTCTTCGAAATCCTTAAGGAAGCATTGCATTCCGAGGCCGTTTGCACCTCCAAAAGTGGGGCGAGAGTAAATGGTGCGAAATTTTTCCGACGTGCCCTGTTCCCGGGAAAACGCTCATAACTCCCTCACCGGAGGTCGGATCTGGACGGTTTTTACGTCGTTGGAAAGCTTACTCGACGGGATTTCAAAACGGATCAGGAAATTTCTGATTCCGAGGCCGTCTGGTGCCCCGAAAGTGCCCCGGAAGCCTTCGACCGCCGTTTCTCGATCTCGGTGGTCGGTCTTTCGAAATCGTGTGGTGCGGATAAAACGCACGTAACTCCCTCGTTACACTTCGGATTGGGTCGATTTTGGGTTCGTTGGAAAGGCGAGTCAGTGCTCTTCGACATCCTTCAGGAAGCGTCACTTTCTGAGGCCGTTTGGACCTCCAAAAGTGGGGCGAGAGTAAATGGTGTGGAATTTTTCTGACGTGCCCTGTTCCCGGGAAAACGCTCATAACTCCCTCACCGGAGGTCGGATCTGGACGGTTTTTACGTCGTTGGAAAGCTTACTCGACGGGCTTTCAAAACGGATCAGGAAATTTCTGATTCCGAGGCCGTCTGGTGCCCCGAAAGTGAGCCAGAATCCTTCGACTGCCGTTTCTCGATCTCGGTGGTCGGTCTTTCGAAATCGCGTGGTGCCGATAAAACGCACGTAACTCCCTCGTTACACGTCGGATTGGATCCATTTTGGGTTCGTTGGAAAGGCGAGTCAGTGCTCTTCGAAATCCTTCAGGAAGCGTCGCATTCCGAGGCCGTTTGTGCCTCCAAAAGTGGGGCGAGAGTAAATGGTACGGAATTTTTCCGACGTGCCCTGTTCCCTGGAAAATGCTCATAACTCCCTCACCGGAGGTCGGATTTGGACGGTTTTTACGTCGTTGGAAAGCTTACTCGATGGGCTTTCAAAACTGATGAGGAAATTTCTGATTCTGAGGCCGTCTGGTGCCCCGAAAGCATGCCAGAAGCCTTCGACCGCCGTTTCTCGATCTCGGTGGTCGGTCTTTCGAAATCGCGTGGTGCGGATAAAACGCACGTAACTCCCTCGTTACACGTCGGATTGGGTCGATTTTGGGTTTGTTGGAAAGGCGAGTCAGTGCTCTTCGACATCCTTCAGGAAGCGTCACATTCTGAGGCCGTTTGGACCTCCAAAAGTGGGGCGAGAGTAAATGGTGTGGAATTTTTCTGACGTGCCCTGTTCCCGGGAAAACGCTCATAACTCCCTCACCGGAGGTCGGATCTGGACGGTTTTTACGTCGTTGGAAAGCTTACTCGACGGGATTTCAAAACGGATCAGGAAATCTCTGATTCCGAGGCCGTCTGGTGCCCGAAAGCACGGCGGAAGCCTTCGACCGCCGTTTCTCGATCTCGGTGGTTGGTCTTTTGAAATCGCGTGGTGCGGATAAAACGCACGTAACTCCCTCGTTACACGTCGAATTGGGTCGATTTTGGGTTCGTTGGAAAGGCGAGTCAGTGCTCTTCGACATCCTTCAGGAAGCGTCACTTTCTGAGGCCGTTTGGACCTCCAAAAGTGGGGCGAGAGTAAATGGTGTGGAATTTTTCTGACGTGCCCTGTTCCCGGGAAAACGCTCATAACTCCCTCACCGGAGGTCGGATCTGGACGGTTTTTACGTCGTTGGAAAGCTTACTCGACGGGATTTCAAAACGGATCAGGAAATTTCTGATTCCGAGGCCGTCTGGTGCCCCGAAAGCGTGCCGGAAGCCTTTGACCGCCGTTTCTCGATCTCGGTGGTCGGTCTTTTGAAATCGCGTGGTGCGGATAAAACGCACGTAACTCCCTCGTTACACGTCGGATTGGGTCGATTTTGGGTTCGTTGGAAAGGCGAGTCAGTGCTCTTCGAAATCCTTGAGGAAGCATCGCATTCCGAGGCCGTTTGGGCCTCCAAAAGTGGGGCGAGAGTAAATGGTGTGGAATTTTTCCGACGTGCCCTGTTCCCGGGAAAACGCTCATAACTCCCTCACCGGAGGTCGGATCTGGACGGTTTTTACGTCGTTGGAAAGCTTACTCGATGGGCTTTCAAAACCGATGAAGAAATTTCTGATTCTGAGGCCGTCTGGTGCCCCGAAAGCACGCCAGAAGCCTTCGACTGCCGTTTCTCGATCTCGGTGGTCGGTCTTTCGAAATCGCGTGGTGCGGATAAAACGCACGTAACTCCCTCGTTACACGTCGGATTGGGTCGATTTTGGGTTCGTTGGAAAGGCGAGTCAGTGCTCTTCAAAATCCTTCAGGAAGCGTCGCATTCCGAGGCTGTTTGGGCCTCCAAAAGTGGGGCGAGAGTAAATGGTGCAGAATTTTTCTGACGTGCCCTGTTCCCGGGAAAACGCTCATAACTCCCTCACCGGAGGTCGGGTCTGGACAGTTTTTATGTCGTTGGAAAGCTTACTCGACGGGCTTTCAAAACGGATCAGGAAATTTCTGATTCTGAGGCCGTCTGGTGCCCCGAAAGCGCACCGGAAGCCTTCGACCACCGTTTCTCGATCTCGGTGGTCGGTCTTTTGAAATCGCATGGTGCCGATAAAACGCACGTAACTCCCTCGTTACACGTCGGATTGGGTCGATTTTGGGTTCGTTGGAAAGGCGAGTCAGTTCTCTTCGAAATCCTTAAGGAAGCATCGCATTCTGAGGCCGTTTGGGCCTCCAAAATTGGGGTGAGAGTAAATGGTGCAGAATTTTTCCGACGTGCCCTATTCCCGGGAAAACACTCATAACTCCCTCACCGGAGGTCGGATCTGGACGGTTTTTACGTCGTTGGAAAGCTTACTCGACGGGCTTTCAAAACGGATCAGGAAATTTCTGATTCCGAGGCTGTCTGGTGCCCCGAAAGCGAGCCGGAAGCCTTCGACTGCCGTTTCTCGATCTCGGTGGTCGGTCTTTCGAAATCGCGTGGTGCCGAGAAAATGCACGTAACTCCCTCGTTACACGTCGGATTGGGTCAATTTTGGGTTCGTTGGAAAGGCGAGTCAGTGCTCTTCGAAATCCTTCAGGAAGCGTCGCATTCTGAGGCCGTTTGTGCCTCCAAATGTGGGGCGAGAGTAAATGGTACGGAATTTTTCCGACGTGCCCTGTTCCCTGGAAAATGCTCATAACTCCCTCACTGGAGGTCGGATTTGGACGGTTTTTACGTCGTTGGAAAGCTTACTCGATGGGCTTTCAAAACTGATGAGGAAATTTCTGATTCTGAGGCCGTCTGGTGCCCCAAAAGCGCGCCAGAAGCCTTCGACCACCGTTTCTCGATCTCGGTGGTCGGTCTTTCGAAATCGCGTGGTGCGGATAAAACGCACGTAACTCCCTCGTTACAGGTCGGATTGGGTCGATTTTGGGTTCGTTGGAAAGGCGAGTCAATGCTCTTCGAAATCCTTCAGGAAGCGTCACATTCCGAGGCCGTTTAGGCCTCGAAAAGTGGGACGAGAGTAAATGGTGCGAAATTTTTCTAACGTGCCCTGTTCCCGGGAAAACGCTCATAACTCCCTCACCGGAGGTCGGATCTGGACGGTTTTTACGTCGTTGGAAAGCTTACTCGACGGGATTTCAAAACGAATCAGCAAATTTCTGATTCTGAGGCCGTCTGGTGCCCCAAAAGCGCGCCAGAAGCCTTCGACCGCCGTTTCTCGATCTCGGTGGTCGGTCTTTCGAAATCGCGTGGTGCGGATAAAACGCACGTAACTCCCTCGTTACACGTCGGATTGGGTCGATTTTGGGTTCGTTGGAAAGGCGAGTCAGTGCTCTTCGACATCCTTCAGGAAGCGTCACATTCTGAGGCCGTTTAGACCTCCAAAAGTGGGGTGAGAGTAAATGGTGTGGAATTTTTCTGACGTGCCCTGTTCTCGGGAAAACGCTCATAACTCCCTCACCGGAGGTCGGATCTGGACGGTTTTTACGTCGTTGGAAAGCTTACTCGACGGGCTTTCAAAACGGATCAGGAAATCTCTGATTCCGAGGCCGTCTGGTGCCTCGAAAGCACGGCGGAAGCCTTCGACCGCCGTTTCTCGATCTCGGTGGTTGGTCTTTTGAAATCGCGTGGTGCGGATAAAATGCACGTAACTCCCTCGTTACACGTCGAATTGGGTCGATTTTGGGTTCGTTGGAAAGGCGAGTCAGTGCTCTTCGACATCCTTCAGGAAGCGTCACATTCTGAGGCTGTTTGGACCTCCAAAAGTGGGGCGAGAGTAAATGGTGTGGAATTTTTCTGACGTGCCCTGTTCCCGGGAAAACGCTCATAACTCCCTCACCGGAGGTCGGATCTGGACGGTTTTTACGTCGTTGGAAAGCTTACTCGACGGGATTTCAAAACGGATCAGGAAATTTCTGATTCCGAGGCCGTCTGGTGCCCCGAAAGCGTGCCGGAAGCCTTTGACCGCCGTTTCTCGATCTCGGTGGTCGGTCTTTTGAAATCGCGTGGTGCGGATAAAACGCACGTAACTCCCTCGTTACACGTCGGATTGGGTCGATTTTGGGTTCGTTGGAAAGGCGAGTCAGTGCTCTTCGAAATCCTTAAGGAAGCATTGCATTCCGAGGCCGTTTGCACCTCCAAAAGTGGGGCGAGAGTAAATGGTGCGAAATTTTTCCGACGTGCCCTGTTCCCGGGAAAACGCTCATAACTCCCTCACCGGAGGTCGGATCTGGACGGTTTTTACGTCGTTGGAAAGCTTACTCGACGGGATTTCAAAACGGATCAGGAATTTTCTGATTCCGAGGCCGTCTGGTGCCCCGAAAGTGCCCCGGAAGCCTTCGACCGCCGTTTCTCGATCTCGGTGGTCGGTCTTTCGAAATCGTGTGGTGCGGATAAAACGCACGTAACTCCCTCGTTACACTTCGGATTGGGTCGATTTTGGGTTCGTTGGAAAGGCGAGTCAGTGCTCTTCGACATCCTTCAGGAAGCGTCACATTCTGAGGCCGTTTAGACCTCCAAAAGTGGGGCGAGAGTAAATGGTGTGGAATTTTTCTGACGTGCCCTGTTCCCGGGAAAACGCTCATAACTCCCTCACCGGAGGTCGGATCTGGACGGTTTTTACGTCGTTGGAAAGCTTACTCGACGGGCTTTCAAAACGGATCAGGAAATTTCTGATTCTGAGGCCGTCTGGTGCCCCGAAAGTGAGCCAGAATCCTTCGACTGCCGTTTCTCGATCTCGGTGGTCGGTCTTTCGAAATCGCGTGGTGCCGATAAAACGCACGTAACTCCCTCGTTACACGTCGGATTGGATCCATTTTGGGTTCGTTGGAAAGGCGAGTCAGTGCTCTTCGAAATCCTTCAGGAAGCGTCGCATTCCGAGGCCGTTTGTGCCTCCAAAAGTGGGGCGAGAGTAAATGGTACGGAATTTTTCCGACGTGCCCTGTTCCCTGGAAAATGCTCATAACTCCCTCACCGGAGGTCGGATTTGGACGGTTTTTACGTCGTTGGAAAGCTTACTCGATGGGCTTTCAAAACTGATGAGGAAATTTCTGATTCTGAGGCCGTCTGGTGCCCCGAAAGCATGCCAGAAGCCTTCGACCGCCGTTTCTCGATCTCGGTGGTCGGTCTTTCGAAATCGCGTGGTGCGGATAAAACGCACGTAACTCCCTCGTTACACGTCGGATTGGGTCGATTTTGGGTTTGTTGGAAAGGCGAGTCAGTGCTCTTCGACATCCTTCAGGAAGCGTCACATTCTGAGGCCGTTTGGACCTCCAAAAGTGGGGCGAGAGTAAATGGTGTGGAATTTTTCTGACGTGCCCTGTTCCCGGGAAAACGCTCATAACTCCCTCACCGGAGGTCGGATCTGGACGGTTTTTACGTCGTTGGAAAGCTTACTCGACGGGATTTCAAAACGGATCAGGAAATCTCTGATTCCGAGGCCGTCTGGTGCCCCGAAAGCACGGCGGAAGCCTTCGACCGCCGTTTCTCGATCTCGGTGGTTGGTCTTTTGAAATCGCGTGGTGCGGATAAAACGCACGTAACTCCCTCGTTACACGTCGAATTGGGTCGATTTTGGGTTCGTTGGAAAGGCGAGTCAGTGCTCTTCGACATCCTTCAGGAAGCGTCACTTTCTGAGGCCGTTTGGACCTCCAAAAGTGGGGCGAGAGTAAATGGTGTGGAATTTTTCTGACGTGCCCTGTTCCCGGGAAAACGCTCATAACTCCCTCACCGGAGGTCGGATCTGGACGGTTTTTACGTCGTTGGAAAGCTTACTCGACGGGATTTCAAAACGGATCAGGAAATTTCTGATTCCGAGGCCGTCTGGTGCCCCGAAAGCGTGCCGGAAGCCTTTGACCGCCGTTTCTCGATCTCGGTGGTCGGTCTTTTGAAATCGCGTGGTGCGGATAAAACGCACGTAACTCCCTCGTTACACGTCGGATTGGGTCGATTTTGGGTTCGTTGGAAAGGCGAGTCAGTGCTCTTCGAAATCCTTGAGGAAGCATCGCATTCCGAGGCCGTTTGGGCCTCCAAAAGTGGGGCGAGAGTAAATGGTGTGGAATTTTTCCGACGTGCCCTGTTCCCGGGAAAACGCTCATAACTCCCTCACCGGAGGTCGGATCTGGACGGTTTTTACGTCGTTGGAAAGCTTACTCGATGGGCTTTCAAAACTGATGATTAAATTTCTGATTCTGAGGCCGTCTGGTGCCCCGAAAGTGCGCCAGAAGCCTTCGACTGCCGTTTCTCGATCTAGATGGTCGGTCTTTCGAAATCGCGTGGTGCGGATAAAACGCACGTAACTCCCTCGTTACACGTCGGATTGGGTCGATTTTGGGTTCTTGGAAAGGCGAGTCAGTGCTCTTCGAAATCCTTCAGGAAGCGTCGCATTCCGAGGCCATTTATGCCTCTAAAAGTGGGGCGAGAGTAAATGGTGCGGAATTTTTCCGACTTGCCCTGTTCCCGGGAAAACGCTCATAACTCCCACACCGGAGGTCGGATCTGGACGGTTTTTACGTCGTTGGAAATCTTACTCGACGGGCTTCCAAAACGGATCAGGAAATTTCTGATTATGAGCCCGTCTGGTGCCCCGGAAGCACGCCGGAAGCCTTTGACCGCCGTTTCTCGATCTCGGTGGTCGGTCTTTTAAAATCGCGTGGTGCGGATAAAACGCACGTAACTCCCTCGTTACACGTCGGATTGGGTCGATTTTGGGTTCGTTGGAAAGGCGAGTCAGTACTCTTCGAAATCCTTGAGGAAGCATCGCATTCTGAGTCCGTTTGTGCCTCCAAAAGTGGGGCGAGAATAAATGGTGCGGAATTTTTCCGACGTGCCCTATTCCCGGGAAAATGCTCATAACTCCCTCACCGGAGGTCGGATCTGGACGGTTTTTACGTCGTTGGAAAGCTTACTCGATGGGCTTTCAAAACCGATGAGGAAATTTCTGATTCTGAGGCCGTCTGGTGCCCCGAAAGCACGCCAGAAGCCTTCGACTGCCGTTTCTCGATCTCGGTGGTCGGTCTTTCGAAATCGCGTGGTGCGGATAAAACGCACGTAACTCCCTCGTTACACGTCGGATTGGGTCGATTTTGGGTTCGTTGGAAAGGCGAGTCAGTGCTCTTCAAAATCCTTCAGGAAGCGTCGCATTCCGAGGCTGTTTGGGCCTCCAAAAGTGGGGCGAGAGTAAATGGTGCAGAATTTTTCTGACGTGCCCTGTTCCCGGGAAAACGCTCATAACTCCCTCACCGGAGGTCGGGTCTGGACAGTTTTTATGTCGTTGGAAAGCTTACTCGACGGGCTTTCAAAACGGATCAGGAAATTTCTGATTCCGAGGCCGTCTGGTGCCCCGAAAGCGCACCGGAAGCCTTCGACCACCGTTTCTCGATCTCGGTGGTCAGTCTTTTGAAATCGCATGGTGCCGATAAAACGCACGTAACTCCCTCGTTACACGTCGGATTGGGTCGATTTTGGGTTCGTTGGAAAGGCGAGTCAGTTCTCTTCGAAATCCTTAAGAAAGCATCGCATTCTGAGGCCGTTTGGGCCTCCAAAATTGGGGTGAGAGTAAATGGTGCAGAATTTTTCCGACGTGCCCTATTCCCGGGAAAACACTCATAACTCCCTCACCGGAGGTCGGATCTGGACGGTTTTTACGTCGTTGGAAAGCTTACTCAACGGGCTTTCAAAACGGATCAGGAAATTTCTGATTCCGAGGCTGTCTGGTGCCCCGAAAGCGAGCCGGAAGCCTTCGACTGCCGTTTCTCGATCTCGGTGGTCGGTCTTTCGAAATCGCGTGGTGCCGAGAAAATGCACGTAACTCCCTCGTTACACGTCGGATTGGGTCAATTTTGGGTTCGTTGGAAAGGCGAGTCAGTGCTCTTCGAAATCCTTCAGGAAGCGTCGCATTCTGAGGCCGTTTGTGCCTCCAAATGTGGGGCGAGAGTAAATGGTGCGGAATTTTTCCGACGTGCCCTGTTCCCGGGAAAACGCTCATAACTCCCTCACCGGAGGTCGGATCTGGACGGTTTTTACGTCGTTGGAAAGATTACTCGACGATCTTTCAAAACGCATCAGGAAATTTCTGATTCCGAGGCCGTCTGGTGCCCCGAAAGTACGGCGAAAGCCTTCGACCGCTGTTTCTCGATCTCGGTGGTCGGTCTTTCGAAATCGCGTGGTGCGGATAAAATGCACGTAACTCCCTCGTTACACGTCGGATTGGGTCGATTTTGGGTTCGTTGGAAAGGCGAGTCAGTGCTCTTCGAAATCCTTGAGGAAGCATCGCATTCTGAGGCCGTTTGGGCCTCCAAAAGTGGGGCGAGAGTAAATGTTGCAGAATTTTTCTGACGTGCCCTGTTCCCGGGAAAACGCTCATAACTCCCTCACCGGAGGTCGGATCTGGACGGTTTTTACATCGTTGGAAAGCTTACTCGACGGGATTTCAAAACGGATCAGGAAATTTCTGATTCTGAGGCCGTCTGGTGCCCCGAAAGTGCGCCGGAAGCCTTTGACCACCGTTTCTCGATCTCGGTGGTCGGTCTTTTGAAATCGCGTGGTGCGGATAAAACGCACGTAACTCCCTCGTTACACGTCGGATTGGGTCGATTTTGGGTTCGTTGGAAAGGCGAGTCAGTTCTCTTCGAAATCCTTAAGGAAGCATCGCATTCTGAGGCCGTTTGGGCCTCCAAAATTGGGGTGAGAGTAAATGGTGCAGAATTTTTCCGACGTGCCCTATTCCCGGGAAAACACTCATAACTCCCTCACCGGAGGTCGGATCTGGACGGTTTTTACGTCGTTGGAAAGCTTACTCAACGGGCTTTCAAAACGGATCAGGAAATTTCTGATTCCGAGGCTGTCTGGTGCCCCGAAAGCGAGCCGGAAGCCTTCGACTGCCGTTTCTCGATCTCGGTGGTCGGTCTTTCGAAATCGCGTGGTGCCGAGAAAATGCACGTAACTCCCTCGTTACACGTCGGATTGGGTCAATTTTGGGTTCGTTGGAAAGGCGAGTCAGTGCTCTTCGAAATCCTTCAGGAAGCGTCGCATTCTGAGGCCGTTTGGGCCTCCAAAAGTGGGGCGAGAGTAAATGGTGCAGAATTTTTTCAACGTGCCCTGTTCCCGGGAAAACGCTCATAACTCCCTCACCGGAGGTCGGATCTGGACGGTTTTTACGTCGTTGGAAAGCTTACTCGACGGGCTTTCAAAACGAATTAAGAAATTTCTGAGTCTGAGGCCGTCTGGTGCCCTAAAAGCGCGCCGGAAGCCTTCGACCGCCGTTTCTCGATCTCGGTGGTCGGTCTTTCGAAATTGTGTGGTGCGGTTAAAATGCACGTAACTCCCTCGTTACACGTCGGATTGGGTCGATTTTGGGTTCGTTGGAAAGGCGAGTCAGTGCTCTTCGAAATCCTTCAGGAAGCGTCGCATTCCGAGGCCGTTTGGGCCTTCAAAAGTGGGGTGAGAGTAAATGGTGCGGAATTTTTCCGACGTGCCCTGTTCTCGGGAAAACGCTCATAACTCCCTCACCGGAGGTCGGATCTGGACGGTTTTTACGTCGTTGGAAAGCTTACTCGACGGGCTTTCAAAACGGATGAAGAAATTTCTAATTCCGAGGCCGTATGGTGCCCCGAAAGCACGGCGGAAGCCTTCGACCGCCGTTTCTCGATCTCGGTGGTCGGTCTTTTGAAATCGCGTGGTGCGGATAAAACGCAGGTAACTCCCTCGTTACACGTCGGATTGGGTCGATTTTGGGTTCGTTGGAAAGGCGAGTCAGTGCTCTTCGAAATATTTCAGGAAGCGTCGTATTCTGAGGCCGTTTGGGCCTCCAAAAGTGGGGCGAGAGTAAATGGTACGGAATTTTTTCGACGTGCCCTGTTCCCGGGAAAACGCTCATAACTCCCTCACCGGAGGTCAGATCTGGACGGTTTTTACGTCGTTGGAAAGCTTACTCGATGGGCTTTCAAAACGAATATGGAAATTTCTGATTCTGAGGCCGTCTGGTGCCCCGAAAGCACGCCGGAAGCCTTCTACCGCCGTTTCTCGATGTCGGTGGTCGGTCTTTCGAAATCGCGTGGTGCGGATAAAACGCACGTAACTCCCTCGTTACACGTCGGATTGGGTCGATTTTGGGTTCGTTGGAAAGGCGAGTCAGTGCTCTTTGAAATCCTTCAGGAAGCGTCGCATTCCGAGGCCGTTTGTGCCTCCAAAAGTGGGGCGACAGTAAATGGTGCGGAATTTTTCCGACCTACCCTGTTCCCGGGAAAATGCTCATAACTCCCTCACCGGAGGTCGGATCTGGACGGTTTTTACGTCGTTGGAAAGATTCCTCGACGGTCTTTCAAAACGGATCAGGAAATTTCTGATTTCGAGGCCGTCTCGTGCCCCGAAAGCGCGCCGGAAGCCTTCGATCGCTGTTTCTCGATCTCGGTGGTCGGTCTTTCGAAATCGCGTGGTGCGGATAAAATGCACGTAACTCCCTCGTTACAGGTCGGATTGGGTCGATTTTGGGTTCGTTGAAAAGGCGAGTCAGTGCTCTTCGAAATCCTTCAGGAAACGTCACATTCTGAGGCCGTTTGGGCCTCCAAAAGTGGGGCGAGAGTAAATGGTGCGGAATTTTTCCGACATGCCCTGTTCCCGGGAAAACGCTCATAACTCCCTCACCGGAGGTCGGGTCTGGACGGTTTTTATGTCGTTGGAAAGCTTACTCGACGGGCTTAAAAAACGGAACAGGAAATTTCTGATTCCGAGGCCGTCTGGTGCCCCGAAAGCGCCCTGGAAGCCTTCGACCGCCGTTTCTCGATCTCGGTGGTCGGTCTTTTGAAATCGCGTGGTGCGGATAAAACGCACGTAACTCCCTCGTTACACGTCGGATTGGGTCGATTTTAGGTTCGTTGGAAAGGCGAGTCAGTGCTCTTCGAAATCCTTGAAGAAGCATCGCATTCCGAGGCCGTTTGGGCCTCCAAAAGTGGGGCGAGAGTAAATGGTGCGGAATTTTTCCCTCGTGCCCTGTACCCGGGAAAACGCTCATAACTCCCTCACCGGAGGTCAGATCTGGACGGTTTTTACGTCGTTGGAAAGATTACTCGATGGGATTTCAAAACCGATGAGGAAATTTCTGATTCCGAGGCCGTCTGGTGCCCCGAAAGCCCGCCAGAAGCCTTCGACCGCCGTTTCTCGATCTCGGTGGTCGGTCTTTCGAAATCGCGTGGTGCGGATAAAACGCACGTAACTCCCTCGTTACACGTCGGATTGGGTCGATTTTGGGTTCGTTGGAAAGGCGAGTCAGTGCTCTTCGACATCCTTCAGGAAGCGTCACATTCTAAGGCCGTTTGGACCTCCAAAAGTGGGGCGAGAGTAAATGGTGTGGAATTTTTCTGACGTGCCCTGTTCCCGGGAAAACGCTCATAACTCCCTCAACGGAGGTCGGATCTGGACGGTTTTTACGTCGTTGGAAAGCTTACTCGATGGGCTTTCAAAACGGATCAGGAAATTTCTGATTCTGAGGCCGTCTGGTGCCCCGAAAGCGAGCCGGAAGCCTTCGACTGCCGTTTCTCGATCTCGGTGGTCTGTCTTTCGAAATCGCGTGGTGCCGATAAAACGCACGTAACTCCCTCGTTACACGTCGGATTGGGTCAATTTTGGGTTCGTTGGAAAGGCGAGTCAGTGCTCTTCGAAATATTTTAGGAAGCGTCGTATTCTGAGGCCGTTTGGGCCTCCAAAAGTGGGGCGAGAGTAAATGGTGCGGAATTTTTTCGACGTGCCCTGTTTCCGGGAAAACGCTCATAACTCCATCACCGGAGGTCAGATCTGGACGGTTTTTACGTCGTTGGAAAGCTTACTCGACGGGATTTCAAAACGAATATGGAAATTTCTGATTCTGAGGCCGTCTGGTGCCCCGAAAGTGCGCCGGAAGCCTTCTACCGCCGTTTCTCGATCTCGGTGGTCGGTCTTTCGAAATCGCGTGGTGCGGATAAAACGCACGTAACTCCCTCGTTACACGTTGGATTGGGTCGATTTTGGGTTCGTTGGAAAGGCGAGTCAGTGCTCTTCGAAATCCTTCAGGAAGCGTCGCATTCCGAGGCCGTTTGGGCCTCCAAAAGTGGGGCGACAGTAAATGGTGTGGAATTTTTCCGACCTGCCCTGTTCCCGGGAAAACGCTCATAACTCCCTCACCGGAGGTCGGATCTGGACGGTTTTTACGTCGTTGGAAAGATTACTCGACTGTCTTTCAAAACGGATCAGGAAATTTCTGATTCTGAGGCCGTCTAGTGCCCCGAAAGCGCACCGGAAGCCTTCGATCGCCGTTTCTCGATCTCCATGGTCGGTCTTTCGAAATCGCGTGGTGCGGATAAAATGCACGTAACTCCCTCGTTACCGGTCGGATTGGGTCGATTTTGGGTTCGTTGGAAAGGCGAGTCAGTGCTCTTCGAAATCCTTCAGGAAGCGTCACATTCTGAGGCCGTTTGGGCCTCCAAAAGTGGGGCGAGAGTAAATGGTGCGGAATTTTTCTGACGTGCCCTGTTCCCGGGAAAACGCTCATAACTCCCTCACCGGAGGTCGGGTCTGGACGGTTTTTATGTCGTTGGAAAGCTTACTCGACGGGCTTTCAAAACGGAACAGGAAATTTTTGATTCCGAGGCCGTCTGGTGCCCCGAAAGCGCCCTGGAAGCCTTCGACCGCCGTTTCTCGATCTCGGTGGTCGGTCTTTTGAAATCGCATGGTGCCGATAAAACGCACGTAACTCCCTCGTTACACGTCGGATTGGGTCGATTTTGGGTTCGTTGGAAAGGCGAGTCAGTTCTCTTCGAAATCCTTGAGGAAGCATCGCATTCTGAGGCCGTTTGTGCCTCCAAAATTGGGGTGAGAGTAAATGGTGCAGAATTTTTCCGACGTGCCCTATTCCCGGGAAAACACTCATAACTCCCTCACCGGAGGTCGGATCTGGACGGTTTTTACGTCGTTGGAAAGATTACTCGACGGGCTTTCAAAACGGTTCAGGAAATTTCTGATTCCGAGGCCGTCTGGTGCCACGAAAGTGCACCGGAAGCCTTTGACCTCCGTTTCTCTATCTCGGTGGTCGGTCTTTTGAAATCGCGTGGTGCGGATAAAACGCACGTAACTCCCTCGTTACACGTCGGATTGGGTCGATTTTGGGTTCGTTGGAAAGGCGAGTCAGTGCTCTTCGAAATCCTTAAAGAAGCATCGCATTCCGAGGCCGTTTGGGCCTCCAAAAGTGGGGCGAGAGTAAATGGTGCAGAATTTTTCCCTCGTGCCCTGTTCCCGGGAAAACGCTCATAACTCCATCACCGGAGGTCGGATCTGGACGGTTTTTACGTCGTTGGAAAGCTTACTCGATGGGATTTCAAAACCGATGAGAAAATTTCTGATTCCGAGGCCGTCTGGTGCCCCGAAAGCCTGCCAGAAGCCTTGGACCGCCGTTTCTCGATCTTGGGTGTCGGTCTTTCGAAATCGCGTGGTGCGGATAAAACGCACGTAACTCCCTCGTTACACGTCGGATTGGGTCGATTTTGGGTTCGTTGGAAAGGCGAGTCAGTGCTCTTCGACATCCTTCAGGAAGCGTCACATTCTGAGGCCGTTTAGACCTCCAAAAGTGGGGCGAGAGTAAATGGTGTGGAATTTTTCTAACATGCCCTGTTCCCGGGAAAACGCTCATAACTCCCTCACCGGAGGTCGGATCTGGACAGTTTTTACGTCGTTGGAAAGCTTACTCGACGGGCTTTCAAAACGGATCAGGAAATTTCTGATTCTGAGGCCGTCTGGTGGCTGCCGTTTCTCGATCTCGGTGGTCGGTCTTTCAAAATCGCGTGGTGCCGATAAAACGCATGTAACTCCCTCGTTACACGTCGGATTGGATCAATTTTGGGTTCGTTGGAAAGGCGAGTCAGTGCTCTTCGAAATCCTTCAGGAAGCGTCGCATTCCGAGGCCGTTTGTGCCTCCAAAAGTGGGGCGAGAGTAAATGGTATGGAATTTTTCCGACGTGCCCTGTTCTCGGGAAAATGCTCATAACTCCCTCACCGGAGGTTGGATTTGGAGAGTTTTTACGTCGTTGGAAAGCTTACTCGATGGGCTTTCAAAACTGATGAGGAAATTTCTGATTCTGAGGCCGTCTGGTGCCCCAAAAGTGTGCCAGAAGCCTTCGACCGCTGTTTCTCGATCTCGGTGGTCGGTCTTTCGAAATCGCGTGGTGCGGATAAAATGCACGTAACTCCCTCGTTACACGTCGGATTGGGTCGATTTTGGGTTCGTTGGAAAGACGAGTCAGTGCTCTTCGAAATCCTTCAGGAAGCGTCGCATTCCGAGGCTGTTTGGGCCTCGAAAAGTGGGACGAGAGTAAATGGTGTGGGATTTTTCCGACGTGCCCTGTTCCTGGGAAAATGCTCATAACTCCCTCACCGGAGGTCGGATCTGGACGGTTTTTACGTCGTTGGAAAGCTTACTCGACGGGCTTTCAAAACGGATCAGGAAATTTCTGATTCTGAGGCCGTCTGGTGCCCTGAAAGTGAGCCGGAAGCCTTCGACTGCCGTTTCTCGATCTCGGTGGTCGGTCTTTCGAAATCGCGTGGTGCCGATAAAACGCACGTAACTCCCTCGTTACATGTCGGATTGGGTCGATTTTGGGTTCGTTGGAAAGGCGAGTCAGTGCTCTTCGAAATCCTTAAGGAAGCATTGCATTCCGAGGCCGTTTGGGCCTCCAAAAGTGGGGCGAGAGTAAATGGTACGAAATTTTTCCGACGTGCCCTGTTCCCGGGAAAACGCTCATAACTCCCTCACCGGAGGTCGAGTCTGGACAGTTTTTATGTCGTTGGAAAGCTTACTCGACGGGCTTTCAAAACGGATCAGGAAATTTCTGATTCCGAGGCCGTCTGGTGCCCCGAAAGTGCCCCGGAAGCCTTCGACCGCCGTTTCTCGATCTCGGTGGTCGGTCTTTCGAAATCGCGTGGTGCGGATAAAATGCACGTAACTCCCTCGTTACACGTCGGATTGGGTCGATTTTGGGTTCGTTGGAAAGACGAGTCAGTGCTCTTCGAAATCTTTCAGGAAGCGTCGCATTCCGAGGCCGTTTGGGCCTTCAAAAGTGGGGTGAGAGTAAATGGTGCGGAATTTTTCCGACGTGCCCTGTTCCTGGGAAAATGCTCATAACTCCCTCACCGGAGGTCGGATCTGGACGATTTTTACGTCGTTGGAAAGCTTACTCGACGGGCTTTCAAAACGGATGAAGAAATTTTTGATTCCGAGGCCGTCTGGTGCCCCGAAAGCACGGCGGAAGCCTTCGACCGCCGTTTCTCGATCTCGGTGGTCGGTCTTTTGAAATCGCGTGGTGCGGATAAAACGCATGTAACTCCCTCGTTACACGTCGGATTGGGTCGATTTTGGGTTCGTTGGAAAGGCGAGTCAGTGCTCTTCAAAATCCTTCAGGAAGTGTCGCATTCCGAGGCCGTTTGGGCCTCTAAAAGTGGGGCGAGAGTAAATGGTGTGGAATTTTTCTGACGTGCCCTGTTCCCGGGAAAACGCTCATAACTCCCTCACCGGAGGTCGGATCTGGAGGGTTTTTACGTCGTTGGAAAGCTTACTCGACGGGCTTTCAAAACAGATCAGGAAATTTCTGATTCCGAGGCTGTCTGGTGCCCCGAAATCACGGCAAAAGCCTTCGACCGCTGTTTCTCGATCTCGGTGGTCGGTCTTTCGAAATCGCGTGGTGCGGATAAAACGCACGTAACTCCCTCGTTACACGTCGGATTGGGTCGATTTTGGGTTCGTTGGAAAGGCGAGTCAGTGCTCTTCGACATCCTTCAGGAAGCGTCTCATTCTGAGGCCGTTTGGACCTCCAAAAGTGGGGCGAGAGTAAATGGTGTGGAATTTTTCTGACGTGCCCTGTTCCCGGGAAAACGCTCATAACTCCCTTACCGGAGGTTGGATCTGGACGGTTTTTACGTCGTTGGAAAGTTTACTCGACGGGCTTTCAAAACGTATCAGGAAATTTCTGATTCCGAGGCTGTCTGGTGCCCCGAAAGCGAGCCGGAAGCCTTCGACTGCCGTTTCTCGATCTCGGTGGTCGGTCTTTCGAAATCGCGTGTTGCCGAGAAAATGCACGTAACTCCCTCGTTACACGTCGGATTGGGTCAATTTTGGGTTCGTTGGAAAGGCGAGTTAGTGCTCTTCGAAATCCTTCAGGAAGCGTCGCATTCCGAGGCCGTTTGTGCCTCCAAAAGTGGGGCGAGAGTAAATGGTGCGGGATTTTTCCGACGTGCCCTGTTCCTGGGAAAATGCTCATAACTCCCTCACCGGAGGTCGGATCTGGACGGTTTTTACGTCGTTGGAAAGCTTACTCGACGGGCTTTCAAAACGGATCAGGAAATTTCTGATTCCGAGGCTGTCTGGTGCCCCGAAAGCGAGCCGGAAGCCTTCGACTGCCGTTTCTCGATCTCGGTGGTCGGTCTTTCGAAATCGCGTGGTGCCGAGAAAATGCACGTAACTCCCTCGTTACACGTCGGATTGGGTCAATTTTGGGTTCGTTGGAAAGGTGAGTCAGTGCTCTTCGAAATCCTTCAGGAAGCGTCGCATTCCGAGGCCGTTTGTGCCTCCAAAAGTGGGGCGAGAGTAAATGGTGCGGAATTTTTCCGACGTGCCCTGTTCCCGGGAAAACGCTCATAACTCCCTCACCGGAGGTCGGATCTGGACGGTTTTTACGTCGTTGGAAAGATTACTCGACGATCTTTCAAAACGGATCAGGAAATTTCTGATTCCGAGGCCGTCTGGTGCCCCGAAAGCACGGCGAAAGCCTTCGACCGCTGTTTCTCGATCTCGGTGGTCGGTCTTTCGAAATCGCGTGGTGCGGATAAAATGCACGTAACTCCCTCGTTACACGTCGGATTGGGTCGATTTTGGGTTCGTTGGAAAGGTAAGTCAGTGCTCTTCAAAATCCTTCAGGAAGTGTCGCATTCCGAGGCCTTTTGGGCCTCCAAAAGTGGGGCGAGAGTAAATGGTGTGGAATTTTTCCGACGTGCCCTGTTCCCGGGAAAACGCTCATAACTCCCTCACCGGAGGTCGGATCTGGACGGTTTTTACGTCGTTGGAAAGCTTACTCGATGGGCTTTCAAAACCGATGAGGAAATTTCTGATTCTGAGGCCGTCTGGTGCCCCGAAAGTACGCCAGAAGCCTTCGACCGCCGTTTCTCGATCTCGGTGGTCGGTCTTTCGAAATCGCGTGGTGCGGATAAAACGCACGTAACTCCCTCGTTACACGTCGGATTGGGTCGATTTTGGGTTCGTTGGAAAGGCGAGTCAGTGCTCTTCGACATCCTTCAGGAAGCGTCTCATTCTGAGGCCGTTTGGACCTCCAAAAGTGGGGCAAGAGTAAATGGTGTGGAATTTTTCCGACGTGCCCTGTTCCCGGGAAAACGCTCATAACTCCCTCACCGGAGGTTGGATCTGGACAGTTTTTACGTCGTTGGAAAGTTTACTCGACGGGATTTCAAAACGGATCAGGAAATTTCTGATTCCGAGGCTGTCTGGTGCCCCGAAAGCGAGCCGGAAGCCTTCGACTGCCGTTTCTCGATCTCGGTGGTCGGTCTTTCGAAATCGCGTGTTGCCGAGAAAATGCACGTAACTCCCTCGTTACACGTCGGATTGGGTCAATTTTGGGTTCGTTGGAAAGGCGAGTTAGTGCTCTTCGAAATCCTTCAGGAAGCGTCGCATTCCGAGGCCGTTTGTGCCTCCAAAAGTGGGGCGAGAGTAAATGGTGCGGAATTTTTCCGACGTGCCCTGTTCCCGGGAAAATGCTCATAACTCCCTCACCGGAGGTCGGATCTGGACGGTTTTTACGTCGTTGGAAAGATTACACGACGATCTTTCAAAACGGATCAGGAAATTTCTGATTCCGAGGCCGTCTGGTGCCCCGAAATCACGGCAAAAGCCTTCGACCGCTGTTTCTCGATCTCGGTGGTCGGTCTTTCGAAATCGCGTGGTGCGGATAAAATGCACGTAACTCCCTCGTTACACGTCGGATTGGGTCGATTTTGGGTTCGTTGGAAAGGCGAGTCAGTGCTCTTCGAAATCCTTGAGGAAGCATCACATGCTGAGGCCGTTTGGGTCTCCAAAAGTGGGACGAGATTAAATGTTGCGGAATTTTTCTGACGTGCCCTGTTCCCGGGAAAACGCTCATAACTCCCTCACCGGAGGTCGGATCTGGACGGTTTTTACGTCGTTGGAAAGCTTACTCGACGGGATTTCAAAACGGATCAGGAAATCTCTGATTCCGAGGCCGTCTGGTGCCCCGAAAGCACGGCGGAAGCCTTCGACCGCCGTTTCTCGATCTCGGTGGTTGGTCTTTTGAAATCGCGTGGTGCGGATAAAACGCACGTAACTCCCTCGTTACACGTCGAATTGGGTCGATTTTGGGTTCGTTGGAAAGGCGAGTCAGTGCTCTTCGACATCCTTCAGGAAGCGTCACATTCTGAGGCCGTTTGGACCTCCAAAAGTGGGGCGAGAGTAAATGGTGTGGAATTTTTCTGACGTGCCCTGTTCCCGGGAAAACGCTCATAACTCCCTCACCGGAGGTCGGATCTGGACGGTTTTTACGTCGTTGGAAAGCTTACTCGACGGGATTTCAAAACGGATCAGGAAATCTCTGATTCCGAGGCCGTCTGGTGCCCCGAAAGTGAGCCGGAAGCCTTCGACTGCCGTTTCTCGATCTCGGTGGTCGGTCTTTCGAAATCGCGTGGTGCCGATAAAACGCACGTAACTCCCTCGTTACATGTCGGATTGGGTCGATTTTGGGTTCGTTGGAAAGGCGAGTCAGTGCTCTTCGAAATCCATCAGGAAGCGTCGCATTCCGAGGCCGTTTGTGCCTCGAAAAGTGGGGCAAGAGTAAATGGTGCAGAATTTTTTCGACGTGCCCTGTTCCCGAGAAAACGCTCATAACTCCCTCACCGGATGTCGGATCTGGACGGTTTTTACGTCGTTGGAAAGCTTACTCGACGGGCTTTCAAAACGGATGAAGAAATTTCTGATTCCGAGGCCGTCTGGTGCCCCGAAAGCACGGCGGAAGCCTTCGACCGCCGTTTCTCGATCTCGGTGGTCGGTCTTTTGAAATCGCGTGGTGCGGATAAAACGCATGTAACTCCCTCGTTACACGTTGGATTGGGTCGATTTTGGGTTCGTTGGAAAGGCGAGTCAGTGCTCTTCAAAATCCTTCAGGAAGTGTCGCATTCCGAGGCCGTTTGGGCCTCCAAAAGTGGGGCGAGAGTAAATGGTGTGGAATTTTTCCGACGTGCCCTGTTCCCGGGAAAACGCTCATAACTCCCTCACCGGAGGTCGGATTTGGACGGTTTTTACGTCGTTGGAAAGCTTACTCGACGGGCTTTCAAAACAGATGAGGAAATTTCTGATTCCGAGGCCGTCTGGTGCCCCGAAAGCATGGTGAAAGCCTTCGACCGCCGTTTCTCGATCTCGGTGGTTGGTCTTTTGAAATTGCGTGGTGCGGATAAAACGCACGTAACTCCCTCGTTACACGTCGAATTGGGTCGATTTTGGCTTCGTTGGAAAGGCGAGTCAGTGCTCTTCGACATCCTTCAGGAAGCGTCACATTCTGAGGCCGTTTGGACCTCCAAGAGTGGGGCGAGAGTAAATGGTGTGGAATTTTTCCGACGTGCCCTGTTCCCGGGAAAACGCTCATAACTCCCTCACCGGAGGTCGGATCTGGACGGTTTTTACGTCGTTGGAAAGCTTACTCGATGGGCTTTCAAAACTGATGAGGAAATTTCTGATTCTGAGGCCGTCTGGTGCCCTGAAAGTGCGCCAGAAGCCTTCGACCGCCGTTTCTCGATCTCGGTGGTCGGTCTTTCGAAATCGCGTGGTGCGGATAAAACGCACGTAACTCCCTCGTTACACGTCGGATTGGGTCGATTTTGGGTTCGTTGGAAAGGCGAGTCAGTGCTCTTCGAAATCCTTAAGGAAGCATTGCATTCCGAGGCCGTTTGCACCTCCAAAAGTGGGGCGAGAGTAAATGGTGCGAAATTTTTCCGACGTGCCCTGTTCCCGGGAAAATGCTCATAACTCCCTCACCGGAGGTCGAGTCTGGACGATTTTTATGTCGTTGGAAAGCTTACTCGACGGGCTTTCAAAACGGATCAGGAAATTTCTGATTCCGAGGCCGTCTGGTGCCCCGAAAGTGCCCCGGAAGCCTTCGACCGCCGTTTCTCGATCTCGGTGGTCGGTCTTTCGAAATCGCGTGGTGCGGATAAAATGCACGTAACTCCCTCGTTACACGTCGGATTGGGTCGATTTTGGGTTCGTTGGAAAGACGAGTCAGTGCTCTTCGAAATCTTTCAGGAAGCGTCGCATTCCGAGGCCGTTTGGGCCTTCAAAAGTGGGGTGAGAGTAAATGGTGCGGAATTTTTCCGACGTGCCCTGTTCCCGGGAAAATGCTCATAACTCCCTCACCGGAGGTCGGATCTGGACGATTTTTACGTCGTTGGAAAGCTTACTCGACGGGCTTTCAAAACGGATGAAGAAATTTCTGATTCCAAGGCCGTCTGGTGCCCCGAAAGCACGGCGGAAGCCTTTGACCACCGTTTCTCGATCTCGGTGGTCGGTCTTTTGAAATCGCGTGGTGCGGATAAAATGCACGTAACTCCCTCGTTACACGTCGGATTGGGTCGATTTTGGGTTCGTTGGAAAGGTGAGTCAGTGCTCTTCAAAATCCTTCAGGAAGTGTCGCATTCCGAGGCCTTTTGGGCCTCCAAAAGTGGGGCGAGAGTAAATGGTGTGGAATTTTTCCGACGTGCCCTGTTCCCGGGAAAACGCTCATAACTCCCTCACCGGAGGTCGGATCTGGACGGTTTTTACGTCGTTGGAAAGCTTACTCGATGGGCTTTCAAAACCGATGAGGAAATTTCTGATTCTGAGGCCGTCTGGTGCCCCGAAAGTACGCCAGAAGCCTTCGACCGCCGTTTCTCGATCTCGGTGGTCGGTCTTTCGAAATCGCGTGGTGCGGATAAAACGCACGTAACACCCTCGTTACACGTCGGATTGGGTCAATTTTGGGTTCGTTGGAAAGGCGAGTCAGTGCTCTTCGAAATCCTTCAGGAAGCGTCGCATTCCGAGGCCGTTTGTGCCTCCAAAAGTGGGGCGAGAGTAAATGGTGTGGAATTTTTCCGACGTGCCCTGTTCCCGGGAAAATGCTCATAACTCCCTCACCGGAGGTCGGATCTGGACGGTTTTTACGTCGTTGGAAAGATTACTCGACGATCTTTCAAAACGGATCAGAAATTTCTGATTCCGAGGCCGTCTGGTGCCCCGAAAGCACGGCGAAAGCCTTCGACCGCTGTTTCTCGATCTCGGTGGTCGGTCTTTCGAAATCGCGTGGTGCGGATAAAATGCACGTAACTCCCTCGTTACACGTCGGATTGGGTCGATTTTGGGTTCGTTGGAAAGGCGAGTCAGTGCTCTTCGAAATCCTTGAGGAAGCATCGCATTCTGAGGCCGTTTGGGCCTCCAAAAGTGGGGCGAGAGTAAATGTTGCGGAATTTTTCTGACGTGCCCTGTTCCCGGGAAAACGCTCATAACTCCCTCACCGGAGGTCGGATCTGGACGGTTTTTACGTCGTTGGAAAGCTTACTCGACGGGATTTCAAAAAGGATCAGGAAATCTCTGATTCCGAGGCCGTCTGGTGCCCCGAAAGCACGGCGGAAGCCTTCGACCGCCGTTTCTCGATCTCGGTGGTTGGTCTTTTGAAATCGCGTGGTGCCGATAAAACGCACGTAACTCCCTCGTTACAAGTCGAATTGGGTCGATTTTGGGTTCGTTGGAAAGGCGAGTCAGTGCTCTTCGACATCCTTCAGGAAGCGTCACATTCTGAGGCCGTTTGGACCTCCAAAAGTGGGGCGAGAGTAAATGGTGTGGAATTTTTCTGACGTGCCCTGTTCCCGGGAAAACGCTCATAACTCCCTCACCGGAGGTCGGATCTGGACGGTTTTTACGTCGTTGAAAAGCTTACTCGACGGGATTTCAAAACGGATCAGGAAATCTCTGATTCCGAGGCCGTCTGGTGCCCCGAAAGCGAGCCGGAAGCCTTCGACTGCCGTTTCTCGATCTCGGTGGTCGGTCTTTTGAAATCGCGTGGTGCCGATAAAACGCACATAACTCCCTCGTTACATGTCGGATTGGGTCGATTTTGGGTTCGTTGGAAAGGCGAGTCAGTGCTCTTCGAAATCCTTCAGGAAGCGTCGCATTCCGAGGCCGTTTGTGCCTCCAAAAGTGGGGCGAGAGTAAATGGTGTGGAATTTTTCCGACGTGCCCTGTTCCCGGGAAAACGCTCATAACTCCCTCACCGGAGGTCGGATCTGGACGGTTTTTACGTCGTTGGAAAGATTACTCGACGGTCTTTCAAAACGGATCAGGAAATTTCTGATTCCGAGGCCGGCTGGTGCCCCGAAAGCACGGCGGAAGCCTTCGACCGCTGTTTCTCGATCTCGGTGGTCGGTCTTTCAAAATCGCGTGGTGCGGATAAAATGCACGTAACTCCCTCGTTACACGTCGGATTGGGTCGATTTTGGATTCGTTGGAAAGGCGAGTCAGTGCTCTTCGAAATCCTTGAGGAAGCTTCGCATTCTGAGGCCGTTTGGGCCTCTAAAAGTGGGGTGAGAGTAAATGTTGCGGAATTTTTCTGACGTACCCTGTTCCCGGGAAAATGCTCATAACTCCCTCACCGGAGGTCGGATCTGGACGGTTTTTACGTCGTTGGAAAGCTTACTCGACGGGATTTCAAAACGGATCAGGAAATTTCTGTTCCGAGGCCGTCTGGTGCCCCGAAAGCGTGCCGGAAGCCTTTGACCGCCGTTTCTCGATCTCGGTGGTCGGTCTTTTGAAATCGCGTGGTGCGGATAAAATGCACGTAACTCCCTCGTTACACGTCGGATTGGGTCGATTTTGGGTTCGTTGGAAAGGCGAGTCAGTGCTCTTCGAAATCCTTGAGGAAGCATCGCATTCCGAGGCCGTTTGGGCCTTCAAAAGTGGGGCGAGAGTAAATGGTGTGGAATTTTTCCGACGTGCCCTGTTCCCGGAAAAATGCTCATAACTCCCTCACCGGAGGTCGGATCTGGACGATTTTTACGTCGTTGGAAAGCTTACTCGATGGGCTTTCAAAACCGATGAGGAAATTTCTAATTCTGAGGCCGTTTGGTGCCCCGAAAGCACGCCAGAAGCCTTCGACCGCCGTTTCTCGATCTCGGTGGTCGGACTTTCGAAATCGCGTGGTGCGGATAAAACGCACGTAACTCCCTCGTTACACGTCGGATTGGGTCAATTTTGGGTTCGTTGGAAAGGCGAGTCAGTGCTCTTCGAAATCCTTAAGGAAGCATTGCATTCCGAGGCCGTTTGCACCTCCAAAAGTGGGGCGAGAGTAAATGGTGCGAAATTTTTCCGACGTGCCCTGTTCCCGGGAAAATGCTCATAACTCCCTCACCGGAGGTCGAATCTGGACGGTTTTTATGTCGTTGGAAAGCTTACTCGACGGGCTTTCAAAACGGATCAGGAAATTTCTCGATCTCGGTGGTTGGTCTTTTGAAATCATGGTGAAAGCCTTCAACCGCCGTTTCTCGATCTCGGTGGTTGGTCTTTTGAAATCGCGTGGTGCGGATAAAACGCACGTAACTCCCTCGTTACACGTCGAATTGGGTTGATTTTGGCTTCATTGGAAAGGCGAGTCAGTGCTCTTCGACATCCTTCAGGAAGCGTCACATTCTGAGGCCGTTTGGACCTCCAAAAGTGGGGCGAGAGTAAATGGTGTGGAATTTTTCTGACGTGCCCTGTTCCCGGGAAAACGCTCATAACTCCCTCACCGGAGGTCGGATCTGGACGGTTTTTACGTCGTTGGAAAGCTTACTCGATGGGCTTTCAAAACCGATGAGGAAATTTCTGATTCTGAGGCCGTTTGGTGCCCCGAAAGCACGCCAGAATCCTTCGACCGCCGTTTCTCGATCTCGGTGGTCGGTCTTTCGAAATCGCGTGGTGTGGATAAAAAGAACGTAACTCCCTCGTTACACGTCGGATTGGGTCGATTTTGGGTTCGTTGGAAAGGCGAGTCAGTGCTCTTCGACATCCTTCAGGAAGCGTCTCATTCTGAGGCCGTTTGGACCTCCAAAAGTGGGGCGAGAGTAAATGGTGTGGAATTTTTCCGACGTGCCCTGTTCCCGGGAAAACGCTCATAACTCCCTCACCGGAGGTTGGATCTGGACGGTTTTTACGTCGTTGGAAAGTTTACTCGACGGGCTTTCAAAACGGATCAGGAAATTTCTGATTCCGAGGCTTTCTGGTGCCCCGAAAGCGAGCCGGAAGCCTTCGACTGCCGTTTCTCGATCTCGGTGGTCGGTCTTTCGAAATCGCGTGGTGCCGAGATAATGCACGTAACTCCCTCGTTACACGTCGGATTGGGTCAATTTTGGGTTCGTTGGAAAGGCGAGTCAGTGCTCTTCGAAATCCTTCAGGAAGCGTCGCATTCCGATACCGTTTGTGCCTCCAAAAGTGGGGCAAGAGTAAATGGTGCGGAATTTTTCCGACGTGCCCTGTTCCCGGGAAAACGCTCATAACTCCCTCACCGGAGGTCGGATCTGGACGGTTTTTACGTCGTTGGAAAGATTACTCGACGATCTTTCAAAACGGATCAGGAAATTTCTGATTCCGAGGCCGTATGGTGCCCCGAAAGCACGGCGAAAGCCTTCGACCGCTGTTTCTCGATCTTGGTGGTCGGTCTTTCGAAATCGCGTGGTGCGGATAAAACGCACGTAACTCCCTCGTTACACGTCGGATTGGGTCGATTTTGGGTTCGCTGGAAAGGCGAGTCAGTGCTCTTCGAAATCCTTGAGGAAGCATCGCATTCTGAGGCCGTTTGGGCCTCCAAAAGTGGGGCGAGAGTAAATGTTGCGGAATTTTTCTTACGTGCCCTGTTCCCGGGAAAACGCTCATAACTCCCTCACCGGAGGTCGGATCTGGACGGTTTTTACGTCGTTGGAAAGCTTACTCGACGGGATTTCAAAACGGATCAGGAAATCTCTGATTCCGAGGCCGTCTGGTGCCCCGAAAGCACGGCGGAAGCCTTCGACCGCCGTTTCTCGATCTCGGTGGTTGGTCTTTTGAAATCGCGTGGTGCGGATAAAACGCACGTAACTCCCTCGTTACACGTCGAATTGGGTCGATTTTGGGTTCGTTGGAAAGGCGAGTCAGTGCTCTTCGACATCCTTCAGGAAGCGTCACATTCTGAGGCCGTTTGGACCTCCAAAAGTGGGGCGAGAGTAAATGGTGTGGAATTTTTCTGACGTGCCCTGTTCCCGGGAAAACGCTCATAACTCCCTCACCGGAGGTCGGATCTGGACGGTTTTTACGTCGTTGAAAAGCTTACTCGACGGGATTTCAAAACGGATCAGGAAATCTCTGATTCCGAGGCCGTCTGGTGCCCCGAAAGCGAGCCGGAAGCCTTCGACTGCCGTTTCTCGATCTCGGTGGTCGGTCTTTCAAAATCGCGTGGTGCCGATAAAACGCACGTAACTCCCTCGTTACATGTCGGATTGAGTCGATTTTGGGTTCGTTGGAAAGGCGAGTCAGTGCTCTTCGAAATCCTTTAGGAAGCGTCGCATTCTGAGGCCGTTTGTGCCTCCAAAAGTGGGGCGAGAGTAAATGGTGTGGAATTTTTCCGACGTGCCCTGTTCCCGGGAAAACGCTCATAACTCCCTCACCGGAGGTCGGATCTGGACGGTTTTTAGATCGTTGGAAAGATTACTCGACGGTCTTTCAAAACGGATTAGGAATTTTCTGATTCCGAGGCCGTCTGGTGCCCCGAAAGCACGGCGGAAGCCTTCGACCGCTGTTTCTCGATCTCGGTGGTCGGTCTTTCAAAATCGCGTGGTGCGGATAAAATGCACGTAACTCCCTCGTTACACGTCGGATTGGGTCGATTTTGGATTCGTTGGAAAGGCGAGTCAGTGCTCTTCGAAATCCTTAAGGAAGCATCGCATTCTGAGGCCGTTTGGGCCTCTAAAAGTGGGGCGAGAGTAAATATTGCGGAATTTTTCTGACGTGCCCTGTTCCCGGGAAAACGCTCATAACTCCCTCACCGGAGGTCGGATCTGGACGGTTTTTACGTCGTTGGAAAGCTTACTCGACGGGATTTCAAAACGGATCAGGAAATTTCTGATTCCGAGGCCGTCTGGTGCCCCGAAAGCGTGCCGGAAGCCTTTGACCGCCATTTCTCGATCTCGGTGGTCGGTCTTTTGAAATCGCGTGGTGCGGATAAAACGCACGTAACTCCCTCGTTACACGTCGGATTGGGTCGATTTTGGGTTCGTTGGAAAGGCGAGTCAGTGCTCTTCGAAATCCTTGAGGAAGCATCGCATTCCGAGGCCGTTTGGGCCTCCAAAAGTGGGGTGAGAGTAAATGGTGTGGAATTTTTCCGACGTGCCCTGTTCCCAGGAAAACGCTCATAACTCCCTCACCGGAGGTCGGATCTGGACGGTTTTTACGTCGTTGGAAAGCTTACTCGATGGGCTTTCAAAACTGATGATTAAATTTCTGATTCTGAGGCCGTCTGGTGCCCCGAAAGTGCGCCAGAAGCCTTCGACCGCCGTTTCTCGATCTCGGTGGTCGGTCTTTCGAAATCGCGTGGTGCGGATAAAACGCACGTAACTCCCTCGTTACACGTCGGATTGGGTCGATTTTGGGTTCGTTGGAAAGTCGAGTCAGTGCTCTTCGAAATCCTTCAGGAAGCGTCGCATTCCGAGGCCGTTTAGGCCTCGAAAAGTGGGGCGAGAGTAAATGGTGCATAATTTTTTCGACGTGCCCTATTCCCGGGAAAACGCTCATAACTCCCTCACCTGAGGTCGGATCTGGACGATTTTTACGTCGTTGGAAAGCTTACTCAACGGGCTTTCAAAACGAATCAGGAAATCTCTGATTCCGAGGCCATCTGGAGCCCCGAAAGTGAGCCGGAAGCCTTCGACTACCGTTTCTCGATCTCGGTGGTCGGTCTTTCGAAATCGCGTGGTGCGGATAAAACGCACGTAACTCCCTCGTTACACGTCGGATTGGGTCGATTTTGGGTTCGTTGGAAAGGCGAGTCCGTGCTCTTCGAAATCCTTAAGGAAGCATTGCATTCCGAGGCCGTTTGCACCTCCAAAAGTGGGGCGAGAGTAAATGGTGCGAAATTTTTCCGACGTGCCCTGTTCCCGGGAAAACGCTCATAACTCCCTCACCGGAGGTCGAGTCTGGACGGTTTTTATGTCGTTGGAAAGCTTACTCGACGGGCTTTCAAAACGGATCAGGAAATTTCTGATTCCGAGGCCGTCTGGTGCCCCGAAAGTTCCCCGGAAGCCTTCGACCGCCGTTTCTCGATCTCGGTGGTCGGTCTTTCGAAATCGCGTGGTGCGGATAAAATGCACGTAACTCCCTCGTTACACGTCGGATTGGGTCGATTTTGGGTTCGTTGGAAAGACGAGTCAGTGCTCTTCGAAATCTTTCAGGAAGCGTCGCATTCCGAGGCCGTTTGGGCCTTCAAAAGTGGGGTGAGAGTAAATGGTGCGGAATTTTTCCGACGTGCCCTGTTCCCGGGAAAATGCTCATAACTCCCTCACCGGAGGTCGGATCTGGACGATTTTTACGTCGTTGGAAAGCTTACTCGACGGGCTTTCAAAACGGATGAAGAAATTTCTGATTCCGAGGCCGTCTGGTGCCCCGAAAGCACGGCGGAAGCCTTCGACCGCCGTTTCTCGATCTCGGTGGTCGGTCTTTTGAAATCGCGTGGTGCGGATAAAACGCATGTAACTCCCTCGTTACACGTTGGATTGGGTCGATTTTGGGTTCGTTGGAAAGGCGAGTCAGTGCTCTTCAAAATCCTTCAGGAAGTGTCGCATTCCGAGGCCGTTTGGGCCTCCAAAAGTGGGGCGAGAGTAAATGGTGTGGAATTTTTCCGACGTGCCCTGTTCCCGGGAAAACGCTCATAACTCCCTCACCGGAGGTCGGATTTGGACGGTTTTTACGTCGTTGGAAAGCTTACTCGACGGGCTTTCAAAACAGATGAGGAAATTTCTGATTCCGAGGCCGTCTGGTGCCCCGAAAGCGTGGTGAAAGTCTTCGACCGCCGTTTCTCGATCTCGGTGGTTGGTCTTTTGAAATCGCGTGGTGCGGATAAAACGCACGTAACTCCCTCGTTACATGTCGAATTGGGTCGATTTTGGGTTCGTTGGAAAGGCGAGTCAGTGCTCTTCGACATCCTTCAGGAAGCGTCACATTCTGAGGCCGTTTGGACCTCCAAAAGTGGGGCGAGAGTAAATGGTGTGGAATTTTTCCGACATGCCCTGTTCCTGGGAAAACGCTCATAACTCCCTCACCGGAGGTCGGATCTGGACGGTTTTTACGTCGTTGGAAAGCTTACTCGATGGGCTTTCAAAACCGATGAGGAAATTTCTAATTCTGAGGCCGTTTGGTGCCCCGAAAGCACGCCAGAAGCCTTCGACCGCCGTTTCTCGATCTCGGTGGTCGGTCTTTCGAAATCGCGTGGTGCGGATAAAACGCACGTAACTCCCTCGTTACACGTCAGATTGGGTCGATTTTGGGTTCTTGGAAAGGCGAGTCAGTGCTCTTCGAAATCCTTTAGGAAGCGTCGCATTCCGAGGCCGTTTGGGCCTCCAAAAGTGGGGCGAGAGTAAATGGTGCGGAATTTTTCCGACGTGCCCTGTTCCCGGGAAAATGCTCATAACTCCCTCACCGGAGGTCGGATCTGGACGATTTTTACGTCGTTGGAAAGCTTACTCGACGGGCTTTCAAAACGGATGAAGAAATTTTTGATTCCGAGGCCGTCTGGTGCCCCGAAAGCACGGCGGAAGCCTTCGACCGCCGTTTCTCGATCTCGGTGGTCGGTCTTTTGAAATCGCGTGGTGCGGATAAAACGCATGTAACTCCCTCGTTACACGTTGGATTGGGTCGATTTTGGGTTCGTTGGAAAGGCGAGTCAGTGCTCTTCAAAATCCTTCAGGAAGTGTCGCATTCCGAGGCCGTTTGGGCCTCCAAAAGTGGGGCGAGAGTAAATGGTGTGGAATTTTTCCGACGTGCCCTGTTCCTGGGAAAACGCTCATAACTCCCTCACCGGAGGTCAGATTTGGACGGTTTTTACGTCGTTGGAAAGCTTACTCGACGGGCTTTCAAAACAGATGAGGAAATTTCTGATTCCGAGGCCGTCTGGTGCCCCGAAAGCGTGGTGAAAGTCTTCGACCTCCGTTTCTCGATCTCGGTGGTTGGTCTTTTGAAATCGCGTGGTGCGGATAAAACGCACGTAACTCCCTCGTTACACGTCGAATTGGGTCGATTTTGGGTTCGTTGGAAAGGCGAGTCAGTGCTCTTCGACATCCTTCAGGAAGCGTCACATTCTGAGGCCGTTTGGACCTCCAAAAGTGGGGCGAGAGTAAATGGTGTGGAATTTTTCTGACATGCCCTGTTCCTGGGAAAACGCTCATAACTCCCTCACCGGAGGTCGGATCTGGACGGTTTTTACGTCGTTGGAAAGCTTACTCGATGGGCTTTCAAAACCGATGAGGAAATTTCTAATTCTGAGGCCGTTTGGTGCCCCGAAAGCACGCCAGAAGCCTTCGACTGCCGTTTCTCGATCTCGGTGGTCGGTCTTTCGAAATCGCGTGGTGCGGATAAAACGCACGTAACTCCCTCGTTACACGTCAGATTGGGTCGATTTTGGGTTCTTGGAAAGGCGAGTCAGTGCTCTTCGAAATCCTTTAGGAAGCGTCGCATTCTGAGGCCGTTTGGGCCTCCAAAAGTGGGGCGAGAGTAAATGGTGCGGAATTTTTCCGACGTGCCCTGTTCCCGGGAAAATGCTCATAACTCCCTCACTGGAGGTCGGATCTGGACGGTTTTTACGTCGTTGGAAAGCTTACTCGACGGGCTTTCAAAACGGATCAGGAAATTTCTGATTCCGAGGCCGTCTGGTGCCCCGAAAGCATGCCGGAATCCTTCGACCCCCGTTTCTCGATCTCGGTGGTCGGTCTTTTGAAATCGCGTGGTACGGATAAAACGCACGTAACTCCCTCGTTACACGTCGAATTGGGTCGATTTTGGGTTCGTTGGAAAGGCGAGTCAGTGCTCTTCGAAATCCTTCAGGAAGCGTCGCATTCCGAGGCCATTTAGGCCTCTAAAAGTGGGGCGAGAGTAAATGGTGGGGAATTTTTCCGACTTGCCCTGTTCCCGGGAAAATGCTCATAACTCCCTCACCGGAGGTCGGATCTGGACGGTTTTTACGTCGTTGGAAAGCTTACTCAACGGGATTCCAAAACGGATCAGGAAATTTCTGATTCTGAGCCGTTCTGGTGCCCCGGAAGCACGCCGGAAGCCTTTGACCGCCGTTTCTCGATCTCGGTGGTCGGTCTTTTAAAATCGCGTGGTGCGGATAAAACGCACGTAACTCCCTCGTTACACGTCGGATTGGGTCGATTTTGGGTTCATTGGAAAGGCGAGTCAGTGCTCTTCGAAATCCTTGAGGAAGCATCGCATTCTGAGGCCGTTTGGGCCTCCAAAAGTGGGGCGAGAATAAATGGTGCGGAATTTTTCCGACGTGCCCTGTTCTCGGGAAAACGCTCATAACTCCCTCACCGGAGGTCGGATCTGGACGGTTTTTACGTCGTTGGAAAGCTTACTCGACGGGCTTTCAAAACAGATGAGGAAATTTCTGATTCCGAGGCCGTCTGGTGCCCCGAAAGCATGGTGAAAGCCTTCGACCGCCGTTTCTCGATCTCGGTGGTTGGTCTTTTGAAATCGCGTGGTGCGGATAAAACGCACGTAACTCCCTCGTTACACGTCGAATTGGGTCGTTTTTGGGTTCGTTGGAAAGGCGAGTCAGTGCTCTTCGACATCCTTCAGGAAGCGTCACATTCTGAGGCCGTTTGGACCTCCAAAAGTGGGGCGAGAGTAAATGGTGTGGAATTTTTCCGACCTGCCCTGTTCCTGGGAAAACGCTCATAACTCCCTCACCGGAGGTCGGATCTGGACGGATTTCACGTCGTTGGAAAGATTACTCGATGGGCTTTCAAAACCGATGAGGAAATTTCTGATTCTGAGGCCGTTTGGTGCCCCGAAAGCACGCCAGAAGCCTTCGACCGCCGTTTCTCGATCTCGGTGGTCGGACTTTCGAAATCGCGTGGTGCGGATAAAACGCACGTAACTCCCTCGTTACACGTCGGATTGGGTCAATTTTGGGTTCTTGGAAAGGCGAGTCAGTGCTCTTCGAAATCCTTCAGGAAGCGTCGCATTCCGAGGCCGTTTGGGCCTCCAAAAGTGGGGCGAGAGTAAATGGTGACGAATTTTTCTGACGTGCCCTGTTCCCGGGAAAATGCTCATAACTCCCTCACTGGAGGTCGGATCTGGACGGTTTTTACGTCGTTGGAAAGATTACTCGACGGGCTTTCAAAACGGATCAGGAAATTTCTGATTCCGAGGCCGTCTGGTGCCCCGAAAGCATGCCGGAAGCCTTCGACCCCCGTTTCTCGATCTCGGTGGTCGGTCTTTCAAAATCGCGTGGTGCGGATAAAACGCACGTAACTCCCTCGTTACACGTCGGATTGGGTCGATTTTGGGTTCGTTGGAAACGCGAGTCAGTGCTCTTCGAAATCCTTCAGGAAGCGTCGCATTCCGAGGCCATTTAGGCCTCTAAAAGTGGGGCGAGAGTAAATGGTGCGGAATTTTTCCGACTTGCCCTGTTCCCGGGAAAATGCTCATAACTCCCTCACCGGAGGTCGGATCTGGACGGTTTTTACGTCGTTGGAAAGCTTACTCGACGGGCTTCCAAAACGGATCAGGAAATTTCTAATTCTGAGCCCGTCTGGTGCCCCGGAAGCACGCCGGAAGCCTTTGACCGCCGTTTCTCGATCTCAGTGGTCGGTCTTTTAAAATCGCGCGGTGCGGATAAAACGCACGTAACTCCCTCGTTACACGTCGGATTGGGTCGATTTTGGGTTCGTTGGAAAGGCGAGTCAGTGTTCTTCGACATCCTTCAGGAAGCATCTCATTCAGAGGCCGTTTGGACCTCCAAAAGTGGGGCGAGAGTAAATGGTGTGGAATTTTTCCGACGTGCCCTGTTCCCGGGAAAACGCTCATAACTCCCTCACCGGAGGTTGGATCTGGACGATTTTTACGTCGTTGGAAAGTTTACTCGACGGGCTTTCAAAATGGATCAGGAAATTTCTGATTCCGAGGCCGTCTGGTGCCCCGAAAATGAGCCGGAAGCCTTCGACTGCCGTTTCTCGATCTCGGTGGTCGGTCTTTCGAAATCGCGTGGTGCCGAGAAAATGCACGTAACTCCCTCGTTACACGTCGGATTGGGTCAATTTTGGGTTCGTTGGAAAGGCGAGTCAGTGCTCTTCGAAATCCTTCAGGAAGCGTCGCATTCCGAGGCCGTTTGTACCTCCTAAAGTGGGGCGAGAGTAAATGGTGTGGAATTTTTCCGACGTGCCCTGTTCCCGGGAAAACGCTCATAACTCCCTCACCGGAGGTCGGATCTGGACGGTTTTTACGTCGTTGGAAAGATTACTCGACGATCTTTCAAAACGGATCAGGAAATTTCTGATTCCGAGGCCATCTGGTGCCCCGAAAGCACGGCGAAAGCCTTCGACCGCTGTTTCTCGATCTCGGTGGTCTGTCTTTCGAAATCGCGTGGTGCGGATAAAATGCACGTAACTCCCTCGTTACACGTCGGATTGGGTCGATTTTGGGTTCGTTGGAAAGGCGAGTCAGTGCTCTTCGAAATCCTTGAGGAAGCATCACATTCCGAGGCCGTTTGGGCCTCCAAAAGTGGGGCGAGAGTAAATGGTGCGGAATTTTTCCGACGTGCCCTGTTCCCGGGAAAACGCTCATAACTCCCTCACCGGAGGTCGGATCTGGACGGTTTTTACGTCGTTGGAAAGCCTACGCGATGGGCTTTCAAAACTGATGAGTAAATTTCTAATTCTGAGGCCGTCTGGTGCCCCGAAAGCATGCCAGAATCCTTCGACCGCCGTTTCTCGATCTCGGTGGTCGGTCTTTCGAAATCGCGTGGTGCGGATAAAACCCACGTAACTCCCTCGTTACATGTCGGATTGGGTCGATTTTGGGTTCGTTGGAAAGGCGAGTCAGTGCTCTTCGAAATCCATCAGGAAGCGTCGCATTCCGAGGCCGTTTGGGCCTCGAAAAGTGGGGCGAGAGTAAATGGTGCAGAATTTTTTCGACGTGCCCTGTTCCCGAGAAAACGCTCATAACTCCCTCACCGGATGTCGGATCTGGACGGTTTTTACGTCGTTGGAAAGCTTACTCGACGGGCTTTCAAAACGGATGAAGAAATTTCTGATTCCGAGGCCGTCTGGTGCCCCGAAAGCACGGCGGAAGCCTTCGACCGCCGTTTCTCGATCTCGGTGGTCGGTCTTTTGAAATCGCGTGGTGCGGATAAAACGCATGTAACTCCCTCGTTACACGTTGGATTGGGTCGATTTTGGGTTCGTTGGAAAGGCGAGTCAGTGCTCTTCAAAATCCTTCAGGAAGTGTCGCATTCCGAGGCCGTTTGGGCCTCCAAAAGTGGGGCGAGAGTAAATGGTGTGGAATTTTTCCGACGTGCCCTGTTCCCGGGAAAACGCTCATAACTCCCTCACCGGAGGTCGGATTTGGACGGTTTTTACGTCGTTGGAAAGCTTACTCGACGGGCTTTCAAAACAGATGAGGAAATTTCTGATTCCGAGGCCGTCTGGTGCCCCGAAAGCATGGTGAAAGCCTTCGACCGCCGTTTCTCGATCTCGGTGGTTGGTCTTTTGAAATCGCGTGGTGCGGATAAAACGCACGTAACTCCCTCGTTACACGTCGAATTGGGTCGATTTTGGGTTCGTTGGAAAGGCGAGTCAGTGCTCTTCGACATCCTTCAGGAAGCGTCACATTCTGAGGCCGTTTGGACCTCCAAAAGTGGGGCGAGAGTAAATGGTGTGGAATTTTTCCGACGTGCCCTGTTCCTGGGAAAACGCTCATAACTCCCTCACCGGAGGTCGGATCTGGACGGTTTTTACGTCGTTGGAAATCTTACTCGATGGGCTTTCAAAACCGATGAGGAAATTTCTAATTCTGAGGCCGTTTGGTGCCCCGAAAGCACGCCAGAAGCCTTCGACCGCCGTTTCTCGATCTCGGTGGTCGGTCTTTCGAAATCGCGTGGTGCGGATAAAACGCACGTAACTCCCTCGTTACACGTCAGATTGGGTCGATTTTGGGTTCTTGGAAAGGCGAGTCAGTGCTCTTCGAAATCCTTCAGGAAGCGTCGCATTCCGAGGCCGTTTGGGCCTCCAAAAGTGGGGCGAGAGTAAATGGTGCGGAATTTTTCCGACGTGCCCTGTTCCCGGGAAAATGCTCATAACTCCCTCACTGGAGGTCGGATCTGGACGGTTTTTACGTCGTTGGAAAGCTTACTCGACGGGCTTTCAAAACGGATCAGGAAATTTCTGATTCCGAGGCCGTCTGGTGCCCCGAAAGCATGCCGGAATCCTTCGACCCCCGTTTCTCGATCTCGGTGGTCGGTCTTTTGAAATCGCGTGGTACGGATAAAACGCACGTAACTCCCTCGTTACACGTCGAATTGGGTCGATTTTGGGTTCGTTGGAAAGGCGAGTCAGTGCTCTTCGAAATCCTTCAGGAAGCATCGCATTCCGAGGCCATTTAGGCCTCTAAAAGTGGGGCAAGAGTAAATGGTGGGGAATTTTTCCGACTTGCCCTGTTCCCGGGAAAATGCTCATAACTCCCTCACCGGAGGTCGGATCTGGACGGTTTTTACGTCGTTGGAAAGCTTACTCAACGGGATTCCAAAACGGATCAGGAAATTTCTGATTCTGAGCCGTTCTGGTGCCCCGGAAGCACGCCGGAAGCCTTTGACCGCCGTTTCTCGATCTCGGTGGTCGGTCTTTTAAAATCGCGTGGTGCGGATAAAACGCACGTAACTCCCTCGTTACACGTCGGATTGGGTCGATTTTGGGTTCATTGGAAAGGCGAGTCAGTGCTCTTCGAAATCCTTGAGGAAGCATCGCATTCTGAGGCCGTTTGGGCCTCCAAAAGTGGGGCGAGAATAAATGGTGCGGAATTTTTCCGACGTGCCCTGTTCTCGGGAAAACGCTCATAACTCCCTCACCGGAGGTCGGATCTGGACGGTTTTTACGTCGTTGGAAAGCTTACTCGACGGGCTTTCAAAACAGATGAGGAAATTTCTGATTCCGAGGCCGTCTGGTGCCCCGAAAGCATGGTGAAAGCCTTCGACCGCCGTTTCTCGATCTCGGTGGTTGGTCTTTTGAAATCGCGTGGTGCGGATAAAACGCACGTAACTCCCTCGTTACACGTCGACTTGGGTCGTTTTTGGGTTCGTTGGAAAGGCGAGTCAGTGCTCTTCGACATCCTTCAGGAAGCGTCACATTCTGAGGCCGTTTGGACCTCCAAAAGTGGGGCGAGAGTAAATGGTGTGGAATTTTTCCGACCTGCCCTGTTCCTGGGAAAACGCTCATAACTCCCTCACCGGAGGTCGGATCTGGACGGTTTTCACGTCGTTGGAAAGATTACTCGATGGGCTTTCAAAACCGATGAGGAAATTTCTGATTCTGAGGCCGTTTGGTGCCCCGAAAGCATGCCAGAAGCCTTCGACCGCTGTTTCTCGATCTCGGTGGTCGGACTTTCGAAATCGCGTGGTGCGGATAAAACGCACGTAACTCCCTCGTTACACGTCGGATTGGGTCAATTTTGGGTTCTTGGAAAGGCGAGTCAGTGCTCTTCGAAATCCTTCAGGAAGCGTCGCATTCCGAGGCCGTTTGGGCCTCCAAAAGTGGGACGAGAGTAAATGGTGCGGAATTTTTCTGACGTGCCCTGTTCCCGGGAAAATGCTCATAACTCCCTCACTGGAGGTCGGATCTGGACGGTTTTTACGTCGTTGGAAAGCTTACTCGACGGGCTTTCAAAACGAATTAGGAAATTTCTGAGTCTGAGGCCGTCTGGTGCCCTAAAAGCACGCCGGAAGCCTCGACTGCCATTTCTCGATCTCGATGGTTGGTCTTTTGAAATCGCGTGGTGCGGATAAAACGCACGTAACTCCCTCGTTACACGTCGGATTGGGTCGATTTTGGGTTCGTTGGAAAGGCGAGTCAGTGCTCTTCGAAATCCTTCAGGAAGCGTCGCATTCCGAGGCCGTTTGGGCCTCCAAAAGTGGGGCGAGAGTAAATGGTGCGGAATTTTTCCGACGTGCCCTGTTCCTGGGAAAATGCTCATAACTCCCTCACTGGAGGTCGGATCTGGACGGTTTTTACGTCGTTGGAAAGCTTACTCGACGGGCTTTCAAAATGGATCAGGAAATTTCTGATTCTGAGGCCGTCTGGTGCCCCGAAAGCACACCGGAAGCCTTCGACCCCCGTTTCTCGATCTCGGTGGTCGGTCTTTCGAAATCGCGTGGTGCGGATAAAACGCAGGTAACTCCCTCGTTACACGTCGGATTGGGTCGATTTTGGGTTCGTTGGAAAGGCGAGTCAGTGCTCTTCGAAATCCTTCAGGAAGCGTCGCATTCCGAGGCCGTTTGGGCCTCGAAAAGTGGGGCGAGAGTAAATAGTGCGGAATTTTTTTGACGTGCCCTGTTCTCGGGAAAATGCTCATAACTCCCTCACCGGAGGTCGGATCTGGACGATTTTTACGTCGTTGGAAAGCTTACTCGACGGGCTTTCAAAACGAATCAGGAAATCTCTGATTCCGAGGCCATCTGGTGCCCCGAAAGCGAGCCGGAAGCCTTCGACTACCGTTTCTTGATCTCGGTGGTCGGTCTTTCGAAATCGCGTGGTGCCGATAAAACGCACGTAACTCCCTCGTTACACGTCGGATTGGGTCGATTTTGGGGTCGTTGGAAAGGCGAGTCAGTGCTCTTCGAAATCCTTCAGGAAGCGTCGTATTCCGAGGCCGTTTGGGCCTCCAAAAGTGGGGCGAGAGTAAATGGTGCATAATTTTTTCGACGCGCCCTATTCCCGGGAAAACGCTCATAACTCCCTCACCGGAGGTCGGATCTGGACGGTTTTTACGTCGTTGAAAAGCTTACTCGACGGGATTTCAAAACGGATCAGGAAATCTCTGATTCCGAGGCCGTCTGGTGCCCCGAAAGCGAGCCGGAAGCCTTCGACTGCCGTTTCTCGATCTCGGTGGTCGGTCTTTCAAAATCGCGTGGTGCCGATAAAACGCACGTAACTCCCTCGTTACATGTCGGATTGAGTCGATTTTGGGTTCGTTGGAAAGGCGAGTCAGTGCTCTTCGAAATCCTTCAGGAAGCGTCGCATTCTGAGGCCGTTTGTGCCTCCAAAAGTGGGGCGAGAGTAAATGGTGCGGAATTTTTCCGACGTGCCCTGTTCCCGGGAAAACGCTCATAACTCCCTCACCGGAGGTCGGATCTGGACGGTTTTTAGATCGTTGGAAAGATTACTCGACGGTCTTTCAAAACGGATCAGGAATTTTCTGATTCCGAGGCCGTCTGGTGCCCCGAAAGCACGGCGGAAGCCTTCGACCGCTGTTTCTCGATCTCGGTGGTCGGTCTTTCAAAATCGCGTGGTGCGGATAAAATGCACGTAACTCCCTCGTTACACGTCGGATTGGGTCGATTTTGGATTCGTTGGAAAGGCGAGTCAGTGCTCTTCGAAATCCTTAAGGAAGCATCGCATTCTGAGGCCGTTTGGGCCTCTAAAAGTGGGGCGAGAGTAAATGTTGCGGAATTTTTCTGACGTGCCCTGTTCCCGGGAAAACGCTCATAACTCCCTCACCGGAGGTCGGATCTGGACGGTTTTTACGTCGTTGGAAAGCTTACTCGACGGGATTTCAAAACGGATCAGGAAATTTCTGATTCCGAGGCCGTCTGGTGCCCCGAAAGCGTGCCGGAAGCCTTTGACCGCCATTTCTCGATCTCGGTGGTCGGTCTTTTGAAATCGCGTGGTGCGGATAAAACGCACGTAACTCCCTCGTTACACTTCGGATTGGGTCGATTTTGGGTTCGTTGGAAAGGCGAGTCAGTGCTCTTCGAAATCCTTGAGGAAGCATCGCATTCCGAGGCCGTTTGGGCCTCCAAAAGTGGGGTGAGAGTAAATGGTGTGGAATTTTTCCGACGTGCCCTGTTCCCGGGAAAACGCTCATAACTCCCTCACCGGAGGTCGGATCTGGACGGTTTTTACGTCGTTGGAAAGCTTACTCGATGGGCTTTCAAAACTGATGATTAAATTTCTGATTCTGAGGCCGTCTGGTGCCCCGAAAGCGAGCCAGAAGCCTTCGACTGCCGTTTCTCGATCTCGGTGGTCGGTCTTTCAAAATCGCGTGGTGCCGATAAAACGCACGTAACTCCCTCGTTACATGTCGGATTGAGTCGATTTTGGGTTCGTTGGAAAGGCGAGTCAGTGCTCTTCGAAATCCTTTAGGAAGCGTCGCATTCTGAGGCCGTTTGTGCCTCCAAAAGTGGGGCGAGAGTAAATGGTGCGGAATTTTTCCGACGTGCCCTGTTCCCGGGAAAACGCTCATAACTCCCTCACCGGAGGTCGGATCTGGACGGTTTTTAGATCGTTGGAAAGATTACTCGACGGTCTTTCAAAACGGATCAGGAATTTTCTGATTCCGAGGCCGTCTGGTGCCCCGAAAGCACGGCGGAAGCCTTCGACCGCTGTTTCTCGATCTCGGTGGTCGGTCTTTCAAAATCGCGTGGTGCGGATAAAATGCACGTAACTCCCTCGTTACACGTCGGATTGGGTCGATTTTGGATTCGTTGGAAAGGCGAGTCAGTGCTCTTCGAAATCCTTAAGGAAGCATCGCATTCTGAGGCCGTTTGGGCCTCTAAAAGTGGGGCGAGAGTAAATGTTGCGGAATTTTTCTGACGTGCCCTGTTCCCGGGAAAACGCTCATAACTCCCTCACCGGAGGTCGGATCTGGACGGTTTTTACGTCGTTGGAAAGCTTACTCGACGGGATTTCAAAACGGATCAGGAAATTTCTGATTCCGAGGCCGTCTGGTGCCCCGAAAGCGTGCCGGAAGCCTTTGACCGCCATTTCTCGATCTCGGTGGTCGGTCTTTTAAAATCGCGTGGTGCGGATAAAACGCACGTAACTCCCTCGTTACACGTCGGATTGGGTCGATTTTGGGTTCGTTGGAAAGGCGAGTCAGTGCTCTTCGAAATCCTTGAGGAAGCATCGCATTCCGAGGCCGTTTGGGCCTCCAAAAGTGGGGTGAGAGTAAATGGTGTGGAATTTTTCCGACGTGCCCTGTTCCCGGGAAAACGCTCATAACTCCCTCACCGGAGGTCGGATCTGGACGGTTTTTACGTCGTTGGAAAGCTTACTCGATGGGCTTTCAAAACTGATGATTAAATTTCTGATTCTGAGGCCGTCTGGTGCCCCGAAAGTGCGCCAGAAGCCTTCGACCGCCGTTTCTCGATCTCGGTGGTCGGTCTTTCGAAATCGCGTGGTGCGGATAAAACGCACGTAACTCCCTCGTTACACGTCGGATTGGGTCGATTTTGGGTTCGTTGGAAAGTCGAGTCAGTGCTCTTCGAAATCTTTCAGGAAGCGTCGCATTCCGAGGCCGTTTAGGCCTCGAAAAGTGGGGCGAGAGTAAATGGTGCATAATTTTTTCGACGTGCCCTATTCCCGGGAAAACGCTCATAACTCCCTCACCTGAGGTCGGATCTGGACGATTTTTACGTCGTTGGAAAGCTTACTCAACGGGCTTTCAAAACGAATCAGGAAATCTCTGATTCCGAGGCCATCTGGAGCCCCGAAAGTGAGCCGGAAGCCTTCGACTACCGTTTCTCGATCTCGGTGGTCGGTCTTTCGAAATCGCGTGGTGCGGATAAAATGCACGTAACTCCCTCGTTACACGTCGGATTGGGTCGATTTTGGGTTCGTTGGAAAGACGAGTCAGTGCTCTTCGAAATCTTTCAGGAAGCGTCGCATTCCGAGGCCGTTTGGGCCTTCAAAAGTGGGGTGAGAGTAAATGGTGCGGAATTTTTCCGACGTGCCCTGTTCCCGGGAAAATGCTCATAACTCCCTCACCGGAGGTCGGATCTGGACGATTTTTACGTCGTTGGAAAGCTTACTCGACGGGCTTTCAAAACGGATGAAGAAATTTCTGATTCCGAGGCCGTCTGGTGCCCCAAAAGCATGGCGGAAGCCTTCGACCGCCGTTTCTCGATCTCGATGGTCGGTCTTTTGAAATCGCGTGGTGCGGATAAAACGCATGTAACTCCCTCGTTACACGTTGGATTGGGTCGATTTTGGGTTCGTTGGAAAGGCGAGTCAGTGCTCTTCAAAATCCTTCAGGAAGTGTCGCATTCCGAGGCCGTTTGGGCCTCCAAAAGTGGGGCGAGAGTAAATGGTGTGGAATTTTTCCGACGTGCCCTGTTCCCGGGAAAACGCTCATAACTCCCTCACCGGAGGTTGGATCTGGACGGTTTTTACGTCGTTGGAAAGTTTACTCGACGGGCTTTCAAAATGGATCAGGAAATTTCTGATTCCGAGGCCGTCTGGTGCCCCGAAAATGAGCTGGAAGCCTTCTACTGCCGTTTCTCGATCTCGGTGGTCGGTCTTTCGAAATCGCGTGGTGCCGAGAAAATGCACGTAACTCCCTCGTTACACGTCGGATTGGGTCAATTTTGGGTTCGTTGGAAAGGCGAGTCAGTGCTCTTCGAAATCCTTCAGGAAGCGTCGCATTCCGAGGCCGTTTGTACCTCCTAAAGTGGGGCGAGAGTAAATGGTGTGGAATTTTTCCGACGTGCCCTGTTCCCGGGAAAACGCTCATAACTCCCTCACCGGAGGTCGGATCTGGACGGTTTTTACGTCGTTGGAAAGATTACTCGACGATCTTTCAAAACGGATCAGGAAATTTCTGATTCCGAGGCCATCTGGTGCCCCGAAAGCACGGCGAAAGCCTTCGACCGCTGTTTCTCGATCTCGGTGGTCTGTCTTTCGAAATCGCGTGGTGCGGATAAAATGCACGTAACTCCCTCGTTACACGTCGGATTGGGTCGATTTTGGGTTCGTTGGAAAGGCGAGTCAGTGCTCTTCGAAATCCTTGAGGAAGCATCACATTCCGAGGCCGTTTGGGCCTCCAAAAGTGGGGCGAGAGTAAATGGTGCGGAATTTTTCCGACGTGCCCTGTTCCCGGGAAAACGCTCATAACTCCCTCACCGGAGGTCGGATCTGGACGGTTTTTACGTCGTTGGAAAGCCTACGCGATGGGCTTTCAAAACTGATGAGTAAATTTCTAATTCTGAGGCCGTCTGGTGCCCCGAAAGCATGCCAGAATCCTTCGACCGCCGTTTCTCGATCTCGGTGGTCGGTCTTTCGAAATCGCGTGGTGCGGATAAAACCCACGTAACTCCCTCGTTACATGTCGGATTGGGTCGATTTTGGGTTCGTTGGAAAGGCGAGTCAGTGCTCTTCGAAATCCATCAGGAAGCGTCGCATTCCGAGGCCGTTTGGGCCTCGAAAAGTGGGGCGAGAGTAAATGGTGCAGAATTTTTTCGACGTGCCCTGTTCCCGAGAAAACGCTCATAACTCCCTCACCGGATGTCGGATCTGGACGGTTTTTACGTCGTTGGAAAGCTTACTCGACGGGCTTTCAAAACGGATGAAGAAATTTCTGATTCCGAGGCCGTCTGGTGCCCCGAAAGCACGGCGGAAGCCTTCGACCGCCGTTTCTCGATCTCGGTGGTCGGTCTTTTGAAATCGCGTGGTGCGGATAAAACGCATGTAACTCCCTCGTTACACGTTGGATTGGGTCGATTTTGGGTTCGTTGGAAAGGCGAGTCAGTGCTCTTCAAAATCCTTCAGGAAGTGTCGCATTCCGAGGCCGTTTGGGCCTCCAAAAGTGGGGCGAGAGTAAATGGTGTGGAATTTTTCCGACGTGCCCTGTTCCCGGGAAAACGCTCATAACTCCCTCACCGGAGGTCGGATTTGGACGGTTTTTACGTCGTTGGAAAGCTTACTCGACGGGCTTTCAAAACAGATGAGGAAATTTCTGATTCCGAGGCCGTCTGGTGCCCCGAAAGCATGGTGAAAGCCTTCGACCGCCGTTTCTCGATCTCGGTGGTTGGTCTTTTGAAATCGCGTGGTGCGGATAAAACGCACGTAACTCCCTCGTTACACGTCGAATTGGGTCGATTTTGGGTTCGTTGGAAAGGCGAGTCAGTGCTCTTCGACATCCTTCAGGAAGCGTCACATTCTGAGGCCGTTTGGACCTCCAAAAGTGGGGCGAGAGTAAATGGTGTGGAATTTTTCCGACGTGCCCTGTTCCTGGGAAAACGCTCATAACTCCCTCACCGGAGGTCGGATCTGGACGGTTTTTACGTCGTTGGAAATCTTACTCGATGGGCTTTCAAAACCGATGAGGAAATTTCTAATTCTGAGGCCGTTTGGTGCCCCGAAAGCACGCCAGAAGCCTTCGACCGCCGTTTCTCGATCTCGGTGGTCGGTCTTTCGAAATCGCGTGGTGCGGATAAAACGCACGTAACTCCCTCGTTACACGTCAGATTGGGTCGATTTTGGGTTCTTGGAAAGGCGAGTCAGTGCTCTTCGAAATCCTTCAGGAAGCGTCGCATTCCGAGGCCGTTTGGGCCTCCAAAAGTGGGGCGAGAGTAAATGGTGCGGAATTTTTCCGACGTGCCCTGTTCCCGGGAAAATGCTCATAACTCCCTCACTGGAGGTCGGATCTGGACGGTTTTTACGTCGTTGGAAAGCTTACTCGACGGGCTTTCAAAACGGATCAGGAAATTTCTGATTCCGAGGCCGTCTGGTGCCCCGAAAGCATGCCGGAATCCTTCGACCCCCGTTTCTCGATCTCGGTGGTCGGTCTTTTGAAATCGCGTGGTACGGATAAAACGCACGTAACTCCCTCGTTACACGTCGAATTGGGTCGATTTTGGGTTCGTTGGAAAGGCGAGTCAGTGCTCTTCGAAATCCTTCAGGAAGCATCGCATTCCGAGGCCATTTAGGCCTCTAAAAGTGGGGCGAGAGTAAATGGTGGGGAATTTTTCCGACTTGCCCTGTTCCCGGGAAAATGCTCATAACTCCCTCACCGGAGGTCGGATCTGGACGGTTTTTACGTCGTTGGAAAGCTTACTCAACGGGATTCCAAAACGGATCAGGAAATTTCTGATTCTGAGCCGTTCTGGTGCCCCGGAAGCACGCCGGAAGCCTTTGACCGCCGTTTCTCGATCTCGGTGGTCGGTCTTTTAAAATCGCGTGGTGCGGATAAAACGCACGTAACTCCCTCGTTACACGTCGGATTGGGTCGATTTTGGGTTCATTGGAAAGGCGAGTCAGTGCTCTTCGAAATCCTTGAGGAAGCATCGCATTCTGAGGCCGTTTGGGCCTCCAAAAGTGGGGCAAGAATAAATGGTGCGGAATTTTTCCGACGTGCCCTGTTCTCGGGAAAACGCTCATAACTCCCTCACCGGAGGTCGGATCTGGACGGTTTTTACGTCGTTGGAAAGCTTACTCGATGGGCTTTCAAAACCGATGAGGAAATTTCTGATTCTGAGGCCATTTGGTGCCCCGAAAGCACGCCAGAAGCCTTCGACCACCGTTTCTCGATCTCGGTGGTTGGTCTTTTGAAATCGCGTGGTGCGGATAAAACGCACGTAACTCCCTCGTTACACGTCGAATTGGGTCGATTTTGGGTTCGTTGGAAAGGCGAGTCAGTGCTCTTCGACATCCTTCAGGAAGCGTCACATTCTGAGGCCGTTTGGACCTCCAAAAGTGGGGCGAGAGTAAATGGTGTGGAATTTTTCCGACCTGCCCTGTTCCCGGGAAAACGCTCATAACTCCCTCACCGGAGGTCGGATCTGGACGGTTTTCACGTCGTTGGAAAGATTACTCGATGGGCTTTCAAAATCGATGAGGAAATTTCTGATTCTGAGGCCGTTTGGTGCCCCGAAAGCACGCCAGAAGCCTTCGACCGCCGTTTCTCGATCTCGGTGGTCGGACTTTCGAAATCGCGTGGTGCGGATAAAACGCACGTAACTCCCTCGTTACACGTCGGATTGGGTCGATTTTGGGTTCTTGGAAAGGCGAGTCAGTGCTCTTCGAAATCCTTCAGGAAGCGTCGCATTCCGAGGCCGTTTGGGCCTCCAAAAGTGGGGCGAGAGTAAATGGTGCGGAATTTTTCCGACGTGCCCTGTTCCCGGGAAAATGCTCATAACTCCCTCACTGGAGGTCGGATCTGGACGGTTTTTACGTCGTTGGAAAGCTTACTCGACGGGCTTCCAAAACGGATCAGGAAATTTCTGATTCTGAGCCCGTCTGGTGCCCCGGAAGCACGCCGGAAGCGTTTGACCGCCGTTTCTCGATCTCGGTGGTCGGTCTTTTAAAATCGCGTGGTGCGGATAAAACGCACGTAACTCCCTCGTTACACGTCGGATTGGGTCGATTTTGGGTTCGTTGGAAAGGCGAGTCAGTGTTCTTCGACATCCTTCAGGAAGCGTCTCATTCAGAGGCCGTTTGGACCTCCAAAAGTGGGGCGAGAGTAAATGGTGTATAATTTTTCCGACGTGCCCTGTTCCCGGGAAAACGCTCATAACTCCCTCACCGGAGGTTGGATCTGGACGGTTTTTACGTCGTTGGAAAGTTTACTCGACGGGCTTTCAAAACGGATCAGGAAATTTCTGATTCCGAGGCCGTCTGGTGCCCCGAAAATGAGCCGGAAGCCTTCGACTGCCGTTTCTCGATCTCGGTGGTCGGTCTTTCGAAATCGCGTGGTGCCGAGAAAATGCACGTAACTCCCTCGTTACACGTCGGATTGGGTCAATTTTGGGTTCGTTGGAAAGGCGAGTCAGTGCTCTTCGAAATCCTTCAGGAAGCGTCGCATTCCAAGGCCGTTTGTACCTCCTAAAGTGGGGCGAGAGTAAATGGTGTGGAATTTTTCCGACGTGCCCTGTTCCCGGGAAAACGCTCATAACTCCCTCACCGGAGGTCGGATCTGGACGGTTTTTACGTCGTTGGAAAGATTACTCGACGATCTTTCAAAAAGGATCAGGAAATTTCTGATTCCGAGGCCATCTGGTGCCCCGAAAGCACGGCGAAAGCCTTCGACCGCTGTTTCTCGATCTCGGTGGTCTGTCTTTCGAAATCGCGTGGTGCGGATAAAATGCACGTAACTCCCTCGTTACACGTCGGATTGGGTCGATTTTGGGTTCGTTGGAAAGGCGAGTCAGTGCTCTTCGAAATCCTTGAGGAAGCATCACATTCCGAGGCCGTTTGGGCCTCCAAAAGTGGGGCGAGAGTAAATGGTGCGGAATTTTTCCGACGTGCCCTGTTCCCGGGAAAACGCTCATAACTCCCTCACCGGAGGTCGGATCTGGACGGTTTTTACGTCGTTGGAAAGCTTACGCGATGGGCTTTCAAAACTGATGAGTAAATTTCTAATTCTGAGGCCGTCTGGTGCCCCGAAAGCATGCCAGAAGCCTTCGACCGCCGTTTCTCGATCTCGGTGGTCGGTCTTTCGAAATCGCGTGGTGCGGATAAAACGCACGTAACTCCCTCGTTACATGTCGGATTGGGTCGATTTTGGGTTCGTTGGAAAGAGAAGTCAGTGCTCTTCGAAATCCATCAGGAAGCGTCGCATTCCGAGGCCGTTTGGGCCTCGAAAAGTGGGGTGAGAGTAAATGGTGCAGAATTTTTTCGACGTGCCCTGTTCCCGAGAAAACGCTCATAACTCCCTCACCGGATGTCGGATCTGGACGGTTTTTACGTCGTTGGAAAGCTTACTCGACGGGCTTTCAAAACGAATTAGGAAATTTCTGAGTCTGAGGCCGTCTGGTGCCCTAAAAGCACGCCGGAAGCCTCGACTGCCATTTCTCGATCTCGGTGGTTGGTCTTTTGAAATCGCGTGGTGCGGATAAAACGCACGTAACTCCCTCGTTACACGTCGGATTGGGTCGATTTTGGGTTCGTTGGAAAGGCGAGTCAGTGCTCTTCGAAATCCTTCAGGAAGCGTCGCATTCCGAGGCCGTTTGGGCCTCCAAAAGTGGGGCGAGAGTAAATGGTGCGGAATTTTTCTGATGTGCCCTGTTCCTGGGAAAATGCTCATAACTCCCTCACTGGAGGTCGGATCTGGACGGTTTTTACGTCGTTGGAAAGCTTACTCGACGGGCTTTCAAAATGGATCAGGAAATTTCTGATTCTGAGGCCGTCTGGTGCCCCGAAAGCACACCGGAAGCCTTCGACCCCCGTTTCTCGATCTCGGTGGTCGGTCTTTCGAAATCGCGTGGTGCGGATAAAACGCAGGTAACTCCCTCGTTACACGTCGGATTGGGTCGATTTTGGGTTCGTTGGAAAGGCGAGTCAGTGCTCTTCGAAATCCTTCAGGAAGCGTTGCATTCCGAGGCCGTTTGGGCCTCGAAAAGTTGGGCAAGAGTAAATAGTGCGGAATTTTTTTGACGTGCCCTGTTCTCGGGAAAATGCTCATAACTCCCTCACCGGAGGTCGGATCTGGACGATTTTTACGTCGTTGGAAAGCTTACTCGAAGGGCTTTCAAAACGAATCAGGAAATCTCTGATTCCGAGGCCATCTGGTGCCCCGAAAGCGAGCCGAAAGCCTTTGACTACCGTTTCTTGATCTCGGTGGTCGGTCTTTCGAAATCGCGTGGTGCCGATAAAACGCACGTAACTCCCTCGTTACACGTCGGATTGGGTCGATTTTGGGGTCGTTGGAAAGGCGAGTCAGTGCTCTTCGAAATCCTTCAGGAAGCGTCGTATTCTGAGGCCGTTTGGGCCTCCAAAAGTGGGGCGAGAGTAAATGGTGCGGAATTTTTCCGACCTGCCCTCTTCCCGGGAAAACGCTCATAACTCCCTCACCGGAGGTCGGATCTGGACGGTTTTTACGTCGTTGGAAAGCTTACTCGACGGGCTTTCAAAACTGATAAGGAAATTTCTGATTCCGAGGCCGTCTGGTGCCCCGAAAGCATGGTGAAAGCCTTCGACCGCCGTTTCTCGATCTCGGTGGTTGGTCTTTTGAAATCGCGTGGTGCGGATAAAACGCACGTAACTCCCTCGTTACACGTCGGATTGGGTCGATTTTGGGTTCGTTGGAAAGGCGAGTCAGTGCTCTTCGACATCAGGAAGCATCGCATTCCGAGGCCGTTTGTGCCTCCAAAAGTGGGGCAAGAGTAAATGGTGCGGAATTTTTTTGACGTGCCCTGTTCCCGGAAAAACGATCATAACTCCCTCACCGGAGGTCCGATCTAGACGGTTTTTACGTCCTTGGAAAGCTTACTCGACGGGCTTTCAAAACGAATAAGGAAATTTCTGATTCTGAGGCCGTCTGGTGCCCCGAAAGCGCGCCGGAATCCTTCAACCGCCGTTTCTCGATCTCGGTGGTCGGTCTTTCGAAATCGCGTGGTGCGGATAAAACGCACGTAACTCCCTCGTTACACGTCGGATTGGGTCGATTTTGGGTTCGTTGGAAAGGCGAGTCAGTGCTCTTCGAAATCCTTCAGGAAGCGTCGCATTCCGAGGCCGTTTAGGCCTCGAAAAGTGGGGCGAGAGTAAATGGTGCATAATTTTTTCGACGTGCCCTATTCCCGGGAAAACGCTCATAACTCCCTCACCTGAGGTCGGATCTGGACGATTTTTACGTCGTTGGAAAGCTTACTCAACGGGCTTTCAAAACGAATCAGGAAATCTCTGATTCCGAGGCCATCTGGAGCCCCGAAAGCGAGCCGGAAGCCTTCGACTGCCGTTTCTCGATCTCGGTGGTCGGTCTTTCGAAATCGCGTGGTGCCGATAAAACGCACGTAACTCCCTCGTTACACGTCGGATTGGGTCGATTTTGGGTTCGTTGGAAAGGCGAGTCAGTGCTCTTCGAAATCCTCGAGGAAGCATCGCATTCCGAGGCCGTTTGGGCCTCCAAAAGTGGGGCGAGAGTAAATGGTGCGGAATTTTTCTGACGTGCCCTATTCCCGGGAAAACGCTCATAATTCCCTCACCGGAGGTCGGATCTGGACGGTTTTTACGTCGTTGGAAAGCTTACTCGATGGGCTTTCAAAACTGATGAGTAAATTTCTGATTCTGAGGCCGTCTGGTGCCCCGAAAGTGTGCCAGAAGCCTTCGACCGCCGTTTCTCGATCTCGGTGGTCGGTCTTTCGAAATCGCGTGGTGCGGATAAAACGCACGTAACTCCCTCGTTACACGTCGGATTGGGTCGATTTTGGATTCGTTGGAAAGGCGAGTCAGTGCTCTTCGAAATCCTTCAGGAAGCGTCGCATTCCGAGGCCGTTTGTGCCTCCAAAACTGGGGCGAGAGTAAATGGTGCGGAATTTTTCCAACGTGCCCTGTTCCCGGGAAAATGCTCATAACTCCCTCACCGGAGGTCGGATCTGGACGGTTTTTACGTCGTTGGAAAGCTTACTCAACGGGCTTTCAAAACGTATCAGGAAATTTCTGATTCCGAGGCCGTTTGGTGCCCCGAAAGTACGCCGGAAGCCTTTGATCCCCGTTTCACGATCTCGGTGGTCGGTCTTTCGAAATCGCGTGGTGCGGATAAAACGCACGTAACTCCCTCGTTACACGTCGGATTGGGTCGATTTTGGGTTCGTTGGAAAGGCGAGTGAGTGCTCTTCGAAATCCTTGAGGAAGCATCGCATTCCGAGGCCGTTTGGGCCTCCAAAAGTGGGGCGAGAGTAAATGGTGCGGAATTTTTCCGACGTGCCCTGTTCCCGGGAAAACGCTCATAACTCCCTCACCGGAGGTCGGCTCTGGACGGTTTTTACGTCGTTGGAAAGCTTACTCGATGGGCTTTCAAAACTGATGAATAAATTTCTAATTCTGAGGCCGTCTGGTGCCCCGAAAGTACGCCAGAAGCCTTCGACCGCCGTTTCTCGATCTCGGTGGTCGGTCTTTCGAAATCGCGTGCTGCGGATAAAACGCACGTAACTCCGTCGTTACACGTCGGATTGGGTCGATTTTGGGTTCGTTGGAAAGGCGAGTCAGTGCTCTTCGAAATCCTTTAGGAAGCGTCGCATTCCGAGGCCATTTAGGCCTCTAAAAGTTGGGCGAGAGTAAATGGTGCGGAATTTTTCCGACTTGCCCTGTTCCCGGGAAAACGCTCATAACTCCCTCACCGGAGGTCGGATCTGGACGATTTTTACGTCGTTGGAAAGCTTACTCGACGGGCTTCCAAAACGGATCAGGAAATTTCTGATTCTGAGGCCGTCTGGTGCCCCGGAAGCACACCGGATTCCTTTGACCGCCGTTTCTCGATCTCGGTGGTCGGTCTTTTAAAATCGCGTGGTGCGGATAAAATGCACGTAACTCCCTCGTTACACGTCGGATTGGGTCGATTTTGGGTTCGTTGGAAAGGCGAGTTAGTGCTCTTCGAAATCCTTGAGGAAGCATCGCATTCCGAGGCCATTTGGGCCTTCAAAAGTGGGGCGAGAATAAATGGTGCGGAATTTTTCCGACGTGCCCTGTTCCCGGGAAAATGCTCATAACTCCCTCACCGGAGGTCGGATCTGGACGGTTTTTACGTCGTTGGAAAGCTTACTCGATGGGCTTTCAAAATTGATGAGGAAATTTCTGATTCTAATGCCGTTTGGTGCCCCGAAAGCACGCCAGAAGCCTTCGACCGCCGTTTCTCGATCTCGGTGGTCGGTCTTTCGAAATTGCGTGGTGCGGATAAAACGCACGTAACTCCCTCGTTACACGTCGGATTGGGTCGATTTTGGGTTCGTTGGAAAGGCGAGTCAGTGCTCTTCGACATCCTTCAGGAAGCGTCTCATTCTGAGGCCGTTTGGACCTCTAAAACTGGGGCGAGAGTAAATGGTGTGGATTTTTTCTGACATGCCCTGTTCCCAGGAAAATGCTCATAACTCCCTCACCGGAGGTTGGATCTGGACGGTTTTTATGTCGTTGGAAAGTTTACTCGACGGGCTTTCAAAACGGATTAGGAAATTTCTGATTCCGAGGCCGTCTGGTGCCCCGAAAGCGAGCTGGAAGCCTTCGACTGCCGTTTCTCGATCTCGGTGGTCGGTCTTTCGAAATCGCGTGGTGCCGAGAAAATGCACGTAACTCCCTCGTTACACGTCGAATTGGGTCAATTTTGGGTTCGTTGGAAAGGCGAGTCAGTGCTCTTCGAAATCCTTCAGGAAGCGTCGCATTCCGAGGCCGTTTGTGCCTCCAAAAGTGGGGCGAGAGTAAATGGTGTGGAATTTTTCTGACGTGCCCTGTTCCCGGGAAAACGCTCATAACTCCCTCACCGGAGGTCAGATCTGGACGGTTTTTACGTCTTTGGAAAGATTACTCGACGATCTTTCAAAACGGATTAGGAAATTTCTGATTCTGAGGCCGTCTGGTGCCCCGAAAGCACGGCGGAAGCCTTCGACCGCTGTTTCTCGATCTCGGTGGTCGGTCTTTCGAAATCGCGTGGTGCGGATAAAATGCACGTAACTCCCTCGTTACACGTCGGATTGGGTCGATTTTGGGTTCGTTGGAAAGGCGAGTCAGTGCTCTTCGAAATCCTTGAGGAAGCATCGCATTCTGAGGCCGTTTGGGCCTCCAAAAGTGGGGCGAGAGTAAATGTTGCGGAATTTTTCTAACGTGCCCTGTTCCCGGGAAAACGCTCATAACTCCCTCACCGGAGGTCGGATCTGGACGGTTTTTACATCGTTGGAAAGCTTACTCGACGGGATTTCAAAACGGATCAGGAAATTTCTGATTCCGAGGCCGTCTGGTGCCCCAAAAGTGCACCGGAAGCCTTTGACCGCCGTTTCTCGATCTCGGTGGTAGGTCTTTTGAAATCGCGTGGTGCGGATAAAACGCACGTAACTCCCTCGTTACACGTCGGATTGGGTCGATTTTAGGTTCGTTGGAAAGGCGAGTCAGTGCTCTTCGAAATCCTTCAGGAAGCATCGCATTCCGAGGCCGTTTGGGCCTCAAAAAGTGGGGCGAGAGTAAATGGTGCAGAATTTTTTTGACGTGCCCTGTTCCCGAGAAAACGCTCATAACTCCCTCACCGGATGTCGGATCTGGACGGTTTTTACGTCGTTGGAAAGCTTACTCGACGGGCTTTCAAAACGAATTAGGAAATTTCTGAGTCTGAGGCCGTCTGGTGCCCTAAAAGCACGCCGGAAGCCTCGACTGCCATTTCTCGATCTCGGTGGTTGGTCTTTTGAAATCGCGTGGTGCGGATAAAACGCACGTAACTCCCTCGTTACACGTCGGATTGGGTCGATTTTGGGTTCGTTGGAAAGGCGAGTCAGTGCTCTTCGAAATCCTTCAGGAAGCGTCGCATTCCGAGGCCGTTTGGGCCTCCAAAAGTGGGGCGAGAGTAAATGGTGCGAAATTTTTCCGACGTGCCCTGTTCCTGGGAAAATGCTCATAACTCCCTCACTGGAGGTCGGATCTGGACGGTTTTTACGTCGTTGGAAAGCTTACTCGACGGGCTTTCAAAATGGATCAGGAAATTTCTGATTCTGAGGCCGTCTGGTGCCCCGAAAGCACACCGGAATCCTTTGACCCCCGTTTCTCGATCTCGGTGGTCGGTCTTTCGAAATCGCGTGGTGCGGATAAAACGCAGGTAACTCCCTCGTTACACGTCGGATTGGGTCGATTTTGGGTTCGTTGGAAAGGCGAGTCAGTGCTCTTCGAAATCCTTCAGGAAGCGTCACATTCCGAGGCCGTTTGGGCCTCGAAAAGTGGGGCGAGAGTAAATAGTGCGGAATTTTTTTGACGTGCCCTGTTCTCGGGAAAATGCTCATAACTCCCTCACCGGAGGTCGGATCTGGACGATTTTTACGTCGTTGGAAAGCTTACTCGACGGGCTTTCAAAACGAATCAGGAAATCTCTGATTCCGAGGCCATCTGGTGCCCCGAAAGCGAGCCGGAAGCCTTCGACTACCGTTTCTTGATCTCGGTGGTCGGTCTTTCGAAATCGCGTGGTGCCGATAAAACGCACGTAACTCCCTCGTTACACGTCGGATTGGGTCGATTTTGGGGTCGTTGGAAAGGCGAGTCAGTGCTCTTCGAAATCCTTTAGGAAGCGTCGTATTCCGAGGCCGTTTGGGCCTCCAAAAGTGGGGCGAGAGTAAATGGTGCGGAATTTTTCCGACCTGCCCTCTTCCCGGGAAAACGCTCATAACTCCCTCACCGGAGGTCGGATCTGGACGGTTTTTACGTCGTTGGAAAGCTTACTCGACGGGCTTTCAAAACGAATTAGGAAATTTCTAATTCTGAGGCCGTTTGGTGCCCCAAAAGCGTGCCGGAAGCCTTCCACTGCCGTTTCTCGATCTCGGTGGTCGGTCTTTCGAAATCGCGTGGTGCGGATAAAACGCACGTAACTCCCTCGTTACACGTCGGATTGGGTCGATTTTGGGTTCGTTGGAAAGGCGAGTCAGTGCTCTTCGAAATCCTTTAGGAAGCATCACATTCCGAGGCCGTTTGGGCCTCGAAAAGTGGGGCGAGAGTAAATGGTACGGAATTTTTCCGACGTGCCCTGTTCCCGGGAAAATGCTCATAACTCCCTCACCGGAGGTCGGATCTGGACGGTTTTTATGTCATTGGAAAGCTTACTCGACGGGCTTTCAAAAAGGATCAGGAAATTTCTGATTCTGAGGCCTTCTGGTGCCCCGAGAGCATGCCGGAAGCCTTCGACCCCCGTTTCTCGATCTCGGTGGTCGGTCTTTCGAAATCGCGTGGTGCCGATAAAACGCACGTAACTCCCTCGTTACATGTCGGATTAGGTCGATTTTGGGTTCGTTGGAAAGATGAGTCAGTGCTCTTCGAAATCCTTCAGGAAGCGTCACATTCCGAGGCCGTTTGGGCCTCTAAAAGTGGGGCGAGAGTAAATGGTGTGGAATTTTTCCGACGTGCCCTGTTCCCGGGAAAACGCTCATAACTCCCTCACCGGAGGTCGGATCTGGACGGTTTTTACGTCGTTGGAAAGCTTACTCGACAGGCTTTCAAAACAGATCAGGAAATTTCTGATTCCGAGGCCGTCTGGTGCCCCGGAAGCACGCCGGAAGCCTTTGACCGCCGTTTCTCGATCTCGGTGGTCGGTCTTTTGAAATCGCGTGGTGCGGATAAAATGCACGTAACTCCCTCGTTACACGTCAAATTGGGTCGATTTTGGGTTCGTTGGAAAGGCGAGTCAGTGCTCTTCAAAATCCTTGAGGAAGCATCGCATTCTGAGGCCGTTTGGGCCTCCAAAAGTGGGGCGAGAGTAAATGTTGCGGAATTTTTCTGACGTGCCCTGTTCCCTCGAAAATGCTCATAACTCCCTCACCGGAGGTTGGATCTGGACGGTTTTTACGTCGTTGGAAAGCTTACTCGACGGGATTTCAAAACGAATCAGGAAATTTCTGATTCTGAGGCCTTCTGGTGCCCCAAAAGCATGCCGGAAGCCTTCGACCGCCGTTTCTCGATCTCGGTGGTCGGTCTTTCGAAATCGCGTGGTGCGGATAAAACGCACGTAACTCCCTCGTTACACGTCGGATTGGGTCGATTTTGGGTTCGTTGGAAAGGCGAGTCAGTGCTCTTCGAAATCCTTCAGGAAGCGTCGTATTCCGAGGCCGTTTGGGCCTCCAAAAGTCGGGCGAGAGTAAATGGTGCGGAATTTTTCCGACGTGCCCTGTTCCCCGGAAAATGCTCATAACTCCCTCACTGGAGGTCAGATCTGGACGGTTTTTACGTCGTTGGAAAGCTTACTCGACGGGCTTTCAAAACGGATCAGGAAATTTCTGATTCTGAGGCCGTCTGGTGCCCCGAAAGCACGCCGGAAGCCTTCGACCCCCGTTTCTCGATCTCGGTGGTCGGTCTTTCGAAATCGCGTGGTGCGGATAAAACGCATGTAACTCCCTCGTTACACGTCGGATTGGGTCGATTTTGGGTTCGTTGGAAAGGCGAGTCAGTGCTCTTCGAAATCCTTCAGGAAGCGTCGCAGTCCGAGGCTGTTTGGGCCTCTAAAAGTGGGGCGAGAGTAAATGGTGCGGAATTTTTTCGACGTGCCCTGTTCCCGGGAAAACGCTCATAACTCCCTCACCGGAGGTCAGATCTGGACGATTTTTACATCGTTGGAAAGCTTACTCGATGGGCTTTCAAAACGGATCAGGAAATTTCTGATTCCGAGGCCGTCTGGGGCCCCGAAAGCACGGCGGAATCCTTCGACCACCGTTTCTCGATCTCGGTGGTCGGTCTTTTGAAATCGCGTGGTGCGGATAAAACGCATGTAACTCCCTCGTTACACGCCGGATTGGGTCGATTTTGGGTTCGTTGGAAAGACGAGTCAGTGTTCTTCGAAATCCTTCAGGAAGCGTCGCATTCCGAGGCCGTTTGGGCTTCCAAAAGTGGGGCGAGAGTAAATGGTGCGGAATTTTTCCGACCTGCCCTGTTCCCGGGAAAACGCTCATAACTCCCTCACCGGAGGCCGGATCTGGACGGTTTTTACGTCGTTGGAAAGCTTACTCGACGGGATTTCAAAACAGATAAGGAAATTTCTGATTCCGAGGCCGTATGGTGCCCCAAAAGCATGGTGAAAGCCTTCGACCGCCGTTTCTCAATCTCGGTGGTTGGTCTTTTGAAATCGCGTGGTGCGGATAAAACGCACGTAACTCCCTCGTTACACGTCGGATTGGGTCGATATTGGGTTCGTTGGAAAGACGAGTCAGTGCTCTTCGACATCCTTCAGGAAGCATCGCATTCCGAGGCCGTTTGTGCCTCCAAAAGTGTGGCGAGAGTAAATGGTGCAGAATTTTTTTGACGTGCCTAGTTCCCGGGAAAACGATCATAACTCCCTCACCGGAGGTCCGATCTGGACGGTTTTTACGTCGTTGGAAAGCTTACTCGACGGGCTTTCAAAACGGATCAGGAAATTTCTAATTCTGAGGCCGTCTGGTGCCCCGAAAGCATGGTGAAAGCCATCGACCGCCGTTTCTCGATCTCGGTGGTTGGTCTTTTGAAATCGCGTGGTGCGGATAAAACGCACGTAACTCCCTCGTTACACGTCGGATTGGGTCGATTTTGGGTTCGTTGGAAAGACGAGTCAGTGCTCTTCGAAATCCTTCAGGAAGCGTCACATTCCGAGGCTTTTTGGGCCTTCAAAAGTGGGGCGAGAGTAAATGGTGCGGAATTTTTCCGACGTGCCCTGTTCCCGGGAAAACGCTCATAACTCCCTCTCCGGAGGTCAGATCTGGACGATTTTTATGTCGTTGGAAAGCTTACTCGACGGGCTTTCAAAACGGATCAGGAAATTTCTGATTCCGAGGCCGTCTGGTGCCCCGAAAGCACGCCGGAAGCCTTCGACCCCCGTTTCTCGATCTCGGTGGTCGGTCTTTTGAAATCGCGTGGTGCGGATAAAACGCACGTAACTCCCTCGTTACACGTCGGATTGGGTCGATTTTGGGTTCGTTGGAAAGGCGAGTCAGTGCTCTTCGAAATCCTTGAGGAAGCGTCGCATTCGGAGGCCGTTTGGGCCTCTAAAAGTGGGGCAAGAGTAAATGGTGCGGAATTTTTCCGACGTGCCCTGTTCCCGGGAAAACGCTCATAACTCCCTCACCGGAGGTCGGATCTGGACGGTTTTTACGTCGTTGGAAAGCTTACTCGACGGGCTTTCAAAATGATCAGGACATTTCTGATTCTGAGGCCGTCTGGTGCCGTAAAACCGCACCGGAAGCCTTCAACCACCGTTTCTCGATCTCGGTGGTCGGTCTTTCGAAATCGCGTGGTGCCGATAAAACGCACGTAACTCCCTCGTTACACGTCGGATTGGGTCGATTTTGGGTTCGTTGGAAAGGCGAGTCAGTGCTCTTCGAAATCTTTCAGGAAGCGTCGCATTCTGAGGCCGTTTGGGCCTCTAAAAGTGGGGCGAGAGTAAATGGTGCGGAATTTTTCCGACGTGCCCTGTTCCCGGGAAAATGCTCATAACTCCCTCACCGGAGGTCGGATCTGGACGGTTTTACGTCGTTGGAAAGCTTACTCGACGGGCTTTCAAAACGGATCAGGAAATTTCTGATTCCGAGGCCGTCTGGTGCCCTGAAAGCACGCCGGAATCCTTTGACCCCAGTTTCTCGATCTCGGTGGTCGGTCTTTCGAAATCGCGTGGTGCGGATAAAACGCACGTAACTCCCTCGTTACACGTCGGATTGGGTCGATTTTGGATTCGTTGGAAAGGCGAGTCAGTGCTCTTCGAAATCCTTGAGGAAGCATCGCATTCTGAGGCCTTTTGGGCCTCTAAAAGTTTGGCGAGAGTAAATGTTGTGGAATTTTTCTGACGTGCCCTGTTCCCGGGAAAACGCTCATAACTCCCTCACCGGAGGTCGGATCTGGACGGTTTTTACGTCGTTGGAAAGCTTACTCGATGGGCTTTCAAAACGGATCAGGAAATTTCTGATTCTGAGGCCGTCTGGTGCCCCGGAAGCGTGCCGGAAGCCTTTGACCGCCGTTTCTCGATCTCGGTGGTCGGTCTTTCGAAATCACGTGGTGCGGATAAAACGCACGTAACTCCCTCGTTACACGTCGGATTGGGTCGATTTTGGGTTCGTTGGAAAGGCGAGTCAGTGCTCTTCGAAATCCTTTAGGAAGCGTCGCATTCCGAGGCCGTTTGGGCCTCCAAAAGTGGGGCGAGATTAAATGGTGCGGAATTTTTCCGACGTGCCCTGTTCCCGGGAAAACGCTCATAACTCCCTCACCGGAGGTCGGATCTGGACGGTTTTTACGTCGTTGGAAAGCTTACTCGACGGGCTTTCAAAATGAATCAGGAAATTTCTGATTCTGAGGCCGTTTGGTGCCCCAAAAGTGCGTCGGAAGCCTTCGACCGCAGTTTCTCGATCTCGGTGGTCGGTCTTTTGAAATCGCGTGGTGCGGATAAAACGCACGTAACTCCCTCGTTACACGTCGGATTGGGTCGATTTTGGGTTCGTTGGAAAGGCGAGTCTGTGCTCTTCGAAATCCTTCAGGAAGCGTCGCATTCCGAGGCCGTTTGGGCCACCAAAAGTGGGGCAAGATTAAATGGTCTGAAATTTTCTTGACGTGCCCTGTTCCCAGGAAAACCCTCATAACTCCCTCACCGGAGGTCGGATCTGGACGGTTTTTTCGTCGTTGGAAACCTTACTCGACGAGCTTTCAAAACGGTTTAGGACGTTTCTGATTCTAAGGCCGTATGGTGCCCCGAAAGCGTGCCGGAATCCTTGGACTGTCGTTTCTAGATCACGGTAGTCGGTCTTTCGAAATAGCGTGGTGCTGATAAAACTCACGTAACTCCCTCGTTACATGTCGGATTGGGTCAATTTTTAGTTCATTGGAAAGGCGAGTCTGTGCTCTTCGAAATCCTTCAGGAAGCGTCGCATTCCGAGGCCGTTTGGGCCATAAAAAGTGGGGCAAGATTAAATGGTCTGAAATTTTCTCGACGTGCCCTGTTCCCAGAAAAATCCTCATAACTCCCTCACCGGAGGTCGGATCTGGACGGTTTTTACGTCGTTGGAAACCTTACTCGACGAGCTTTCAAAACGGATTAGGACATTTCTGATTCCGAGGCCGTCTGCTGACCCGAAAGCGTGCCGGAAGCCTTCAAGCGTCGTTTCTCGATCACGGTCGTCGGTGTTTCGAAATCGCGTGGTGCGGATAAAACGCACGTAACTCCCTCGTTACATGTCGGATTGGGTCGCTTTTTAGTTCATTGGAAAGGCGAGTCAGTGCTCTTCGAAATCCTTTAGGAAGCGTCGTATTCCGAGGCCGTTTGGGCCACCAGAAGTGGGGCAAGATTAAATGGTCTGGAATTTTCTTGACGTGCCCTGTTCCCAGGAAAACCCTCATAACTCCCTCACCGGAGGTCGGATCTGGACGATTTTTATGTCGTTAGAAACCTTACTCGACAAGCTTTAAAAACAGATTAGGACATTTCTGATTCCGAGGCCGTCTGGTGCTTCGAAAGCGTGCCGGAAGCCTTCCACCGTCGTTTCTCGATCACGGTCGTCGGTCTTTCGAAATCGCGTGGTGCGGATAAAACGAACGTAACTCCCTCGTTACATGTCAGATTGGGTCAATTTTTAGTTCATTGGAAAGGCGAGTCAGTGCTCTTCGACATCCTTCAGGAAGCGTCGCATTCCGAGGCCGTTTGGGCCACCAAAAGTGGGGTAAGATTAAATGGTCTAGAATTTTCTCGACGTGCCCTGTTCCAAGGAAAACCCTCATAACTCCCTCACCGGAGGTCAGATCTGGACGGTTTTCACGTCGTTGGAAACCTTACTCGACGAGCTTTCAAAACAGATTAGGACATTTCTGATTCTGAGGCCGTCTGATGCTCCGAAAGTATGCCGGAAGCCTTCGACCGTCATTTCTCGATCACGGTCGTCGGTCTTTCAAAATCGCGTGGTGTGGATAAAACGCACGTAACTCCCTCGTTACATGTCGGATTGGGTCAATTTTTAGTTCATTGGAAAGACGAGTCAGTGCTCTTCGAAATCCTTCAGGAAGTGTCGCATTCCAAGGCCGTTTGGGCCACCAAAAGTGGGGCAAGATTAAATGGTCTGGAATTTTCTCGACGTGCCCTGTTCCCAGGAAAACCCTCATAACTCCCTCACCGGAGGTCGGATCTGGACGGTTTTTACGTCGTTGGAAACCTTACTCGACGAGCTTTTAAAATAGATAAGGACATTTCTGATTCTAAGGCCGTCTGGTGCCCCGAAAGCGTGCCGGAATCCTTGGACTGTCGTTTCTCGATCACGGTAGTCGGTCTTTCGAAATCGCGTGGTGCGGATAAAACGCACGTAACTCCCTCGTTACATGTCGGATTGGGTCAATTTTTAGTTCATTGGAAAGGCGAGTCAGTGCTCTTCGAAATCCTTCAGGAAGCGTCGCATTCCGAGGCCGTTTTGGCCAACAAAAGTGGGGCAAGATTAAATGGTCTGAAATTTTCTTGACGTGCCCTGTTCCCAGGAAAACCCTCATAACTCCCTCACCGGAGGTCGGATCTGGACGATTTTTACGTCGTTGGAAACCTTACTCGACGAGCTTTCAAAATGGATTAGGACATTTCTGATTCCGAGGTCGTCTGTTGCTCCGAAAGTGTGCCAGAAGCCTTCGACCGTCGTTTCTCGATCACGGTCGTCGGTCTTTCGAAATCGCGTGGTGCGGATAAAACGAACGTAACTCCCTCGTTACATGTCGGATTGGGTCAATTTTTAGTTCATTGGAAAGGCGAGTCAGTGCTCTTCGAAATCCTTCAGGAAGCGTCGCATACCGAGGCCGTTTGGGCCACCAAAAGTGGGGTAAGATTAAATGGTCTGGAATTTTCTCGACGTGCCCTTTTCCCAGGAAAACGCTCATAACTCCCTCACCGGAGGTCGGATCTGTACGGTTTTTACGTCGTTAGAAACCTTACTTGACGAGCTTTCAAAATCGATTAGGACATTTCTGATTCCGATGCCGTCTGGTGCTCCGAAAGCGTGCCGGAAGCCTTCGACCGTCGTTTCTCGATCACGGTCGTCGGTCTTTCGAAATCGCGTGGTGCGGATAAAACGCACGTAACTCCCTCGTTACATGTCGGATTGGGTCGATTTTTAGTTCATTGGAAAGGCGAGTCAGTGCTCTTCGAAATCCTTCAGAAAGCGTCGCATTCTGAGGCCGTTTGTGCTACCAAAAGTGGGGCAAGATTAAATGGTCTGAAATTTTCTCGACGTGCCCTGTTCCCAGGAAAACCCTCATAACTCCCTCACCGGAGGTCGGATCTGGACGGTTTTTATGTCGTTGGAAACCTTACTCGACGAGCTTTCAAAATGGATTAGGACATTTCTGATTCCGAGGTCGTCTGTTGCTCCGAAAGTGTGCCAGAAGCCTTCGACCGTCGTTTCTCGATCACGGTCGTCGGTCTTTCGAAATCGCGTGGTGCAGATAAAACGCCCGTAACTCCCTCGTTACATGTCGGATTGGGTCGATTTTTAGTTCATTGGAAAGGAGAGTCAGTGCTCTTCGAAATCCTTCAGGAAGCGTCGCATTCCGAGGCCGTTTGGGCCACCAAAAGTGGGGCGAGAGTAAATGGTCTGGAATTTTCTCGACGTGCCCTGTTCCACGGAAAACCCTCATAACTCCCTCACCGGAGGTCGGATATGGACGGTTTTTACGTCGTTGGAAACCTTACTCGACGAGCTTTCAAAATGGATGAGGACATTTCTGATTCTGAGGCCGTCTGGTGCCCCGAAAGCGTGCCGGAATCCTTTAACTGTCGTTTCTCGATCACGGTCGTCGGTCTTTCAAAATCGCGTGGTGCGGATAAAACGCACGTAACTCCCTCGTTACATGTCGGATTGGGTCGATTTTTAGTTCATTGGAAAGACGAGTCAGTGCTCTTCGAAATCCTTCAAAAATCGTCGCATTCTGAGGCCGTTTGGGCCACCAAAAGTGGGGCGAGAGTAAATGGTCTAGAATTTTCTCGACGTGCCCTGTTCCTAGGAAAACCCTCATAACTCCCTCACCGGAGGTCGGATCTGGACAGTTTTTACGTCGTTGGAAAGATCACTCGACTAGTTTTCAAAACAGATCAGGGCATTTTTTATTCTGAGGCCGTATGGTGCCCCGCAAGTGCATCGGAAGCTTTCGATCAGCGTTTCTCGATCTCGGTGGTCGGTCTTTTGAAATCACGTGGTGCGGATAAAACGCACGTAACTCCCTCGTTACATGTCAGATTGGGTCAATTTTTGATTCATTGGAAAGGTGAGTCAGTGCTCTTCGAAATCCTTTAGGAAGCGTCGCATTCTGAGGCTGTTTGGGCCTCCAAAAGTGGCGCCAGAGTAAATGATGCAGAATTTTTCTGACGTGCCCTGTTCCCAGGAAAATGCACATAACTCCCTCACCGGAGGTCGGATCTGGACGGTTTTTACGTCATTGGAAAGATTGCTCGACGGGCTTTCAAAACGGATTAAGACATTTCTGATTCTGAGGCTGTCTGGTGCCCCAAAAGCATGCTGGAATCCTTCAATCATTGTTTCTCTATCACGGTCGTCATTCTTTTAAAATCGCGTGGTGCGGATAAAACGCACGTAACTCCCTCGTTACATGTCGGATTGGGTCAATTTTTAGTTCATTGAAAAGACGAGTCAGTGCTCTTTAAAATCCTTCAGGAAGCGTCGCATTCCGAGGCCGTTTGAGCCACCAAAAGTGGGAAGAGAGTAAATGGTCTGGAATTTTCTTGACGTGCCCTGTTCCTAGGAAAACCCTCAAAACTCCCTCACCGGAGGTCGGATCTGGACAGTTTTTAAGTCGTTGGAAACCTTACTCAACGAGCTTTCAAAACGGATGAGGACATTTCTGATTCCGAGGCCGTCTGGTGCCCCAAAAGCGTGCCGGAAGCCTTCGACCGTCGTTTCTCGATCACGGTCGTCGGTCTTTCGAAATCGCGTGGTGCGGATAAAACGCACGTAACTCCCTCGTTACATGTCGGATTGGGTTGATTTTTAGTTCATTGGAAAGGCGAGTCAGTGCTCTTCAAAATCCTATAGGAAACGTAGCATTCTGAGGCCGTTTGGGCCTCCAAAATTGGGGTGAGATTAAATGGTTTGGAATTTTCCCGACGTGCCCTGTTCCCAGGAAAATGCTCATAACTCCCTCACTGGAGGTCAGATCTGGACGATTTTTACGTCATTGGAAAGATTACTCGACGATCTTTCAAAATGGATACGGAAATTTCTGATTCTGAGGCCGTCTGGTGCCCCGAAAGTGTGCTGGAAGCCTTCGATCGTCTAAACTCAATCACGGTCGTCAGTCTTTCGAAATCGCGTGGTGCGGATAAAACGCACGTAACTCCCTCGTTACATGTCGGATTGGGTCGATTTTTAGTTCATTGGAAAGGTGAGTCAGTGCTCTTAGAAATCATTCAGGAAGCGTCGCATTCCGAGGCTATTTGGGCCTCCAAAGGTTGGACGAGAGTAAATGGTGCGGAATTTTCCCGACGTGCCCTGTTCCCAGGAAAACGCTCATAACTCCCTCATCGGAGGTCGGATCTGGACGGTTTTTACGTCGTTGGAAAGCCTACTCGACGAGCTTTCAAAACAAATCAAGACATTTCTAATTCTGAGGCCGTCTGGTGCCCTGAAAGCATGCCGGAAACCTTCGATCGTTGTTTCTCGATCATGATCGTCGGTCTTTCGAAATTGCGCGGTGCGGATAAAACGCACGTAACTCCCTCGTTACATGTCGGATTGGGTCGATTTTTAATTCATTAGAAAGGCGAGTCAGTGCTCTTCGAAATCCTTCAGGAAGCGTCGCATTCTGAGGCCGTTTGGGCCTTCAAAAGTGGGGCGAGAGTAAATGGTGTAGAATTTTCCTGATGTGCCCTGTTCCCAGGAAAATGCTCATAACTCCCTCACCGGAGGTCAGATCTGGACGGTTTTTACGTCGTTGGAAAGCTTACTCGACGAGCTTTCAAAACGGATCAGACATTTCTGATTCCGAGGCCGTCTGATGTCTTGAAAGCATGCCGTAAGCCTTTGATCATTGTTTCTCGATCACGGTCGTCGGTCTTTCGAAATCGTGTGGTGGGGATAAAACACACGTAACTCCCTCGTTACATGTCGGATTGGGTCGATTTTTGGTTCATTGGAAAGGCGAGTCAGTGCTCTTCGAAATCCTTTAGGAAGCGTCGTATTCCGAGGCTGTTTGGGCCTCCAAAAGTGGGGTGAGAGTAAATGGTGTAGAATTTTCCCGACGTGCCCTATTCCCAGGAAAATGCTCATAACTCCCTCACCGGAGGTCGAATCTGGACGGTTTTTATGTCGTTAGAAAGCTTCCTCGACGAGCTTTCAAAAAGAATCAGGACATTTCTGATTTTGAGATCGTCTGGTGCCCCGAAAGTATGCTGGAATTCTTCGATGATCATTTCTCGATCACGGTCATCGGTCTTTCGAAATCGGGTGGTACGGATAAAACGCACGTAACTCCCGCGTTACATGTCGGATTGGGTCAATTTTTAGTTCATTGGAAAGGTGACTCAGTGCTCTTCGAAATCCTTCAGGAAGCGCCACATTCCGAGGCCATTTGGGCCTCTAAAAGTGGGACAAGATTAAATAGTGTGGAATTTTCCTAACGTGCCCTGTTCCCAGGAAAACGCTCATAACTCCCTCACCCGAGGTCGGATCTGGACGGTTTTTACGTCGTTGGAAACCTTACTCGACGAGCTTTCAAAACGGATTAGGACATTTCTGATTCCAAGGCCGTCTGCTGCCCCGAAAGCATGCCGGAAGCCTTCGAGCATCGTTTCTCGATTACTGTCGTCGGTCTTTCGAAATCGCGTGGTGCGGATAAAACGCACGTAACTCCCTCGTTACATGTCGGATTGGGTCGATTTTTAGTTCATTGGAAAGGCGAGTCAGTGCTCTTCGAAATCCTTCAGGAAGCGTCACATTCTGAGGCCGTTTGAGCCACAAGAAGTGGGGCGAGAGTAAATGGTCTGGAATTTTCTCGACGTGCCCTGTTCCCAGGAAAATGCTCATAACTCCCTCACCGGAGGTCGGATCTGGACGGTTTTTACGTCGTTGGAAAGATCACTCGACTAGCTTTCAAAACGAATTAGGACATTTCTAATTCTGAGGCCGTATGGTGCCCCGAAAGTGCATCGGAAGCCTTCGATCAGCGTTTCTCGATCTTGGTGGTCGGTCTTTCGAAATCGCGTGGTGCGGATAAAACGCACGTAACTCCCTCGTTACATGTCAGATTGGGTCGATTTTTGTTTCATTGGAAAGGCGAGTCAGTGCTCTTCAAAATTTAAGAAGCGTCGCATTCCGAGGCTGTTTGGGCCTCCAAAAGTTGGGCCAGAGTAAACGGTGCAGAATTTTCTTGACGTGCCCTGTTCCCAGGAAAACGCTCATACTCCCTCACCGGAGGTCGAATCTGGACGATTTTTACGTCGTTGGAAAGATTACTCGACGAGCTTTCAAAACGGATCAGGATAATTCTGATTCTGAGGCCGTCTGGTGCCCCAAAAGTGTGCCAGAACGCTTCGATCGTCATTTCTCGATCACGGTCGTCGGTCTTTCGAAATAACGTGGTGCGGATAAAACGCACGTAACTCCCTCGTTACATGTCGGATTGGGTCGATTTTTAGTTCATTGGAAAGGCGAGTCAGTGCTCTTAGAAATCCTTCAGGAAGCGTCGCATTCCGAGGCTGTTTGGGCCTCTAAAAGTGGGGTAAGATTAAATAGTGTGGAATTTTCCTGACGTGCCTTGTTCCCAGGAAAACGCTCATAACTCCCTCACCCGAGGTCGGATCTGGACGGTTTTTACGTCGTTAGAAAGCTTACTTGACGAGCTTTCAAAATAGATCAGGACATTTCTAATTCTAAGGCCGTCTGGTGCCCTGAAAGCATGCCGGAAGCCTTCGATCGTCGTTTCTCGATCACGGTCGTCGGTCTTTCGAAATCGCGTAGTGCGGATAAAACGCACGTAACTCCCTCGTTACATGTCGGATTGGGTCAATTTTTAGTTCATTGGAAAGGCGAGTCAGTGCTCTTCGAAATCCTTTAGGATGCGTCACATTCTGAGGCTATTTGGGCCTCCAAAAGTGGGGCGAGAGTAAATAGTTTGGAATTTTCCCGACGAGCCCTGTTCCCAGGAAAATGCTCATAACTCCCTCACCAGAGGTCGGATCTGAACGGTTTTTACGTCGTTGGAAAGATCACTCAACGAGCTTTCAAAACGGATCAGGACATTTCTAATTCTGAGGCCGTCTGGTGCCCTGAAAGTGCACCGGAACCCTTTGATCGTCATTTCTCTATCTCGGTGGTCGGTCTTTCGAAATCGCGTGGTGCGGATAAAACGCACGTAACTCCCTCGTTACATGTCGGATTGGGTCAATTTTTAGTTCGTTGGAAAGGTGAGTCAGTGCTCTTCGAAATCCTTAAGGAAGCGTCGCATTCCGAGGCCGTTTGGGCCTCCAAAAGTGCAGTGAGAGTAAATGGTACTGAATTTTGTAGACGTGCCCTATTTCCAGGAAAATGCTCATAACTCCCTCACCGGAGGTCGGATCTGGACGGTTTTTACGTCGTTGGAAAGCTCACTCGACGAGCTTTCAAAATGGATCAGGACATTTTTGATTCTGAGGCCTTCTGGTGCCCCGAAAGCATGCCGGAAGGCTTCGATCGTCATTTCTCGATCTCGGTGGTCGTTCTTTCGAAATCGCGTGGTGTGGATAAAATGTACGTAACTCCCTCGTTACATGTCCGATTAGGTCAATTTTCTATTCATTAGAAAGGCGAGTTAGTGCTCTTCGAAATCCTTTAGGAAGCGTCGCATTCCGAGGCCGTTTGGGCCTCCAAAAGTGCAGCGAGAGTAAATGGTGCCGAATTTTGTAGACGTGCCCTATTCCCAGGAAAATGCTCATAACTCCGTCACCGGAGGTAAGATCTGGACAGTTTTTACGTCGTTGGAAAGCTCACTCGACGAGCTTTCAAAACGGATCAGGACATTTCTGATTCCGAGGCCGTCTGGTGCCCCGAAAGCATGCCGGAAGCCTTCGATCGTCATTTCTCGATCTCATTGGTCGGTCTTTCGAAATCGCGTGGTGCGGATAAAACGCACGTAACTCCCTCGTTACATGTCGGATTGGGTCAATTTCTGGTTCATTGGAAAGGTGAGTTAGTGCTCTTCGAAATCCTTCAAGAAGCGTCGCATTCCAAGGCCGTTTGGGCCTCCAAAATTGGGGTGAGAGTAAATGGTGCTGAAATTTCTGGACGTGCCCTGTTCCCAGAAAAACTCTCATAACTCCCTCACCGGAGGTCGGATCTGGATGGTTTTTACGTCGTTGGAAAGCTCACTCGACGAGCTCTCAAAAAACATCAGAACATTTTCAATTCTGAGGCCGTATGGTGCCCCGAAAGTGAGCTAGAAGCCTCTGATCGGTGTTTCTCAATCTCGGTGGTCGGTCTTTCGAAATCGCGTGGTGCGGATAAAACGCACGTAACTCCCTCGTTACATGTCGGATTGGGTCGATTTTTAGTTCATTGGAAAGGTGAGTCAGTGCTCTTTAAAATCCTTTAAGAAGCGTCGCATTCTGATGCCGTTTGGGCCTCCAAAAGTGCAGCGAGAGTAAATGGTGCTGAATTTTGTAGACGTGCCCTGTTCCCAGGAAAATGCTCATAACTCCCTCACCGGAGGTCGGATCTGGACAGTTTTTACGTCGTTAGAAAGCTTACTCAACGAGCTTTCAAAAAGGATCAGGACATTTCTGATTCTGAGGCCGTATGGTGCCCCGAAAGCATGCTGGATGCCTTCGATCGTTCTTTCTCCATCTCGGTGGTCGGTCTTTCAAAATCGTGTGGTGCAGATAAAACACACGTAACTCCCTCGTTACATGTCGGATTGGGTCGATTTTCAGTTCATTGGAAAGGCGAGTCAGTGCTCTTCAAAATCCTTCAGGAAGCGTCGCATTCAGAGGCCGTTTGGGCCTCCAAAAGTGCAGCAAGAGTAAATGGTGCCGAATTTTGTAGACGTGCCCTGTTCCCAGGAAAATGCTCATAACTCTCTCACCGGAGGTCGGATCTGGACGGTTTTTACGTCGTTGGAAAGCTCACTCGACGAGCTTTCAAAGCACATCAGGATATTTCTGATTTCGAGGCCGTATGGTGCCCCAAAAGTGCGCCAGAAATCTTCGATCGTCATTTCTCGATCTCGGTGGTCGGTCTTTCGAAATCGCGTGGTGTGGATAAAATGCACGTAACTCCCTCGTTACATGTCCGATTGGGTCAATTTTCTATTCATTGGAAAGGCGAGTCAGTGCTCTTCGAAGTCCTTCAGAAAGCGTCACATGCTAAGCCGTTTGGGCCTCCAAAAGTGCAGCGAGAGTAAATGGTGCTGAATTTTGTAGACGTGCCATGTTCCCAGGAAAATGCTCATAACTCCCTCACCGGAGGTCGGATCTGGACGGTTTTTATGTTGTTGGAAAGCTCACTCGACGAGCTTTTAAAATGGATTAGGACATTTCTGATTCCGAGGCCGTTTGGTGCCATGAAAGCGTGCCGAAAGCCTTCGATTGTCATTTCTCAATCTCGGTGGTCGGTCTTTCAAAATCACGTGGTACGGATAAAATGCACGTAACTCCCTCGTTACATGTCAGATTGGGTCGATTTTCAGTTCATTAGAAAGGCGAGTCAGTGCTCTTCGAAATCCTTCAGGAAGCGTCGCATTCCGAGGCTGTTTGGGCCTCCAAAATTGGGGCGGGAGTAAATGGTGCTGAATTTTCAGGACGTGCCCTGTTCCCAGGAAAATGCTCATAACTCCCTCACCGGAGGTCGGATCTAGACGGTTTTTATGTCGTTGGAAAGCTCACTCGACGAGTTCTCAAAAAAGATCAGGACATTTCTGATTCTGAGGCCGTCTGGTACCCTAAAAGTACGTCGAATGCCTTCGATCATTGTTTCTCGATCCTGGTCGTCGGTCTTTTGAAATCTTGTGGTGCGGATAAAACGCACGTAACTCCCTCGTTACATGTCGGATTGGGTCGATTTTCAGTTCATTGGAAAGGCGAGTCAGTGCTCTTAGAAATCCTTTAGGAAGCGTCGCATTCCGAGGCTGTTTGGGCCTCCAAAAGTGGAGCGGGAGTAAATGGTGTTGAATTTTTTGGACGTGCCCTGTTCCCAGGAAAATGCTCATAACTCCCTCACCGGAGGTCGGATCTGGACGATTTTTATGTCGTTGGAAATCTCACTCGATGAGATCTCAAAACGGATCAGGACATTTCTGATTCCGAGGCCGTTTGGTGCCTTGAAAGCGCACTGGAAGCCTTCGATCGTCATTTCTAGATCTCGGTGGTCGATCTTTGGGTGCGGATAAAACGCACGTAACTCCCTCGTTACATGTCCAATTGGGTCAATTTTCTATTCATTGGAAAGGCAAGTCAGTGCTCTTCGAAATCCTTTAAGAAGCGTCGCATTCCGAGGCCGTTTGGGCCTCCAAAAGTGCAGCGAGAGTAAATGGTGCCGAATTTTGTAGACGTGCCCTGTTCCCAGGAAAACGCTCATAACTCCCTCATCGGAGGTCGGATCTGGACAGTTTTTACGTCGTTGGAAATCTTACTCGACGAGCTTTCAAAACAGATCTGGACATTTCTGATTCTGAGGCCTTCTGGTCCCCCGAAAGCACGCCGGAAGCCTTCGATCGTCATTTCTTGATCTCGGTGGTCGGTCTTTCGAAATTACGTGGTGCGGATAAAACGCACGTAACTCCCTCGTTACATGTTCGATTGGGTCAATTTTCAGTTCATTGGAAAGGCGAGTCAGTGCTCTTCGAAATCCTTCAAGAAGTGTCGCATTCTGAGGCCGTTTAGGCCTCCAAAAGTGCATCGAGAGTAAATGGTGCCGAATTTTGTAGACATGCCCTGTTCCCAGGAAAATGCTCATAACTCCCTCACCGGAGGTCAGATCTGAACAGTTTTTACGTCGTTGGAAAGCTCACTCGATGAGCTTTCAAAATGAATCAGGAAATTTCTGATTCTGAGGCCGTCTGGTACCCCAAAAGCACGTCGGATGCCTTCGATCGTTGTTTCTCGATCCTGGTCATCGGTCTTTTGAAATCTTGTGGTGCGGATAAAACGCACGTAACTCCCTCGTTACAAGTCGAATTGGGTCGATTTTTGGTTCGTTGGAAAGTTGAGTCAGTGCTCTTCGAAATATTTTAGGAAGCGTCGCATTCCAAGGCCATTTGGGCCTCCAAAGGTGGGGTGAGAGTAAATGGTGTGGAATTTTCCCGACGTGCCCTGTTCCCAGGAAAACCCTCATAACTCCCTCACCGGAGGTCGGATCTGGACGGTTTTTACGTCGTTGGAAAGATGACTCGACGAGCTTTTAAAACGAATTAGGACATTTCTGATTCTGAGGCCATCTGTTACCCCAAAAGTATGATGGACTCTTTCAATCTTCGTTTCTCAATCTCGGTCATCGGTCTTTTGAAATCGCGTGGTACGGATAAAATGCATGTAACTCCCTCGTTACAAGTCGGATTGGGTCAATTTTTGGTTCGTTGGAAAGGCAAGTCAGTGCTCTTCGAAATCCTTCAGGAAGTGTTACATTCTGAGGCCGTTTGGGCCTCCAAAGGTGGAGTGAGAGTAAATGGTGTAGAATTTTCCTGACGTACCCTGTTCCCAGGAGAACCCTCATAACTCCCTCACCGGAGGTCAGATGTAGACAGTTTTTATGTCGTTGGAAAGCTTACTCGACAAGATTTCAAAACATATAAGGACTCTTCTGATTCTGAGGCTATATGGTGCCCCAAAAGCACACTAGAAGCCTTCGAACATCATTTCTCAATCTCGGGCATCACTCTCTTGAAATCGCGTGATGTAAATAAAACGCTCGTAACTCCCTCATCACACGTCGGATTGGGTCGATTTTCAGTTCGTTGGAAAGAAGAGTCGGTGCTCTTCGAAACTCCTTTAGGAACCATCGCATTCTGAGGCCGTTTGGGCCTCTAAAAGTTGGGCGAGAGCAAATGGTGTAGAATTTTTCTGACATCCCCTGTTCCCACAAAAACCCTCATAACTCTCTCAGTAGAGGTCGAATTTAGACAGATTTTACGTCGTTGGAAAGCTTACTCGAAGAAATTGCAAAACATGAGGACTCTTCTGATTTCGAGGCTGTCCGGTGCCCCGAAAGTGTGCCAGAAGCCTTCGAGTGTTGTTTCTCGATCTCGGTCATCACTCTCTCGAAATCGCGTGATGCGAATAAAATGCCCGTAACTCCCTCGTCACACGTCGGATTGGGTCGATTTTTAGTTCGTTGGAAAGGCGAGTCGGTGCTCTTCGAAACTCCTTTAGGAACTGTAGCATTCAAATGCCGTTTGGGCCTCCAAAAGTGGGGCGGGAGCAAACAGTGTGAAATTTTTCTTACATCCCTTGTTCCCACGAAAACCCTCATAACTCCCTCACCAGAGGTCGGATTTGGATGGTTTTTACGTTGTTGGAAAGCTTACTCGACGAGCTTTTAAAACATATGAGCACTCTTCTAATTCTGAGGCTGTCTGGTACCCCGATAGCACGCCAGAATCCTTCAAGGGTTGTTTCTCAATCTCGATCGTCACTCTTTTGAAATCACGCGATGCGAATAAAACACTCGTAACTCCCTCTTCACACGTTGGATTGAGTCAATTTTTGATTCCTTGAAAAGGCGAGTCGATGCTCTTCGAAACTCCTTTAGGAACTGTCGGATTTGGATGATTTTTACGACGTTGGAAAGCTTTCTCAACGAGCTTTCAAAAGGAATGAGGAAATTTCTAATTCTGAGGCCGTCTGGTACCCCGAAAGTGCGCCTGAAGCTTTCGAGCGTCGTTTCTCGATCTCGGTCATCAATCTCTTGAAATCACGTGATGCGAATAAAATGCTCGTAACTCCCTCGTCACATGTTGTATTCGGTCGATTTTTAGTTCGTTGGAAAAGCGAGTCGGTGTTCTTCAAAACTCCTTTAGGAACCGTCGCATTACGAGGACGTTTAGGCCTCCAAAAGTGGGGTGAGAGAAAATAGTGCGGAATTTTTTTGACATCCCCTATTCCCACGAAAACCCACATAACTCCCTCATCAGAGGTCGGATTTAAACAGTTGTTACGTCGTTAGAAAGCTTACTCGACGAGCTTTCAAAACGGAAGATGACTCTTCTGATTCTGAGGCCGTCTAGTACCCTGAAAGTGCGCCAGAAGCCTTCGAGCGTCATTTCTCGATATCGGTCATCAATATCTCAAAATCACGTGATGCGAATAAAACGCTCGTAACTCCCTTGTTACACGTCGAATTGGGTCAATTTTTGGTTCGTTGGAAAGGCGAGTCGGTGCTCTTCGAAACTCCTTCAGGAATCATCACATTCCGAGGCCGTTTGGGCCTCCAAAAGTGGGGTGGGAGCAAACGGTGTGGAATTTTTCTGACATCCCCTGTTCCCACGAAAACCCTCATAACTCCCTCACCGGAGGTCAGATTTGGACAGTTTTTACGTCGTTGGAAAGCTTACTCAACAAAATTTTAAAACATGAGGACTCTTCTGATTCTGAGGCTGTCTGGTGCCCCGAAAGCGTGCCAGAAACCTTCGAGCATCGTTTCTCGATCTCGGTCATCACTCTCTCAAAATCGCGGCATGCAAATAAAATGCCCATAACTCCCTCATCACACATCGGATTGGGTCAATTTTTATTTCATTAGAAACTCGAGTCGGTGCTCTTCGAAACTTCTTTAGGAACTGTCGCATTCTGAGGCTATTTGGGCCTCCAAAAGTGGGGTGTAAGCAAACGGTGCGGAATTTTTCTGACATCCCCTATTCCCACAAAAATGCTCATACTCCCTCACCGGAGGTCAGATTTGGACGATTTTTACGTCGTTGGAAAGATTACTCGACGAGCTTTCAAAATGTATGAGGACTTTTCTGATTCTGAGGCCTTTTGGTGCCCCAAAAGGATGCCAGAAGCCTTTGAGCATCGTTTCTCGATCTCGGTCGTCACTCTCTTGAAATCGTATGATACGAATAAAATGTGCATACCTCCCTCATCACACGTCGGATTGGGTCTATTTTCAATTCGTTGGAAAGGGAGTTGGTGCTCTTTGAAACTCCTTTATGAATCGTCACATTCCGAGGCCGTTTGGGCCTCCAAAAGTGGGGCGGGAGCAAACGGTGCAGAATTTTTCTAACATCCCCTATTACCACGAAAACCCTCATAACTCCCTCACTGGAGGTTAAATTTGGACAGTTTTTACATCGTTGGAAAGCTTACTCGATGAGCTTTCAAAACATATGAGGACTCTTATGATTCCGAAGCCGTCTGGTGCCCCGAAAGTGCGCCAGAAGCATTCGAGCATCGTTTCTCGATCTCGGTCATCACTCTCTCGAAATCGCGGGATGCGAATAAAATGCCCATAACTCCCTCGTCACACTTCATATTGGGTCAATTATTAGTTCGTTGGAAAGGAGAGTCGGTGCTCTTCAAAACTCCTTTAGGAACCGTCGCATTCTGAGGCCGTTTGGGCCTCCAAAAGTGGGGCGGGAACAAACGGTGCAGAATTTTTTTGACATCCCCTGTTCCCACGAAAACCCTCATAACTCCCTCACCGGAGGTCAGATTTGGACAGTTTTTACGTCGTTAGAAAGCTTACTCGATGATCTTTCAAAATTTATAAGGACTCTTCTGATTCTGAGGCCTTCTGGTGCCCTGAAAGCATGCCAGAAGCCTTCAAGCATCGTTTCTCGATCTTGGTCGTCACTCTCTCGAAATCGTGGGATATGAATAAAACACCTGTAACTCCCTCATCACATGTCTGATTGGGTCTATTTTTAATTCGTTGGAAAGGAGAGTTGGTGCTCTTCGAAACTCCTTTAGGAACCGTCACATTCCGAGGCCGTTTGGGCCTCCAAAAGTGGGGCAGGAGCAAACGATGCGAAATTTTTCCGACATCCCCTGTTCCCACGAAAACCCTCATAACTCCCTCACCGGAGGTCAGATTTGGACGGTTTTTACGTCGTTAGAAAGCTTACTCGATGAGCTTTCAAAATGTATGAGGACTCTTCTGATTCCAAGGCCGTCTGGTGCCCTGAAAGCACCACAGAAGCCTTCAAGCATCGTTTCTCGATCTCGGTCTTCACTCTCTCAAAATCCCGTGATGCGAATAAAACGCCCATAACTCCCTCGTCACATGTCGGATTGGGTCAATTTTTAGTTCGTTGGAAAGACGAGTCGGTGTTCTTCAGGAACCATCGCATTCCGAGGCCGTGTGGGCCTCCAAAAGTGGGGCGGGAGCAAATGGTGCGGAATTCTTCCGACATCCCCTATTCCGACGAAAACCCTCATAACTCCCTCACCGGAGGTCGGATTTGGACGGTTTTTACGTAGTTGGAAAGCTTACTCGACGAGCTTTCAAAATGGACTCTTCTGATTCTGAGGCCGTCTGGTACCCCGAAAGCACGCCAGAAGCCTTCGAGCGTCATTTCTCGATATCGGTCATCAATCTCTTGAAAAATTCCACACCGTTTTCTCCCGCCCCACTTTTGGAGGCCCAAACGGCCTCAGAATGGGACGGTTCCTGAAGGAGTTTCGAAGAGCAAACGGTGTGGAATTTTTCTGACATCTCCTGTTCCCACAAAAACCCTCATAACTCCCTCACTGGAGGTCGGATTTGGACAATTTTTACGTTGTTGGAAAGCTTACTCGACGAGATTTCAAAACATATGAGGACTCTTCTGATTCTGAGGTCGTCTGGTGCCCCGAAAGCACGCTAGAAGCCTTCAAGCGTTGTTTCTCGATCTCGATCGTCACTCTCTCCCTCATCATATGTCGGATTGGGTCAATTTTTAGTTCGTTGGAAAGGAGAGTCGGTGCTCTTCGAAACTCCTTTAGGAACCGTCGCATTCGGAGGCCGTTTGGGCCTCCAAAAGTGGGGCGGGAGAAAATGGTGCGAAATTTTTTCGACATCCCTTGTTCCCACAAAAACCCTTATACTCCCTCCCCAGAGGTCAGATTCGGACGGTTTTTACGTCGTTAGAAAGCTTACTCGACGAGCTTTCAAAATGACTCTTCTAATTCTGAGGTCGTCTGGTACCCCGAAAGCACGCTAAAAGCCTTCGAGCGTCATTTCTTGATCTCGGTTGCCAATCTCTCGAAATCATGTAATGTGAATAAAATTCTCGTAACTCCCTTGTTACATGTCGTATTGGGTTGATTTTTAGTTTGTTGGAAAGGTGAGTCGGTGCTCTTCGAAACTCCTTTAGGAACCATCACATTTCGAGTCCGTTTGGGCCTCCAAAAGTGGTGTGGGATCAAATGGTGCGGAATTTTTCTAACATCCCCTATTCCCATAAAAACCCTCATAACTCCCTCACCAGAGGTCAGATTTAGACAGTTTTTACGTCGTTGGAAAGCTTACTCGAAGAGATTTCAAAACAGAAGAGGACTCTTCTGATTCTGAGGCCGTCTGGTGCCCCGAAAGTGCACCAGAAGCCTTTAAGTGTCGTTTCTCGATCTCGGTCGTCACTCTCTCGAAATCATGCAATGCAAATAAAATGCCCGTAACTCCCTCGTCATATGTCGGATTTGGTCAATTTTTAATTCGTTGGAAAGGTAAGTTGGTGCTCTTCGAAACTCCTTTAGGAACTATCACATTCTGAGGCCGTTTGGGCCTCCAAAAGTGGGGAGGGAGAAAACGGTGTGGAATTTTTCTAACATCCTCTGTTCCCACGAAAACCCTCATAACTCCCTCACCGGAGGTCAGATTTGGACGGTTTTTACGTCGTTGGAAAGCTTACTCAATGATCTTTCAAAATGTAGGACTCTTCTGATTCTGAGGTCATTTGGCACCCTGAAAGTGCTCCGGAAGCCTTCGAGCGTCATTTCTCGATCTGGGTCGTCAATCTCTCGAGATTACGTGATGAGAATAAAATGCCCGTAACCCCCTCATCACAAGTCGGATTGGGTCAATTTTTAGGTTTTTGGAAAGGTGAGTCGGTTGTCTTCGAAACTCCTTTAGGAACCGTCGCATTCTAAGGCCGTTTGGGTCTCCAAAAGTGGGGCGGGAGCAAATGATGTGAAATTTTTCGACATCCCCTATTCCCACAAAAACCCTCATAACTCCCTCACTGGAGGTTGGATTTGGACGATTTTTATGTCGTTGGAAAGCTTACTCGATGAGATTTCAAAAAATATGAGGACTCTTCTGATTCTGAGGCCGTCTGGTGCCCCAAAAGTACGCCAGAAGCCATCGAGCATTGTTTCTCGATCTGGGTCATCACTCTCTCAAAATCGTATGATGTGAATAAAACACCCGTAACTCCCTCGTCACATGTCAGATTGGGTCAATTTTTAGTTTTTTGGAAAGGCGAGTTGGTGCTCTTAGAAACTCCTTTACGAACCGTCACATTCCGAGGCCGTTTGGGCCTCCAAAAGTGGGGCGGGAACAAATGGTGCAGAATTTTTCCGACATCCCCTGTTCCCACGAAAACCCTCATAACTCCCTCACCGAAGGTCAGATTTGGACGATTTTTACGTCGTTGGAAAGCTTGCTCGACGAGCTTTCAAAGAATATGAGGACTCTTCTGATTCCAAGGTCGTATGGTACCCCAAAAGTGCGCTAGAATCCTTTGAGCATCGTTTCTCGATCTCGGTCATCGCTCTCTCAAAATCATGTGATGCGCATAAAACGCCCATAACTCCCTTGTCACATGTCAGATTGGGTCGATTTTTAGTTCGTTGGAAAGGCGAGTCGGTGCTCTTCAAAACTCCTTTAGGAACCATCGCATTCTGAGGCCGTTTGGGCCTCCAAAAGTGGGGCGGGAGCAAACAGTGTGGAATTTTTCTGACATCCCCTATTCCCACGAAAACCCTCATAACTCCCTCACAAGAGGTTAAATTTGGATGATTTTTACGTTGTTAGAAAGCTTACTCGATATTTCAAAATGTATGAGGACTCTTCTGATTCTGAGGCCGTATGGTATCCCGAAAGTGTGCCAGAAGCCTTCGAGCGTCGTTTCTCGATCTCGGTCATCGCTCTCACGAAATCACATGATGAAAATAAAACGACCATAACTCCCTCGTCACACATCGGATTGGGTCGATTTTTGGTTTGTTGGAAAGACGAGTCAGTGCTCTTCGAAACTCCTTTAGGAACTATTACATTCTTAGGCCGTTTGGGCCTCCAAAAGTGAGGTGGGAGTAAATGGTGTGAAATTTTTCTGACATCCCCTGTTCCCACGAAAACCCTCATAACTCCCTCACCGGAGGTCGAATTTGGACGATTTTTTACGTTGTTGGAAAGCTTATTCGACGAGCTTTCAAAACATATGAGGACTCTTCTAATTCTGAGGCCTTCTGGTACCCTGAAAGCATGCCAGAATCCTTCGAGCGTCGTTTCTCGATATCGGTCATCACTCTCTCAAAATCGTGCAATGTGAAAAAAACACCCGTAACTCCCTCGTCACATGTCAGATTAGGTCGATTTTCATTTCGTTGGAAAGGCGAGTCGGTGCTCTTCGAAACTCCTTTAGGAACCGTCACATTCTAAGGCTATTTGGGCCTCCAAAAGTGAGGTGGGAGCAAACGGTGTGGAATTTTTCTAACATCCCCTGTTCTCACGAAAACCCTCATAACTCTCTCACCGGAAGTCAGATTTGGACAATTTTTACGTCATTGGAAAGTTTACTCGACGAGCTTTCAAAATGTATGAGGAATCCTCTGATTCCGAGGCTATCTAGTGAATCGAAAGCATGACAGAAGCCTTCGAGTGTCGTTTCTCGATCTCGGTCGTCACTCTCTCGAAATCATGGGATACGAATAAAACGCCCGTAACTCCCTCGTCACACGTCGGATTGGGTCGATTTTCAATTCGTTGGAAAGGTGAGTTGGTTCTCTTCGAAACTCCTTTAGGAACCGTCACATTCTGAGGCCATTTGGGCCTCCAAAAGTGGGGTGGGAACAAATGGTGTGGAATTTTTTTGACATCCCCTATTCCCACGAAAACCCTTATAACTCCCTCATCGGAGGTCGGATTTGGACAGTTTTTACGTCATTGGAAAGCTTACTCGATGATCTTTCAAAATGTATGAGGACTCTTCTGATTCTGAGGTCATATAGTGCCCTGAAAGCACGTCAGAATCCTTTGATCATCGTTTCTCGATCTCGGTCGTCATTCTCTTGAAATAGCGTGATGCGAATAAAACGCCCATAACTCCCTCGTCACACGTCGTAAGGTCAATTTTTAGTTTGTTGGAAAGGCGAGTTGGTGCTCTTCAAAACTCCTTTAGGAACCGTCGCATTCTGAGGCTGTTTGGGCCTCCAAAAGTGGTACGGGAGCAAACGGTGCAGAATTTTTCTAACATCCCCTGTTCCCACGAAAACCCTCATAACTCCCTCACCGGAGGTCAGATTTGGATAGTTTTTACGTCGTTGGAAAGCTTACTTAACAAGATTTCAAAACGTATGAGGACTCTTCTGATTCTGAGGCCGTCTGGTGCCCCGAAATCACACCAGAAGCCTTTGAACATCGTTTCTCAATCTCGGTCGTCACTCTCTCAAAATTGTGCAATGCGAATAAAACGCACGTAACTCCCTCGTCACATGTCGGATTGGGTCAATTTTTGGTTTGTTGGAAAGGAGAGTCGGTGCTCTTCAAAAATTCTTCAGGAACCGTCACATTCTGAGGCCGTTTGGGCCTCCAAAAGTGGTGTGGGAGTAAAAGGTGTGAAATTTTTCTAACATCCCCTATTCCCACGAAAACCCTCATAACTCCCTCCCTGGAGGTCAGATTTGGACAGTTTTTATATCGTTAGAAAGCTTACTCGACAAGCTCTCAAAACACATTAGGACTCTTCTGATTCTGAGGCCGTATGATACCCAAAAAGCATACTAGAAGCCTTTAAGCGTCATTTCTCGATCTCGATCGTCAATCTCTCGAAATCGTGTGATGTGAATAAAACGCTCGTAACTCCCTCGTTACACGTCGGATTGGGTCAATTTTTAGTTCGTTGGAAAGGCGAGTCGGTGATCTTCGAAACTCCTTTAGGAACCGTCACATTCTGAGTCTGTTTGGGCATCTAAAAGTGGTGCGGGATCAAATGGTTTGAAATTTTTCTGATGTCCCCTATTCCCACAAAAACCCTCATAACTCCCTCACCGGAGGTCGGATTTGGATGATTTTTACGTCGTTGGAAATATTACTCGACGAGCTTTCAAAATGTTTGAGGACTCTTCTGATTCTGAGGCCATTTGGAGCCCCAAAAGTTTTCCAGAAGCCTTCAAGTATCGTTTCTCGATCTCGGTAATCGCTCTCTCAAAATCGTGTGATGTGAATAAAACACCCGTAACTCCCTCATCACATGTCAGATTGGGTCAATTTTTAGTTCGTTGGAAAGGAGAGTCGGTGCTCTTCAAAACTCCTTTAGGAACCGTCACATTCCGAGGCCGTTTGGGCCTCCAAAAGTGGGGCGGGAGCAAACGGTGTGGAATTTTTCCGACATCCCCTATTCCCACAAAAACCCTTATAACTCCCTCACTGGAGGTCATATTTGGACAGTTTTTACGTCGTTAGAAAGCGTACTCGATGAGCTTTCAAAACGTATGAGGACTCTTCTGATTCAGAGGCCGTCTGGTGCCCCGAAAGCGCACTAGAAGCCTTCGAGCATTGTTTATAGATCTCGGTCGTCACTCTCTCAAAATCCCTTTATGCGAATAAAATGCCCGTAACTCCCTCGTCACATGTCGGATTGGGTCAATTTTTAGTTTGTTGGAAAGATGAGTCGGTGCTCTTCGAAACTCCTTTAGGAACCGTCACATTCTGAGGCCGTTTGGGCCTCCAAAAGTAGGGAAGGAGCAAACGGTGCGGAATTTTTCCGACATCCCCTGTTCCCACGAAAACCCTTATAACTCCCTCACCAGATGTCGGATTTGGATAGTTTTTACGTCATTGAAAAGCTTACTCGATGAGCTTTCAAAATGGACTCCTAATTCTAAGGCCATCTGGTGCCCCGAAAGCGCGATGGAAGCCTTCGAGCGTCGTTTCTCGATCTCGGTCGTCACTCTCTTGAAATCGTGTGATGCGAATAAAATACCCGTAACTCCCTCATCACACATCGGATTGGGTCAATTTTTAGTTCGTTGGAAAGGTGAGTTGGTGCTCTTCGAAACTCCTTTAGGAACCATCGCATTCTGAGGCCGTTTGGGCCTCCAAAAGTGGGGCAGGATAAAATGGTGTGGAATTTTTATGACATCGCTTGTTCCCACAAAAACCCTCATAACTCCCTCACCGGAGGTCAGATTTGGACAGTTTTTATGTCGTTAGAAATCTTACTCGATGAGATTTCAAAACTTATGAGCACTCTCCTGATTCCGAGGCCGTCTGGTGCCCCGAAAGTGTGCCAGAAGCCTTCAAGCGACGTTTCTCGATCTCGGTCGTCACTCTCTTGAAATCACGTGATGCGAATAAAATGCCCATAACACCCTCGTCACATGTCGGATTGGGTCAATTTTTAGTTCGTTGGAAAGGCGAGTTGGTGTTCTTCGAAACTCCTTTAGGAACCGTCGCATTCCGAGGCCGTTTGGGCCTCCAAAAGTGGGGCAGGAGAAAATAGTGCGGAATTTTTCTAACATCCCCTATTCCTACAAAAACCCTCATAATTCCCTCCCCGGAGGTCGGATTTGGACAGTTTTTACGTCGTTAGAAAGCTTACTCGACGAGCTTTCAAAACGGATCAGGACTCTTCTAATTCTGAGGCCGTCTGGTACCCCGAAAGCACGCCAGAAGCCTTCGAGCATCATTTCTCGATCTCGGTCGTCAATCTCTTGAAATCGCGTGATGTGAATAAAATGCTCGTAACTCCCTCATTACACGTCGTAGGGTCAATTTTTGGTTCTTTGGAAAGGCGAGTCGGTGCTCTTCGAAACTCCTTTAAGAACCGTCACATTCTGAGTCCGTTTGGGCCTCCAAAAGCGGGACGGGATCAAATGGTGCAGAATTTTTCCGATGTCCCTTGTTCCCACGAAAACCCTCATAACTCCCTCATCGGAGGTCAGATTTGGATGGTTTTTACGTCGTTGGAAAGCTTACTCGATGAGATTTCAAAACAGAACAGGACTCTTCTGATTCTGAGGCCGTATGGTGCCCCGAAAGTGCACCAGAAGCCTTCGATCGTCGCTTCTCGATCTCGATCGTCACTCTCTTGAAATCACGTGATGTAAATAAAACACCCGTAACTCCCTCGTCACATGTTGGATTGGGTCAATTTTCAGTTCGTTGGAAAGGCGAGTCGGTGTTCTTCGAAACTCCTTTAGGAACTGTCGCATTCTGAGGCCGTTTGGGCCTCCAAAAGTGGGGTGGGAGAAAATGGTACAGAATTTTTCTGACATCCCCTGTTCCCACGAAAACCCTCATAACTACTTCACCGGAGGTCGGATTTGGACAGTTTTTACGTCCTTAGAAATCTTACACGACGAGATTTCAAAACGTATGAGGACTCTCCTGATTCCGAGGCCATCTGGTGCCCCGAAAGTGCGCTAGAAGCCTTCAAGCGACGTTTCTCGATCTCGGTCGTCACTCTCTCGAAATCACGTGATGCGAATAAAATACCCATAACTCTCTCGTCACAAGTCGGATTGGGTCAATTTTTAGTTCGTTAGAAAGACGAGTCGGTGCTCTTCAAAACTCCTTTAGGAACCATCACATTCCGAGGCCGTTTAGGCCTCCAAAAGTGGGACGGGAGCAAACGGTGCAGAATTTTTCTTACATCCCCTGTTCCCACGAAAACCCTCATAACTCCCTTACCGGAGGTCAGATTTAGACGGTTTTTACGTCGTTGGAAAGCTTACTCGATGAGCTTTCAAAACATATGAGGATCTTCTGATTCCGAGGCCATCTAGCACCCAGAAAGAGCCTCAGAGGCCTTCGAGCGTCGTTTCTCGATCTCGGTCGTCAATCTCTCGAGATCGTATGATGCGAATAAAATACCGTAACTCCCTTGTCACATGTCAGATTGGGTTAATATTTGGTTTGTTGAAAAGGCGAGTCAGTGCTCTTCGAAACTCCTTTAGGAACCATCGCATTCCGAGGCCGTTTGGGCCTCCAAAAGTGGGGCGGGAGCAAACAGTGTGGAATTTTTCTGACATCCCCTGTTGCCACGAAAACCCACATAACTCCCTCACCGGATGTCGAATTTGGACAGTTTTTAAGTCGTTGGAAAGCTTACTCGACGAGCTTTCAAAAAATGTGAGGAATCTTTTGATTCTGAGGCCGTCTGGTGCCCTGAAAGCAAGCCAGAAGCTTTTGAACATCGTTTCTCGATCTTGGTCGTCACTCTCTCGAAATCGTATGATGTGAGTAAAACACTCGTAACTCCCTCGTCACATGTCGGATTGGGTCGATTTTTAGTTTGTTACAAAGAAGAGTCGGTGCTCTTCGAAACTCCTTTAGGAACCGTCGCATTCTGAGGCCATTTGGGCCTCCAAAAGTGGGGCGGGAGCAAATGGTGTGGAATTTTTCTGACATCCCCTGTTCCCACGAAAACCCTCATAACTCCCTCACCGGAAGTCGGATTTGGACAGTTTTTACGTCGTTGGAAAGATTACTTGACGAGCTTTCAAAAATTATGAGTACTCTTCTGATTCTGAGGCCGTCTGGTGACCCGAAAGCACGCCAGAAGCCTTCGAGCGTCGTTTCTCGATCTCAGTCGTCACTCTCTCAAAATCATGGGATGCGAATAAAAGGCTCGTAACTCCCTCGTCACATGTCGGATTAGGTCAATTTTTAGTTCATTGGAAAGGCGAGTCGGTGCTCTTCGAAACTCCTTTGGGAACTGTCACATTCTGAAGCCGTTTGGGCCTCCAAAAGTGGGACGGGAGAAAATGGTGTGGAATTTTTCTGACATCCCCTATTCCCATAAAAACCCTCATAACTCCCTCCCCAGAGGTCAGATTTGGACAGTTTTTACGTCATTAGAAAGCTTACTCGACTATCTTTCAAAATGAATCTTCTAATTCTGAGGTCGTCTGGTACCCCGATAGCACGCTAGAAGCCTTCGAGCGTCATTTCTCGATCTCGGTCGTCAATCTCTTGAAATCACGTGATGTGAATAAAATACTCATAACTCCCTCGTTACACGTCGTATTAGGTCAATTTTTAATTCCTTGGAAAGGCGAGTCGGTGCTCTTCGAAACTCGTTTAGGAACCGTCACATTCCGAGTCCGTTTGGGCCTCCAAAAGTGGTACGGGATCAAATGGTGTGAAATTTTTCCGACGTCCCCTATTCCCACAAAAACCCTCATAATTCCCTCACCGGAGGTTGAATTTGGACAGTTTTTACGTCGTTGGAAAGCTTACTCGATGATATTTTAAAACAGAACAGGACTCTTCTGATTCCGAGGCCATATGGTGCCCCGAAAGTGCACCAGAAGCCTTCGAGCGTCGCTTCTCGATCTCGGTCGTCACTCTCTTGAAATCACATGATGTAAATAAAATAACCATAACTCCCTCGTCACATGTCGGATTAGGTTGATTTTTAGTTCTTTGGAAAGGTGAGTCGGTGCTCTTCGAAACTCCTTTAGGAACTGTCACATTCCGAGGCCGTTTGGGCCTCCAAAAGTGGGACAGGAGAAAATGGTGTGGAATTTTTCTGACATCCCCTGTTCCCACGAAAACCCTCATAACTCCCTCATCGGAGGTCGAATTTGGACGATTTTTACATCGTTGGAAAGCTTACACGACGAGATTTCAAAACATATGAGGACTCTTATGATTGAGGCCGTATGGTGCCCAGAAAGTATGCCAGAAGCCTTCGAGCATTGTTTCTCGATCTCGATCGTCACTCTCTCAAAATAGCACGATGTGAATAAAATGCCCGTAACTCCCTCGTCACATGTTAGATTGGGTCAATTTTTAGTTTGTTGGAAAGGTGAGTCGGTGCTCTTAGAAACTCCTTTAGGAACCGTCGCATTCTGAGGCCGTTTGGGCCTCTAAAAGTGCGACGAGAACAAATGGTGCGGAATTTTTCCGACATCCCCTGTTCCCCCGAAAACCCTCATAACTCCCTCACCGGAGGTCGGATTTGGATGGTTTTTATGTCGTTGGAAAGCTTACTCGATGATATTTCAAAACATATGAGGACTCTTCTGATTCTGAAGCCGTCTGGTGCTCGAAAGTGCACTAGAAGCCTTCGAACATCGTTTCTCGATCTCGGTCATCGCTCTCTCGAAATCATGTGATGCGAATAAAATGCCCATAACTCCCTTGTCATACATCAGATTGGGTCAATTTTTAGTTCGTTGGAAAGGCGAGTCGGTGCTCTTCGAAACTCCTTTAGGAACCGTCACATTCCGAGGCCATTTGGGACTCCAAAAGTGAGGTGGGAGCAAACAGTGTGGAATTTTTCTAACATCCCCTATTCCCACGAAAACCCTCATAACTCCCTCACCGGATGTCGGATTTGGACGATTTTTACCTCGTTGGAAAGCTTACTCGACGAGCTTTCAAAATGTATGAGGACTCTTCTGATTCTGAGGTCGTATGGTGTCCTGAAAGTGTGCCAGAACCCTTCAAGCATTGTTTCTTAATCTCAGTTCACATGACGCGAATAAAACCTCCGTAACTCCCTCGTCACACGTCGGATTGGGTCGATTTTTAGTTCGTTGGAAAGGTGAATCAGTGCTCTTCGAAACTCCTTTAAGAACTGTCGCATTCTGAGGCCGTTTGGGCCTCCAAAAGTGGGGTGAGAGCAAATGGTGTGGAATTTTTCTAACATCCCCTGTTCCCACGAAAACCCTCATAACTCCCTCACCGGAGGTCGGATTTGGATGATTTTTACGTCGTTGGAAATATTACTCGATGAGCTTTCAAAACGTATGAGGACTCTTCTAATTTTGAGCCCTTCTGGTACCCTGAAAGCGTGCCAGAATCCTTCGAACGTCGTTTCTCGATCTCGGTCATCACTCTCTCAAAATTGCACGATGCGAATAAAATAACCGTAACTCCCTCGTCACATGTCAGATTGGGTCGATTTTCATTTCGTTGGAAAGGCGAGTCGGTGCTCTTCGAAACTCCTTTAGGAACCGTCGCATTCCGAGGCTATTTGGGCATCCAAAAGTGGGGTGGGAACAAACGGTGTAGAATTTTTATGACATCCCCTGTTCCCACGAAAACCCTCATAACTCTCTCACCGGAGGTCAGATTTGGACAGTTTTTACGTCGTTGGAAAGATTACTCAATGATCTTTTAAAACGTATGAGGACTCTTCTAATTTTGAGGCTGTCTGGTGAACCGAAAGCAGGCCAGAAACCTTCGAGCGTCGTTTCTCGATCTCAGTCGTCACTCTCTTGAAATCATGGGATACGAATAAAATGCCCATAACTCCCTCGTCACACATCGGATTGGGTCAATTTTTAATTCGTTGGAAAGGCAAGTTGGTGGTCTTCGAAACTCCTTCAGGAACCGTCACATTCTGAGGCCGTTTGGGCCTCTAAAAGTGGGGTGGGAGCAAACGGTACAGAATTTTTCTAACATCCCCTATTCCCACAAAAATCCTCATAACTCCCTCACCGGAGGTTGAATTTGGACGGTTTTTATGTCGTTGGAAAACTTACTCAACGATCTTTCAAAACATATTAGGACTCTTCTGATTCTGAGGTCATATGGTACCCCGAAAGTACATCAGAAGCCTTCGAGCATCTTTTCTCGATCTCGATCGTCACTCTCTTGAAATCGCGTGATACGAATAAAACGCCCTTAACTCCCTCGTCACACGTCAGATTGGGTTAATTTTCAGTTCGTTAGAAAGGCGAGTCGGTGCTCTTCAAAACTCCTTTAGGAACCGTCGCATTCCGAGGCCGTTTGGGCCTCCAAAAGTGGGACGGGAGCAAACGGTGTGAAATTTTTCTTACATCCCCTGTTCCCAAGAAAATGCTTATAACTCCCTCACCGGAGGTCAGATTTGGACAATTTTTACGTCGTTGGAAAGCTTACTCGACGAGCTTTCAAAACGTATGAGGACTCTTCTGATTCTGAGGCCGTCTAGTGCCCCGAAAGCACACCAGAAGCCTTCGAACGTCATTTTTCGATCTCGGTCGTCACTCTCTCGAAATCTCACGATGCGAATAAAATGCACGTAACTCCCTCGTCACATGTCGGATTGGGTCAATTTTCAGTTCGTTGGAAAGGTGAGTCGGTGTTCTTCGAAAATCCTTCAGGAACCGTCACATTTCAAGGCCGTTTGGGCCTCCAAAAGTGGAGCAGGAGTAAAAGGTGCAGAATTTTTTTGACATCTCCTGTTCCCATGAAAACCCTCATAACTCCCTCCCTGGAGGTTGGATTTGGATGGTTTTTATGTCGTTAGAAAGCTTACTCGATGAGCTCTCACAACGCATTAGGACTCTTCTGATTCCAAGGCCGTCTGATATCCCGAAAGCATGCCAGAATCCTTCGAGCCTCATTTCTCGATCTCGGTCGTCAATCTCTCGAAATCACGTGATGAAAATAAAATGCTCGTAACTCCCTTGTTACACGTCAGATTGGGTCGGTTTTTAGTTCTTTGGAAAGGCGAGTCAGTGATCTTCGAAACTCCTTTAGGAACCGTCGCATTCCGAGTCCGTTTGGGCCTCCAAAAGTGGTATGGGATCAAATGGTTCAGAATTTTTCTAACGTCCCCTGTTCCCACGAAAACCCTCATAACTCCCTCACCGGAGGTCGGATTTGGACGGTTTTTACGTCGTTGGAAATCTTACTCGATGAGATTTCAAAATGTATGAGGACTCTTCTAATTCTGAGGCCGTCTGGTGCCCCGAAAGTGTACCAGAAGCCTTCGAGCATCGTTTCTCGATCTCGGTAATCGCTCTCTCGAAATCACGTGATGCGAATAAAACACCCGTAACTCCCTCGTCACATGTCGGATTGGGTCGATTTGTGATTCGTTGGAAAGGCGAGTCGGTGCTCTTCGAAACTCCTTTAGGAACCGTCGCATTCCGAGGCCTTTTGGGCCTCCAAAAGTGGTACAAGAGCAAATGGTACGAAATTTTTCCGACATCCCCTATTCCCACGAAAACCCTTATAACTCCCTCACCGGAGGTCGGATTTGGACGATTTTTACGTCTTTGGAAAGCTTACTCGATGAGCTTTTAAAACGTAACTCTTGTGATTCTGAGGCCGTCTGGTGCCCTGAAAGCACACCAGAAGCCTTCGAACATCATTTCTCGATCTCGGTCGTCACTCTCTCGAAATCGCCCAATGTGAATAAAATGCCTGTAACTCCCTCGTCACACGTCGGATTGGATCAATTTTTAGTTTGTTTTAAAGGTGAGTCGATGCTCTTCGAAAATCCTTCAGGAACCATCACATTCCGAGGCCGTTTGGGCCTCCAAAAGTGGGACGGGAGTAAAAGGTGCAGAATTTTTCTGACATCCCCTATTCCCACGAAAACCCTCTTAACTCCCTCACCGGAGGTCGGATTTGGACAGTTTTTACCTTGTTGGAAAGCTTACTCGATGAGATTTCAAAATGGACAAGAAAATTTCTAATTCTGAGGCCTTCTGGTACCCCAAAAGCACACAGAAAGCCTTCGAGCGTCATTTCTCGATCTCGGTCGTCAATCTCTCAAAATCACGTGATACGAATAAAATGCTCGTAACTCCCTCGTCACACGTCGGATTGGGTCCATTTTTAGTTCGTTAGAAAGGTGAGTCGATGTTCTTTGAAACTCCTTTAGGAACTGTAGCATTCCGAGGCCGTTTGGTTCTCCTAAAGTGGGGCGGGAGAAAATGGTGCAGAATTTTTCTAACATCACCTGTTCCCACGAAAACCCTCATAACTCCCTCACCGAAGATCAGATTGGACGGTTTTTACATCATTGGAAAGCTTACTCGACAAGATTTCAAAACGGAAGAAGACTCTTCTGATTCTGAGGCCGTATAGTACCCTGAAAGTGTGCCAGAAGCCTTCGAGAGTCATTTCTCGATCTCGGTCATCAATCTCTCAAAATCACGTGATGAGAATAAAATGCTCGTAACTCCCTCATTACATGTCGGATTGGGTCAATTTTTAGTTCGTTGGAAAGGAAAGTCGGTGCTCTTCGAAACTCCTTCAGGAACCATCACATTCTGAGGCCATTTGGGCCTCCAAAAGTGGAGCGGGAGCAAACAGTGTGAAATTTTTTTGACATCCTCTATTCCCACAAAAACCCTCATAACTCCCTCACCGGAGGTCAGATTTGGATGATTTTTACGTCGTTGGAAAGATTACTTGACAATATTTCAAAACGTATGAGGACTCTTCTGATTCTGAGGCCGTCTGGTGCCCCGAAATCACACTTGAAGCTTTCAAACATCGTTTCTCAATCTCGGTCATCACTATCTGAAAATCATGCGATGCGAATAAAATGCCAGTAACTCCCTCGCCACATGTCGAATTAGGTCGATTTTTAATTCGTTGGAAAGGCGAGTCGGTGCTCTTTGAAACTCCTTTAGGAACTGTCACATTCTGAGGCCGTTTGGGCCTCCAAAAGTGGGGCAGGAGAAAATGGTGTGGAATTTTTCTAACATCCGCTGTTCCTACAAAAACCCTCATAACTCCCTCACCGGAGGTCAGATTTGGACAATTTTTACTTTGTTGGAAAGTTAACTCGATAAGCTTTCAAAACGTATTAGGACTCTTCTGATTCTGAGGCCGCCTAGTACCCAGAAAGCACACCAGAAGCCTTCAATCGTCGTTTCTCGATCTCGGTCGTCACTCTCTCGAAATCGCGCGATGCGAATAAAATGCCCGTAACTCCCTCTTCACACGTCGGATTGGGTCGATTTTTAGTTCGTTGGAAATACGAGTCGGTGCTCTTCGAAACTCCTTCAGAAACCATCACATTCTGAGGCCGTTTGGGCCTCCAAAAATGGCGCAGGAGTAAAAGGTGCAGAATTTTTCCAACATCCCCTATTCTCACGAAAACCCTCATAACTCCCTCACCGGAGATCAGATTTGGACAATTTTTAGGTCGTTGGAAAGCTTACTCGACGATCTTTCAAAACGTATGAGGACTCTTCTAATTCTGAGGTCGTCTAGTATCTCGAAAGTGTGCCAGAAGCCTTTGAGCATCGTTTCTCGATCTCGGTCATCCCTCTCTCGAAATCACATAATGCCAATAAAACACCCGTAACTCCCTCGTCACATGTCGGATTGGGTCGATTTTTAGTTCGTTGGAAAGGCAAGTCGGTGCTCTTCGAAACTCCTTTAGGAACTGTCGCATTCTGAGGCCGTTTGGACCTTCAAAAGTGAGGCGAGAGTAAACGGTGTGGAATTTTTCTAACATCCCCTGTTCCCACGAAAACCCTCATAACTCCCTCACCGGAGGTCGAATTTAGACAGTTTTTATGTCGTTGGAAACTTACTCGATGAGCTTTCAAAACAGAAATGGACTCTTCTATTTCTGAGGTCGTCTGGTACCCCGAAAGTGTGCCAGAATCCTTCGAGCGTCGTTTGTATATCTCAATCGTCAATCTATCAAAATCGTGTAATGCGAATAAAATGCTCGTAACTCCCTCGTTACATGTCGGATTGGGTCAATTTTCAGTTTATTGGAAAGACGAGTCAGTGCTCTTCAAAACTCCTTTAGGAACCGTCGCATTCTGAGGTCGTTTGGGCCTCCAAAAGTAGGGCGAGAGTAAAGGGTGCGGAATTTTTCCGACATCCCCTTTTTCCACAAAAACCCTCATTACTCTCTCACCGGATGTCGAATTTGGACGGTTTTTATGTTGTTGGAAATCTTGCTCGACAAGATTTCAAAACGGAAGAGGACTCTTCTGATTCTGAGGCCGTATGGTATCCCGAAAGCGCACCAGAAGCCTTCGAGCGTCGTTTCTCGATCTCGGTTGTCAATCTCTTGAAATCATGTGATATGAATAAAATGCTCGTAACTCTCTCATTACATGTTGGATTAGGTCAACTTTTAGTTCATTGGAAAGATGAGTCGGTGCTCTTTGAAACTCCTTTAGGAACCGTCGCAGTCTGAGGCCGTTTGGGCCTCCAAAGTGGGGCGAGAGTAAATGGTACAAAATTTTTCTAACATCCCCTATTCCCATAAAAACCCTCATAACTCCCTCACCGAATGTCAAATTTGGACAGTTTTTATGTCGTTGGAAAGCTTACTCGACGAGCTTTCAAAAAGGAAGAGGACTCTTCTGATTCTGAGGCTGTCTAGTACCCCAAAAGTGTGCTAGAATCCTTCGAGCATCGTTTCTCGATCTCGGTCGTCAATCTCTCGAAATCGCGTGATTTGAATAAAATGCTCGTAACTCCCTCGTTACATGTTGTATTGGATCAATTTTTAGTTCATTGGAAAGGCGAGTCAGTGCTCTTCGAAACTCCTTTAGGAACTGTCGCATTCTGAGGCCGTTTGGGCCTCCAAAAGTGAGGCGAGAGTAAATGGTGCGAAATTTTTCTGACATCCCCTGTTCCCACGAAAACTCTCATAACTCCCTCACCGGAGGTCAAATTTGGACAGTTTTTATGTCGTTAGAAACTTACTCGATGAGATTTCAAAATGGAAAAGGACTCTTCTATTTCTGAGGCCGTCTGGTACCCCGAAAGTGTGCCAGAATCCTTCGAGCGTCGTTTCTCGATCTCGGTCGTCAATCTCTTAAAATCATGTGATGCGAATAAAATGCTTGTAACTCCCTCGTTACATGTCAGATTGGGTCAATTTTTAGTTTATTGGAAAGGTGAGTCAGTGCTCTTCGAAACTCCTTTAGGAACCGTTGCATTATGAGGTCGTTTGGTCCTCCAAAAGTGGGGCGAGAGTAAATAGTGTGGAATTTTTCTGACATCCCCTTTTTCCATGAAAACCCTCATAATTCCCTCACCGGATGTCGGATTTGGATGGTTTTTATGTCGTTGAAAATCTTACTCGACGAGATTTCAAAATGGAAGAGGACACTTCTGATTCTGAGGCTATATGGTATCCCGAAAGCGTGCCAGAAGCCTTCGAGCGTCGTTTCTCGTTCTCGGTCGTCAATCTCTTGAAATCACATGATGCGAATAAAATGCTCATAACTCCCTCGTTATATATTGGATTAGGTCCATTTTTAGTTCATTGGAAAGGAGAGTCAGTGCTCTTCGAAACTCCTTTAGGAACCGTCGCATTCCGAGGCCGTTTGGGCCTCCAAAAGTGGGGCAAGAGTAAATGGTGTGGAATTTTTCTGACATCCCCTATTCCCACGAAAACCCTCATAACTCCCTCACCGGAGGTCAGATTTGGATAGTTTTTATGTCGTTGGAAATCTTACTCGACGAGCTTTCAAAATGGAGGAGGACTCTTCTGATCCAGAGGCCGTATAATACCCCAAAAGCATGCCAGAATCCTTCGAGCGTCGTTTCTCGATCTCGGTAGTAAATCTCTCGAAATCATGTGATGTGAATAAAATGCTTGTAAGTCTCTTGTTACATGTCGGATTGGGTCGATTTTCAGTTCATTGGAAAGTTGAATCAATGCTCTTCGAAACTCCTTTAGGAACCGTCGCATTCTGAGGCCTTTTGGGCCTCCAAAAGTTAGGCGAGAGTAAATGGTAAGGAATTTTTCTGACATCCCCTGTTCGCACCAAAACCCTCATAACTCCCTCACCGGAGGTTAGATTTGGACAGTTTTTACATTTTTGGAAAGCTTACTCAACGAGATTTCAAAACGGAAGAAGACTCTTCTGATTCCAAGGCCTTCTAGTATCCCTAAAGCACGCTAGAAGCCTTTGAGCGTCGTTTCTTGATCTCGATCATCAATCTCTTGAAATCATGTGATACGAATAAAATGCTTGTAACTCCCTCGTTACATGTCGGATTGGGTCGATTTTTAGTTCATTAAAAAGATGAGTCAATGCTCTTCGAAACTCCTTTAGGAACCGTCGCATTCCGAGGCCGTTTGAGTCTCCAAAAGTAGGGTGAAAGTAATGGTGTGGAATGTTTCTGACATCCCCTGTTCCCACAAAAACCCTCATAACTCCCTCACCGGATGTCAGATTTGGACGGTTTTTAAGTCGTTGGAAAGCTTACTCAACGAGCTTTCAAAATAGAAGATGAATCTTCTAATTCTGAGGCCGTTTGGTACCCCAAAAGCATGCCAAAATTCTTCGAGCGTCATTTCTCGATCTCGATCGTCAATCTCTCGAAATCACATGATGCGAATAAAACGATCGTCACTCCCTTGTTACATATCGGATTGGGTCAATTTTCCGTTCAATGGAAAGGTGAGTTAGTGCTCTTCGAAACTCCTTTAGGAACCGTCGCATTCTGAGGCCTTTTGGGCCTCCAAAAGTTGGGCGAGAGTAAATCGTGAGGAATTTTTCTGACATCCCCTATTCCCACAAAAACCCTCATAACTCCCTCACCGGAGGTCAGATTTGGACGGTTTTTACATCGTTGGAAAGCTTACTCGATGAGATTTTAAAACGGAAGAAGACTCTTCTAATTCCAAGGCCTTCTAGTATCCCAAAAGTACGCCGGAAGCCTTCGAGCGCCGTTTCTCGATCTCGGTCGTCAATCTCTTGAAATCGCGTGATACGAATAAAATGCTCGTAACTCCCTCGTTACAAGTCGGATTGGGTCGATTTTAGGTTCGTTTGAAACGTGAATCGGTGATCTTCGAAACTCCCTTAGGAACCGTCGCATTCCGAGGCCATTTGGGCCTCCAAAAGTGGGGTGGGAGCAAAGGGTGTGGAATTTTTCTGACATCCGCTGTTTCCACGAAAACCCTCATAACTCCCTCACCGGAGGTCAGATTTGGACGGTTTTTATGTCGTTGGAAACCTTAATCGACGATATTTCAAAAAAAAAAGATGACTCTTCTAATTCTGAGGCCGTTTGGTTCTCCAAAAGTATGCCAGAATCCTTCGAGCGTCATTTCTCGATATCGATCGTCAATCTCTCAAAATCACGTGATGCGAATAAAATGCTCGTAACTCCCTCGTTACATGTCGGATTGGGTCAATTTTTAGTTCATTGGAAAGGTGAGTCAGTGCTCTTCGAAACTCCTTTAGGAACCGTCACATTCTGAGGCCTTTTGGGCCTCCAAGAGTTGGGCGAGAGTAAATAGTAAGGAATTTTTTTAACATCCCCTATTCCCACAAAAACTCTCATAACTCCCACAACGGAGGTTAGATTTGGACAGTTTTTATATCGTTGGAAAGCTTACTCGATGAGATTTCAAAACGGAAGAGGACTCTTCTGATTTTGAGGCCGTCTGGTACCCCAAAAGTGCGCTAGAAGCCTTCGAGCGTCGTTTCTCGATCTCAGTCGTCAATCTCTCGAAATCGCGTGATAGGAATAAAATGCTCGTAACTCCCACGTTACATGTCGGATTGGGTCGATTTTTAGTTCATTGGAAAGGCGAGTCAGTACTCTTCGAAACTCCTTTAGGAACTGTCGCATTTTGAGGCCATTTGGGCCTCCAAAAGTAGGGTGAGAGTAAATGATGCAGAATTTTTTTGACATCCCCCGTTCCCATGAAAACTCCGAAAGCGCGCCAGAAGCCTTCAAGCGTCCTTTCTCGATCCCAGTCGTCAATCTCTTGAAATTACGTGATATGAATAAAATGCTCGTAACTCCCTCATTACATGTCGGATTGGGTCTATTTTTAGTTCATTGGAAAGGCGAGTCAGTGCTCTTCGAAACTCCTTTAGGAACCGTTGCATTCCGAGGCCGTTTGGGCCTCCAAAAGTGGGGCGAGAGTAAATGGTGCGGAATTTTTCTGACATCCCCTTTTCCTACGAAAACCCTCATAACTCCTTCCCCAGAGGTCAGATTTTGACAGTTTTTACGTCGTTGGAAAGCTTACTCGACGAGCTTTCAAAACAGAGAGGACTCTTCTGATTCTGAGGCGTTCTAGTACCCCAAAAGCGTGCCAAAATCCTTTGAGCGTCGTTTCTCGATCTCGGTCGTCAATCTCTCGAAATTGTGTGATACGAATAAAACGCTCGTAACTCTTACATGTCGGATTGGGTCAATTTATCATTCATTGGAAAGGCGAGTCAGTGCTCTTTGAAACTCCTTTAGCAACTGTCGCATTCTGAGGCCGTTTGGGCCTCCAAAAGTGGGGCGAGAGTAAATGGTGCGAAATTTATCTAACATCCCCTGTTCCCACGAAAACCCTCATAACTCTCTCACCGGAGGTCAAATTTAGACGATTTTTACATCGTTGGAAAGCTTACTCGACGATCTTTCAAAACAGAAGAGGACTCTTCTGATTTTGAGGCCGTCTAGTACCATGAAAGCACGTCAGAATCCTTTAAGCGTCATTTCTCGATCTCGGTCGTTAATCTCTCAAAATCACGTGATATAAAAAAAATGCTCGTAACTCCCTCGTTACATGTCGGATTGGGTCGATTTTTAGTTCATTAGAAAGGCGAGTCAGTGCTCTTCGAAACTCCTTTAGGAACCGTCGCATTCTGAGGCCGTTTGGGTCTCCAAAAGTGGGACGAGAGTAAATGGTGCGGGATTTTTCCGACATCCCTTATTCCCACGAAAACCCTCATAAAAAATCTCACCAAAGGTCAGATTTGGACGGTTTTTATGTCGTTGAAAAGATTACTTGACGAGATTTCAAAACGGAAGAGGACTCTTCTGATTCCGAGGCTGTCTGGTACCCCGAAAGCGCGCCAGAAGCCTTCAAGCGTCGTTTCTCGATCTCGGTCGTCAATCTCTTAAAATCGCGTGATGTGAATAAAATACTTGTAACTCCCTCATTACATGTCATATTGGGTCTATTTTTAGTTCATTGGAAAGGCGAGTCAGTTCTCTTCGAAACTCCTTTAGGAACCGTCGCATTTCGAGGCCGTTTGGGCCTCCAAAAGTGGGGTGAGAGTAAATGGTACGAAATTTTTCTGACATCCCCTGTTCCCACGAAAACCCTCATAACTCCCTCACCGGAGGTTAGATTTGGACAGTTTTTACGTCGTTCAAAATCTTACTCGACGAGCTTTTAAAACAGAAGAGGACTCTTCTGATTCTGAGGCCGTATGGTACCCCAAAAGCACGCCAAAAGCCTTCGAGCGTCGTTTCTCGATCTTTGTCGTCAATCTCTCGAAATCATGTGATATGAATAAAATACTCATAACTCCCTCGTTACATGTCGGATTAGGTCAATTTTTAGTTCATTGAAAAGGTGAGTTAGTGCTCTTCGAAACTCCTTTATGAACCGTCGCATTCCGAGGCCGTTGGGGCCTCCAAAAGTGGTGCGAGATTAAATGGTATGGAATTTTTCTGACATCTCCTATTCCCAGGTAAACCCTCATAACTCCCTCACCGGAGGTCAGATTTGGACGATTTTTACGTCCTTGGAAAGCTTACTCGACGATATTTCAAAATGGAAGAGGACTCTTCTGATTCCAAGGTAGTCTGGTACCCCGAAAGTGTACCAGAAGCCTTCAAGTATCGTTTCTCGATCTCGGTTGTCAATCTCTTGAAATCACGTGATGTGAATAAAATGCTCATAACTCCCTCGTTACATGTCGTATTGAGTCAATTTTTAGTTCATTGGAAAGGCGAGTCAGTGCTCTTCGAAACTCCTTTAGGAACCGTCGCATTCTGAGGCCATTTGGGCCTCCAAAAGTTGGGCGAGAGTAAATGGTGAGGAATTTTTTCGACATCCCCTGTTCCCACAAAAATCATCATAACTCCCTCACCGGAGGTCGGATTTAGACAGTTTTTACGTCGTTGGAAATCTTACTCAACAAGATTTCAAAACGGAAGAGGACTCTTTTATTTTTGAGGCCGTCTGGTACCCCGAAAGTGCGCCAGAAGCCTTCAATCATCATTTCTCGATCTCGGTCGTCAATCTCTCGAAATCGCGTGATGCGAATAAAATGCTTGTAACTCTCTCGTTATATGTCGATTAGGTATATTTTTAGTTCATTGGAAAGCCGAGTTAGTGCTCTTCGAAACTCCTTTAGGAACCGTCGCATTCCGAGGCTGTTTGGGCCTCCAAAAATGGGGCGAGAGTAAATGGTGTGGAATTTTTCCAACATCCCCTGTTCCCACGAAAACCCTCATAACTCCCTCACCGGAGGTCAGATTTGGACAGTTTTTATGTCGTTGGAAAGCTTACTCGACGAGATTTTAAAATGGAGGAGGACTCTTCTGATCCTGAGGCCGTCTAATACCCCGAAAGTGTGCCAGAAACCTTCAAGCGTCATTTCTCGATCTCGGTCGTCAATCTCTCGAAATCATGTGATGCGAATAAAACACTTGTAACTCCCTCGTTACAAGTTGGATTGGGTCAATTTTTGGTTCATTGGAAAGATGAGTCAGTGCTCTTCGAAACTCCTTTAGGAATCGTCACATTCTGAGACCGTTTGGGCCTCCAAAAGTGGGGCGAGAGTAAATGGTGTGAAATTTTTCCAACATCCCCTGTTCCCACGAAAACCCTCATAACTCCCTCACCGGAGGTTGGATTTGGACGGTTTTTATGTTGTTGGAAAGATTACTCGACGAGATTTTAAAACGGAAGAGGACTCTTCTGATTCTAAGGCCTTCTGGTATCCCGAAAGCATGCCAGAAGCCTTTGAGCGTCGTTTCTCGATCTCGGTCGTCAATCTCTTAAAATCACGTGATACGAATAAAATGCTTGTAACTCTCTCGTTACATTTCGGATTGGGTCAATTTTTAGTTCATTGGAAAGGTGAGTCAGTTCTCTTCGAAACTCCTTTAGGAACCATCGCATTCTGAGGCCATTTAGGCCTCTAAAAGTAGGGCAAGAGTAAATGGTGTGGAATTTTTCTAACATCCCCTGTTCCCACGAAAACCCTCATAACTCCCTCACTGGAGGTCAGATTTGGACGGTTTTTATGTTGTTGGAAAGATTACTCGAAGATATTTCAAAACAGAAGATGAATCTTTTAATTCTGAGGCCGTTTGGTACCCCAAAAGCATGCCAGAATCCTTCGAGCGTCGTTTCTCGATCTCGGTCGTTAATCTCTCGAAATCATATAATGCAAATAAAACGCTCGTAACTCCCTCGTTACATGTCAGATTGGGTTGATTTTTAGTTCATTGGAAAGGCGAGTTAGTGCTCTTCGAAACTCCTTTAGGAACCGTCGCATTATGAGGCCTTTTGGGCCTCCAAAAGTTGGACGAGAGTAAATGGTGAGGAATTTTTCTAACATACCCTGTTCCCACAAAAACCCTCATAACTCCCTTACCGGAGGTCAGATTTGGACGGTTTTTACATCGTTGGAAAGCTTACTCGATGAGATTTCAAAATAGAAGAGGACTCTTCTGATTCTGAGGCTATCTGGTACCCCAAAAGCATGCCAGAAGCCTTCAAGCGTCGTTTCTCGATCTCAGACATCAATCTCTTGAAATCGTGTGATATGAATAAAATGCTCATAACTCCCTCGTTATATGTCATATTGGGTCGATTTTCCATTCATTGGAAAGGCGAGTCAGTGCTCTTCGAAACTCCTTTAGGAACCATAGCATTCCGAGGCCATTTGGGCCTCCAAAAGTGGGGCAAGAGTAAATGGTGTGGAATTTTTCTGACATCCCCTGTTCTCACGAAAACCCTCATAACTCCCTCACCGGAGGTCAAATTTGGACAATTTTTACGTCGTTGGAAATCTTACTTGATGATCTTTTAAAACGAAAGAGGACTCTTCTGATCCTGAGGCCGTCTAGTATCCTGAAAGCACGCCAGAATCCTTCGAGCATCATTTCTCGATCTCGGTCGTCAATCTCTCAAAATCATGTGATGCGAATAAAATGCTTGTAACTCCCTCGTTACATATCAGATTGGGTCAATTTTTAGATCATTGGAAAGGCGAGTCAGTGCTCTTCGAAACTCCTTTAGGAACAGTCGCATTCTGAGGCCGTTTGGGCCTCCAAAAGTGGGGCGAGAGTAAATGGTGTGGAATTTTTCTTACATCCCCTGTTCCCACGAAAACCCTCATAAAAAAATCTCACCGGAGGTCAGATTTAGACAGTTTTTATGTCGTTGGAAAGCTTACTCAACTAGCTTTCAAAATGGAAGAGGACTCTTCTGATTCTGAGGCTGTCTGGTACCCCGAAAGCGCGCTAGAAGCCTTCAAGCGTCGTTTCTCGATCTCGGTCGTCAATCTCTCAAAATCGTGTGATAAGAATAAAATGCTCGTAACTCCCTCATTACATGTCAAATTGGGTCAATTTTTAATTCATTGGAAAGGCGAGTCAGTGCTCTTCGAAACTCCTTTAGGAACTGTCGCATTCTGAGGCCGTTTGGGCCTCCAAAAGTGGGGCGAGAGTAAATGGTATGGAATTTTTCCGACATCCCCTGTTCCCACGAAAACTCTCATAACTCCCTCACCGAAGGTCAGATTTGGACAGTTTTTACGTCGTTGGAAAGCTTACTTGACGAGATTTCAAAACAAAAGAGGACTCTTCTGGCCGTATAGTACCCCAAAAGCACGCCAAAAGCCTTCGAGCGTCATTTCTCGATCTCGGTCGTCAATCTCTCAAAATCATGTGATGTGAATAAAACACTCATAACTCCCTCGTTACATGTCAGATTGGGTCGATTTTTAGTTCATTGGAAAGGCAAGTCAGTGCTCTTCGAAACTCCTTTAGGAACCGTCGCATTCCGAGGCCATTTCGGCCTCCAAAAGTGGGGCGAGAGTAAATGGTGAAGAATTTTTTTGACATCTCCTATTCCCACGAAAACCCTTATAACTCCCTCACCGGAGGTCGGATTTGTACAGTTTTTATGTCATTGGAAAGCTTACTTGACGAGATTTCAAAATGGAGGAGGAATCTTTTGATCCCGAGGCCGTCTAATACCCCGAAAGTGTGCCAGAAACCTTCGAGTGTCGTTTCTCGATCTCGGTTGTCAATCTCTTGAAATCATGGGATACGTATAAAATACTCGTAACTCCCTCGTTACATGTCAGATTGGGCCAATTTTTAGTTCATTGGAAAGGTGAGTCAGTGCTCTTCGAAACTCCTTTAGGAACCGTCGCATTCTGAGGCCGTTTGGGCCTCCAAAAGTTGGGCGAGAGTAAATGGTGAGGAATTTTTTTGACATCCCCTGTTCCCACGAAAACCCTTATAACTCCCTCACTGGAGGTCATATTTGGATGGTTTTTACGTCGTTGGAAAGCTTACTCAACAAGCTTTCAAAATGGAAGAGGACTCTTCTGATTCTGAGGCCGTCTGGTACCCCAAAAGTGTGTCAGAAACTTTCGAGTGTCGTTTCTCGATCTCGGTCGTCAATCTTCCCTTAAAATCGATTGTTTCCATGTACCTTATCTAGTGGTTGTTGGAAGGTGTTAAAACATTATTGGTTTTGTAAATATTGGAGTAGAATATTGAGGATAGGAACCCACATAAATGCGTTGCATTTATATTTAATCTAAGTAGCTTGCTGCCTTTTTCATTCTAAAAGAATGATAAAAGATAGTCCGCTGTGTTCAAGTAAGTTTCACACTCAAAATGATTATTCTTCTTCTTTGAGAATAAGTTTCAACATAGACCAAAGGAAAGGTGCATCAAGCAACTACAAGCGGAACATGATTCGTTGCTCCACAAGTTTCCAATGCCTTGATAGTTTTTAAATCCTTGTTCACATATCCCTTTCATCCCATTAGTCTTGCCCCTTTCAGTACCTTATCTCACATCAAGCCCCAACTTGAAAACGTCTACAACATAAGTGGGTTGAACCTCCTACTTAATATCGCCTGGACTCCACATCACATCCACCCCATCACACCCTCCAAAGGAATCAAATCCAATATTTTAGCATCTACCCACCCACTTGTTGAATCTATTAGGATTAGGGTGTTAAACCAACTTCTTCGCTATGAACAATTTTTATGAGATCAACTGCAGCAGGTGCATGCATGTTTGTGCTTTGTATATAATAAGAACATATACTCAATATCTAAATTAGTCTCTTTTTCTGTGTGGTATAAGATGATGCAGTGCTTTAGTTTCTAATTTAGATCCCTTCCATCTGTGCAAGCCCTTTTACACGCTTCCATTGTTTGCTGTAGGAAACTTATAGTGGAGTGGGTTCCAACGACTGACCTGGAAGACACAACTACAAAAGAGGTTTAATGATTGTAACTTCAAGCCATCTACTTCTATTTATCATAGTCACTTGAGTTAACACAATTTCCAACATTTTCTCTTTGCAGGCGTCTGATGTTTATATTGTTGCATGGAGGTTGTTGAGGCTGAGCATTTTTCTTTGGATTGAATTTTCTAATTTCATTCTTGCACTGATTTTCTTAGGATGCTGGACTCTTTTCTTGCCTTCGTCTATCATTCACAGTTTGTTTGCTAGTCCTCTGAATAGTTTTTTAGTTCAGGGTGCAGATGACGTTCTAGTCCCTGGGGGCTTTAGTGACCGAGGGGTGCAAGGGAAAATCCTGGCTGCAAAATATGCGCGAGAAAACAATAAACCATTTTTTGGCATTTGTTTAGGGATGCAAATTGCTGTGATTGAGTACTCATGCTCCATTCTTGGTCTGCAAGATGCAAACAGTACAGAGTTTGATCTAGACATAAAAAAAACTTGTGTGTTATTTTTATGCCAGAGGTGGATTTGGGTTTTATGCCCTCTCATTCTTTAAGTCTTTTATTTTTATTTTTTTATCGCACCTAGCAAGCTGTGTTATGTAACAGAGAATCATATCATACGCAGAGTTCGAAAACCCATATGGGATGGACCATGCGTTACTCGAGGTCACTACGGGAAAGGCTCGTTACCTTAGCGTAGGCCGACAGCACGAATACAGTGTCTCATACACCACCATATTCAGCTCATGAGTTTGGGTTGCTCACTGGTCACTACTAGAAGGCTCGTCGCCCCAACGTAGGCCGACAACTCGACCACAGTGTCCCATACACCACCATGTCTGACTCATGAGTCTTAGCGGATCGTGGTACCAAGCTTAAACGGGCTTTGCACTGGTAAGTTGGTACCTTAGATTCAAACAGTAGCGTCCATACATGGTGAACATACATTAGGCCAATCGGGTTGCTTGACAAGCTCGATTGGTACGAGCGTACATCGAGTTGATCGACATGGAGCGTGTAAGCACTCCGCGTGGCCTAACCACTGTCGACAAGCAGCGTACGACTCGGATTCCTTGAACCTATGTGGTGTGGCGAAACGACCTCGGCCACTACCTCGAAAATCGTTACTGATCGCCTGGACTACGTCGTAACCCCAAACACACTCCAAACAATAGCGTTCGCATGTGAAAATCAAAGACAGCATGTGACAACTAAAACTAAAGATAAATCTTACTTGAGCATTTCGACAAAACACATACTACACATATTACCATACATAGGCATTTATCCATAAATCACACAGTAGTAAGAGAGGTTACATGAAGAAAACTGTAACCATAGATAAGGGAATTGAGAATCCTGTCTTAACACCCTCATTACATACATTTAAACAAGCATCTTCTCATTCAAGCATTTTATTAAACACTTGGACTACACATATCATATACATGTAATAAAGTAGTTATAATAGGTGTTGTAGCAAATCCTTTTACAAAAGATTCACCACACGTACAACAATCATGTATTCTTAGTCAATAAACATGGCAAGCATAAATCATAGTTCCATACTCATTCAAACATTTCAACAACCATTTGGAATGCATTAAAAATCAACATAGTTTACATATATACGTACTATATGAAAAATATCGTATCTAAGCATATGTGACAGCAATCAAGTCAGTCATAAATCATTACTGACATTGAAGGCTGAAAACCATAACCTAAACATTTATAGTCCGCACCTTTCGCCAGTAGACTCATAACGAATTCAGTTTAAACATTAAGTCCTCGCCTACGGCACAACGACAACCTATAGCATGAAATAGGTTAACTACTTCAACATTTACTCTATTTGAATCCTTAAAATAGATTAGGGTTGGGATTTCTTACCCAAGAAGAGGATCGGAATCACCGGTATGGCGATACGGAAGCGGTGGTTAAGCACGTGGAGTGGTGGGATCGAATCCTAGGAACAGTCTCCCACTTTCTCTCTCACTCTCTCTCTTTCCTTCTCTCTTTGCTCTCTTCTCTCTCCTAGGGTTTGTAATTCGTATGGAATGAGAGAGAGAGGGTTTAAGGCCCTTATATAGGCCCAGAACTGATGGAAATGGCCCTAGGGCCATGGTATACTTAGGTTATAGCCAAGGAGTGGTCGTTTCGATCCGACGGAGCACATCTGGAGGCCCCTTTTCTGCATGCGGTCGGGATTAAGCTCCTTGACATTGGATCTAGGTCAGGTTAAGATCTCGGCCTGATCGGATTAGTGGATCGGCCGTGGAGGACCTGTTTCAGTTCAACGGTTACCATTACTTGATCAGGGCCACAAGTACACTGACATGTGTTAAAAATTTTTCCTAATCCGAGGGTGTAATTGGGTCAGATTCTGATGGGCTGAATCCTTATATTTGTCTGCAAGAAAACGATTCAATTTACTTAAGTTTCAATTCATTTCCTAAAGATATTCACATTTCTCACACACTTCGCTCTGGGCTCAAGTTGTGCGTTTCCGGATATCCTTTGGACTTGATTTTCAAGATGGTTGTCAAGTCCAACAAGGTGGTCGTAATATTTCCATCCCCACTGGATTCATCACATTTCGAAACTGTTTGGGCCTCCAAAAGTAGGGTAAGTAGAGTGAGAGTAAATGGTCCAAAAATTTTCAAACATCCCCAATTCTCATGAAAACGCTCATAACTCCCTCATTGGAGATCGGATTTGGATGATTTTTAGCTCGTTAGAAAGGTAACTTGACAAGCTTTCAAATGAAAAAAGAATCGCCTAATTCAGAGACCGTTTAATATCCCAAAAGCATGGTAGAAATCTTCGATCGTCATTTTCCAATCTCTATTATTAATCTTTCGAAATCTCGTGACGTGAATAAAGTGCCCATAACTCTCACGTTATATGTCGGATTAGGTTAATTTTAGGATCATTGAAAAGGTGAGTCAGTGATCTTTCAATCCCCACTAAAATCGTCGCGTTCTGAGACCATTTAGGCCTCCATAGGTGGGTTGAGAGTAAATGGTCTAGAATTTTTTCAACATCCCCACTTCCCCCGAAAACCCTCATAACCCCCTCATTAGAAGTCGAATTTGGACTTTTTTTTATCTCGTTTAACAGGTAACTTAATAAGCTTTCAAATGGAAAAGGAATCGCCTGATTTGGAGACCGTTTGATATCCCAAAAGCATGGTAGAAGTCTTCGATCGTCATTTTTCTATCTCGATCGTTAATCTTTTGAAATCACGTGATGTGAATAAAATGCCCATAACTCTCTCGTTATATGTCGAATTGGGTTGAGTTTAGGTTTATCGGAAAGGTGATTCAATGCTCTTTCAATCCCTACTGAAATCCTCGAATTTGAAGACCGTTTGGGCATCCAAAAGTGGGGTGAGAGTAAATGGTCCTGAATTATTCCAACATCCCTTGTTCCCACGAAAACCCTCTTAACTTCCTCATTGGAGGTTAGATTTGGACGATTCTTTTCTTGTTGGAATGGTAACTTAACAACTTTCATATGAAAAATGAATCGCTTGATTCGGAGACCGTTTGATATCCCAAAAGTAGGTTAGAAGTCTTCGATTGTCATTTTCCAATCTCGATCGTTAATCTTTCGAAATCATGTTACGTGAAAAAAATGCCCATAACTGCCTCGTTATATGTCAAATTGGGTCGATTTTAGGATCATTGGAAAGTTGAGCTAATGATCTTTCAATACCCACTGGAATTGTCGCATTCTAAGACTGTTTAGGCCTCCAAAAGTGGGGTGAGAGTAAGTGGTTCAGAATTTTTCCTACATCCTCAATTCCCACGAAAACCCTCATAACTCCCTCATTTAGAATTTTTCCTACATCCCCAATTCCCATGAAAATCCTCATAACTCCCTCATTGGAAGTCGGATTTAGGCAATTTTTAGCTCATTGGAGAGGTAACTTAACAAGCTTTCAAATGAAAAAAGAATCGCCTGATTTAGATACCATTTGATATTCCAAAAGCATGATAGAATTCTTCGACTGTCATTTTCCAATCTCGATCGTTAATCTTTCAAAATCAGGTGACGCGAATACAATGCGCATAACTCCCTCGTTATATGTCAGATTGGGTAGATTTTAGGTTCATTGAAAATGTGAGTCAGTGCTCTATTAATCCCCACTAGAATCCTCGCATTCCGAGACCGTTTGGGCAATCAAAAGTAGGGTGAGAGTAAATGGTCCAGAATTTTTTCAACATCCCATGTTCCCACGAAAACCCTCATAGCTTCCTCATTGGAGGTCGGCTTTGGACGATTGTTAGCTCGTTGGAACGGTAACTTGACAAGCTTACAAATGAAAAAAAGAATCGCCTGATTCAGATACCGTTTGATGTCCCAAAAATCATATTGAAGGGAAAATCTTAACCATCTGATTTCCCATTGCTTTTGCACTGGTGAACAATTTATTTAGCAATCCCAACCAATTGGACAGTCAGGAAGATTAATCATAGTGCAATTTTCAGCTCACCACCAGGAGCTGATCCAAAATCTTTTTAAAGTCTGGCAAGATCTTGTACGGGGCACCATTACGGGTGGCATGATCAAGTATTTTCTCTTATTTTCATTTACCGCGATTGATCAAAGATTGAAAATGCCAAAAATTAGCATTGTTAGGTAAATCTAGTATTTCCTCTTCTGAATTACCAGTAGACAAGAGATCTGTTATGGCTGCTTGCAAGAGCAGGATCTTGAATCATACTCTCTCCACGTGCTGATGTGGCATTACCACTTGAGAGTCTGATTTGCTTTACAAGTTTTGATTTCGGCAGGCCCGAGCCTGGCCCATTGACGGCCCTATTCACTGCAACCTAAAGAATTTAGCTTTACGAGTAGTTAGGGTTGCTAAGAATGTTAACTTGAGTTTAGGTTCTTTACATCTTTGTCAGTGATTTGCTTCTCCATTTGATGCAATATGCATGTTCATTGCTTACCCCCATCTTTTTCAGGTGGTTGTTTTTCTACATACAGTGATCACTACATCTGAAAAATTGGATTGATAAGCATGGGTATGAAAAGTGGATTGATGGCCATACTGTTGCACTAAGGTTTTTGATGATGTGGCACCAAGTCCTCACTACACCAAAATTTCTATGTAATATTACCATTAAAAGTAACTAGACCCAACACAATTTTAACCAGGTCCAAGATGGATCCAACACAAAACAGACTAGATCTAATTTTAACTGGATCCAAAAATGGCATATGCAAACTCAGCCCGATTTTAACAGGTCTGAAATTTTGGACTTGGATCTGTTAAAATTACCAGGTCTATCGAGAACTTTTGCAACCATCTGTTTTTTGTTACCTTAAAAGAACATATTCTTATGAGTTTAAAAAGGTTGAAATATATGTCCTTTGTTCCGTGCATTACAGGCCGAGCTTGACCCAAAATGCTGGTCTGTTTGATATAGCACCTTCGCTTGTCATTTAATTAGCCAAGCTTGCAAAAAAAAAAAAAAATCTTACTTCAAGAGTTCCTACAAATAGGGAGACTGCTGGTCTTGTTAGAAGAAAAAATATTTGTCGCAATTCTAACCTTTTATCAATTGAGGTTTTCCATTGATGTGATTATTAGAATCACTTTCTCAAGAAGATAAATGGAGGAATGATGGATGTGCTTTCTAGGAATTGGTAATAGAATGGTGTGCTTTCTAGGAATTATTAACCTTTTCCCCTTCCTCTAGTTCTGTTACATCCATGACTTGCTGTGCATTATGAAATGTCACCATTTAATATAAAGTAGATGGTGTTGCATTGGAGTTCTCGTATGCTGAGATTTGAAGTCGGTAATAGAATGAGCCTATCCTTTTAAAGTGAGAATGTCTTGCTTCTGCTTCTTCAATTTGAAGAAATTTTAGTTGGGCATGTTTCCTAATCAACCGAAACTGGTGTTATGATGTGACTGTGGACATGGATTCTGTAACCTTGATGAGAGAGAGAGAGAGATAGAGAGAGAGAGAGAGATAGATAGATAGATAGAGAGAGAGAGAGAGAGTATCATCTTCCTTAGTGAATATCATCTTCTATTCAGTATGCATTTTCTTCCTTTTCTTCTTCTTTAAGCTGTTGTCTAATGAATTCAATGCCATTATCTTCTATTCTTCTCTGTTTCTTTTTTCTTTTTACTTTTTGGTTGTAGATACTATACACACACAATGCTCGGACTGCATGGTTGGAGGGTTCAACTGTTTGGGATTTCAGTTTGTACAAGTGGGGTCATGGTTCAATGATCCAAAGCCCAAACCACTTAAACCATAGACATGATGAACCTCACCCTGGATGGCCAATGCATTAAAATTTGTCAAATTGGAAAATCGTAGCAATAGGTTTTTCGATCATTTTTCCAGTCGAGTTAGAGACATTACTGTATATTTTTTTCTTAACCATTATTTTTTTTCTGAACCATAGCTCTTCTTCTCCATTCAACTGTTTCGGTTTTCATGACTTTTCCATTAAAACCCATCAATGTAACTCCTATGTAATTTCTACATTTTGGAACCTTAAGGGACTGAGTATACCATTCATATATGCATCTGCTGCCCACACTCCTATATAAATTGGTCTAAAATTAGCAAAAGATAGTTTGACCTGGGAGAATCTGTAAATTCTTCACTCTTCACTTTCTCAGATGCTTTCCTTTTTCTTTTATTTTCTTTAAGGTTAACTGCATTAGTAAAACAAGGGGATTAGAGTATCTTAGATGCATTATGTTTACTAAAAATGGACTGTGTGATGATGTAATCAGGTATTTTCTTGCCATGCGGTGTTACTGTTTTATGGAAAATTCCAAAGCATCTATTCCTTGGAGGATGATGACAAATTGCTCTCTAAGTCTTGGACTTGTTTCCAAAAATGGACTGTGTGATGATGTAATCGGGTTTGTTTTATGGTTGTTTGTATGTTGGTAGATCAGGTTGAATGTTGGAATTCATGTTCAGCCTACGAGATCAGGTTTAAGAATGCATGTATATGCCCAATCTGTAAAAGGGTCAGTGGAGCGTGGCACATTTACAGTTAAATGAGTCAGGTTAGACTTGATGAATTTTAACTAAGCCTGATGGGGGAGAGAGTAATGGATTCTGGGTTGGGTTTTGGTGGGAATTTTTTAACTGAGCTATCGGCATTTATCTTGTGCAGATACCTTGCACCTGAGTATGCAGAGAATGGCATAGTTTCTGTAAGGACAGATGTTTATTCATTTGGAATTGTTCTGTTGCAACTGATATCAGGACGCAATGTGATCAATGAAAATCAAGAAGAGCAAATCCAGTCTCTACTTCAATGGGTATGAAATTTGTGGATATCTGTTGGTCACAAACTCTTTTTAATTAAGTTGTGAAAGTGAAATGCCCCACACTCTTTTTAATTAAGTTGTGAAAGTGAAATGCCCCACACTCTTTTTAATTAAGTTGTGAAAGTGAAATGCCCCACACTCTTTGTCATGGCATATATCTGTAGAATCCATGAGATTCATCAGTTGGTCCACTTAGAGTTTGTGTCCTATCCTAAAAATCAGGCCAGTTAAATCAACAAGAGGCAAAATGTATGTTGAATGTAGGTTGTTGGTTCTCTCTTTTTCTAACTGCCCATTTCATGTACTTTTGGCCCACCTGATGAATGGACCAGCTGATTCTTGGGCTATGGAACAGACTTTTTGGGATCCCCTATGAACAATATGGTTCTTGCATGTGCCATGTCAGCACATGTGGGGGTGTTTGTGTTGTTTGCTTCAAGATGGGTGTCCAGAGACAGCATTCCTCATTCTCAATCTCTCTTTTACTTTGGAATGCATTGCAGATGTTGGTTATATATGGATGTCAGATATTGCTAAATTAATTGGTCCTTATGAAATTCTCTGTCCTGATTTCGACCAATATATCTATGCTTTTACTTATATTTTAGGCAGAAGTGCTGATCGAAAAGCTGTCATTACATGAACTGATTAATCCTTGTATTGGAAAATCCTACGACACATACGAACTGTACCATATGGCTAGGACAATGTACTTGTGTGTTAGGAGAAGGCTGGAAATGCGCCCATCCATGAGAGATGTAACTGATTGAGACTTGGTACTTTGTGTTTTTTTTTTTTTTTTTTGTGATTTTTAGTTGCAAAATGTCAAATGTTAGTTTCTTGTTTGTAAACAATGTTTTTCATCTAATCTAACAGTGAGGTGTAGCAGAAGACATTCATGTAAAGCCTTATTAATCCTTTATATTAAGCTATATTGGGAAGTGAGTTAATGAATTCATGAATCCATACATGTAGCAACTCATGTTCATGAATTGAGAGTGTTGAAAGTCAAATCAACAATTGAGCATCCTGTTTTGTGCTTGAAGTTTGTCTCTGTCTGTATATTTGCATTAGCAACATCACTTGTAATTTGTAAATGGTCATGGAAAACCAACATCTGTCAAAAAATTCGTTGACGGCTGGATGGTAACAGTTCCATTGGTCTACTCAAGTGACCCTGGCTATGTCAAAAAATTCGTTTTGTCTTCTGGATTTTTATTTTATTTTTTTGTGTTGGTAACTGAAGAGTTTGAAGCTGATTTCTATCATTTTGCATAGTTACATCATAGCAATTAGTTTTGCTGTTTTTTGGTCTGTGTTTCTATTGTTATCTCCTTCTTGACATGCGGGATAGTGGAAAACCACTTAAAATCTCTTGATTTGGGTGTGTTCTTTGAGTAGGTTGTGCAAGTGCGCATTGCTTTTCTAATGCTTTTAATGTTAATTGCAGCCTCATCTAATTTTCTGAGTAGAGATTGGAAATAGGGAGCTAAAGTGATCATTAAATGCTTCACAGCACATTTCAATTTAGTTCTGATTTTATGTTAATTTTAGAAAGTTGAGATATTGTTGAGTGACTACAGATTTTATACTTTTGCGCAAAAAATTTCAGACTATAGAGACTTCTATTCTTGTTTTCTTTTTTTCTGTTTTGGTCAAGTGTTCATTCTTTTAGAGCTCATCTTGGAAAGAACCACTAGTTTTGATGTTGTTTTGGTTTTGGAAATGGGATGTATGGCTTTTATTGCTTCAAAAAGTTGTGCTGATTGGATTTTTCTTTTCACCTTCAGATTAAAAGATGCTTTGGTGTTGTTAGTTACTGGTGAACAGAGAAGTCATTGGTGAGTTTTTTAATGCTCTTCTATTTTTAGTGAATCAAACCTCAGAGATAATACAAGCAGTAGATTGAATTTCCCTTTGAAACAGTAGATTCAACAACTTCACAGCTGAAAGCCCCTCCTGATGCTGTTAAAATGATTTGTCGAAGTACACCCTCTGGCAAGCCCTGGAGACACTGGAGACAGAATGAACTCTTAGCTTCTCTAAGAGGTTTTCGTGAACTCGAGCCACATATTCTAAGATGGGTATTCAAATAGTTAAACAGACAAATAAGCAAAAATATCTATCGTATGCCACTGGTAAGGAAAAAAATGAAAGTGAAGAATAAGCTTCTAACTATAAGCAGATGGTGAATCTTCAGAATGTTCTGAATGGCAGATGGTGACTTCCTAACAATAATCTTATATTCCTGAAATATAGCAAAATGTTCTGAATAGGCAGGAAGTATTTTTGCTTTATACTTGTGCGCCAGAGGAAGTACAAAAGGACCTCCAGCAATCAGGGTCTCTTTATTCACCAATGCTATGTCTTTCCGTGCCTCTATTGCAGCCACGGTTGGCTTTGATAAAAGAAAGAGGTGAATACTCAACCAGCTTGGTATAATTTTCGTGTATAAGATGACTTTTCAAATCAGGACACATACCAAGATGCATAATCTATGGTGCAAAAATAAATTGTATTATCTGTAAGAGAATTTTATTATGATCAATCAAAAGGACTTCTGCTTTTACTTTCAAACCTGCACAACCTACTATTCCTGTGACTACTGTGACAGCATATGGGTGTTCACTCCCCAAGTGCAGGTTTGTGATGTAGTAATAACTCGGTAAGACCGAGGTCGAATTCCAAGGGACTAAAACTATACGTAATCTAAAATTAAGTAGGATTTGAACTAGAATAAGATGAATTCTAAATCAAGTAGCAATTGTGAAATAATTGTAGGTTAATTAATCTAAAACTAAGGAGATATCAGAGAAGGGTAACTAGGAATTCAGAGGATCCACTTGTAAAGATCGGGGAGATCTTATGCCTGCTTCAAGAATTATGGAATTTACTGAGCTGCCGTTGATGTAGTTTTCAAAGAGATGAAAGGTATATGAATTAGAATGGATTCCATCACCAAACCATACCCAGGAGACAAAGCAAACAACAGAATTAAACTAATTACCAACCAATCAACCTGTTATGAAGGTCAAAAAGGGTACCGACATCCGACCATGCCCAGGAGATGATGGTAAACAACAGGGCTTCCTGACGTCATAAACATTAAAAGGAAAAGGAAATATTCAAAGTCATCTCAAACCCATTGTAATATCAGTCACAACAGACTATTAAAGACTAGAAATATTCTCTTAATTAAACTATAATCATCATCAGTCAATCTAGACAAAAGGCACAAGCATGGAGCTCTCCTATCACACTACAAGCTTCACCTCTTAGCCCTAGCTAAGAGGTTTAGCCAGACATGATGTGGCTAATATCCTCAGGATTTACAAAATAAACAAAAAAAGAAAAGAAATAAGGAATAGAAAAAAACTTCAACTTCTCCTCTCTCTCTCTGTTGCACCTCCCGTCCAAGCTTGGATCTTCCTCCCAAGGTCTGAATGAATGCTCCCCACGTCCAAAACCTCCTTATATAGCTGCTGGAGTGGTGAAAATCGGACTTGAATTGGATTTGGAAAGCTATCGCATGCGCAGCGAAAGCCTTTTCGCAGCCAAGTTCAGTACCTCAAAAATCGCCACTTTCCTCGCTCAAATTTCAAAGAAATATCATTCCTTAGGACTTTCTTGGGTCCTCTATATGATAGACGGTTCAAATCTGTCATATGATCAAAGATGGTGGGCCACAACCGCCTGGAAAAGTCGGTTTTCGCGGATGTGCGAAACCTTACGCACCATTTCGCTGTTGTGATCGGTGGGCCCCACAGAAGCATTTTCTGGAAAATCCATCCCGTCCATTGGATTCAGGATGAAATTTCAGTCAAGAATGAGTGGTTTTGATGGTCTATTGACGCGGCCCAGAGAAGATATCATAAAAGGATCAATTTTGAACGTTGCAGGGTAGCCCTTTTGTGGCCTCTGTAACGCACACGTGTGTATGCATGAATGAAAAGAGTTAACATGGTTTTGTAGTGTTTACAGTTCTCTACAAGATGGTCGGATCAGATGAGTCATACGGTCCATAGGTGGGGCCCACAGTCGATCGCAAAACGGACGCAGGCCGTCCGTGCGTAAGCAAAAACAGAAACATCACTTGCTGTTTTAGAAAGGTGCTGACCCGCGTGCATTGTCTCTGGTGCACCCGTGCGTGCATTGTGCAGTGTGCACACACCTTATACACAGGGCCCACCGTGATGTTTACGAGAAATCTACACCGTCTATCCTCTTCCTCATATTATTTTAACCGTCGAGAACAATTTTGAGGCAGTTCCAGATATCAGGTGGGCCCCACTTAATGAATTAAGGAGTTGATTAGTCCGTTGGCCCACTTCCAAAGATCGTCAATAGCTGAAATTTGACGTGTACGGTTCATTTATGGTTCTCAGGCCATGTATGAAGTTTCAAGCTGATCGGATGGTGAGAACCTTGTGATCTTGCATTCTGAGCCAATTTCGGGCCACTTGAGCCTCAGTTTCTCAATTTCCTAGAATCTCTGGCGTGTAATTCTATCGATCTTGGTCTCCTGGAATGTGTCTCATGCTTTGGTGAATTTTGAACACTAAATCTCAACTTTAAGCATCCTTTTTCAGTCTGAGCTTGTAATTACACTCTGCATCACAAACATGGTTAAAGTGGGTCATTACATGGTATTATGTTCTTAAATCTAGATAATAACTAGGGTCTAATATGCAATATTTGACCCTCAACACTGGGTGGCAACCAACCTGAAAATTTTTAAAGCTACGATTTTGAAATCACATACTTGGCATACAAATACTTTGAATCAGACTGTCCAAATTACAGAACCCAGTTTAGATATATTGTGAAAAAAAATTACACTTATTTGATTAGCTGACTATATGATCGATGGACATTTATTAGAGGTTAAAAATGAAAAGATCTAACTGTACTATTTCAACAAGTGTCCACAATCAGTGGTTAGAATTTGTCGACCAATCTGATTCTCAGAGTGTGGCATTCCCTATTCTTTTCTTCTTCTTCTTTCTTTCTTTCTTTCTTTCTTTGTGTGTGAGTGTGTGTGTGTGTGAGACCATGTTTAACGCAAAAGGTCAGGATTGTACCAGTTTTCTCTTTTGTATCATTATTGACTAATGGAAATTTGGGGATTAACAAGCACACCTTCAGGTTCCTGAAACAGTTGTCCATCAGATTTTTTTGCTAAACAGACTTGATGTGGAGCTTTGTAAGCATGCTCAGGACATCTTTGCACAGCAGTGGAAACATCTTGTCGAGAAGTTGATTAAAGTGGTAAGTCTGGATTCCTAAGATTGTGCTAGATCACATATGATACAAATCACTCGTATTCAGTTGGCTATCTTCCTGAAGATTCACTACATGCTTCTCTCGGAGATTGTAAAATTATAGCGTATCTAGCAAAGCTGTTCCAGCTCCCCGCTTCGCCGTTCTGTTTAGATGATCAGTTTCAAATGTATTATAACCATTGGAATGGAAAACTAGCCAGAAGATTAAGACATGTTTGAATGTACAGTTTAACAGAATCAAAATAGTTAAATGACAGAGAGTGAATGGCCTGTTGAGGGTCAAATATTGCATATTAGACCCCAGATATTGTCTGGATTTACGAATATAATGCTGTCTAATGGCTCGTTTTCTCATTCTTGTGTGGCAAAGTGATTTTATGAGCATGGATGGAAAAAGGACGTTAAAAGTTGAGATTTAACGATCTGATGACGCCAAAGGCAAGGGACACACTCCAGGGGACCAAGATTGACAAATATACACGGTCAGAAATCCGAGAAAAGTTAGAAATTGAAGCTCAAGTGCCCTGAAGGACGTCCAGAATGCAAGATCACGAGGTTCCCACCATCCGTTCGGCTCGAAACTTCATACGTCGCCTGAAGACCATAAATTAACTGTACATATAAAATTTCAGCCATTGAAGATCTCGGGAAGTGCCCCAACTGATAGATCAGCCCATAAACCGTTGATTCTGGGCCCACCTGATATCTGGAACTGCCTCAAAATTGTTATTGACGGTTTAAATGAGATGAGAAATAATTTAGACGGTGAAGATTTCTGAAAATCATCACAGTGGACCCCACATGAATAAAGTGTGCATAGTGCACAAGTGCACTACACGTGCATGGGAAACGGCAGAGACGGTTGACCGTCTCTGACCGAAAGAAAGGAAAAAATAAAAAATAAATTTCTTACGCACCACGGCTGCGTAACGGACGGTCGGTGTCCATTTTGCGGACGGTAGTGGGCCCCACCCATTGCTCGTATGGCCGATCTGATCCGTCCACCGTGTAGAGGGCTTCGAGAACTATAAAACCATGCTTACCTTTTGCACCCATGCGTGCACACGTGTGAGATACAGAGGCCACAAAAGGGCTACTCGGTAACGTTCAAAACTGATTCTTCCGTGATTTCTTCTCTGGGCCACGTCAATGGACGGGGTGGATTTTCCAAAAAATGCTTCTGTGGGGCCCACCGACCACAACAGCGAAATGGTGCGAAAGGTTTCGCACATCCGCGAAAACTGACTCTTTCGGACAGTTTTGGCCCACCATCTTTGATCATATGGCAGATCTGAACCGTCTATCATGTAGAGGACCCAAGAAAGTACTAAGGGACGGTGTTTCTTTGGAATTTGAGCGAGGAAAGTGGCGTGTTTCATGGTACCGAACTTGGCTGCGAAAATTGCACTCCGTGTCCTGCTACAACTCTGTCACTGACTCCAGCCTTCCAGCAGCTATAAAAGGAGGTTTTTAGACGTGGGGAGCATTCATTCAGGGTCTTGGGAGGAAGAACAGAGGGCTCGAGCTTGGGTTTCAACGTGGGCAGAGGAGAGAGAGAGGAGCTTGGTTTTTTTCTTTCCCTTTTCTTTTCCTTTTCTTTTTCTCTTTATTTATTTGGATTGAGCCCATCCATGGCAGGCTAAATCTTCCTAGCTAGGGCTAAGAGGTGAAGCTTGTAGTGAGATGGGAGATTTGATTTTATTTAAATTTTAATGCATGAATTGACGTTGATTTTAGTTAATTAATATGAGAATGTTTTAGGTTTTTAATGGTCTGTTGTGACTGAAATTACAATGGGTCTGCAATGGCTTTGAATATTTCCGTTCTCTTTAATGTTTATGATGTCAGGAAGCCCTGTTGTTCACCATAGTCTCTTGGGCATGGTTGGATGTCGGTACCCTTCCTAACTTTCATACAAGTGATTGGGTGGTAATTAGTTTAATTCTGTTGTTTGCCATAGTCTTTTGGGCATGGTATGGTGATGGAATCCATTCTAATTCATACACCTTTCATCTCCTTGAAAACTAGATCAATGGCAGTTCAGTAATTTTCATGATTTTTGATGCAAGCATAAGTTCTCCCTGATCTTTACAAGTGGATCTTCTGAATCCCTAGTTCCTATCTCTGATTTTTTTTTCTAAGATTTAGATTAATTATTCTACAAGTATTCCACCATTGCTAATTGATTTATAATTCATCTTAGCCTAGTTCTAGTTCTATTTAATTTTAGATAACGTACAAGTTTCAGTCCCTTGGGATTCGACCTCGGTCTTACCGAGTTATTACTACATCACAACCCTGCACTTGGGGAGTGAACATGGCCAAAAGTGGAAGTGGGGGCATTGTGGTCTGTAATAATAGCCAACTGTCAATTATAATTCCATGTGTCTCAAGTTGGCTTGAAACAATGAAAATTGCTTCTGCAACCCTTCCATGAAAATCTCTCTCTACACTACTCTAAAAACACCTAAACGCCCCAGAGAAAGCCCAAAAGCTTCATCTTATTTCTCTGAGGAGCAATGGAGAATGCGATGCTCTAAGGAAATTGTAGTTAGGATGGTCCAAACCGGTGAGATCTTACCCTTGGTTTCCTTTCATAGTTAGCTCAATCTTAGTATTAGTTTTGATCCCATATCTTTCTTTTCTAGTTCATCTCATTTCTTTTCCTTTTGCTGGATTAATCCATCAATCTTTTCAAAACTCTTTGCATCTTGCTCCCCTATGGAACAAGCTTGTATTGTAGATCACTAGCAAAATTCCATAGGGAGGCACATTGTTGCTACTTCTGCGTTGTTTTATTTTCTTGTAGCACTATTCATCTCGGAAAGAGGTTTGCAGTAAGCTCAGGTATTAAGTATGGTTAGGTTTTCACTTTGTAAAAGTGGGATCCCTTGGTTTAGTGGTCCAAATAGTTGCTATGCCTAGATCCACTTTGTACTGGCCCACAAACAAAAACCCCCATGTGGGAAAATCCTAACCCTTCAATGTGAGCCTGGCATATGCCATTGAGAAAAGAAGTATAACAACAATCCACATTCAACCAATACAAAAGCTAGAGGTCAAATGGATATGATCTTCCAATATGGGGGATATTGGCTGTATAGATAGACCATCCACATAGGGACCAATCAAATCAATAGCTTGGGTAATTGAAACACAGGTCTCAGGATGCATACAAGCCACACCTCCACCAAAAGGGGGTCCTAAGATGGGTCGTACAGGTCACAACCGGCCAGTGGAAGGTCAGATCGAAATCAGTCATCTGACTGCAGTGAGGCTTACAAATCCAATTCAATCACCATAAGCAGTGATTGATTGGAATTTTTATGGCTATGTACAAACCATATGAGTGAAAGAGGGCTTTTGTACAAACAATACATCCCTAGGGCCATGCACTTGTATAATTGGTCTTTGAGTAATATTTGGACTCTTTTATTTGGTTCCGTTGTTAAGCTTCTTCCCTTCTTTTTTGCATCTTTAAATAGGTTAAATGAGTGAAGAGAGTATGTGTCGACCAATAGGATTTGAGTATTTATTTCTACTTGGGTTTCTTGTATGAGTTATATGATACAAAGTGACACTCAAGTTGGCTGCCTAAATAGCTTATTATTTCCATTTGGGTTTCTTGTATGAGTTGTATGATACAAAGTGATACTCAAGTTGGCTGCCTAAATAGCTTATGAATGATTTGGATGGCAAATGAAGTCATTCTATTAAAAATTTTGTGGGCCACGCAAGTTTTGGCTATGCTGATATTTGTGTTTTCCCTTCATCCAGGTCAATGTGACCATATCAATAGGTTGATGTCAAATAATCATTATAGTTGACCCTATGAAGCTTTTAATCATGGGCGTTCAATGACCCTTGTTTCCTGTGGTGTGGTCTAGATATCGAATCTGCTTCATTTTTGGGCTCATACCATAAAATTAGTTGGCAATGCATACAACATCGAGGTGGGCCCCACTGTCAGGGTACCAACCACCTCGCTGGTTCTAGGTCCCAGCCAAAGCAAGCTCATCTCCATCCACCCAAGTGGTGGTCTGGTGTTGTGTGGGGCATTGTGGGGCTTTTCGTGATGTCTGTGTTTTATGTCCGCGCCATCCATCTATTATGCCAGCTCATTTTAGGGCATGAACCCAGAAATGAAGTAGATCCAAAGGTCAAGTGGACCACACCACAGGAAACAGTGGGATATTAACATTGACCATAGAAACCTTCCTAGCAATGTAATGTTTATTTGCCATCCATTTTAGGGCATGAACCCAGAAATAAAGTAGATCCAAAGGTCAAGTGGACCACACCATAGGAAACAGTGGGATATTGACGTTGACCATAGAAACCTTCCTAGCAGTGTAATGTTTATTTGTCATCCAACCTGTTGATAAGGTCACACCTAGATGACAAGAAAACACAAATATCAGTATGATCCAAAACTTGTGACCCCCATGAAGTTTTTAATGGTGGGCATTCAATCCCTGCTGTGTGGTCCACTTGAGATTTGGATTTACTTCATTTTTGGGTCCATGCCCTAAAAGGAGTTGGAAAAACTGATGGACGGCATGGATATACAACATATATCAAGGTGGGCCCTGTGATGCCTAATAAATCACCACACCACCGGCCAGGCTAAGCTTTGTCCAAGCCTAACTCTCATTGTTAAATGAAGACTGGCCTGGAGATGTGACAGCGAAAATAATCCAGCCTGAGTCTGGCCCTAACTCTTCTTTGTTAGCGAGAACCCCAGGGATAAAAATATTAGTTGGACACGTTAGGCCTACCATCATGATTATATGATGTTTGCTCTAATCATTAGACTACAGGCCAATACTTAGGTAAAAGGCCCAAAAGTCAAACCAACTTGTGATTCAAATGGGATACACCAAGGGAAACAATTTGGAGGGTGGGGTTACTCTGGACATTGTTTTCAATCATGTGGTCCAACTGAATCATAGATGGGGCTGGTTTTTGAGCCCTAGGCTTAAAATGAGTTGACGAGTGTATTTCACATAAACATTGTGATATTATTTCACCCTTTTTGAAAGAGTTATTTGTAAATATCGTATTGAAAATTATTTTGTAAAATTTCCTTTTTTAATTAAAGCTCGTGTGTATGATACAGGGCGTGCTTGGGCTTAAAATGCAGGCCTGTTTCCCCAATCAGTCAGGACATGGAACGTTTACTGTACAACCCAATCCGAATGTGGCCCGGCCCGCCAATGACCATGGTAAGGAGAGATCATATAACTGGGAGGGCCCACCATGTTGTTTACATTAAATCCACCCTAACCACTAAATGTGTCATCCTATTTTAGGTCCAGGAAACAAAAATTAGCTCCATTCATTGTTAAGGTAAAACCACACAATTAGAGAAACAATATACAGGGCAACTTTGACCCTACAAATTGTTTCTTTTGGTGTGGCCCCACCTAAATGACGTGTGCGTAAATTGGGTCAAAGGTCGAAGTTTCGATGTAGCATCTAAATAGTTAGAATGAATTTTATATAATCATCATAGTGACCCCATAAAAATCAAGGGTGGATGTCTCTCCCAACTCTTTCCATGTGTGCCCTACCTTGATTACAAGCCACCGTACTTTTTTAGCTCTATGCTTAAACATGAGATTACATATCTAATGGTTTTCATGTATAACATAGTAGGCCCCATCAAATATCAAGGATTATGTCTTGGCTACCAAACCAGCAATATGGGTGTGACCCTGACTCTAGGGCCCTCCTAAATGTATTCAATACTATATCTAAGCCGTCCATCAGTTTGGAAACTTATTTTAGGGCATGGTCCCAAAATTCAAGAAGAAACAAATTTCAGGTGGACACACTGCAAGAAACAATGGTTGTTGATCATTAAAGGCACTCTCCCACTCCGACTCCGAAGAGCTTGATCCATATCAGTTTTGGATCAAGCTTATATTTGTTTTTCCCCTTTATCTAGGTCCGTGAACATAGGAAAATTTTAATTATGACTATTCAATGACCACTATATCCTGTGGTGTGGTCTTCAAATTTGTATCTACTTCATTTTTGGGACCATGCCCTAAAATAAGATGGCCAAACCATTGGACGACATGGATATACATCAAGGTGGGCCTACAGTTAGGGTCGCACCCACATAGCTGGTTCGAGGGTTGCAGCCAGGTGGTGCTCAAAGTGAAGGTTGGCATAGGTAAAATTCATTTTTAAGGGTCGTGGGGTTATGGTCCACCTAGTGGATAACTTCTAATTTATTAAGTGAATGGATCTTCTTGAATGTTGAACCAACCGTGAGTTTTTTATGTATGAAAATCATACATATTCACTCATCAATGCCTATACACTGTTTTCTATGGTGTTGATCACTTTAGCGGATGGGCTGCCTCATGGTGGGGTAACTTATGGAGAATTGGGATTTGACAAGCACTTAATTGGTAAGAGTTGTCCACTTGGTGGACCTTAAACTATGGTCCAACCAGTTGGACTCAAGACATTCTCTTTTTTAATATATTAGCATAAACCACCACGATATGAACACCCACCTTTGATTTCTTAGTGTCCGAGTACAATCCAGCAAAAAGGTCCGTTAGACCCAGGTGCAAGGGATACCTTGTGGCTGCTTCTTGAGGCAAAGGCCCACCTTTGGATGAGTAAAATTGTTCATACAGTGAGGACCATGCAAGAGCGATTGAAGCAGATAAATGTCCACATCGGACTATCCCAACCACGACTATCCCAGCCACTGAATTGAGTCCAGTTAATTGGCATTTTGTTCGAGGAATAGGTTGTTCAAATGGGGAAAAATTGGGCATGGCTGATGTGATATGTCTCAATGGAGTTGTGAACATTAATTCATGACAGCTTGGTGCATAAGCCACTGCTAGACAGTCCTTACTCTTGCCCCGGTGGTAGACTCTAAGGAGTTTCAACTCTGGGTCAAGGGTTCGAGTACCCATAGGTGGTGAAATTCTACTGTTGTGACTGTATGGGGTGTGTGCGTGCATAAAAATAGAAAAAAATAAAAAATAAAAAAAGCCACTGCTAGACTTCTCACAAACATAACAGTGGGCCCACCTAGGTTCCGACGTTGGGCCCACCCGTTTGGTGAGCTCAGCTTATGTCGTAAAGCCAAAAATGAGTCTAATTCAATACTCAAGTGGGCTGAAATAGTGAGGATTGAACGTCCACAGTTGAAATATTTGTGGCACTTCAGAAGATTTAAATAAGGCAGTTTATCCTTGTAAGAATGATGTTATCAACAGCATGGATGGAATGCAAACATCATTGACGACTTAGGGAGTTTCAATGGTAAGAATTTCCCTACCACCTTTTCCTTAAGTGCGGCCCTTAAGTCTTGGATCCTATTCGATTTTGGTCTCAAGAGCTAAAATGAGCTCACAAAACGGATGGATGGGGTTTCCAACAAACATCGTGGTCTACGTTTCCAGTGCAGGAACTCCGTGGCCTTAGCCAGAAATCCGCGGAAGCGGATTGCGTCCTACTCCGCCCGAACCAAAATCCGTCACGGCGGGGCTCTGTGGGCCCCAAAGTGATGCAATGGTATTATCCATGCCGTCCATCCATATTTAGAGATAATTTTAAGTTAAAGGACAAAAAATGAGTTGGAACCAAGGCTTAAGTGGACCACAAAGTAGGGAATGAATGACCACCGTTAAAAACTTCCTGGGTCTGCAGAAGTTTTGGATCAAGCTGATATGTTTTTTTTTCACTTCATCCAGGTATACATGACCTTATGAGTAAGTTGGATGGTAAAATAACATCACGTTGGCCCTTAGATATTTTTCAACGGTGAGTGTCATTATCACTGCTCATTCCTTTCGTGTGGTTGAATGGAGAATTCAAAATTCGTCAAATTTTGATAATGTCATAAATTGATCTTAGAATGGAGATTAACGGATTGGATAAAACTATTACATCATGGTGGGCCCCACAGAGCCCTGCCCGGACGGATTATAGTCCGGGCGGGGTAGGACGCAATCCGCTTTCCAAATCCGCGTTTCTTATATCTCCTTGGATGACCAAAATATCGTTAACGGTCATTTTTTCTTTTACTTGCCGAGTAAGCAACCTCTCTCTCTCTCTCTCTCTCTCAAAACCACTCCCTTCTCTCTCCCTCTCTGAAAACCACTCTCTCTGTGTGAGAACCTCTCCTTCCTTCTCCCCCCGCTCTCTCTGAAAACCTCTCTCTCTCTCCCTCTGCCATGACTGCCGCAGCCTCGACGACGCGGGATGAACAGGTGATGGCTCCAGCGTCATCGGAAACCCAAGGTTTCGGCCGTCAGCGATAGGAACGCGAGTGCAAGACGTCGATAATGGCTGATGGGCAAGAAAGAAGGAGATGCAAGCCATCACCGACGCCTGCATCATCGAAAGATGATAATAGCTTCCGGCCTCTAACAATCACAGGTAAGACGAGGTAAAATTCCTAATGGGACTGAAATCCCCAAATATTCTGGATTTTGGGATTCAAATCCCTAATCTCCGATTTTGGGAATCAAAATTCCCATGGCTTGATTTGGGCATAATTAATCCGGAATTCCCAATTCTTAGATTTGAGGTTCGATATTCCAATTCCTAAATTCAGAGTTTCGAAAATCTCTGATTTGGGGATCAAGGTCCCTGATGTCTGAATTTGGAAATTATAATCCCTAAAGTCTGGATTTAGGGATCGAAAACCCTAATTTATATTCTGGATGCCAAATTCCAGATGTGGGATTCAAAATCTCAGTTGTCTGTTTTCGGAGTGAAAATCCCTATGGCTGGATTTGAGATCCGAAATCCCAACGTCTGGATTGGCTGGATTCGATCATCCATACCTATTGCACAGTGGCTCTGATACCAACTGTAATGTTTTCTTAATGCGGAATTGCCGAAGGATCTTGCTGTGCATTAGATATGGAGATCTGAAGAAGTGAATGGCTTACCTTGCTGTGATGCCATCCCTGTAGATAGGGATGCTGAGGTCTTCCTTTCCTAACACCCTTTAGAGAAGATACAATGGGGCTCAACCTTCTGTCGATAGTGTTGGATTGGGGACCCAGCCCTGTTAATACAGGTTAGAGGGGTGAGGAGTTTGAAACCCATCAAAACTCCTCTCCCCAAGGCTCCACAAGAATTGGTAATTCCAGTTCCTCTAAAACACTATGTGCGAATCACAGTTGTAGCACTCCACCCCTTACACGAATTTGTGGATGTATCACAACTTAGTGGGGCCCACTGGTGCACCCGATCACATTATCTAACCCTTCGGACAATCCAGATCGTTGATCAATAAGGCCCACCTTATAGAGTTCTTACAGGCCACACTGATTAGACCTTCTGTCTCAAAGAGATGGCTAAAACCTCTTTTTATTTTTTTTGTTTGTCTGTGTGTAGCCCTTCATTGATTCTGTCTATGGTATGCTTTTAAGAATCGGATGAGTCTGATACGACTTGTATGAGTTGACTCAGTCTCTGTCAGACCCAATCCAGTTCGATACCAGGAGTCAGCCCCCATGAGTCACCCCTGACTTGGGCGAGTCAGGCCTATTCAGCCCTGACTCTGATGAGTCGCAACTTCACTTTGGGTTGAATGGGTTAGGTTAATTCACTAAGTCTTTTAACCATGCTCTGTGGCCTACTTGAGTGAAACAACCAGATGTTTAGGTAATGTTATCTAAACAGTGTGGCCCACCTGAGCTGATGGGAATCTCACATGCCATACACATGTGCCATATTTTCTCATGCATGAAAACAATGGTTGGTTTAAAAATACTTGTCAACAGTACACATTCTAATGTACATTGTGTCCATTTTGTATGGTCCTAATTTTTGGCACAAGGTCAGCTCCATAGTGAGGGCTACGGCTCAAAAGTTACACCATTTGGCATATTGTCTTATGCATGGCCTTTTTTCGATGGTCAATATATCTAGAGAAATGGTCTTCAAAATTGTTTATGGATTGAATAGTTGTGAAAGCACCCATTTGCTGCATTTTTTTTTTTTTTTGAGAAACGGACCATCCATGAGGTGGACTGAATTGGTTTGTCCAACAGTCCACAGTCTAATGTACATGTGTCTCCATTTTGAGGAGTGTATGGTCCTGCTTTTTGGCACCAAGTCATCTCCATAGAGAGGGCTATGACCCAAAACTTACGCCATTTGGCATGCTATCCTATATATGGTCTTTTTGGGATGGTCGATAAATCTATAGAAAAGGTCTTGAAAATTATTTATGGATTGAGTGGTTAGAAACACCCATCTGCTGCATTTTTTGAGAAATGGACCATCCATAGGTGGCCTATGAATCGGTCAGTCCAACAGTCAGTCTAATGTACATGTGTGTCCATTTGGAGGAGTGTACAGTCCTATTTTTGGCACCAGGCCATCAACATAGTGAGGGCCATGGCCCAAAAGTCACACCATTAGGCATACTTTCCTACTCATCACCTTTTTTTTTTAAATGTCAATAAATTTAGAGAAATGGTCCTGAAAGTTGTTTATGGATTGAATGGTTAGAAACACCCATTTGATGCTTTTGTTTTTTTCAATGGGTTGATCAGTCCAGATTGATTCACTTATTTTTCCCTTATTGGCTATAAGGCTGGCACCATTTATTAAATGGTGCTCGATGTACATACAATGGATCTGCCTCAAAAGATTTATAGGAATAGATTTATTAAATGGTGTTTGATGAAATCTTACAAGGCTCATGAGATCTTTGCAACAAACAAGTTGTTCTCTTGTGTTGGATGTATATCGCCACGGAGTGATTATTCAGAAAACTGGTTTCACCGTGATTCAGAATTCACTAAATTATAGATTTTCTTCTACTCCTAGTAATAGAAGTATCAGCTATACAGGAGAATATATTTGCAAATTTGCTTGCTTTTGCTACTATATGCAATGCTACTTGTTTTATATTTTACTTTCTTTGTTGTTGCCTTTGTGAAACCAATGTTTAGTGGTTCATTCACTTTTTGCATTTTTTTTTCTTTTTGTTTTTTTGGTTCAGTGTTGGATCTTTTAAGCAAACAGGTGGTACTCTTTGCTGGATGTATATGTCGCCATGGATTAACCACTCAGAAAGGTTAGTTTCTACACGATTTAGAATTCATTACATTACAGGCTTTTATTTGCCTCTAATAATGAAAATGTCATCTAGATGATTAAGATTAGATTAGCAACATTTTGCTGGATGTATATGTCGCCATGGATTAACCACTCAGAAAGGTTAGTTTCTACACGATTTAGAATTCATTACATTACAGGCTTTTATTTGCCTCTAATAATGAAAATGTCATCTAGATGATTAAGATTAGATTAGCAACATTTTGCTTGCGTTCTGCTAGTGTTTCCGTTATCCTTTTGCTTTTGGTTGCCTTTGGGCATATGGAATGATTTTCAATCATATGAATCCGTCATATGATTGGGCCCCTTTTTCAATGATCCAGATCCTTTATGTGATTGTGATAATTTTCAGTGATACGAAGCACTAACATTCTACAATGTTCTTTCATCAATCTAATTAGTAGGTGTTTACAACGATGCCATATGCACCAAAAATCAATAGTTTGGGTAAGTTCTTAGGGATCGAACATTGAAATGATATGTTGGAGCACATGCACCACTCATATGGATAGGCTTGTATTAAGTGATAGAAATCGATAATAATATTCCTTGCTCATCAAAGTCATTCATATGATTTGGCCAATCATATGTTCGGACTCGTATTTAGGGATCTAAATTAGGAATATGGCTGGGCCAATTTCCAATGCTCCAACCTAACGACATGGTTCGGCCTAATTTTAGTGATCCATACTGTTTAGATGACTCGACCTGTTTTCTGCATTCCAATTATTTTGTTTGGTTGAGTTTCTTACCAATCACCAGAGTCATTCATATGACTAGGCCCACACTCAATGATGCAAATCAGTAATGTGGAGGGCTACTTTTCAGAGATTCATGGTCTACTTTTCAGAGATTCATGCCATTCTTATGATTGGGATCCTAATTATTCGTATGACTTAACCCATTTTTTGTGATTGAAATTATTCATATGAATGAGCTAATTTTAATGATCTAAACCATTTATAGGATTAGGTTCATATCTCTATAAAAAAGGAGCCAAATCGTTAATATGGTTGGCCAATTTTCCTTCATCCAAGCCTTTCATATGATTGGGCTAGTCATATACACAGATGCGTATTAAGGGGTCTATGTCATCAATATGGTAATGTGGACTGCTTCTTTTAATCATCGAGATCAGGATCTTAATTGGATAGTTTTCGGTGATCTATACCATTGATATGATTGGGATCTTAATTGGAATCAGCTTCTTTTAATCACCCAAGACATTCACATCAATAGACCTATACTTTGTGATCCAAATTGGTAATGTGGACGGCCAGTCCTTAGTTTTCCATACCATTCACATGACTTGGCCCGCTTCTATTGATCCAAACCTTTGACATGGGCCATTTCAATGGATAAAAAACATTGACCTGGTTGGGCCATTTAGTGGATCCAAATTGTTCATATAATTCGGCTTATTTGACGATCCCAACTCATAATACGATTGAAGCTGCTTTTCATGATCCAAACTCATCGTATGATTGAAGCTGTTTTTCATGATCCAAACTCATCGTATGATTAAAGCAGCTTTTCATGATCCAAACTCATCATATGATTAAAGCAGCTTTTCATGATTCTTTGCAATGGATATGCCAAGTTGATCCATGCCCAAAATTTTGTATGACCCTCTTTAGCTTTACTAATGATCCAAACTGTTCATATCATCTGGAACATTTCTAGTGGTCCAAACCTTTGACATGCTTGGGCCATTTCAATGGATGAAAACCTTTAACGTGCTTGGGCGATTTAGCGGATTTGAACTTCTTATATGATTCGGCCCATTTTGCTATCTAAATGTATCATATGATTCATGCCGCTGTTAGTGATCTAAACTTTTCATATGATTGAAGCCTCTTTCCATGACCCATCTCAATGGATATGCTAAGTTGAACCATCTATTAGTAATACTTGAGGCTGGTTCTTAGTGATCCACTTCATTAATTTTGTAAGACTCTTCAATTCTATACACAATTCAAAGAATCGAGTTTCTTTTTACAACGATCCAAATTCATATAATTTGGCCAATTTCTACTGAACCAAACCTTCGACATGGGCCATTTCGATGGATAAAAAACATTGACATGCTTGGGCCATCTAGTAGATCCAAACTGTTCATATAATTCGTCTCATTCGGCGATCCAAACTCATCCTACGATTGAAGTTGCTTTTCATAATCCAAACTCATCATATGGTTGAAGCTAGTTTTCATGATCCAAACTCATCATATGATTAAAGCTGCTTTTCATGATCCATCGTAATGGATATGCTAAGTTGATCCATGCCCTAAATTTTGTAGGACTCTTCTGCTTTACCAATGGTCCAAACTGCTCATATGATCTGACCATTTCTAGTGATCCAAACCTTTAACATGCTTGTGCCATTTCAACGGATCAAAACCTTTGATGTGCTTGTGCCAATTCAGCGGATTTGTCTTATATCATTTGGCCCCTCCAGCGATCCAAATGCATTATATGATCGGTGTTGCTGTTAGTGATCTAAACTCATCATATGATTGAAGCCTCTTTCCATGACCCATCCCAATAGATATGTTAAGTTGATCCATCTATTCATAATATTTGAGGTTGGTTCTCATTGATCCACATTATTAATTTTGTAGGACCGTCTTCAGTTCTATACACAATTCAAACAATTAGGTTTTGTTTTACAGCGATCCAATTTCATATGATTTCGCCCGTTTCTATTGATCCAAACCTTTGACATGGGCCATTTTGATGGATAAAAAACATTTACATGCTTGGGCCATTTCGATGGATAAAAAACATTTACATGCTTGGGCCATTTAGTGGATCCAAATTGTTCACATAATTCGGCTTATTCAGCGATCCAAACTCATCATACGAATGAAGCTGCTTTTCATCATCCAAACTCATCATATGATTTAAGCGGCTTTTCATGATCCAAACTCATCATATGATTAAAGCGGCTTTTTATTATCCAAACTTGTCATATGATTGAATCTGCTTTTCATGATCTAAATTCATCATATGATATAAGCGGCTTTTCATGATCCTTGGCAATGGATATGCTAAGTTGATCCATGCCCAAAATTTTGTAGGACCCTCTTCAACATTACTAATGATCCAAACTGTTCATATGATCTGGCCCATTTCTAGTGATCCAAACCTTTGACATGCTTGGGCCATTGTCAATGGATCAAAACCATTAACGTGCTTGGGCATTTTAGCAGAGTTGAACTTCTTATATGATTCGTCCTGTTCAGCGATCCAAATGCATCATATGAATCGTGCTATTGTTAGTGATCTAAACTCATCATATGATTGAAGCCTCTTTCCATGACTCATCCCAATGGAAATGCTAAGTTGAACAATCTATTTGTAATATTTGAGGCTAGTTCTCAGTGATCCATTTCATTAATTTTGTAGGACTCTTTAGTTCTATACAAAATTCAAAGAATCAAGATCCTTTTTACAACAATCCAAATTCATATGATTTGGCCCATTTCTACTGATTCAAACCTTCAACATGGGCCATTTCAATGGATAGAAAACATTGGCATGCTTGGGCCATTAAATGGATCCAACTTGTTCATATAATTTGGCTTATTCGGCGATCTATACTCATCATACGATTGAAGCTGCTTTTGATGATCTAAACTCATCATATGATTTTCATGATCCAAACTCATCATATGATTGAAATTGCTGTTCATGATCCATGGCAATGAATATGCTAAGTTGATCCATGCCCTAAATTTTGTAGATCCCTCTTCAAGGTAACAAATGATCTAAACTGTTCATATGATTTGGCCCATTTCTAGTGATCCAAACCTTTGATATGCTTGGGCCATTTCAATGGATCAAAACCTTTGACGTGCTTCGGCCAATTCAGCGGATTTGATTTCTTATATCATTTGGCCCTTCAGTGATCCAAATGCATGATATGATTCGTGTTGCCGTTAGCGATCTTAACTCATCATATGATTGAAACCACCTTCCATGACCCATCCCAATGGATATGTTAAGTTGAACCATCTATTTGTAATATTTGAGGCTGATTCTCAGTGATGCACTTCGTTAATTTTGTGGGACCCTCTTCCGTTCACAATTCAAACAATGAAGTTTCTTTTTACAACGATCCAAATTCCTATGATTTCGCTCATTTATAGTGATCCAAACCTTTGACACGGGCCATTTCAATGGATAAAAAACAATGACATGCTTCGACCATTCAGTGGAAACAAATCGTTCATATGATTCGGCTCATTCAGCGATCCAAATAAATCATATAATTAAAGCTGCTTTTCATGATCCAAACCTTTGACATGGGCCATTTTGATGGATAAAAGACATTAGCATGCTTGGGCCATTCAGTGGATCCAAATTGTTCACATAATTCAGCTTATTCGGTGATACAAACTCATCATACGATTGAAGCTGCTTTTCATGATCCAAACTCATCATATGATTGTATCTACTTTTCATGATCCGACCTAATCATGTGTTTAAAGCGGCTTTTCATGATCCAAACTCATCATATGATTGAACCTACTTTTCATGATCCAAACTCATCATATGATTAAAGTGGCTTTTCATGATCCTTGGCAATAGATATGCTAAGTTGATCCATGCCCAAAATTTTGTAGGACCCTCTTCAGCTTTACTAATGATCCAAACTGTTCATATGATCTGTACCATTTCTAGTGATCCAAACCTTTGACATGCTTGGGTCATCAAAATGGATCATAACATTTAACATGCTTGGGCAATTTAACGGATTTGAACTTCTTATATGATTTGGCCCATTCAGCGATCCAAATGCATCATATGCTTTGTTCTGCTGTTAGTGATCTAAACTCATTATATGATTGAAGCCTCTTTCCATGACCTATCCCAATGGATATGCTTAGTTGAACCATCTATTCGTAATATTTGAGGTTGATTCTCAGTGATCCACTTCGTTAATTTTGTAGGACCCTCTTTAGTTTTATACACAATTCAAACAATTAAGTTTCTTTTTCTAACGATCTAAATTCCTATGATTTCGCTCATTTATACTGATCCAAACCTTTGACATGGGCCATTTCGATGGATAAAACATTCACATGCTTGGATCATTCAGTGGATCCAAACTGTTCATATGATTCGGCTCATTCAACGATCCAAACTAATAATAGGATTAAAGGTGCTTTTCATGATCCAAACTCATCATATGATTAAAGCTGTTTTTCATGATGCAAACTCATCATATGATTAGAGCTACTTTTCATGATCCTTGGCAAGGGATATGCTAAGTAGATCCATGCACAAAATTTTGTAGGACCCTCTTCAGCATTACCAATGATCCAAACTATTCATATGATCTGGCCCATTTCTAGTGATCCAAACCTTTGACATGCTTAGGACATTTCAATTTAATGTGCTTGGGCAATTTATCGGATTTGAACTTTTTATATGATTCGGCCTATTCAACAATCCAAATGCATCATATGATTCGTGTTACTGTAAGTGATCTAAACTCATCTTATGATTAAAGCCTCTTTTCATGACCCATCCCAATGGATATGCTAAGTTGAACCATCTATTTCTAATATTTGAAGCTGGTTCTCAGTGATCCACTTTTTTAATTTTATAGGAGTCTTCAATTCTATACACATTCAAAGAATCAAGTTTCTTTTTACAACGATCCAAATTCATATGATTTGGCCCATTTCTATTGATCCAAACCTTCAACATGGGCCATTTTGATGGATAAAAAACGTTGGCATGCTTGGGCCATTCAGTGGATCCAAATTGTTCATATGATACGGCTTATTCGGCGATCCAAACTCATCATACAATTGAAGCTTCCATTTCTACTGATCCAAACCTTCAAAATGGGCTGTTTCGATGGATAAAAAACGCTAGCATGCTTGGACCATTTAGTGGATCCAAATTGTTCATATAATTCGGATTATTCGGCGATCCAAACTCATCATACGATTGAAGCTGCTTTTCATGATCCAAACTCATCATATGATTAAAGCTACTTTTCATGATCCTTGGCAATGGATATGCTAAGTTGATCCATGCCCAAAATTTTGTAGTACCATCTTTAACTTTACTAATGATCCAAACTGTTCATATGATTTGGCCCATTTCTTGTGATCCAAACCTTTTGACTTGGTTGGGCCATTTCAGTGGATCAAAACCTTTAACGTGCTTCGGCCAATTCAGCAGATTTGACTTCTTATATCATTCGGCCCTTCAACGATCTAAATGGATGATATGATTCGTCCTGCCATTAGTGATCTATACTCATCATATGATTTGAAGCCTCTTTCCATGACCCATCCCAATGGATATGTTAAGTTGATCCATCTATTTCGTAATATTTGAGGTCAGTTCTAAGTGATCCAAATCGTTAATTTCGTAGGACCCTCTTCAGTTCTATACCCAATTCAAACAATCAAGTTTCTTTTTACACCGATCCAAATTCATATGATTTGGCCCATTTCTATTGATACAAACCTTTGACATGGGACATTTGGTGGATCCAATTGTTCATATAATTCAGCTTATTTGGCGATCCAAACTCGTCATGTGATTGAAGTTGTTTTTCATGATCCAAACTCGTCATGTGATTGAAGTTGTTTTTCATGATCCAAACTCATCATATGATTGAAGCTGCTTTTCATGATCCTTAGCAATGGATATGGTAAGTTGATCCATGCACAAAACTTTGTACGACCCTCTTTCAGCTATACAAATGATCCAAACTGTTAATATGATTTGGCCCATTTCTAGTCATCCAAACCTTTGACATGTTTGGGTTATTTCAATGGATCAAAACCTTTAACGTGCTTGGGCCATTTAGCAGATTTGAACTTTTTATATGATTCGGCCTATTCACCGAGCCAATTGCATCATATGATTTGTGCTGCTATTCGTGATCTATTCTCATCATATGATTGAAGCCTCTTTCCGTGACCCATCCCAATGGATATGTTAATTTAGATCCATCTATTCATAATATTTAAGGTTGGTTCTTAGTGATCCACATCGTTAATTTTGTGTAGGACCCTCTTTAGTTCTATACACAATTCAAACAATCAATTTTCCTTTTACAATGATCCAAATTCATATGATTTGGCCCATTTCTTGTGATCCAAACCTTTGACATGGGCCATTTCGATGGATAAAAAACGTCGACATGCTTGGGGCATTCAGTGGATCCAAATTGTTCATATGATTCGGCTCATTCGACGATCCAAACTTATTATATGATTGAAGCTGCTTTTCATGATCCAAACTCATTATACGATTGATGTTGCTTTTCATGATCCATGGCAATGGATATGCTAAGTTGATCCATGCGCTAAATTTTGTAGGACCCTCTTTAGCTTTACAAATGATCCAAACTGTTCATATGATTTGGCCCATCTCTAGTGATCCAAACTTTTGACATGCTTGGGCCATCAATGGATCAAAACCTTTGACGTGCTTCGGCCATTTCAACGGATTTGAACTTCTTATATGATTCGGCCCATTCAGCGATCCAAATGCATCATATGATTCATGCTACTATTAGTCATCTAAACTTATTATATGATTGATGCCTCTTTCCATGACCCATCCTAATGGATATGTTAAGTTAGATCGATCTATTCATAATATTTGAGGTTGGTTCTCAGTGATCCACATCGTTAATTTTTTAGGACCCTCTTCAATTCGATACGCAATTTAAACAATCAGGTTTCTTTTTACAATGATCCAAATTCATATGATTTGGCCCATTTCCAGTGATCCAAATCTTTAACATGGGCCATTTCAATGGATAAAAAACATGACATGCTTGGGCCATTCAGTGGATCCAAATCGTTCATATGATTTGGCTCATTTAGCGATCAACCCTCATCATACGATTGAAGCTATTTTTCATGATCCAAACTCATCATATGATTAAAGCAGCTTTTCATGATCCAAACTCATTATATTATTGAAGCTATTTTCATGATCTAAACTCATCATATGATTAAAGCTGCCTTTCATGATCTAAACTCATCATATGATTAAAGCTGCCTTTCATGATCTAAACTCATCATGTGATTGAAGTTGCTTTTCATGATCTAAACTCATCTTATGATTAAAACTGCCTTTCATGATTTAAACTCATCATATGATTGGCAATGTATATGCTAAGTTGATCCATGCCCTAAATTTTGTAGATCCCTCTTCCGGTTTACAAATCATCCAAATTATTCATATGATTTGGCTCATTTCAATGGATCAAAACCTTTGAGGTGCTTGGGCCATTTCAACGGATTTGAACTTCTTATATGATTTGGCCCATTCAGCGATCCAAATGCATCATATGATTCATGCTTCTGTTAGCGATTTAAACTAATTCATATCATTTGGCACATTTCCAGTGATCCAAATCTTTAATATGGGCCATTTCAATGGATAAAAAACATTGACAGGCTTGGGCCATTCAGTGGATCCAAATTGTTCATATGATTCGGCTCATTTGGCGATCGACGCGCATCATACGATTAATGGTGCTTTTCATGTCCAAACTCATCATGATCTAAACTCAACATATGATTGAAGCTGCTTCTCATGATCTATGACAGTGGATATGCTAAGTTGATCCATGCCCTTGAACCCTCTTTTGTTCTATACACAATTCAAACAATCAAGTTTCTTTTTATAATGATTCAAATCATATACCATTTCTAGTGATCCCAGCCTTTGACATTGGCCATTTTGATAGATAAAAATCATTGACATGCTTTAGCCATTGAGTGGATCCAAATTGTTCTTATGATTAGGCTCATTTGGCGATCCAAACTCATCATACGATTGAAGCTGCTTTTCATGATACAAACTCAACATATGATTGGAGCTGCTTTTAATGATCCATGGCAATTAATATGATAAGTTGATCCATGCCCTAATCCCTCTTCTGTTCTATAAACAATTCAATCAATCAGGTTTCTTTTTACAACGATCCAAATTAATATGATTCGGCTCATTTCTAATGATCCAAACCTTTGACATTGACCATTTCGATGGATAAAAATCATTGACATGCTTGAGCCATTAAGTGGACCCAAATTGTTCACATGATTAGGCTCATTCAACGATCCAAACTCATTGTACGATTGAAGCTGCTTTTCATGATCTAAACTCAACATATGGCATTGCTTTTCATGATCCAAACTTAACATATGGCATTGCTTTTCATGCTCCATGGCACTGGATATGCTAAGTTGATCCATGCCCTAAAACCCTCTTCTGTTCTATACACAATTCAAACAAACAGGTTTCTTTTTACAACGATCCAAATCAATATGATTTGGCCCATTTCTAGTGATCCGAACCTTTGACATTGACCATTTTGATGGATAAAAATCATTGACATGCTTTAGCCATTTAGTGGATCCAAATTGTTCATATGATTAGGCTCATTCGGCAATCCAAACTCATCATATGATTGAAGCTGCTTTTAACGATCGAAACTCAACATATGATTGAAGCCGCTTTTCATCATCCAAACTCATCGTATTGTTGATGCAGCTTTTCATAATCCATAGCAATGGATATGATAAGTTGCTTCATGCTCTAAAACCCTCTTCTGTTCTATACACAATTCAAACAATCAGGTTTCTTTTTACAACGATCCAAATTAATATGATTTGGCCCATTTCTAGTGATCCAAACCTTTGACATTGACCATTTCGATGGATAAAAATCATTGACATGCTTTAGCCATTCAGTGGATCCAAATTGTTCATATGACTAGGCTCATTTGGCGATCCAAACTCATCATACGATTGAAGCTGCTTTTCATGATCCAAACTCAACGAATGATTGAAGCTACTTTTCATGATCCATGGCAATGGATATGCTAAGTTGATCCATGCCCTAAAACCCTGTTTTGTTCCATACACAATTCAAATAATCAGGTTTCTTTTTACAATGATCCAAATCACATACCATTTCTACTGATCCAAACCTTTGACACTGGCCATTTTGATGGATAAAAATCATTGACATGCTTTACCCATTGAGTGGATCCAAATTGTTCTTATGATTTGGCCCATTTCTAGTGATCCAAACCTTTGACATTGGCCATTTCGATGGATAAAAATCATTAACATGCTTGAGCCATTTAGTGGATCCAAATTGTTCATATGATTAGGCTCATTCGGCTATCCAAACTCATCATACGATTGAAGCTGCTTTTCATGATCCAAACTCAAAATATGATTCAAGCTGCTTTTCATGATCCATGGCAATGGGTATGCTAAGTTGATCCATGCCCTAAACCTCTTCTGTTCTATAAACAATTCAATCAATCAGGTTTCTTTTTACAAGGATCCAAATTAATATGATTTGGCTCATTTCTACTGATCCCAAACCTTTGACATTGGCTATTTTGCATGATAAAAATCAATGATATGCTTGAGCCATTCAGTGGATCCAAATTGTTCATATGATTAGGCTCATTCGTCGATCCAAACTCATCGTACGATTGAAGCTGCTTTTCATGATCCAAACTCAACATATGATTGAACTTGCTTTTCATGATCCAAACTCGACATATGGTTGAAGCTGCCTTTCATGATCCATGGTAGTGGATATGCTAAGTTGATCCATGCCCTAAAACCCTCTTCTATTCTATACACAAATCAAACAATCAGATTTCTTTTTTCAACGAACCAATTCAATATGATTTGGCCCATTTCTAGTGATCCAAACCTTTTACATTAGCCATTTTGTTGATACAAACTCTACATTTGAATGAAGCTATTTTTCATGATCCAAACTCATCATATGGTTGAAGCAGCTTTTCAAGATCCATGGCAATGGATGCGCTAAGTTGATCCATGCCCTAAAACCCTCTTCTGTTCTATACATTATTCTAACAATTAGATTTCTTTTTACAACCTTTGACATTGACTATTTCAATGGATAAAAATCATTGACATGCTTTAGCCATTTAGTGGATCCAAATTGTTCATATAAAATACAAATATAAGCTTGATCGAAAACTTTCGTGGCCTTTAGAAGTTTTCGATCAAGCCATTTTGTTGATACAAACTCTACATTTGAATGAAGCTACTTTTCATGATCCAAACTCATCATATGGTTGAAGCAGCTTTTCAAGATCCATGGCAATGGATGCGTTAAGTTGATCCATGCCCTAAAACCCTCTTCTGTTCTATACACAATTCTAACAATTAGATTTCTTTTTACAACCTTTGACATCGACTATTTCGATGGATAAAAATCATTGACATGCTTTAGCCATTCAGTGGATCCAAATTGTTCATATAAAATACAAATATAAGCTTGATCAAAAACTTTCGTGGCCTTTAGAAGTTTTCGATCAAGGGTTCGAGTATCCACAAGCAGTGAAATCCCATTGCGGCATGAGTGTGTGGGGGTGTGTGTGTACATGTGTTAAAAAAAAAAAAAAAAAAGCTTTATTGAAAATTTGTGGCATTTAGAAGTTTTTAATGGTGGCGTCACTCTCCCCACTGTTTTCTGTGGTGGGGTCCATTGGAGCTTTGGATGTGACTCATTCCTTGGATACTACCCTAAAATGATCTCTCCGGATGGATGGATGGCGTGGATACAAAACATATATCATGGTGGGGCCACAGAATTTGGTGACATCACTTCAGAAGCAGTCTCCCTACTCATCCAGTCAGTAGCCAATCCATGCCCGCACAGAGGTCTCTTGCGGTGGGAATTGGACCGCACCAAGGTATCTCGCGGGATGGTTCAGTGGAGACCATTACTCTCTCTCTCTCTCTTTATATATATATATATATATATATATATATATATATATATATATATATATATATATATATATATATATATTGTTTATTTTATCTCAGATTTTCCCAAATAAATGTCAAGAAGAAGCCCAAATATGCAATAAGAGTGAAATATGAGAGTTATTTGATAAAGTGGGAATGTGACGGTTGATACTTACGCACTCAAAAATTCTAAACTTGTTTTACATCAACTCCAATTAAGCCATTCTAGTTGCAAGAACATTACTTGATCGATGACCTTAACCCTCTTCTGTTCTATTCACAATTCAACCAATCAGGTTTCTTTTTACAACGATCCAAATTAAACGATTAGGCCCATTTCTAGTGATCCAAACCTTTGACATTGGCCATTTCGATGGATAAAAACCATTGACATGCTTGAGCCATTTAGTGGTTTCAAACTTTTCATATGATTAGGCTCATTCGGCTATCCAAACTCCTTGTACGATTGAAGCTGCTTTTCATGATCCAAACCCAAAATATGATCGGGGTGCTTTTCATGATTTAAACTCATCGTATGGATGAAGCTGTTTTTCATTTTCCATGGCAATGGATACTCTAAGTTGATCCATGCCCTAAACCCCCTTCTGTTCTGTACACAATTCAATCAATCAGGTGTCTTTTTACAACGATCCAAATTAATATGATTTGGCCCATTTCTAGTGATCTAAACCTTTGACATCGGCCATTTCGATGGATAAAAATCATTGACATGCTTCATGCTTGAGCCATTCAGTGGATCCAAATTGTTCGTATGATTAGGCTCATTTGACGATCAAGACTTATCATACAATTGAAGCTGCTTTTCATAATCCAAACTTAACTTATGAATGAAGCTGCTTTTCATGATCCAAACTAATCGTATGGTTGAAGCTGCTTTTCATGATTCATGGCAATGAATATGCTAAGTTGATCAATGCCCTAAACCCTCTTTTGTTCTATACACAATTCAATCGATCAGGTTTCCTTTTACAACGAACCAAATTAATATGATTTGACACATTTCTAGTGATCCAAAGCTTTGACATTGGCCATTTCGATGGATAAAAATCAATGACTTGCTTGAGCCATTTAGTGGATCCAAATTTTTCGTATGATTAGGCTCATTCGGCGATCCAAACTCATCATACGATTGAAGATGCTTTTCATGATCGAAACTCATTGTATGGTAGAAGCTGCTTTTCATGATCCATGGCAATGGATATGCTAAGTTGATCCATGCCTTAAAACCCTCTTTTGTTCTATACACAGTTCAATCTATCAGGTTTTTGTTTACAAACATCCAAGTTAATATGATTCGGCCCATTTCTAGTGATCCAAACCTTTGACAGTGGCTATTTCGATGGATAAAAATCATTGACATGCTTGAGACATTCAGTGGATCCAAATTGTTTGTATGATTAGGATTATTCGTCGATTCAAACTCATCATACGTTTGAAGTTGCTTTTAAGGATCCAAACTCAACATATGATTAAAACTACTTTTCATGATCCATGGCAATGGGTATGCTAAGTTGATCCATGCCCTAAACCACCTTCTATTCTATACACAATTCAATCAATCAGGTGTCTTTTTACAACGATCCAAATTAATATGATTTGGCCCATTTCTGGTGATCAAAACCTTTGACATTGGCCATTTCGATGGATAAAAATCATTGACATGCTTGTGCCATACAGTGGATCCGAATTGTTCATATGATTTATCCAAATTGCTCATATGATTAGGCTCATTCGGTGATCCAAACTCATCATACGATTGAAGCTTCTTTTCATGATCCAAACTCAACATATGATTGAAGCTGCTTTTCATGATCCAAACTCATCGTATGGTTGAAGCTGCATTTCATGATCCACAACAATGGATATGCTAAGTTGATCCATGCCCTAAACCCTCTTCTGTTTTGAACACAATTCAATCGATCAGGTTTCCTTTTACAACGATCCAAATTAATATGATTTGACCCATTTCTAGTGATCCAAACCTTTGACATTGGCCATTTCGATGGATATAAATCATTGACATGCTTGAGGCATTCAGTGGATCCAAAATTTTCATATGATTAGGCTCATTCGGCGATCCAAACTTATTATACAATTGAAGCTGGATATGTTAAGTTGATCCATCTATTCATAATATTCGAGGTTGGTTCTCAGTGATCCACATCGTTAATTTTCATGATCCAAACTCAACATATGATTGAAGCTGCTTTTCATGATCCAAACTCATCGTATGGTTGAAGTTGCATTTCATGATCTACAGCAATGGATATGCTAAGTTGATCCATGCCCTAAACCCTCTTCTGTTTTGTACACAATTCAATCGATCAGGTTTCCTTTTACAATTATCCAAATTAATATGATTTGGTCCATTTCTAGTGATCCAAACCTTTGACATTGGCCATTTCGATGGATATAAATCATTGACATGCTTGAGGCATTCAGTGGATCCAAATTTTCCATATGATTAGGCTCATTCGGCGATCCAAACTTATTATACAATTGAAGCTGGATATGTTAAGTTGATCCATCTATTCATAATATTTGAGGTTGGTTCTCAGTGATCCACATCGTTAATTTTGCAGGACCCTATCCTGTTCTATCGACAATTCAAATAGTTGGGATTTTTTTTTTTTTTTTTCCTTTTTTATTTTATAACGATACTAATTTATATGATTTGGCCCATTGCTATTGACCCGAACCTTTCACATGGGCCATTTCGATGGATAAAAAACATTGACATGCTTGTGCCATTCAATGGTTCCAAATTGTTCATATTATTCGGATCATTCAGTCATACAAACTCATCATACGATTGAAGCTCCTTTTCATAATCCAAACTCATCATATGATTGAAGTTGCTTTTCATGATCTATGGCAATGGATATGCTAAGTTGATCCTTGCCCTAAATTTTGTAGGATCCTCTTAAACTTTACAAATGATCCAAACTGTTCATATGATTTGGCCCATTTTTAGTGATCCAAACCTTTGAAATGCTTCGGCCATTTCAATGGATACCTTTGACGTGCTTGGGCCATTTCAGTGGATTTTAACTTCTTATATGATTCGGCCCATTCTGCGATCCAAATACATCATATGATTCATGTTGCTTTTAGTGATCTGAACTCATCAAATGATTGAAACCTCTTTCCTTGACCCATCCCAATGGATATGTTAAGTTGATCCATCTATTCATAATATTTGAGGTTGGTTCTCAATGATCCACATCGTTAATTTTGTAGGACCCTCTTCCGTTCTATTAACAATTCAAACAATCAAGTTTCTTTTTACAACGATACAAATTTATATGATTTGGCCCATTTCTATTGATCCAAACCTTTGACTTGGGCCATTTTGACGGATGGAAAACATTAACATGCTTGGGCCATTCAATGGATCCGAATTGTTCATATTATTTGGATCATTCGGTGATACAAATTCATTATACGATCAAAGTTGTTGTTCATGATCACCCATCATATGATTGAAGTTGCTTTTCATGATCCATGGCAATGGATATGCTAAGTTGATCCTTGCCCTAAATTTTGTGGGACCCTATTAAGCTTTACAAATGATCCAAACTATTTATATGATTTGGCCCATTTCTAGTGATCCAACCATTTGACATGCTTGGGCCATTTCAATGGATCAAAACCTTTGAAGTGCTTTGGCCATTTCAGCCTATTTGAACTTCTCATATGATTTGGCCCATCGAGCGATCCAAATACGTCATATGATTCGTGCTGCTGTTAGTGATCTAAACTCATCATATGATTAAAGCCTCTTTCCATGACCCATCCCAATGGATATGTTAAGCCGATCCATCTATTCATAATATTTGAGGTTGGTTCTTAGTGATCCACATTATTAATTTTCTAGGACCCTCTTCTGTTCTATCGACAATTCAAACAGTCGGGTTTTTTTTTTTTTAACAACGATACTAATTTTTATGATTTGACCCATTTCTATTGATTCAAACCTTTGACACGGGCCATTTTGCTGGATTAAAAACATTGACATGCTTGGGCCATTCAATGGATCCAAATTGTTCACGTGATTCAGATCATTCGGTAAAACAAACTCATCATACGATTGAAGCTGTTGTTTATGATTCAAACTCATCGTATCATTAAAGTTGTTTTTCATGATCCACGGCAATGGATATGCTAAGTTGATCCATGCCCTAAATTTTGTAGGACCCTCTTAAGCTTTACAAATTATCCAAAATGTTCATATGATTTGGCCCATTTCTAGTGATCCAAACCTTTAATATGCTTGGGTCATTTCAATGGATCAAAACCTTTGACGTGCTTTGTCCATTTCAGCGGATTGGAATTTCTTATATGATTTGGCCCATTCAGCGATCCAAATACATCATATGATTCATGCTGCTGTTAGTGATCGAAACTCAACATATGATTGAAGCATCTTTCTTTCCATGACCCATCCCAAAGGATATGTTATGTTGATCCGTCTATTGATAATATTTGAGGTTAGTTCTCAGTGATCCACATCATTAATTTTGTAAGACCATCTTCAATTTTATATACAATTCAAATAATCAAGTTTCTTTTTACAATGATCCAAATTCATATGATTTGGCCCATTTCTATTTATCCAAACCTTTGACTTGGGCCATTTTGATGGATGGAAAACATTGACATGCTTGGGCCATTCAATGGATCCAAATTGTTCATCTTATTCGGATCATTTGGTGATACAAACTCATCATACGATCGAAGCTGCTGTTCATGATCCAAACTCATCATATGATTGAAGTTGCATTTCATGATCCATGGCGATGGATATGCTAAGTTGATCCCTGCCCTAAATTTTGTAGGACCCTATTAAGCTTTACAAATGATCCAAATTCTTTATATGATTTGGCCCATTTCTAGTGATCCAAAAATTTGACATGCTTGGGCCATTTCAATGGATCAAAACCTTTGAAGTGCTTTGGCCATTTCAGCCTATTTAAACTACTCATATGATTCGGCCCATAGAGCGATCCAAATACGTCATATGATTCATGTTGCTGTTAGTGATCTAAACTCATCATATAATTAAAGCCTCTTTCCATGACCCATCCCAATGGATATGTTAAGCTGATCCATCTATTAATAATATTTGATGTTGGTTCTCAATGATCCACATCGTTAATTTTCTAGGACCCTCTTCTATTCTATCGACAATTCAAACAGTCGGGTTTTTTTTTACAACGATACTAATTTTTATGATTTGGCCCATTTCTATTGATCCAAACCTTTAACATGGGCTATTTCAATAGATAAAAAACATGACATGCTTGGGTCATTCAATGGATCCAAATTGTTCATATTATTTGGATCATCCGGTCATACAAACTCATCATACGATTGAAGCTCTTTTTCATGATCCAAACTCATCATATGATTTAAGTTGCTTTTCATGATCCAAAGTCATCATATGATTGAAGCTGCATTTCATGATCCATGGCAATGGATATGCTTAGTTGATCCATGTCTTAAATTTTGTAGGAACCTCTTCATCTTTACAAATGATCCAAACTATTCATATGATTTGGCCCATTTCTAGTGATCCAAACCTTTGACATGCTTGGGCCATTTCAATAGATCAGGACCTTTGACGTGCTTGGGTAATTTCATCGAATTTGAACTTCTTTTATGATTCAGCCCATTCAACGATCCAAATGCATCATATTATTCGTGTTGCTGTTAGTCATCTAAACTCGTCATATGATTGAAGCCTCTTTCCATGACCCATCCCAATGGATATGTTAAGATGATACATATATTCATTATATTTGAGGTTGGTTCTCAGTTATCCACATCGTTAATTTTGCCGAACCCTCTTTAGTTCTATACACAATTCAATCAATCATGTTTCTTTTTACAAGGATCCAAATTCATATGATTTGGCCCATTTCTAGTGATGCAAACCTCTGACATGGGCCATTTCGATGGATGGGTCATTTAGTGGATCGAAATTGTTGATATGATTCAGCTCATTCGGTGATCAAAACTCATCATACGATCGAAGCTGCTTTTCATGATCCAAACTCATCATACGATCGAAGCTGCTTTTCATGATCCAAACTCATCATATGATTGAAGCTGCTTTTCATGATCCATGGCAATGGATATGCTAAGTTGATCCCTGCCCTAAATTTTGTAGGACCCTATTAAGCTTTACAAATGATCCAAATTGTTTATATGATTTGGCCCATTTCTAGTGATCCAAACCTTTGACATGCTTGGGTCATTTCAATGGATCAAAACCTTTGACGTGCTTTGTCCATTTCAGCGGATTTGAACTTCCTATATGATTTGGCCCATTGAGCGATCCAAATACATCATATGATTCATGTTGCTGTTAGTGATCTAAACTCAACCTATGATTGAAGCCTCTTTCTTTCCATGACCCATCCCAATGGATATGTTAAGCGGATCTATCTATTCCTAATATTTGAGGTTGGTTCTCAGTGATCCACGTCATTAATTTTGTAGGACCCTCTTCCATTCTATCCACAATTCAAACAGTCAGGTTTCTCTTTACAACAATACAAATTTATATTATTTGTCCCATTTCTATTGATCGAAACCTTTGACATGGGCCATTTTGCTCGATTAAAAACATTGACATGCTTGGGTCATTCAATGGATCCAAATTGTTTACGTGATTCGGATCATTAGGTAATACAAACTTATCATACGATTGAAGTTGTTGTTTATGATCCAAACTCATCGTATCATTGAAGTTGCTTTTCATGATCCATGGCAATGGATATGTTAAGTTGATCCATGCCCTAAACTTTGTAGGGCCCTCTTAAGCTTTACAAATAATCCAAACCGTTCATGTGATTTGGCCCATTTCTAGTGATCCAAACCTTTGACATTCTTCGGTCATTTTAGTGGATCAAAACCTTTGACGTGCTTTGTCCATTTCAGCGGATTTGAACTTCTTATATGATTCATGCTACTGTTCGTGATCTAAACTCAACATATGATTGAAGCATCTTTCTTTCCATGAGCTGTACCAATGGATATGTTATGTTGATCCATCTATTCATAATATTTGAGGTTGGTTCTCAGTGATCCACATCATTAATTTTGTAGGACCATCTTCAATTTTATATACAATTCAAATAATTGAGTTTCTTTTTACAACGATCCAAATTCATATGATTTGACCCATTTCTAGTGATCCAAACCTTTGAATTGGGCCATTTTGATGGATAAAGAACATTGAAATGCTTGGGCCAGCTAGTGGATCCAAATCGTTCATATGATTTTGCTCATTCTGCGATCCAAACTCATCATATGATAGAAGTTGCTTTTCATGATCCATGGCAATGGATATGATAAGTTGATCCATTCCCTATTAAATTTGTAGGATCCTCGTCATCTTTACAAATGATCGAAACTGTTCATATGATTTGGCCCATTTCTAGTGATCCAAATCTTTGAAATGCTTGGGCCATTTCAATGGATCAAAACCTTTGACGTGTTTGGGCTATTTCAATGGATCAAAACCTTTGACGTGTTTGGGCCATTTTAGCGGATTTGAACTTATTATATGATATGGCCCTTTCAGCGATCCAAATGCATCATATGATTTGTGCTGCTGTTTTATTATCTAAACTCATCATATGATTGAAGCCTCTTTGCATGACCTATCCTAAAGGATATGTTAAGTTGATTCATTTATTCATAATATTTGAGGTTGGTTCTTAGTGATCCACATCGTTAATTTTATAGGATCCTCTTTCGTTCTATTGACAATTCAAACTGTCAGGTTTTTTTTTTTTTTTTTTTTTTTTTTTTCTTTTAACGATACAAATTAATATTATTTGGCCCAATTCTATTGATCCAAACCTTTGACATGGGTCATTTCGATGGATAAAAAAACATTGACATGCTTGGTCCATTCAATGGATCCAAATCGTTCATGTTATTTGGATCATTCGGCGATACAAACTCATCATATGATTGAAGTTGCTTTTCGTGGTTGGGCCATTTCAGCGGATTTAAACTTCTTATATGATTCGGCCCATTCAACGATTCAAATGCATCATATGATTTGTGCTGCTTGTAGTGATCTGAACTCATCATATGATTGAAGTGAAGCTTCTTTCCATGAGCCATCAATGGATATGTTAAGTTGATCCGTCATTTTGTAATATTTGAGGTTGGTTCTCAGCGATACACATCATTAATTTTGTTGGACCTTTTTTAGTTTGATACAGAATTCAAACAATCATGTTTCTTTATACAACGATCCAAATTCTTATGATTTGGCCCATTTCTAGTGATCCAAACCTTTGACATGGGCCATTTCGATGGATAAAGGTGATACCTTCAATTGAAATACTTTTTTTTTTTTTTAAATATTTTATTTTATTTTTAATTTTTTGGTTTTGGGAAATGCAATCGAACTAAATAGGTGTTGATTGTAGGGCGGGAATTTTGGTTGTTTATGAGAAGTGATGGATTGTATGATCCCCTACCTTATATGTATTATCTCTCGGAGTCTTGAGTTTAGAGATGTGGGCTTGGCATTTTGATTAATGTTCGCCAGGCTATTCTCTTAATTGTCTATTTAGTGGCCACCATTTGAAGGCTTAGCATTGTCCCATTTGGGCAATTTTTGTGGCCCCATCCTTGGTGGTCAATAGGTTGTATAGTTGAGTCATGGGTCTCACTTGTATGGGGGCAAGGCTTGATGCCGCTAACCCTCTTTGTGCTTATATAATTGCTGATGAGACATTGGTGAACTTTGATTGGCTGAGCGGTCGATTACAAAACCTGCATTGATCTCTTTATGGGCATTGTAAATAATTGGTAACTAGCTCTAACCACTGATTGGATTCGACATCCTAAAAATTGTTATGAGTGGAGGGATTTATTCATAGAATATTTTGACCTTTTGCCATTGAATGCAGACCGTTGAGGTATTTCCCTTCGAAACTGTCTATTTGTTAGCTACTTAGTTTAGACTTGCAATCTTTTCTTGTTCAAGATATTTTGTGCCTAGGTCAATTGCAATCGGCCCCGTTTTCAGGGATCCAATCCATTCATAGGGTAGGCTTTATATTCAATGATCGAAACTATTTATACAATTGAGCTAGTTTTTAGTGATCCTTAGTAGGCCTTTATTTTGTATTCCAAATCATTTGCACAATTGGGCTTGTTTTCAATTATCCAAACTTTAATATCATGTAGACCATTTCCAGTGGTAAAAACTATATGCATAAGTGTCCAATTTGAATGATCTAAGCCATTGATACGATTGGGCTAACTTTCTCCAATTCTGACTGTTCATATGGCTGACCCATATTAGTGATACAAACCATTAATGTGGTTAGGTCTGTTTACAATTATCTAAATTGCTCATATGATTTGGCCTTTCTCTAGTGATCCAAACCTATGATATGATTGGGCCATTTTAGTGGATCCAAACTATTCATATGAATGGACTCATATTTGTTGATCAACATGCTTGATATGTTAAGTTGATACATAACTTTCATTCGAGTTGGTTCATAGTGGTCAATATTTCTATATTCTAGGGCCCTTATTCATTGCTATAAACTGTTCAAATGATTGGACTTGTTTTCAATCCAAACCGTTCATTTGATTGCTTCATTAATGTAATCCAAACCATCTTTAGAGTTAGTCTTGTGCTCAACAAATTAATTTTTGGGTGCCTCATGTACAAAAAATCGTTAGTGATTCAAATTGTTCGTATGATAGGCCTTGTTTTCAGTCACACAAAACTTTTGAGATAAGTGCACCTATAACCTATTCACGAGATTAAAGTCATTCCTATACTTGTTTGTTTTAAGTGATTTAAGTCGTTAATATGGTAGTCTTTTTCCATCAATCTAAGCCGTTCATCTAGTTTGGCTTGTTTTGTGACACAACCCTTGGCGGATCTGTAATTGCGGTTTCACTCATTAGAGACAATTGAATGCATGAGTAATGCACAATGGGCCCATTTTCAATTATTCAAGCTATTAATTAATCTCTTGTTCCATTTTTCCTGGTAGAAACCGTTCTTATGGTTGGGTCCCTTTGTAGTGCCCAAAACCATTAATCACGTAGCTCGCTTCTAGTGATGCAAACTATTTATAGGCAGGTCCCATTTTTGCTAACCAAATCATTTATAAAGATGAGCCTATCTTTTGAAATGCTTGGACCATTTGAAGTTATCCAATTGAGCTAACCTTCTAAAATGCTTGGGTTGGTTGGAATCAATCAAATCATTCATATTGCTGGCTCTTTTTAAGTGATCCAATCCCTCTATATAATTCAAGCCAGTTTTGTGATCCGTATTATTGGGGCTGTTTCTAGTGATCCAAATCAGTTAATATCCTTAAGGTCCATGGTTCAACAATGCAAGCAAACTTATCCGAACCCTTTACATAATTTGGCCTGTTTTAGTGATCCATACTCGTCTTATTGTTGGGGCCCTTTTTAGTCATCTGAATTAATTGACATTTTAAGGCTTATATTCATTAATCTAAGCAAATTATCTATAGCCCATGTTGGTTGGAGTGGTATGCTGCTAATGTTAATCGTGAATATTATGCTAAGGGCCATGTCTAACGATTCAAATAGGTGCTGTGATACAAACCTTGATGGATCTGTAATTGTGTTTCACCCATTTGAGACAAGTGCACGAATCATGCACAATGGGCCTATTTTCAATTATCCAAACCATTAATATCTCTTGCTCCATTTTTACTAGTAGAAACCATTCTTATGGTTGGTTCCTTTGCAATAATCCGGACCGTTAATCACTCGCTTCTAATGATGCAAGCTACTTGTAGCAATGGCCCCACTTTCATGAACCAAACCATTTGTAGGATAATCTAACCTTTTGAAATGCTTGGGCCATTCAAAGTGATCCAATTAGGCCAAACTTTTATAATGCTTGGGTTGTTTGGAATGATCTAAATTGTTCATATTGGTGGTTCTTTTTAAGTGGTCTAAATCGATCTTTAAATCATCCTTGATTTATTTATGTTAAGTCAAATTGAGCGGTTGCCACTTCTCTTTATATATATAGGTTGGGCAAATTTTTTTAGCATGTTGGATGATCTTTGCAAGCTTTGAATCAACTTAGCAATTCTGCAACCGGAGGGAACTAGCTTGTTAAACTATTAATATTTTTTCGGTTAAGTGATATGTTTATTAGTGTTTAGGAAGGAATGCAACTTTGGAGGGGGAATTGAAATGAGCCATAGCTAAATTCTTTTGTTGGTTTTAGGTTTTACTACAAAAAATACAAAATGAAAAACAAATAGGAAGGACATAAATAAAGAAGAAATGTAAAAAAAAAAAAAAGAAAGTATGAAGAATCTAAACTTAACTTAATTTTCGAGCAAGATTTCCTAGTAGGTGAAAACTAAATGCCTCAAATTTGTTGTTGGAATGACCTTTTATCAATAGATGAAACTCCATATACAGATTAACTTCTTGATCTCTAAAAAATTGATTATTTGAAAATACCACTTATGAATGATATTTTTGTTCAAGGCAAACTAATCTTCATGCTAAGTATCTTTCCTATTTTGGGACTCTTGATCTTAGTAAGGTTTGACAGTTTACACATATAGCTAATTACACCCTAAGCACACAATACACAACTTCACTAAATGCTGAATATCATTCACCTCCAATAGAAGGATAGTCAAATACATACTCAAGGATGAGCCTACCCCAATCCTTTTTTCTCATTTTACTTTGATCTTCGATAGATGTGAGGTTTCCCTTCCCAAAGGGGACGGGGACAGGGACACCCTGTTGTTATAAAAATAATAATAGAAAAAAACCCATCACGAGTTTGGGTGAATGGTTTTGGTTGTGGGTTTGCTCCTCATAGACACTAAGTGTGATTCCCCTCCCTGTGGATTACCTATCATGAGTTGGGGCGAACGACTTTGGTGGTGGGTTTGCTCCTCACAGACACGAGTTTGATTCCCTTCCCCGTGGATTACCTGATATGAGTTTGGGCGAACGACTTTGGTCGTGGGTTTGCTCCTCACAGATAGGAGTTTGATTCCCCTCATGGACTGCTCGATGCACGCGGTGTTACTGGGAAGTTTTTTTTTTTTTTTTTTAATAAATCCCCACATCTAAAGACCTGTTACACAACTCGACGCGGTGCTGACTCTACTCGACTCGGTACCTGTGACTGGATCAGACTCGGTCTGGATTAGTCCAGGCTAGACCTGGACTCAGATCTGGTTAGGCATGCTAGACTTGGTACCACGTTGGGCAAGTCGGGTCTGCCCTTCAACCCTAACTTGGTCCGACTCGACTCATTGCCCTGTTCTTCACCCTATTTATTAGGGAAAGTTTTTGTTTTTAATCCTCACATTTGGATATTCTTGAAATTTTAACCTTCAATTTCAGTGTTCAGTATTAAGCCTACACGTGTCCATTCCTTTCAAGCTTGATCCTATCCCTATAGGCGTATGCTCATAACGCTTAACGACTGAGTTCGATTTCCTCCCTGTGGATTTTTTGATGCACGTGGTTGGTGGGTGATTACGTGCATTTATAAGGAATGGTCTCACCTTAAAGGGACGGGTTTTTTTTTTTTTTAAAAAAAAAACTTCCTGAAACCTGTCATGAGTTTGGGCGAATGACTTTGGTCTTGGGTTTGCTCCCCACAGACACGAGTTCGTTTCCCCTCTCCGTGGGTTAGCAGTCATGAGTTTGGGAGAACGATTTTAGTCGTGGGTTTGCTTCCCATAGACATGAGTTCGGGAGAATGGCTTTGGTCGTGGGTTTGCTCCCCACAGACACGAGTTTGATTTCCCTTTCCCGTAGATTACCCGCTATGAGTTTGGATGAACGACTTTGGTCATGGGTTTGCTCCCCACAGACATGAGTTTGATTCCCCTCCCCAGGGATTACTCAATGCACGTAGTGTAATAAGGGAAGTTTTTTTTTTTTTTTTTTTTAAAAATAAAATTTAAATCCTCACATCTAGAGACTCTTGAAACCCTCAATTATGCGTTCACTATTAAGCCTACGCATGTCCATTCCTTTCAAACTTCATACCACCTTTATAGGTGTAAGCTAGTGATGCTTAACGACTAAATGAGAGCTTCGTTTGTCAATGAATAACGGATTGACTCTGTTGTTGGCATTACTTTGTATTTCTCTCATTTCCTATTAACGAGTTTCGATGCACGCTGTCACTAATAGGGAGACGTCATATTTGCTGAAAAACAGAGCCTCAATCTAGTATGGTGCACTATAGCACACTCCGAGCGGCCTAGCTTCTAGCTCTCTTGATTAGGTCGTCGTATTTTACAGTGGCGAGTCTTGAAGCATGGGAACTACTCCTAGACCAGCAGAATTATAGGAACAGCATGGCGTTTCCAGTCAAAGCCTTCGGCCCAAACTTCAATATATAGATCTCATTTTTCTTTAAAGTAGATCTATCAGGGGTCAGGCTAGCCTGAACCCCCGAATGGGCTTATCATCGAGTGTTGTTTGACCTACTTTGATTGCCTTTCAGTTGTTCGCTCGACCAAAAAGTCCATCTACATATCGCATTCAAATTAGAAATCTTGCCTTGCCTCTTATCACTTCACTCCTTCCCCATGATCATTTTCAAGTTTTGGTTTGTCCTGGACGATGGGGTAAGCTCCCATGAATGTGCACATGACTTACTTTTTATTGGACTATCTTTAATAGGAAAAATCTCACACCACTTTACACAAGGGTTGATTAGCCGTGGAATCAAAGTAATAACTGTTGATCTTTAATTAGGATCAAGACAAATAAGAACAGTCAGACCCTTACCCGAAGATGAAGTTAGGCTTGGATAAGGACACTACATGGATTAGGAAGTCACTCATACCAAATGTTTTTTTAGCTGAAAATACTGGGGTATCATTTAAAATAGACATTTTATGCATCATCTTCAAAAGGATTTTGAGCCAAAATCAAACACTAGGAAAAGTTTAATGATTAAGAAATAAATTGATAAGAAGAATACCAAAGGACGATCTACACTAAAATAAAATGAATACATCAAAGCCTTTGATCCTTAGATTCCAATCTATACTTTCTATTGTCAAAGTGGCTATGGGACAAAATTTAGAATTCGAGTAAGAGGATTGTGGTATCTATCAATAGTGGATTAAATGTTAAACTCTAGAATTCTATGAGCAAATTTAGATCAAATTAGTTAAAACCTTGTTAGTATTGAAGTCCTCATATGGGTAGACGATATGACCTTGTATAAAAATTGCTTACTCTAAGTTTGATTCCCCTTTATGGATTACCCGTCGCGAGTTTGGGAGTATGGTTTTGGTTGTGGGTTTGCTCCTCTTCCCGTGGTTAGCAGGTGATTGTGTGCATTTGCAGGGAATAGTCTCACCTTAAAGGGGGAGGGGACACCATGTTGTTATAAAAACAAAAGAAAATTCCAAATTCACAAGTGTGGTGTTTGTCACCGTTGCTATAGCAAAATTAGAATGGTAAGAAAGAGTACAAAAAAGAGAAGAAAAGGCTTGAAGGAGCTTAGAAAATGAAGATAGCGTAATGGGAAGTTTTTAGATGCTGAACTTTACATAGAGCTTAACTTTAAAGAGAGCTTAGAAAATATATTACTTTTGAAACTAAGGAATCCAATGGTTTGTTGGTTATTTCACATCATAATGATGTTTTTTTTGGGCCAATTAACTTGAAGGACGTCTAGTTCTAATAGTAAGGGTGCTTTTTTGAACTCCTTTGAAAGTTATTATCTTTGAGAAGTCCTTAGGGCTCATTGGTTGTGACCTTAAGTGTGTCGCAGAAAATTGTTTATCCTATCAGCTGAAGGCTCACTTAGTAATTGCTTCTATATAGTAAGGGTACTTTTTTGAACTCCTCTCTAGTGGTGAATTAAAATCTCATCAAGAAATATTTTTGATTTCAAGGTCGAATCAATACGGCGACCAATCTAACCTTAATGCAATCACCTTGCTTCCTAAACTATTTGTGCACATGGTGGCAATCCTACTCTTTGTTAAGCAATTGTTCGTTTTTTGAATTAAGGTCGTTCTCTTCCGTTTAATTTATTTATTTTTATTTTTTTTTCATGCGCTCTCATGCTTTTGATGTTTGTGAAAACAACCAACATCCTACAACTTGTATCACTAAGCAATTGTTTCTATTTCGGTTATGCATGTGCATCGTTTTGTTTGTTTGACCCAAATATCAAGAAGAACAAGTGTCGTTGGAGCCTTTCATTCTTATGGGGTGTTTTCAAATGTTGGACTTTAGAAACTAAGGAATCCAATGGTTTGTTGGACTTTACATAGAGCTTAACTTTCAAGAGAGCTTAGAAAATATTTTACTTCTGAAACAATGGAATCCAATGGTTTGTTGGTTTTTTCACATCATAATGATGTTTTTTTCTTCTTTTTTTTCCGGCCAATTAACATGAGGGATGTCTAGTTCTAATAGTAAGGGTACTTCTCTAAACTCCTTTGAAATTTATTCTCTTTGTAAAGCTGAGGATTTGAAAGTAAGACCATGACCAATCTAACTTCGATATTGTCACCTTGCTGCATAAACTTTTTATACAAATGGTGCCACTCTTCTTAAGCAATAGCTTGTTTTTTGAAATAGGGTAATTTTCTTTTTCACTTAATTTTTTTTTTCGGGCCCTTTTGTGCTCATAATGCCTGTGAAACTATCATCACAACTATGATCACCCATTCATGATCATATGGCATTCTCAACAATTGCTCCTACTATAACTTATCCCTAAGCAATTGATATGTATTGTCTTTGCTTGTTTGAGACAAATTGAGAGAAGAAATAACAATGTTGGAGCCTTTAACACTTCTGGAGTGTTTTCAAATGCTATAGTTTACATAGAGCATTACTCTCAAGATAGCTTGGAGAGTATCTTACTTTTGAAACTATGGAACTCGAATGGAGTTTTGGTTATTTCACATCGTAATGTTGTTATTTTTATTATTCAATTAACCATAAGGATGTCTAGTTCTAAAAGGTTGCTTTTTCTATAATCCTTTGGAAGTTTCTCTATTAAAAGTCCTTAAGCAAAAGGCATTCCATTCATTTTTGTTCGTGAATCTTTATCCTATCAAGTGTTGAGAGTAATCTATGAAAGAATTGGTGTATCTGAAACTCCACTAACAAACACCCCGTTTGTGGGATATGGTTAAGTATGCATGAAAATATTAAAATGCATACCTTGGAATAGAGACCACTTGTGTTGGACGTGCATACACATTTTAGGCTTTGTGGTATGACGTGCTTTATCGTAGCGATCGACCTAGAGAATCAGTGTTCGAAATATCAGTATCGCACTATGTATCGCACCCTTGGGATACAGATACGTATCGGTTATTGCACAGGATATATCGTTTGTATCGCACTTTTTGGAAAACATGGGGAAACATGGGGAAAATGGTTGAATTTTTTAATGAAACTTTGGGGATTGTTAAAAAAAGCCCTTAATACACACTTTTAAATCATAACATCTCAAAAATAAATAAATGCACATAATAAGTTTCCTTTGTATAGGGTCCTAAGCTATGCGATGTTTAACTGAACTAATGCAACTATATTTAAATTGGATGCATGATATTTATAAATATGTCATAGTCATGTATGAAAACACAACCAATTCATTGAAAAGCAAAAGAAGAACTGAAGAAGTAAAATTTGATAAATATACATATCAACAGGTCGGATGGAAAGTAAATGACATGGTGGACCTTGAAGTGACGTCACCAAGTTCTGTAGGGCCACCATGTTGTATCCACACCGTCCATCCATTCAGACATGTCAAATTAGGCCATGAGAAAAAGAATGAGTTAGATCCAGTGCTCGAGTGGACCCCACCACAGAAAACAGTGGAGAGAGTGACGGCCACCTTTAAAAATTTCTAAGGGCCACGAAAGTTTTCGCTCAAGTTGAAATTTGTTTTTTACCTTCTTTCATGTCTGTCTTAACTTATAAAGAGGTTGAATCTCATATAAACATCATAGTGGACCTTAGGAAGGTTTCAACAGTGGGCGTCCCTCTCCCCACTGTTTTCTGTGGTGGGGTCCACTCTAGATTTGGATCTGACTCGGTATTTGTTTCATGCCTTAAAATTATCTAGCCAAATGGATGGACGATGTAGATACAACACATATATCATGGTGGGCCCCACAGAACTTGGTGATGTCAATTCAATAGCCAATCTGGCTACGCAACATGTCGGTATCTAATCCACGTCCTACAAGTTGGCTGGTGGTCGGTGCTCTGTGGGCCCCACCATAATGTATTTATTTCATCAATTCCGTTCATCCATTTTTACAGATCATTTTAGGGATTGATGAAAATAATTATAGGGATATAAATCTCAAGTGGACCACACCACAGGAAAATAATAATGATTGGATATCCACCATTTAAATCCTCCTAAGGCCCACCGTACTGTTTATTTGACATCCAATCTGTTGATTGGATCATCAAGACCTAAATGAAGGGAAAAAATAAATATCAGCTTGATCCAAAGCTTTTATGGCTCCCAAAACGTTTTTAATGGTCAACGTTCATTCAACACTGTTTCTGTAATGTGGTCCACTTTATATTTCGATATACCTCAATTTTTCTCTCATAACATAAAATGATCTATAAAAATAGGTGGACATAATGGATGAAACACATACATCATGGTGGGGCCCACAGAGTTCCAACCACCAGCCATTGGCTGGTGCCCGTGGGAGTAGCCAATCTGTTTTCTCCGCGCGGCTCACTTAGTACCCCACGCGTATTGTGTGAATTTTGTGGGGTCCACCGTGATTTATGTATTTTATCCACTCCATCCATTTTACCAGATAATTTTGGGGCTTTAACAGAAAAATGAAGTATATATAAACCTTAAGTGGACCACACCACAAAACAGTGTGAATTGAACACTGTGGGCCCTAAAAAGTGTTGGATCAAGCTTGTATTTGTTTTTTTCCCTTCATCCATGTCCGTGTGATCGAATGAACAGGTTTGATGAAAAATAAACATGACTGTGGGCCCTAAAAAGGTTTCAACGGTGGAAATCATTATTCCAACTATTTCCTATGGTATGGTCCACTCGATCTTTGGGTATGATTAAATTTTGGGCTCAACCATTAAAATAAGATGGAAAAACGGATGGACGGTGTGGAAAGACCACATACATTAAAGGTGGGCCCAACTGAGTTTACTGAGTACGATAAGAGCGTACTGAGTAACCCACCATGCAATCCGATCGGTTTTTCACCCATCCGTGCCCCTCTCCTTCACGCACGCAAGGGTTCCGGACCGACGTTCTCTCGCTCCAGAAGGAAGGGTTCCTCAATCCAGCCTGATTCCTCACTAGAATCTACGAGAAATCCCCACGGACACACTCCAATTAGCGAAGAAAGAGGGAAATTGAAGAAAATAGGAGAAAAATGTCGAATGGCCCACCTCCGATCATCGTTACAACCTACGGCTACAAGTACTCTCCGATTTCTCTCTCTTTTTTTTTCTTTTTTTTCCTAATTCAATATCGACGATATCGATGATACATCGTGCGATATTGATGATATATCGCGCGAGATCTGGATTTTGGGTTTTTTTGTATCTTCTGGGGGTTATCGGACGGGTTTCGTCTCGCTGGGGGCCGATAACGATAATATTGGCCGATAATCTTCAATTTCCCATCCCTCTAAAAAAAAAAAAGAACTTGATTTGGGCGATCCTTTAATAGAAAAAGTTCGGTCATTGATATAGATTGTTTGGGCGATCCTTTCATAGAAATTTTCTACCTAGGGTGATGACTCTCTTGCTATTGCTATTAAGTAATTGCTCCCATTTCTTTCATTCTAGACATTTAGGCTTCCTATTGTTTGAAAATAATTGCTTGTCTATGCTCCATTATGTCTCTTGCTTGTGTTATTAGGAGCATGACTATAATAGAAAAAGTTTGATCATTAATATAGATTGTTTGGGCGATCCTTTCACAGAAATTTTCTACCTAGGGTGATGACTCTCCCTGCTATTGCTATTAAGTAATTGCTCCCGTTTCTTTCATTCTAGACATTTAGGCTTCCTATTGTTTGAAAATAGTTGCTTGTCTATGCTCCCTTATGTCTCTTGCTTATGTTATTAAGAGCATGACTATGATTTGTAGTATGCCTTCATTTATTGGGCTTGTTTTGCTAGTTAAAAGTATTTTCACATTCATTTGTTGGCGCAAGTGAAGATGGCGTCAAAGTGTAGTTATACATGCAAGGTGTGTGATTTGATGGATGAATATAAAACATTGTGTTGTTATGGATAAGGGTGTCTCTGATCCTTATAATGCTTGGTTTTATGTATTTACCATTATATGCCATCTTCGTATGCATTCTTTTGTTTTTTCACTAGTATTTGCAATTGCTGGAAAGGCCTCTTGATCTAACTTGCAAACATGGTGTCATCGGCCAAGGGACTTCAACTGTAAGTAAATGCACTCATGGAATTTTTATTTTATTTTATTTTTCATTTTTTTTATTTTGAATGCTTGGGTTTGAACTTCAAAGCCAATGCTCTTTGCTAGTAGCCTCGTTCTGTCAATTGTGTTTTATAATGTTTACTTATCAGGTTTGCAGCAATTTCTCACCATCACTTATGAAGACTTGTCATTCATATCCTTATGTTCAATAGTTTCTATTTATTTGTTACTATGAATAATTAGACTTCATTAAAGAAGAGGAATCACTTTTTTTTTTTTAGAGGATTCACTTTAGAGAGTATGAAGAAACCCACAACCAATAGAGGGCAATATGCCCCTTCTTGGTAAGCAAAAAGTCTATGCCATTTAGATGTTATTTACCAAGCATGTCGTCTCTATAGTTCATAATGATAACCCCAAATAAAATGTTTCTAGTTCTCTCCACAAAAGCCAAATGAAGTATGTAAAAGAGTAGCAAAATAATTTTCAAAACATCCTTTAGGCAAGATAATTTTTTTGGAATGAGCATAAGGGAAGAGCAAAGAGGTATGGCTTGGCTTCTGCTTATGCAAATGAAACACATCAACTAGACTGGAGAAAGTGGTGACTTATGTCGGTTATTTTGGCATAGCCACTTACAATACAAAGATAATGAGTAATATCGGGCTAGGTTATTGAGAAAATGGTTAATCTGCCTCCAATCTTCCATATTTGAAATAAGAACATCGATCATGATAGATTACAATTCAATCTTACATTATGCTATGAGAAGATATTAATTGGTTCGAATGCTAAAACTTCTGACTCTTTTTGCGGGATAAGAATTGTGTCAAGTTATCTTTCAAAAAAAAAGAAAGAAAAAAGAGTCGTGTCAAGTTGCATGTTGCAAGGCATGCGTAACTAGCTAGGACTACAGAAGTTTTGTATCAAGCTGACATTTTTGTTTTCCCTTCATACACGTCTATGTGACCTTATAAACAGGTTGGATAGAAAATAAACATCATGGTGGGCCCAAAGAAAGTTTCAACGGCGGGCTCATTATCACCACGGCTTTCTGTGGTGTAGTCCTGGATCTGCCTCATTTTTGGGTTAATGTCCTGAAATAATCTTTAAAAATGAATGAAAAGTATGGATAAAACCCATAAATCACAGAGGCCCCGGCGAGGCCCTACCTGAATTAACTCTTGTATTTGAGATCTTGGGTGTCATCATCACAACCATCATTATGTTTATGAATGAATCACCCTGGCCATTGGCTTTTTCTTGATACTTATTTAGTTCTATTGTTAGTTATTTCTCTCTTGAAATATTGGGCTTTTGATGAAATGTGGTTAAAATGTAGGTTTTGTTCATGTTATCTACTTAGTATTATCTAAGACCAGGATCTCGACTGGGTCCTTTTTCTCTGTTTTCCCATTCTATTCATCATCTGAATTACTTTCCATCCCATAACCACTTTTCTCCCTTTTCTTCCTTGAAAGAAGAATATCATGTGGGTTGATTGCATCGTGGAGCTATTAAATCTACTAATTTCAAATCTGAAATTAATGTAACTTGCTTTCTTAAGGTTTGTTATCGTTTTATTGTAAAATGATCATAAAAAATTGTCATCCATTACAAATGATGGCTTCTGTTTATGCTTTTTAGGTTGACTTGGACCTTGGAAACTATGAAAGGTTCCTATATATTAAGCTAACTCATGACAACAATATCACCACTGGGAAGATTTACCACGTATAGTTCCCATAAGAAGAAGAAGAGAAAACTTGAAGCATATAGAGTGGAAACATTGAGATCATGCTTGGGTTTATTACATTTGTTCTATCATTTGACTTCTTATATTTTCTTGTCAAAGAAAAACTATCACAGTTTTGCCATGTCCCGGTAATGTAACCAGAATATTGATATTATCACTTCTTTAAAACTGTTTTGTATTGGGTATGAGAAATTTTAACCATTCGAATACAATTTTCTTTCAGGCGGCAAACATCATCACCCTTCATGATGTTTCAAACATTTGGCACATTCCTTTGCTATTAAGGGTAGGTGATATCTTTTTCAGAATTTGGACGTACCTAAGAGAGTAAGGCATGCTGACATGGCAGGCATATGACATAATACAATGTTATACAAGTGCCGTGTCCTTGTTGCTTATGCATAGAGTAATGTGGAAATGAGTTGTTTTATAGTTTTATCGGTATCTTTCCTTCTGATACCTAACCACTCCAAGGATTATGTTCAACAAATTGTATATCTTCTAACAACAAGCATGTGGTTTTGTCTTCATAGAACCAAAAGGCACATGAAGCAATTTTAAAAGTGTTGAACCTTCTATCGTTTGTCTAGTGAACTCATCTCGTCTCATGTATCGCCACATTTTGCTTGGTGCTGAACTATTTCATAAATATTTACCATATGATAACATTCTCCTTGACTATGTCATTCATTACAGCAGAGTTACTTGGGAGCTCATATTGGAGGAATGGACCAGCAGGGCTGAACTCTGTTATAGGTTGCATGATCTCGTACGTCTCAGGCATTTTTCATGTTGGTAATCTTTGCTATAGTTTCATGGTTGGATGATTGTAAGTCAAGCACTAACATACAACATGATCTGCAGGTCAGAATTGCCATGGTCGAAAAATATACTGGCCTTTCAGATTCTTACCTCTCTGTGTTGAAGGTGAATGCTTTTGTCACTCTGTATTTCCACTTTCCAGAGCATTGAGGCAGTTGTTGTTCATGCCTTATTTCCATACACAGTTGTCCATCCCGTTTTACTGTAAATTACTGTCAGTGTGTTGGCTGTCCATCCCTTAAAATCGATTGTTTCCAGGTACCTGATCCAGTGGTTGTTGGAAAGTGTTAAAACATTGTTGGTTTTGTATATATTGCAATAGAATATTGAGGATAGGAACCCACATAAATGCGTTGCATTTATATCTAATCTAAGTAGTTTGTGGCCTTTTTCATTTCAAAAGAATGACAAAAGATAGTCCGTTGTGTTCAGGTAAGTTTCACACTCAAAACGATTATTCTTCTTCCTTGAGAATAAGTTTCAACATAGACCAAAGGAAAAGTGCATCAAGCAACTACAAGCGTAACATGATCTGTTGCTCCACAACGTTCCAATGCCTTGTTAGTTTTTAAATCCTTGTTCACATATCCCTTTCATCCCATTAGTCCCGCCCCTTTCGGTACCTTATCTCGCATCAAGCCCCAACTTGAAAAAATCTACAACATAAGTGGGTTGAACCTACTACCTAAAATCGTCTGGATTCCACATCACACACTCCGAAGGAATCAAATCCAACATTTTAGCATCTACACACCCACTTGTTGAATCTATTAAAAATCAAGGATGTATGTATCTTTCAAATGTTTTCTTTGGTGTGGCCCACCTGAATAAAAGATTACCTAAAATCGTCTGGATTCCACATCACATCTACCTCATCACACACTCCGAAGGAATCAAATCCAACATTTTAGCATCTACCCACCCACTTGTTGAATCTATTAAAAATCAAGGATGTATGTATCTTTCAAATGTTTTCTTTGGTGTGGCCCACCTGAATAAAAGATTAGCCTGATTTTTTTGGCCGGTGGCCACATCTAATGGTTAGAGTGGATTTCACAAATACATTGTTGTGTGCCCTTAAAAAAAATCAATGGTAGCCGACCAACTATTTTTAAACTTACCACTGACATATTATATATAAAAAAAAAAAATTTTTTTAAAAGAAGAAGAAAAAAAAGAAGAGAGAGACTCACCTACAGTGATTTTCCACATAACCTACCTTGAGGTGTATGTTGGGGCTACACGTTAGGCCTAGGGATAAAAAATCAGTTTGACATGTGATACAAGTAGGCCACACCAAAGAAAACCATTGGGAGAGACATCCACCCTTGATTTTTAGAGGACCCACCATGATTATGTGGACAATCTACACTAAAATTTCAGCCCAAGGCCAAAAGTCAAATGTATACTAAATTCAAATGGGTCACACCAAGGGAAACCAGTTAGAGGGTGGGTGTAGCCCTGGGACATTTGGACATTGTTTCCAATCATGTAGTCCACCTCAAATCATAGATTTGACTATTTTTGGGCCCAGGGCCTGGTGTGGTTGGTCGGGATGGATTTCGCATATCATCACGGTGGGACCCACCCTAGCCTCTAATGATAATTTCTCAAATTAATTAATGGTTTAGTTTATTAAAAACCTTTTCAAAAAAAGAAACCGTATTATTTTGTAAAATTTTCTTATTTTAATTAAGCTTGAGTGGTATGTAATATGGGAACCTGCACGACCCGACATTGGGTTGGGCTTGGGTAGGATGTATCGGGTTCGGTCTCGAGCTTGGGCTATACAAACACCAACCCGATAATATTTGGGTCAGGCTTGGGTTGAGATCTCGGTTTGCCCCACCCAACCCGAACCCGGTCGATATATAAGTAACTAATAAATTATAATTGAGTTCGATGACAACAAGCTAACAAGATACGCCAGATTTCTCTCTCCCAAATAGATTGCGTGCCGTGTAGCACGACTTTTAAAGGAATATTTGTCCTATATTTTAGCTTGTTTATTTTTTAAAAATTAAGTTCTTTACTATAAATAATTACATATGGGCATGAATATTGGGCCTATGTTCTAAGTTTTGGTGTGGCATCTAATGATTGGAGTTGATTATATAATCATCATGGTGAGCCCTATACAAATCATGGTTGGAAATCTCTCCCAAGTCTTTCCATTGGTGTTTCCGACCTTCATTAGAAGTCGGACTTTTTTGGCTCTATGTTTAACATGAGATCACACATCTAACGGTGGGGAGGATCTTACATATACATCATGATGGGCCCTCAATATTTTATTTTATTTTATTATTTTTTTAAGGTATCAGTTTAACTAGTTTGGACCACAGGTTATGGTCTACCTAATGTTCGGAACAAGGAGAAACCAGCCCAAGTTCTGGTCGGGTCGAGTTGTCAAGGTCCTCGGGTTGTGTTCAAGTTTGGATAATGCCAGCTCAATTTGAATTTGGGTTGGATTCAAGTTGGAATAACGCCAACTCAACTGTTGGGTTCATGTTGAGAAAATTCAGGTAGGGCATGTATTTGGGTTGGGTTAAGTATGGAGGACTTTGAGTTGGGTTCAGGCTGGGCACCTTGGGTTAGAATTCTGGTTGGGTCGGGTTGCAGATTGGATCCTTTCAAGTATGAATGGACTCAGGTTGACTTCAACCCAACTCAATCCGCCCGAGTTGCACCCTAATGTAGCATCATGCTTATATGATTTAATTAAAAAGGAATCTTTTTTCTTCAACTTCTTTATCCAAATTGTTTCTTATTCCAATATGTCATGAACTTCTTGTAGCTTATTTGGATTCATCATTCATTCTACATATTTTTATCTACTCTGCAATATCTACTTCCAGAGGCTCTATCATGTCAACTATCCATTTATATTTGTAAGCAAGGGACTGAATTTTCTTAGAGAGAAGTCTTCCTTCTTAGCACAGCTCTTGCAGTATTTGCCCTGGCTGGTGGTATCCTGGCTAACTTGGACTGTTATGATATATGCAAGCTCTGCTGTGAATCTTGGAAACTGTCAGAAACTGCCACTACTATATCACGAACATGCACCTATACAGGAAGGAGATCTAGTCCACGCTTGGGTGGATGGAAAATTTCTCCTTGTTTACCCCATATGTGAGGTATATGATGATATGCAGATCATTTTTAATAACTAGGATTGTCCAATCACCTAAAATCTGGGCCCATGACCAGTTCATGATTGTCCACGATGTAAGAACGGTTTGGATTATCATATGAATAGACATGAGGAATGTAATGGCATTATATATTATTAAACATGAACAAGAAAACAAGAAATTTACTTGCAATATGTTTGGAGCACATTTTGCCTATAAGTATTAGACTCTTATGTTATTGGAGGCATGCACTCCACATCAATATCTACTCGTGTTCATGTTGCAGATTTTCTTCCACTAATCTATTCATGTATTTTGTTTATCTTTCTCTGCACTTCTGATGCATACTGTAAGTATGTTGTCTGATCCTGCTTGCATGTATGAAGATTTTGGATCAATATCAAGAGTCATGTGATGCTCGATCCATGGAAATTGCTGAAGTGTTGGAAACTTGTCTGAAGTGCAACATTGGGTCGGCTACTCCATGGGTGGTTTTGTTGCCAGAGCTGCAGTTGTCCACCCACGTTTAAGGAAGTCAGCAGTCGAGACTGTTCTCACTCTTTCAAGTCAACACCATGTTAGCTTCTTTACTCTCTTCATTGTAGTTATAAATCTTATGCATCTTCTTCTTCTTATTCCAGTCACTACATGCCTGACAAAATCGAGCAACTTGTACAGGTCACCTCCTATGGCATTGTGGCCGTCTTTGGGTCATTTCTTTTCACAGGTCAATAGAGAATGGAAAAAGGGTTATGAGGTCCAGAGAACTCATAGAGGCCACTGGGTGTCAGATCCTACACTCTCTCTTTTTGTTGTCATCTCCGTTTCTGGCGGTATCCGTGATTCCCAGGTTTCGTCCTTGGACCTTGCACTATGATACTTCTAGTGGATTGAAACTACAACCTTGACCATGATTCATGTGTGCCTCTTATGTTTCATTCAATTTCTTTCTACAAATAGGAATTTATCTTAATATTGGTGAGTTTCTTTAATTAATAATAGTTTCTTTTATAGAATTGTAATAAAATTACATTGTGTCAATTCATGCATGTACATGAGTTCGACATGGAGACGGACAAAAGGGGAGGGGGGCTGATCCCATTGCGATTAGTTAATAAAGACTGCAGGCAAAATTTTCACTTAGTGATCTAACTTAGATTTTACATTGAGAACAATGGTAAAAAATGTAGGGAGCGCTTCTTGTCATCTAAGAATTTGTCTTCAGACAACAACACAATCAGAATGTCATGTTGATGTCCATTTAAAAATGCCTTTGTTTTTACATTTTATACGTACTAGTTATATACCTCTAACATATTTTTGTTAATTTCAATAGTTTTTCTACACCTTGTGCTTTTATTAACATGAATAAGTTGTTTAAGGCTGGGTGCACTCATTTCCAGTTACACAGCTTGCACTTATTCCTACTCCAGTGTGCATTTCACTTCATTGGTGCTCCTTTCTACAAGGTATGCTAATCATGTTGTAACTTATGCTTTTCTTGCTCTTCGGACTGCACTCCCAGACCTTTTGCTTGGAAAACTAGCCAACTAGCCAGGTTTGGTATCGTTATCATGATCTCATTAGACATTTCTTTTTCTTAGACATGTGTACCAAAATTGCTGCATTACTATCATAACAATATATGGAATAGGATTCTCATAGCTAACATAAATAAAACATGATTCATCTAGCTGAACCCAAAATGTAAGGCTTAGAGGGGTTGTTTGTTTACCACTTAATATGTCACTGAACTCTTAAAATCATATTTCAGCCACTTAAGATGCTATTTTGGGTGTTTGTTTAACACAATTAATAAAAGTCCTTAATGGAAATTAATCATGGAATTAATTCAGGAATTGTGTTATCTGTAAGAGAATTTTATGATGATCAATCAAAGGGACTTCTGCTTTTACCTTCAAACTTATACAACCTGCTATTCCTATGACTACTGTGAAGGCCTCGTGATCTGAGAATAAGACAAATTCTTGAGGCAATAGGTAATGACGCCAATGGCGCAGTGATTGCACTACCGCATAGAACTCTTTCTCATAGGTGGAATATTTTTGTTTCGCGTCATTTAGTTTCTCACTAAAAAGGCGACAGGGTGCCCTTCCTGACTAAGTACTGCTCTTATGCCGAAATTAATCATAGAATTAATTCAGGAATTGTGTTATCTGTAAGAGAATTTTATGATGATCAATCAAAGGGACTTCTGCTTTTATCTAAGAATAAGAACTCTTTCTCATAAGTGAAATATTTTTGTTTCGCGTCATTCAGTTTCTCACTAAAAAGGCGACAGGGTGCCCTTCCTGACTAAGTATTCCTCTTATGCCGACTCCTGACGCGTCACATGCGACTTCAAAAGCTTTTAAAAAATTTGGAAGTCGCATGACCGGAGCTTCTGTCATCTTGACCTATATCTCTTTGAAGACCTTCGAGGCTGCCTTTGTCCATTGAAACTCTTCCTTTTTATGCAATTCGTGATGGGAGACATAATGGAACTGAAACCTCAAATGAACCACATATAGAAGGTGGCTATAAGTCGTGAAAGCTGCGCACCTCATGAATATTGTGGGGTTCAGGCCAATTAACGATAGCCTTGACCTTCTTGAGATCCACCGATACGCCATCAGCTGACACAATAAAACCTAAGAAGATAACACTACTAGACAAAAATGCACACTTCTTTAGGTTGGCGTACAATTTCTTGACTCAAAGGATCTCACAAAGCTGCCTCAAATGGTTGAGGTGTTGTTCCTTGGTCATGCCATAAATCAAGATATCATCAAAGTATACGACCAAGAACTTCCTCATGAAGGGCTTCAACACTTGGGTCATCACATGCATGAAAGTGCTTGGGGCGTTAGTTAACCCAAAAGGCATAACCAGTCACTCGTATAGCCCATCCTTTGTCTTGAAGGTCGTCTTCCACTCATCAGCAGGGCGTACACGGATTTGGTGATAACCACTTTTGAGGTCAATTTTTAAGATGATAATAGCATTGGCCATCATATCCAACATGTCATCAAGACACGGTATGGGAAACCAATACTTGACTGTGATTTTGTTGATGACCCTACTATCAACATACATCGTCCATGTGTCATCCTTCTTAGGTGTAAGAAGGGCGGGCTCGTGCTTCTGCTTTAGCTTTCTAGCCGTTTTTAACTTGCTATCTTGAAAGAGACGCGTCCTGCTCTTGCACCCGAAATTGTTGTCGCTTCACCCCATGCTTTGTTGATGTATGTGTTTTATCCATGCTGTCCATTCATTTTGGTCAAATCATTTTAGCACATAAGCCCAAAAATGAGGTAGACCAAGACTTTTATTGTCCCCAATAAATTTTCAATTGGAGGTGTTCAATCTCCGTAGTTTCTGTAGTGTGGTTCACTTGAACTTTGGATATGACTCATATTTGGGCTCATGCTCAAAAATGATCTTTAAAAAATGAATGGACGGCTCGGATATAACACATACATCATGGTGGGGCCACCTGTTATGAGGTTTTAGTTTTGCCCGATATTCGAGGTGAAATTCCGACTTTATTGCAAATAGAAAGAACTTGATATAATTATAATTTTAACACCATTTACATGCATTTTATACAAAACCAAATAGGCCCTCAGTGAGCTTTCTTGGTAAGTGGGTTGGGGGGTTTGTGTTTTTGTAGTTGGTTTTCTATGTCTTGCAGAGTTTCCAGTGTAACCATGTTCTTTATGTTTCTTTATCTTTTTTTTCTCTCTTTCCCTTCCCGAGTTTACGATTACTTTTCTTTTTTCTTTTTCTTTTTTATTTTCCAGTGGCACTACCAAATATCATGAAGGCAATGGGGTATGAAATAATTAACGAAGGTAAGGAAAACCACTTCACTTTTGATCTTTGGTTACTAATTATTTTCCTTGTAGAAATTGTACCTTGCATTAGGAAGGAACAAGTCTGGGTTTGGGTCCCAACCTGGGTTGGACTTGGGCCTAATATAGACCTATCCTGCCTTCAATTTGGGCTGTCAATGGGCTAGGCTCAGGCCAGTTACACTTAAAATTTTGAATAAGCCCAACTGCCCCAGCCCGTTGACAGTGCTAAGTTCGATCATCGATGTACTAGTGGACCCCCACAAGAGAAAATTCCAAAGAAGGCCTTGCGATGATTAGGTGGTGTTACCCTCCCACCCCTACAATGGTGTGGTGATGTGTTCTTCATTTTTGGGACCATGCCCTAAAAGAAGCTGGAAAAAATGATGGACGGCATGGATATACAACATATACATCAAAATGGGTCCCACAATGCCCACACATCACCACCATCGCTGGGGTGGTGTGGGCCATCTGATTCGCATCCAAAAAAGGCACACAGTTTTCTTTTGAAAAATTTACAAAATACTACCTTGTTTACATCCTTGGTTTTCAGAAAGGTTTTCAATAACGATTTGTCAATGGTAGTTGGCATTCGTTGTGCAAGGCGTGGGTGGGCCTCACTGTGATGTTTCTGTGAAATCCATACCAACCATCAGGTCTATCATCTCATGTTAATGTTAGTTCTAGGATCCAAAACTCAACCCTATACATGATTTAGGTGGACCACATAATTGAAAACAGGGTACATGGCAACACATCCTCCAAACTGTTTCCCATGGTGGGAGAATCATGTATAGGATTGTTTTTTGGGTTATAGGGCTAAAGATTGGTGTGGCATCTAATGGTTGGAGTGGATTTCATATAATCATCACACTGGCCCTATAAAAATCAAGGATGTATGTATCTTTCAAATGTTTTCTTTGGTGCGGCCCACCTGAATAAAAGATTAGACTAATTTTTTTGGCCGGTGGCCACATCTAATGGTGAACCCAATACAAATCATGGTTGGAAATCTCTCCCAAGTCCTTCATTTGGTGTTTCCCACCTTCATTAGAAGTCAGCCTTGATCACACATCTAATGGTGGGAGTGGATCTTACATATACATCATGATGGGCCCTCTATATATATTTATTTATTTATTTTAAAGGTATGAGTTTAACTAGTTTGGACCACAGGTAATGGTCTACCTAATGGGTAACTTAGCCAATGGGACCTCCAAGCTGTTCCCATAGTAAGCAACAATTTTCATGAAAATCATCCCTATCTATAAACTGTTTTATACAGTATGGGTCACTTGATGAGGTGATAAGATGATGTTCGCACTAGGTGATCCTCATGGTGGGGCCAATCTAATAGGAAGATTGGATTTCACAAGCACTTGACAGGTAGGAAGTTATCTACTGGGTGTACCTTAAACTGTGGTCCAACCGGTTGGACTTGCGACTTTCTCCTTTTTAATGTGTACCTCGAATGGAGTGCCCACCCTTGATATCTTAGGGTCCCACCATGATGTGTATGTGGAATCTGCTCCGACCATTCAATGTGTAATCAAGGTGGTTTAACCAAAAAAAAAAAAAAAAACAAAATTTTCACCGAACCTACCTTGAAGCCCATTCGAGATCCACTCCACTCCGTCTAGATAGACGTGAAAGGAAAAAAAATTCAGGTAGGCCACCATTGGGAGAGACATCCACCCTTAGAGGACCCATTGTGATGATTATATGATATCCACTCCAATCATTAGACTTTACACCAAAATTTAGACCTAGGGCCCAAAAGTTAAATTTAAATATGATTCAAATGGGCCACACCAAAGGAAACGATTTGGAGGGTGGGGATTGTCCTAAACATTGTTTTCAATCATGTAGTCCACATGAATCATAGATGGAGCTGATTTTTGGGCCCTGGCCTAACTTCTAGTGATAATTACATAAAGTACCTGTTGATGAGGTATTTTGTAAAATTCTCTTTCCTTTTTTAATTGAAGTTTGTGGTATATATAATATGGGCCTGTCTCCTCTGTTGGACTTCTGGGCATAGCTTGCCTCTGGCCAAACTTTGGGCTATGGTATGAGGCCTAAGGGCTAGCTAGGGCTTAAAATGCATGCCACTTTTCAACTGGACTGGGCTTGGATAATCTACATCCCAGCCTAAATGTGGTGGGCCCGCCTATGACTATTGAAAAGGAAATTATGTAATGCAACTTAGGCCCTACTTCCAAATAGTCCAGCAATGGCTCTTGGGCTTCCTTTGGCTAGATTAGGCTGTGGTATCAGTCCCAAGTGTTGGGCTAGGGATTAAAATGCAGCCATGCCCAAATGTGGCTTGGCCCGCCTATAACTATTGGAAGGGTACTCCTGTAATAAAAAAAGAAAAAAGAAAAAAGAAACTTAGGGTATGTTTATAAATTGGCAGCGATGGAAAAGGTGTCGTGTTGGGTGGGGCCTACCAGATGCGTCATCCTATTTTGGAAATAATCAAAAGATAGGGCGTTATTTATTAAAAAAATAAGGTATTGTTTGGAAATATTTAAAATATAGATATCTTTTTAGTAATATAAAAAATAGGAAATAAATGAAAGGTAAGGTGCTGATTTGAAATATTCAAAAGTTAAGGGTACTATTTAAAATTTAGCAAAAGATATGGAAATATTTAGAAATATTATAGAGCTTATTAGAAAGTATTGAAAAGATAGGCCTATTTGAAAATATTTAAAAATAAGAGTGTTATTTGGAAACAAATCAAAAAATTTGAGGTATAATTTAAATATAGGGAAATATGTGTTATTTGGAAATAAATCAAAAGAAAAGGATACTATTTAGAAATATTCAAAAGATTGACATTATTTATAAATAAATCAAAAGGCAGAGCTTAGTTAAACATGAAATTTAAAACGGATGATCTGCAAGGATATAATACATCAAGGTGGAACCTACTTGGGATGGCTTAAACAAACACATGTGCCATGTGGGGTCCACAATAGGCCCTATAGACAAGTTAGGTGGCAACAAACATTACAATGGATTTGTGGAAGTTTTCAATGGTAGGTACTCAATCCCTACTATTTCCTTTGGTGTGGCCCACTTGAGGGTCTGATCGCCCTTACCTACAGACTCATGACCTAAAACAATATGGAAACATAGATGGACGGTATAGATGAAACATATATGTCATGGTGGGTCCTGCTATCAGATGGGGCAGTGTGGACAAAATACAAACATCACAGTGGTCCTGCTGTCGGGCGGGCAGCGTGGATGAAATACGAACATTAGATGGGCGTTCTTGTGGCCCCGACCGTTTGGGACCAAGCTAATATTTGGTTTTTCCCTTCAGTCATGCCTGTGCGACTTATGAACAGGTTAGATGGAAAATAAACATTATGGATGGGCCCTGAGAAGGTTTCAACGGTGGACACCATTGTCCCATTGATTCCTATGGTGTGGATCACCTAAGGTTCAGACCTGTCTCATCTTTCGGCCTATGACTAAAATCGTTTGGCGAAGAGAAGTGGACGGTGTGGATTAAACACATACATCTGGGTGGGCCCAACGAGTTGGTCCCCCGGTTGGAGTGTGCCAAGGGGAAGTAGATTGTGTAGCTCACTAGACTTAGTGTAACGAGTACACTTTGTGAGGTCCACATAATTTATGTATTTTATCTTCTTTGTCCATCCATTTTATTTGATAATTGTAGTGCTTAAGACAAAACATAAAGCATATACAATGTTCAAATGGACCACACCATAGGAAACAGTTGAATTGACCGTCTACCATTATCGAAAATTTATGGGGAGCCACACGAGCTTTGGATCAATCTTATATTTGTGTTTTCCCTTCATCCATGTCAGTATGATCTTATAAAATACATAATTTATATAAAATATATAATTTATGTATTTTATCCTCTTTGTCCATCCATTTTATTTGATAATTTTAGTGCTTAAGACAAAATAAGCTCAATAAGCAGATGGACAGTGTGGATTAATTATATAGATCATGATGGGTCGCACGAGTGGGCCCACCTTGGATGGGTTTCTAAGCAGGACGCAGATTGCAGATTGCGTACTGACAGTGTCAGTAGGCTGGTGGCTACTGACAGTGTTCCGTGTGTCCTGCATGATATATATGTGTTTTATCTAAGCCTTCTGGGCGTCACAGAAATTTTAGATCAATATGATATTTATTTTTCCTCGTCATCGAGGTCTTTGTGACCTCATGAACAGATTAGATGGAAAATAAACATATAGTGGGCCTACGAATATTTTAACGGTGAGAATCATTGTCCCTTTGCTATTTCTGGTGTGGTCCACTTAAGGTTTGGATACCTATCATTTTGGTATCATGCTCTAAAATGGTCTCACAAAATGGATGAACGGTGTGGATATAATAAAGACATCATTATCGAGCCATGTAACTTTGATCTCCTTTGAACCGTCCCGACAACTCGGAGCTCGAAGAGCAGCACCGGCCGTCTTTGCACGACACGTACCCACGAAGCCATATCGCTGTGTGTGGTAGACAAGCGAATCCGCTTCCTTGAAAAAGGGATGGATGGGGAGGATTTCTCACAAAAATCACGGTGGCCCACCTACCCTTGCTTACTGAGCAAGAAAGAATCTCAAAATATGCTTCCAACGGCTCTTTATTCGGAAACTTAGTACCTAAGAAAAAAATCAAATCTCTCTCTCTCTCTCTCGTTCGACGTCTCGCCCAACGTTCGTCTCCTCTCTCTCTCTCTCTCTCAAGCCCACGACTTCTCTCTCTCTCAGTCCGTTCCCACCATTCAAATATATCTTTTACTTCCCATCAACGGCATTCTCTTACCTTTGCCTCGCCTTCTCTTCCCCAAGAAAAACCCTACCCCCCTCCTCCCTTCCTCTCTCACCGGTCTCCTCTCGCCCCATGAAACCTCAATCTCTCTCCTATCTATAATGGCGATGATGGTGAGAAGATGATGTGATCTGGTCCGATAGTAGTCTGCATTTTCATGACATCCAAACCCCGGCAACAACCACCAGGTCATCTCTCTCTCTCTCTCTCTGGTCGAATGTCCTTTAATCTCCTGTTCTTTGATGTGCGATTCAGGGATTTCTAGGGCAGATAGATGTATTTTGTCTCTATTCTTTTGATTTGATCTATTGATTGGCCTCTGGGAAATCGATTCTCCATCTGTATTCTCCACCAGGTCATCTCTCAATCTGTATTCTGTACCAGGTCATCTCTCCATCTGTATTCTCCATCTATTCTTGGGGTTTTGGGGAAGTTGGTTTCAAAGGCATTTAAGGATATAGATGGGGATATAGATGGTGATTGGAGTGCCAAGTCCATCCGATTGCGCAGCAAGCAAGCTATGCTGGACATCTTGCTCGAGCAGTGTCGGGATGTTTCAGCCTATTCGACGAGTAAGGTTCTTCAGGTGTGGGAAGAACTATGCGAATAACATGCTGTTTCAATTGGTCTGTAGAACGAGGTTGCTTCGGTTGCTTCTGGGAGATTGGAGGATAAGAGCACTTTCGTGAGGAAAACGGCATTGAATCTACTCATCACGATGTTGCAGCATAACCCGTTTGGTCCACAACTTCGCATTGCATCATTTGAAGTGCCCTTGGAGAAATACAAGGAGAAACTGAAAGAGATGGATCCCTAGGAGCGTTTTGGACGGGATACCTTTAGACAATGAGATGTGTGAAGCAGATGGGAAGGTTTATCAGGCTGAAGTCAAGTCAGAGCAGCAAGACAGTGTTACTGATAGTTGTTTGCCTAGTGTGGAAGATGGGGTCAACAAGGGTTCTTTCACACTGGATTTTGGGAACCCGGAGCAGACCAGGGCCTTGGTTGCCTCACTTGAGACAGGTTTGAGGTTCTCAAAGTGCATATCCTCCACAATGCCGACTCTGGTCCAACTGCTGGCTTCATCTTCTGCCACTGATGTTGAGAACACGATTCTTTTGCTGATGAGGTGCAGACAGTTCCAAATTGATGGCTCTGAGGCCTATCTCCAAATGTTGCCACTTGTAAGCATCCTCTTTGATTTCTGTTACAATTCTTCTAGACTTCCAAAGGAATCTTGGCAAGCATTTAAGGGGTGTGTTTGCATTGGATTTAGGGTTTAGGGTTCCACGCTGGATTTTGGGAACCTGGAGCAGACCAGGGCCTTGGTTGCATCACTTGAGACAGGTTTGAGGTTCTCAAAGTGCATATCCTCCACAATGCCGTCTCTGGTCCAACTGCTGGCTTCATCTTCTGCCACTGATGTTGAGAACACAATTGTTTTGCTGATGAGGTGCAAACAGTTCCAAATTGATGGCTCTGAGGCCTGTCTCCAAATGTTGCCACTTGTAAGCATCCTCTTTGATTTCTATTACAATTCTTCTAGACTTCCAAAGGAATCTTGGCAAGCATTTAAGGGGTGTGTTTGCATTGGATTTCTGCTGGTATTTTCTCAGGACAAATCTATCTATGCAGCTGTTGAGGATGCATTCATCAGAATTTATTTGAGGAGAAACTCTACAGAAACTGCTGCAAATATATTGAACCTTGCTATAGAATCTAGTATCGGTGATCTAGCAGCTCTAGAATTTATAGTTGGTTCCTTGGTATCTAAGGGGGATATTTCTACAAGCATGGTATGTTTATTCGATTATCATGATTTCAGGTGCTGCTTCCATCAATATGATTCACTCACTTTGCCATAGAAGTTATGCATTGGTGTTCTTTTGGCATTCTTTGGCATGCATAGTTAGACACTTAGACTAAGAACTACGAATGCTGATTTCTGCACACGTAAGGGCCTGTTTTTTTCACCAATTACCATGGTAATGTAAAGAAAATGTGCAACAATTACAAATTACTTTACCTGCCTCCTGACAACACCTGCATTTGATCACTGATTGCTGTGTTTGGTTTGTAGGTAGTAAATTGTAATGATGGCATTTTTACATTACCTGAATGTCAAATCGTCACCAAAATACACTGTTGTTGCTGTTTGGATTCAAAAATTTTACAGTAATTACATGAAAAGTGCACTGGTTACAAATTCCATTCCTAGTCTCCTAAATACATTTGTGTTTGGCTGATGATTCCCGTGTGGTTTGGTAGTGGTAAAATCGTAATGATGACAATTTTGATTTTCCTTTACATTACCCGGGAAGTTGGCAAAACAGACAGGTCCTAAGAATTATATTTATGCTTGATGGAACTCCTTTTGGATCTCTAAACCCACTATCTCAAAATATATACCAATCCCCAATTCCTTAGGGTTGCAGGTAACCTTTTTGAACTAAAGAACTTGTCTTATAACTTCTGCAGCCTACTATAGATTGACTTAAAACTCTGTTCTTGTAGCTTATAAAGCTTGTAAAGTTATATTATTAGGTACAAACATGAGCATATAGGCATTTCAGCTTTTAAAAAACAACTGCAAACTTTGGTTTTTTAGAATTTACCTTGTATTTAACAACCTTATTCATATTTATACAAATTGTGCCAGCAGAAATTGCTAAATGCTAACTAGTAAATACCTTTGATTATATTATTTGATAAATTCTAATAGGATGTAACCTTATAAATTAATGCAATGAAGTGCAACTGACATATTATCTGGTAGAGTAAGCTTATTCATGTGACTAAGAAGAAGGCATGGACTCACCCTTTGGTTGGTTAGGCCGGGTAACAAAACATTTTCCTTCTTTTTCTGAAAAAAATCACGATAATGATTGCTTTTCCATGGATTAGCTTCTTGTTATTTGTGATTTTTAAATGGGCATTTTTATGTGAAAGAATAGCATGCTCGTTCTTCAACTATTGTCTATTGAATCTTCAACTAACATATTATCTAGTAGAGTAAGCTTATTCATGTGACTAAGAAGAAGGCATGGACTCACCCTTCGGTTGGTTAGGCCAGGTAACAAAACATTTTCCTTCTTTTTTTCTGAAAAAAATCACGATAGTGATTGCTTTTCTATGGATTAGCTTCTTGTTATTTGTGATTTTTAAATGGGCATTTTTATGTGAAAGAATAGCGTGCTTATTTTTCAACTATTGTCTATTGAATCTTGTAAGACCTTTTTTCAGCTTTACAAATGATCCAAACTGTTCATATGATTTGGCCCATTTCTAGTATCCAAACCTTTGACATGCTTGGGCCAATTGAAATTTACTCAGAATGGATCCAAATTGTTCATATGATTCGGCTCATTCAGCGATCCAAACTCATCATATGGTTGAAGCTTCTTTTCATTATCCAAAGTCATCATATTATTGAAGCTGCATTTCATGATCTATGGCAATGGATATGATAAGTTGATCCATGCCCGAAATTTTGTAGGACCCTCTTCTGCTTTACCAATGATCCAAACTGTTCATATGATATGGCCTAATTCTAGTGATCCAAACCTTTGACATGCTTTGGCCATTTCAATGGATCAAAACCTTTGACGTGCTTTGGCCAATTTAGCGAAATTTACTTCTTATATCATTCAGACCCTTAGGCGATCCAAGTGCATGATATGATTCGTGCTGCTATTAGTGATTTAAACTCATCATATGATTGTAAACGACTCTTTCTATGACCCATCCCAATGGATATGTTAAGTTGATCCATCTATTCATAATATTTGAGGTTGGTTCTCAGTAATCCACATCGTTAATTTTGTAGAACCTTTTTCAGTTCTATAAACAATTTAAATAATAAGGTTTCTTTTTATAGCAATCCAAATTCATATGATTTGGCCCGTTTCTATTGATCCAAACCTTTGACATGAGCCATTTCGATGGATAAAAAACATTGACATGCTTGGGCCATTTAGTGGATCCAAATTGTTCATATAACTCGGATTATTCGGCAATTCTAACTCATCATACGATTGAAGCTGCTTTTCATGATCCAAACTCATCATATTATTAAAGCTGCTTTTCATGATCCTTAGCAGTGGATCTGCTAAGTCGATCCATGCCCTAAATTTTGTAGGACTCTCTTCAACTTTACAAATGATTCAAACTGTTCATATGATTTGGCCCATCTCTACTGATCCTAATCTTTGACATGTTTGGGCCATTTCAATGTATCAAAACCTTTTATGTGTTGGGCCATTTAGCGGATTTGAACTCCTTATATGATTCGGCCCATTAGCCATCCAAATGCATCATATGAATCGTACTACTGTTAGTGATCTAAACTCGTCATATGATTGAACCCACTTTCCATGACCCATCCCAATGGATATTTTAAGTTGAACCATCCATTCGTAATATTTGAGGTTGGTTCTCACTAATCCACTTTGTTAATTTTGTAGGATCCTCTTCAGTTTTATACACAATTCAAGGAATTAAATTTCTTTTTACAACGATCCAAATTCATATGATTTGGCCCATTTATAGTGATCCAAACCTTTGACATGGGTCATTTTGATGGATAAAAAACATTGACATGCTGGGTCATTCAGTGGATCCAAATTTGTTCATATGATTCGACTCATTTGGTGATCCAAACTCATCATATGATTGAAGCTGCTTTTCATGATCTAAGGCAATGGATATGGTAAGTTGATCCATGCTCTAAAATTTGTAGGACCCTTGTTTACTTTACTAATGATCCAAACTGTTCATATGATTCGTACTGCTTTTAGTGATCTAAACTCATCATATGATTGAAGCCTCTTTCCATGACCCATCTCAATGGATATGTTAATTTGAACCATCTATTTGTAATATTTGAGGTTGGTTCTCACTAATCCACTTCGTTAATTTTGTAGGATCCTCTTCAGTTTTATAAACAATTCAAAGAATCAAGCTTCTTTTTACAATGATTTGGCCCATTTATATTGATCCAAACCTTTGACATGGGCCATTTTGATGGATAAAATTGACATGCTAGGTCATTCAATGGATCCAAATTGTTCATGTGATTCGGCTTATTTGGCGATCCAAACTCTTCATTCGATTGAAGCTTCTTTTTATGATCCAAACTCATCATGTGATTGAAGCTGCTTTTCATGATCCAAGGCAATGAATATGCTAAGTTGATCCATCCTTTAAATTGTATAGCACACTCTTCTACTTTACCAATGATCCAAACTGTTCATATGATTTGGCCTATTTCTAGTGATCCAAACCTTTTGACATGCTTTGGCCATTTCAATGGATCAATACCGCCAATTTAGCGGATTTGACTCCTTATTTCATTCGGCCCCCTTCAACGATCCAAATGCATGATATGATTCGTGTTGTTGTTAGTAATCGAAGACTCATCATATGATTGAAGACTCTTTCCATGACCCATCCCAATGGATGTGTTTAAGTTGATCCATCTATTCATAATATTTGAGGTTGGTTCTCAGTGATCCACATCGTTAATTTTGTAGAACCCTCTTCAGTTCTATAAACAATTCAAATAATAAGGTTTCTTTTAACAACGATCCAAATTCATATGATTTGGCTTGTTTCTAGTGATCCAAACCTTTGACATGGGCCATTTTGATGGATAAAAAACATTGACATGCTTGGGTTATTCAATGGATCCAAATTGTTTATATAACTCGGCTTATTCGGCAATTCCAACTCATCTTACGATTGAAGCTGCTTTTCATGGTCCAAACTCATCATATGATTGAAGCTGCTTTTCATGATCCAAACTCATCATATTATTAAAGTTGCTTTTCATGACCCTTGGCAATGGATCTGTTAAGTTGATCCCTGCTATTATCGAAGTCCTCATATGGGTAGACAGTATTACCTAGTATAAAAATTGCTTATTCCAAGTTTGATTCCCCTCCTTGTGGATTACCCGTCATGAGTTTGGGAGTACGGCTTTGGTTGTGGGTTTGCTCCCTTAAAACACGAGTTCGGTTCGGTTCCCCTTCCCGTGGATTACCCGATGCACGTGGTTGGCAGTTGATTGTGCGCATTTGCAGGGAATAGTGGGTTTGCTCCCCTAAAACCCGAGTTTGGTTCTATTCCCCTTCCCGTGGATTACCCGATGCACGTGGTTGGCAGGTGATTCTGTGCATTTGCAGGGAATAATCTTGCCTTAAAGGGGCGAGAACACCATGTAGTTATAAAATAAAAGAAATTTCAAAATTTACAAGTGTGGTGTTTGTCATCGTTGCTATAGAAAAATTAGAACGACAAGAAAGAGTACAAAAAAGAGAAGAAAATACTTGAAGGAGCATAGAAAATGAAGAGAGTGTAACGGTAAGTTTTTAGATGTTGAACTTTACATAGAGCTTAACTTGGAAGAGAGCTTGGAAAATATATTACTTTTGAAACTAAGGAATCCAATGGTTAGTTGGTTATTTCACATCATAATGATGTTTTTTTTTGGCCAATTAACTTGAAGGATGTATAGTTCTAATAGTAAGGTTGCTTTTTTGAACTCCTTTGAAAGTTATTCTTTTTGAGAAGTCCTTAAGGCTCATTGGTAGTGACCTTAAGTGTGTTGGAATTTCTGATGCACGTGGTTGGCGGGTGATTGCGTGCATCTTTGTGGAATGGTCTCACCTTAAAGGGATGGAAAAAAAAAAAAACCCAAAACCCGTCATGAGTCTGGGCTAATGGCTTTTGTTTGGGGTTTGCTCCCCACAGACATGAGTTTGGGTGAATGACTTTGATCGTGGGTTTGCTCCCCACAGACACGAGTTCAGGAGAATGGCTTTGGTCTTGGGTTTGCTCCCCACAGACACAAGTTCGATTCCCTTTCCTGTGGATTACCCGTCATGAGTTTGGGCAAACGACTTTGGTCGTGGGTTTGCTCCCCACAGAAAGGAGTTCAATTCCCCTCCTTGTGGATTACTCAATGCACGTGGTGTAATAGGGTTTTTTTTTTTTTTTTTAATCCTCACATTTGGAGATTCCTGAAACCCTCAATTTTGCGTTCACTATTAAGCATACACCTGTCCATTCCTTTCGAACTTCATCCCGCCCTTACAGGGGTAAGCTAGTGATGCTTAACAACTGAATGAGAGCTTCGCTTGTCGATGAATAACGGATTGACTCCATTGTTGGCATTGCTTTGTTTTTCTCTCCTTTCCTATTAGTGAGTTCAGATGCACGCTGTCACTAATAGGGGGACGTCACATCTGCTGAAAAACAGAGCCCCAATCTAGTAAGGTGCACTATACCACACTCCGGGCGGGCTTGGCTTCTTGCTTTCTTGATTAGGTCATTGTAGTTTGCGGTGGCAACTCCCGAAGCATGGGAGCTACTCTTAGACCAGCATAATTACTTGAACGGCATGGCGTTTCCAGTCAAAGCCTTTGGCCCGAACTATATATATCTTTTTTCTTCAAAGTGGATTTATTAGGTGCCAGGCTAGCTCGATCCCTCGAACAGGCTTATCATTAGGTGTTGGTTGACCGACTCTGATAGCTTGTATAAGTTGTTCGCTCAACCAAAAAGTCCATCTACATCCCCTATTCAAATTAGAAATCCTACCTTGCCAATTATCACTTCACTCATTCCTCGTGATCATTTTCAGGTTTTGGTTTGTCCTAATCATTGGGGTAAGGTCCCATGTATGTGCACATGACTTACTTTTTATTGGACTGTCCTTAATAGGCAAAATCTCACACCACTTTTCACAAGGGTTGATTAGCCGTGGAATCAAAGTAATAACTGTCGGTCTTTAATTAGGATCAAGAAAAATAAGAACAGTCAGACTCTTACCTAAAGATGAAGTTAGGCTTGGATAAGGACACTACTTGGATTAGGAAGTCACTCATAACAAAATATTTTTTTAGCTAAAAATATTGGGGCATCATTTATAATAGACACATTTTATGCATCATTTTCAAAAGGATTTTGCGCTAGAATCAAACACTTGGAAAATTTTAATGATTAAGAAATTAATTGATAATAAGGATACCAAAGGACGATCTATGCTAAATTAAAATCATTGCATCAAAGCCTTTGATCCTTATATTCCAATCTATACTTTCTTTTGTCAAAGCGGCTAGGGGAAAAAATTTAGAATTCGAGTAAGAGGATTGTGGTATGTATCAATAGTGGATCAAATGTTAAACTTTCGAATTCTATGATCAAATTTAGATCAAATTAGTTAAAACCTTACTATTATCGAAGTCCTCATATGGGTAGACGATATCACCTTGTATAAAAATTGTTTATTCCAAGTTTGATTCCCCTCCCTGTGGATTACCTGTCAGGAGTTTGGGAGTACGGCTTTGGTTATGGGTTTGCTCCCCTAAAACACGAGTTCGATTCGATTCCCCTTCTCGTGGATTAGCCGATGCATGTGGTTGGCAGTTGATTGTGCGCATTCGCAGGGAATAGTGGATTTGCTCCCCTAAAACACGAGTTTGGTTTTGTTCCCCTTCCCGTGGATTACCCGATGCACGTGGTTTGCAGGTGATTGTGTGCATTTGCAGGGAATAGTCTCACCTTAAAGGGGCGAGAACACCATGTAGTTATAAAACAAAAGAAAATTCAAAATTTACAAGTGTGGTGTTTGTCATCGTTACTATAGAAAAATTAGAATGGCAAGAAAGAGTACAAAAAAGAGAAGAAAATACTTGAAGGAGCTTAGAAAATGAAGAGAGCGTAACGGGAAGTTTTTAGATGTTGAACTTTACATAGAGCTTAACTTTGAAGAGAGCTTAGAAAATATATTACTTTTGAAACTAAGGAATCCAATGGTTTGTTAGTTATTTCAATCATAATGATGTTTTTTTTTTTGGCCAATTAACTTGAAGGATGTCTAGTTCTAATAGTAAGGGTGCTTTTTTGAACTCCTTTGAAAGTTATTCTCTTTGAGAAGTCCTTAGGGCTCATTGGTAGTGTGACCTTAAGTGTGTTAGATTTTCTGATGCACGTGGTTGGTGGGTGATTGCGTGCATCTGTGGAATGGTCTCACCTTAAAGGCACGAAAAAAAAAAAAAAAAGATAAAAAACTTCCCAAAACCCGTCATGAGTTTGGGCTAATGGCTTTGATCTTGAGTTTTCTCCCCACAGACATGAGTTCGTTTCCCCTCTCCTTGGGTTACCAGTCACGAGTTTGGGTGAACGACTTTGGTCATGGGTTTGCTCCCCACAGACTCAAGTTTGGGAGAATGGCTTTGGTCTTGGGTTTGCTCCCCACAGACACAAGTTCGATTCCCTTTCCCGTGGATTACCCGTCATGAGTTTGGGCGAACGACTTTGGTCGTGGGTTTACTCCCCACAGACAGGAGTTCAATTCCCCTCCTTGTGGATTACTCGATGCACGTGGTGTAATAGGGAATTTTTTTTTTTTAATCCTCACATCTGGAGACTTATGAAACCCTCAATTCTGCGTTCACTATTAAGCCTACCCCCGTCCATTCCTTTCAAACTTCATCCTGCCCTTATAGGGGTAAGCTAGTGATGCTTAATAACTGAACGAGAGCTTCATCTGTCGATGAATAACGGATTGACTCCATTGTTGGCATTGCTTTGTTTCTCTCATTTCCTATTAGTGAGTTCAGATGCACGCTGTCACTAATAGGGGGACGTCATATCTGTTGAAAAACGGAGCCACAATCTAGTAAAGTGTACTATAGCGTACTTCGGGCGGGCTTGGCTTCTAGCTCTCTTGATTAGGTCATTGTATTTTGTGGTGGCAACTCCCAAAGCAAGGGAGCTACTCTTAGACCAGCAGAATTACTTGAACGGCATGGCGTTTCCAGTCAGAGCCTTCGGCCTGAACTTCAATATATAAATCTCTTTTTTCTTCAAAGTGGATTTATTAGGTGCCAGGCTAGGCCGAACCCTCAAACAAGCTTATCATTGGGTGTTGGTTGACCAACTATAATAGCTTATAAGTTGTTTGCTCGGCCAAAAAGTCCATTTACATCCCCTATTCAAATTAGAAACCCTACCTTGCCACTTATCATTTCACTCCTTCCCCGTGATTATTTTTAAGTTTTGGTTTGTTCTAATCGTTGGGGTAAGGTCCCATGAATGTGCACATGACTTACTTTTTATTGGACTATCTTTAATAGGAAAAATCTCACACCACTTTTCACAAGGGTTGATTAGCCGTGGAATCAAACTTCAGCGTAACGGGAAGTTTTTAGATGCTGAACTAACTTTGAAGAGAGCTTAGAAAATATATTACTTTTGAAACAAAGGAATCCAATAGTTTGTTAGTTATTTCACATCATAATGATGTTTTTTTTTGGCCAATTAACTTGAAGGATGTCTAGTTCTAATAGTAAGGATGCTTTTTTGAACTCCTTTGAAAGTTATTCTCTTTGAGAAGTCCTTGGGGCTCATTGGTAATGACCTTAAGTGTGTTGGAATTTTTGATGCACATGGTTGGCGGGTGATTTCGTGCATCTGTGTGGAATGGTCTCACCATAAAGGGACAAAAAAAAAAATAAAAAAAAAATCCAAAACCCGTCATAAGTTTGGGCTAATGGCTTTGGTCTTGGGTTTGCTCCCCACAGACATTAGTTCGTTTCCCCTCTCCGTGGGTTACTAGTCACGAGTTTGGGTGAACGACTTTGGTCGTGGGTTTGCTCCCCACAGACACGAGTTCGGGAGAATGGCTTTGGTCTTGGGTTTGCTCTCCACAGACACAAGTTCAATTCCCTTTCCCGTGGATTACCCGTCATGAGTTTGGAAAAACGACTTTGGTCGTGGGTTTGCTCCCCACAGACAAGAGTTTGATTCCCCACCTTGTGGATTACTCGATGCACGTGGTGTAATATGGATTTTTATTTTTATTTTTTAATCCTCACATTTGGCGATTCCTAACACCCTCAATTCTGCGTTTACTATTAAGCCTACGCCCGTTCATTCCTTTAAAACTTCATCTCGCCCTTACAAGGGTAAGCTAGTGATGCTTAACAACTGAACGAGAGCTTCGTCTGTCGATGAATAACGGATTGACTCCATTGTTGGCATTGCTTTGTTTTTCTCTCCTTTCCTATTAATGAGTTTAGATGCACGCTGTCACTAATAGGGGGACGTCATATCTGCTTAAAAACGGAGCCCCAATCTAATAAGGTACACTATAGCGCACTCCGGGCGGGCTTGGCTTCTAGCTCTCTTAATTAGGTCATCGTATTTTGCGGTGGCAACTCCCGAAGCATGGGAGCTACTCCTAGACCAGCAAAATTACATGAACGACATGACATTTCCAGTCAAAGCCTTTGGCCCGAACTTCAATAAATATATCTCTTTTTTCTTCAAAGTGGATCTATCAAGGGCCAGGCTAGCCCCAAACCCCAAAAGGGCTTATCATCGGGTGTTGGTTGACCGACTTTGATTGCTTATAAGTTGTTTGCTAGACCAGAAAGTCCATCTACATCCCCTATTCAAATTAGAAACCCTACCTTGCCTCTTATCACTTCACTCCTTCCCCATGATCATTTTCAGGTTTTGGTTTGTCCTAATCATTGGGGTAAGGTCCCATGTATGTGCACATGACTTACTTTTTACTGGACTATCCTTAATAGGCAAAATCTCACACCACTTTACACTAGGGTTGATTAAGAAATTAATTGATAAGAAGGATACCAAAGGACGATCTACGCTAAATTAAAATCATTACATCAAAGCCTTTGATCCTTATATTCCAATCTATACTTTCTATTGTTAAAGAGGCTAGGGGAAAAAATTTAGAATTCGAGTAAGAGGATTGTGGTATCTATTAATAGTGGATCAAATGTTAAACTTTCGAATTCTATGATTAAATTTAGATCAAATTAGTTAAAACCTTACTATTATCGAAGTCCTTATATGGGTAGACGGTATTACCTTGTATAAAAATTGCTTATTCCAAGTTTGATTTCCCTCCTTCTGGATTACCCGTCACTAGTTTGGGAGTAGGCTTTGGTTGTGGGTTTGCTCCCCTAAAACACGAGTTCGGTTCGGTTCCCCTTCCCGTGGATTAGCCGATGCACGTGGTTGGCAGTTGATTGTGCGCATTCGCAGGGAATAGTGAGTTTGCTCCCCTAAAACACGAGTTTGGTTCTGTTCTCCTTCCCATGGATTACCCGATGCATGTGGTTTGCAGGTGATTGTGTGCATTTGCAGGGAATAGTCTCGCCTTAAAAGGGGCGGGAACACCATGTACTTATAAAACAAAAGAAAATTCAAAATATACAAGTGTGGTGTTTGTCATCATTGCTATAGAAAAATTAGAACAACAAGAAAGAGTACAAAAAAGAGAAGAAAATACTTGAAGGAGCTTAGAAAATGAAGAGAGCGTAACGGGAAGTTTTTAGATGCTAAACTTTACATAGAGCTTAACTTTGAAGAGAGCTAAGAAAATATATTACTTTTGAAACTAAGGAATCCAATGGTTTGTTAGTTATTTCACATCATAATGATGTTTTTTTTTGGCCAATTAACCTGAAGGATGTCTAGTTCTAATAGTAAGGGTGCTTTTTTGAACTCCTTTGAAAGTTATTCTCTTTGAAAAGTCCATAGGGCTCATTGGTAGACTTTAAGTGTGTTGGATTTTCTGATGCACGTGGTTGGCGGGTGATTGCATGCATCTGTGTGGAATGGTCTCACCTTAAAGGGACGGAAAAAAAAATTCCCAAAACCCATCATGAGTTTGGGCGAATGGCTTTGGTCTTTGGTTTGCTCCCCACAGACATGAGTTCGTTTCCCCTCTCCTTGGGTTACCAGTCACGAGTTTGGGTGAACGACTTTGGTCGTGGGTTTGCTTCCCACAGAGACGAGTTCGGGAGAATGGCTTTGGTCTTGGGTTTGCTCCCTACAGACACAAGTTCGATTCCCTTTCCCATGGATTACCCGTCATGAGTTTGGGCGAACGACTTTGGTCGTGGGTTTGCTCCCCACAAACAAGAGTTCGATTCCCCTCCTTGTGGATTACTCGATGCACGTGGTGTAATTGGGGATTTTTTTTTTCAAATCCTCACATCTAGAGACTCGTGAAACCCTCAATTCTGCATTCACTATTAAGCCTACCCCTGTCCATTCCTTTCAAACTTCATCTCGCCGTTATAGGGGTAAGCTAGTGATGCTTAACAACTGAATGAGAGCTTCATCTGTCGATTAATAACGGATTGACTCCATTGTTGGCATTACTTTGTTTTTCTCTCATTTCCTATTAGTGAGTTCAGATGCACGCTGTCACTAATAGGGGGACGTCATATCTGCTGAAAAACGGAGCCCCAATCTAGTAAGGTGCACTATACCGCACTCCGGGCGAGCTTGGTTTCTTGCTCTCTTGATTAGGTCATTGTATTTTGTGGTGGCAACTCTCGAAACATATGAGCTACTTTTAGACCAGCAGAATTACTTGAACGACATGGCGTTTCCAGTCAAAGCCTTCGGCCCGAACTTCAATATATAAATATCTTTTTTCTTCAAAGTGGATTTATTAGGTGCCAGGTTAGCCCGAACCCTCGAACAGCTTATCATTGGGTGTTGGTTGACCAACTCTCCCTATTCAAATTAGAAACCCTACCTCGCCTATAAGTTGTTCGCTCGGATAAAAAGTCCATCTACATCCCCTATTCAAATTAGAAACCCTACCTTGCCACGTATCACTTTACTCCTTCCCCGAGATCATTTTTAGGTTTTGGTTTGTCCTAATCGTTGGGGTAAGGTCCCATGAATGTGCACGACTTACTTTTTATTGGACTATCTTTAATAGGCAAAATCTCACACCACTTTTCACAAGGGTTGATTAGCCGTGGAATCAAAATAATAACTGTCTGTCTTTAATTAGGATCAAGACAAATAAGAGCAGTCAGATTCAAGATTAAGTTAGGCTTGGATAAGGACACTACTTGGATTAGGAAGTAACACATAACAAAATGCTTTTTTAGTTGAAAATATAGGGGTATCATTTAAAATAGACACATTTTATGCATCATTTTCAAAAGAATCAAACACTAGGAAAATTTTAGTGATTAAGAAATAAATTGATAATGAATTTGGAATTCGAGTAAGAGGATTGTGGTATCTATCAATAGTGTATCAAATGTTAAACTCTAGAATTCTATGAGCAAATTTAGAATTAGTTAAAACCTTGCTATTATCGAAGTCCTCATATGGGTAGAAGGTATTACCTTATATAAAAATTTCTTATTCTAAGTTTGATTCCCCTCCCTATGGATTACTCGTCACGAGTTTGGGAGTATGGCTTTGGTTGTGGGTTTGCTCCCCTAAAACACGAGTTGAGTTCGGTTTCCCTTCCCATGGATTACTCGATGCATGTGGTTGGCAGGTGATTGTGCGCATTCGCAGGGAATAGTGGGTTTGCTCCCCTAAAACACGAGTTTGGTTTTGTTCCCCTTCACGTGGATTACCCGATGCACGTGATTGGCAGATGATTGTGTGCATTCGCTGGGAATAGTCTCGCCTTAAAGGGGCGGGGACACCATGTACTTATAAAACAAAAGAAAATTCAAAATTTACACGTGTGGTGTTTCTCATCGTTGCTATAGAAAAATTAGAATGGCAAGAAAGAATTAAAAAAGAGAAGACAATACTTGAAGGAGCTTACAAAATGAAGAGAGCGTAAGGGGAAATTTTTAGATACTGAACTTTACATAGAGCTTAACTTTGAAGCGAGTTTAGAAAATATCTTACTTTTGAAACTAAGGAATCCAATGGTTTGTTGGTTATTTCACATCATAATGATGTTTTTTTTTTTTTAGCCAATTAACTTGAAGGACATCTAGTTTTAATAGTAAGGGTGCTTTTTTGAACTTCTTTGAAAATTATTCTCTTTGAGAAGTCCTTAGGGCTCATTGGAAGTGACCTTAAGTGTGTCGTATTTTCTGATGCATGTGGTTGGCAGGTGATTGTGTGCATCTGTAGGGAATGGTCTCACCTTAAAGGGACGAAAAAAAAAAACTTCCCAAAACCCGTTACGAGTTTGGGCGAATGACTTTGGTCTTGGGTTTGCTCCTCACAGACATGAGTTCGTTTTCCCTCTCCGTGGGTTACCAGTCACGAGTTGGGAGAACGACTTTGGTCATGGGTTTGCTCTCCACAGACACGAGTTCGGGAGAATGGATTTGGTCTTGTGTTTGCTCCCCACAGACACAAGTTCGATTCCCTTTCCCGTGGATTACCCATCACGAGTTTGGGCGCACGACTTTGGTCGTGGGTTTGTTCCCCACAGACACGAGTTTGATTTCCCTCCTTGTGGATTACTCGATGCACGTGTTGTAATAGGGGATTTTTTTATATTTTTTTTAATCCTCACATATGGAGAATCCTGAAACCCCCAATTCTCCGTTCACTATCAAGCCTACGCTCGTCCATTCCTTTCAAACTTCATCCCGCCCTTATAGGGGTAAGCTAGTGATGCTTAACAACTAAATGAGAGCTTCGTCTGTCGATAAATAATGGATTGACTCCATTGTTAGCATTGCTTTGTTTTTCTCTTCTTTCCTATTAGTGAATTCAGATGCACGTTGTCACTGATAGGGGGACGTCATATCTGTTGAAAATGGAGCCCCAATCTAAAACTTCAATAGATATTCTCTTTTTTCTTCAAAGTGGATCTATTAGGGGCCAGGCTAGCCCAAATCCCCGAAGGGGCTTATCATCGGGTGTTGATTGACAGACACTGATTGTCTATAAGTTGTTCGCTTGACCAAAAAGTCCATCTACATCCCCTATTCAAATTAGAAACCCTACCTTGCATCTTATCACTTCACTCCTTCCCCGTGATCATTTTCAGGTTTTGGTTTGTCCTATTCGTTGGGGTAAGGTCCCATGAATGTGCACATAAATTACTTTTTATTCGACTATCTTTAATAGGCAAAATCTCACACCACTTTTCACAAGGGTTGATTAGCCGTGGAATCAACGTAATAACTATCGGTCTTTAATTTGAATCAAGACAACTAAGAACGGTCAGACTCTTACCTGAAATGAAGTTAGGCTTAGATAAGGACACTACTTGGATTAGGAAGTCACTCATAACAAAATGTTTTTTTAGCTGAAAATATTTGGGCATCATTTAAAATAGACACATTTTATGTATCATTTTCAAAAGGATTTTGCGCCAGAATCAAACACTTGAAAAATTTTAATGATTAAGAAATTAATTGATAATAAGGATACCAAAGGACGATCTTTGCTAAATTAAAATCATTGCATCAAAGCCTTTGATCCTTATATTCCAATCTATACTTTCTATTGTCAAAGCGGCTAGGGGAAGTAAGAGGATTGTGATATCTATCAATAGTGGATCAAATGTTAAACTTTCGAATTCTATGATCAAATTTAGATCAAATTAGTTAAAACCCTGCTATTATCGAAGTCCTCATATGGGTAGATGGTATATCCTAGTATAAAAATTGCTTATTCCAACTTTGATTCCCCTCCCTGTGGATTACCGGTCACGAGTTTGGGAGTATGGCTTTGGTTGTGGGTTTGCTCCCTTAAAACACGAGTTCAGTTCGGTTCCCCTTCCCGTGGATTACCCGATGCACGTGGTTAGCAGTTGATTGTGCGCATTCGCAGGGAATAGTGGGTTTGCTCCCCTAAAACCCAAGTTTGGTTCTATTCCCTTTCCCGTGGATTACCCGATGCACGTGGTTGGCAGGTGATTGTGTGCATTTGCAGGGAATAATCTTGCCTTAAAAGGGGCGAGAACACCATGTAGTTATAAAATAAAAGAAAATTCAAAATTTACAAGTGTGGTGTTTGTCATCGTTGCTATAGAAAAATTAGAATGACAAGAAAGAGTACAAAAAAGAGAAGAAAATACTTGAAGGAGCATAGAAAATGAAGAGAGTGTAACGGGAAGTTTTTAGATGTTGAACTTTACATAGAGCTTAACTTTGAAGAGAGCTTAGAAAATATATTACTTTTGAAACTAAGGAATCCAATGGTTAGTTGGTTATTTCACATCATAATGATGTGAAATGACAATTGGGAGGCATGATAAGGGATATTAATTTATCTTCGGGTAATTTGGCTATTGTTTTGTCAAGAGAGAGGATTCTATTTTTTCCTCTGGGTTGATATTCGGAGAGGTTTGGAGAATATTGTATGGGAGGAGGATTCTTTTTGGTTTCTTCTTGAAGAAAGGGGAAGAATGTATTTGACAACTTGAATTCTTCCCGTTTTTCTTTTCCTTTTCTCGAGCGAGGCATTTTCAGAAAGGGGGTATTGTGGATCACACTTGCCCTGAAGAAATTCACGTGAAAGGAAATCAGGAAGAAAATTCTTTTTTCCCGGAATAAATTCGATATCAAATTCAAATACAGATAAAATTGATTGCCATCTGGCGAAAATCTGTTTTGAAACAATGTTTTTAACATCTTTTTTTAAAACTTCTTTGGCCGCTTTGCAATCAATGCGAAGGATAAATTTTTGATTTAAAATATCACTTTGAAATTTTTGTATGCAAGAGACTATTGATAAAATTTCTTTTTTAATTGTAGAATAATTTTGTTGTGTAGAATTCCAAGTACCTGAAGTAAAGAGCACAAGTTGTTCGTTACCTGCAGGGGTAATTTGTAAAAGAATTCCACCATAACCTATATCGGAAGCATCGGTTTGAATAATTTTTTGTAAATCTGGATTTGATAAATTAAGACAAGGCAAATTTTTTACTTTAGCCTTAATTTTTTGAACAGCTTTCGTATGTTCATTAGTCCATGATGACTTGGGTTTATTAGTCAAAAGATTTTGTAAAAGAGCTCTTTCTTTTGCTAGATCTTTATAAAAGCTTGAGATGTAATTTAAACATCCAAGAAATCGTTGTAATTGTTTTTTGTCAGAAATTTGATCAGGGAATTTATTTGCAAATTCTATGACTCTTTGAATAGGATATATTGTATTTTGAATAATTTTAAATCCAAGAAATTGGATTTCAGTTTGAAATAATTTTATCTTTCTTAATGACAAGACTAAACCATTTTTTGTAATAATGGATTTAAAGATGTGTAAATGTTTCCAGTGTTGATCAATATTATCGGAGTATATTAAAATATCATCGATATAAGAAAGAATAAATTCTTTGTATGGATGAAAAATATCATTCATTATTTTTTGAAATTCTGAGGGAGCATTTTTAAGACCAAAAGGCATTACATTCCACTCATATTGTCCAAAAGGTACTGTAAATGCTGTTTTATACCTGTCTTTGGGATGGATTTGTATTTGCCAAAATCCTGATTTTAAATCAAATTTTGAAAATATATTAGCTTGATATAATCGATTTAAAAGATCTTTGTTTATTTGGAATTGGATATCTTATTTGTTTTAATACTGCATTTAAGGGTTTATAATTTATTACTAATCGTGGGACACCACGTTCTATTTCAGGTGCTTTTTGATGGGTTTATTAATTTTGATGGGTTTATTAATTTTTTCTGTAATAAAGATTTTATTTCTTCATCACAAAGGTGAAGAAGTCTAGAATCCATTTGTGATGGGCGAGCTTTAGTTGGTATTTGTCTTTCATCAAAATTGTCTATATATGGGAGAGTAACTTGATGAATTTTACGATGCCAGAAAGCATTGGGCACTTCTGAGCATAGTGCTTTTAATGTTGTCATATATAATTGTATTAATTGTTGAAATTGAGGATGATTTAATTGCTTTTGAATTTGCATATGGAATATATCATGTCTGATATAAATTATTTGTTGTTCTTTATTATGTATGCAATTTATTACTTCTGAAAGTAAACCTTTTTGTGGAGGTTTAATAAAATCAAAATGAATTGATTTAGAATTGATAGAAGTCTGTATTCCCTTAATAGTTGTAGTAAAAGGTTGAATTCCCTTAAATTGAGTGGCTTGTCAATAATAGGATTCCCAAAAAACGCCTAACGCCTACTCGGCTAAACGGCAAACAGGGTATTACGACAAGGGAGCCTCGAACCTCAAAACAAGAGTAATTTAGAAAAATGAAATCTTTTAGAAATACAGTTTATGAAAATCCTACAAAATATAAAAAATTAAATAGATCTAATAGTTCTGCAAGTAATAAATCAAATAAACCTTCTAAAAGTGTAAAATCGAAAGTTACAAAATGGTTTTCTACCCAAACCAATTTTGATAATAAATCAGAAAAATCTTCTCATACAATAAAAGACACCAGTCTTTCAGATATACCTGCAAATACTGGTTCAATATCAATAAAGAATCTCGAAGAAGTCAAATATTCCGATATTGAACAGAACCTTCAAAATTGGAATTTGCCAGAAATACAAGAAGCTGAAATATATAAAAAAGGATCTTTTGATCAAAATACAACTGATTTTCTCGTCAAAACAGTTGAACAAACAATACCTATATCTCAAAATAATCAAGATATAACTTTATTATCAGCTAATATGCTTCGACAAACATCAAGTAAATACAACTTTGTCCATATTGGGTTCATACAAGTTGCTGTTAAACCTTTAACAAGAATTGGGTTAAATACATCTTGTCTTGCAACCTTACGAGATAAAAGATTTTTAAAATTTCAAGATTCATTGGTAGGGTTAGTAGAAGCAACCTTAACTGATGGTCCAATATTCTTTATATGTATTCCAAATTATTCAGTTTCCTTAACCGACCAACATCTTGGTAGGTTTTTGAGACTAGGAATATATACTCAGGGATTTCATATGCTTGATGGCTGTGAAAATATTGCTGTCACTTACCGTATATATTACAAATTCATGCATACGGTAGCCCCAGGTACGGCATACGAAAACCGTATAAAGGGAATGACAACACTATTTATGACAGACATTAGACATAATGTCATTACTCCTAAAAAAATAAAATGGGAAGCTATTCCTGTTACAAAATGGCATATTGAAGATGCACAAGAAGTAGATAAACAAGAAAAAACTGAACCTGATAAAATACAAATCAATTCAGATGGATCAGTTGATCTGTTATTTCAAAGATACTCCCTAAAAAGACCTTCTATATCTCCTGAAATTCCAATAAAACCATCTACATCATCATATCAATTCCCCTCTCATATATATAGTCCACGATATAATAATGAAAAGGATAATTCTGAAGAAGATTATAATCCTTCAGAAGGAGATTTTCGACCACAGGTCAATATGATCAGTGCTACAACATCTCCTTTCCAAATTGATACTGAATATTTAAAAAAGGATTTTCAATCACATCCTTTAACCAAATGGTATTTCGCCAACATTCCTTTACAAATTCGTAATCAATTTAAATCCGAATGGCATCAATATATGAATTCTCATCAGCTTACCATTTCCTTCTTTACATGGTTTGCTTCTTTTGGCCGCGGGGAATATCCTAAACATACTTCTCCTCAGGTATTAATGCTCCATCAATTATCCAAAAAATGGGAAACTCAAACTGGCCAAACTATAACCAGTTCTTTCCCACCAAATCAGCCAATAAAAATATCAGGTACTACAGCTGCTCCAATAAAAATTTCAGAAAAATTACCTGACAATCGACCAATAACTCCTAAAGATTTAACCCCAATAATTGAACAAAATAATTATACAAATACATACCTTCAAGCTATAGGTGAAAATCTAGGAATAAAAATACAAACATCTACATCCTCATCAGCAGCAGGTCCTTCTATTCAAAGAAAAACATCTGCCTCTTTCTTTCCTCAAGAACCTTTTAAACCTGCATTTGAAAATATACCTTCAAATGTAAACTCGGAATTTATTATTCAACTAGCAAATGAACTTGCAAAAATAAAAAATCCCTCTGTAAATGTTTTAACAGAACAAGCAGCCGAAACTGCAGTATCTGAATCAGATAGTGATAAACCTACATCTGAATCAGAAGAAAGCAGTGAAGCTTCTACAATTGCTAATAAAATACATGAGCTTGAAACCCAATTCCAAAATTTCAGTATAAAACAACCCCCTACACAAATACAAAGTGTCGTCAGACCTACAAAAAATTATTATAAAAGACCAACGCCAGTTGATCTTCAAATAGAAGAACAACAACCATTTTCAAGACTTCATTTTGACGGAAATCATATATATGAATGGACTTTAGATGGTATGACTGAATATCAAATTCTTCAATTTTGTAATCAAATACTTATATATCATAATGCATGTAAAATCAATAAACATACAACTCCTAATATTGCTGCTGCCATTATCCAAGGATTTTCCGGCCAATTATATGGATGGTGGCATTACCAACTTTCAGAAAATCAACGAAATGAAATACAAAATGCGGTTAAATTAGATTCAAAAGGTGAACCTATACTTGATGAAAAAGGTAATCCTATTGATGACCAAGTAGTAACTTTAATAGTTAACATAATTCAACATTTTGCTGGTTCAATAGATGATATTTCTGAAAAGAATAAGGAACAATTAATGAATCTCAGATGTGTCACCTTATCCGATTTTAGGTGGTACAAAGATGTATATCTTTCTAAATTATATAAAATTACAACCTGCAGTGATGCTATTTGGAAAGAAAAATTTATTTTAGGACTTCCACCCTTATTTGCCGAAAAGGTAAAAACCAAATTAAAAGACATTAATTATGGTATTCTAAATTATAACAGATATACTTATGGTGAATTAATTCAAATCATCTGCCAAGTTGGTTTAGGAATATGTAATGAAATGAAACTTCAAAAACATCTTTTAAAAGAAAAAATGTCTGGCCGAAAAGAATTAGGCAATTTTTGTTATCAATTCGGATATGACCCTATTGTTTCTCCTTCAAAATCAAACAAAAATAAAAATCCAAGAAGATATAGAAAATTTCTCCCTCGTTATAAAATAAATAATAATCCTTCTTCTTATTATAATTCTAAAAAACACAATAAAAAATCCAGTAAACCTTATCACAAGCGGGCTAAAAATCTAAATAAACAACCCAAGTGTTATAAATGTGGACAAACTGGTCATTATGCTAATAAATGTTTCTCCAATAATCCTAAAAGAAAAATAAGAGAAATCCAAGCAGAAGAAAATACAGAATCCAATTCACCATCATGTCATTGTAAGTTTTCTTCTCCTGAATCTTCTGACACAGAAAACTTTGCAGTAATGGTCATAACTGCAAATGATCAATTAATAATAGAATTAATAAATCAAATACAAAATCCAAAAGAAAAAACAAAATATATAACTCAGGCTTTAAATAATGCTTTAAGCCAAGCTAATCAGGCTTCTAGTTCTAAATCAATTGAAGAAATAAAAGAAAATAATCCTTTATTAAAAAATGTTTCACCATATTCCATATCAATGACTGATGTTTATAATAAATTAAAAACCAATAAGTCCAGGCAATCTAATATTTCTTTAAATGATTTATATAAAGAAATTAATATTCTTAAAAAAGAAATTAATATTTTAAAACATGAAATTGAATTATTAAAAACTTCCTCTTCATTAGAATCTGACAATAATATCACAGAATATCTTATAATTAATGAAACACAAAATGTTAATGCAGTAACTTATTACCATTTTCAAAAATGGTTTACTCCTATAACATTAACTACCCCTCAATTCACTAAAGAAATCATAGCTCTTATAGATACGGGAGCTGATCTAAATTGCCTCCGTGAAGGCTTAATTCCAACAAAATTCTGTGAAAAAACCAATAGCACAATATATACTGCTAATGGGCAAGAATCTCATATTGAATATAAACTTCCTAATGTTCATGTTTGCAAAAATGGTGAATGTATTCCATTATCATTCATCATTGTAAAAAATTTGCCACATGATGCAATTTTAGGAACCCCATTTATATTAAAAATTCAACCTTTTACTACAACTATTAAGGGAATACAGACTTCTATCAATTCTAAATCAATTCATTTTGATTTTATTAAACCTCCACAAAAAGGTTTACTTTCAGAAGTAATAAATTGCATACATAATAAAGAACAACAAATAATTTATATCAGACATGATATATTCCATATGCAAATTCAAAAGCAATTAAATCATCCTCAATTTCAACAATTAATACAATTATATATGACAACATTAAAAGCACTATGCTCAGAAGTGCCCAATGCTTTCTGGCATCGTAAAATTCATCAAGTTACTCTCCCATATATAGACAATTTTGATGAAAGACAAATACCAACTAAAGCTCACCCATCACAAATGGATTCTAGACTTCTTCACCTTTGTGATGAAGAAATAAAATCTTTATTACAGAAAAAATTAATAAACCCATCAAAATCTCCTTGGAGTTGTGCTGCCTTCTATGTTGAAAAAGCACCTGAAATAGAACGTGGTGTCCCACGATTAGTAATAAATTATAAACCCTTAAATGCAGTATTAAAACAAATAAGATATCCAATTCCAAATAAACAAGATCTTTTAAATCGATTATATCAAGCTAATATATTTTCAAAATTTGATTTAAAATCAGGATTTTGGCAAATACAAATCCATCCCAAAGACAGGTATAAAACAGCATTTACAGTACCTTTTGGACAATATGAGTGGAATGTAATGCCTTTTGGTCTTAAAAATGCTCCCTCAGAATTTCAAAAAATAATGAATGATATTTTTCATCCATACAAAGAATTTATTCTTTCTTATATCGATGATATTTTAATATACTCCGATAATATTGATCAACACTGGAAACATTTACACATCTTTAAATCCATTATTACAAAAAATGGTTTAGTCTTGTCATTAAGAAAGATAAAATTATTTCAAACTGAAATCCAATTTCTTGGATTTAAAATTATTCAAAATACAATATATCCTATTCAACGAGTCATAGAATTTGCAAATAAATTCCCTGATCAAATTTCTGACAAAAAACAATTACAACGATTTCTTGGATGTTTAAATTACATCTCAAGCTTTTATAAAGATCTAGCAAAAGAAAGAGCTCTTTTACAAAATCTTTTGACTAATAAACCCAAGTCATCATGGACTAATGAACATACGAAAGCTGTTCAAAAAATTAAGGCTAAAGTAAAAAATTTGCCTTGTCTTAATTTATCAAATCCAGATTTACAAAAAATTATTCAAACCGATGCTTCCGATATAGGTTATGGTGGAATTCTTTTACAAATTACCCCTGCAGGTAACGAACAACTTGTGTTCTTTACTTCAGGTACTTGGAATTCTACACAACAAAATTATTCTACAATTAAAAAAGAAATTTTATCAATAGTCTCTTGCATACAAAAATTTCAAAGTGATATTTTAAATCAAAAATTTATCCTTCGCATTGATTGCAAAGCGGCCAAAGAAGTTTTAAAAAAAGATGTTAAAAACATTGTTTCAAAACAGATTTTCGCCAGATGGCAATCAATTTTATCTGTATTTGAATTTGATATCGAATTTATTCCAGGAAAAAAGAATTTTCTTCCTGATTTCCTTTCACGTGAATTTCTTCAGGGCAAGTGTGATCCACAATACCCCCTTTCTGAAAATGCCTCGCTCGAGAAAAGGAAAAGAAAAACGGGAAGAATTCAAGTTGTCAAATACATTCTTCCCCCTTCTTCAAGAAGAAACCAAAAAGAATCCTCCTCCCATACAATATTCTCCAAACCTCTCCGAATATCAACCCAGAGGAAAAAATAGAATCCTCTCTCTTGACAATACAATAGCCAAATTACCCGAAGATAAATTAATATCCCTTATCATGCCTCCCAATTGTCATTTCATACAAAAATCCTCAAAAATATCTCGCAATTATTATGAAGCCATCCTCATACAAACCAAAAGTGCCATAATCAACCATACAACCAACCCCAACCAAAATACTTATTCCTATTCAAAAATCAAAATCATCAATATCCTCAGCCAGAAAGAATGGGGTTTATCCCTAACAGAAACCAAATCCATATCTGGTCCTGAAGGCTCTTCGCACCCATTTTCCTATTGGGATTATATGAGTGCTTGGAAAAATACAATTTTATTTCAAAATGCAGACAAATCTCATTCCTGGTTCATTCAATTTACTAGGAATTATACCAAAGAAATCCCTCACTGGTTTTTTGCCCAGTGGTGGCTTTTATTTGGTGGCCAATCTTCTCTTCTTCCAGAAGAATTATTGGTGCATTATACAAAATATGAGAAAACCCATAATCCTGAATATCCTGCGGTTTTCTGTATGCAATATTTTGCTCTTCATGGTCTTCCTTGGATTCTCCGATGGAAGTATGAAGTGCATCCTTCCGAATATACACCATCCAAGACATTATTTCAATGTACTTATATAAAATGGTGGAGCAAATTCAATATCCAACTCATTTTTGATGGAAAAAATGTCCATGAAGCGACATCATCCAAGCAATCATATACAAAAGGTGTTGCAAAATCCTTCAAAGAAGTGACAGCCACACCTTCGAAACAAGATGAAGAAAATGCTCGTCTCAAAAAAGAAATTGATGAGTTAAAGAAAACAATGATGATTTTTCAATCTCAACTTCTTTCTAGTCAGCAAGGATCTGTCGGTTCCAATGAATCTGCCAACGCAGCTGACCTAGAAACAGATGATGAACAAGAAATTTATTTTTAATGAGCTACACGATGCTAGCCATTAAAATTCAAGAATGCATCTGCTTCATGATGCAAGCATGATGCTCTTCCTCCGTCAGCCAGATAAACTCGCCAGCACAGCAGAAGAAGATAACGAAGAATCTGCTTACGCCAGCAAGAAATAAGCATGACATCATTCAAGATAAGGCGCAGCTACAGTACCCTACAGTAGACTGCCGACAATACAGTAACACTATAGCACTTTTACTATGCTGTTTTACTGTTGGCAGATTTGAACTTCTTATATGATTCGGCGCATTCAGTGATCGAAATGCATCATATGAATCCTGTTGCTATTTGTGATCTAAACTCATCATATGATTGAAGCCTCTATCCATGACCCATCCCAATGGGTATGTTAAGGCGAACCATCTATTCGTGATATTTGAGGCTGGTTTTCAATGGTGCACTTAATTAATTTTATAGGACCCTCTTCAGTTCTATAAAAAATTCAAAGAATGAAGTTTCTTTTTACAACGATCCAAATTCATATGATTTGGCGCATTTATAGTGATCCAAACCTTTGACATGGGACATTTCGATGGATTAAAAACATTGACATGCTGGGCCATTCAGTGGATCCAAATTGTTCATACGATTCGACTCAATCAGCGATCCAAACTCATCATAGGATTAAAGTTGCTTTTCATGATCCAAATTCATCATATGATTAAAGCTGCTTTTCATGATCCTTGGCAATGGATATGCTGAGTTGATCCCTACCCAAAATGTTGTAGGACCCTCATCAACTTTACGAATGATTCAAACTGTTCATATGATTTGGCCCATCTCAATTGATTAACCTTTGACATGCTTGGGCCATTTCTATGGATCAAAACCTTTCATGTGTTGGGCCATTTAGCATATTTGAACTCCTTGTATGATTCGGCCCATTCAACCATCCAAATGCATCATATGATTCGTACTGCTGCTAGTGATCTAAACTCGTCATATGATTGAAGCCTCTTTCCATGACCCATCCCAATGGATATGTTAATTTGAACCATCTATTAGTAATATTTGAGGTTGGTTTTCACTGATCCACTTTGTTAATTTTTTAGGATCCTGTTCAGTTTTAATTCAAAGAATCAAGTTTCTTTTTACAACGATCCAAATTCATATGATTTGGCCCATTTACAATGATCCAAACCTTTGACATGGGCCATTTTGATAGATAAAAAACATTGACATGTTGGGTCATCCAGTGGATCCAAATTGTTCATATAATTTGGCTCATATGGCGATCCAAAATCATCATACGATTAAAGCTTCTTTTCGTGATCCAAACCCATCATATGATTGAAGCTGCTTTTCATGATCCATGGCAATGGATATGGTAAGTTGATCCATGCCCTAAATTTTGTAGGACCCTCTTCAACTTTACAATCCATAGTTTTCGTATGATTTGCCGCATTTCTAGTGATCCAAACCTTTGACATGCTTGGGCCGTTTCAATTGATCAAAACCTTTGACGTGCTTTGGCCATTTTAGCAGATTTGAACCTATATGATTCGGCCCATTCAGCAGTCCAAATGCATCATATGATTCATGCTGCTCTTAGTGATCTAAACTCTTCATATGATTGAAGCCTCTTTTCATTACCCATCTGAATGGGTATGTTAAGTTGATCCATCTATTAATAATATTTGAGGTTGGTTCTCAGTGATCCACATCATTAATTTTTTAGGACTCTCTTCAGTTCTATACACAATTCAAACAGTCAGGAACGATCCAAATTCATAAGTTTTGGCCCATTTCTAGCGATCCAAACCTTTGACATGGGCCATTTTGTCGGATAAAAAACATTGACATGCTTGGGCTAGTCGGTGGATCCAAATTCTTTATAGGATTCGGCTCATTCGGCAATCCAAACCCATCATATGTTTGAATTAGCTTTTCATGATCAAAACTCATCATATGATTGACGCTGCTTTTCATAATCCATGGCAATGGATATGTTAAGTTAATCCATGCCCTAAATTTTGTAAGACCTTTTTTCAGCTTTACAAATGATCCCAATTGTTCATATGATTTGGCCCATTTCTAGTATCCAAACCTTTGACATGCTGTGGCCAAATGATGAAGCATGTCAGTTGAGTTTTCAGATTTCTGAACTATGCTGCAACATGAGAGGTTTTCTATCAGTTGTTGCAAGGTTTTCAGGATGAGGTGGTGTCGGAAAATAAAGCGGTTGGTCGGATTCTCGCGGAAAAGGTGAAATTGGTGTGGGTGCTGCTTTTAAACCATGCTTGTTTGTATCCCTGAATGCAAATGCTTCCAAGTCTTGCCATAAATCTTCTGTTTCTTTGTGCATAATAATATGGTGCTCATACGATATGGGGCATTTTGTATTGCCATAGGGGTTTTATCTCATAAGGATGATGTATCTGATACTAGGAATTTGTTTTGCCTCAATCGGAATTGCATAATGAAATTTATTATAGTAGTATGAATTGTTTAAGCTCTTAGCTGTATGAATTGTGGTGATCTAATATGCTGCTTCTGTTCTCACACAATGATGGTAACTAATGTATATTCTGTTTTGGGTAAACTGATTTTATTTTCAGTTTATGGTCGGCCTGCTTGAATTGAAACTTTTAAGATTAACCTAAGTAGTTGATTTTTATGCAACTTTTATTGTCCTGCCCTACTGAGTAGTTTATTTTGTCCAAAATGCACAAGGACAGTGAAGCTGTTCTCTGTCAAGTAGACATGGATAGATTTTCTTGTCACAAGTCTTGTTGACTACCTCGAACTTGCAAATACTTGTGGAGGATTATGTTTTCAGATCTTAGCTAATAAGTTGTTTTGATATTTACAACCAATGTGGATGTTTCCAACACAATGAAAATGGCCATTTGGTAATATTCTGCAGTTATGCTGAAGCCCAGCAGGCTGAATTCTTTGCTGGGGTCTTCGGAGGATGCTACCGAACACTAGAGAAAGTTGGAATGGTAAACCTATGAAAACAAGTGGGCCATCTCCTTTGGCGCAAAGACATCCGGCATTGTTCGAAAAAAAGGTGCGCGTCTTTATATCAATGGCTGCTCTTCTTTCTGATGCTGTAGGTTTTTAATTAGAAGTGACTTGACAAAACTAGAAGTAAAGACTCCACTTTCTTGACAAATTATCTTGCTAGTCATTTCTAGACTCTGTTTCATGAAAAGCATAAATGGTAGTGCATGTTCTACTCTTTCTGCAGGATAGGTTGGCTGCTCAAATTTAGTACATTTTGTGTGGAAAAAATCTGTCTCACACCCGATCTGAATATTCTGTTGGCTGTCTATGATAATCTATTTTCTGTAGGATCTTGAAGAATTCAAAATTTATTAGACCTGATTTCAATGTAATCCTATTCAGATTACCCAAATCTAAATTTCAAAATTCAGATTTTAAGCCTAATAGCAGGTTCCTGAAATCCATATAGGACATGGATTTTGCCAAATCCCAACTTACACTGCTAAGCCACAAAATATCTTGCCAATCATTAGATACTGTTTTCATGAAAGCATAAATGGCAGTGCATATTCTACTCTTTTCATGGGCTTGGTTGGCTGCTCAAATTTAGTACAATTTGTGTGGAAAAATCTCTCTTACATCCGATCTGAATATTCTGTTGGTTGTGCCTATGACAATCGGTTTGCTGTAGGATTTTGAAAAATTCGAATTTTAATAGTCCTGATTTCAATGTAATCCTGTTCAGATTACCCAAATCTAAATTTCAAAACTCAGATTTTAAGCCTAAAAGCAGGTTCCAGAAATCCCTGTAGGACTTGGATTTCACCAAAATCCAAATTATATGGGAGAAGGACTAGACGATGATAATGATCCTTGAGCTCCAAACAAGAATCTCTACCAAGAAACTCTATCGAAGTTCCTATTCGCAGACGAGCTAGAGCAACTAAACTCAATTTGAAATGAGTTTACCAACACTAAAGTACTTACTTAATGATTATAGTAACAAAAAGAAAAAAAAAAAAAGAAGAAAAGAAAAGGCTAACAAGGACAAAACAAACCGATTCACAAATCAAATGAATGACGCTCACGGCAGTTCATTTAGCAATGCAGAACTTGCAAGATCTCATAAAACTAGCATTTGCATATATTTGTAAACTGAAGTGCATGATAGAAAATGCATTATCAATGAAAAGAACTGAAAGTGGCATACTGTGGTGGTTGATGGTCGTACTGAATGACAACTCTTTAACAGATTATTTTCATTTAGTCTAAAATATTTAGCAATGCATCCTTTATGCATACTGAATGACAACTCTTTAACAGATTATAGGTTGCATTTTGTTGCATCAAGTATCTTGAAATTTGTTAAATTTCATTATTAATCAATCTAATATGGTATAGAATATCATGACATGGTGCATCCAAGTGCCTTGATTAAAAATCTAGAAGTTGTGTGTAGCTTATGCAGCTTACGCCCCACACTTCAAAGGGGTGAACGCTATGCTACACGCTATTCGCTATTTAAAACACTGAATAGGAAATGCTAATGTCCCACCTTCATTGGGAAGTTAGCAACGTCCTTGGCACTATTAAATGACACAAGGATGACCAATCGTCCATTTGGACTGTCCATTCCTTCACACATATATGGGCAACCCATGGTGCAAAAAGAACACCAATTGGATGCTTATAAACATCCAATTAATATATAGCATGGAATGAATAAAAGAGGCCTGGTAGCAGTTTCTTGGAGGTAGGTTGTTCAAGTTCCTCGGTTGCATATTTTGGGCTATCTGGAGTTGTATAGTGTTAGGCCTGGTATTGTTGATCTATTGGTGATGATCTGTGGGGGTTCTGAATGGATGGCGGTCGGTGTTATTGTCAATTGGGTTATTGCTGGTGTTGGATTCGGGGTGCTTATGTTTGTATGGGTGATGTTCAGGGGCTGTGAATGGGTGGTGTCAGTGCTTGTGGAGAAGTTGGCCGATGATCGAGTTGCTGTTGAAGTTGGCTTTCCCTATGCTCTTCCCATGGCCCCTCTATTTATGCTAGCTGTTGATGATGGGAGTGCTTGTGCCACACTATTATAAAATGTGACTGATTCATTAGAACTGTCATCAATTGAAACCTACCAATTTTTTAATCGACACATATGTTACATATTCACATATGGGCGGGGCCAACATGTTGAGAGGTATATGGGAGAGCATGTTGTACTTTGTACAGTGTGCTTTGGTACTAAAGTTTGAGGGTGAGAGCTTGTACTTTGTACAGTATGTTAGGTTGTCAGTTTGTACAAGTGCAGCTCATGTTTCACTTATCTAGACCATTGATAAGACTGGTCTAATCTAGATCTCATGCGCCCGACTGAAATCCCCATATTAGAAAATCCTAGCCATGATATCCCTGGCTATTTCTTGGTTTTTTTTTTTTTTTTTTGTTCTATCATAGAGCCTTACCCATGATTAGTGGGGGGCCTTCCAGAAATTCACAGTGGCACAGGGCTGGACCCTGGCTAAAGAGGGGGTTTGGAAATAGTTTTCTTGGTTGAATGTGGAAGTTACTCAACTCCATTATAACTCATTGACATCCTTTGTAGAAGCTTTTTGTATTTGTGCTCTTTTTTTCTTTTCTTTTCTTTCTTTATTTATTTTTTTACTTTTTTACTTTTTTTGTCAAATGGCCCTCAATAGAGTGGAATAGCGGAACATGATTCAAGTAGCTGATGATGAAGATTGTCAAAATTTTGGTAAGGCATAATGACATTGCCTTTGTTAGTTATTTGAGCAACAAAACTTTTGCCAAGCTGACTCCAGATAGCTGGAACAAGACTGTAATTTAATACGACATGACATTATCACATTTGATGATGACTATTTTACATATATTTGATGTTTTATCACAAAAATTCCAGTTTTGTTGTCTGAAATATGCAAGGTCGTATGGATTAAGGATTTTGTACTGAAATCATCTTCCTCAATATGATTTCAAATTCTACTCATGTAAGTAGAGTTTTGTACTGAAATCATCTTCCTCAATATGATTTGAAATTCTACTCATGTAAGTAGTGATAGCAATTCCTGTTTCAATTTCTTCTCCTTAACTTTTTATTTAAAATACAATTAATTTGCATTTATTATCAACATGTTCCCAGTATCCAAACCATTGATAAGACTGGTTTAAACTAGATCTCATGCGCTCGACCGAAATCCCCATATTAGAAAATCCTAGCCATGATATCCTTGGCTATTTCTTGTTTTTTTTTTTACCCTATCATAGAGCCTTACCCATGATTAGTGGGGGCCCTTCCAGAAATTCGCAGTGGCACAAGGCTGGACCTGGCCAAAGAGGGGGTTTGAAAATAGTTTTCTTGGTTGAATGTGGAACTTTGTTGCATTTTTGTTCTCAATCATGCATTGCTGACCACCATTTGATGGGTTAGGATTTTCCCAATCTGTTCTATTAGCTATCCACCAAAGGCCCATCATATCAACAATTCAGCTCACTGAAAGATGGGCCCCACGTGTACCAACAATGGATTTAAGTAGCGATTTTGGATTGTGATTCACATGGGGATTGAAACCAAATGACTTGCCCCAACTTGGTCTGTTTTGGTCCTGTCTCAGTTTGTTGACTAATTTCATTTCAGTTTGAAAACCGATGTGACTCGGACAATGCTTGAGTCGTATCAGATGATTTTTTCAAATCATCGCACCAACTGAGAATTCGAGCACCTGTACTAATGGTTCCAAGAGGTAGCCTGCCTAAAATCAAACGCGAATCAAGGCCCAAAGCTTATACCAATACATGGGCCTAGTGGGCAATCATACAAAGCCCAACTCATAAGCAATATTGTGGGCTCATAAGCAAGATATGAGCCCAAACATAAGGGTCATAAACCCACATTGTGGTGGGCATAATGGGCAGCCCATTAGTCAATCTATATGGGCAATCTTTAAGCCTAAATCAAGTGAATTGGGCCTTACAACTTGGCCCATGTTTATAGTTAATTTGGTGGGAATCCAAAGGCCTAACTACTTGTGTAATCATACCCATAAGCCCATCACAATAATACGGTAAATATAGGCCCAAAGGTCTAATGGGCCGATCGAGAAAGTTCCAGTCCAACAAGGCCTACATACATGGACCCAATTAAATCCAACTAGGGTGGGCCTCAAGAGTGCACTAATTAAGCTCAAAAATACTGTAGGAAGATGATAAGATATATGTACGAAACATCTTTAAATCTGGTGAATCTGGTGGGCCATACTACCCCAAAACAAAATTTATGGGCAACTACTTTGGGCTATTGCTGAAATTCCAGCTCACCCACTTTCTGGGCATGCTGGAGTCCAACAATAAATATTTTGTTCCCTAGTGACCCATACATGTCACAGTGGGTCCCACCAAATGAAAGGAGTGGATACAACACATATCAAGTGGGCCAGCTGCTGGACTGGAGGTCTAGTAGCAGCCCAATATGGTTGGTGTCCTAGGGTGGACGGTCTTAGGGCCATGGTCGGCTGCCCTAAAAAGGCATCAAAGTGGGCCCCACATGTGGATGTCCCATTGGGAGGTGGGCCATGTCCATGTGGGCCATAATATGGAGGGACGACGTGGATAAAACCATACATCGAGGTGGGCCAAAACGTGGTGGACGGCCAGTCCATGGCTAGACGCCAGCCGAGCTGGGACGTCCAGCTACGGCTGCCAGTCTAGTAGCAATACTTCTTATTTGGGTGGAAAATTGGTGGCCCACACTCCCAAGATGGGTCCCAACATGATGGGCCAATTAGGGAATCAAAAACCCAAACAAAACATGAAGAAAACACATGGACAACAAGGTAGGAATTTGAAATATGTTGCACAAGTATGTTGTTGTCCATACAATGTTCATCCAAAAAAAAAAAATATGGGTCCAGACTTGCCTAAGAGGGAATAGATATGCAATTCACATCATGGACCTATCACATGCATGACCTAAAATCAAGATGAATGATTGGGATGTCATCCCCACCATGATTCTAAGGTCTAGATGACCCATCATGCTATGAAATCAAAGGATATCACCATGATGGGGTCCATAGAAGAGAAACCCCATGCATGGATCATACATGCATAAGATGGGCTATTTGGCCACATCTAAGGGATTGTGTAGAATCTCCACCATTGATTGGTGCGTCCTACACCTTCCTCATGAAGAAATGAGAAGATCTATACTATTGAAATCAGATTTGTACATTAGAGGAACACCCACCTTGGATCTCCACCAAACTCAAGCTCTAAGCTCCTAATGCACCATGGAAGCAAGATCAATGGGTAAGATTGGTTTGGTATGGATGGATGAAGAGAAAATGGAGGAGAGGAGGGCTGAAATGGGAAGGGATGGTGGGGACGTCCAAGGTCTCTCTCTTGCTAGGGGAAGAATGAAATGAGAAAAGAGAATGAGAGGGAAAGAAGAGGGGAGTTGTAGAAATTCCATCATTACAAGAGGCTTGAAAAGAGCAACCATCATGCTCTCTCTAGGGAAGGGAGGCTTGGGTTAGAGAGCTCATCATGGGCTAGCAAAAGAAGGGCTATATGGGGGCTATAGGGTAGGGATGGGTGAGGTTGGTGGTGTGGGTAGTGTAGAAGATGGAAGTTTGGGTGGTGTGTGTACACAAAGGGAGTGAGCCACTTTGGAAAATGCGCTCTCCACACTAGGTGGGTCACATGATCATGATCAAATGACTATGTAACATCCCAGATTTTGGCTAATCTGGGATTAGACGTCCTTAGGCAATGGGTCAACTAAAACACCTGAAAAAAATTGCTTAGAACCCAATTCCATAGCCAAAGAAATCACGTAGGACTAATTCCTTTGAAAAATAAGTGTAAGTTAGCTAGCGCGACGCTAGAGTAGCTGGGAAATAGTCCCTGATCACTTTAAATACGTTCTACAAGACCCAAATCGAGTAGAACAAACAACTCTACAATACTCTATAACCTCGGATCAAACTCTAAGCAGGTCTGTTCTCTGGACCACATTGAACTTTTGTATTGGATTTAGACCGCGCGTCGAAGGTCCGATACCTCCTATCTTAGACCGTTAGAACCGCCCAGCTGGACTTGACAATCATCTCGAAAATCAAGTCAAACCGATAATCACAGACTATTTCATTGAACCCGGACTGAAGCGACCGCGAATAGGGACAGAATTGGAATTTCAAATTCAAATCTGACACACGACTTGACGCGTCAGTATTAAGTGTTCTGACCGTCAGAATTCATCCAGATTACACCCTCGGATCAGGAAAAATTTCTATTTATTATCATGAGACTTTCAGCCCTGATCTACGTGCGGTGACCGCTGAACTGAAACTGGTCCGCCACGTGCGATCTGCGAACCCTGCCAGACTGAAAACTTAATACGTGCTACATCTGGTACGCATGAGCTTGAGTCTGATCGCAATCGACCAGGGGACCACCAGAAAGCAACTTTTGGACCGAAACAGCCCCGAAATGGATAGGCACCAAGTAAACTTCGTTCCGGAGCCTATTTCCGGCGTTTTTAAGCTTATAAAAGGGGTTGAAATCCTCATTTCTCTCTCCCATTCGAAAATTGCAAACCCTAGGAAAAGGAGAGAGAGTTTGAGAGAGAGATTGGAAGGGATTTTTTTCGCTTCCGAGCCGCCGATTGCTGCTGCTTCAGCACCTCTTCCCAATCACCTGGCTGGTGATTTCTCCGTTCTTTCAGGTACAAAACAACCCTAGAACTTGCTGATTTAGGGTTTATCCCGATTTAGGGCGTGTTAGCTAACGTATTTCGTAAATTAGGTTCTCCTACTGCCGTAGACGAAGCGTACACGCTCCGTTCAAAATCACGCTTCCGTAAGAGACTAGGTGAGGATTTTAGACGCTTTGATTGACGGTTTACAACGCTTTCAATGTCGTTTAATAGTAGATTATCGACGGCATCGCCGTTTGACATGTACAACATGCTCTCCGTTTTTCCGTTTCGTAAATTAACGAAGAATATGAGATTTAGGGCATTTTAGTCATTTGTAGGAAGTACGGTCTACATGCATATTTTGCTGACGTGATTGACATGGTTTGTTGCCGCATTAGGGAGTTAGGAATGCTTGCATAATCAGTTTGGCGAAGAGATTCGCCTAGTTGCGCACTTTGGGTCGACATACTATATGTAGACTTAAGTGTGTAGTGTATGTGTTTGTATAAATGCTTGTATTAGTATGTATTGAATTAAATGATGTTATGTAGTAGTTTGAGAATGATTTCTTGATTAATATGCTGACCTAAATGATTTCCTACATGTTGACCATATGCATGATTCCATTACATGCATGGAATGTATGTGTTTGAAGATTTGCTTAAGTTGAATGTTATAACATGTGTTAACATGCTCACATGATTGTATTTCAATTCCAATACCTTTGCATATATTGTTAATGTGATTTCATAGATGTGTGGGACTAGACTTAGTCCAGGCAGTCGGTAACCGAGCGAATTCGTGGCTGACTGGTCATAGCCACGAACGACGCGTCGATGAACGTGATTCGTGTTTAGAGTTGGCGGCAGTGGTTAGGCCACGCGAAGTGTTTTACGCACTTCATGTCGTTCGACTTGAGATGCGATCGCGCTAGTCGAGCCCGTCAAGTAACCCGACTGGCCGATGTATGTTCACCTTGTATGAGTCATAACTGCTTGAACCTAAGGTACTGAACTTACCATTGTAAACCCTGTTAACCATGGTACCTTTATCCACGAAGACTCATGAGCCGGGCATGGTGGTATGGGACACCGTGGTCGAGCTGTCGGCCTACGCTGGGCCCACAAACCTCCCCGTAGTGACCAGTGAGCACCTAGACTCGTGAGCAGATTATGGTGGTATGGGACACTATATTCTAGCTGTCGGCCTACACTGATCAGGCGACGAGCCCTTTGTAGTGACCGCGAGCGTATTCTGAGTCCACGGGAGGCGACGACCCTTCCGTTGCAGTAGAGTACGGTAGGCCTGTATTGATAAGGTGATGGGGGAGCGGTGCAACGAGTGCGAGCAACAGCCCTGGCAGCCCTTGCAGTGACCTATGAAATATACATCGTATGAGATTACTAGGAGTGACGACCCTAGACAGAATCTGTGTTGGGATTGATACAAGGGAAGTACCTTAGTTTCCCAATCCTGCTGTTTGAATGGACTAATAACAACTTGGAATTCATATCACCATAGCATTGCATGTGCCTGGAAGATGTGGAGCACTCTAGGGAGTGTGGCATGCCGCGGTCGTAAGATGTTGCCGCATGAGGGTGATCGTCGGTGAGGGCATACATCACGTCATGTCATAATTGCATTAACAACAGTATTAGGATTGTTTGATTTACTGCTTTACTATTATCGCATGATTGATTTGAGAACATGTTAATCCTTACTCTATTATTCCACTGAGTTAGCTACTCACTCCCACGTTACGGGACGGTGTTCCTGGACACCCACCAGACCCTTTTGTGATTGCAGATGATGGCGCGGCCTGCGAGGCGGAGCTGGACTTGATGATGATGAGGAGGATCCCTCCTTTATGCGTGTTCTGATTGACGGGATTACAGGGAGGTTGATTAGATACTTTGACACTTGTCATTTTATATTTTTAGCGCACTCATGTATATTCGTTTTGTCTACTTTTGGAGTATACATGTATGTATATAACCTGGTATCATATCCACACTCTGGAGGCATACAACAGTTTATATATGTTATACATACTATCACAGTCTTCCGCTTGTTAATTTAACTGTCTCTGGAGTATGATATGCTGTTCTAGCTTAATCTCACTCATGTTTAATGCGTTATCATAGACAACATTCAATCATACATATCTATGTTGCATAAATAACATTTTGGAACTCGGGAGTTGGGTTTTTGCTCGACCCCCCGATTTTCGGGATGTTACAGATGGTATCAGAGCATGATTTGGATTAAACCGGGCCTGGGTTATGGTCACGCGACGTACGCTGTCGCTTCCTTTGACTTAGGAGGGTGCGAGAAGGGTCTAGAAACACTTCTAGGATCGCAGATTCGCCGATAGGCGAAGTCTATTAGAATCGATCGCAAGATCGAGTCTGTAATGCATCTCGGGTCGCGTAAGGTAACCCGAATCGCTTCTAAGCTGTAGGAAGTCAGGTTGAGACGATGTATGAGCGGTTTTAAACCGCAAAGGTGAATCCTTGGGCCGTGAGATGACCACGACTCCTGTAATCAATCGCCAGGGCTTAAAAACCCCATTTCGCCAAAAATCTTCAAAATTTCTCCTCTAAACACTCCGACCTTCATTTCTTTCTTATCCATTTCATGTTAGGCATCAAACCTAATATGAAAATAACACAAATTAGTACTTTCACAAAATTTTACAGTGAATAGTAAAATTTCATGAAAAATGGCCATAAGGCCATTCTAACTTCACTTTCTTTAGCAACTAAGGATCTCGATAGATGTACTGGCTCCTTCTACCCCAAATTCATATGCTGCATCATATGGTTTGGTATTCGGGATTGCGATGTGGTCCCGGAAAGCCCCGAACACATATTTGGGCTCATACAGACCAAAATACGATGAACTAGGGGGTGGGACATACATTTTTGGAACCCTTGGACCATGGGGGACCATCCCCATGTGGTCCCACCGGCCAACTTGGAAGTTGGCCGGCGATGCATCGCCGACCGGTGGGGTCCGTTGGACCTAAAAATCGGGCGCACACCCTTAAATGGGTTGTACACCCTCCCTAGGTAGCTCCCATCTCACGAAAACTCCTAAATCATACCCCTCCTTCACAAACAGCCCTCCCCATAGCCCTATTTTCGATTTTCAGCAACCCCTTCCAAAATCCGGCGTCCCAAAGCACTCCTAGATCACTCCTTGGCCAAAACTGACCACCACCCATCACTTATTGGGTGTTGGCAGCCCCTCTTCTTGAAGATCTCACCATTTGGAGCTCCAAAATCCTCCAAATAGAGCTAAAATCGTGAGGTGCTCCATTCTATCTTTTTGTTTGTATTTTTTCATGAAACTACAGCCTTGGGAAGCTTGAAGCATCCCTCTACGACGCCTAGATTTCCTTTTCTCAGATTGGGCAGCCACTTCTTCGCATTTTCGCCGTTTTTCATGGCTTTCGTGGAAGCCATTTTGGGCCTTTTATCACTCTCATCCATCATATCTTTGATGGGTAAGAGGAAAACAGCAACAGACGAGGCTGGGCCGAGCCGCCCTGCTCGATTGAGAAGACCGCGGGGTGGTGCCGCAAGTTCAAGCGCCGCCGCAGGTCCAGCTCCAGTCCTGGAGTGCCTTACAAAGCGGGATTTAGATCCCCATGCACACCTTGGGCGAACAATTCTTTCGGAGATGCCTCATGGCCAATACACTGATCGCAAAGTGTTATTTGAGGCGGACGTAGATGGACGATTGTTCGGCGAGTATCTGTTGTTCGAACGCATTGAAGCTGCGCATTGGGGTCCGATCTTTGAAGCTCGCGCTCGTGCTAATGTGAGCACCGTTCGTGCCTTCTATGCTAGTATCCAGAATCCTACCTTGGAGCCTTTGCAGTTCAAAATCCCTTTTGGTAGAGATCGGATGGCTACGATCGACGTTCGGTTGATTGCGCGACTTCTCAACGTGCCTCTAGGTGATGTGCATCCTAGTGAGAAGAATCTGAGGACTAGACGTGAACGAGATCGCCGCACCAGGTTTCTGTGCGGTAAGTTGGTTCCATGGCAGCCTAATAATAGCCTCAAGGCGACGTACATGTCTGAGGATTTGCGCCTGCTGCACCATATCTGCACGTTCAATGTTTATCCCAGGTCGACGAACCGCATTGAATGTACACGTCTTATGGTCGATTTCTTATTTCTGGTGGCCCAGGGAGAGAACGTATGTATGGCCACTTTCATCTTACGGCAGATAGTTCTCATAGCCAGGTCAAGAAGAACATCCGAATCGCTTCCCTTTGGCCGACTTATTTGCAAGATTGCGCTTGAGTTTGCCTATAGACTTGGGCCGGAATTGCCGGTATCGATTCACACCATCGATGAGTCGACAATGGTCAAGATGAAGATTGGGTCGCAATACCGTGAAAATCAACTTGAAAGGGATAGTGGGGATGACTTTGATGATGAGGAAGATCAAAGCGAAGAAGAACCTAGAGCAGAGGTTCAGGAAGAAGCAGAAGAGGAGGCTCAGGATACTGATGAGAGCCCTCCTCCTTCTGCGCAGGCTACTATCGACGATCGCATTGCTCGGATGGAGGAGAGTCAGACCGCTTTGCGTAGGGAAGTCCAAGAACTTCGAGCAGAAGTCGCTGATGCCAAGGCCGTTACAAAGAAGAAATTTGGCAAGGTGACTCGCACCTTGAAGGCGACCCTGTGTTGCTTATAGGATAAGGGTGCTCCTCCTCCGTCACCAGACTCCGACTAGCGATGCGATCTTTGATGTTATTATCAGTAGTTAGTCATTTCCTGCTTTATGTGTGTAAGCCTGTCAGGGCTAGTGCTTTGCTCATGTTGCTGTTGTTTAACTGTCTTAATTTCCATGTAATTCTCGTCATGATGCTTGTAAGGATATATCCCTTGTATTGTGACAATTTTGATTAATTGAAATGCATGGAATGCCTTTGACTCTTTATGTAATGATTGCGGTGTAATTGTGCTAATGAGACTGACAAGGTTGCGCCCTATTTGGAATATAAGGAATGCCGCCTAAGACTACGCGGAGCACGTCTCGTCTTGCGCCTCGTTCCGATATACGGAGTAATGCATAGATTCTTGAACTCTAAGTAAAACCAAGTTTTAAGGGGCGTAAAACGTATTGAGTCCAATCCAGTTAGGTTAGTCAACGTTACCGTTCGATCAGAGTGGCGCAGCGGAAGAGTGGTTGGCCTCTTTTCCACTGGCCCAGGATCGAAACATTGGATTTAGGTTATATGTATGGTTAGGTTATTAAATAGGATTTGAACCTTCCTTAGAAAAAGTACTCCTTGCCCTTCGCCAATTTCGGGGACAAAATTTTGTTTTAAGGGGGGTAGATTGTAACATCCCAGATTTTGGCTAATCTGGGATTAGACGTCCTTAGGCAATGGGTCAACTAAAACACCTAAAAAAATTGCTTAGAACCCAATTCCATAGCCAAAGAAATCACGTAGGACTAATTCCTTTGGAAAATAAGTGTAAGTTAGCTAGCGCGACGCTAGAGTAGCTGGGAAATAGTCCCTGATCACTTTAAATACGTTCTACAAGACCCAAATCGAGTAGAACAAACAACTCTACAATACTCTATAACCTCGGATCAAACTCTAAGCAGGTCTGTTCTCTGGACCACATTGAACTTTTGTATTGGATTTAGACCGCGCGTCGAAGGTCCGATACCTCCTATCTTAGACCGTTAGAACCGCCCAGCTGGACTTGACAATCATCTCGAAAATCAAGTCAAACCGATAATCACAGACTATTTCATTGAACCCGGACTGAAGCGACCGCGAATAGGGACAGAATTGGAATTTCAAATTCAAATCTGACACACGACTTGACGCGTCAGTATTAAGTGTTCTGACCGTCAGAATTCATCCAGATTACACCCTCGGATCAGGAAAAATTTCTATTTATTATCATGAGACTTTCAGCCCTGATCTACGTGCGGTGACCGCTGAACTGAAACTGGTCCGCCACGTGCGATCTGCGAACCCTGCCAGACTGAAAACTTAATACGTGCTACATCTGGTACGCATGAGCTTGAGTCTGATCGCAATCGACCAGGGGACCACCAAAAAGCAACTTTTGGACCGAAACAGCCCCGAAATGGATAGGCACCAAGTAAACTTCGTTCCGGAGCCTATTTTCGGCGTTTTTAAGCTTATAAAAGGAGTTGAAACCCTCATTTCTCTCTCCCATCCGAAAATTGCAAACCCTAGGAAAAGGAGAGAGAGTTTGAAAGAGAGATTGGAAGGGATTTTTTCCGCTTCCGAGCCGCCGATTGCTGCTGCTTCAGCACCTCTTCCCAATCACCTGGCTGGTGATTTCTCCGTTCTTTCAGGTACAAAACAACCCTAGAACTTGCTGATTTAGGGTTTATCCCGATTTAGGGCGTGTTAGCTAACGTATTTCATAAATTAGGTTCTCCTACTGCCGTAGACGAAGCGTACACGCTCCGTTCAAAATCACGCTTCCGTAAGAGACTAGGTGAGGATTTTAGACGCTTTGATTGATGGTTTACAACGCTTTCAATGTCGTTTAATAGTAGATTATCGACGGCATCGCCGTTTGACATGTACAACATGCTCTCCGTTTTTCCGTTTCGTAAATTAACGAAGAATATGAGATTTAGGGCATTTTAGTCATTTGTAGGAAGTACGGTCTACATGCATATTTTGCTGACGTGATTGACATGGTTTGTTGCCGCATTAGGGAGTTAGGAATGCTTGCATAATCAGTTTGGCGAAGAGATTCGCCTAATTGCGCACTTTGGGTCGACATACTATATGTAGACTTAAGTGTGTAGTGTATGTGTTTGTATAAATGCTTGTATTAGTATGTATTGAATTAAATGATGTTATGTAGTAGTTTGAGAATGATTTCTTGATTAATATGCTGACCTAAATGATTTCCTACATGTTGACCATATGCATGATTCCATTACATGCATGGAATGTATGTGTTTGAAGATTTGCTTAAGTTGAATGTTATAACATGTGTTAACATGCTCACATGATGTATTTCAATTCCAATACCTTTGCATATATTGTTAATGTGATTTCATAGATGTGTGGGACTAGACTTAGTCCAGGCAGTCGGTAACCGAGCGAATTCGTGGCTGACTGGTCATAGCCATGAACGACGCGTCGATGAACGTGATTCGTGTTTAGAGTTGGCGGCAGTGGTTAGGCCACGCGAAGTGTTTTACACACTTCATGTCGTTCGACTTTAGATGCGATCGCGCTAGTCGAGCCCGTCAAGTAACCCAACTGGCCGATGTATGTTCACCTTGTATGAGTCATAACTGCTTGAACCTAGGGTACTGAACTTACCATTGTAAACCCTGTTAACCATGGTACCTTGATCCACGAAGACTCATGAGCCGGGCATGGTGGTATGGGACACCGTGGTCGAGCTGTCGGCCTACGCTGGGGCCACAAACCTCCCCGTAGTGACCAGTGAGCACCTAGACTCGTGAGCAGATTATGGTGGTATGGGACACTATATTCTAGCTGTCGGCCTACACTGATCAGGCGACGAGCCCTTTGTAGTGACCACGAGCGTATTCTGAGTCCACGGGAGGCGACGACCCTTCCGTTGCAGTAGAGTACGGTAGGCCTGTATCGATAAGGTGATGGGGGAGCGGTGCAACGAGTGTGAGCAACAGCCCTGACAGCCCTTGCAGTGACCTACGAAATATACATCGTATGAGATTACTAGGAGTGACGACCCTAGACAGGATCTGTGTTGGGATTGATACAAGAGAAGTACCTTAGTTTCCCAATCCTGCTGTTTGAATGGACTAATAACAACTTGGAATTCATATCACCATAGCATTGCATGTGCCTGGAAGATGTGGAGCACTCTAGGGAGTGTGGCATGCCGCGGTCGTAAGATGTTGCCGCATGAGGGTGATCATCGGTGAGGGCATACATCACGTCATGTCATAATTGCATTAACAACAGTATTAAGATTGTTTGATTTACTGCTTTACTATTATCGCATGATTGATTTGAGAACATGTTAATCCTTGCTCTATTATTCCACTGAGTTAGCTACTCACTCCCACGTTACGGGACGGTGTTCCTGGACACCCACCAGACCCTTTTGTGATTGCAGATGATGGCGCGGCCTGCGAGGCGGAGCTGAACTTGATGATGATGAGGAGGATCCCTCCTTTATGCGTGTTCTGATTGACGGGATTACAGGGAGGTTGATTAGATACTTTGACACTTGTCATTTTATATTTTTAGCGCACTCATGTATATTCGTTTTGTCTACTTTTGGAGTATACATGTATGTATATAACCTGGTAACATATCCACACTCTGGAGGCATACAACAGTTTATATATGTTATACATACTATCACAGTCTTCCGCTTGTTAATTTAACTGTCTCTGGAGTATGATATGCTGTTCTAGCTTAATCTCACTCATGTTTAATGCGTTATCATAGACAACATTCAATCATACATATCTATGTTGCATAAATAACATTTTGGAACTCGGGAGTTGGGTTTTTGCTCGACCCCCCGATTTTCGGGATGTTACAGACTAGAAATGAAATACCTACAACTTATGATTTACACATCGAATGAGTGCACAGGACGTGGCGTTGGAACCGCGGCGACAATGCGGTTGCAATGACATCGGTCTCAGGTCGAAACGGGTTGTGTTTATATAACCGAACTTAAGGGGCATCACAAATGAAATCTATAGGTCGCGGGTCGCCGGAATTCGACCGGTAGGACCGCGTGACCTAAGGAAACGACGTGCATACTTGGGTTAGGGTCTTATGGTGTTCCCTCGCATCCCATAAGCCACCCCACTCAAATCCAATGTGAAAATACCCCGCATTACTAAGGCTTTGTATTACACTTGATACCCAGGCACTCAGAAATTGTATTCGTGTTGTATATCAGTTTAAATAAAATCAACTAGATTGTGCAACCCACTATTGCCAAGTCATAATCCTAAGATCGGATTGGTTAAACAAACAATAACCTCTTATTCCTGGATACTTGATTGTGACAGTAAGATTATTGGATATTTTTCATTTTTAATGGTCCAATAAATTTCCACCAATATAATAATCAGGTAGACAAATGACTGTCGATCTTTAATTAGGATCAAGACAAATAAAAATAGTCAGACTCTTACTTAAAGATGAAGTTAGGCTTGGATAAGGACACTACTTGATTAGGAAGTCACTCATAACAAAATGTTTTTTTTTTTTTTTTAGTTGAAAATACTTGGGCATAATTTAAAATAGACAAATTTTATGCATCATGTTGAAAAGGATTCCGATTCAGAATAAAAAACTAGAAAAATTTTAATGATTAAGAAATAAATTGATGGGAAGAATACCAAAGGGCGAGTTACTCTAAAATAAAATCAATACATTAAAGAATTTGATCCTTATATTCCAATTGATACTTTCTATTGTCAAAGTGATAGGAAAAAATTTTTAGAAGTCGGTGACATAGAGGCCCACTTTTTTATCACTAAAAATGTTCATATATGCTGGATGAGGACCACCTTTTGATGAATATAATTTGCATGAGACCGAATGAAATTCTATATCACCTAATTCCACTTAATACCTTGTGCCAAATGGGCCCTTCGATTATTGTGGTTGCTTTTAGTGATCTAAACCATGATGTATGTATTGTATCCACACCGTCCATCCATATGGAGAGGTCATTTTAGGGCATGAACCAAAGAATTGAGTCAGATCCAAAGCTCATGACGCCCACCGTTGCACAACAGTGCAGATGGAACTGCATTCTAGGTGGAGAATGCAGTGAGCGGTTTACAGTCAAGGTGTAGGTTGCACAAAAGGTCTTTAGGGTGATTTGGTAGAATGCAAGTCAACGTGTAGATTGTCGTGTAGGAAGCCTTAGATTCTGCCAATTTGTTGTGTAGTGAAGTCTTGTTTCTGTTAGACCAAAAAATGGGGTGAATTCTTAGTTTACACGCTGTGAAGATTTACACATTTTTTGTTAGACCAAAATATGTAGTTGCTTTGGTTTAGTCGGATTGAAGGTTACATCCGGTCCGATTGAACATGTTACGCAGCTTGGGATGAGATTTTCTCAAGGGGCTTGGTTTTTCCTAGGTGCGTAATGCAAGGAGAAATCGGTTTTGTTTGTAATAGAAGAAGGTGAATGGAAACTCTTAAGGCTTTTGATTATAGTGAATTTTTGTCACTTTGTGCCGTGTTTTTTTTTTTTTTTCTTGCAAAGGTTTTCAACGTTAAATATCTTTTATTCGTGTGATTGCTTCATTAGTTACTGTTTATTTGAATGTCCTATATTCATTGAACGTGCTTCCGCAAAGTGTACATATTCACATTGGTGTTAGATATGAATTTCTAATATCTAGGATTGACCTAGGTTTGTTGTGACTCGGTTTACGTTGTAGTAGCAGCGTGACAGGAGCATGAACTCCAATAGAAACCCAATCCAATAATTGCATACCATATCATAATATATGCTTGGAGTTAGGGTTGTTGTGCTTCATGATTCATGGGTGGCACCAAGGGAAAATAGCTTAGAAGGTGAGCATTGTACACTATTTCCCAAATCATAACAGAAACCCAGTCCAATAATTGGATACCACATCATAATTTATGCTTGGAGTTAGGGTTGTTGTGCTTCATGATTCAGATGGGCATCACCAAATGAAATAGCTTGGAAGGTGAGCATTGTACACTATTTCCCAACCATATGATCTACAACAATCATGGATGGAATAGATTTGGTCACTTTGCGAGGATAGAAATTATTTCACACGTCATACCCTAAAATTAAGTCAATGTAGATACACCATGAGACAAGAATTAAGATTTTGATTATTTGGCTGTGGACTGGTGTGCGTTTATTGGACGTTTATTGGACAGTTGACAATAAAACTATCCACAGTCCTATTCACATAAACAAATATTTGCCAATCAAATGCTATGATTATTCAAACAAACTATGTTTTAATGTGTACTAATAAGCTAACCCCAAAAAGGAAAAAAAAGAAAAGAAAAAGAAGGTTAGATGATAAATAAATACCACGATGGCCCTGAAAAGGTTTCTACTTTGGGGTCATCGTGACCTCTGCTTGGTTTAGTGTGGCCCACTCGAACCTTGACTTACCTCTTTTCTGAGCTTATGCTTTGAAATGAACTTTCCAATGGAGGACTGCAATAAAAAACATATCAAGTTATTATGAGTACGTGCGAATCGAGCACGGATAAGGTGTTCCCCGTGTCACTACTTAGTGGATGTTACGTTTACCATAGGGCTCACCTTGAAGATATGTAGTGTATCCACTCCCTCCATCCGTTTTTACAGACCATTTTACAATACGATCCCAAAAATTAAGCACATCGAATTCTCAGGTGGATCACACCGCAAGAAACAGTGATGATTTAATGCTCACCACTAAATACTTCCCGAGGTTCACTGTAAGCAGACATAATGTTTATTTCCCATCTAAATCGTTGATAATGTGAAAAAGAATCGGATTAAGGTTAAAAAAAAATAATATGTTGATCCAAAACTTTTGCGGCCTACAAAAAGATTTTAACGATCATTCACCACTTTTTCTAGTAGTGTGGTCCACTAAAGATTTCTCTTCTTAGGTTTTTGTATAATATCAATACATAAGATGAAAAAACGGAAGAACGACGTGGATATGAAAATATTCATAAAGATGGGCCCCACACGGTAATGGTAAGACGCCCCTCTCGCATATCAAGCGTCATCTCCTGGTACGCGGTAAAACCTGTGGGGCCCACCGTGATTTATGTAATTTTATCCCCTCCGTCCATCCATTTTAACAGATAATATTATTGCATTGGCTAAAATAATGAAGCATACAAAAAGCTATAGTGACCCATACCATAGGAAACAGTGTGAATTGAACTTCTACAATCCAAAAGTTCTTGGAGGCCATCGAAGTTTTGGTTGAAGCTGATATTTGTGTTTTCACTTCGTCCATGTCTTTGTGATCTTATGAACAGGTTGGATGGCAAACAAACATCACTGTGGCCATAAGAAGTTTCAACGGTGGAAATCATTATTCCCACTGTTTCCTGTGGTACTGTCCACTTGAGCTTTGGATAGGCTTTAATTTGGGGCTAACCGTTAAAATGATCTGGAAAAACGGATGGACGGCTTTGATAATGCAAATACATTAACGGTGGACCCAACTGAATTTAATAAGTGCGATAAGAGCGTACCGTACCCAATCCGACTTCCATATGCGGATTTCCTGCGAAAGCCTTTGACACAAAGGTCTTCGCTGGTACTACGTGGGGTCCACCGTGATGTTTCTAAACAATTCACCCCGTCCATTCGCTTTTTCAGATCATCTAAAGAGATGAGACCAAAAGTTGGATGAATCCAAAACTCAAGTGAGCCGCACGAAATGAAACACTGGAGACTCTGTGATCACCGTTTAAACATTTGTATGGTCACAAAATTTTAGTGTAAGGCTAATATTTTCATATTTTCACTTTATCCAACTGGTAATGAACTTATAAACAGTTAGGATGGCATACAAACATTAAGATAGAGCCCACGAAGGTTTCAACGGTGGAAAACTCTTTCTCCAGCTCGTTGGGCGCCTTGAGTTTTGGGAAGTGGATTGGCTACTTGAATTGACGTCAGCAAATTATGTGGGTCTGATCATGAGGTATATGTTATATCCAAACCGTCAATCCATTTGGCAAGCTCGTCTTAAGGCGTGCGACTAAAAATAAGAAAGATCTAACCACTCCCGTTGAACCCTTTTTGGGATCACAGAAGTTTTGGATCAATAAGAAATTTGTTTTTTGTCTTAATTCAGGTCTTCGTGACCTTATGAACAAATGGGATGGAAAATAAGCGTTATAGTGGGCCCTACGAATTGTTTTAGGGTGAAAATCATCATCTCTACTGCTATTTGTGATGTGGTACTTATGATATTTGGATATTATTCATTTTTTGGGTAATGCTCTAAAATGATCTCTAAAAATAGATGGACGGTGTAGATATAATAAATACATCACCGTGGGGCCATGTAACTTTGATCTCCTTTGAACCGTTCGTACAACTCGGAGCTGGAGGAGCGTCAGTGCTCGTCTTCGCACGACACGTACCTACAGCAGCTATATAGCTGGTGTGTGGTACACCAGCCATTCCGCTTCCGAGTTTTGGATCCAGCTGAGTTTTGGTCTAATGACCTACAACGATCGGAAAAAACGGATGGACGGGGTGGATTTTTCAGAAACATTATCGTGGGCCCCACGTAGCATCCTAGCTAAATCCGCGTCCGTATGTAACGGAGGCTTGCTTAATGCAGAAGCAAACCCGATTCAAATATCTCCGATTCAAATTTGAATCTCTACTAACGTCTCAAAATCACGCACAACGGTATTTTCTCGCCCCCTCGTCGCCTTCTCGCTCAAGAACACCCCCGTCCCCAAGAATCCTCGTCTCTCTCTGGTCCTCTAACTCTCTTTCTCGCCCTCTCGTCCCAAAATCTCTGCGATGGGAAAGTTCGTACTCTCGTGGTGGAGAAAGGCGTCCTAAGGCGTTGCTCCGGCACCTCATCCCAGATCCTAGCTCTCCCCCAATCCCTGTCTACCACCCGCTCTCCTACATCTCCAAGATCCAACCCGACTCCCACGGTATCTGTTGCATCGTCCCCCCCAAGAGCTCGGCCCCACCCTTTGCCCTCGACCTCTCCTCCACGTTCCCATCAATGAGGATCTCTGATCAGTGGGATTTTTTTTTTCTTTTTCATGTAAGCCATCCATCAAGGGACGCACTAAATGAATGCTCTGGTCACCATTTGGTGGGGTAAAAGGGCAGTCCTCTTTAACAATGACAGAAATCAACTACTGAATTCTTGCATTGTAATTGCAATCTCAAACAGAAAATAGACTGTTATCTTGATTTCTTGCTGTCGGAAGGGAAAATACTGACATAAGAACAACTGGCCATGCTGGTCTGGGAAGCAATCATTGAAACATCAGCTACTACTCTGGTAACAACAGAATGGGCTATGTATGAACTTGCGAAAAACCCCAAGAATCAGGTAGCTCTCTCAGTAGATTCAATCATCTCTTCATCTTTACCTTTTCAGTTTTATATGTTTCTGATTCCGATTGTTGTTCTAGGACCGTCTATACCATGAGGCTGAGATTGCAATACTTGATATACAGCTGCAAAAGGGCACAAATACAAGATATTCAAACCATCCTTGATCTTGGCTATGGACAAGGACCATTTACTTCACATGTTGCTCTGAAGCATGAGAATTGACATTTTACAGCTGTTACTGACTTGATCTCTCAGAAGGGCTTCATAAAGGAGCAATGCAAGTAAGACTTTAAATCGTATTAAAGTGGATTAGTTTGTAGATGTGCTTCCTTGGATTGTATATGTAAATCTCATACTGTTATGCATGGTTTGCATCTTAGAATTGTTCTTGAATGATACTGGTAGCAATTGCACCTACTGGTAGCATTACGTAGATCTTAGCTAGACAACTGTCTGTATAAAATCAACTCTCTTAGTCAGACAATATATCCCTATAAAATCAACTCCGTTTACACTTAGGTTGACCACAACCAGATATGCACTATCAACCATCCAAGGGTTTCTTGGATGACCTTATATGAGCGATTGTGCAAAAAGTAAGTTTGGTCGATTTCAGTGTGGCCAAACAGGACCTTATATTGTCTACAAAAAGATATGATTGTTGAGGAAAAATCTCTAAGCATGTTAAATACAATCAGAGAATCCCATTGAAGAAGTTATATCAGATAACTTTCCACATTCATTCCTTAGGAACATTCAGCTATCAAATGTTGAGATTAAATTACCAGATGTAAATGATCTTCTCTCATCCTAAAATCAAAGCTTATTATTTGAATCATGCGGATTGAACCAGTAGTACTTAAACCTCATTTGATATTTCTGTATTTGATACAAAAATGCTATTTTGCTGCATCTCTAGATCGAAGTATTGTACATGGGCCGCAATAAAAAAGAAAAGCTACTTTCAAGGTTTTTTTTTTTTTTTTTTAAACGATACTATTGTCGAGATTTTCCCCGCAACATTAGTGAAGAAAGTTGCAGGATTCTTCTTCCTTCTTGCTTTTCCCACTTTGAACTTGTGCTCTATTGCACTCCCAGCTTTTTGTACCTTTTGACATTTTGAAATATTTGCTTTTCCTTTCCAAATCTTCTATCGCTTCTGTTCATGCTTGGAGAAACTATAGATAACAGTTAGGTTTTTTTGGCTTGATCTGAAACAAAAAAAAATCAAATCAAATTAATCAATCACCCAAAGACAGTAAACAAGAAGACTGAAAAATGGGAAAGAAAGAAAACCCGAATCTCAGAAAATGTAAAAGAAAGAGATCTACAGGTCAGGGAGATGTTTATTCAGATATAAAAGAAAAGAAGACCTCCATATATATATATATCTATTTCCCCCTACTTGTGGAAAAAATAGTGATGCAAACTGTTTTCCATTTCAAGGAAATTATAGATATTGGTTTCTTTCAAAATGCTAGACTTTCCAGGTGTTTTTCATTTTCAAGCTTTTAGAGAATACTGTGGTTTCTTACTTTAATATTTTCATGAAAAACAGAACTCCAAGCTAAATAATAGAATTTTTGTTAGAATCTGCAGTTATTTCCAGAGGATTCATGTTAGTTTTCCACATGCATGTTTTAGTTTCTCTCTATTAAAAGTAATGATTTTCATTGACTGATTATATGAAACTCTCGTAGGTGATAGTTTGATTGGTTTGGTTAGAGATATAATCAAATAGCCTATGTTATGTTATCTGTTGTTTTAGTTAACTTCTTTTGGTGATCTTAGAACCAGTTCTAAAACCCAGAACCAACTCCTGGCTATATGATTTGGCCCATTTCTAGTGATCCAAACATTTGACATGCTTGGGCCATTTTAATGGAGCAAAACCTTTGATGTGCTTGGGCCATTTTAGCGGATTTGAACATCCTATATGATTCAGCCCTTTCAGCGATCCATATGCATCATATGATTCGTGCTGCTGTTAAGGATCTAAACTCATCATATGATTGAAGCCTCTTTCCATGACCCACCCCAATGGATATGTTAAGTTGATCCATCTATTCATAATATTTGAGGTTGGTTCTCAATAATCCACATCATTAATTCTATAGGACCATCTTCAATTCTATATGCAATTCACATAGTCAGGTTTCTTTTTACAATGATCCAAATTCATATAATTTGGCCCATTTCTAGTTACCCAAACCTTTAACATGGGCCATTTCAATGGATAAAGAACATTCACATGCTTGGGCCATTTAGTGGATCCAAATTGTTGATATGATTCGGTTCATTCGGCGATCCAAACTCTTCATACGATTGAAGATGCTTTTCATGATCCAAACAAATCATATGATTGAAGCTGCTTTTCATGATCCATGGCAATGGATATGCTAAGTTGATCCATGACCTAAATTTTGTAAGACCCTCTTCAGCTTTACAAATGATCCTAATTGTTAATATGATTTGACACTTTTGTAGTGATCCAAACCTTTGATGTGCTTTGGCCATTTCAGCGGATTTGAACTTTTCATATGATTCGGCCCATTTAGTGATCCAAATACATCATATGATTCGTGTTGCTGTTAGTGATCTAAACTAAACTCATCATATGATTGAAGCCTATTTCCATGACCCATCCCAATGGGTATGTTAAGTTGATCCATCTATTCATAATATTTGAGGTTGGTTCTCAATGATCCACATTGTTAATTTTGTAGGACCCTTCGTTCTATCCACAATTCAAACAGTTTATTTTTATTTTATTTTATTTATTATTATTATTATTATTTTTTACAACGATACAAATTTATATGATTTGACCCATTTCTATTGATCCAAACCTTTGACATGGGCCATTTCGATGGATAAAAAACATTGACATGCTTGGGCCATTCAATGGAACCAAATTGTTCATATTATTCAGATCATTCGGTCATACAAACTCATCATACGATTGAAGCTGATTTTCATGATCCAAACTCATTATATGATTGAGGTTGTTTTTCGTGATCCAAAGTCATCATATGTTTGAAGCTACTTTTCATGATCCATGGAAATGGATACGCTTAGTTGATCCATGCCTTAAATTTTATACGAACTCTTTAGCTTTACGAATGATTCAAACTATTCATATGATTTGTCCCATTTCTAGTGATCCAAACCTTTGACATGCTTGGGCCATTTCAATGGATTAAAACCTTTGATTTGCTTTGGCCATTTCAGTGGATTTGAACTTTTTATATGATTCGACCCATTTAGCGATTCAAATACATCATATGATTCGTGTTGCTATTAGTGATCTAAACTCATCATATGATTGAAGTCTCTTTCCATGACCCATCCCAATGGATATGTTAAGTTGATCCATCTATTCATAATATTTGAGGTTGGTTCTTAGTGCTCCACATCTTTAATTTTGTATGACTCTCTTCTGTTCTATCCATAATTCAAACAGTCTGTTTTTTCTTACAATGATACAAATTTATATGATTTGGCCCATTTCTATTGATCCAAACCTTTGACATGCTTGGGCCATTCAATGGAACCAAATTGTTCATATTATTCGGATCATTCGATCATACAAACTCATCATACAATTGAAGCCGCTTTTCATGATCTAAACTCGTCATATGATTGAAGTTGTTTTTCGTGATCCAAAGTCATCATATGATTGAAGCTACATTTCATGATCCCTAGCAATGGATATGCTTAGTTGATCCATGCCCTAAATTTTGTAGGAACCTCTTCATCTTTACAAATGATCCACACTATTCATATGATTTGGCCCATTTCTAGTGATACAAACCTTTGACATGCTTGGGTCATTTCAGTAGATCAAAACCTTTGACGTGCTTGGGAAATTTCATTAGATTTGAACTTCTTATATGATTCGACCCATTCAGTGATCCAAATGCATCATATGATTCATGTTGCTGTTAGTTATCTAAACTCATCATATGATTGAAGCCTCTTTCCATGACCCATCCCAATTGATACATTAAGTTAATCCATCTATTCATAATATTTGAGGTTGGTTCTCAGTGATCTACATTGTTAATTTTATAGGACCCTCTTCTATTCTTTCGACAATTCAAACAGTCAGGTTAGGTTTTTTTTATTTTTCAACGATACAAATTTATATGATTTGGCCCATTTCTATTGATCCAAACCTTTGACATGCTTGGGCCATTCAATGGAACCAAATTGTTCATATTATTCGGATCATTCGATCATACAAACTCATCATACAATTGAAGCCGCTTTTCATGATCTAAACTCGTCATATGATTGAAGTTGTTTTTCGTGATCCAAAGTCATCATATGATTGAAGCTACATTTCATGATCCCTGGCAATGGATATGCTTAGTTGATCCATGCCCTAAATTTTGTAGGAACCTCTTCATCTTTACAAATGATCCACACTATTCATATGATTTGGCCCATTTCTAGTGATACAAACCTTTGACATGCTTGGGTCATTTCAGTAGATCAAAACCTTTGACGTGCTTGGGCAATTTCATTAGATTTGAACTTCTTATATGATTCGACCCATTCAGTGATCCAAATGCATCATATGATTCATGCCGCTGTTAGTTATCTAAACTCATCATATGATTGAAGCCTCTTTCCATGACCCATCCCAATTGATACATTAAGTTAATCCATCTATTCATAATATTTGAGGTTGGTTCTCAGTGATCTACATTGTTAATTTTATAGGACCCTCTTCTATTCTTTCGACAATTCAAACAGTCAAGTTAGGTTTTTTTTATTTTTTCAACGATACAAATTTATATGATTTGGCCCATTTCTATTGATCCAAACCTTTGACATGCTTGGGCCATTCAATGGAACCAAATTGTTCATATTATTCGGATCATTCGATCATACAAACTCATCATACAATTGAAGCCGCTTTTCATGCTAAACTCGTCATATGATTGAAGTTGTTTTTCGTGATCCAAAGTCATCATATGATTGAAGCTACATTTCATGATCCCTGGCAATGGATATGCTTAGTTGATCCATGCCCTAAATTTTGTAGGAACCTCTTCATATTTACAAATGATCCACACTATTCATATGATTTGGCCCATTTCTAGTGATACAAACCTTTGACATGCTTGGGTCATTTCAGTAGATCAAAACCTTTGACGTGCTTGGGCAATTTCATTAGATTTGAACTTCTTATATGATTCGACCCATTCAGTGATCCAAATGCATCATATGATTCATGCCGCTGTTAGTTATCTAAACTCATCATATGATTGAAGCCTCTTTCCATGACCCATCCCAATTGATACATTAAGTTAATCCATCTATTCATAATATTTGAGGTTGGTTCTCAGTGATCTACATTGTTAATTTTATAGGACCCTCTTCTATTCTTTCGACAATTCAAACAGTCAGGTTAGGTTTTTTTTATTTTTCAACGATACAAATTTATATGATTTGGCCCATTTCTATTGATCCAAACCTTTGACATGCTTGGGCCATTCAATGGAACCAAATTGTTCATATTATTCGGATCATTCGATCATACAAACTCATCATACAATTGAAGCCGCTTTTCATGATCTAAACTCGTCATATGATTGAAGTTGTTTTTCGTGATCCAAAGTCATCATATGATTGAAGCTACATTTCATGATCCCTGGCAATGGATATGCTTAGTTGATCCATGTCCTAAATTTTGTAGGAACCTCTTCATCTTTACAAATGATCCACACTATTCATATGATTTGGCCCATTTCTAGTGATACAAACCTTTGACATGCTTGGGTCATTTCAGTAGATCAAAACCTTTGACGTGCTTGGGCAATTTCATTAGATTTGAACTTCTTATATGATTCGACCCATTCAGTGATTCAAATGCATCATATGATTCATGCTGCTGTTAGTTATCTAAACTCATCATATGATTGAAGCCTCTTTCCATGACCCATCCCAATTGATACATTAAGTTAATCCATCTATTCATAATATTTGAGGTTGGTTCTCAGTGATCTACATTGTTAATTTTATAGGACCCTCTTCTATTCTTTCGACAATTCAAACAGTCAGGTTAGGTTTTTTTTTTTTTTTTTCAACGATACAAAATTATATGATTTGGCCCATTTCTATTTATCCAAACCTTTGACATGGGCCATTTCGATGGATAAAAAACATTGACATACTTGGGCCATTTTGTGGATCGAAATTGTTGATATGATTCGGCTCATTCGGAGATCCAAACTCATCATACGATTGAAGCTGCTTTTCATGATCCAAACTCATCATATGATTGAAGTCGATTTTCATGATCCATGGCAATGGATATGCTAAGTTGATCCATGCCCTAAATTTTGTAGGACCCTTGTCATCTTTGCAAATGATCCAAATTGTTCATATGATTTGGCCCATTTCTAGTGATCCAAACATTTGACATGCTTGGGCCATTTCAATGGATCAAAACCTTTGACGTGCTTTGGCCATTTCAGCGGATTTGAATTTCTTATATGATTCGGCTCATTCAGCAATCCAAATACATCACATGATTCGTGTTGTTGTTAGTGATCTAAATTCATCATATGATTGAATCCTCTTTCCAAGACCAATCCCAATGGATATGTTAAGTTGATCCATCTAATCATAATATTTGAGATTGGTTGTCAATGATCCACATCGTTAAATTTGTAGGACCCTCTTCTGTTTTATCCACAATTCAAACAGTCAGGTTTCTCATTACAACGATACAAATTTATATTATTTGGCCCATTTCGCTCGATAGAAAACATTGACATACTTGGGCCATTCAATGGATCCAAATTGTTCATATGATTCGGATCATTCGGTGATACAAACTCATCATACGATTGAAGCTGCTTTTCATGATCCAAACTCATCATATGATTAAAGTTGTTTTTCATGATCCATGGCAATGAATATGCTTACATGATCCATGCCCTAAAATTTGTATGACCCTCTTAAGCTTTACAAATGCTCCAAACTGTTTATATGATTTGGCCGATTTCTAGTGATCCAAACATTTGAGATGCTTGGGCCATTTCAATGGATCAAAACCTTTTATGTGCTTGTGCCATTTCAGTTGATTTGAACTTCTTATATGATTCAGCCCATTTAGCGATCCAAATGCATCGTATGATTCGTGTTGTTGTTAGTGATCTAAACTCATCATATAATTGAAGCGTCTTTCCATGACACATCCCAATGGATATGTTATGTTGATCCATCTATTCATAATATTTGAGGTTGGTTCTCAGTGATCCACATCATTAATTTTGTAGGACCATCTTCAATTTTATACACAATTCAAATAGTCAAGTTTCTTTTTACAACGATCCAAATTCATATGATTTGACCCATTTCTAGTGATCCAAACCTTTGACATGGGCCATTTCGATGGATAAAGAACATTGAAATGCTTGGGCCATCTTGTGGATCCAAATTGTTCATATGATTCGGCTTATTCGGCGATCCAAACTCATCATACGATTGAAGTTACTTTTCATGATCCAAACTCTTCATATGATAGAAGCTGCTTTTCATGATCCAAACTCATCATATGATAGAAGCTACTTTTCATGATCCATGGCCTAAGTTGATTTATTCCCTAAATTTTGTAGGACCCTCATCATCTTTACAAATGATCCAAATTATTCATGTGATTTGGCCCATTTCTAGTGATCCAAACCTTTGACACGCTTAGGCCATTTCAATGGATCAACACCTTTGACGTGTTTAGGCCATTTCTACGGATATGAACTTCTTATGTGATACGGCCCTTTCAGCGATCCAAATGCATCATATGTTAATGATCAAAACTCATCTTATGATTGAAGCCTTTTTGCATGACCTATCCCAGTGGATATGTTAAGTTGATCCATCTATTCATAATATTTGAGGTTGGTTGTTAGTGATCCACATCATTAATTTTGAAGGACCCTCTTTCGTTCTATCTACAATTCAAGCAATCAGTTTTTTTTTTTTTTTTTTTGCAATGATACAGATTAATATTATTTGGCCCAATTCTATTGATCCAAACCTTAGACATGGGCCATTTCGATGGATAAAAAAACATTGACATGCTTGGTCCATTCAATGGATCCAAATTGTTCATGTTATTTGGATCATTCGGGGATACAAACTCATCATATGATTGAAGTTGCTTTCATGGTTGGGCCATTTCAGCGGATTTGAACTTCTTATATGATTTGGCCCATTCAGCGATTCAAATGCATCATATGATTCGTGCTGCTTGTAGTGATCTAAACTCATCATATGATTGAAGCGAAGCCTCTTTCCATGAGCCATCAATGGATATGTTAAGTTGATCCATCAATTCATAATATTTGAGGTTGATTCTCAGTGATACACTTCATTAATTTTGTAGGACCCTTTTCAGTTTGATACAGAATTCAAACAATCATGTTTCTTTATACAACGATCCAAATTCTTATGATTTGGCCCATTTCTAGTGATCCAATCCAAACCTTTGAGATGGGCCATTTCGATCGATAAGGGTGATAGCTTCAATTGAAATCCTTTTTTTTTAAACAAATTATTTTTTTTTTATTTTTAATTTTTTGGTTTTGGGAAATGCGATCGAATTAAATAGGTGTTGATTGTAGGGCAAGAATTTTGGTTGTTTATGAGAAGTGAGGGATTGTATGATCCCCTGCCTTATATGTATTATCTCTCGGAATCTTAAGTTCAGAGATATGGGCCTGACATTTTGATGATTTTAAAGCATTGGTTTTATTGTCCCAATCATGGTGAAAAGTTCGTCAAAAAAATATAAAAAAGTTTCCCATAGTGGAAGATCCTAGCAACTAATCTTTCAAGTATGAATGTTTGCTATGCTGTTCTCTTGATTGTCTATTTAGTGGCCACCATTTGCAGGCTTAGCATTGTCCCATCTGGGCAATTTTTATGGTCCCATCCTTGGTGATCAATAGGTTGCATAACTGAGTCATGCGTCTCACTTGTATGGGCGCAGGGCCTGATGCCACTAACCCCCTTTGTGCTTATATAATTGCTGATGAGACATTGGTGAACTTTGATTGGTTGAGTGGTCGATCATTGATCTCTGTATGGGCATTGGAAATAATTGGTAACTAACTCTTAACCATTAATTGGATTCGACATCCTAAAAATTGTTATGAGTGGAGGAATTTATTCATAGAATATTTTGACCTTTTGCCATTGAATGCAGATCGTTGAGGTATTTCCCTTCGTAACTGTCTATTTGTTAGCTACTAAGTTTAGACTTGTAATCTTTTCTTGTTCAAGATATTTTGTGCCTAGGTCAATTGCAATTGCCCTGTTTTCAGGGATCCAATCCATTCATAGGGTAGGCTTAGTATTCAATGATTGAAATTATTTATACGATCGAGCTAATTTTTAGGGATCCTTAGTGGTCTCTTATAATATGGCCCTTATTTTGTATTCCAAATCATTTGCACAATTGGGCTTATTTTCAATGATCCAAACCTTAATATCATGTAGACCATTTCCAGTGGTAAAAACTATATGCATAAGTGTCCAATTTGAATGATCTAAGCCATTGATACGATTGGGCTCATTTTCTCCAATTCTGACTATTCATATGGCTGACCCATATTAGTGATACAAACCATTAATATGGTTAGGTCTGTTTACAATGATCTAAATTGCTCATATGATTTGGCCTTTCTCTAGTGATCCAAACCTATGATATGATTGGGCCATTTTAGTGGATCCAAACTATTCATATGAATGAGCTCATATTTGTAGATCAACATGCTTGATATGTTAAGTTGATACATAACTTTCATTTGATCGAGTTGGTTCATAGTGGTCAATATTTCTATATTCTAGGGCCCTTATTCATTGCTATAAATTGTTCAAATGATTGGACTTGTTTTCAATTCAAACCATTCATTTGATTGCTTCATTAATGTAATCCAAACCATCAATAGAGTTAGTCTTGTGCTCAACAAATTAATTTTTGGGTGCCTCATGTACAAAAAATCGTTAGTGATTCAAATTGTTCGTATGATAGGCCTTGTTTTCAGTCACAAAAAACTTTGATATGAGTGCACGTATTCACGAGATTAAAGTCATTCCTATACTTGTTTGTTTTAAGTGATCTAAACCCCTTCATTTGATTGGAGTAAACTTAGGTCTTTGTTTACCAAGCCAATGAATGAAAGTTTTATACTCTTTGTTGGGTTGCACAAGCACAAAAATTCATTATGGGAGGAATAATCTTGTCAAATCATTGTGCTCATTTTCAACAACCCTGCTAATCATACGATTGGGAAGTTTTTGGTGATTTAAGCTGTTAATATGGTAGAGTCTGTTTTTGTCAATCTAAGCCGTTCATCTAATTTGGCTTGTTTTGTGACACAACCCTTGGCGGATCTGTAATTGCGGTTTCACTCATTAGAGACAATTGAATGCATGAGTCATGCACAATGGGCCCATTTTCAATTATTCAAGCCATTAATTAATCTCTTGTTCCATTTTTCCTAGTAGAAATCGTTCTTATGGTTAGGTCCCTTTGTAGTGACCTAAACCATTAATCCCGTAGCTCGCTTCTAGTGATGCAAACTATTTATAGGCAGGTCCCATTTTTGCTAACCAAATCATTTATAAAGAGGGGCCTATCTTTTGAAATGCTTGGGCCATTTGAAGTTATCCAATTGAGCTAACCTTCTAAATGCTTGGGTTGGTTGGAGTCTTGGAGTTAATCAAATCATTCATATTGATGGCTCTTTTTAAGTGATCCAATCCCTCTATATAATTCAAGCCATTTTAGTGATCCAAACCCTTCGTATTATTGAGGTTGTTTTTAGTGATCCAAATTAGTTAATATCCTAAGGTCCATGGTTCAACAATCCAAGCAGACTTATCCGAACCCTTTACATAATTTGGCCTGTTTTATTGATCCAAACTTGTCTTATTGTTGGGGCCCTTTTTAGTCATCTAAATTAATTGACATTTTAAGGCTTATGTTCATTAATCTAAGCAAATAATCTATAGCCCATGTTGGTTGGATTGGTACGCCGCTAATGTCAACCGTGAATATTATGCTAAGGCCCATGTCTAGTGATTCAAATAGGCGGTGTGATACAAACCTCGATGGATTTGTAATTGTGTTTCACCCATTTGAGACAAATAAGTGCACGAATCATGCACAATGGGCCTATTTTCAATTATCCAAACCATTAATCTCTTGCTCCATTTTTACTGGTAGAAACCATTCTCATGGTTGGTTCCTTTGCAGTAATGTAGACTGTTAATCACTCGCTTCTAATGATGCGAGCTACTTATAGGAATGGTCCCACTTTCATTAACCAAACCATTTGTAGGAAAAGCTAACCTTTTGAAATGCTTGGGCCATTCAAAGTGATCTAATTTGGCCAAACTTTTAAAATGCTTGGGTTGTTTGGAATGATCTAAATTGTTCATATTAGTGGTTCTTTTTAAGTTGTCTAAATTGATCTTTATATCATCCTTGATTTATCTATGTTAAGTCAAACTGAGCGGTTGCCACTTCTCTCTCTCTCTCTCTTTTAATTTTTTTATAATTTATAAATAGGTTGGGCAAATTTTTTTAGCACGTTGGATGATCTTTGCAAGCTTTGAGTCAACTTAGCAATTTTGCAACCTGAGGGAACTAGCTTGTTAAACTATTAATATTTTTTTTCGGTTAAGTGATGTGTTTATTAGTGTTTAGGAAGGAATGCAACTTTTTCTCTAATGAAGCTTTGTAAGCTCGAAGTCAGCAATTTGCAACATGAGGGAACTAGCTTGGCATATTTTCTATATTTTTTAGGTTATAGTGATCTAATTTGGCCAAACTTTTAAAATGCTTGGGTTGTTTGGAATGATCTAAATTGTTCATATTAGTGGTTCTTTTTAAGTTGTCTAAATTGATCTTTATATCATCCTTGATTTATCTATGTTAAGTCAAACTGAGCGGTTGCCAATTCTCTCTCTCTCTCTCTTTTAATTTTTTTATAATTTATAAATAGGTTGGGCAAATTTTTTTAGCATGTTGGATGATCTTTGCAAGCTTTGAGTCAACTTAGCAATTTTGCAACCTGAGGGAACTAGCTTGTTAAACTATTAATATTTTTTTTCGGTTAAGTGATGTGTTTATTAGTGTTTAGGAAGGAATGCAACTTTTTCTCTAATGAAACTTTGTAAGCTCAAAGTCAGCAATTTGCAACATGAGGGAACTAGCTTGGCATATTTTCTATATTTTTTAGGTTATAGTGATATGTTTATAATTAGAATTGAGGATAAAATGCACTTTGTTTCTTAACGAATCCTTTTTCTTGGCATGTTCCTAATGAAATTTGTTTCCTTTTCATCTAGTTTTGATAGGTACCTCAGCGATTTATGACAAATGTTCTTTTATGCTAAATGTATCTCCAAAAGAACTCAATTAGGTTGTTCTTTTGTCTCATGCCTTATCTATGGTTTTAATGACACCAATTTTTTTTATTTTTTTTGGTGTTTCAGCTTCTTTGCATTCAAGCGTTTTGTTAGATTTACTAAGAGAACGATGAAGCTTGTTGGTTTCCATTATATTCATCAGGTTTTTAATTCTTCTATGAGTGAGATTTTTCTTAACACTTTTCTTGTTATTAATTGATCATGGAATTATTGTTTTGAATTTTAAGGATCTTGTTTGATTATATTAGGGGTTGATATGTGGAGATTCTATTCTTCCCTTTTAGTTATAATACCATGCAGTTAGCATTTTTGATGGTTCAACATATGTACTTGCTGTTTTTTTAATACTTGTCCATCATGTTTGTTTGCCTCTGCTTGTTTCAATGGTTTGCTAGTTTTAGTTAATTACTTTAAAGATACACTATTAGAATGATGTGAATAGTTATTCATTTCTATGAAGGTGAATAGTTTCTATGATAATGTTACATTCAATTTATTAGTTGTAGTTGTAGATTGTAAGTTAATTTTTTATGGTACACTAGATTAAATTATCCAATTAGTTGAGGTGGTTTAGTGTACCTTGGGAGATGTAGAATGGCGACTTCTCTTTTTAGTGGCTTTAGTACAATTGTTGGTTACATTGGTTTATTTTATGTGACCTAATCTATTGAATATCATGTGGACCATTTCTAATGATGCAAACTATTTGCATAATTTGGTCCAATTTGAATGGTCCATCGTTGATCTGAGTAGGCTCATTTTATTAAATTGAAACTATTCTTGTGGTTGGCCTGTATTAAGTGATCCAAATTGCCAATATAGTTACATTCTTTTACAATAATCCAAATTGTTTATAGGATTCATTTCTACTGATCTAAACCTCTAATTTTCCTGGGGCATTTAAGTATTGGAACCTTTGCTATAATTGGGCCATTTTAATCAATTCAAACCATTCATATGATTGGGTGATTCGGTGATCCAAATGCTTCATATGTTTGGATATGCTTTTAATGATCCAAACTCTTGATATGCTTGAGGTTGTTTTTAGTGATCCAAGTGCTTCATATGGTCTGTGTCTTTTTCATTAGTCCAAACGAAGTGATATTTAAATGTATATTGTTTAGGTATTCCAGTTCTTAAGTATCTATTTGTGAGCTGCTTATTCTATCGTTTCGATATGTCTTGTTTGTGATACTTGGTGCATGGGGCAACCGTGCCTATGATTGATTCAAATCTCAGAGATCTTGTATATGATTGGGGCCTTGTTCAGTGTTTCGAGCCTTTCATATAATGGGGCATGTTTTAATGATCCAATTCTTATGATTGGTCTATTTCCAATGATTGATTTGTTAAGGCATGTTTTTAGTAATCTAATTGGTTGATGTGATAGATCCCATGGTGGATTTTGAATTGTGATTTTTCACATGTAAGAGATCGGTACATGAATCATCAGCGGTGGACCATTTTCAATTATCTAAGTTAATGTTTCCTAACCCACTACGAATGCTACAAATTGATCATATGATTGGGTCCATTTTTAATAGTCCAAATTGTTGAAATTATTGGACTCATTTTAATTATCTAAGCCATTCTTAATGATTGGGCCTAGTTTTGTGTTTCGAATCGTTAATATTGTAGGGTGCCTACTATCATTATAAAAAAAATAATTAAGGGCCTATTTTCAGTGATCCAATTAATATGGTAGGGCTTGTTTTCAATGATCAAATGGTTAATATTGATTAGGAACATTTTCACCCATACGAATATTTGATATGGTTGGGCCATTCCAAGTGATTGAAATCGTTCATTTGATTGGGCCTATTGTAAGTGATCCAAACCCTTTATATCATTGTGGCCATTTTAATGATCTGAACGAATATATGCGGAGGCCTGTGTTTACCAATCAATTCCGTTGATTATTAATAGCCCTCATTGGATGTGGTGAGGACAAAAATTGTTAGCGGAGCAATCTTGACATATAATATTTCGATCTTTTATAGTTAAGTGTGGAGTGTAGTTATTTTTCTTGACTAATTGTTCATCTAACTAGCTTATATTCAACGATCCAAATCGTTAATATGGTAGGGTTTATCGAAACCCATGGTAGTGTTTATTGAAACCCATGGTAGGGTTTATCCAAACCCTACCACGGTTGATCCAAACCCTTCATATGATATGTTGGTTTCTGGTGATGCAAACCTTTGACATGCTTTGGCCATTTCAATTGATTTGAACCGTTAATATGATTGGCTTATACTTACTGATCCAATGCTTCATATGATTTGGATTGCTTTTCGTGATCTATGCTCTAAATATCATTAAGGTCGTTTTTGGTGATACATTATATACAATGATAGTGCCTTTTAGTTGTTCATTGTGATGGATGTTTTTAAATGGCAATTAATTTCAATGAACGAGATGTATGAAGATATACATGAATATATTAATGAGGTCTACTAGAAATTCCAATAGGTGATACAATATGTACAATGATAATGCCCTTTAATTGTTAATGGGGAAGAAACTATAGGGAAGATGATCAATTACCACGTCTATTCTTTTTTGTATGGTCATACAAAGCTCCACCATGGGCGACAACATTCGCTTGACTTGTGGGAAGAAAGAGGGTGTTGACAATCAATAATTTGCAAAGAAGATCCCTTACCCTTCTTAACATATATGTATAATGTGTATGGGAGATGCAGAGTCAACTAATCACCTCTTCATTCATTGCATGTTAGCTTGAAAGATGTGGGACTACTTTCTCAATGCTCTCCATACAAGCTTAGGTGAAGCCGAATTCTGTTGTGGACCTTCTGTGGTTTATCATTCAGGAGGGTTGGGAAAAGTGGGGAAAGCTTTGTGAAGATTGCTTCTATATAGGAGATGCTTTTAGAATAGGAGTTCTTCGCATGTTGTGGCCGTTAGGGAAATTAAATGTATTTTTTGGGTTGGGCTTCTTATGTAAGGCCTGTTATTCCTGCTAATCTCTCATATGTTTTTCAATTGTGTAGGTGGGTTGTTTTATTTTGCGCATTTTGTGGGCTTTTAATGAAGGTCTCTTAAAAAGGAAAAAAAAAAGGCTGAAGTGAGCCATAGCTAAATTCTTTTGTTGGTTTTAGGTTTTACTACTAAAAATACAAAAGTAAAAACAAATAAGAAGGACATAAATAAAGAAGAAATGTAAAAAAAAAAAAAAAAAAAAGAGTAAAAAATGTATGAAGAATCTAAACTAAAGATGATTTTTGAGCAAGATTTTCTAGTAGGTGAAAACTAAATGCCCCAAATTTGTTGTTGGAATGACCTTTTATCAATAAATGAAACTTAATATACAGATTAACTTCTTGATCTCTAAAAAATTGATTATTTGAAAATACCACTTATGAATGATATTTTTGTTCGAGGCAAAATAATCTTCATGCTAAGTGTCTTTCCTATTTTGGGATACTCTTGATCTTAGTAGGGTTTGACAGTTTACACCTATAACTAATTACACCCTAAGCACACAATACACAACTTCACTAAATGCTGAATATCATTCACCTCCAATAGAAGGATAGTCAAATACATACTCAAGGATGAGCCTACCCTAATCCTTTTTTCTCATTTTACTTGGATCTTCGATAGATGTGAAGTTTCGCTTCCTAAAAGTGATGGGGACAGGGACACCCTGTTGTTATAAAAAAAAAACTTCCCAAAACCCTTCACGAGTTTGGGTGAATGGCTTTGGTCATGGGTTTGCTCCCCATAGACACAAGTGTGATTCCCCTCCCCGTGGATTATCTATCACGAGTTGGGGTGAACGACTTTGGTCGTGGGTTTGCTCCTCACAGACACGAGTTTAATTCCCCTCCTTGTAGACTACCTATTATGACTTTGGGCAAACGACTTTGGTCATGGGTTTGCTCCTCACAGATAAGAGTTCGATTCCCATCCCCGTGGATTACTTGATGCACGTGGTGTAACTGGGAAGTTTTTTATTTATAATCCCCACATCTGGAGACCCGCTACACCCGACCGGACGCGGCGCTGACTCGACTCAGTAGCTGTGATTGGGTCAAACTCAGTCTGGATTAGTCCATGCTAGACTTGGACTTAGATCTGGTCAGGCATGCTGGACTTGGTACCGAGTTGGGCAAGTCGGGTCAACCCTTCAGCCCTAACTTGGTCCGACTCGACTCGTTGCCCTATTCTTCACCCTATTTATCAGGGAAAGTTTTTGTTTTTAATCCTCACATTCGAATATTCTTGAAATTTTAACCTTCAATTTCAGTGTTCAGTATTAAACTTACGCCTATTCATTCCTTTCAAGCTTGATTCTGCCCCTATAGGCGTATGCTCATGACGCTTAACGACTGAGTTCGATTTCCTCCACTTGGATTTTACGCTGCACGTGGTTGGCGGGTGATTGCGTGCATTTGTAAGGAATGGTCTCACCTTAAAGGGACGGGGAGACCCCGTCTTTATATATATATATATATATATAAACTTTCCAAAACCCGTCACGAGTTTGGGCAAATGGCTTTGGTCTTGGGTTTGCTCCCCACAGACATGAGTCCGTTTCCCCTCTCCATAGGTTACTGGTCACGAGTTTGGGAGAACGACTTTGGTCGTGGGTTTGCTCCCCACAGACACGAGTTTGGGAGAATGGCTTTGGTCATGGGTTTGCTCCCCACAGACATGAGTTCAATTCCCTTTCTCGTGGATTACCCGTCTTTATATATATATATACATATATATATACATATACATATATATATATATATATATATATATATATATATATATATAAACTTTCCAAAACCCGTCACGAGTTTGGGCACGAGTTTGGGAGAACGACTTTGGTCGTGGGTTTGCTCCCCACAGACACGAGTTCGGGAGAATGGCTTTGGTCGTGGGTTTGCTCCCCACAGACATGAGTTCAATTCCCTTTCCTGTGGATTACCCATCATGAGTTTGGGTGAATGACTTTGGTCGTGGGTTTGCTCCCCACAGACATGAGTTCGATTCCCCTCCCCGTGGATTACTCGATGCACGTGTTGTAATAAGGGAAGTTTATATATATATATATATATATATATATATATATATATATATATATATATATATATATATATATATATATACACACACACACACAAATTCTCACATCTGGAGACTCCTGAAACCCTCAATTCTGCATTCACTATTAAGCCTACGCATGTCCATTCCTTTCAAACTTCATACTGCCCTTATAGGTGTAAGCTAGTGATGCTTAACGACTGAATGAGAGCTTCGTCTGTCGATGAGTAACGGATTGACTCCGTTGTTGGCATTACTTGTTTTTCTCTCATTTCCTATTAGTGAGTTCCGATGCACGCTGTCACTAATAGGCAGACGTCATATCAGCTGAAAAACAGAGCCCCAATCTAGTAGGGCGCACTATAGCGCATTTCGGGCGACCTAGCTTCTACCTCTCTTGATTAGGTTGTCGTATTTTGCAGTGGCGACTCTTGAAGCATGGGAGCTACTCCTAGACTAGCAGAATTACATGAACGACATGTCATTTCCAGTCAAAGCCTTCGGCCCAAACTTCAATATATAGATCTCATTTTTCTTCAAAGTAGATCTATCAAGGGCCAGGCTACCCCGAACCCCCGAATGGGCTTATCATTGGGTGTTGGTTGACTGACTCTGATTGCCTATTAGTTGTTTGCTTGACCAAAAAGTCCATCTACATCCCCTATTCAATTTAGAAATCCTGCCTTACCTCTTATCACTTTACTCCTTTCCCGTGATCATTTTCAGGTTTTGGTTTGTCCTGGACAATGGGGTAAGCTCCCATGAATGTGCACATGACTTACTTTTTATTGGACTATCTTTAATAGGCGAAATCTCACACCACTTTACACAAGGGTTGATTAGCCATGGAATTAAAGTAATAACCGTCAATCTTTAATTAGGATCAAGGCAAATAAGAACAATCAGACTCTTACTCGAAGATGAAGTTAGGCTTGGATTAGGACACTACTTGGATTAGGAAGTCACTCATAACAAAATGTTTTTTAGCTGAAAATACTGGGGCATCATTTAAAATAGATAAATTGTATGCATCATCTTCAGAAGGATTCTACACCAGAATCAAACACAAGGAAAATTTTAATGATTAAGAAATAAATTGATAAGAACAATACCAAAGGACAATCTACACTAAAATAAAATGAATACATCAAAGCCTTTGATCCTTATATTCCAATCTATACTTTCCATTGTCAAAGTGGCTAGGGTAAAAAATTTAGAATTCGAGTAAGAGGATTGTGGTATCTATCAATAGTGGATTAAATGTTAAACTCTAGAATTCTTTGAGCAAACTTAAATCAAATTAGTTAAAACCTTGTTGGTATTGAAGTCCTCATATGGGTAGACAATATGACCTTGTATAAAAATTGCTTACTCCAAGTTTGATTCCCCTCCCCGTGGATTACTCGTCGTGAGTTTGGGAGTATGGCTTTGGTTGTGGGTTTGCTCCCCTTCCCGTGGATTACCCAATTCAATTGGTTGGCAGGTGATTGTGTGCATTCGTAGGGAATAGTCTCGCCTTAAAGGGGGGCGGGGACACCATGTCGTTATAAAAACAAAAGAAAATTCCAAATTCACAAGTGTGGTGTTTGTCATCGTTGCTATATCAAAATTAGAACGACAAGAAAGAGTACAAAAAAGAGAAAAGAAAAGACTTGAAGGAGCTTAGAAAATGAAGATAGCATAATGGGAAGTTTTTAGATGTTGAACTTTATGTAGAGCTTAACTTTGAAGAGAGCTTAAAAAATATATTACTTTTGAAACTGAGGAATCCAATGGTTTGTTGGTTATTTCACATCATAATGATGTTTTTTTTTGGCCAATTAACTTGAAGGACATCTAGTTCTAATAGTAAGGGTGCTTTTTTGAACTCCTTTGAAAGTTATTCTCTTTGAGAAGTCCTTGGGGCTCATTGGTGTGTCGCAGAAAGTTGTTTATCCTATCAGCTGAAGAGTCGCTTAGTAATTGCTTCTATATAGTAAGGGTACTTTTCTGAACTCCTCACTAATGGTGTGTTAAAATCTCATCAAGAAATATTTTCGATTTCAAGGTCGAATCAAGACGACGACCAATCTAACCTTGATGGTGTCACCTTGGTTCCTAAACTATTTGTGCACATGGTGGCAGTCCTACTCTTGTTAAGCAATTGTTTGTTTTTTGAATTAAGGTCGTTTTCTCTTCCTTTTTTTTTTTTTTTTTTCATGAGCTCTCATGCTTTTGATGTTTGTGAAAACAACTAACATCCTTCAACTTGTATCACTGAGGAATTGTTTCTATTTCGATTATGCATGTGTATTGTTTTGTTTGTTTGACCCAAATATCAAAAAGAACGAGCGCCGTTGGAGCCTTTGATTCTTATGGGGTGTTTTCAAATGCTGGACTTTACATAGAGCTTAACTTTCAAGAGAGCTTATAAAATATTTTACTTATGAAACAATGGAATCCAATGGTTTGTTGGTTTTTCCACATAATAATGATTTTTTTTTTTTTTTTTCGGCCAATTAACATGAGGGATGTCTAGTTCTAATAGTAAGGGTACTTCTCTGAACTCCTTTGAAATTTATTCTCTTTGTAAAGTTGAGGATTTGAAAGTAAGACCATGACCAATCTAACTTCGATATTGTCAACTTGCTGCATAAACTTTTTATACAAATGGTGGCACTCTTCTTAAGCAATAGCTTGTTTTTTGAATTAGGGTAATTTTCTTTTTCACTTAAATTATTTTTTTGGGGCCCTTTTGTGCTCATAATGCTTGTGAAACTATCATCACAACTATGATCACTATTCATGATTATATGATATCTTCAACAATTGCTCCTACTATGACTTATCCCTAAGCAATTGATTTGTATTGTCTTAGCTTGTCTGAGACAAATTGAGAGAAGAAATAACACCGTAGGAGCCTTTAACACTTCTAAGACAAATTGAGAGAAGAAATAACACTATTGGAGCCTTTAACACTTTGGAGTGTTTTCAAGTGCTATAGTTTACATAGAGAATTACTCTCAAGATAGCTTAGAGAGTATCTTACTTTTGAAACTATGGAACTCGAATGGAGTTTTGGTTATTTCACATCATAATGTTGTTATTTTTATTATTCAATTAACCATAAGGATGTCTAGTTCTAAAAGGTTGCTTTTTCTATAATCCTTTGGAAGTTTCTCTATTAGAAGTCCTTAAGCAAAAGGCATTCCATTCATTTTGTTAGTGAATCTTTATCCTATCAAGTGTTGAGAGTAATCCACTAACAAACACCCCGTTTATGGGATATGGTTAAGTAGGCATGAAAATATTAAAATGCATACCTTGGAATAGAGACCAGTTGTGTTGGACGTGCATACACATTTCAGGCTTTGTGGTATGACTTGCTTCCTTTTTCTAGTGATTGACCTAGTTAGAATATCTTTAAACATCAGAAGAAGGTTTTATCGTATATGGTCCAATCTTCAATTTCCCATCCTTATAAAATTTTATTTTTATTTTTTAAAAAAAAAAAATTGATTTGGGCGATCCTTTAATGGAAAAAGTTTGATCATTAATATAGATTGTTTGGGCGATCCTTTCATAGAAATTTTCTACCTAGGGTGACGACTCTCCTGCTATTGCTATTAAGTAATTGCTCCCATTTCTTTCTTTCTAAACATTTAGGCTTCATATTGTTTGAAAATCATTGCTTGTCTATGCTCCCTTATGTCTCTTGCTTGTGTTATTAGGAGCATGACTATGATCCCAATACGAGATTTGTAGAACGCCTTCATTTATTGGGCTTGTTTTGTTAGTTAAAAGTATTTTCACATTCATTTGTGGGCACAAGTGAAGATGGCGTCAAAATGTTTCAACTTAAATACCGTATGTTGAGTTCTAAGCCTTTGTTAAATGTCTTGGGAGACTACATGGTTGATTCATTTGTGTGGTAAGAATCATGTGAATTTGCATATTACACAACGTGTATCATTTGTTTTAATGGCATATGATAACTATTCATAGTGATAGAAAGAAATTAAGTAAGAAATACTAGTTATACATGCAAGGTGTGTGATTTGATGGATGAATATAAAACATTGTGCTGTTGTGGATATGGGTGTCTCTGACCCTTATAATGCTTGGTTTTATGTATTTACCATTATATGCCATCTCTTTGTATGCAAGGTGTGTGATTTGATGGATGAATATAAAACATTGTGCTGTTGTGGATATGGGTGTCTCTGACCCTTATAATGCTTGGTTTTATGTATTTACCATTATATGCCATCTCTTTGTATGCATTCTTTTGTTTTTGCACTAGTATTTGCGATTGCTAGAAAGGCCTCTTGATCTAACTTGCAAACATGGTGTCATCAGACAAGGGACTTCAACTATAAGTAAATGCACTCATGGAATGTTATTTTGTTTTTTTCATTTTTTCATTTTGAATGCTTGAGTTTGAACTTCAAAGCCAATGCTCTTGCTAGTAGCCTCATCATGTCAATTGTGTTTTACAATGTTTACTTTTGAGGTTTGTAGCAATTTCTCACCATCACTTATGAAGACTTGTCATTCATATCCTTGTGTTCGATAGTTTCTATTTATTTGTTACTATGAATAATTAGACTTCATTAAAGAATAGGAATCACTTTAGAGAGTATGAAGAAACCCGCAACCAATAGAGGGCAATATGCCCCTTCTTGGCAAGCAAAAAGTCTATGCCATCTAGATGTTATTTACCAAGCATGTTGTCTCTATAGTTCATAAAGATAACCCCAAATAAAATGTTTCTAGTTCTCTCCACAAAAACCAAATGAAGTATGTAAAAAAGTAACAACATATTTTTCAAAACATCCTTTAAGCAAGATAAGTTTTTTGGAATGAGCATAAGGCAAGAGCAAAGATTGATGGCTTCTGCTTATGCAAATGAAACACATTAACTAGACTGGAGAAAGTGGTTATGGTTACATGGTTTGATCATTTCCCTCAAATTGGGACCCGAGGTTTGCAAAGCCCATATGTGTCTTACTGTTAGGATATTCTAATGGGTACCCTAAGAGATTCCTCAAAAGGGCATTCCATTCATTTTTGTTCGTGAATCTTTATCCTATCAAGCGTTGAGAGTAATCTACGAAAGAATTGGTGTATTTGAAACTCCACTAACAAACACCCCGCTTTGTGGGATATGGTTAAGTAGGCATGAAAATATTAAAATGCATACCTTGGAATAGAGACCACTTGTGTTGGACGTGCATACACATTTCAAGCTCTGTGGTATGACGTGCTTCCTTTATCGTAGCGATTGACCTAGGTAGAATATCTTTAAACATCAGAAGAAGGTTTTATCGTATATGGTCCAATCTTCAATTTCCCATCCCTAAAATAAATAAATAAACTTGATTTGGGCGATCCTTTAATAGAAAAAGTTTGATCTTTGATATAGATTGTTTGGGCGATCCTTTTATAGAAATTTTCTACCTAGGGTGACGATGCTCCTGCAATTGCTATTAAGTAATTGCTCCCATTTCTCTTGTTTATGCTCCATTATGTCTCGTTCTTGTGTTATTAGGAGCATGACTATGATCCCAATACTTGATTTGTAGAATGCCTTCATTTATTGGGCTTTTTTTGCTAGTTAAAAGTATTTTCACATTCATTTGTTGGTGCAAGTGAAGATGGTGTGAAAGTGTTTTAACTTAAATAGCATATGTTGCGTTCTAAGCCTTTGTTAAATGTCTTGGGAGACTACACGGTTGGTTCTTTTGTGTGGTAAGAATCATGTGAATTTGCATATTACATGACATGTATGGCATACGATAACTATTCATAGTGATAGAAAGAAATTGAGTAAGAAATACTAGTTATACATGCAAGGTGTGTGATTTGATGAATGAATATAAAACATTGTGCTATTGTGGATATGGGTGTCTCTGACCCTTACAATGCTTAGTTTTATGTATTTACCATTATCTGCCATCTCTTCGTATGCATTCTTTTGTTTTTGCACTAGTATTTGCGATTGCTGGAGAGGCCTCTTGAACTAAGTTGCAAACATGGTGTCATTGGTCAGGGGACTTCAACTGTAAGTAAATGCACTCATGGATTTTTATTTTCATTTTTTCATTTTTTCATTTTGAATGCTTGGGTTTGAACTTCAAAGCCAATGCTTAGGTTTGAACTTCTTTTACTTTTGAGGTTTGTAGCAATTTCTCACCATCACTTATGAAGACTTGTCATTCATATCCTTGTGTTTGATAGTTTCTATTTATTTGTTACTATGAATAATTAGACTTCATTAAAGAAGAGAAATCACTTTAGAGAGTATGAAGAAACCCGCAACCAATAGAGGGCAATATGCCCCTTCTTGGCAAGCAAAAAGTCTATGCCATGTAAATGTTATTTACCAAGCATGTTGTCTCTATAGTTCATAAATATAACCCCAAATAAATGTTTCTAGTTCTCTCCACAAAAGCCAAATGAAGTATGTAAAAAAGTAGCAACATGTTTTTCAAAACATCCTTTAGGCAAGATAAGCTTTTTTGAACGAGCATAAGGCAAGAGCAAGGAGTGATGGCTTCTACTTATGCAAATGAAACACATCAGCTAGACTGGAGAAAGTGGTTATGGTTACATGATTTGATCATTTCCCTCAAATTGGGACTCGAGGTTTTCAAAGCCCATGTGTGTCTTACTGTTAAGATATTCAAACAGGTACCCTAAGAGATACCTAAACTTGATTGGATTTGGTTTTGGGTATTCAAAACTAGACTTGAACTCGAAAAGAACCCATCTGGGTTAGCTAGGCCCGGGTTGCCTATCTGACTACTGATGTAGGAATCTGAAATTAAATGTGAGCACTTAAGGGTTTATTGGAACCTTCAGCTAAGTTCATCCGATGTGTTTGTGGAATCCCTATCTGAGAGAAGTTGATCAGCTATTGCAGACCCAAAACATATGCAAACAAACACGACCTTATAGTGCAAGAAATTGTCGGGGAGCAGTTCTTGAATTGGAATCGCTTCATGTTCAAAACTGTAGTGGATTCCAACCACTAATTAGAAGGGTCAAACCCCTAGGCTAAACCAGTTGCAGGTTTGAAAGAAAAAGAGAAAAAAAAACTGAATTCTCATTGATGTACCCAAATATATGGGTACACTAGGGCTGTAAACAGTCTGGGCAGCCCAACAGGTGTTTGGTCTTGGCCTGACATTAGTGAGGCTCTTATTAAGCATTTTGCATGTAGGCTGGGCTCGCATGTTGCAAGGCATGCGTAACTAGCTAGGTAATGTCCTTGAAGCAAGTAGGTTTTAAGATTTCCCCAAGTTACCATATTTGAAATAAGAACATCAATTAAGTTAGATTGTTTGAGATTATAAATTATGATTATTTTGTGTGAAGCTCAATACTACCAATATTGAATGGTTTTGTATGAAGTGACAATACTTTTTATGCTATATACCTTGTTTTTACTAAGAAATTGCCTAAGTGACTATCTAGTGTTGCTTGGGTATCCATGAGGGTTGATATTGGCATCAGTTAGAGGGACACAAATACAGTCATTTGTTTATTTAGAATGAGAAAATGATTGATGGGAAAATGATTACTTTCTCCACAAACTACCATATTTAAAATAAGAACAATTGTGATAGATTTTTTAAGATTATAAATTATGATGGAATGTTTTGTATGAAGTTTAATACTTTTTTTTTTTTTTTGAAATGTCATGCCTTTACATATCCCCCTTTGATAATAAACAGCCTAGGAAAATTGACTAGGTAAATGTTTCCTTGAAGTTTGCCTTAATCTCAATTTTGATAAGGTGGGGGTACTATGTGTGTCTTTCACTTTTTGTTGTTTTGTTTTGTTGAACCCATGATAGCTCTGTGGTCCCCACCATCATGTGTGATGGACATCCAGGCCGTGCATTTGGTAGGTCCCCTCTAGGCTATTGGATGTGTGAAAAATCAGCCGTATCGGGAACTCAGGTGGGCCACACCATCTGAAACCATGGAAAATCATGCCTAAAAAATCTAGAAGCACTTGATGGGGCCCACCTGAGTATTGTAATGGCCTGAAATTTGATGTGACCCCTCATCCAAGTGAGACACAATGGATGGGCTGGATGTCGAAACCACATCTCACTGGGCCCTATATACTATCATGAAAGTTTCAATGGGCGAGCATCCACTCAAAACTGTTATCTGTGGTGTGGCCCACTCACCTAAGTCATGGATTGGCCTGATTTTTAGGCCCGTGGCTCACCGTTGAAGGGTGCACCTGATTGATGGGATGGATGTCTGTCACACATGGGGTGGGGCCCACAAAGCTTGACCTCATATTATATATATATATATATATATATATATATATATATATACATATATATATATATATATATATCAGTTTCTGCATGAGACATGCCTAGGAGAGTCAAGCATGCTGACATGGCAGGCATTTGACACAACCCAATTTCAAACAAGTGTCGTGTCCTTGTTGCTTATGCACAGAGTAATGTGGAAATGAGTTGTTTTATAGTTTTACCGGTATCTTTCCTTGTCATAGCTAACCACTCCAAGGATTTTGTTCAACAAATTGTATATCTTCTAACAACAAGCATGTGGTTCTTTGTCTTCATAAAACCAGAAAGCACATGAAGCAATTTTGAAAGTGCTGAACCTTCCATGGTTTGTCATGAATATTTAATGTACGATAACATTCTCCTTGACTATGCCATTCATTACAGCAGGGTTATTAGGGAGCCCATATTGGAGGAATGGACCAGTAGGGCTGTACTTTGTGACAGGTTGCATGATCCTGTACGTATCAAGCATTTTTCATGTTGGTAATCTTTGTTATAGTTTCATGGTTAGATGATTGCAAGTCAAGCACTAACATACAACATGATCCGCGGGTCAGAATTGCCATGGTCGGAAAATATACTGGCCTTTCAGATTCTTACCTCTTTGTGTTGAAGGTGAATGCTTTTGTCCCTCTGTATTTCCACTTTCCAGAGCATTGAGGCAGTTGTTGTTCATGCCTTATTTCCATACGCAGTTGTCCATCCCGTTTTATTGTAAATTACTGTCAATGTGTTGGTTGTCCATCCCTTAAAATCGATAGTTTCCAGGTACCTGATCCAGTGGTTGTTGGAAGGTGATAAAACATTGTTGGTTTTGTAAATATTGCAATAGAATATTGAGGATAGGAACCCACATAAATGCGTTGCATTTATATTTAATCTAAGTAGTTTGGGGCCTTTTTCATTCCAAAAGAATGACAGAAGATATTCCGTTGTGTTCAAGTAAGTTTCACACTCAAAATGATTGTTCTTCTTCCTTGGGAATAAGTTTCAACATAGACCAAAGGAAAGGTGCATAAAGCAACTACAAGCGGAACATGATCCATTGCTCCACAAGGTTCCAAGGCCTTGTAAGTTTTTAAATTCTTGTTCACATATCCCTTTCATTCCATTAGTCTCGCCTCTTTCAGTACCTTATCTTGCATGAAGCCCCAACTTGAAAACATCTACAACATAAGTGGGTTGAACCTCCTACCTAGTATCGTCTGGACTCCACATCACCTCCACCTCATCACACCCTCTGAAGGAATCCAATCCAACATTTTAGCATCTACCCACCCACTTGTTTTATCTATTAGGATTAGGGTGTTAAACCAACTTCTTCGCCATGAACAATTTTTATGGGATCAACTGCAGCAGGTGCATGCATGTTTGTGCTTTGTATATAATAAGAACATATACTCAATATCTAAATTAGTCTCTTTTTCTTTGTGCGGTACAAGATGATGCAGTGCTTCAGTTTCTAATTTAGATCCCTTTCATTCACAAAACCCCTACCATCTGTGCAAGCCCTTTTGCACGCTTTTATTGTTTGTCGCGGGAAACTTATAGTGGAGTGGGTTCCAGTGACTGACCTGGAAGACACAACTACAAAAGAGGTTTAATGATTGTAACTTCAAGCCATCTACTTCTATTTATCATAGTCACTTGAGTTGACGCAATTTCCAACATTTTCTCTTTGCAGGCGCCCGATGTTTATAAAGCTGCATGGAGGTTGTTGAGGGTGAGCATTTTTCTTTGGTTTGAATTTTCTAATTTCATTCTTGCATTGGTTTTCTTAGGATGCTGGACTCTTTTCTTGCCTTCGTCTATCATTCACAGTTTGTCTGCTAGTCCTTTGAACAACTATTCAATTCAGGGTGCAGATTATGTTCTAGTCCCTAGGGGCTTTGGTGACTGAGGGGTGCAAGGGAAAAATCCCAGCCGCAAAATATTCGCGAGAAAAAAAGAAACCGTTTTTCGACCTTTTTTTAGGGATGTAAATTGTTGTGATTGAGTACTCACGCTCCGTTCTTGGTCTGCAAGATGCAAACGGTATAGAGTTGGATCTAGACACAAAAAACCCGTGTGTTATTTTTATGCCAAAGGTGGATTTGGGTTTTATGCCCTCTCATTCTTTAAGTCTTTTATTTCCGTTGTTTTATCGCACCTAGCAAGTTGTGTTATGTAACAGATAATCATATCATACGCAGGGTTCGAAAACTCATATGGGAGGGACCATGCGTCTTGGATCAAGAAGAACATATTTCCAGGTCACTTATTGCAAATCTGCAAAATTGTGAGGACCAACATATCACTTTATCAACTGTCTTGTATTTGTATCCCTCTGTATGTGCTTTGTGCTCGTTGAGCATCAATGTAAGGGTGTTTTATAATCTTTTGCCTATAGGAATTATAGTCTTGATGCATCAGGACATCTATAGGGTCCTGATGTGCCTAGTCAGTAGGGTACTGATTACAACATAGAATCCAAATATTTTCTTTGCTATCTAAAAATAGTGAAAATGTCAAGTCATGGGAAAGTGCTTCATTTTCCTTTCCTTTCTTTTCTGTTCTCACTATCTAGATAAGCCCAATTGTGCAATGTGCTCAGAGTCCTTGTCAGAAAGGTGAATATTGTCATTCCTTCTTATGGTGGTTGAATTGTGGACTGCTAAACCACTCCAACATTTTGGGGGGTTAACTTTGACTCTTTTGTGGGGTAAGAATCGTGTGAATTTTGACTTATGTCGGTTATTTTAGTATAGCCACTTACAGTACAAAGATAATGAGTAATATTGGGCTAGGTTATTGAGAAATGGTTAATCTCCCTCCAATCTTCCATATTTGAAATAAGAACATTGATCATGACAGATTACAATTCAATCTTACATTGTACTATGAGAAGATATTAATTGCTTCGAATACTAAAACTTTTGACTCTTTTTGTGGGATAAGAATTGTGTCAGGTTATCTTTCCAAAAAAAAAAAAGAATCGTGTCAAGTTACATGTTGCTAGGCATGCGTAGCTAGCTAGGTATTGTCCTTGAAGCAAGTAGGTTTTAAGATTTCCCCAAGTCACCATATTTGAAATAACAACATCAATTAAGTTAGATTGTTTAAGATTATAAATTATGATTATTTTGATTGAAGCTCAATACTTCCAATATTGAATGGTTTTGTATGAAGTGACAATACTTTATATGCTATATACCTTGTTTTTACTAAGAAATTGCCTAAGTGACTATCTAGTGTTGCTTGGGTATCCATGAGGGTTGATATTGGCATTAGTTAGAGGGACACAAATAAAGTCCTTTGTTTTAATGGTATATGGTTGCTAGTTATAGTGATCAAAATAAATTGAGTAATATGGATCTAGGTTATTTAGAATGAGAAAATGATTGATGGGAAAATGATTACTTTCTCCACGAACTACCATATTTAAAATAAGAACAATTGTGATAGATTTTTTAAGATTATAAATTATGATGGAATGTTTTGTATGAAGTTAATGTGTCTTTCACTTTCTGTTGTTTTGTTTTGTTGAACCCATGATAATGTTCCACTTAAGTTTAAGTTCAGTTGCAAATTTTTCATATTTCATATTTTATCTTATTGCATACTCCTTGATTGTATTTGGTGCAGTACATTTGCCTTTGAACGACATTGGGGAAAGCTTACAAACTCTTCAGGTACTAGATCGAACCAATTTTTCTATGTAGTAATTCATTTCACAACCCAAATTGTTGTTTGTCGTGCCACTTTGAACTCTTGATGGATGGATGAGTGGGATGCAAGTACCCTTTTACATCTCAAGGTGAGGAAAGCATCAACATTCATGTAGTAACCAAATTTATAGAAATAATTTGTTCCACTAGTAGAAGAGTTCTGAATGATGTTTAGTTACTTTTTTGTATTGTTATTGTATTTATTCAAATTAATTCTTTTGCAAATTGTATGCCACGATTTCATAAAACATTGTTGAAATTTTGATGAGTTTAGACTCATCATCATTTCATTATATGCATTATGTCATCATATCCTTTTTTGTGAATGTGCTCAAACATAAAAGGATAGAAACAATATAGGACCAAATTGCCAAAAACCAATAGAGCTAGTAATGGCTACATGAGACTCGACCCACTACTAAATAGAATTTTATGATAATAATATTTCTTTTGTGTGCTAGCCTTAGCGAAATCACTTGTAATTAGAATTTGCTAAGCAGTGCACATAGTAGAATTTCGGAAAGTTCCAACGTTGCTAGACTTGTTCTTGGCTCGAATCTAACGAGCATCTAGTGAGTTGACTAGGTAAGTCAATAGGTTAAAAGGAAAACTACTCAATTCTAGGCTTACGATCAGAATAACATTACATTAAACACTCACCTGGATTGTCGATGTTGGTTGATCGACTCTGCGCTAAGACCCGACCCGATTCAAGAGGAAGACTGGCAAATTGACTCAGCTGACTTGACTCGGTTGATCCTGTTTCTTCTCCTCTTTTCTTTCCTCTTTCTTCCCCTTCACTCTCCTTTCTTCCTGGTTAAGACTCAGTAAACAAATTCTCTCTTATTGTCTCTCACTCGTTCTCTTTCTCTTTCATTCCGTTTTCTCTCTTTATTTGATGTGGATGGTTTCATATCACAAGGAATGATTATATATGTTCAAGGCTTTTGAAAGGGTCCTTGCGTATGGAATAACGTCGAGTCAACGTGGTGAGTTGTTTACGCATGGATTTCATCAGGTGAAGGGTTGTTACAAGATTTCTTTTGCGTGAAGGAATCTTGGAGTGGTTGGGTGGTTGAATGATGGTTAAGAGGGCCAACGAATGGACAATTTTGATCCATGATCAGAGCAAGCACTTGTGTGAACAACTATTGCAAGCTTTTATTGAGGAAGACAACCGACCTCTAATGACGTTTTTGGATCCGAGGGGTATCTCTTCAAATAGTAGCTTGTAGATGGTTTAGATGGGTCACCTGAAGCTTGTGGGGCCCACAGATCAAAGCTTTATACACGTTTCACTTAAGGGTTTGGGTCTCAAATGCTTTCGTAGTTTTGCCGCACTCGGCCATTGAATCGGCGTAAAACATAGACACAGTTTGTGTTTCCGATTCCTTGCATGGTACGAAACACTAATGGGCAGTTTGGATTAATTTAGAATCCAAAATTTTGAAGGAAAAGATCTCCAAGATCTTCTCCTACGAACACGCGGTTTCTACGTTGTAGGCTAACTTGAAATCGAGTTGGGTTGAGTTGCACCCATTCTGTAAGATGGGGTCCACCGTAGTGTTTTGAGATATCCACATCCTCCATCAGCTTCTACGTTTTTTGTTTGAAGGCCTCCAAAACGGGGCAGATCTGAGGTTGCAAGTGGGCATGTCAGTGTCGTTTGGGAATGCCTACCATTGAAAACATCCCTGGTGTTGGCTTTTGATATAAATGCTTTAAATCATCTCCTTGGATGTGAAGTAGAGGAGAAAAGGAGGAGACCATTGATTTGACAATGTCACAAGCTTTGTCTATTTCCCTTGCATACCTCCATGGAAATTAGTGATTCAACTTAGCATTTTTTACATTGCACATGTAAAAGAGGTGCAATAATTGAGTCAACGCAGTCACAAGCTTCCTCCATTTCATTTACGAACGTACATGGAAATTGTCAATCCTTGATTCATTTGATCACTTTATACAAATTTCTTTCGATGTCAATTGGGATGTTATAGTGGATAGCGGCATGTTTAACCCCATGAAGCAAGTTAGCAGAATTAGCGGCACTAGAGTCACATTCCCCACTGGACCTGGAACTCTAGGATAATGAACCCTTGGCTATTATTTGATAGATTGTCTATGCCTTCCAGCCATAGGTCCCTAGGGAACAACAATTAAAATTCTATTTGAAGCTTCTGATATGGGGATAGCGCCACCTTTCAAGAAACTTGTTAAGTAATCCATTGCTTTATAAAACCTCCCTAGTTGGAAGGGATAATGGCACCATGAATTCATTCTGAGAACTCATTCTACTTGCCGCGTTGCACGATCAACTGAAGGATTTTCTCCAAACTAATCTACTCTTAGCTATTTTCTTTCCTTTTAAAATCCTTTTATTCCTTTCGAACCAAATGCTCCAAAGAGTGGTGTTGACGAAAAATTTCCATAAGCAACCCAAAGTAGAAAACAACCAACCATGCAGTCGCCTCAGCACATCTGAAATAATCTATAGGTTTCCAAGCTTGTACAAATTTAAGGATCAAATTCTTTGAGAAAACCGACAATCGAGCAAATGTGTACCATTGTTTTGTTGCTAAAAACATAATGCACCAATAGGGAAAGTAGATTTTGATGCCTTGGCCACGTGCAATGAAGATAAGGAACTGCACGCTTTGAAAGAGTTTGTACGTTTCAAGTTGAATGCTCTAGAAAGTATCAAGGTAACTATCGATGGTTTGATTGAAAATGCAAAGCTTAGATTAGTTGGGATAATGCTTAAATAATGATTAATGATATACATACATACATATATCATCATCCTCATCTCAATCTCATCATCATCATCAAAGCATTGTATAATTGATTGTGATCAACCACATGAATCCTATTATGTCACTTTATGCCGTCACATACCATATCTTCAAACTATAAGTCCATTAGTCATTTCCTAGTACATCCACCATTGTCCTTTTGAGCATTAGCTTAGCCATTTTAGAGATTTTCAACTAAAACCGACTAACTCCTTTGGACTAGTGTTATTCCTTATCTCTATCGCACGTGGCCAAATCATTTAAGTCTGCTTTCTTTCTTCATCCTCATTTCAACCATGTTCATCGTATGAATGTGTTGTTCCTCGTCTTCTCACACATTCTTCTCAATCAGTTCATTTAGCTTAGCCATTTTAGAGATTTTCAACTAAAACCGACTAACTCCTTTGGACTAGTGTTATTCCTTATCTCTATCGCACGTGGCCAAATCATTTAAGTCTGCTTTCTTTCTTCATCCTCATTTCAACCATGTTCATCGTATGAATGTGTTGTCCCTCGTCTTCTCACACATTCTTCTCAATCAGTTCATCCTTGTTGGGCTTATGAAATAAGTGGCATGGAACATCCAATATTGTAGACCTGCTGAAAGCTTTGAGATAATTTTTTTTTTTTGTTTAGCTACCCATTCCAATTGTTCTTTATGATGTGGCCTGCATGAGTTTCTATCTGGATTGATTATTAGTTCCAAGGGTCTTTAAAAATGCTATTACCATTTGTGGATGTATATAAACATCAATACAACCAAGAAGAACAGGGTTGGTTTGAGTAGGAGGTATTAGGAAATGACTTTAGAAATTATGATTTAGGAGTGTGTTAGTACAAGTTAAAGGTTTTAAACGAGTAAGCGATAGTCTTAAAAGGACATGGATGGAGTGAAGGATATTTTTTATAAGATTTAGCGCACGGTAAATAAAGTGGAGATGTGTGCCTTTAGAATTTTATAAAATTGCCTCAAAAGTACCTTTCTAAGCCACTCATTAGATAAATCCAACTTGGATGAAGTGATTGAAAAAAATGTTGCTTGTATATTTAAAGCATGGTGAATAAAGTGTATATGTGTCACTTTGAAACTTTGTAAAATTGCCTTATACTAATAAAATTGAAAGAGAAATTCTATATGATATGGGTAGAAGGCCGGTCATGACGCATGAGGCAAAATGCTGAACAATTGAGGAATAACAAATTCATAAGATGAGCAAGGTTGTTAAATTAAATAAAATCATATAAGTTATAACCTTGGGTTGATCACATAAGCAATCACTCAAGTTGATAGTTTTTTTTAAAAAAAAATTAAAAATTGAAAAAATGGTTAATAAAAGAAAGAAGAAAAAAGAAAAGTTTTTTTAAAAAAAAATTTGCAACTTTTTGAAAAGTGTCTAATTACTATGTATAAGAACAGTAATGATACATGAGTTAAAATTTTGGACAGTCACCAAACGACATATTTATATGATGAGCATCACAAATGAGGAACCGAAGATAAATGTGTGGGAAGATAAGGACTAACAAAATTACAAATGAATAGTTTAAATGAAAGTTAGGAGTAACACCAAAGATAATAAGATTGAGATGATTTGGCCATGTGCAATGAAGATACGGAAGTAAACGGGTTTTAAGAAGTTGATTGGTAAGTTTAAAGCTAAATTAGTAGATGTACTAATAGAATATTTAAACACTAACAGTTTAGTTGAGAATATAACCTGAATGGATTGGAGGGACATAACAGAATTATAAAGCTTAGATTAGTTGGGATAGTGCTTTGATGAGGATGAGTCATACATACATACGTCATCCTCATCCTCATCCTCATTATCATCATCAAAGCATTTAGTCCCTACTGATTGGGTCAACCACATGAATCCTATTATGCCATGCCACTTTGCCAAGGAACGTATCTTCAATTAAATTATCAACTTTCAAATCATTTCTTTTTACCTCCACGCTCACATGTTAATAGTTTTTTTAAAAGTCCCATAGAACTAAAAATTAATCCAAATAGAAACTAGAATGGACCACACCACAGAAAATAATTGAGAGGGGGAGCACATCCAAAAACTAGCTACGAGGTTTTGTCAAGCCCACCAAGTTGAATATAGTCAAATTAAGCAATCGAGAAAGATATTATGTATAAATTTAGAGATATGTGAATGTATTAGAGTTGTATACCTCTATAATTTTGTGAAATTTATGTCCAACAAGACAATGAATGACATAATTAAAAATAAATGCATTCAATGAAAGTCATGAGTAACACTAAGATAAGGAACTAAACGGGTTTGAAGGAATAAATTGGTGAGTTGAAGGCTGAAAATGTTGGATGTTCTAACAGAAGATTTAAGCACTAATAGTTTAGTTGATGATACAACCTGGATGAATTGGAGGGACAACATAATTGTAAGGCTTAGATTAGCTGGGATAGTGCTTAAATGATGATGATGATATACATACATACATCATCCTCATCCTCATTATCATCATTAAAGCATTTTGTCCTAACTGATTTGGTCAACTACATGAATCCTACTATGCCATGCCACTCTGCCAAGGACCATATCTTCAGTTAAACTATCGGCGTTCAAGTCATTTCTTTCTACCTCCACGCTCACATGGTAATATTTTTTTTTAATTTTTAAATACCCATATAATTAAAAATTAATTCAAATGGAAACTCAAATGGATGAGATACAGAGAACAATCGAGAGGGAGAGCACAACCAAAAAAGTTAAATGTAGACAAATTAAGCGATTGAGAAATATATTACATATAAATTTATAACTAGGTGAATGTAGTAGAGTTGCATTTTGTCCTAACTGATTTGGTCAACTACATGAATCCTACTATGCCATGCCACTCTGTCAAGGACCATATCTTTAGTTAAACTATCGGCGTTCAAGTCATTTCTTTTTACCTCCACACTCACATGTTAATAGTTTTTTTAAAAGTCCCATAGAACTAAAATTTAATCCAAATAGAAACTAGAATGGACCACACCACAGAAAATAATTGAGAAGGGGAGCACATCCAAAAACTAGCTAAGAGGTTTTGTCAAGCCCATCAAGTTGAATATATCCAAATTAAGCAATCGAGAAAGATATTATGTATAAATTTAGAGATATGTGAATGTATTAGAGTTGTATACCTCTATAATTTTGTGAAATTTATGTCCAACAAGACAATGAATGATATAATTAAAAATAAATGCATTCAATGAAAGTCATGAGTAACACTAAGATAAGGAACTAAACGGGTTTGAAGGAATAAATTGGTAAGTTGAAGGCTGAAAAGGGTAGATGTTCTAACAGAAGATTTAAGTACTAACAGTTTAGTTGATGATACAACCTGGATGAATTGGAGGGACAACATAATTGTAAAGCTTAGATTAGCTGGGATAGTGCTTAAATGATGATGATGATATACATACATACATCATCTTCATCCTCATTATCATCATTAAAGCATTTTGTCCCAACTGATTTGGTCAACTACATGAATCCTACTATGTCATGCCACTCTGCCAAGGACCATATCTTCAGTTAAACTATCGGCGTTCAAGTCATTTCTTTCTACCTCCACGCTCACATGGTAATATTTTTTTTTAATTTTTAAATACCCATATAATTAAAAATTAATCCAAATGGAAACTCAAATGGACAAGATACAGAGAACAATCGAGAGGGGGAGCACAACCAAAAAAGTTAAATGTAGACAAATTAAGCGATTGAGAAATATATTACATATAAATTTATAACTAGGTGAATGTAGTAGAGTTGTATACCTTTATAGTTTTGTGAAATTTTTGTTCAAGAAGATAAGGAATGACATAACTAAAAACAAATAATTCAACGAAAGTCATGAGTAACACCAATGAATAATAATATGAGGAAAAGTCAACCAGGATGATTTTCAAATGTAAAAACAAAAAAGAAAAGAAAATAAAGGGCAAATGTGCACATAAAAGGCCTTTAAGTACATGGGTGGAGGTAGTAACAAAAGATTTAAGCTTTGATAGTGTTAGTTGGTTTAAGTTGAAGGTCATAAAAGGGCAAATAAAAGGCCTAATGCAACATGGGTGGAGTTAGTAACAAAAGATTTAAGCTTTGATAGTGTTAGTTGGTTTAAGTTGAAGGTCGTAAAAGGGCAAATAAAAGGCCTAATGGGACATTGGTGGTGGTAGTAACAAAAATTAAAAACATATATAGCTTAACAGAGAATACAGTTTAGTAGTGAGTTAGTACAAGTAAAAAAATTTAAACGAGCAAGCGATTGTCTTAAAAGGACATGCATGGAGCGAAGGATATTGCTTGTAAGATTTAAAACATTGTGAATAAAGTGGAGATGTGTTCCTCTAGAATTTTGTTTAATTACCTTAAGTGCATTTTTAAACCAATCATCAGATAAACTCGACTAGGATGAAGCGATTGAGAAAGATGTTTCTTGTACATTTAGTGTATAGCGAATATAGTGTAGATGTGTCAGTCTGAAAATTTTGTAAAATTACTTTATACTAATAAAATTGAAAGAGAAATTTTATATGATAGGTAGAAGATCGGTCATGACTCATGGGACAAATTGTTGGACATTTAATGAATAACAAATTCATAGGATGAGCAATGTTGTTAAATCAAATAAAATCACATAAGCCATAACCCTGGGTTGATCACTTATGCAATTACTAAAGCTAATGATTTTTTTAAATTAAAATTTGAAAAAAGGGTTAATAAAGGGAAAAAAAAGTAATTACTATGTATTAGAACAGTCATTATACATGGGTTAAAAATTTTTACAGTCACCAAATGACATATCCATACGATGAGCATCACAAAAATGAGGAACCAAAGATGAATGTGTGGAAAGACAATGAATGACAAAATTAGGAATGAATCCTTTAAATAAAAGTTAGGGGTAACACTAAAGGTAATAAGATTGAGATGATTTGGCCACGTGTAATGAATATTAGGAACTAAACGGGTTTGAAGGAGTTGATTGGTAGGTTAAAGGCTAAAAAGGGTGGATGTTTTGACAAAAGATTTAAGCACTAACAGTTTAGTTGATGATACTACTTGGATAGATTGGAGGGACATAACATAATTGTAAAGCTTAGATTAGTTAGGATAGTGCTTAGATGACGATGATTATATATATACATACGTCATCCTCATCCTCATTATTATCATCAAAGCATTTTGTCCCAACTGATTTGGTCAACTACATAAATCCTATTATGTCACGCCACTCCTCCAAGGAATATATTTTCAGTTAAACTATTGGCATTCAAGTCATTTCTTTCTACCTCCACGCTCACATGGTAATATTTTTTTTAAAGACCCGTATAACTAAAAATTAATCCAAGTAGAAACTCAAATGCACCACACTACAAAGAACAATTGTCGAGTCCTAAAACAATCTTAGAGATTTTGTCGAGTCCGCCAAGTTGAATGTAGCCAAATTTAGTGATCGAAAAAAAAATTACGTATAACTTTAGACATGTGAATTTAATAGAGTTGTATACCTTTATAGTTTTGTGAAATTTCTGTCTATAAAGACGAGGAATGATATAACTAAAAACAAATATATCCAACGAAAATCATGAGTAACACCAATGAGCAAGAACATGAGGTAAAGACGATCGAGATGATATTCAAGTGTAAAAACGAAAAAGAAAAAAGAAAATAAAGGGCAAAGTGCAAATTAAAGGCCTAAAGGGACATGGTTGGAGGTAGTAACAAAAGATTTATGCTTTAATACAATAAGTCGACAGGTTTAAGTTGAAGGTCGTAAAAGGACAAATAAAAGGCCTAATGGGATGAGGGTGGAGGTAGTTACAAAAAATTTAAGAACATATATGGCTTAACCGAGGATACAATTTATGAACGTGTTAGTACAAGTTTAATGTTTTAAACAGGCAAGTGATAGTCTTAAAAGGATATGGATGGAGTGAAGGATATTTCTTTTAAGATATAGAGCATGGTGAATAAAGTATAGATGCGTGCATTTAAAATTTTGTGAAGTTGCCTTAAGTACATTTCTAAGCCACTCATCGAAAAACCCGACTAGGATGAAGTGATTGAGAAAGATGTTGCCTGTAGATTTAAAGCATGACGAATGAAGCGTAGATGTTTTACTCTGAAATTTTGTAAAATTGTCTTATACTAATAAAAATGAAAGTGAAATTCTATATGATGGGTAAAAGACTGGTCATGACACATGGGGCAAATTGTTGGACAGTTGAGAAATAACAAATTCATAAGATGAGCAAGATTGTTAAATCAAATAAAATCACATAAGACATAACCCTAGGTTAGAAAGGGAAATAAAAAGTTTTTTAAAAAAATATGAATCTTTTTTAAAATTATTTAATTACTATGTATAGGAACAGTCATGATACATGGGTTAAAATTTTAGACAGTCACTAAACGACATATTCATACGATGTGCATCGTAAAGATGAGGAACCGGAGATAAATGTGTGAGAAGACAAGGAACAACAAAATTAGGAATGAATCCTTTAAATGAAAGTTAAGAGTAACACCAAAGGTAATAAGATTGAGATGATTTGGCCACATGCAATGAAGATAAGTTTTTTTTTAAAATCTAAATCCTTTAAATGAAAGTTAAGAGTAACACCAAAGGTAAGGGAAATAAAAAGTTTTTTTAAAAAATCTGAATCTTTTTTAAAATTGTTTAATTACTATGTATAAGAACAGTCATGATACAGGGGTTAAAATTTTAGACAGTCACTAAACGACATATTCATACGATGTGCATCGTAAAGATGAGGAATCGGAGATAAATGTGTGAGAAGACAACGAATAACAGAATTAAGAATGAATCCTTTAAATGAAAGTTAAGAGTAACACCAAAGGTAATAAGATTGAGATGATTTGGCCACGTGCAATGAAGATAAGGAATCAAACGGGTTTGAAGGAGTTGATTGATAAGTTAAAGGCTAAAAATGGTAGATGTACTAACAGAAGATTTAAGCATTAACAGTTCAGGATGGATTGGAGGGACAAAACGAAATTGTAAAGTTTGGATTAGCTGGGATAGTTCTTAGATGATGATAATGATATACATACATAAGTCATCCTCATCCTCATCCTCATTATCATCATCAAAGCATTTTGTCTCAACTGATTGGGTCAACTACTTGAATCTTATTATGCTACGCTACTCCGCCAAGAACCATATATTCAGTTAAACCATCGGTGTTTAAGTCATTTCTTTCTACCTCCACGCTCACATGATAATATTTTTTTAAAGACGCATAGAACTAAAAATTAATTCAAATAAAAACTCAAATGGACCACGCCATATATAACAATTGAGACGGGAAGTACAATAAAAAACCATATTAAAGGTTTTATTTAATCCAACAAGTTAAATATATCCAAATTAAGCTATCAAGAAATATATTACGTACAAATTTAGAGTTAGGTGAATGTAGTAGAGTTGTATACCTCTACAGTTTTATGAAATTTCTGTTCAAGAAGACAATGAATGACATAACTTAAAACAAATACATTCAACAAAAGTCACGAGTAACACTAATGAGTAGTAATATAGGGTAAAGTCGACCAGGAAGATTTTTAAGTATAAAAGAAAATAAAGGGATAAGCGATAACCCTGGGTTGATCGCTTATGTGATTGCTAAAGCTGATGATTTTTTTAAAAATTAAAATTAGAAAAAATGGTAAATAAAGGGAAAAAAAAAGTAAAAGAAAAAAATCTAAAACTTTTTGAAAAATTTCTGATTACTATGTATTAGAACAGTCATGATACATGGGTTAAAAAAATTTTACAGTCACCAAACGACATATCCATATGATGAGCATTACAAAAATGAGTAACCAGAGATTAATATGTGAGAAGACAAGGAATGACAAAATTAATAATGAATGCTTTAGATAAAAGTTAAGAGTAACACCAAAGGTAATAAGATTGAGATGATTTGGCCACGTGCAATGAAAATAAGGAAGTAAACGGGTTTGAAGGAATTGATTGGTAAGTCGAAGGCTAAAATGGGTGGATGTACTAACAGAAGATTTAAGCACTAACAGTTTAGTTGAGGATACAACTTGGATGAATTGGATGGATAGAATGGAATTGTAAAGCTTGGATTAGCTGGGATAGTGTTTAGGTGATGATATATATATACACACACACACACACACACACACACACAAACACACACACACACGTCATCCTCATCCTCATTATAATCATCAAAGCATTTTGTCCCAACTGATTTGGTCAAATAAATGAATCCTATTATGCCAAGAAACTCCTTCAGGGATCGTATCTTCTATTAAACTATCAGCGTTCAAGTCATTTCTTTCTACCTCCACGCTCACATGCTAATAGGTTTTTTTTTTAAAGACCCATAAAACTAAAAATTAATCCAAATAGAAACTCAAATGCACCACACCACAAAGAACAATTGAGAGGGCGAGCAAATCCGAAAACAATCTTAGAGGTTTTGTTGAGTCTACCGAGTTGAATTTAAAAAAAATTAAATTAAATTAAAAATTGAAAATATAGTTAATAAAGGAAAAAAAAAGATTTTTTAAAAAATCTAAAACTTTTTAAAAACTATCTAATTACTATGTATAAAAACAGTCATGAATGCTTTAAATGAGCAACCAGAGCTGAATGTTTTGGAAGACAAGGAATGACAAAATTAGGAATGAATGCTTTAAATGAAAGTTGAGAGTAACACTAAAGGTAATAAGATTGAGATGATTTAGTAACGTGCAATGAAGATAAGGAATTAAATGGGTTTGAAGGAGTTAATTGGTAAGTTGAAGACTAAAAAGGGTGAATGTACTAATAGAAGAAGATTTAAGCACTATCAGTTTTGTTGTGGATACGACATGGATGGATTAGAGGGAAAGAACATAATCGTAAAGCCTGAATTAGCTGGGGTAGTGCTTAGATGACGATGATGATATACATATGTCATCCTCATCTTCATTATAATCATCAAATCATTTTGTCCCAACTGATTAGGTCAATTACATGAATCCTATTATGCCACGCTACCTTGCCAAAGACCATATCTTCAGTTAAACTATTGACGTTCAAGTCATTTCTTTTTACCATACGCTCACATGGTAATAGTTTTTTTAAAAGACCCTTAGAACTAAAAATTAATCCAAATGGAAACTCAAATGGACCTCACCATAGAGGATAATTGAGAGGGGCAGCACAGCCAAAAACCACATTAGAGGTTTTGTCAAGTCTACCAAGTTGAATGTAACCAAATTAAGCAATCGAGAAAGATATTATATATAAATTTAGAGCTAGGTGAATGTTGTAGAGTCATAATAGTTTTGTGAAATTCTAACCAAGAGACAAGGAATGACATAACTAAAAACAAATACATTCAATAAAAGTCATGAGTAACAACAATGATTTAGTAGAAGTTAAAATGGTTTAAAAGGACATGGATGGAGCTAGAAAGTAAAGACTTGAAGACCTATTGTCACGCCCCAAACTCAAAAACTGGGCTCACAAAATTTTCGATCGACGAATCTGGCGCCGACAGCGTCCATAGTACCCTATTCTCTGCTCCCGGCACCCATATACCAGGTTCCGATCCTGGGATCCTACAAGGAGGATTTTCAACATGAATTTGTTTCATACTTACACATGTTTGTCTCAATGGACGGCTCTGCCCTCGATGGGGGATATTGTGACGCCCCGTCACTATTGCACACGTGGGCGGGCACATGTGGGCGGACGCTGATGTGGGCGGGGCCTAAGGGCCTGGGCGAGCTACCAGTGGTTGACAGGCTATTGTGTACACAATGGGGCGGAACCTTGTCCCACATCGGAAGAGTTGTGATGGTTATATGTGGAGCTCTTACCTTCCATTTATGAGGCCTTTTGGGGGAGAACCCTGAGAATAAAACCGTGTAAGTGCGCGTGCGTGCCCAGAGCGGAATATCATACAGTGGATTTTACATTCTCGTGTTACTCGAGACTTTCCTAAAATGCATATATTACTAATTCTACCATTCATATCCTCCCACACAAGCTTGTTAATATCATCGTTTCATTGTACTCATCCTATGAATTTGTTATTCCTTGACTGTCTAGCATTTTGCCCCATATGTCATTGCCGATCTTGTACCCATCATTTATAATTTCTCCTTCAGTTTCATTGCTATAAGATAATTCACAAAAATCCATAGGCATACATCTCAACATTATTCACCTCTCTCTAATTTTGTAAGCAATATCATTCTCAAACACTTAATTTTCTTTGGGTGTATTCAAAGAGTGGCTTGGAACATTCAATATGGTGGGACCAAATAAACTTCTGACATGGTTTATATATATATATATATATATATATATATATATATATATATATATATATATATATATATATATATATATATATATATATATATATATATATTGGGCTGAACGTCCCAATTGTTCTCTATAGTGTAACCCACTTGAGTTTTCATTTAATATTTAGCTCCATGGGTCCTAAAACACTAATATCATCTGATCGTATATAGATGTGTCGCCACCGACAAGTCATAAGTTGGTTTGTGTTGTAGGCTTTTATTAGAACGAGGTGAATGGCCAATAGGTGGGCGGAGGAATTAAGAAATTACTGGATGACCAATGATTTGAGAGCGCGTACAAGTTGGAGAATTTAAAGGGGGCAGGGGAAGGCCCAAAAGCACTGTGGTGGTAGTAGTAGAAAATGACTTACAGATCCATAATTTAACTGAGAATAAGGTCTATTATGGTGTAATTTAATAACATGATCCATGTTGCTGACCCCAGTATGTTGGGATAATGCTTTGAAATGAGGATGATGATGGGGATGTACGTACATCATCATAAGCATTATCCCAACTTTTCTAAACTTTATAGTTCTATTTTGCCATTCCAATCAATTATAAACTATATCCTCAGTTGAGCCATAAATGTGCTTAAACCTTTTGTTACTACCTCCACCTATGTCCATTTAGGCCTTTTATTTGTTTTTTACATCCTTCAATTTCAACCAAGTAACACTAGTAAAGCTTAAATATTTTGTTATTACCTCCACCCATGTCCATTTAGGCCTTTTTATTTGCCCTTTTGGCCTTTGTTTTCTTTACACTTGGCCAAAGCATCCGGGTCAATTTTACCCCATTTTATTACTCATTGGTGATGTATTTGTTTTTAGTTTTGTCATTACTTGTCTTCTCGCACATTAATATAAGGAAAAATCACAAAACTCTATAGGTACACATCTATTACGTTCACCTATCTATAAATTGATACGAAATATCCTTCTCAATCCCTCAAATTGGCTACATTCAATTTGATAGACTTGACTAAACCTTCGAGATGACTTTTGGTTGTGCCAGCCCTCTCAATTGTTCTTTGTCATGTAGTCCATTTGAGTTTTTATTTGGATTAATTGTTAGTTTTATTAGTCTTAAAAAAACTATTATGCTGTGATCGTGGAGGTAGTAAGAAACTACTTAAGCACCTATAGTTATATTAAAGATATGGTCTTAGCAGAATGGCGTGGTATAACAAGATTTGTGTGGCTGACCCAATCAGGTGGCACAAAATGCTTTGATGATGATAATGAGGATGTGGATGATTTGTGTATGTATATCATCATCATCATCAAAGCATTTATCTCAACTAATCTAAGCTTTACAATTTTGTTCAATCGTTGTAATTTATTTAGGTTATATCATCGACTAGATTGCTACTGCTAAATCTTTTGTTACTATCTCCACCCTTTTTTAGCCTTCATTCTTTTTTTTTCTTTTTCTTTTTCTTTTTTTCCTTTATTGTCTTCCTACACATCCATCTTCGATTCCTCATTTTCACGATGTTGATCCTATGAATATGTCGTTTGATGATTTTCCAAAATTTTAACCAGCATATCATGACTATTCTTATATGTCCTATAACATTTTCCCTTCAGTTTCATTACATGAGGGAATTTCACAAAACTCTAAAGGCACATTCTCCACTTCATCTATCCAATTTTAAATCTATGAGCAACATCCTTCTCAATTTCTAAATCCTACACGGGCTTATCCAACGGGTGGCTTGGAATATACAGTATTGTGGACCCAATAAAACTTTCAAATATTTGTTTTTATTTAGTGTCCCCTCCCAATGTTAAAATTAACATTTTAATCGATTGTTAGCCCCATGAGTCGTTCAAAAAGCTAGTATCACATTAGTGTTTGTCTTAGCATCAACACCAGTGGAAAAGATTGTGTGGGCTTAAATTAAAAGCTTTAAAGGGTAACATGAAGGCCCAAAAGAACATGGGGTAGAGGCATTAACAAATCACTTGAATTCTTGTGATTGTCTTATGAACCAAGTCCTTCAAACCCATTCAGTTCCTTATCTTCGTTGGTGTTACGCTTAACTTTCCTTGAAAGCATTCATTGTTAATTTTGTCATTGTCTTCCCACACACCAATCTTGTTTTCCTCATTTTCGCGATGCTCATCATATGAATATGTTGTTACGTGATTGGCCAAAATTTTAACCATTGTATTATGACTATTCTTATACATCTCAACAAACAACATCTTTCTCAATCACTTCATCTTGGTCGGGTTTATCCGATTAGTGGCTTAAAAAGATACTTAAGGTAATTTCACAAATTTCTAGAGGCACACATCTCGACTTTATTCACTATGCTCTAAATCTTATAAGTAATATCTTTTGCTCCATCCATGTCCTTTCAAGACTATCGCTTACTCGTTTAAAACTTTTAACTTATACTCACTCCTAAACTGTATCTTCAGTTAAGCCATATATGTGCTTAAATCTTTTTTTACAACTTCCACCCATGTCCCACCTTTTACAACCTTTAAATTAAACCAACTAACACTATCAAAGATTAAATCTTTTGTTACTACCTCCACCCATGCCCATTAATGCCTTTTATTTGCCTTTTTGCCATTTATTTTTATCTTTTACACTTAAAACTTATCCTGGTCAACTTTACCGCATATTATTACTCATTGGTGTTACTCATGACTTATGTTGAATGTATTTGTTCTTAGTTATGTCATTCATAGTCTTCATAGACAAAAATTTCACAAAACTATAAAGCTATACAACTCTACTAAATTCACCATCTCTAAATTTTTGTAATATCTTTCTCGATTGCTTAATTTGGCTACATTTAACTTAATGGACTCGACAAAACTTCTAAGATGGTTTTTAGCTGTGCTCCCCCTCTCAATTGTTCTCCATGGTAGGGTCCATTTCAGTTTCCATTTGAATTAATTTTTAGCTTTATGAGTCTTAAAAAAAAGCAATTACCATGTGAGTGTGGAAGTAGAAAGAAATGATTAGAAAGCTAATAATTTAACTGAAGATATGTTCCTTGGCGGAGTGGCATGGCATAATAGGATTCATGTGGTTGACCTAATCAGTTGGGACTAAATGCTTTGATGATGATAATGAGGATGAGGATGACGTATGTATGTATATCATCATCGTCATTGAAGCACTAATCCCAGCTAATCTAAACTTTATAATTCTGTTATATCCCTACAATCCATTCAGGTTATACTCTCAACTAAACTGTTCTTGTTTAAATCTTCTGTTAGTATATCCACCCTTTTTACCCTTTAACTTACCAATCAACACCTTGAAACCCGTTTAGTTCCTTATCTTCATTGCACATGACCAAATCATCTCAATCTTATTACCTTTAATGTTTATTTAAACCTTCATTTAGAGCATTCATTCCTAATTTTATCATTCTTTGTCTTCTCACACATTCATATCCAGTTCCTCATTTTTGCAATGCTCATCGTATGAATATGTCACTTGGTGAGTCCAAAATTTTAACTCATGTATCTTGACTGTTCTTATACATGGTAATTAGACAGTTTTTAAAAAGTTTTAGATTTCTTTTGTACTTTTTTTCACCTATTAAACCATTTTTTCATTTTTTAATTAGAAAAAAAAAACCATCAGCATGAACGATCGCATAAGCGATCAATCAATGCCATAAGTGATCAACCTACTGTTATGGCTTACATGATTTTATTTGATTTAACAACCTTGCCCATCTTATGAATTTGTTATTCCTCAATTGTCCAACATTTTGCCCCATATGTCATGACCAGTCTACTACCCATCATATAGAATTTTTCGTTCAGTTTTATTAGTGTAAGGCAATTTTAGAAAATTTTAGAGGAACACATCTACAGTTCACTCGCCATACTCCAAATCTGCATGCAACATCTTTCTCAATCACTTCATCCTAGTCGGGTTTATCCAATGAGTGGCTTAGAAATGTACTCAAGGTAATTTCACAAAATTCCAGAGGCTCACATCTCGAATTTATTCACCATGCTCTAAATCTTACAAGCAATATCCATGTCCTTTCAAGACTATCGCTTGCTCGTTTAAAACTTTTTAACTTTTACCAACTCACTTCTAAACTGTATCTTTTTAAGACATATATGTGATTAAATCTTTTGTTTCAACTTCCAGCCATGTCCCATTAGGCCTTTTATTTGTCATTTTACGACCTTCAAATTAAACCAACTAACACTATCAAAAATTAAATCTTTTGTTACTAACTCCACCAATCTCCCTTTAGGCCTTTTATTTGCAGCCCGCCCCCGCCCCCCCCCCCCCCCCCTTTTTTACACTTGAAAATCATCCTAGTCGACTTTACCTCTCATTAGTGTTACTCATGACTTTCGTTGAATGTATTTGTTCCTAGTTATATCATTCCTTGTCTTCTTGAACAAAAAATTCATAAAACTATTAAGGTATACAACTCTACTGTAATCACCTTACTCTAAATTTATACATAATACCTTTCTCAATCGCTTAATTTGGCTGCATTCAACTTGGTGGACTCGACAAAACGTCTAAGGTGATTTTTGGCTATGCTTTCCCTCTCAATTATTCTGTGGTGTGGTCCATTTGACTTTGCATATGGATTAATTTTTAGTTATGGGTCTTTAAAAAAAACTAATTACCAAGTGATCGTGTAGGTAGAAAGAAATGACTTTAATGTCGATAGTTTAACTGAAGATATTATCCTTTGCGGAGTGGTGTGACATAATAAGATTCATGTAGTTGACCCAATAAGTTGGGAAAAAATGCTTTGATAATGAAATGAGGATGAGGATGGCGTATGTATGTATATCATCATTGTCATCTAAGCACTATCTCAACTAATCTAAGCTTTACAATTTTGTTCAAACCCTCAAATCTATCAAGGTTGTATTCTAAACTAAACTGTTTTTTCTTAAATCTAATGTTAGTACATCCACCCTTTTTCGCCTTCAACCTACTAATCAACTCCTTCAAACCTATTTAGTTCCTTATATTCATTGCATGTGGCTAAATCATCTCAATCTTAATACCTTTGGTGTTACTGCTAATTTTCATTTAAAGAATTCATTCCTTCTCTTCCCACAAATTCATCTCCGGTTCCTCAATTTTGCAATTCTCATCGTACGAATATGTAAATTGGTGACTGTCCAAAATTTTAACCCATGCAACATTATTGTTCTTATACATAATGATTTGAAAGTTTAAAAAAACAAATATTAGATTTTTTATTTTTTCCTTTTTTTCCCTATATACCATTTTTTCAATTATTATTATTATTTTTTAAAAACCATCAGCTTGAGCGATCACGTGATGGCATAAGTAATCAACCCAGGGTTATGGCTTATGTTGGTTTATTTGATTTAACAACCTTATTCATTTTACAAATTTATTATTCCTCAACTGTCCAACATTTGTCTCCATATGTCATGACCAGTCTTCTACCCATTATATAACATTTTTTTTTCAATTTTATTAGTATAAGGCAATTTTACAAAATTTCATAAGAACACATCTACACTTTACTCGCCATGCCCTAAATCTACAAGCAACATCTTTCTCAATCACTTCATCCTAGTTGGGTTTATCCGATGAGTGGCTTAATTTCACAAAATTCCAGAGCCACACATCTCAAATTTATTCACCATGCCCTAAATCTTACAAGCAACATCCTTCGCTCCATCCATGTACTTTCAAGACTATCGCTTGCTTGTTTAAAACCTTTAACTTGTACTAACTCACTCCTAAACTGTATCTTCAGTTAGCCTTCAACCTATCAATCAACTCCTTCAAACCCGTTTTGTTCCTTATATTCATTACACGTGGCTAAATCATCTCAATCTTATTACCTTTGGTGTTAATCCTAACGTTCATTTAAAGCATTCACTCCTAATTTTGTTATTCTTCGTCTTCCCACACATTCATTTCTGGTTCCTCATTTTTGCGATTCTCATCGTATGAATATGTCATTTGGTGACTGTCCAAAATTTTAACCCATGTATACATGATTGTTCTTATACATAATAATTAGACAGTTTTTTTAATAGATTTTAAAAAAAAAATTTATTCAAAAAAAAAAACTATCAGCTTGAGCGATCGCATAAGCGATCATGTGATGGCATAAGCAATCAACCCAGGGTTATGGCTTATGTGGGTTTATTTGATTTAACAACCTCGCTCATTCTATGAATTTGTAATTCCTTAACTGTCTAATATTTGCCCCATATGTCATGACCAGTCTTCTACCCATCATATAAAATTTCTCTTTCAGTTTTATTAGTATAAGGTAATTTTACAAAATTTCATAAGGACACATATACACTTTATTCACCATGCTCTAAATCTACAAGAAACATCTTTCTCAATCACTTCATCCTATGCGGGTTTATCCGATGAGTGGCTTAGTAAGGTACTTAAGGCGATTTCACAAAATTACAGAGGCACACATCTTGACTTTATTCTCCGATGAGTGGCTTGCTCGTTTAAAACTTTTAACTTATACTAATTCACTCTTAAACTGTATCTTCAGTCAAGCCATATATGTGCTTAAATATTTTGTTACAACTTTCACCCGTGTCCCATTAGGCCTTTTATTTGCCCTTTTATGACCTTCATATATGACATTATCAAAGATTAAATCTTTTGTTAATACCTCCACCAATGTCCCTTTATACCTTTTATTTGCCTTTTTGTCCTTTATTTTTATCTTTTACACTTGAAAATCATCCTGGACGACTTCACCTCATATTATTACTCATTCGTGTTAATCATGACTTTCGTTGAATGTATTTGTTTTTAGTTATGTCATTCATAGTCTTCTTAGACAAAAATTTCACTAAACTATAAAGGTATATAACTCCACTACATTCACCTATCTCTAAATTTATATGTAATATTTTTCTCGATCACTTAATTTGGTTATATTCAACTTGGTGAACTCGAAAAAACCTGGCTCTGCTCCCCCTCTCAATTGTTCTCCATGGTGTGGCCCATTTCAATTTCCATTTAATTTAATTTTTAGTTCTATGAGTCTTATACGTGGAGGTAGGAAGAAATGATTTGAAAACCGATAATTTAACTGAAGATATGTTCCTTGGTGGAGTGGCATGGCATAATAGGATTCATGTGGTTGACCCAATCAATTGGGACTAAATGCTTTGATGATGATAATGAGGATGAGGATGACGTATGTATGTATATCATCATCGTCATTGAAGCACTAATCCCAACTAATCTAAGCTTTATAATTTTGTTATGTCCCTCTAATCCATTCAGGTTGTATTCTCAATTAAACTGTTCTTGTTTAAATTTTCTGTTAGTATATCCACCCTTTTTACCCTTTAACTTACCAATCAACACCTTGAAACCCGTTTAGTTTCTTATCTTCATTGCACGTGGCCAAATCATCTCAATCTTCTTACCTTTAGGGTTTATTCAAACCTTCATTTAGAGCATTCATTCCTAATTTTGTCATTCTTTGTCTTCTCACACATTCATATCCAGTTCCTCATTTTTGCAATGCTCATCGTAGGAATATGTCGCTTGGTGAGTCCAAAATTTTAACTCATGTATATGACTGTTCTTATACATGGTAATTAGACAGTTTTTAAAAAGTTTTAGATTTCTTTTGTACTTTTTTTCACCTATTAAATCATTTTTTTATTTTTTAATTAGAAAAAAAAAACTATCAGCATGAACGATCGCATAAGCGATCAATCAATGCCATAAGTGATCAACCTACGGTTACGGCTTACATGATTTTATTTGATTTAACAACCTTTCCCATCTTATTAATTTGTTATTTCTCGACTGTCCAACATTTTGCCCCATATGTCATGACCAGTCTACTACCCATCATATAGAATGTCTCTTTCAGTTTTATTAGTGTAAGGCAATTTTACAAAATTTAAGTGGAACACATCTACAGTTCACTCGCCATACTCTAAATCTACAAGCAACATCTTTCTCAATCACTTCATCCTAGTCGGGTTTATCCAATGAGTGACTTAGAAATGTACTCAAGGTAATTTCACAAAATTCCAGAGGCTTAAATCTCGAATTTATTCACCATGCTCTAAATCTTATAAGCAATATCTATGTTCGTTCAAGACTACCGCTTGCTCATTTAAAACTTTTTAACTTTTACCAACTCACTTCTAAAGTGTATCTTTTTAAGCCATATATGTGATTAAATCTTTTGTTACTAACTCCACCAATCTCCCTTAAGGCCTTTTATTTGCAGTTTTACCCCCCCTCCCCCGCTCTTTTTTTTACACTTGAAAATCATCTTGGTCGACTTTACCTCTCATTAGTGTTACTCATGACTTCGTTGAATGTATTTGTTCTTAGTTATGTCATTCCTTGTCTTCTTGAACAAAAAATTCACAAAACTATCGAGGTATACAACTCTACTGTAATCACCTTACTCTAAATTGATACATACTACCTTTCTCAATTGCTTAATTTGGCTACATTCAAATTGGTGGACTCGACAAAATGTCTAAGGTGATTTTTGGCTATGCTTCCCCTCTCAATTGTTCTGTGGTGTGGTCATTTTGAGTTTCCATATGGATTAATTTTTAGTTATGGGTCTTTAAAAAAAAGTTAATTACCAAGCGATCGTGTAGGTAGAAAGAAATGACTTTAATGTCGATAGTTTAACTGAATACATTGTCATTTGCGGAGTGGCGTGGTATAATAAGACTCATGTAATTGACCCAATTAGTTCGGAAAAAATGCTTTGAAAATGATAATGAGGATGAGGATGGCGTATGTATGTATATCATCATTGTCATCTAAGCACTATCTCAACTAATCTAAGCTTTAAATCTTCTGTTAGTATATCCACCCTTTTTACCCTTTAACTTACCAATCAACACCTTGAAACCCGTTTAGTTCCTTATCTTCATTGCACGTAGCCAAATCATCTCAATCTTATTACCTTTAATGTTTATTCAAACCTTCATTTAGAGCATTCATTTCTAATTTTGTCATTCTTTGTCTTCTCACACATTCATATCCAATTCCACATTTTTGCGATGCTCATCATATGAATATGTCGCTTGGTGAGTCCAAAATTTTTACTCATGTATCATGACTGTTCTTATACATGGTAATTAGATAGTTTTAAAAAAGTTTTAGATTTCTTTTGTACTTTTTTTCACCTATTAAACCATTTTTTCATTTTTTAATTAGAAAAAAAAAACCATCACATGAACGATTGCATAAGTGATTAATCAATGCCATAAGTGATCAACCTACGGTTACGTCTTACATGATTTTATTTGATTTAACAACCTTGCCCATCTTATGAATTTGTTATTCCTCAACTGTCCAACATGTTGCCCCATATGTCATGACCAGTCTACTACCCATCATATAGAATGTCTCTTCAGTTTTATTAGTGTAAGGCAATTTTACAAAATTTCGGAGGAACACATCTACAGTTCACTCACCATACTCTAAATCTACAAGCAACATCTTTCTCAATCACTTCATCCTAGTCGGGTTTATCCAATGAGTGGCTTAGAAATGTACTCAAGGTAATTTCACAAAATTCCAGAGGCTCACGTCTCGAATTTATTCACCATGCTCTAAATCTTACAAGCAATATCCATGTCCTTTCAAGACTATCGCTTGCTCGTTTAAAACTTTTTAACTTTTACCCACTCACTTCTCTACTGTATCTTTTTAAGCCATATAGGTGATTAAATCTTTTGTTTCAACTTCCAGTCATGTCCCATTAGGCCTTTTATTTGTCATTTTACGACCTTCAAATTAAACCAACTAATACTATCAAAAATTAAATCTTTTGTTACTAACTCCACCAATCTCCCTTTAGGCCATTTATTTGCAGTTTTGCCCCCCCCTTTTTACACTTGAAAATCATCCTGGCCGGCTTTACCTCTCATTAGTGTTACACATTACTTTCGTTGAATGTATTTTTTCTTAGTTATGTCATTCCTTGTCTTCTTGAACAAAAAATTCACAAAACTATCGTGGTATACAACTCTACTGTAATCACCTTACTCTAAATTTATACATAATACCTTTCTCGATCGCTTAATTTGGCTACATTTAACTTGGTGGACTCGACAAAATGCCTAAGGTGATTTTTAGCTATGCTTCCCCTCTCAATTGTTCTGTGGTGTGGTCCATTTGAGTTTCCATATGGATTAATTTTTAGTTATTTTCCATATTCATTCTCATCATATGAATATGTCATTTGGTGACTGTCCAAAATTTTAACCCATGTATCATGACTGTTCTTATTCATAATAATTAGACAGTTTTTTTTTAAAGTTTTTAATTAAAAAAAAAAACCATCAGCTTGAGCGATCGCATAAGCGATCATGTGATGGAATAAGCAATCAACCCAAGGTTATGGCTTATATGGATTTATTTGATTTAACAACCTCGCTCATTCAATGAATTTGTTATTCCTCAACTATCCAATATTTGCCCCATATGTCATGACCAGTCTTCTACCCATCATATAAAATTTCTCTTTCAGTTTTATTAGTATAAGGTAATTTTATAAAATTTCGTAAGGACACATATACACTTTATTCACCATGCTCTAAATCTACAAGCAACATCTTTCTCAATCACTTCATCCTAGTCGGGTTTATCCGATGAGTGGCTTAGTAAGGTACTTAAGGCGATTTCACAAAATTACAGAGGCACACATCTTGACTTTATTCACCGATGAGTGGCTTGCTCGTTTAAAACTTTTAACTTATACTAATTCACTCCTAAACTGTATCTTCAGTCAAGCCATATATGTGCTTAAATATTTTGTTACAACTTCCACCCATCTCCCATTAGGCCTTTTATTTGCCCTTTTATGACCTTCATATATGACATTATCAAAGATTAAATCTTTTGTTAATACCTCCACCAATGTCCCTTTATACCTTTTATTTGCCTTTTTGTCCTTTATTTTTATCTTTTACACTTGAAAATCATCCTGGTTGACTTCACCTCATATTATTACTCATTCGTGTTACTCATGACTATCGTTGAATGTATTTGTTCTTAGTTATGTCATTCATAGTCTTCTTAGACAGAAATTTCACAAAACTATAAAGGTATACAACTTCACTACATTCACCTATCTCTAAATTTATATGTAATATTTTTCTCGATAACTTAATTTGGTTATATTCAACTTGGTGGACTTGACAAAACCTGGCTGTGCTCCCCCTCTCAGTTGTTCACCATGGTGTGGTCCATTTTAATTTCCATTTAATTTAATTCTTAGTTCTATGAGTCTTAAACGTGGAGGTAAGAATAAATGATTTGAAAGCTGATAATTTAACTGAAGAAATGTTCCTTGGCGGAGTGGCATGGCATAATAAGATTCATGTGGTTGACCCAATCAGTTGGGACTAAATGCTTTGATGATGATAATGAGGATGAGGATGACGTATGTATGTATATCATCATCGTCATTGAAGCACTAATCCCAGCTAATCTAAACTTTATAATTCTGTTATATCCCTACAATCCATTCAGGTTGTACTCTCAACTAAACTGTTCTTGTTTAAATTTTCTATTAGTATATCCACCCTTTTTACCCTTTAACTTACCAATCAGCACCTTGAAACCCGTTTAGTTCCTTATCTTCATTGCACATGACCAAATCATCTCAATCTTATTACCTTTAATGTTTATTTAAACCTTCATTTAGAGCATTCATTCTTAATTTTCTCATTCTTTGTCTTCTCACACATTTATATCCAGTTCCTCATTTTTGCAATGCTCATCGTATGAATATGTCGCTTGGTGAGTCCAAAATTTTAACTCATGTATCATGGCTGTTCTTATACATGGTAATTAGACAGTTTTTTAAAAGTTTTAGATTTCTTTTGTACTTTTTTTCACCTATTAAACCATTTTTTCATTTTTTAATTAGAAAAAAAAACCATCAGCATGAACGATCGCATAAGCGATCAATCAATGCCATAAGTGATCAACCTACGGTTATGACTTACATGATTTTATTTGATTTAACAACCTTACCCATCTTATGAATTTGTTATTCCTCAACTGTCCAACATGTTGCCCCATATGTCATGACCAGTCTACTACCCATCATATAGAATTTCTCTTTCAGTTTTATTAGTATAAGGCAATTTTACAAAATTTCAGAGGAATACATCTACAGTTCACTCGCCATACTCTAAATCTACAAGTAACATATTTCTCAATCACTTCATCCTAATCGGGTTTATCTAATGAGTGGCTTAGAAATGTACTCAAGGTAATTTCACAAAATTCCAGAGGCTCACCTATCGAATTTATTCACCATGCTTTAAATCTTACAAACAATATCCATGTCCTTTCAAGACTATCGATTGCTCGTTTAAAACTTTTTAACTTTGACCAACTCACTTCTAAACTGTATCTTTTTAAGCCATATATGTGATTAAATATTTTGTTTCAACTTCCAGCCATGTCGCATTAGGCCTTATATTTGTCATTTTACGACCTTCAAATTAAACTAACTAACACTATCAAAAATTAAATCTATTGTTACTAACTTCACCAATCTCCCTTTAGGCCTTTTATTTGCAGTTTTGCCCCCCCCCCCCCTTTTTACATTGAAAATCATCCTGGTCGACTTTACCTCTCATTAGTGTTACTCATGACTTTCGTTGAATGTACTTGTTCTTAGTTATGTCATTCTTTGTCTTCTTGAACAAAATATTCACAAAACTATCGAGGTATACAACTTTACTTTAATCACCTTACTCTAAATTTATACATAATACCTTTCTCAATCGCTTAATTTGGCTACATTCAACTTGGTGGACTCAACAAAACGATTAAGGTGATTTTTGGCTATGCTTCCCCTCTCAATTGTTCTGTGGTGTGGTCAATTTGAGTTTCCATATGGATTAATTTTTAGTTATGGGTCTTTAAAAAAAGCTAATTACCAAGTGATCGTATAGGTAGAAAGAAATGACTTTAATGTCGATAGTTTAACTGAAGATATTGTCCTTTGTGGAGTGGCGTGGCATAATAAGATTCATGTAGTTGACCCAATTAGTTGGGAAAAATGCTTTGATGATGATAATGAGGATGAGGATAGCGTATGTATGTATATCATCATTGTCATCTAAGCACTATCTCAACTAATCTAAGCTTTACAATTTTGTTCTATCCCTCAATTCCATCAAGGTCGTATTCTCAACTAAACTGTTTTTTCTTAAATCTTATGTTAGTACATCCACCCTTTTTCGCCTTCAACCTACCAATCAACTCCTTCAAACCCTTTTAGTTCCTTATATTCATTGCATGTGGCTAAATCATCTCAATCTTATTACCTTTGGTGTTACTCCTAACTTTCATTTAAAGAATTCATTCATTGTCTTCCCATAAATTCATATCCGGTTCCTCATTTTTGCAATTCTCATCGTACAAATTTGTAAATTGGTGACTGTCCAAAATTTTAACCCATGTAACATTACTGTTCTTATACATAATAATTAGAAAGTTTTAAAAAATAAATATTAGATTTTTTCTTTTTTCTTTTTTTCTCTATTTACCATTTTTTCAATTTTTATTTTTTTTATTTTTTTAAAAACCATCAGCTTGAGCAATCACGTGATGACATAAGCAATCAACCTAGGGTTATGGCTTATGTTGGTTTATTTGATTTAACAACCTTGCTCATTTTACAAATTTGTTATTCCTCAACTGTCTAACATTTTTCCCCATATGTCATGATCAGTCTTCTACCCATCATATAACATTTCACTTTCAATTTTATTAGTATAAGGCAATTTTACAAAATTTCATAAGAACACATCTAGACTTTACTCGCCATGCCCTAAATCTACAAGCAACATCTTTCTCAATCACTTCATCCTAGTCGGGTTTATCTAATGAGTGACTTAATTTCACAAAATTCCATAGGCACACATCTCAAATTTATTCACCATGCCCTAAATCTTACAAGCAACATCCTTCGCTCCATCCATGTACTTTCAAGACTATCGCTTGCTCGTTTAAAACCTTTAACTTGTACTAATTCACTCCTAAGCTGTATCTTCAGTTAGCCTTCAACCTATCAATCCACTCCTTCAACCCCGTTTTGTTCCTTATATTCATTACACGTGGCTAAATCATCTCAATCTTATTACCTTTGGTATTAATCCTAACTTTCATTTAAAGCATTCATTCCTAATTTTGTTATTCTTCATCTTCCCACACATTCATTTCTGGTTCCTCATTCTTTTTCGTATGGTCATACAGAGCTCCACCATGGGCGACAACGTTCGCTTGACTTGTGGGAAGAAAGAGGGTGTTGACAATCAATAATTTGCAAAGAAGATCCCTTACCCTTCCTAACATATGAACGAGATGTGTGGAGATATACATGAATATATATTAATGAGTTCTACCAAAAATTTCAATAGGTGATACAGTATGTACAATGATAATGCCCTTTAATTGTTAATGGGGAAGAAACTATGGGAAAGATGATCAATTACCACGTCTATTTTTTATTTTATTTTTGTATGGTCATACAAAGCTCCACCATGGGCGACAATGTTTGCTCGACTTGTAGGAAGAAAGAGGGTGTTGACAATCAATAATTTGCAATCCTAACATATGTATAATGTGTATGGGAGATGCAGAGTTAATTAATCACCTCTTCATTCATTGCATGTTTGCTTGAAAGATCTGGGACTACTTTCTTAATGCTCTCCATACAAGCTTAGGTGAAGCCAAATTCTATTATGGACCTTCTGTGGTTTGGGATTCAGGAGGGGTGGGAAAAGTGAGGAAAGATTTGTGGAGATCGCTTTTATATAGGAGATGTTTTTAGAATAGGAGTTCTTCGCATGTTGTGGCCATTAGGGAAATTAAATGTAATTTTTGGGTTGGGCTTCTTATGTAAAGCCAGTTAATCCTGTTAATCTCTCATATGTTTTTCAATTGTGTAGGTGGGTTGTTTTCTTTTGCGCATTTTATGGGCTTTTAATGAAGCTCTCTCAAAAAGAAAAAGAAGGCAATTTGAAATTAGCCATAGCTAAATTCTTTTGTTGGTTTTAGGTTTTACTACAAAAAATACAAAACGAAAAACAAATAGGAAGGACATAAATAAAGAAGAAATGTAAAAAAAAGAAGAAAAAAGTATGAAGAATCTAAACTAAAGATGATTTTTGAGCAAGATTTCCTAGTAGGTGAAAACTAAATGCCCTAAATGTATTGTTGGAATGACCTTTTATCAATAAATGAAACTCCATATGTAGATTTAACTTCTTGATCTCTAAAAAATTGATTATTTGAAAATACCACTTATTAATGATATTTTTGTTCAAGGCAAACTAATCTTCATGCTAAGTGTCTTTCCTATTTTGGGAAACTCTTAATCTTAGTAAGGTTTGATAGTTTACACATATAACTAATTTCACCCTAAGCACAAAATACACAACTTCACTAAATGCTTAATATCATTCACCTCCAATAGAAGGATAGTCAAATACATACTCAAGGATGAGCCTACCCCAATCCTTTTTTCTCATTTTACTTAGATCTTCGATAGATGTGAGGTTTCACTTCCTAAAAGGGATGGGGACAGGGACACTTTGTTGTTATATATATATATATATATATATATATATATATATATATATATATATATATATATATATAACTTTCCTAAAACCCGCCACGAGTTTGGGTGTATGGCTTTGGTTGTGGGTCTGCTCCCCATAGACACACGTGTGATTCCCCTCCCCGTGGATTACCTATCACGAGTTGGGACGAACGACTTTGGTCGTGGGTTTGCTCCTCACAGACACGAGTTTGATTCCCCTCCCTGTGGATTACCTGTTATGAGTTTGGGTGATTGCTCCTCACAGATAGGAGTTTGATTCTCCTCCCCGTGGATTACTCGATGCACGTGGTGTAACTGGGAAGTTTTTTTAATTATAATCCCCACATCTGCAAACCCGCTACACCCAACCTGACGCGGTGCTGACTTGACTCCACTCGGTACCTGTGACTGGGTCAAACTCAGTCTGGATTAATCCATGCCAGACCTGGACTTAGATCTGGTTAGGTATGCTAGACTCGGTACCAAGTTGGGCGAGACGGGTCAGCCCTTCAGCCCTAACTTGGTCCGACTAGACTCGTTGCCCTGTTCTTCACCCTATTTATCAGGGAAAGTTTTTGTTTTTAATCCTCACATTTGGATATTCTTGAAATTCTAACCTTCAATTTCAGTGTTCAGTATTAAGCCTACACCTGTCCATTCCTTTCAAGCTTGATCCTGCCCCTATAAGCGTATGCTCATGACGCTTAACGATTGAGTTCGATTTCTTCCCTGTGAATTTTCTGATGCACGTGGTTGGCGGGTGATTGCGTACATTTATAAGGAATGGTCTCACCTTAAAGGGACAGGGACACCCTGTCTTTAAAAAAAATATAAAATTCCCAAAGCTCGTCACGATTTTGGGCGAATGGCTTTGAAGACTTGGGTTTGCTCCCCACAGACACGAGTTTGTTTCCTCTCTTCGTGGGTTATCGGTCATGAGTTTGAGAGAATGACTTTGGTCGTGTGTTTGCTCCCTACGGACATGAGTTCGAGAGAATGGCTTTGGTCGTGGGTTTGTTCCCCACAGACACGAGTTCGATTCCCTTTCCCGTGGATTACCCGTCGAACGACTTTGGTCGTGTGTTTGCTCCCTACGGACACAAGTTCGGGAGAATGGCTTTGGTCGTGGGTTTGTTCCCCACAGACACGAGTTCGATTCCCTTTCCCGTGGATTACTCGTCGAACGACTTTGGTCATGGGTTTGCTCCCCACCGACATGAGTTCGATTCCGCTCCTCGTGGATTACTCGATGCACGTGGTGTAATAAGGGATTTTTATTATTATTATTATTTTTTTAAATCCTCGCATATGGAGACTCCTGAAACCCTCAATCCTGCGTTCACTATTAAGCTTATGCACGTCCATTCCTTTCAAACTTCATCCCACCCTTATAGGCGTAATCTAGTGATGCTTAACGACTGAATGAGAGCTTCGTCTGTCGATGAATAACTGATTGACTCCGTTGTTGGCATTAATTTGTTTTTCTCTCATTTCCTATTAATGAGTACCGATGCATGCTGTCACTAATAGAGAGACGTCATATCTGTTGAAAAACAGAGCCCTAGGGCGCATTATAGCTCACTCCGAGCAGCCCTAGCTTCTAGCTCTCTTGATTACCTCATTGTATTTTGTGGTGGCGACTCCTGAAGCAAGGGAGCTACTCCTAGACCAGCAGAATTACATGAACGGCATGGCGTTTTCAGTTAAAGCCTTCGGCCCGAACTTTAATATATAGATCTTTTCAAAGTGGATCTATCAAGGGCTAAGCTAGCCCGAACCCCCGGAGGGGCTTATCATTGTGTGTTGGTTGACCGACTCTGATTGCCTATAAGTTGGTCTGTTCAACACGCTGCGTATCTGGGAAAGTTTTTGTTTTTAATCCTCACATCTCGATATTCCTGAAATTTTAACCCTCAATTTCAGTATTCACTAGTAAGCTTACGCCTGTCTATTCCTTTCAAGCTTGATCATGCTCCTATAGGCGTATGCTCATGATGCTTAACGACAGAGTTCAATTCCCTCCTTGTGAATTTTTTGATGCACATGGTTTGCAGGTGATTGCGTGCATCTGCAAGGAATGGTCTCGCCTTAAAGGGACGGGGACACCCTATCGTTATAAAAAATAAAATAAAAACCTTTCCAAAACCCGTCACGAGTTTGGGTGAATGATTTTGGTCATGGGTTTGCTCCCCACAGACACGAGTGTGATTCCCCTCCCCGTAGATTACCTATCACGAGTTGGGGTAAACAACTTTGGTCATGGGTTTGCTCCTTATAGACACGAGTTTGATTCCCCTCCCCATGGATTACTAGTTATGAGTTTGGGCGAACGACTTTGGTCGTGGGTTTGCTCCTCACAGACAGGAGTTCGATTCTCCTCCTCGTGGATTACTCGATGCACATGGTGTAACTGGGAAAGTTTTTATTTTTTTATAATCCCCACATCTGGAGACCCGCTACGCCCAACCCGATGCGGTGCTAATTCGACTCGACTCGACTCGGTACATGTGACTGGGTCAGGCTCAGTCTAGATTAGTCCAAGCCAGACTCGGACTTAGATCGGGTCAGGTGAGCTGGACTTGGTGCCGAGTTGGACGAGTCGGGTCAGCCCTAACTTGGTCCGACTCGACTCGTTGCCCTGTTCTTCACCCTATGTATTAGGGAAAGTTTTTGTTTTTAATCCTCACATTTGGATATTCTTGAAAATTTAACCTTCAATTTTTGTGTTCAGTATCAAGCCTACGCCTGTCCATTCCTTTCGAGCTTGATCTTGCCCTTATAAGCGTATGCTCATGACGCTTAACGACTGAGTTTGATTTCCTCCTCGTGGATTTTCTGATGCACGTGGTTTGCGGGTGATTGTGTGCATCTGTAGGGAATGGTCTCACCTTAAAGGGATGGGGACACCCTGTCCTTAAAATTAAAAAAAAAATAAAAAAAAAAACAAAAACTTCCCAAAACCCGTCATGAGTTTGGGCGAATAGCTTTGGTCTTGGGTTTGCTCCCCACAGACACGAGTTTGGGAGAATGGCTTTGGTCGTGGGTTTGCTCCCCACAGACACAAGTTCGATTTCCTTTCTCGTGGATTACCTGTCATGAGTTTGGGCAAATGACTTTGGTCGTGGGTTTGCTCCCCACTGACATGAGTATGATTCCCCTCCCCATGGATTACTCGATGCACGTGGTGTAATTGGGGTGGGTTTTTTTTTTTTTTAATCCTCACATCTAAAGACTCCTGAAACCATCAATTCTGCATTCACTATTAAGCCTAAGCACGTCCATTCCTTTCAAACTTCATATCGCCCTTATAGGGCTAAGCTAGTGATGCTTAATGACTGAATGAGAGCTTCGTCTGTCGATGAATAATGGATTGACACTATTGTTGGCATTGCTTTGTTTTTCTCTCCTTTCCTATTAGTGAGTTCCGATGCACACTGTCACTGATAGGGAGATGTCATATCTGCTGAAAAACAGATCCCCAATCTAGTAGGACGCACTATAGCGCACTCCGGGCGGCCCCAGCTTCTAGCTTTCTTGATTAGGTCGTCGTATTTTGTGGTGGCGACTCTCGAACCGGCAGAATTACATAAATGACATGGTGTTTCCAGTCAAAGCCATCGGCCCGAACTTCAATATATAGATCTCTTTTTTGTTCGAAGTGGCTCTATCAGGGACCAGGGTAGCCCGAACCCCCGAAGGGGCTTATCATCGGGTGTTGGTCGACTGACTCTGATTGGCTTTAAGTTGTTCGCTCGACCAAAAAGTTCATCTACATCCCCTATTTAAATTAGAAATCCTGCCTTGCCTCTTATCACTTCACTCTTACCCCGTGATCATTTTCAGGTATTGGTTTGTCCTAAACGATGGGGTAAGGTCCCATGAATGTGCACATGACTTGCTTTTTATTGGACTGTCTTTAATAGGCAAAATCTCACACCACTTTACACAAGGGTTGATTAGCTGTAGAATCAAAGTAATAATCATCTATCTTTAATTAGGATCAAGACAAATAAGAACGGTCAAACTCTTACCCGAAGATGAAGTTAGGCTCAGATAAGGACACTACTTGGATTAGGAAGTCACTCATAATAAAATGGTTTTTTAGTTGAAAATACCGGGGCATCATTTAAAATAGACAAATTTTATTCATCATCTTCAAAAGGATTCTGCACCAGAATCAAACACTAGAAAAATTTTAATGATTACCAAAGGACGATCTACCCTAAAATAAAATGAATACATCAAAGCCTTTGATCCTTATATTCCAATCTATGCTTTCTATTGTCAAAGTGGCTAGGGGAAAAAAATTTAGAATTCGAGTAAGAGGATTGTGGTATCTATCAATAGTGGATTAAATGTTAAACTCTAGAAGTCTATGAGTAGACGATATGACCTTGTATAAAAATTGCTTACTCCAAGTTTGATTCCCCTCCCTGTGGATTACCCATAGCGAGTTTGGGAGTATAGCTTCGGTTTTGGGTTTGCTCCCCTAAAACACGAGTTCGGTTCCCCTTCCCGTGGATTACCTGATGCACGTGGTTGGCAGGTGATTGTATGCATTCGCAGGGAAGAGAAAAGAAAAGACTTGAAGGAGCTTAGAAAATGAAGAGAGTGTAATTGGAAGTTTTTAAATGCTAAACTTTACATGGAGCTTAACTTTGAAGAGAGGTTAGAAAATATATTACTTTTGAAACTAAGGAATCCAATGGTTTGTTAGTTATTTCACATCATAATGATGTTTTTTTTTTTTTTTTGGCCAATTAACTTAAAGGACGTCTAGTTCTAATAGTAAGGGTGTTTTTTTGAACTCCTTTGAAAGTTATTCTCTTTGAGAAGTCCTTAGGGCTCATTGGTAGTGACCTTAAGTGTGTCGCAGAAAGTTGTTTATCTTGTCAACTGAAGACTCTTGAAAACTTGACGTTTCATCACTACTCCTTACTAATGGTGTGCTAAAATCATCTTATAGCTTGTATCACTTAGTAATTACTTCTGTATGTTAAAGGTACTTTTCTGAACTCCTCAATAATGGTGTGTTAAAATCTCATCAAGAAATATTTTTGATTTCAAGGTTGAATCAAGACGGTGACCAATCTAACTTTGATGGTGTCACCTTACTTCCTAAACTATTCGTGCACATGGTGGCAGTCCTGCTCTTGTTAAGCAATTGTTCGTTTTTTGAATTAAGGTTGTTTTCTCTTCCGTTTGATTTTTTTTTTTTTTCATGCACTCTCATGCTTTTGATGTTTGTGAAAACAAGTAACATCATACTTCTTGTATCACTAAGCAATTGTTTCTATTTTGGTTATGCATGTGTATTGTTTTGTTTGTTTGACCCAAATATTGAGAAGAATGAGTGTCGTTGGAGCCTTTGATTCTTATGGGGTGTTTTTAAATGCTGGATTTTACATAGAGCTTAACTTTCAAGAGAGCTTAAAAAATATTTTACTTCAGAAACAATGGAATCCAATGGTTTGTTGGTTTTTTCACATTATAATGATTTTTATTTTTTTTTTCGGCCAATTAACATGAGGGATGTCTAGTTCTAATAGTAAGGGTACTTCTTTGAACTCCTTTGAAATTTATTCTCTTTGTAAAGTTGGGGATTTGAAAGTAAGACCATGACCAATCTAACTTCGATATTGTCACCTTGCTGTATAAACTTTTTATACAAATGGTGGCACTCTTCTTAAGCAATAGCTTTTTTTTTTTTTTTTTTTTTTTTTGAATTAGGGTAATTTTCTTTTTCACTTAAATTATTTTTTTCGGGCCCTTTTCTGCTTATAATGCTTGTGAAACTATCATCATCATGATCAGATGGCATCTTCAACAATTGCTCCTACTATAACTTATCCCTAACCAATTGATTTGTATTGTCTTTGCTTGTCTGAGACAAATTGAGAGAAGAAATAACACTGTTGGAGCCTTTAACACTTCTGGAGTGTTTTCAAATGTTGTAGTTTACATAGAACATTACTCTCAAGATAGCTTAGAGAATATCTTACTTTTGAAACTTTGGAACTCAAATGAAGTTTTGGTTATTTCACATCGTAATGTTGTTATTTTTATTATTCAATTAACCATAAGGATGTCTAGTTCCAAAAGGTTGCTTTTTCTATACTCCTTTGGAAGTTTCTCTATGAGAAGTCCTTTAGCAAAAGGCATTTCAGAAGGTTTTATAGTATATGGTCCAATCTTCAATTTCCCATCCCTCCAAAAAAATAAAACTTGATTTGGGCGATCCTTTAATAGAAAAAGTTTGATCTTTGATATAGATTGTTTGGGCTATCCTTTCATAGAAATTTTCTACCTAGGGTGACGACACTCTTGCTATAGCTATTAAGTAATTTCTTCCATTTCTCTTGCTATAGCTATTAAGTAATTTCTTGCATTTCTCTTGTCTGTGCTCCCTTATGTCTCTTGCTTGTGTAATTAGGAGCATGACTATGATCTCAATACTAGATTTGTAGAATGCCTTTATTTATTGGGCTTGTTTTGCAAGTTAAAAGCATTTTCACATTCATTCGTTGGCGCAAGTGAAGATGGCGTCAAAGTGTTTCAACTTAAATACCATATGTTGCTTTCTAAGCCTTTGTTAAATGTCTTGGGAGACTACACGTTTGGTTCTTTTGTGTGGTAAGAATCATGTGAATTTGCATATTACACGACATGTTGGCATATGATAACTATTCATAGTGATAGAAATAAAAATTGAGTAAGAAATACTATTTATACATGCAAGGTGTGTGATTTGATGGATGAATATAAAACATTGTGTTATTATGGATATGGGCGTCTTTGACCCTTACAATGCTTGGTTTTATGTATATATGCCATCTCTTCGTATGCATTCTTTTGTTTTTGCACTAGTATTTGCGATTGCTGGAAAGGCCTCTTGATCTAACTTGCAAACAGGGTGTCATTGGCCAGGGGACTTCAACTGTAAGTAAATGCACTCATGGAATTTTTTACTTTTATTTTTCATTTTTTCATTTTAAATGCTTGGGTTTGAACTTCAAAGCCAATGCTCTTTGCTAGTAGCCTCATTATCTCAATTGTGTTTTTCAATGTTTACTTTTGAGGTTTGTAGTAATTTCTCACCATCGCTTATGAAGACTTGTCATTTATACCCTTGTGTTCGATAGTTTCTATTTATTTGATGCCATGAATAATTAGACTTCATTAAAGAAGAGGAATCACTTTAGAGAGCATGAAGAAACTCGCAACCAATAGAGGGCAATATGCCCCTTCTCGGCAAGCAAAAAGTCCATGCCATCTAGATGTTATTTACCAAGCATGTTGTCTCTACAGTTCATAAAGATAACCCCAAATAAAATGTTTCTAGTTCTCTCCACAAAAGCTAAATGAAGTATGTAAAAAAGTAGCAACATGTTTTTCAAAACATCCTTTAGGCAAGATAGGTTTTTTAGAATGAGCATAAGGCAAGAGCAAAGAGCGATGGCTTCTACTCATGCAAATGAAACACATAAGCTAGATTGGAGAAAGTGGTTACGGTTACATGATTTGATCATTTCCCTCAAATTGGGACCCGAGGTTTGCAAAGCCCATGTGTGTCTTACTGTTAGGATATTTGAAGAGGTACCCTAAGAGATACCTAAACTTGATTGGATTTGGTTTTGGGTATTCAAAACTAGACTTGAACTTGGAAAGAACCCATCTGGGTTAGTAGGCCTAGGTACGGGGGTACTAGGAAATACGAACTCAACCCGTTAACAACCCTTTCAACAAAGTTTTCTAAGAGTTATGTGAAGCCCACTCATGTACAAGGCATGATGTCTATAAGGCATTGGATGTGCAGACTAGGCGAATATGTAAGTTCTTGATTCTGTGGAGGGATCTCTTGGACATCCTCCAAAGTTCTCGAGGACAACCCATCATCTTTTGATCACAAAGAAGACTGATGTGAATTTGTCCAAGGGAGACCAAATGATTAGCGAGTCAACTAACTCTGCTGAATTCAAAGGAAGTTCGTTCCATGAAATGATTGCCTTGTTTTCTACAGCCAAGGTAAGGACAAAGCAAAGTTTCAACATCTGGGAAATTCAACTGATAGTGAAGAGAAGCAAGATGGGAATGCCATCACGACAGGTTTTTTGCACATACAGAATGAGTTATCAGCTGAAACAGATAACGTATCTCTTGGTGTTAATCAATCCAGAAGCTCTCTTCCAGGCATGTGCTTTTAACTGCCCCCTAAAGCCATAATTCTGTTAAACCATAGCCTTAAATAAATATGAACAAAGGTTTGCAAGTTTGAATTGTAATGTATATGGTACTATAAAGTACTTCCTATCGCATCTGTACTGGCACTCAACCAAATATGCGATTTTTGCTTCATATTTTGCAGGTGTAATTTCTTCACCATCACATAAGGTACGGATAGTCTTTGCCCTCTTCTGAAGAATCAAATTTTCTGGTCCGCCATCTTTGTCTGATCACTAAAGTGAATAAGTCAACACACATCTTAGCTACAATGCCTCAGAACTGCTTAATATTAGTGCGTTACAATTCTCAGGTCTTCGTCTTGCTATTTATACCGTAAGACCTTGGAAAGTTTTAGAGGAAATATATGAAATAGAAATGGTCCACTGAAATTACTTAAGACCTAATGACTTCGATATTAGGAAGTTCTTTTTACTTGTTTTCTAACCATAGGTGCTGCCTGTCCCAACTATTTGGAGTCAGCTTTTTTAAGGAACTCTAATGATTACTTGGCAAAAGTTTATGTGATCTGCTGCCCATCAGACACACCTTGCCACCAAGAGCCTATATTTATTAGCAGACCAGAGTGGTTCTTGGGAAAGTGTATGACATTGTTGAGCCTCACACCTAATGACCAGACCAGCCTAGCTCTTGGTGGAGGGCATGACATTGTTGATCTCCAGTAGTTATAGGCCCCAATCTCACACGTGTGCACATTGGTGTTTCTGCTGCGATGCCTCCCTCCCTCCTTGTGTTGCTGGATTTTAATAGTTATCATCTAATCAATTCATTTGGATGTGCTCATTGGCATATGTGGCATTCAATCAACTAATGCTGCATAATATAGATGTCTTTTGATGCTAATGAAGAAACAACATGACTTCTCCAACTCACTCCTTATCTCTCAGGTTGGATTGGTGGGCCAAAATGCAGAAAACTCTCTGGCAGTAGTGGCTTCAACGAGCAAAGTAAGAATTAGCAATGTGGCAACTGAGTCACCCGATATTCAGTTTTCATGGACAAGTCAATAGGTTGCCCTTTTTTACAACTATTTTTTTCGCTGAGTGTTTATTTTTTTTTTCCTTTTTCCTTTTTTCTTTTTTCACTTGCCACATTGAACATGATGGACATATTCCTCAGGCTTGGTTCCTAACATTCTCAATAACCATCAAGTCAACAATTCAATATCCAAACAAAATGCTAATGTAAAAGCTAGATATGACATATTACATTTATGACTCAATTAATGTCCAAATTTTTTCAACCAATGATTATTAAACTTAACTTAATCTTAAATCTCATCAACTAACATCCAGGTTTCAGATTTCAAAATTTTTAAAATTCATCTATTGCATTTCGTTTCATCACATGGGAGTGTAGATGGGCTCTAGTGTCAGGCCTGATAGTATGTCTTGGAGGATGGATTAGATTCACTTTATTGTGCAGTAGCTTGGACTTATCTTTTGACTTGAGGACATACAGGGTGATGTTAGTCGTGATGCCATGGCTTTGACGCATCTAGTGATACCATAATACATGATTGGTATACAGATGTGGTTGGCTACATACATTGATGCTGAGAAACTTTTGTTATCCAATTCATGATCCACTGTCTTCACATACACTAATTAGTGGTTTAGATCTTGGCCATCATGATTCCATCAGGCTCATCTTCGGGGGATCACATTTTTGGATGTTTTGATATAAATTTCTGAAGCATTAGCAAGTGGATTCAAAACCTCTCCAAAAAAAAAAAAACATTGTTCAGCAAATGGCACTGACAAATTGTCTACGAAGTGGGAATTCTGTAGGTAACATGCTCACAAGCTCTTTTCACCCAAAATAGTTATCGAACAAAATATGGCTCCCGCATAATTTCTGTAAATTATCATTCATTCAATATATCATTTTGATGTCCAGTGAACATGATTAACTTCCAACTTCACCCTAAAGTTCCAGACCACTGGTGACCTTCTGAAGCAGCACCAATCTCTAATGGCCAAGAGGCCCATTCCATTTTAATAGGCGATTCTAACTTGTGGCCACGAATTTATTGGCTAGTGATCCTAAAGAACCTCTATATTCTGTATTAGCACTGGATTCTCAGTATGCACTTTCAATGAAAAAGAAATTACTGATTGGTGATGGGTAATTATTATCCTGTACACCCTAGATGTTCCGCACTATCTGAATTTCTTGCTTTCACATGAAGCACACTGTAAATGCTAATCAATGAATTTCAATTTCTCATAAAATGGAATGTCCTTGTTTCTCTAGTTCCTATGTAGTGTTGTCATGACTGTCCTCTGATTAAGACAATCACACTATTGTTTGAAACAAGTGCTTCAAATCTCTTCACTGCAAGTGCATTTAGAATGTTGTTTGGACCATATTCAGTGGTTAGATCTACCAAAGGCATTTTTTAGCTTGTATGGGGTAGGTGTTTCTTCTTCTTCTTCTTCTTTTCCCTTAGAATGATAAAGGTATTGTAGAAGGTTTTTAGTTTTGAGTGAGAAACCTAGTCTCAATCTTAACAGTTAAAAATTTGAATGAACATGTATATCAGTGTTTTGTACATGGTACTGACAATTAGTTTCAGTTTGTGAGGGGCTCAAATTCATTCATTTCCCTTTTGTACAGTGCAGTGGTTGTCTTGGAGGGCTGGTCAGATTCGCATCAGCCTCATCTGTTGAAACACTCGAAATACCACAAAAGAGAAGCATAGGTCAACTGTCAAGCAGTGTGAAAAGGCAATGGTCATCCAGTCCTCAAGAGATGGAAAACAGTGTTGGAAATTCACATTCCCATGAATCATATCAATTGATTGGTTCCGCTGTTGTCAATGAAGAAACAAAGATAATAGAGAAAAATGTGAACAATTGTCCATTTGCTAACCAAGGTCTGTCTCTCCCTTAAAATGAGTTTGATACGGATTACATTAGTTCATTAAGAGTTTACTGTTTGGGTTTTACATTGTTAATATCACTTCAATCTTGGTTGTCCGTTCCATTCTGGTTACCGTTGATTTATCCTGTTGGAAGAGAATGAATTCATCTTTTGGCCATTTGCTGTTCTGTTTTGGACAGACCTTAATGGCGATAACAGTGTGCTTGTACTTGCATTTGAGCTAGTTCACTTTTCAATTTTCCAGTGGCTATGGCCATGACATTAGACGCAAGGGAAGAAGAACCAATCTGATGCAGAGAACCCACGACAAGTGACATCTGCACCCACAGGTGAGAAGTTTCTGCACAACATTTGTTATGTTCATTGCATGTGTTGGTTTTATATTTTGTTTACTTCTAACAAATATGTTCTTTTGGTATCAACCAAGGGTATCTATGTCAATGTTTCTCCGCAAACTTAATCTTTCTTGCTTGTGTGAATCTTTCGACATATTTTAAATCAAGGTTCCTATGGGGATGGAGGCCAAAGCCATCAAAGCAGCCAAGAGGGAAGTTACAAAACATAGGAACATCCATTTCCCAGTAATTATGGAATGTGCTATGATTTCTCTGAGTTCACAATGATGGCCTTACAAGTGATTGGATTTGGTCAGTACTGTCTACCTCAATAACTAATTTTTTTAAATTATATTTCAAAAGTTTTGTTTATTTAGTTGAGTTCCTATTTCTTCAATAAAAAAATGATAAATTAAAATTAGAAATTTCAGGAAAAAAAAAAAACTTTTACTTTTATAGTTTGGGTGGACTGTTAAATCCAAGAGGGCAAAGTTGATAGTTGTGAACTGCTGATGCTAAGTAGAAGAAACAGTTTCTTACCATCTTGCAAAAGAGAAAAAGAAAAAAAAGAAAAGAAAAAAGAAAAAGACAGTTCCTAGTCTGGAATAACTGATTTTTGCTATGACTGTTCACATTAATGTGACTAATAGCTAGTAATTGACCAATGTTTGATTATTATTTTTTAAATCTTTATTCGACTTTTGTACTTTGAACTGTTGGTGAATTTGGAGATCATCGCTTATATGAGAAGCAATAAAAGATAAATGTGATTTTAATGGCGGCTTTTTAAGACCATTTGTGCAAGTGCAAAAGGGGAACCTACTGACTTTTTTTTTCCTTATGGGATGTCACCATAATTGACCATTTGTTTTAAAATGGATCAATGGTTTAATTGGCTTGTAGCACCCATAGTCAATCGTACTGCTGAAAATGACTATCAGTTTGACAGTGCAACCCACATATACTTGTTTTTTCTTGAAAAAAAAAAGAAAAGAAAGAGAAAAATGACCACTAGTAGGATTGATATATGAGTATCATCATTTTTTTCTTTCTTTCCTCAGCTTCTTCATCTTCATCTTCTTCTTCTTCTTCTTCTTTTTCTTTTGTCTTTCTTTTCGTGATAATTTGATTTATAAATAAAATAACACTATTAATGATAAAACATACTTTTAGTTCATTGTGCTTGTCTTCAAGATGAGTAAATAACGCTAACATCGGTGCTAGGATGGAGTTAATAAAAGTAGCATACAAAAGATTAGGTGAAATTCTTGTTCTAGCATTACCCAATCCTTTGATTATCTTTTAGCATACTACAATTTATGAGGCTTGCAATGGCATTTTGAGCATTGCACATAAATTAACTTTTTGATGGTATTTTAAGCATTGCACATAAATTAACTTTTTGATGGCATTTTATGCATTGCACATATGGGAAATTAACTTTGATTGCATTTTAAGCATTACCTTCAAAAATTAAGTTTGCAACTTGTTCTCTAGATATTCCATTGAATTCTGCGAAGTCCACACATGTATACAAACCTGCCTATCACACCAACACACATTAATGTAGCACGCATGTGCATATATATCTAAGCAATCGTTCTTTTATTTATAGTTCCTGCATTAATTGGTCCGAATTAAGTGTAGCTAAAAAAAAAAAAAAGAAAAAAAGAAAAAGAAAAAAGATTTTCGAGCACGATCCAAGCAAACGTTCAACCACACTAAGTATATTACCTAGCCTGAAATCTAAAAGTCAGATTATAGGGGGACACCCACTATCATGTAACCCGGGTAACACCTAATCAGCTCCTGTTCAAAGCAGATGGATGCAGATTTCTTGGGAAAGCCTCTCACAGGAAGTTCCTGTGACAGGAGGGTGGGGCCAATGTGACGAAGCATTCCTCAGAAGATCCATAAATTATTTTTTTGGGACACCTTCATAGTTTAGTAGTGAAATTAAAGTCTTATTTAGGTACATTTTCCTTGGCTGGTTGCTAAAAAATACAAACACTAAAAGCAAACAAGGTACTGTACTATTATTCACACAGCAAATTCAAGAACACATAACCCCAACTTCTCACCCTAAAAAAAATTTCAACTACTCCCAACAAGGATGAAATTTACTCATCTTCATATCGATCCCTAGTGGGGATGGCTAACATGGAGGGTGTGTACTGACATGGGTGGTACAACAAGCTAACCCAAACGAAAACAAAAACAAAAAAAAAAAAAACACAAAAAAAAAATAAAATTTGCAAAAGATGCAAACATCGATATTATCTACATATCATAGATATTATCGACATAAGTTGTAGATATTATCTACATATCATTGATATTATCGACGTTAGTCATAGATAATATCTACAATATGTCGATAATATCGAATTTGGATGACAATTGTCCAGCAAGTTTGCCTAAAAATTCTTGCAATTTTTGATACACTTTAGCTACGGATTATAACCGTAGCTATAATTGCGTCGATATATCGAAGATCTTTCGATATTATTGAAAAAGTTCAGAACTATCCAAAGAGTTTGCCTTAAAATTTTGAAATTTTTGATACACTTTAGCTACGAATTATAACCGTAGCAGATAGATAGCGTTGCGGCCATCTTTTTTTTTTTTTTGCTATGTTGCTTTTGTGGGTCCCATCATGATGTCTGTGTTATATCCAAGTGGACCACACTATAAAAGGCAGGAATTGAACGTCTACCATTGAAACCCTTTTAGGGGTTACAAAAGTTTTGGATCATTATGATCATTATGAAAACTTTTTTTTCCCTCTTCATCCAAGCCTTTGTGACCTTATGAATAGATTGGATGGAAAATAAATGTTATGGTTGGCCTTACAAAATTTTTAACGGTGAAAATCAATTTTCTTGCTGCTCTTTGTGGTGTGTGGTCCAGTTGATCTTTGGATATGAATTTTTTTTTTTGGATAATGCTTTGAAATGATCTCGAAATATGGATGAATCGTTGTGGATATAATAAATACATAGCTGTGGGGCCTTGTAACTTTGATCTCTTTTGAGCAGTTCATACAACTCTCGGTTGGAGGAGCGTCAGCGCTCGTCTTCGAAAGGGAGGGGCATTTTCATCCTCAAATTTGCTGTTCGTACAAGCAGGTCTTAAGTTGTAAAACAAAGTTTGTCTTCTTTCATAAAAACAGCTGGATAAAAGGTGGGGTCCACAGTCCTAAATTTCTCTTTAGAAAGTGATGGACAAAGTGGATTTATCATAGTCATCTCTATTGGGACGCAATTTGGCTAGTGTCCCTGTAACTAGCCCGCTAGTGCTCGGTGCTACATGGGCTCCATTCAGGTGTATGTGTTTTATCGATGCATCATTTTAGTGCTTGATCCCAAAAACGAAGGGGATATAAAACTCACGTGGATCACACCGAAAATAGTAGTGATTGGATGTCTACTTTTAAAATCCTCCTGGCTAGGGCAGGGCTCTATGGAGCCCACCATGATGTAAGTGTTTTATCCTCACTGTTCATCATTTTCCTCAGTTCATTTTAATATTTCAGCCAAAAAATGAGGTAGGTCCAAAGAATAAGTGAACCACAAAGTAGGGATTGAACGTCCATCATTAAAAACTTATTGAGCTGGAGAAGTTTCGGATCAAGCTAATATTTATCACCACAGCTTTTTCTGTGGACCTACCTCATTTTTAGGACCAAACCTTAAAATGATCTGAAAAAAGAGATGAACGGCGGGGATAAAACATTTATATCAAGGTGGGCCCTGCAGAGCCCTGCGCGGACGGATTACCGCGGCAGTCCGTGGGGTTTTTTTTTTTTTCTTGTATTGTTTTTGTGGGTCCCGTCATGATGTCCGTGTTATATCCAAACTGTCCATCTATTTGGCGAGCTCATATTTAGGATTGGGACGAAAAATAAGATAGATGTAACTATCAAGTGGACCACACTGTAAAAGGCAGTGGGGAATTGAACGTATACCGTTGAAACCCTTTTAGGGGTCACGGATGTTTTGGATCATTACGAAATTTGTTTTTCCTCTTCATCCAGGTCTTTGTGACCTTATGAATAGATTGGATGGAAAATATTTGTTATGGTGGGCTCTACAAAAGTTTCAACAGTGAAAATCAATTTTCTGCTGCTCTGTGGTGTGGTCCAGTTGATCTGTGGATATGATTTTTTTTTTTTCGGATAATGCTCCGAAATGATCTCAAAATATGGATGAACGTTGTGGATATAATAAATACATAACTGTTGGGCCCATGTAACGTTGATCTCCTTTGAACCGTTCGTACAACTCGGAGCTCGAGGAGTGTCAGCGCTCGTCCTTGAGCACCAGCCGATCCGCTTGAAGGAAGAAGCAGGGGGCATTTTCGACCTTTTGGAAGGCGTCCGTACATTTGGGGCTTATTCTTGGAAAGTAAAATGAGGTGGACTTCGTCTCGAGAATGGGCCATAAATGGGTTGTACAGTCGGAAATTTCTCCTGTTTATTTGACATCTCTGACCAGAGCTCCCTATGCAACTTGCGTCCTTTTGCAGGAATTTCCTGCGTTGGAATGCTAGGTGGGGCCACCTTGATTTTTGTGAGAAATCCACACCGTCCATCCGTTTTGAGAGATCATTTTAGGTCACGCGACAAAAAACGAGGTGTATCCAAAATTTAAGTGGCCCATACGAAAGGGAAAACCGTGGAAAGAGTTTTCCATTGTTGAAACTTCCCTGGAATCTACCTTGATGTTTATGTGCCATCTAAACCATTTATAAGGAAATTCCCATTGGGATGAAGTGAGAAAACCAAAATTTTTTCCTGATATGAAACTTTGTGGCCATACAAATGTTTCAAACGGTGGTCACTGAATAAACGTTGTTTCCTCCCGTGCAGTCCACTTTAGTCTTGGATCCACCTTAATTTTAGTTGAATGTCCTAAATTGATCTCTAAAAACGGATGCACGGAGTGGATTTCTCATAAACATCAAGGTGGGCCCCAGTTAGCATCCTTGCACAGGAACTTTCTGCGAAAGGTTTCCGCATCCGGAGTGAAGCCCTCTTGCCTTAATAGCCAAGAGAAACGCCGCAACGGCTCTGTTCGGAAAAATAAAAAATCAAATCTCTAGCCAAGAGAAATGCCGCAAAGGCTCTCTGTTTGGAAAAAGCAAAAAATCAAATCTCTCCCTCATTCGGCTTCTCTCGTCGAGCGCCCTCTCCCTCAACGGTCCTCCCTAAACAGTATTCTATTGCCCCCATGAAGCCCTCGATCTCTCTCTTCTCTGCAATGGCGATGATGGTGAGATGATGATGATGTGATCTGGTCCGTTAGTTTGCATTTTCAAGGCATCAAAACCCTGGCAACAACTAGCAGGTCATCTCTCTCTCTAGTCAAATGTTCTTTAATCTCCTGTTCTTCGACGTGCGATTCAGAAATTTCTAGCGCGAATGGATGTATTGTGCCTCTCTTCTTTTGATTTGATTTATTAATCGGCCTCTGGAAAATCGATTCTCCATCCAAATTCTGCTACGATTATGGTCTTTGGATAGGTTTTATAATGCCATCAATGGTATTGTGAATTCTTTTTCAAAAAAGGGTAGTTTGGTCCTTTTTTGAGGAAATCGAGTTTTTTATTGTTATCAGGAATTCATTAGCATGTTGGATTTGGTGATCTAGGGTTTGGATAATTTTATTTTTGTGTTATTCTTTCTGGCAATCATTTTGGTTTTTTCTTTACCATCTGTAAAGATTGTTCATGAGGACATTATGGATTCGAATTGGTTCTGATAAGGGTTTTGATATGTTCATATAGGGCGGTCTTTCTGATTGTTTTTTCCCCTTATTATATATAGGATATTGGTGAATGTATTGAGTTTCAGATCAGGAATTCTTTAGGTTTTTGGATTTGTTTTAGTCAAGAATCTTCAATGGGTTCAGATGGATTCATTGATCAGAATTCCTTAAAATTTGGTATTTTGGTCCCTTTATGGTCCCCTTGCAGGGGTTGGTTATGAGGATATTGAGTCCCAACTTGGGAATTCATTAACCCTTTTAGCTTTGGATTGTTGAAGGCTTTGATAGCTTTACTTAATGGAATTCTTTCGGAAAATAGGGAATGGGTCTCCCTCTCTTATTATTATTATTTTCTTTTTCTGTTCTTTTTTCCTTTCCTTCCTTAAGAGATCTGCAGTGAGGAAATTTGATTTTCTTATTTGAAATTTGTTCTGAATGATTCAATCATTTCATTTCTTCCTTTGTGGAGCCTTCCTTGCCAGTCTTACAACTCGTATAAGCTTGCTAATTTTCAATCCACCTATTTCTACATACTTGTTTCTTTTCAATGTTGGAAGTTGGCATGGGCCATGGAAGCATGCCCATCGTTCAAAGTATCGTCCAGTATAACTTGGCATTATGAGATTCATATTGGTTTTGGTGGGACCCGGTCCAAGTCGGACCACTTGTACAACTATGTTTCGTTATTTTAGAATTTAAATTGTGCTACTGCAAGTAATTTCCCATTTGGTCCTAATCCTTATAAACCTCCTTTTGCTGGTGGTAGCACAAGTAACATCCCATGCATTTAGGGAAATCATCAATCCTGAGTGCTTCGATCCCTCTTATTTTTCATTTTTCACTTGAATCTATTATTCAAACAATTCAGTTCTGTTTTATTAATAGGGGATTTGGATTTTTTCCTGCTTTTGCCTGTGCTATTGACCGATTTTTCCTTGATCTTTTTCCTTTTTCAATCCATCTGCATATTTCCGTCTTGAAAATTTCTTTTGAATTAATTTCTCCAAAGAATTCAACGGTTTTCAAGCGGTCTTTGCACTTAATTCTTCAAAGATGCCGTCAATTTGCCAAATTCCAATTGATTAAAAAAAGACTCCTCTTTGATCCAGTTTTCAACTTCTTTATTTGAACAAAAGAAAGTGCTCTTTTCCCCTACTTGTATATTCTTTTCCCCTCATTTCATCTTTTCCCGTCTATCTTATGTTAGCATGAAGGACTTCTCTTGCTTGGATCTCATTTATAATTAGTCGTCGTTGGCGGGCAAAGACTTTATATAGTTGTATCCATCGTCCGTTAAACCTGATAGCTTCTTCAAGATTGAAGTTAGCTAAGGAGTTGTCTATATATGTATGAATTTCTTTAGCATATTGGTTATGAGGTACTGTTAATGTCACGCCCCAAACTCGGAAACCGGGCTCACAGAATTCCCGATCGCCGAATCCGGCGCCGACAGCCTCCGTAGAACCCCATTCTTGGCTCCTAGCTCCCATTCGCCAGGTTCCGATCCTGGGATGCTACGAGGAGGATTTTCAATGTCAGTCTGATTCGTAACAAGCATAACCAAAGGCATAACCCACAAACAACAACCAAGAAATCCATTACATTTTCACTATGATCAAAAACTTTACAAGTACAATTAGCATAAAGGGAAATACAGTGGTAAAGTACAAAACTCCAAAATGCTCAGCAACATGCTCCTGCCTCAACGCTGATGTGATCCAACGTCACCTGCACGCAACGGTCGTGCATAAGCTTACAAAAAGCTTAGAGGGTGGTGAACGTGTGTGCGCAAGGTAGTAATATGAACATGCAATGTCAGAGTGATGCGGAATATGCAAATGGAAACATAATATCATGAGCTGTACCAAGGCTTATGCGATGCAAGACATGAATGGTATCGGCCATCCTAAGGCCATGCAATGTACAATGCAACTCAAGCATACAGATCCTCATTTATGTCCACACATCAATACAGCTCAAAGTATGGAATATCACCGGGGTCTAGTACACTCTAAACCAGATTGCCGCCACATCGGGCGCAATAAGGTAAGTGGAAGAGACCTCACTATCCGTCTGCCAATATCGGGCGCGACTCGTCGATAGCGGACCCATTCCTCGAGCTGGTCAAACTCAGCCTAGTATTGCCCCCTACACTCGGGCGGGTAAGGCCACCCCCTTCCAACCGACCACGACACAGTGGAGAGCGTAACCGTCTGGTAATCGGCACTCAACGCTCATCTACCCACTCGGTCTAGACGTTGGAGCAACCTCTTGGTACCATAAGGGTTTAGGGACTTTCACTCAGGGATATCTATAGTACCCCATGTAGATCAAGATTTTCGGTATCCAATCCTGCCAACCACGATGCGTCTGTGGAGGCTAGGGCCCTGATGTCGCTAGGGCGTGCAATAACCATGTCACACAAATGCGGAATGCATGAATCACGCTATCCAGTCATGCAACCAATCCTGCGCATACCGTGCGCTCATGTAGGGCAACACCGCCTAACCGGGAGCCCATAAACAACCTGCCCGAAGGCAAATGCTATGATCAGTCAATCCCCATATCAAGCATACATATGATGCGTATGATCATGAGTCATGAAACTATACTAACATGTAAATGAGTGATGAACCATCCTTACCACGCAGATGGGCCTGGACGGTCTATACACAGCAAGTACGGCCTGGTGATGGGCCCTAAGGAGAGTCGTAATGTGGACATCCAACCAGCATTACACTCGCAATGTGGACGTCAAACCAACATTGCTCCCAAGGCACGATCGTTGTAAACATCGTACTTAGCCTATAAGGGATTTACACATTGCAATGGACCTATGTTCCTCCCATTGGGCCTTACATATATATCAAATGGGCCATAGCTTATGGGCCTTTTATTCGTCAGATGGGCCACATAAATGAGCCACACCAATGGGTCTTATGTGCATTGCAATGGGTCAAAATCCGTGGGCCTTAAATTGCATCAATTGGACCTAGTCACATGAGTCTAGTATGTATCAAATGGGCCACACCAATTGGACCCCCAAATGTGTATCCAATGGGCCTCAACCCAGAGGCCTTATATGACTCAAATGGTCCTAAATCCCTAGGCCCTAAACAATTCAAATGGGCCTAATCCATGAGCTTGCATGCATGTTGAAGTGGGCCTAATCCCATGGACTTGCAACACGTTAAATGGGCCTGAGTTCTTGGGCCTTAAATGGATCAAATGGGCCCAGCCCATAAGCATTTTATAAATCAAATGGGCCTAGCCCATTCCTTAAACAACAAGTGAGCCCAAGCCCATAGGCTTTATATGTTAAAGCGGATGGACGGTCCGGATGCATCACATGCATCAAGGTGGGTCCCACTGTCCAGTGGACAGTGCGGATATAACACATACCTCACACAGGGCCCCACCGTCCGTGGACGGTGGAGGCAGCACATGCGTCAGGTGGGTGTCACCGTCCACTGGACGGTGGATTTTAATATGCCCATCATTGTGGGTCCCATGTGGGGCCCACCCTGCAATGTTCTTTCAAAATCCAACCCATTCACAAGGTCCCTTGGGCCTGGATGAAGGGAAAACATAAATTTCAGCTTGATCCAATACTTCTGTGGGCTCCAGGAAAATTTCAATGGCCAACACTCCTTTCTACTGTTTCACGTGGTGTGGGCCACCTGAGTCTTGGATGCAGCTGAAATTCGGAGGGGGGCCACTTCAAGGGGTGGCCCATCCGATGGACGGTTGTATGGCATAAAAACATCAAGGTGAGGCCCACGGCTGGAGGCCGTGGGAGCCAGCCGTCCGCCCGCCCGTTCACGGCTGCACGCAGGCGCGTGCAGCCCTGCTGCTGCTGCAGAGGCTCTGCCTCTTAGTTTGTTTTTTTTTTTTTTTTTTTGGAAATTATGTTTTCCCGAGGTTTTTTGCCGTGTGGGGTCCACATCATGAAAATCCACACCGCCCATTAGCTGCCCTGGCCCAAGACGAACCCAAAGAGTCCAGAGTTCAAATTTTAAAACGCTTAGAAAGTGAAAAAAATTAAGAATTTAGTGTTTAAATGGTAATGGCGCAATATTAGGCGCTATGGCCCACCAGGTGATTGGATCAGCTCCAAACTTCTACCCAACGGCTAAAACGCCGTGGGTAAAAGGATGGACGGCTTAGATCGGACATCAACATCAGGGTGGGGCCTATGCAAGGGGGCCACCAAAAAGTCTTCTTTTTCTTTCTTCCCTTTTTTTTTTTTTCTTTCCCTTGAAACGTCCAGCGTCCCAGACGCTGGACGGTTTTTCATATTTTTTTTTTTTTTGGAAAACGGTGGGCCTTGATGAAGTGGGCCACCACTGATGGGTGCTATTATTTCAATGTCTAAGGTGGGCCCCACTTGAATAAAATGGTTATATTAAGATGGGATCCATTCAAGTGGGCCACACAATTCCATAGCATAAAATGAAATAAAATAAAATAAAATAAATAAAAGAGAGAGAGACATGGAGAGTGGGACACGGCTTGTGATGGAGGGACCCCGTCATTATGGGCCCTCCCTTGCAATGATCATACAATAAATGGATCCCTTTGATCATGGGACCATCAAAAATGTAAATCAACGGTGGAGATCCATTCTCCACCGTTATGGACGGTCTAGATGACCTTTTTGCAATGAAATAACCATCATGATGGGGTCCATGGAGAATGGCCCCATCATGGAACGATCATGATGATCCAAGTGGTCCATCGGCCACATTTTAGGGTCCCAAGTGAGATCCACACCATTGATCGGTGGGCCTCACTTGGTCCACCGTAAAAACGAATAAATCTACCCTATAGAGGCACCCACCGTCCGATCTTCTCGCTCCTAGGGGTTCCTTGGCACCTTGTCTTCAACTTCAATGGCTAAGATGAAGAATGGAGGGTTGAGATGCGAGATTTTGGGGTAGGAAGGTGGGCCACTTAGAGCTTAGGAAGGTTGGAAATTTTCATACGTATGGGGCTCTTGGAGTTGCTTGAAAATCTTGAAATGAGAAAGAGAGAAAGAGAGAGTGATGTAAAGGGAGAGAGAGAGAGTGATGGATGGATGGGTGAGTGATGGTGGTGTAAGAAAAACTTGACTTTTTGGCCTTTTGTGTAAGAAAGGTATGGGTTAAGAAGACTTTGTTGGCTTTTTGTGTAAGAGAGGTATGGGTTTGGGAGACTTTTGTGGTTGCTTGGGAAAAGGGATGGAAGTGATGTGTACTTGACATGTGATGGATTGATGGGTGATTGATTGATGGGATTGATGTGATTGATGTGACACATCGTAGAGATTCTCTTGGTTTTGGCAACGCGCGGCGTTTTCTCGCACCGAACGTTGGCCCATAACTCTTGACCAGGGTATCGCCTCGGCGCGTGAGTCGCGGTATCGGAACCGCAACGATGGCGCGGTCGCTATGGTATAGGTCTCGGGTTGAGTCGACTCGGATTGTCGGCACATGAATCCGGGTCGCGCGTCGATACTGGTTAAGGGTCGAAAGTTGTCGGAATTCGACCGGTAAGACCGCGGAAGTGTACGGAAAGGTACGGACCAAGATACGGGTCTTACAGTTAATCTAATCGATCTCTAGCTTCTCTTATTTGTCTGAAATATTGTTGATTAACGAAATTCAAAAGAACAGAATAAACTAAAGTTTTCAGAATGGAAATTAGGGTTTCGCCATCAGACCTTGGCTCATAATATTGTATCGAAGTTTTTGCATTAGTGAAATGTCTTTTCCATATCTCCATCTTTCTTTACTTATGATAAGATAATATGAAAATGTCGTGGATTTGCGCATTCCATGAATAGCCTTAGCGAGGAAGAAACCTTGTTCCTTGCCATTGAGCCGTTGCCGTTAGCCGTTGTTGTTAGCCGTTAGCATGGTGCGTTAGGCGTTGAGGCGTAGGTTGTTGTCGCAGTGGGAACTTGCTGTGGTGATCCGAAGATGTTGGTTGACTAGTTTTGGTATTCAGATTCCTTTTCCGAATCCAAAAGTGACTCCATGATCATCTTGATGCATATGGACATCATTCACTGTCCCCTCAGCCAAATATGAATGGCTTGTAATACTATTTGGATTGAAAAATGCACCCCAGATCTTCTAGAGAAGAATGGATGACATTTTTAGAAGCCACCAAGACTACATTGACGACATCCTCGTTGCCTCTAGAAACCTAGAAGAACACAAAGAATGCGTCAAAGCTATAATCGATGAGATCAAGAAAGATGGTCTTATCATTTCACCCACTAAGTGTGAAATAGCGAAGTTTTAGAACCAAATTGCGAAAGCAATATGGTGATATTAGACAAGGGAGATAATATTCAATATTATCTATTCGAAGAACAGAAGGCAATTATACATTGCAGATGGTGGAATAAAGAGACTTATACCCGTTATCCACCTATAGACAAATCTTTTCAAGTCAAGTTCGAATTGAAATGGTCACCCACTCCTCATTTGTGTGAAGAATGTGGAAATTACACAGAAGGAACAGACAATGAACACAATTGTCTCATGATCAGCCATGAATCAGGTGTTTGCTTCCATAAATGGTGCTTTGTACATGAAATGATCAGACAACAAGGAAGCGAAGGAAGACAATGGATCTTCTACTTATACAGAGAATCCTGGAAAGAAGTAGAAGAATACAAACATGAACAGTACCTTGAGTACCATGAATTTAAAGAATTCAAAGAGAGATAAAAGGGAAAAACAAAGAAGTAGAAGATAAACCCTCATCTGACGATGAAGAAATCAGTCCTCTATAAGGATCTTTCAAAGACTCAAAAAGACAAGCTTGCGGAATTAATATTAATTCTGCAAAAATATCGACATCCAGACCCCAAAGTACCAAACTTCCTCATATTCGAATTAAAATCTCGAATATAGACAACAGAGAAGGCAAAGCCCTGATAGACACGTGGGCTTCAACATCAATGTGTTCTAAACACATGATCCCAGATAAATTTATTAGGTAATCGCTCGATGGAATCATCGGAGTCTATAGGCATAAATATGTTTGAAGCCACAAACATAGAAAAGGAATTTATAGACAAACTCTCTAAGTGCAAAACCTTAGAAGAAATGAAGAAAGTTACAGAAAACCCTGAAGTGACTAGCGAGACAAATGCCATTTTGATCCAAACCTTTGACATGGGCCATTTTGATGGATAAAAGACACTGACATGCTTGGGCCATTCAATGGATCCAAATTGTTCATATTATTCAGATCATTCGGTCATACAAACTCATCATACGATTGAAGCTCATTTCATGATCCAAACTCATCATATGATTGAAGTTGCTTTTCATGATCTATGGCAATGGATATGCTAAGTTGATTCCTGCCCTAAATTTTGTAGGACCCTCTTTAGCTTTACAAATGATCCAAACTATTCATATGATTTGACCCATTTTTAGTGATCCAAACCTTTGAGATGCTTGGGCCATTTCAATGGATCAAGAACTTTGACGTGCTTGGGCCATTTCAACGGATTTTAACTTCTTATATAATTCGACCCATTCTGCGATCCAAATACATCATATGATTCGTGTTGCTGTTAGTGATCTAAACTCATCAGATGATTGAAGCCTCTTTTCTTGACCCATTCCATACTGTTCATATGATTTGGCCCATTTTTAGTGATCCAAACCTTTGAGATGGTTGGGCCATTTCAATGGATTAAGACCTTTGACGTGCTTGGGCGATTTCAACGGATTTTAACTTCTTATATGATTCGACCCATTCTGCGATCCAAATACATCATATGATTCGTGCTGCTGTTAGTGATCTAAACTCATCATATGATTGAAGCCTCTTTTCTTGACCCATTCCAATGGATCTGTTAAGCTAATCCATCTATTCATAATATTTGAGGTTGGTTCTCAATGATCCACATCGTTAATTTTGTAGGACCCTCTTCCGTTCTATTAACAATACAAATAATCAGGTTTCTTTTTACAACGATACAAATTTATATGATTTGACCCATTTCTATTGATCCAAACCTTTTACTTGGGCCATTTCGACGGATATAAAACATTGACATGCTTGGGCCATTCAATGGATCCAAATTGTTCATATTATTCGAATCATTCGGTGATACAAACTCATCATACGATCGAAGCTGTTGTTCATGATCCAAACTCATCATATGATTGAAGTTGCTTTTCATGATCCATTTCAATGGATATGCTAAGTTGATCCCTGCCCTAAATTTTGTAGTACCCTGTTAAGCTTTACAAATGATCCAAACTGTTTATATGATTTGGCCCATTTCTAGTGATCCAAACATTTGACATGCTTGGGCCATTTCAATGGATCAAAACCTTTGAAGTGCTTTGGCCATTTCAGGCTATTTGAACTTCTTATATGATTCGGCCCATTAAGCAATCCAAATACGTCATATGATTCGTGCTGCTGTTAGTGATCTAAACTCATCATATGATTGAAGCCTCTTTCCATGACCCATCCCGATGGATATGTTAAGCTGATCCATCTATTCATAATATTTGAGGTTGGTTCTCAGTGATCTACATCGTTAATTTTCTAGGACCCTCTTCCATTCTATCGACAATTCAAGCAATCAGGTTTTGTTTTGAAACGATACTAATTTATATGATTTAGCCCATTTCTATCGATCTAAACCTTTGACATGGGCCATTTTGATGGATAGAAAACATTGACATGCTTGGGCCATTTAATGGATCCAAATTGTTCATATTATTTGGATCATTAGGTATACATGAATATATTAATGAGGTCTACCAGAAATTCCAATAGGTGATACAGTATGTACATTGATAATGCCCTTTAATTGTTAATGAGGAAGATGATCAATTACCACGTCAATTCTTTTTTGTATGGTCATACAGAGCTCCACCATGGGCGACAACATTCGCTTGACTTGTGGGAAGAAAGAGGGTGTTGACAATCAACATTCCCACCCTTCCTAGCATATATGTATAATGTGTATGGGAGATGCAGAGTCAATTAATCACCTCTTCATTCATTGCATGTTTGCTTGAAAGATGTGGGACTACTTTCTCAATGCTCTCCATACAAGCTTAGGTGAAGCCGAATTCTGTTGTGGACCTTCTGTGGTTTATCATTCAGGAAGGGTGGGAAAAGTGGGGAAAGCTGAGGAGACTGCTTCTATATAGGAGATGTTTTTAGAATAGGAGTTCTTCGCATGTTGTGGCCATTAGGGAAATTAAATGTATTTTTTGGGTTGGGCTTCTTATGTAAAGCTGGTTATTCCTGCTAGTCTCTCATATGTTTTTCAATTGTGTAGGTGGGTTGTTTCATTTTGCGCATTTTGTGGGCTTTTAATGAAGCTCTCTTAAAAAGGAAAAAAAAAAGGCTGAAGTGAGCCATAGCTAAATTCTTTTGTTGGTTTTAGGTTTTACTACAAAAAAATACAAAAGTAAAAACAAATAAGGAGGACATAAATAAAGAAGAAATGTAAAAAAAAAAAAAGGAGTAAAAAATGTATGAAGAATCTAAACTAAAGATGATTTTTGAGCAAGATTTTCTAGTAGGTGAAAACTAAATGCCCCAAATTTGTTGTTGGAATGACCTTTTATCAATGAATGAAACTTAATATACAGATTAACTTCTTGATCTCTAAAAAATTGATTATTTGAAAATACCACTTATGAATGATATTTTTGTTCAAGGCAAAATAATCTTCATGCTAAGTGTCTTTCCTATTTTGGGATACTCTTGATCTTAGTAGGGTTTGACAGTTTACACATATACCTAATTACACCTTAAGCACACAATACACAACTTCACTAAATGCTGAATATCATTCACCTCCAATAGAAGGATAGTCAAATACATACTCAAGGATGAGCCTACCCCAATCCTTTTTTCTCATTTTACTTGGATCTTCGATAGATGTGAAGTTTCGCTTCCTAAAAGGGATGGGGACAGGGACACCCTGTTGTTATAAAAAAAACCTTCCCAAAACCTGTCACGAGTTTGGGTGAATGGCTTTGGTCATGGGTTTGCTCCCCATAGACACAAGTGTGATTCCCCTCCCCGTGGATTACCTATCACAAGTTGGGGCGAATGACTTTGGTCGTGGGTTTGCTCCTCACAGACACGAGTTTAATTCCCCTCCCCGTGGATTACCTGTTATGAGTTTGGGCAAACGACTTTGGTCGTGGGTTTGCTCCTCACAGATAAGAGTTCGATTCCCTTCCCCGTGGATTACTCGATGCACATGGTGTAACTGAAAATTTTTTTATTTATAATCCCCACATCTGGAGATCCGCTACACCTGACCTGACGCGGTGCTGACTCGACTCGACTCAGTACCTGTGACTGGGTCAGACTCAGTGTGGATTAGTCCATGCCAGACTTGGACTTAGATCTGGTTAGGCATGCTGGACTTGGTACCGAGTTGGGCGAGTCGAGTCAACCCTTCAGCCCTAACTTGGTCCGACTCGACTCGTTGCCCCGTGCTTCACCCTATTTATCAGGTAAAGTTTTTATTTTTAATCCTCACATTTGAATATTCTTGAAATTTTAACCTTCAATTTCAGTGTTCAGTATTAAGCCTACTCCTATTTATTCCTTTCAAGCTTGAGTTTGCCCCTATAGGCGTATGCTCTTGCCGCTTAACGACTGAGTTCGATTTCTTCCCCTTGGACTCTATGCTGCACGTGGTTCGCGGGTGATTGCGTGCATTTGTAAGGAATGATCTCACCTTAAAGGGACGGGGAGACCCCATCTTTATATATATATATATATATATATATATATATATATATATATATATATATATATATATATATAAACTTCCCAAAACCCATCATGAGTTTGGGTTTGGGAGAACGACAATAGCATATGTTGCGTTCTAAGCCTTTGTTAAATGTCTTGGGAGATTACACGGTTGGTTCTTTTGTATGGTAAGAATCATGTGAATTTGCATATTACACGACATGTATGGCATACGATAACTATTCATAGTGATAGAAAGAAATTGAGTAAGAAATACGAGTTATACATGCAAGATGTGTGATTTGATGAATGAATATAAAACATTGTGCTATGGTGGATATGGGTGTCTCTGACCCTTACAATGCTTAGTTTTATGTATTTACCATTATCTGCCATCTCTTCGTATGCATTCTTTTATTTTTGATCTAGTATTTGCGATTGCTGGAGAGGCCTCTTGATCTAAGTTGCAAACATGGTGTCATCGGCCAGGGGACTTCAACTATAAGTAAATGCACTCATGGATTTTTATTTTTATTTTTTCATTTTTTCATTTTGAATGCTTGGGTTTGAACTTCAAAGCCAATGCTTGGGTTTGAACTTCTTTTACTTTTGATGTTTGTAGCAATTTCTCACCATCACTTATGAAGACTTGTCATTCATATCCTCGTGTTCGATAGTATTTATTTATTTGTTACTATGAATAATTAGACTTCATTAAAGAAGAGGAATCACTTTAGAGAGTATAAAGAAACCTGCAACCAATAGAGGGCAACATGCCCCTTCTTGGCAAGCAAAAAGTCTATGCCATCTAAATGTTATTTACCAAGCATGTTGTCTCTATAGTTCATAAATATGACCCCAAACAAAATGTTTCTAGTTCTCTCCACAAAAGCCAAATGAAGTGTGTAAAAAAGTAGCAACGTGTTTTTCAAAACATCCTTTAGGCAAGAGAAGCTTTTTTGAATGAGCATAAGGCAAGAGCAAGGAGTGATGGCTTCTACTTATGCAAATGAAACACATCAGCTAGACTGGAGAAAGTGGTTATGGTTACATGATTTGATCATTTTCCTCAAATTGGGACCCGAGGTTTGCAAAGCCCATGTGTGTCTTACTGTTAGGATATTTGAACAGGTACCCTAAGAGATACCTAAACTTGATTGGATTTGGTTTTGGGTATTCAAAACTTGACTTGAACTCGAAAAGAATCCATCTGGGTTAGCTAGGCCTGGGTACGGCGGTACTAGGAAACACGAACTCAACCTGTTAACAACCCTTTCAACAAAGTTCTCTAAGAGTTATGTGAAGCCCAATCATGTACAAGGCATGATGTCTATAAGGCATTGGACGTGCAGACTAGTCGAATATGTAAGTTGTCTATCAAATAGGTAAGTTGATGGGACCATTAAGTAACCGAAACATAGTAGCCACCTATATAGACCCTTTAAGAAAACTAAAAAAGTACAAAATGTATATAACAAAAAACAACATAACGAAATAGTAACCAAAACATAGTGGCCACCTATATATGCCTACCTGTAGATGTTGCCCTTCTTAAAGAGTGGTGAAACTGAAAGCAATTTCTGAAATTATGAAAGAAGTAAAGTGAAAGTCATAGCAAGCAAAAGGTGGTTTATGCAGAACATGTGGCCCAACCAATTAATAATCTATGTGGGCATGTAGGGTTTTAACAATCAAAGCATCTATTTGCTTTCTCGTTTTTGCTATTTTGAAATAGGTTTAAACATTCTTGAGCCCTCTAGATTAGTAAAGTGAGACAACAGTCGTCCTCTAGTAAAAGAGGGAGTGCAAATGGTTGGGTCGAGGGGTGCCCTGTACTCGACTCATTTAAGAATACAGCTGTTGTTTTAGACCTTGACACAAATAAAAAAATCGGGTTTGGTCTAAGTCATGTTAAAATCGAAAGCAATCGGGTTTCTATTTCTCTCGATCTTGTTACAGGTCCAAGTAGTTGCATAGGATCGACTTATGTCATAGACCACACGTTTGAACCACGTCTCCTATTTGCTTTATTGATATGCCAACCATGTTCTTTAGTTCAGCTATAGGTTTAAACAGTGTTCGAGTTGTCGGTATCGCTACAAGTTTCACTGGACAGAGATAAAGATATAATATCGTTATCGCCGATAATATCGCTGATAACCGGAAATGCAGGAAAAAAGGGAGAAACATGGAGAAAATGGTGGAATTTTTCAATGAAACTTCAGGACATACATAAATACACATATTTATATATTCAGGAATAAAAAATTTGCAAAAAAAAAAAAATCATATAATAAGTTTTCATTTAATGGTACAAAAAAAGCACGTGATGCCATAAAAAATTACTTTAATAACAACCAAAATGAGTTTATATATTACAAATGTAGCTGTCATACAGTAATTAAGACATGTAAAAGTGAATGAACTCAAAGATACCAAATCAAGGATGGATTGGATTATCCAATCAGTGTGGTTTTTTGCATGATAGAGATGTACGTCACAAATCCACTCCTACCATCTGTTTTGAAAGGCCACAATAGGATAATGTTCTAAAAGTTAGGCAGGTCCAAAATTTTGGTGGTGGGCCATACCACTGTTTTTAATGGTGGGCATTTAATCACCACTGTTTCCCTTACTGTGGTCCACCTGAGATGCAAATCTGTCTCATTTTGGACTCATGCCTTAAAATTATCTATTAAAATCAATGGACAACATTAATAAAATATTTATCATTATGATGACCTCACAGAGCATGACTCATCAATCCAAAGATACAAACAAGTCACACATGCGCACTGTATAAATCAGTATGCTTAACGTACTGAGTCAACTATGTGGGGCCCATTGTGATTTATGTATTTTATCTACCCTATCCATCCAGTTTACAATATAATTTTAAGGCTTGATCCCAAAGATGAAGCATATCCAATGCTCAAATGGACCACACCACAGGAAATAATGTGAATTGAACATGCCTACCGTTGAAAAATCATCAGGGGCCACAAAAGTTTTGGATCCATGTCATTTTTGTATTTTAACTTCATCCATCTCCGTGTGATCTTATGAACAACTTGGATAACAAATAAACATCACTGTGGGCCATATCTCCTAGGAAGGTTTCAACTTGGATGACAAATAAACCTCCCTGGTCCACCGTAATGTTTATATATATTTAAACAGTTCATGGTCCATTCCTACTGGGATGATGAATTGAAAATAATAATAATAAAAATAAATAAATAAATAAAAAATAGCCCCTGACTCCCACCCACTTGGTGCTGGGAGTAGAGTGGATAACGTGTAACATTAGCCTTATGATGGGGCTAGCTGGTGTACCAGGTAGGTGTATTGACGATAGCAAGTTCTGTGGGTCCCATCATGAGGTATGTGTTATATTCAAACCGTCCATTCATTTTATGAGCTCGTATTAAGGCTTGAGCCAAAAAATAAGACAGATATAAAGATCAAGTGGACCACATGGCCAAAAGCAGTGGGGAATTGAACGTATACCATTGAAGCACTTTTGGGGTCACATAAGTTTTGGATCAATATTATATGTGTTTTTCCTCTTAATCCAGGTATTTTTGACCTTATGATCAGATTGAATTGAAAATAAACTTTATGGTGGGCCCTACGAATGTTTTAACGGTGCAAATCATTACCTACTGCTATTTCTAGTGTGGTCCATTTGAGCCTTGGCTATGATTTATTTTTTGACTCATACTCTAAAATGATTTTGAAAAATGGATGAACTGTATGGATGTTATAAATACATCATTTTTGAGCCCATTTAACTTTGATCTCGCCGTTCATACAACTCGGAGCTCGAGGAGCTTTAGCGCTCGTCATCGCACGACACGTACCCGTATACACCAGTCCGCTTCTGAAGTAGCGAGACTCGCTACTAAAGTGACGTCACCAAGTTACGTGGGCCCCACCTTGATGTATATTTTATATCCACACCTTCCATCCATTTGGAGAGATCATTTTAGGGCAAGATCCAAAGAATGAGTTAAATCCAAAGCTCCAGTGGACCCCAACACAGAAAACAGTGGGACAGTGACGCCCACCATTAAAAACTTCTAGAGGCCACAAAAGTTTTAGATCAGGCTGATATTTGTGTTTTCCCTTATTTTATGTCTTTTTTAACTTTTCAACAGGTTGGATTTCAAATAAACATTATGGTGGGCCTTAGGATAGATTCAATGGTGGGAATCACTCTCCCCACTATTTTCTGTGGTGGGGTCCACTAAAGATTTTTATCTACTTAATTCTTTGGCTCAAGCTCTAAAATGATATCTCAAAATGGATGGACGGTGCGGATACAACACATACATCATAGTGGGGCCCACATAACTTGGTGACGTCACTTTAGTAGCGGACTCGCTACTCAACCCGACAGTATCTAATCCGCGTCCCCTTTCGTCTCATCTTCTCCGAAAAACCCTGATCGTTTTTTCCGCGTAAAAAAAAATCCCGAATATCTTTCCCCAAATTTCTTTCTTTTTCGAATCCCAACCCAAATCCCCTTCAACCTCGCTGAAAATGGGTTTCTTTCAAACCTATTCTTTTCAAAGAAAAAAAAAAGGGGAGATTTCTTACCTCTGAAAATCCGGCGCTATCGACCGTGATTGGCTCACCAAATCCATCCGAAAGCCACTCCAGCAGGCAGATTTTGAGAAAAAAATGGTAAGAGATTTTTTTTTTTTCTATATCTATTTTGTTTTTTTAAATAATAGGGAGAGTTGTCGCTGATAATTATTTTTTTCCCGATAAAATCGAAAATATCGCCGATATTTCGTCGACATTAGGAAGAGAAACGAATTTTTGGTGTTTCGGTATCGCCGGTCCAGCGACACCGATAATATCGGCGATATTATCGATTTTTCGTCGACAATGGAAACACTGGGTTTAAATAGTGGGTGTCCTTGGGTGCATGCATCAAGATGCAGTTGAGGCCCGTATGTTCCAACATGGGATTCTCATGAGGGCAAGGAGAGCTTTCCAAGTAGAGTGGGAAGGGTTTTTGCAAGATGTTTTCGCTTCCATATTGGTCACATCTTTTGGTTAAATTCATGGCTAGAGGATCGCCCGTTAGAAGAACTTTTTCCTTTGCTCTTCTCTTATGGTCAACTACTTAAGAAAGAAATGGAAGTTTCATATTATTGTTATGAATGGGGTGTATGGTGTAGTGCTTTGAAGAAATCTTTATGAAAATAGAAAGAATTGACATGCCGACCTTGTCTCTAAAAGGGCCAGGAATTCTTTCTTATGCAAGTGATCAAAATAGCTAAATTCCAAACAATCATTTCGTTGGTTGGGTGAATGAGTCAATCTAGTTGTGTGGTACTATTCAAGCGTCTTGGCTCTACCACTTACACGTTAACGTCCTCATCTTGTGGTCATTATCTCTTATCTATTCATTCTTCTTTCCTGATCCTACCCTAGTTGCATGTGGCATGTATTGAATCCGGGGAGGGAGATATGAAAGTGTGGCGGTACTATTCAAGCGTCTTGGCTCTACCACTCGCACGTTAACGTCCTCATCTTGTGGTCATTATCTCTCATCTATTCATTCTTCTTTCCTGATCCTGTCCTAGTTGCATGTGGCATGTATTGAATCCGGGGAAGGAGATATGAAAGTGTGGACTAGGTCCAAGAAAGTAGGGTTCAACAAGTATTTTATTTGGGCTCATGTAGAACTACATTGTAGAGTAATGTGGAAATGAGTTGTTTTATAGTTTTTCCGGTATCTTTCCTTGTCCTAGCTAACCACTCCAAGGATTATGTTCAAAAAATTATATATCTTCTAACAACAAGCATGTGGTTCTTTGTCTTCATAGAACTAGGAAGCAATTTTGAAAGTGCTGAAACTTCTATGGTTTGTCTACTGAATTCATCTCGTCCCATGTATCACCATGTTTTGCTTGGTGCTGAACTATGTCATGAATATTTACCGTACGATAACATTCTCCTTGACTAGGCGGTTCATTGCAGCAGGGTTACTAGGGAGCCCATATTGGAGGAATGGACCAGCAGGGCTGAACACTGTGACAGGTTGCATGATCGTGTACGTCTCAAGCATTTTTCATGTTGGTAATCTTTGCTATAGTTTCATGGTTAGATGATTGCAAGTCAAGCACTAACATACAACATGATCCGCAGGTCAGAATTGCCATGGTCGGAAAATATACTGGCCTTTCAGATTCTTACCTCTCTGTGTTGAAGGTGAATGCTTTCGTCCCTCTGTATTTCCACTTTCCAAAGCATTGAGGCAGTTACTGTTCCTGCCTTATTTCCATACGCAGTTGTCCATCCCGTTTTACTATAAATTACTATCAGTGTGTTGGCTGTTCATCCCTTAAAATCGATAGTTTCCAGGTATCTGATCCAGTGGTTGTTGGAAGGTGATAAAACATTGTTCATTTTGTAAATATTGCAATAGAATATTGAGGATAGGAACCCACATAAATGCGTTGCATTTATATTTAATCTAAGTAGCTTGGGGCCTTTTTCATTCCAAAAGAATGACAGAAGATAGACCATTATGTTCAAGTAAGTTTCACACTCAAAATGATTGCTCTTCTTCCTTGGGAATAAGTTTCAACATAGACCAAAGGAAAGGTGCATCAAACAACTACAAGCGGAACATGATCCATTGCTCCACAAGGTTCCAATGCCTTGTGAGTTTTTAAATTCTTGTTCACAGATCCCTTTCATCCCATTAGTCTTGCCCCTTTCAGTACCTTATCTTGCATCAAGCCCCAACTTGAAAACATCTACAACATAAGTGGGTTGAACCTACTACCCAATATCGTTTGGACTCCACATCACCTCCACCTCATCACACCTTCCGAAGGAATCAAATCCAACATTTTAGCATCTACCCACCCACTTGTTGAATCTATTAGGATTAAGGTGTTAAACCCACTTCTTCGCCATGAACAATTTTTATGGGATCAACTGCAGCAGGTGCATGCATGTTTGTGATTTGTATATAATAAGAACATATACTCAATATCTAAATTAGTCTCTTTTTCTTTGTGCGGTACAAGATGATGCCGTGCTTCAGTTTCTAATTTAGATTCCTTTCATTCACAAAACCCCTACCATCTGTGCAGGCCCTTTTTTGTATTGTTATTGTATTTATTCAAATTAATTCTTTTACAGATTGTATACCATGATTTCATAAAACATTGTTGAAATTTTGATGAGTCTAGACTCATCATAATTTCATTATATGCATTATATATGTCACTTTATGCCGTCACATACCATATCTTCAAACTGTAAGTCCATTAGTCATTTCCTAGTACATCCACCATTGTCCTTTTGAGTGTTACCTTAGCCATTTTAGAGATTTTCAACTAAAACCGACTAACTCCTTTGGACTAGTGTAATTCCTTATCTCCATCACACATGGCCAAATCATTTAAGTCTACTTTCTTTCTTCATCCACATTTCAACCACATTCATCGTATGAATGTGTTGTTCCTCGTCTTCTCACACATTCTTCTCAATCACTTCATCCTGGTCGGGCTTATGAAATAAGTGGCATGGAACATCCAATATTGTAGACCTGATGAAACCTTTGAGATATTTTTTTTTTTTTGTTTAGCTACCCATTCCAATTGTTCTTTATGATGTGGCCTGCATGAGTTTCTATCTGGATTGATTATTAGTTCCAAGGGTCTTTAAAAATGCTATTACCATTTGTGAATGTATATAAACATCAGTACAACCAAGAAGAACAGGGTTGGTTTGAGTAGGAGGTATTAGGAAATGACTTTAGAAATTATGATTTAGGAGTGTGTTAGTACAAGTTAAAGGTTTTAAACGAGCAAGTGATAGTCTTAAAAGGACATGGATGGAGCGAAGGATATTGCTTATAAGATTTAGCACATGGTGAATAAAGTGGAGATGTGTGCCTCTAGAATTTTATAAAATTGCGTCAAGTACCTTTCTAAGCCACTCATCAGATAAATCCAACTTGGATGAAGTGATTGAGAAAAATGTTGCAAATATACAAGCAACATTTTTCTCAATCACTTTGTAAAATTGCCTTATAATAATAAAACTGAAAGAGAATTCTATATGATATGGGTAGAAAGCCGGTCATGACACATGAGGCAAAATATTGGACAATTGAGGAATAACAAATTCATAAGATGAGCAAGATTGTTAAATTAAATAAAATTATATAAGTTATAACCTTGGGTTGATCACATAAGCAATCGCTCAAGTTGATAGTTTTTTTAAAAAAATTAAAAATTAAAAATTGAAAAAATGGTTAATAAAAAAAAGAAGAAAAAAGAAAAGTTGAAAAAAAAAACTTTAACTTTTTGAAAAGTGTCTAATTACTATGTATAAGAACAGTAATGATACATGGGTTAAAATTTTGAATAGTCACCAAACGACATATTTATACGATGAGCATCACAAATGAGGAACCGAAGATAAATGTATGGGAAGATAAGGACTGACAAAATTAGAAATGAATGGTTTGAATGAAAGTTAGGAGTAACACCAAAGATAATAAGATCGAGATGATTTGGCCACGTGCAATGAAGATATGGAAGTAAACGGGTTTTAAGAAGTTGATTGGTAAGTTTAAAGCTAAAATTAGTGGATGTACTAATAGAATATTTTAACACTAACAGTTTAATTGAGAATATAACCTGAACGGACTGGAGGGACATAACAGAATTATAAAGCTTAGATTAGCTGGGATAGTGCTTTGATGAGGATGAGCCATACATACATACGTCATCCTCATCCTCATCATCAAAACATTTAGTCTCTACTGATTGGGTCAACCACATGAATCCTATTATGCCATGTCACTTCGCCAAGGATCATATATTCAATTAAATTATCGGCTTTCAAATCATTTCTTTTTACCTTTACGCTCACATGTTAATAGTTTTTTTAAAAGTCCCACAGAACTAAAAATTAATCCAAATAGAAACTAGAATGGACCACACCACAGAAAACAATTGAGCGGGGGAGCACATCCAAAAACTAGCTAAAAGGTTTTGTCAAGCCCACCGAGTTGAATGTAGCCAAATTAAGCAATCGAAAAAGATATTACGTATAAATTTAGAGATATGTGAATGTATTAGAGTTGTATACCTCTATAGTTTTGTTAAATTTATGTCCAACAAGACAATGAATGACATAATTAAAAATAAATGCATTCAACGAAAGTCATGAGTAACACCAATGAGTAACAATATGAGGTAGAGTCGACCGGGATGATTTTCAAGTGTAAAAAGAAAAAAGAAAATCGAGGGCAAAAGTGCAAATCAAAGGCCTAAAGGGACACGGGTGGAGGTAGTAACAAAAGATTTATGCTTTAATACAATAAGTCGACAAGTTTAAGTTGAAGGTCATAAAAGGGCAAATAAAAGGCCTAATGGGACAAGGGTGGAGGTAGTAACAGAAGATTTAAGAACATATATGGCTTAACTGAGGATACAATTCACGGGCGTGTTAGTACAAGTAAAAGGTTTTAAACAAGCAAATGATAGTCTTAAAAGGACGTGGATGGATCGAAAAATATTGCTTGTAATATTTAGAGCATGGTGAATAATAAAGTGGAGAAGTGTGCCTCTGAAATTTTGTGAAATTCTCTTAATGTACCTTTCTAAGCCACTCATCAGATAAACCTGACTAGGATGAAGTAATTGAGAAAGATGTTGCTTTTATATTTAAAGCATGGTGAATAAGTGTGTATGCGTCACTCTGAAATTTTGTAAAATTGTCGTATACTAATAAAACTGAAAGAGAAATTTTATATGATGGTTAGAAGACTGGTCACGACACATGGGGCAAAATGTTAGATAGTCGAGGGATAACAAATTCATAGGATGAGCATGGTTGATTGCATATGCGATCACTTTTTTTTTTTAATTAAAAATCGAAAAAATGGTTAGTAAAAGAAAAACGAAAGTTTAAAAAATCTAAAACTTTTAGAAAACTGTCTAATTATTATGTATAAGAAGAGTTATGATACATGGGTTAAAATTTTAGACAATCACCAAACGACATATTCTTACGACAAGCCTCACAAAAATGAGTAACTAGAAATGAATGTGTGAGAAGACAAGGAATGATAAAATTAGGAATGAATGCTTTAAATGAAAGTTATGAATAACTTCAAAAGTGCAATGAAGATAAGGAACTAAACGGGTTTGAAGGAATTTATTGGTAAGTTGAAGGCTGAAAAGGGTGGATCTTCTAACAGAAGATTTAAACACTAACAGTGTAGTTGATGATACAACCTGGATGAATTGGAGGGACATAACATAATTGTAAAACTTAGATTAGTGCTTAGATGATGATGATGATGATATATATACATACATCATCCTCATCCTCATTATCATCATCAAAGCATTTTGTCCTAACTGATCTGGTCAACTACATGAATCCTACTATGCCATGCCACTCCGCCAAGGACCATATCTTCAGTTAAACTATCGGCGTTCAAGTCATTTCTTTCTACCTCCACGCTCACATGGTAATAGTTTTTTTTTTTTTTTTAAATTTTAAATACCCATAGAATTAAAAATTAATCCAAATGGAAACTCAAATGGTCGAGACTACATAGAACAATCGAGAGGGGGAGCACAACCAAAAAAGTTAAATGTAGGCAAATTAAGCGATCGAGAAATATATTACATATAAATTTATAGCTAGGTGAATGTAGTAGAGTTTTATACCTTTATAGTTTTGTAAAATTTCTATCCAAAAAGATAAGAAATGACATAACTAAAAATAAATAATTCAACGAAAGTCATGAGTAACACCAATGAATAATAATATGAGGTAAAGTCAACCGGGATGATTTTCAAATGTAAAAATAAAAAAGAAAAGAAAATAAAGGGCAAAAGTGCATATAAAAGGCCTTTAGGTACATGGGTGAAGGTAGTAACAAAAGATTTAAGCTTTGATAGTGGTAGTTGGTTTAAGTTGAAGGTCGTAAAAGGGTAAACAAAAGGCCTAATGGGACATGGGTGGAGGAAGTAACAAAAGATTTAAGCTTTGATAGTGTTAGTTGGTTTAAGTTGAAGGTCGTAAAAGGGCAAATAAAAGGCCTAATGGGACATGGGTGGTGGTAGTAACAAAAGATTTAAGAACATATATAGTTTAACGGAGAATACAGTTTAGTAGTGAGTTAGTACAAGTAAAAAAATTTAAACGAGCAAGTGATAGTCTTAAAAGGACATGCATGGAGCGAAGGATATTGCTTGTAAGATTTAAAACATGGTGAATAAAGTGGAGATGTGTTCCTCTAGAATTTTGTTCATTTACCTTATGTGCCTTTTAAAACCACTCATTGGATAAACTCGACTATGATGAAGTAATTGAGAAAGATGTTTCATGTAGATTTAGTGTATAGCGAATAAAGTGTAGATGTGTTCAGTCTGAAAATTTTGTAAAATTACCTTATACTAATAAAACTGAGAGAGAAATTTTATATGATAGGTAGTAGATCGGTCGTGACTCAAGGGGCAAATTGTTGAACATTTAAGGAATAACAAATTCATAGGACGAGTAATGTTGTTAAATCAAATAAAATCACATAAGCCATAACCTTGGGTTGATGGCTTATGCGATCACTAAAGCTGATGATTTTTTTAAAAAAATTAAAATTTGAAAAAATGGTTAATAAAGTAAAAAAAAAGTCTAAAACTTTTTGAAGATTGTCTAATTTCTATGTATTAGAATAGTCATTATACATGGGTTAAAATTTTTTACAGTCACCAAACGACATATCCATATGATGAGCATCACAAAAATGAGGAACCAAAGATGAATGTGTGGGAAGACAATGAATGACAAAATTAGGAATGAATTCTTTAAATAAAAGTTAGGAGTAACACCAAAGGTAATAAGATTGAGATGATTTGGCCACATGCAATGAAGATAAGGAACTAAACGGGTTTGAAGGAGTTGATTGGTAGGTTGAAGGCTAAAAATGATGGATGTTCTGACAGAAGATTTAAGCACTAACAGTTTAGTTGATGATACAACCTGGATAGATTGGAGGGACATAACATAATTGTGAAGCTTAGATTAGTTGGGATAGTGTTTATATGACGATGATTATATACATACATACATCATCCTCATCTTCATTATCATCATCAAAGCATTTTGTCCCAACTGATTTGGTCAACTACATGAATCCTATTATGTCACGCCACTTCGCCAAGGACCATATCTTCAGTTAAACTATCGGCGTTCAAGTCATTTCTTTCTACCTTCACGCTCACATGGTAATAGTTTTTTAAAAGACACGTATAACTAAAAATTAATCCAAGTAGAAACTCAAATGCACCACACCACAAAGAACAATTGATTGGGCGAGCAAATCCTAAAACAATCTTAGAGATTTTGTGGAGTCCACCAAGTTGAATGTAGCCAAATTAAGTGATCAAAAAAAATATTACGTATAACTTTAGACATGTGAATTTAGTAGAGTTGTATACTCCTATAGTTTTGTGAAATTTCTATCTATAAAGATAAGGAATGATATAACTAAAAACAAATACATCCAGTGAAAGTCATGAGTAACACCAATGAGTAAGAACATGAGGTAAAGACGATCGGGATGATATTCAAGTGTAAAAACGAAAAAGAAAAAAGAAAATAAAGGGCAAAGTGCAAATCAAAGGCCTAAAGGGACATGGGTGGAGGTAGTAACAAAAGATTTATGCTTTAATATAATAAGTTGACAGGTTTAAGTTGAAGGTTGTAAAAGGGCAAATAAAAGGCCTAATGGGACTAGGGTGGAGGTAGTAACAATAGATTTAAGAATATATATGGCTTAACTGAGGATACAATTTATGAGCGTGTTAGTACAAGTTAAATGTTTTAAACAGGCAAGTGATAGTCTTAAAAGGATATGGATGGAGCAAAGGATATTTCTTTTAAGATATATAGCATGGTGAGTAAAGTGTAGATGTGTGCTTTTAAAATTTTGTGAAACTGCCTTAAGTACATTTCTAAGCCACTCATTGAAAAACCCAACTAGGATGAAGTGATTAAGAAAGATGTTGCTTGTAGATTTAAAGCATGACGAATGAAGTGTAGATGTCTTACTCTGAAATTTTGTAAAATTGCCTTATACTAATAAAAATGAAAGTGAAGTTATATATGATAGGTAAAAGACTGGTCATGATACACGAGGCAAATTGTTGGACAGTTGAGGAATAACAAATTCATAAGATGAGCAAGATTGTTAAATTAAATAAAATCACATAAGACATAACCCTAGGTTAATAAGGGAAATAAAAAGTTATAAAAAAAATTCGAATCTTTTTAAAAATTGTTTAATTACTATGTATAAGAATAGTCATGATACATGGGTCAAAATGTTGGACAGTCACTAAACGACATATTCATATGATGTGCATCGTAAAGATGACGAACCGGAGATAAATGTGTGAGAAGACAAGGAATAACAAAATTAGGAATGAATCCTTTAAATGAAAGTTAAGAGTAACACCAAAGGTAATAAGATTGAGATGATTTGGCAACGTGCAATGAAGATGAGGAATTAAACGGGTTTAAAGGAGTTGATTTGTAAGTTGAAGGCTAAAAATGATAGATGTACTAACAGAAGATTTAAGCATTAACAGTTTAGTTAAGGATACTACCTAGATGGGTTGGAGGGACAAAACGAAATTGTAAAGCTTGGATTAGCTTGGATTAGGCCTTTTGTTTGCCCTTTTACAACCTTCAACTTAAACCAACTAACACTATCAAAGATTAAATATTTTGTTACAACTTCCATCCATGTCTTATTAGGCCTTTTATTTGCGCTTTTGCCTGTTATTTATTTATTTATTTTTACACTTGAAAATCATCTTGGTACGACATATTAGTACTCATTAGTGTTACTCATGACTTTCGTTAAATGTATTTGTTCTTAGCTATGATGATGTACGTATGTCATCGTCTTCATCTAAACATTATCCCTACTAATTCAAGCTTTACAATTCTATTATGTTATTGTAATTTATTACAGACTATATCTTCAATTATACCATGTGTGCTTAATCTTTCTACCTCCACCCTTGTCATTTACCTTGCCTTTTTGGAGCCCTTAACTTGAGCCAACTAACTCTTTTAAAGCGTGTAGTTCCTTATAGCCGTAGGCCAAAGCATCAAATACAAATTTTGCTCGTCTTTACTACCTTTCGTGTTACTCTCAGATTTCCTTAAATGCATTTATTCCTAATTCTATAATTCCTTCTTCCCACACATGCTTGTTAACATCCTCATTTCGTTATACTCATCCTGTGAATTTGTTAATTTCTTAATTGTACAACATTTTGCCCCATGCGTCATGGTCTGTCTTATACCCATCATATATAATTTCTCCTTTTGTTTCATTGTTATAGGACAATTCACAATATTCCTTAGCCGCACATCTCCACATTATTCATTTAGCTCTAATTCTGTAAGCAGCATCTTTCTCAAACACTTAATCTTATTCGGCTGTATAAAATGAGTTGCTTGAAAGATTCAAATAAACATGGGCAAACTAAACCCTAGACCCTAAACCCTAAAGCACCGTTTCTATAACATACTTTCTAAACCCTAGAGACACCAATCAGAAAACCCAAATCAGAAATGTTACTATAGCGATGTTACTGTAGCTGAGGTACTGTATACGTGTTACTGTAGCACGGTTCCTGGAGCATAACCGAAGTATTGACAAACAAAACGAAAATACTAAGCTGTTTTACGAAAACACAGACAAAAATAATAACAAAGCATGATAAGGAAAATAAAACTAAAACCTACTACAACTATCATGGATGGCAGATACATGAGAAAGATGGGAGTTGATGTGGGCGTAGATAAACAGAGTGGGAAAATGGAGTAACAAAAATAATATCGGTGATTAACAAAAAATGGGAAATATTAAATGGAGATAATTTGCTCCACATTATTCATCTAGCTCTAATTTTGAAAGCAACATCTTTCTCAAACAATTAATCTTATTCGGCTGTATAAAATGAGTTGCTTGAAAGATTCAATATGGTGGACCGAATGAAACTAACATGGTTTTTTTTTTTTTTTTTTTGGGGGGGGGGGGGGGGGGGGGGGGGGGTGGTTCTCTGTGGTGTGGCCCACTTGAGTTTCCATTTGAATTGATATTTAGTTTCATGGGTCCTAAAACACCAGTATCATTTAAGTGTATATAGATGCATCGACTTCGACAAGTTCTAGGTTAGTTTGAGTTGTAGGCTTTTATTAGGATGAGGTGGAGTGTCAATATATGGGCAAAGCACTTAAGAAATGACTTGATGGCGTATATGAGTTGGTAGAGAGTACAAGTCAAAGCATTTAAAGGAGCAAGGGAAGGGCCAAAAGCACAGTGGTGGAGGTTGTAGGAAATGACTTAAGGGCCCATAATTTAACAGAGAATATCGTACATGACGTAGTGGAGTGGTATAACAGGATCTTTGTAGCTGACCCCAGTCAGTTTGGACAATGCTTTAATGATGAGGATGGGGATGGGGATGTATGTATATACACATCATCATATGCATTATCCCAACTATTGTAAGCTTTACAGTTATGTTCTGTCATTCTAATATATTGTAAATTGTATCCTCAATTAAACCATATTTGTGCTTAAAGCTTTTGTTACTATGTCCACCCATATCCCTTTAGGCCTTTTATTTGATCTTTTACATATTTCAACCTAAACCAATTAATACTTTTAAAGCGTGTAGCTCTTTATCTTCTTTGCACTTGGCCAAACCATCCAGGTCAACTTTACCTTATCTTACTCATTGGTGTTACTCCTAACTTTTGTTGAATGTATTTGGTTCTAATTTTGTCATTCATTGTCTTCTTGCACATTAGTATGAGGAAATTTTACAAAACACTAGAGGTAAACATGTATACTTCATTCACCTAGTTCTAAATTTATAAGAAATAGCCTTCTCAATCACTTAATTTGGCTACATTCAATTTGGTGGAGTCAGCAAAACTTCCAAGATGGTTTTGTGCTACCCCTTTCAATTGTTCATTGTGGTGTTGTCCATTTGAGTATTCATTTGGATTAATTGTTTGTTTCATGAGTCTTAAAAAATCTATTACCATATGAGCGTGGAGGTAGTGAGAACTAATTGAAGGGCCTATAGTTTAACTGATGATATGGTCCGTGGTGGCGAAGTGGCATGGCATAACATGATTCATGTAGCTGATCCAATAAGTTGGGACTTGGGACAAATTGCTTTGATGATGATAATGAGGATGAAGATGAGTACGATGTATGTATGAGGCATTAACAAATCACTTGAGGACTTATAGTACCTTTATTTTATGGGACTAGCACAATCAACAAATTGGATAACCTTAAAAAATCATAGTGGGAATGCCTCTCCAATGTTTCTTTCAAAGTTTCACACCTGAGTTAAGTATTGGGGTTGAAGAGGGCAAGGTTGTTAACAGATGGGTTCAATTATATGAATCCTATTCTACCATTCAACTCTATCCCAGGCCATACTTTCACTTAGGCCATAAGTGTTTAAGTCTTTTTCTTTCTAGCTCCATCCATGCCCTTTTAGTCTTACTAAGTCCTTTTAAAGCCTATTAAGTTGTACTAACCTATTCATAAGTCATAGTTCCTTAAGTGATTTCTTAATACATATATCCATGTTGTTTCCCCTTCACATGCCATAATGAAAGCCTTCAACTCCAACCAACATTGTCCTTATTCCTGATATTTGTGTATATATATACCCTCAGATGGTATTACGGTTTTTTAGGACCCATGGAACTAATAATCAATTTAAATAAAAACTCAAGTGGGCCACACCATAATGGACAATTGGAAGGGGTAGCCAGACCAAAAAACCATCTCGAAGGTTTGGTTTGTGTTCACCATATTGAATGTTGCAAGCCACTCATTGGATAAGCTCGACCAGGATGAAGCGATTGAGAAGATTGTGTGGGAAGACAAGGAGCAATAATTCATAGGATGAACAATAATTCATAGGATGAACACAGTAGAAATGAGGATGTTGAGAAGAATGTTCAAGAATGTAAGGAAGGACAGAATTATGGGTAAATGCATTCAATGTTAGTTATAAAAAAGACTAAAAGGTAATAAGATGAAGAAAAGTAGACTTAAATGGTTTTGCCTCGTGCAACTGAAATAAATTGCACTAGTTTGAAGGAGTTAGTCGATTATAGTTGAAAAGCTCTAAGTGGTCAAGGGTAACACCCAAAAGGACAGTGAGCCTTTTGGAATCTTCAGCGATTATAAAAAATAATAATAATAAATAAATAAATAAATAAACAAATTTTTTAAAAAAACTAGAGAAGAAAAAAAAAGTGTAAGAGCTTGCTGGCCGTAATATAGGGCAATGGCATTGCTCATGTCGTTACCATTGCGGTTCAGTGCTTTAGTGCAAGTGAGCCTTTTGGAATTTTTAGCTATTGGCAAAAAGGATTATATAATAAAGGAGGGAGTATAAAGAAATGAAAAGAATGATATAAAAGTTTACAGATATTAAAAAGCCTTGAGAGTATCTAAGAAAGTTTGATATCCTTACACCTCAAGACTCGAAATCTTAACCTTCATTTCGTCATCTCTCCTCACTAATGGTGCGGTAAAATCCCATCAAGAAATATTTCCAATTACAAGGTTGAATCAAAACCATGACCAATCTAACTTCGATAGTATTACCTTACTGCATAAACTTCTTATACAAATGTTGGCACTCCAACTCTTCCTAAGCAAATTACTCATTTTTTGAATTGAGGTAATTTTCTCTTGAGCTTAAATTATTTTGTCCTTGCCCTTTTGTGCTCATAATGTCTGTGAAACTAGCATGTGATCTTCAACAATTGCTCCTAATACAATTTTTCACTAAGAAATTGCTCCAATATTGTCTATGAATCTATATCTTCCTTGCTTGTCAAATGCAAATTGAGAGAAGAAACAACACTGTCGGGGCCTCTGATACTACTAGAGTGTTTGCGAATGTTATACTTTACATAGAGCTTAACTTTCAAGAGTGCTTAGAAACTATCTTACTTTTGAAACTATGGAAAACTCCAATGGTATTTCGGTTATTCCACATCGTAATGATGTTTTTTAAACCAATTAACCTAAAGGATGTCTAGTTTCAAAAGTAATGTATTTTCTAAGGTCTCTTAAGAGTTAAGCTCTATGTAAAGTATTACATTTGAAAACACTCCAAAATTAAGGGTACTTTTCTAAACCTAATTGGAAGTTATTCTCTTTGAGAAGTCCTTAAGCTAAAGGCATTCCTTTCATTTATTTCGTTGCTATCTTTATCCTATCAAGCATTGAGGAGCTGATAATTCACGAAAGAATTGGTGTATGTGAAGACACCACCAACGAACGCTTCATTTGTGTGCGATAACTAATCTTTAGGTTAAGGGCATTTTGTTTTTTAAAGATGTCTAAATCTTTAAAATATTTGTCCGTTTGCCTACAACTACTAACACACCAAGTACGCATTATAATAAACTACGCCAAGTGTAAAATTTCATTTACCTCCATTTGAAGGCATTGTTTGAATCCCAACACAAGGATCAGCCAGTGTTCGCAATATCGCTACTATTGGCCGATATTATCAATATCCTGATCCAACGATACGATACTCTTCGGAAGAAACTAAGAAATTTTTTATTGTGTGTAAATATTCCAAAAAAAAATAAAATAAATAAATAAGAGGGAAACTTTCAACGGGGTGGATTTCCATACATGTAGAAGAGATTGCCCTAATTGGAAGTTACATTTGGTGGGCCATTCAAATTGAAGCTTGCCATTCGCAGGTTAGTATAAAGAAAGTCTTTAATTCCCTTTTTTCTTTCTTCGAATAGATTATTGCTTAAAAACAAAAGTGATTTCGAAAGAAAATGTGAAAAAAATCCAGAGAAATCTGGAGATCTGGGAGGGAATTCAAGGTTTTAGGGTTCCGAAAGGCCGGAACCCTCTCTGCTTTCAAAAATGGCTTTCGAGCCCTTTTTGATCGAGCGCGGCTAGACGCAGATTTCATACGAAAGTCGTCCACACATAAAGTTCCTTCGTTGTGATGTTAGGTGGGGCCCTCCATGATGTTTGTGAGAAATCTGCCACATCCATCTATTTTGCGAGCTCATTTTAGGACATGTGATCGAAAATGAGGTGGATCCAAAACTCAGGTAGGCCGCACGAGCAGAAATACTAGGGATTCAGTGACCACCGTTGAAACATTTTTATGGCCACAGAAGTTTCATATCAGGATAAGTTTTTTGCGTTTTCACTTCATCCTAATGGGAATGACCTCATAAACAGTTTGGATGACATATAAACATCAAGGTGGAGCCCAAGAAAGTTTCAACGGTAGGAAACTTTCCCCGGTTTTCCCTCTCATATGGCCCACTTGAGTTTTGGATCCACCTCATTTTTGGTCGCATGTCCTAAAATGAGCTCGCGAAATGGATGGAGAAGGTGGATTTTTGACAAACATCACAGTGGGCCCCACCTAGTATCCTAGCTCAGGAACCTCTTGCAAAAGCCTTTCCAGGAAATCCGCTTCCGGCACGGATTGGGAGCCCTAGAGACGAATGGTCCTGTCAGGAGCTCTGTAGGGCCCACCATGATATATGTGTTTTATCCACACCGTCCATCCATTTTGATAAATTTAGGGCATGAGCCCAAAATGTAGCCAAATATGTGGCTCAAGTGGACCACACCATAGGAAGCCGTGGTGGGAATGATATCCACCATTGAAGCTTTCTTGGGGGCCCACTGTGATGTTTATTTGCCATCCAATTTGTTCATAAGGTCTACCCGGATGAAGGGAAAACATAAATATTACCTTGATCCAAAACTTTTTTAGCCCCCAATTTTTTTTTAATGGTGGCCATTCAATGACCACTTTTACGTGTGGTGTGGTCCACCTAAGATTTGGATTTACCTTATTTTTTGGCCCATACCGTAAAACAATCTGTCAAAAATGAATTGACGGTGTAGATACACCATATTATGTCGAGGTGCCCCCACGGTCAGGGTCCCACCATATTACGTACTGTTGAAACCAATGGAATTACCAACACATCTCAAAATTATTTTATTACGGGAACTCTGTGGGCTCCACACTAATGTATGTGCTATATCCATTCCTCCCATTCATTTCTTCATATCATTTTAGCCTATGTGCCTAAAAATGGGGCAGAGCCAAAGCTCAAGTGGACCACACCAAAGAAAACAATGGTTTCAATGGTGGCATCATTATTCCCACTATTTCCCACGATGTGGTCCACACGATCTTCGGATCTGCCCCATTTTTTGGCTAAGACTTTAAAATTATGCAAAAAAATGAATGGACGGCATGGATATAATGCATGGGGCCCCCACAATCTGTCTCATTTTTTTGGCCAAGACCTTTAAAAAAAAAAGTTAAAGATGTTTAGGTGAGACCCGGACTCACCCAAGACAGTGCGAGTGAGTTCGTTTTTCCAAATCATTTTAGTGTATTATCCAAAAAATGGAGCACATCGACCATACCGAAGGAAAAGGTGGTGATTGACTATTAAAATGCCACAAAAGTTCTAGATCAATCATATATTTGTTTTTTTCTTTCATCCAAGCTTATGTGAACTTATCAACAGATTGGATGGTAACTACAAAACATTAAGGTGAGCCCTAAGAAGGTTTTAATGGCAGGGCCTCCAATCAATATTGTTTCCTATGGCATGATCCACTAGATAATGAGATCTACTTCATTTTTGGGATGCTGTCATATATTGAGGTGGTAAGACGGATGGTGTGGATATATATATATATATATATATATATATATATATATATATATATATATATATAAGTAGAGAAGAAAAATATGTAAGAGCTTGCTCGCCATAATTTGGAATATGCATTCCCCATGTCATTACCATTTCGGTTCAGCGCTTTACTGCGAAGTGAGCTTTCTGGAATCTTCGTCTATTGGCAAAAAGGATTATATTAAAAAAAAAAAAAACAAAAAAAAAGTAAAGAAGAAAAAAAAGTGTAAGAGCTTGCTTGCCATAATCTGGAGTAGGGGCATGTGGTTACCATTGTGATTCAATGCTTTAGTGTGAAGTGAGCCTTTTGAAATCTTCGGCTATTGGCAAAAATGATTATATAATACAAGAGGGAGTATGAAGAAGTGAAAAAAATGAAATAAAAGTTTACAGATAGTAAAAGGCTTTAGAGTGTCTAGGAAAGTTTAATATCCTCACACCTCAAGACTCGAGAAATCTTAACCTCCATTTCGTCATCTCTCCTCACTAATTGTGCGGTAAAATCAAATAAAGAAATATTTTTAATTACAAGTTTGAATCAAGACCATAACCAATCTAACTTCGATAGTGTCACCTTGCTGCATAAATTTATTATACATGTGTTCACTCAAACTCTTCCTAAATAAATTACTCATTTTGTTGAATTAAAGTAATTTTTTTCTTCCTCTTAAATTATCTCTCCTCACTAATGGTGCGGTAAAATCAAATAAAGAAATATTTTTAATTACAAGTTTTAATCAAGACCATAACCAATCTAACTTCGATAGTGTTGCCTTGCTGCATAAATTTCTTATACATGTGTGCACTCAAACTCTTCCTAAATAAATTGCTCATTTTGTTGAATTAAGGTAATTTTTTTCCTCCTCTTAAATTATTTTTCCTTGCCCTTTCATGCTCCTAATGTCTGTGAAACTAACATCGCAACTACGATCACTCATTCATGATCACCTGTGTATCTTCAACAGTGTTCCTACTACAATTTTTTAGTAAGAAACTGCTTCAATATTGTCTAAGATTATGTATTGTCTTTGCTTGTTAGATGCAAATTGAGAGAAGAAATAATGTTGTCGAGGCCTCTGATACTTGCTTGTTAGATGGAAATTGAGAGAAGAAACAACACTATTGGAGCCTCTAATACTTCTGGAGTGTTTGCGAATATTATACTTTATATAGAGCTTAACTTTCAAGAGAGCTTAGAAAATCTCTTACTTTTGAAACTATTGAACTCCAATGGCATTTTGTTTATTCCACGTCATAATAATGGTTTTTTAGCCAATTAACCTGAACGATGTCTAGTTTCAAAAGTAAGTATCCATGGATTAGAAGTTAGGATTGTTCAACCAATCTTTTTTTTTTAAAGGTTGTCCAACCAATCTTTGAGTGACTCAAGTAACAGTGGGACTCGCAAGTTAGTCAGTTTAACTTGAGTTAAATTTTTTTCATGTGTATGATATCTCAGTGCCTACATATTTCACGTGTCCAACCAATCTTTTAGATCTGACTTCTTTTAGTATCTGTATTAGTTTTTTTTTTGTTTTTTTTCTTCAGAATTTCATGTTGTAAACCGCTAGATCTGATGCGATCTTTGTGAAACTACGTCATGAAACAATGGTGATATTGTTTGTGTTTTTCTTGGTTTTGATGTCCGAATTAGGAAGCGGGGAATTATCAAATTACAAATACCTTCCTTGGCATTTCTGCTAGATCTGGGCTCCAAATTGCAATTGTGTTATTTTTTATTTTGACCTAACAAGATTCAACTGCCAATTCAAGGGCTACTTTCTTATTAAAAATGCTAGTAAGAATAGAGAATAGTTAGTTTTTTTTTTTTTTTTTTGGTCATTCCTCCATGATCGTAAACCTAACAAAATTCAATTCATTAGCTGTCCAAACATAGCCTAGGGGTTCATTTGGATGCCTGTAAATGGGCCAAGTTGTAAATGATTTACATTTACACTCTGTATTTCGATGGCCTTTTTTGCCTGTAAATCATTTTTAGGGTGTAAAAAATTTACAGCATGTACCCTTATTTCATTTACATGCAAAAAGTTCTTATTTCATTTACATGCAAAAAGTTCATATTTCATTTACAGGCCCTCCATTTACAGCCTAACGATTATAAATGGAAAGATTGGCTCTCCATTTACATGACTTAAACAATTTACAGGCTATCCAAACACAGACGATCCTTTACCTGTAAATCATTTACAACTTAGAACCATACAGGACAGGCTGTAAATGACTTACAGGTGTAAATTACCTGCAAATCATTTCTAGGCATCCAAATGACCCCTAAGTCTATCAGATTCTGTACAATTCAATTTAACCGGGGTCTAGTTCAAATCACTTGGAGTAAACTGAACAGAAGTCAATTCAGGTGGATGCATTTTTCAGGAGGCAATGCAAAGTGGAGTCAATCTCCATAAGATGGAGTTCTGAAATTGCTTTAAAAAAAATATATTGACAACTCTATCCAGTCTTGTAGTTCTTTTTTCTTAATGGGAATGTCTCACCTGCAGCCATCAGGTTGTTTCTTTTGAATCGGACATCGTGTGTTTGACTCTATGCAAATATGTGGCCTGACTGATGAGCGGAGTGATCTGATTTTGCACCACTGATCTTCATGGTGGACCCACCTTGTGCATGTCTAGAATGTCCTACAAGCATGTTGGCGTGTGTGAGAGGAGAATGCCAAAAGTTGTATTTGAGCACACTTGGCATTGCTCTATAACACAAGCAGTGACTATACCAGCTAGTTTCAGTGTTTTCACTTCTTTTCCTTTAAAAAAAATTAGGTCAAGGATTCTATGGTTTCAAACTCTTCCTGGTTCATGTATTTTTCTATTTTATGCTTTTATGACCTCTAAATTTCACATTGATAATGTGTTATCGTGTTTGAAAATGGAAGGTATTCAATATTCTGGTGCTTATGCATCAATGGGGGTTGATAATAGCTTGTGGATGGATAATTTCTGCAATAATTTTAGAGTTGAAGTAATTCAACCTACAAAAGATGAGATTGAGTTTGATATGATCGGGATTGATGCTTCACTGGCCAATGCATTTAGGATGATCCTCATCACTAAGGTACATCTTTAAAATTGGTCTGTTTTTCTTATATTTTTCTTTATAATTTTCCAGATATAGTTTGCTATCAATTGGGTTTCATCCAAATTGATTAGTTTGTTTGGTATTCCGATTAAGCTCTAATCTCGATTTTGATGACCCATGCCCTTCATGTCAGATTTGAAGGTGCTGGCAATTCTTTTCTCCTTTTGATCACAATTTAAATCATTTAGTTTCTTTTTCCAACTTAAAATAACTGTGATTATGCAGGGAAACTTCCTCTCACAGAATCTGATTTGGAGGATATGGGGCCTGCCTGATTTGACAGGATCTCATTCCCAAATGGGTACTATATAAGAAATTATTTTGAAGACTATGGAGCTGTTCATTTTTTTAAGGCTATGGACTCATTAATCAGTCATACCTGCCAAGTTGAATCCCCATTCAGGAGGGATTCTCTATCATATGTTTTCAGTGAATTGATGTTTGCTTGCACTACTCTGTCATGGTTATTTCAATTCAGTGTGAGGACATTTCGACAGGCAATACTCTTGTTGTTTGGGGCAGATTGGAAAACATAGCCAACCTTTATGCAGGCTGCCATTTCCACTTTTGATGCTACAAATCACAAATGAGATAAGAGTAAGAAGGTCCCATTCTTATCTCACTTGTGAGTTGGACACAACACACAGTTTCTTAGCAAATCAGTCTTCTAGAATTGTCTTCCATTCTAGGTTCAATTGTTCTCAGTTGGATCTCTTTTTCATGTTCGAAATTGGCTTTCATTTTCATCAGTCTCTCACAGAGTCTCCATTGTCCTCTTATGTGCTTAATGTTGCGATGTTGCATCATCTAGTTAGCATTATATGCCTTTACTTTTCCTTTTTGTTTATAACCATCTTTTGAGATGGTTGGTTCAGTTGTTTTTAGCTGCATTGAATGGTTGGTGTAGACAATCACTTTTTTATGTATTAATTTTAGTCATGGTCTCCTCCACATGCAGCTTCCTACAATTGCTATTGAAAAGGTCCTTGTTGCAAACAACACATCGTGGTCCAAGATGAAGTCCTAGCCCATAGGTTGGGCCTTATTCCCATCAAAGCTGACCCAAGTCTGTTCGAATATGTTTCAGGTTGACAGTTCGTTGACTCTTTTTTTTTGCTTTCATTAATTTGAATTGGGCTTATTTGTACATTTATTTTGGTAGAAAATGACTCGCAATATCTTGGTGTGGTTCAATGATCCCCAATTACACCTTTGGTCAACAGGTTAGTTTTCAGTCTATGCCTTCATGTATTTAGATTAATTTGGATAAGTGGAGAGTCGTTTTATTTTGATGGGCCTGTCTTCATCATAAGAAATATCTTGTTGAGGATTGAGTTAGATGGTGAATCATTTTTTAGTGGATTGGATGATTCATTCACTAATTTATCAAAGGGGACTGAGTTAGATGGTGAATCATTTCCCATGGGATCAACTTGAATCATTGTATAGGAACCGTAAATCACAAGATTCCAATAACGAAATTTGTTCCCATAGGTAATTTATCTGTAACTAAAGCCATGCATGAGTACCATGTCTGTTAGCTACATATGTAATAGTACAACTGCATGCATGAGCCGGTTTGACTCATTTTTAGTAACCATATGCATGAGCTATGGACACTGTTTTCGTAATCAATGGTGCGGCTTAATTTTTGTGTCCAACAATTCTACCATGTTTGAATGCTTCTATCTATTGATGCCATGAGAGTTGTTTTTCTTCTTTTTTTTTTGTCTTTTTTTTTCCTCCTTATTGTTGGCTTTTAGTATCTTTCTATGCAATAAAAAAAATAAAAAATAAAAGTAACTAAAAGAACCATGTTTCACAAAGCTGACGTCTAGTGCTAATTAGAATGCATGAATTATCTCCGACATTAGTTGTTTGTGATAGCTTAATCAAACTGCTGACTCTAAAAGGCACAATTGTTCTATTCCGTGTCATGCTTCAGCTCCAAACATGTTAGCTAATGGCAAGTTGAGAAGGCACTGTTCGATTCTGAGGTTGGAAGCACCAAAGATTCTGACATTACAATGGAGAATCTTTGCCTAAGAGCCATGACAGTACAATTGATTTTTTTGTATGTATATATTGGGTACTTCTTCAAGGTCTTTCTTCAAGTGATTTGATATGTGGAAGGAAGAAACTGTAATGAAGGTAAAAAAAATCAAAGATGGTTGCTTTGTTTTTTGCGTTCTTTGTGTAGGAATATTTAACATAAGGTGGAAGCACACTCTAGTGCTAGTGGTCGTTTGGGTTGCTTTTCCTTCTTTATATCTTCAATCTCAATTTATGTATGATGTATACATATATTTATGTGGCCCTGCTTATTCATGTGCCAGGTCTGCATGTGTTGCCACGTCTAGATGCATGTGGCCTTAGGAAAGCTCTGTTTATTTAACCTTTACTGATTATCTTCTTTCCATATTGAGCAGTCTATTAAATGAAATTCATCAGCTGACATTGCATTTCATTTGTTGTTAGAATCATGCAAATTCCTTGTTCCTTTATTCATTTCAACATGTTTTCTTATGTGCAGGAACTGCTAAGGATTGCATCTTTGCAACATCTGAAAGGATTGCTTGGGATAGTTCATTTCACTACTAAGATGGGATTCTAAAACGGATGGATGCCATGGCTATCAAGTACATACATCATGGTGGACCCCACGGCATGGAACACATGTTGTGTGGACTGCGTGGCCCACAAGTATGGGCCTCGTACAAACATCTCGGTGGGCCTAAGGAAGGCTACAAAGGTGGACGTCCACCCAACCCTAAGCTTCAGGTGGTTTGGTCACTTGACCCTTGGGTTTGCCACGATTTTCGGACCCATACTCTATTACTAGCTGAACAAATGGATGGCGTGAATATACCATAGATCATCTAGCTGGACAGCTTGGATAAAACATTACATGATGGTGACCCCTGCCCTAAAAATAAAACTATCGAGACTGAATAAACCCAAACATCATGATGGACCCTACTGTCCAGTGGGCTACCAATATAACCACATACATCATGGTGGACCCAACTGTCCAGTGTGCCTCCTCATAAGTCCCAAATGACGGTGGGCCTAGGCCGGGGGTTCAATCAAGAGACCCCGATTGCCTATTGGACAGTGCTCTATGGACCCCAACATTATATATGCATTTTATCCATGCCATCCATCTATTTTCTATATCATTTTTGGGCATGAGCTCAAAAACCAGACAGATCCAAATCTCAAGTGGACCATACCACATGAAAATAGTGGTGATTGAATGCCCACAATTAAAAACTTCCTGGGGCCCATTGTAATGTTTATTTTCCATCCAACCTGTTGATTAGGTCACAGAGACCTGACTATAACCAAAATTTTGTGGCCCCAAGAAGTTTTTAATGGTGGGTGTTCAATCACCATTGTTTCCTATTGTGTGGTCTATATGAGATTTGGATTGTCCTCATTTTTGGTTTTTTGCCATAAAATGATCTGAAAAAATGGAGTGGATAAAACACATACATCATTGTGGGGGCTATAGAGCACTGTCTAGTAACTACTGGATATTGAAAAGTGGGCAATCCGCTTTCTCAATTAAGATTGTTCCCGAGGACGGAGAGGATTTTCTACAGATATCATGTGAAGCTAGAAAAACAGGTGGTTAGTAGAACATATGCATCACGGTGATTGCCCAAGGAGGTTACAAATGGGGCTCACCCATGCAAGGTCCACGTGACCCAATGGGCGGGTGGTGTGGCCCAAAACATCACGGTGGGCCCCACCAGGTTTTAACGGTGGTCTTCAATCTCTAATGTTCCAAGTGGTGGGACCCACTAATCTTTGGTTTAGATGGTAATTATGTTATCCCCTCCACACGGGTCACACGTGACGTAGTGAACAGGTTTGATGTCAAACAAATTTCACAGTGGGTCCTAGGAAGCTTTCAACAGTGGACATTCATTTACCATTGTTTCTTACAGTGAGTCCACTGTAGCTTTAGGATCAAGTTGATATGTATGTTTTCACCTCTCCTAGGTCTCGTGTGGGTCATACATGGGTTTGGGGGCAATCAACCACCATGGTGGGCCCCATCTCAGCTTCAATGGTGTGTGTTAAATTCACTGTTTCCTATACCGTGGTCCACTTGGGATTAAGATCGATTCACCAAATGATATGGAAGATGGATGGATAGTGTGGATAAAACAAATATGGTACAGTGGCCTCCTCATTGTAGGTGAAACACATCTTCAGTCCTACCCAGTGTTTAAATTGTCGGCGATATTATCGAAATATCGCTGATAATATCGGTATCGTTGGACCAGCAATACCAAAACCCCATTATTTCATTTCTCTTAGGATTATCGGCGAAATATCGGAGATATCGGCGAAATATCGGAGATATCAGCGAAAATCTTGGATTATCGCCGGGAATATCGAGATTATCGCACTGTAGCTACCAACCGCAATACCTATCACGGGAAAATTGTTGCCAACAACCCAAAAATCCAATAAATAGGTAAGAAAACCCCTCTTTCAAAAAATTGAAAAAAATATCGGAACTGGAAAGATCACCTACTTGTTGATCGGAAGTCGGAGATCGGAAGAACGCCTCGATCAACAGCGGAAGAATGCCCTTGATCAACAGCGCCGGTCTTTGTCTGTTCGGATTTACAGGTAAGAAAATCCCCATTTCTTTGGCAACAATCCTCCTTCAAAAGCCCCCTTTCTTCGGCGGCGATTTCTCTTCGACGAGATTTTAGGTTTTTTTTTTTTTTTTTTAAAGAAGGGAAGATCCCCTGTTATGTAGCCACGCGGTTTTGCTGGTGACGTTGCCAGGTGGTGGTCGTAAGTGTTACGTGGGCCCCACCATGATCTATGTGTTTTATCAACACTGTCCATTCGTTTTTACACGTCATTTTAATATTTCTTCTCATAAATGAGATTGATTAGAATCTCAAGTGGACCACACCATTGGAAAACAATAATGATTGAACGTCTATCATTAAAAACCTCTGAGGCCCACTGTAACGTTTATTTGACATCTAGCATGTAGATCAGGTCACACGGCCAGTAGATTAGGTCATACGGATCTAGATGAAGGCAAAAAACAAATATCAGCTTGATCCAAAAAATAAATACAGACCTGGAAGTTTTTAATGGTGAGAGTTCAATCAACGTTGTGTGGTCCACTTGAGATTTTTATCCACTTCAGTTTTAAATTCTTACCATAAAATTATCTTTAAAATGAATTAGACGGCATGGATGATTTACATACATCATGTTTGAGGTCCACGGAGCACCAACCATTAGCGTAGGGAGCAGTGAGTACCTCGTACGCGCATACGAAACTGAGTAAACTCGATGAGGTCCACCGTCATTTATTTATGTTATCCAATCTGTCCATATATTTTAACAGATAATTTTATGCCTCGAGCCAAAAAATGAGGCGTATCCAATATTCAAATGGACCACGCCACCAGAAACAGTTAAATTGAATGTTTACCGTTGAAAAATACTCGGAGGGCCACAGAAGTTTTGGATGAAGCTTATATTTGTGTTTTTCATTCATCCATGTTTGTATGATCTTATGAACAGGTTGGATGAAAAATAAACATCACTGTAGGGCCTAGAATGGTTTCAACGGTGGAAATCATTATCCCCACTGTTTGCATTGGTATGATGTACTTAATTTTTAGATACGCATCAATTTTGGGCTCAACCCTTTAAATTAGATGGAAAAACGAATGGATGGCGTGGATAGACCACATACATTCAAGGTGGGCCCAAATGAGATTACTTAGTACAGTAAGAGCGTACCGAGGCTTACTGAGTAACTCAGTACACAATATGTAATTTCTAATTAAGCCTTTGGATTCACGTTATTGCTATATAGGGCCCAGCATGATGTTGATTAAAAATCCACCCCGTTCATCCAGTTTTTCAGATCATTGTGGGGGATGAGACCAAAAATCAAGTGGATCCAAAACCCAATGTGGACATACGAGAATGAAAATTGGAGAGATTTTTCCACCATTGAAACCTCCCTGGCACCATCTTGATGTTTATATGCCATCCAAACTGTTTATAAGTTCATTTTGATTGGGATGAAGTGAAAACACAAAACTATAGCTTTATAATAAACTTTTGTGGCCAGACAAATGTTTAAACTGTGGTCACTAAATCTCAACTATTTCCTCTCGTGCGGCTGCCCTGAGTTTTGGATCCAAATGATTTTTTTACTAATGTCCTAAAATTATATAAAAAAATGGATGGACGGGGTGGATTTTTTGATAAACATCATGGTGGGCCCCACGTAGCATCCTAGTGGAGGAAAGAAATTCAAATCCTGACGTGAATTAGCTATAGACAGGTTGAGTAGCGAGACTCGCTACTGAGGTGACATCACCAAGTTTTGTAGGCCCCACCGTGATGTATGTGTTGTATCCTCACCGTCCATATATTTTTATAGAGCATTTTAGAGTATGAGACCAAAAATGAGGTATATCCCAATCTCAAGTGGATCACATTAACTTAGACCATTTAAAACTTTTTTGGGCCTATAAAAGTTTTGGATCAAGATAATCTTTGATTTTTTCCCCTCATTTAGGTCTGTATGACCTTATCAACAGATTGGATGTCCAATAAACAATACAGTGGGCCCATCTATGCTCGTACAAATTGGATTTTAATGGTGGATATCCAATTACTATTGTTTTCATGTGGTGTGGTCCATTGGAGATTTTGGATCAAGATTGTTTTTTTTTTTTTTAAATTCATTTACCATTGCATGTCTTAACTCATTTTGATTACTATTTAAGTGATTTCTTGCGACAACGCAGGCTCCCATTAAATGAAAACTTCTAATTTAATGCATTCTTTTTGCAAATTTTTCATTCTTGAATATGTAAATATGTGTATTTAGGCATGTCCTGAAGTTTCACTGAAAAATTCCACCATTTTCTCCATGTTTTCCTCTTTTTTCCCGCATTTCCAGTTATCGGCGATATTATCGGCAATAACGATATTATATCTTTATCTCTGGCCAGCGAAACTTGTAGCTATACCGACAACTCGAACACTGGTCCTACCCTTAACCCTCAATGATTGATCATAATAGCTAATAAAAGAAACAATTTATCATAGTTCTTTTCATGATCCACTGTTTCAACAGTAGCAATAAGAATTAAGGAACCTCTTGATTATGACCACCCACTCTCAAAATTGGGCTCAATAAATTCACCAAACCTGTTTCCATTTGATGGAATCAAGGTATTACGTAACTAATTACATAACGAATGTAATTTAATGGTAAATGTGCTAACCATTACATGTTACAGGGCCAAAATGGCTGTTACAGAAAAAATGGCCCTTAAAGGGGCTGAAAGAGAATTTTTTTTTTTTTTTTAAAAAAAAAAAGAGGAAAGAAAAGGAAAAAGAAAGGAAAGAAAAGAAAAGAAAAGAAAGAAAAAGGAAAAAGGCCATAAGGGCTATTATGTCCCATATCGTAATGGTAATGGTAGTAGCCATTATGGCCACTGTTACTGTTATGGAATACCTTGGAAGGAATTCACAATCACTAAAGGTTTGCTTGTTGTATTGTTTTTCTCTTTATTATTCGTCTATTTATTGATTAGTATTAGTTTTTTTTTTTTTCAAACTTGTGAATTTTATTTTCCTACATATTTTCTTTTGTGGATGCGGCAGTCAAGATTACTACTTGTGTTCTGCTTTTTGTTTGCAGGCTTGGTCACCATTTGTATTGGCTTGGAAAATGCTTATTCTGATAAGGGTGCAGCTTCCAGAAATTCCCATGATCCAATTAACTCCGATGTGAGTTGAATTCCCATTTGCATTGCCATCTTTATTTTCCTGTTTAGCAATGATTAAGAAAGAGAAAGGATCCATGCTGTTCGTTATATCTAAATTATTTATCAAGCATTTGATCTTTGGACATGTGTTACACATGTATGGGATGAAGACCAATTTTTTAGGCCCTGCAGTGGATGGGTTGTACCCTGAAAATCATCAGGTTGGAAGACGGAACGTCTTCTATCGCCTTCGATTGTTTGGAGGGCACATTGGATTCATGGTCCTTCGGATGAAAAGATCAACTAGGTAAGCCTCTGCTCTGTTATATCCCCTTGTGCATTCGATCCTTGCTCATGCCCCCAATGCAGAATAGAGGAATTATATCCTGCACAGCAGTACATGACTATTTCTTGCTGCATGGCCCATGGTTCAGCAATCCATAACACTGAGCTGATGGCCCCACTTGGAATTGAGACACCCAAGAAATATCCCAGAATGGGTGAATCCTAACTGTTGGACTTCACATTTAATAAGAAGCAAAATGTTTGTCTGGAATGAGTGATTGGCCCTGACTTTTGAATTAGATATTTTGCCAATTGAAACTTTTTCTGTACTGCATCCAAGGTTGTTTCCATGAGTGGCATGTTTCAAATGGAAGCAGCCTGGATGGTTTTGATTATTAGGCATCTACTTTTTGTTTGAAGGACTTTATCCTTAAGCCCTATTTTCTCTTAAAGTCCATTTTTTAATTTCCAGCACTCTTGAACGGACCAATTTCCAGGCCTGCTGGTTTTTATTTAGATACGCCAAAGATGCTGCTAATCAGGCAAGTTTTCTTAATTTACTACACCTGAAATTCCACTGTTCTATCTGTTTTCTTTCCTTGGTGCCATTTAAAAATCAGGTAACAACAATTTGGTCGTTTCCTTTATATTGAACTACAAGAAAAGTTCCAATGCACTTCGAGCACTATAAAAATCCACCTAGATTCAATTTTTTTTGTCATCCTTTTCCATACTCATATTTTAAAGATTGCCTAACAGAAGTGATTCTTTTAGAATCATAAGCAATCCATGATGAGCTATCAAATATATGGATTGAATGGTTGGTTGCCTATGTTTGTACAAATGATCTCGACAGTCCATATTAGAGGCCATTGATCAGATGGTTGAGATCATCAACGAATTGCCATCGTGGGGATCTCAAAGTGTCGATTGGTACAAAGTTCTTCCAGCTGCAATCTCTAGGCAGTGTTCCACCTAGTTGGCCTCTTCATAAATTTCTTGAAGAAAAGATTATTGAAAATAAAATTCTCACTTCAATCCATCATGGTCGTTTGTTAATGCTTTTGGCAGGACGCTAATCCCTAGCAGTTAGTGCAAGTATCTTATTTGCCTTTGGTGTTAGCAAATCATGTTGATCTTGAGAATGGGTCCTTACTCTTGCTCCGGTGGTAGACTCTTAGGAGTTTCAACACCTGGTCAAGGGTTCAAGTACCCATAGGTGGTGAAATCCCACTACGGTGTGAGTGTGTGGCGGTGTGTGTGTGTGTTTTTTTTTTTTTTTTTAAATGTTGATCTTGAGAACTGAGATCTTCCATATGAGCATCGAATTGCTTGCCTTAGAGCTTTTATTCTAAGTTCCCAATTACCATTATTATCTGAGTTCAAGACCATTTTCAGCTGCAAATTGCTTCCTGGGCTTGCTCAATGTGAATCATCCCTTTTTTATTGTTCTTTATTATTTCACTTGTACGGGCACTTGCTCAATGTGAATCAGCCCTTTTTTATTGTTCTTTATTATTTCACTTGTACAGGCACTGTTGTAGACAAACATAGTAGTATTATTGAATGGGCGGCACTTTCTTACACTTTCAGATTAATGCAAATGAGCCTCAGCAACATACCATATGTGCATTAGAATAGATTAATCATACATATGGTATGCTGTGAAGCTTGTTAATCTGGCTATCAGGTTTGTTTTTTCTTCTTATTTATTTATTTATTTATTGGTAACTTCTCTTTTATATAGATTTTGTAATTTAAAAAGCTTTGATTTTTCATTATCTTTACATGAAGGATGAGTTGTTGTGGGGAGTTGCTTAGCTTACACAAAGCCACCAAAAACCCAGCTTATTTGAACTACATTCATCCTGATGGGCCTAAGGAAGGCTACAAAGGTGGACCCAGCCCTAAGCCTCAGGTGGTTTGGTCACTTGACCCTCGGGTTCACTATAATTTTCGGACCCATACTCTAATACTAGTTGAACAAATGGATGGTGTGAATATACCATAGATCATCTAGCTGGACGGCTTAGATAAAACATTATATCATGGTGACCCCTGCCTTTGAAAAAAAACTATCGAGACTGAATAAACCCAAACATCATGATGGACCCTACTATCCAGGGGGCTACATATATAACCACATACATCATGGTGGACCCAACTGTCTAGTGTGCCTCCTCATAAGTCGCAAATGACGGTGAGCCTAGGCATTTTCAGAGTCAGGGGTTCAATTAAGGGACCTTGATTGCCTACTAACGGTGGCTATTGGATAGTGTTGTATGGGCACACATCATGTGAGGGTAGAAAAACAGGTTGTTAGTAGAACATATGCATCACAGTGATTGCCTAGGGAGGTTGCAAATGGGGCTCACCCAGGTTCACGTGACCCAATGGGCGGATGGGGTGCCCAAAACATCACAGCGGGCCCCACATGTGCTACGTTGGTCTTCAATCTCTAATGTTTCAAGTGGTTGGACCCACTAATATTTGGTTCAGATGATATTTATGTTATCCCCTCCACACACACGTGCACACGTGACATAGTGAATAGGTTTGATGTCAAACAAATTTCATGGTTGTCAATCAACTCAACGTACGCTCGTACCGGTCGAACTTGTTAAGTAATCCGATTGACCCATTGTATGTTCATCATGTATGGACGCTACTGCTTGAATCTAAGGTACCACTTACCAATGTAAAGCCCGTTTAACCTTGGTACCACAATCTGCTAAGACTCATGAGCCGTGCACGGTGGTATATGGGACATCATGGTTGAGCTGTTGGCTTACGCTGGGGCGACGAGCCTCCCCGTAATGACTAGTGAGCAACCTAAACTCATGAGCCAAATATGGTGGTGTATGGGATACTGTATTCTAGCTGTTGGCCTATGATCAGGTGACAAGCCTCTCTTAGTGACCTCGAGTATACCTTAGGACTACGCTAAGGTAACGAGCTTTTCCGTAGTGACCTCGAGTATAACTAGGCCTGCGTTGAGGTGACGAGCCTCTCCGTAGCGACCTAGAACTACCATCGTATGCTATTGACTAGGATTGACGACCCTAGATGGATCCATTTTTGGGTAAATGACATAAAGGAAGGTACCTTAGCTTTCCAAACCTGTTGTATGAATGAGTCTAAATAAGAACTTGGCTAACACGATCATGCACCGCATTGCATGTGCTTTGGCGAGGAAGCGCACATTTACCAGAAGTATTGCATGCACGATCGTGAGATGATGTCGCTGAGGGAGTGTAGGCGGGGGCATACATCATTGGTGCATATCATTCTTGCATTAACAAGAGTACTTAAGACATGATTATTGTACTGCTTTATCATTACTGCTTGAATAAATTGATAACATGTTAACCTTTGCCTTATAGTTCCACTGAGTTGATCACTCACTCCTACTCTAGGACGGTGTTTTAAAACACCAACTAGACTCTGTTTTAGCTACAGATGATGGCGATGCTTATGAAGCGGAGCCGAACTTCTATGATGACGAGGAATTCTCCTATCTGCAACTCTCTGATGGGTCTATGTAGACTTGAACTTGCATCACCGGGGCTACAGGGATATGATTAGAGGACATTACACTTTATCATTTTTTTTGTATGTTTTGGAACTACACTTGTAATTATTTAACCTGACGACATGTTGATACTCTGGGGACTTACCACTTATATACTTTATATATTTATCAGTCTTTCGCTTGCGTAACTTAACTATCTATTGAGTATGATATGCTGATTTGGTATAATCTCACTCATGTTTAATGCACTAATATGGACAACATTTAATCATCATTATATATGTTGCATAAGTGATGTGTTGGAACTCGGGAATTGGGCTCCTGATCGACCCCCAAATTTCAAGGCGTTACACCCTATTTCATGAAGTTCCTTGCACTCACAAACATCACATTAGACCCACTTTGATGTTTGTTAGAAATCTACCCGACCATCTGCTTTTCTAGATCATTATAGGACATGATCAAAAAACGATATAGATCCAAAACTCAAGTTGACTGCCCAAATAGATTATGAACGATTTGGATGACACATGAGGTCATTCCATTAAAAAATTTGTGGGCCACGAAAGTTTTGGCTATACTGATATTTGTGTTTTCCCTTCATTCAGGTCAACAGGTTGTTGTCAAATAATCATTATAGTGGACCCTATGAAGAGCATTGTTTCTTATGATGTGGTCTTGATATTGTGTCTACTTTTTTTTTTTGGGCTCGTACCATAAAATTAGTTAGCAAGGCATACAACATCGAGGTGAGCAGTCAAGGTACCAACCACCTCGCTGGTTCTAGGTCCCAGTCGAGTCAAGCCCATCTCCATCCACCCAAGTGGTGGTCCAGTGATGTGCGGGCATCGTGGGCCTCACCGTGTGTTTCGACAAGAAAACAAATGCGTTTAATTCGGGGAATTATTCAATGATAACAAAGAAAGAAAGAGAGAACACAAGATATCTTATTCTGAATTCATTTACATCATCGGATTCTCTTGATTCTGAAAACAAAGTACAATTAATGCAACGCAATGAATGAAATAGAAAACAGGCCGATGGCAATTTCGGCAGCATTTCGACGCTTTTGATGTTTATCACCAAGGCAGAAAAGGTTATGCGGGCTTGAAACCCTTGATCTGGCTGTTGAGATTAGTTCTGATCATCCTTCTGTTCATTCTTCTTTTATCTGACTGTTGAAATCAATTCTAATCATCCTTCCGTTCATTCTTTCTTGATCTGACCGTTGAGATCAGTTCTGATCATCCTTCCGTTCATTCTTCCTTGATCTGACCGTTGAGATCAGTTCTGATCATCCTTCCGTTCATTCTTCCTTGAAACCCTTGAAATGTGGAGCGGCGATCATCCCTTGAAATGTAGAGCGATGATCCCTTCCTTAGGACAAACCTCCAACCAAAGTGGTGCACACTACTTGGAGTTTGGACAAACATCCATGTGAAGTGGCGCATAATACCAGTTTTAAGACAAAGCATCATGAGAAGTGGCACACATCACTCGGCTTCAGGACAACTCCCATTTGAAGTGGCGCACCAAGCCTGGAGTTAAGACAAGTGCCCAATCAAAGTGGCGCACAATGCTTCTCCCTTATAAAGTGGCGCACAAAGCTATGTATATGGACAAAATCCCTAAGAGTGATGCACAATAGAGGTATTTGAACATGAGAGAGAATGATGTGGCACACAATGGAGGGGATTAAGACAAAAGCCCAAGGCTTTCCTTGATAAGTGGCGTTGGAAGCCTAGTTTTAGGACAAGCGCACAATGTTTCCCTTAATAGGTGGCGCACACCTATTAAAGGTGGTTTTAGGACATGAAGGAGAGAGAGATGGCATTGGGACAAAGTTCCTTTGGACGTGGTTGTGCGCAAATCCCTTTGAAGAGTGTTGTGCGAACAACTCCCTTTGAAAGTGGCGTTGTGCGCCAGATGCATTGCGCACAAATCCCTTCGGACATAGAGTTGTGCGCAACATCACTTTGGACGTGGGTTGTGCGCAAGAGCTTTGGATGTGGTGTGCGGAACTTCATTTGGAAGTGTGTTGTGCGAACAAGCTCTTTGGAAGTGGGTGTGTGCAACATGGGTTGTGTGCGACGCACCCTCTCTAACGCACAACACCTCTCCACTTTCGTTTCCTCACTTCTCTTCCTTATGTCTCACCGTCTCTTGTCTCCTTCTTCTCTTGTCCAAATGAGGAATGGATGGGAGTATTTATAAGCATCTCTCCTTTACATAGTGGTGATCACCACCACTTCTTTTCTCGTACAACTTTCATTTCTTTTCTTATATAGTGGTGTTTACCAACATCTCCTTTAAATGGTGTTGTACATCCCTTCTCCATTAAAATGACACCCGTACATCATTTTTTACCAAAATACCCTCTTCACCTCTTTTACTAAGATACCCCAACTTACTGATTTTTATCAAAATACCCCAACTCACTGATTTTTACCAAAATATCTCAACTCACTAATTTTTACAAAAAAGCTATGGCAGTACAGGAGAACGACTGGCAAAAGGACATTCTCATCTTAAAATAAGCCAAATAGTTTTAACATGACTAAAATAATAATGGCTTTAAATGACTAAAATAATAATAGCTTTAAATGTTGAGGTGATCATCACCTTTATGATATATAATTAAGGGGTTATTTTAAATAATAACCTTAAAAAATCACTGGTCATTGCTTCCCATTTCCAGAGAGTAGATGATAGGATACTGTCCACTTATGGATTACTTCCAACCTATCACGTGCATTCCACATCTACTCCGTCTGATAGGTTGGTTCCCCGTTAGAATCACCCTATACAAAAACTAGCTCCATCCATTCCCCAGATCATCCATGCATAAGAAAATAATATATAGCCGCAGATAAATAACATAATATAATACATGTGTAATTCACCTAATAAGTTGATGGGGCTGATTTTTGCGCAAGGTGATATTCATGGCAGGCTAGCAAATTCGGGTGGATGGATTTTGCACACGCATGATGGGTTGGAAGTATTTTATCATCCAACTAGTTGGATGTGAGCATTTGGCAACCTACTCGAGATTCTCTTCTAAAAACAAAAAAAATCTGAGCCTTTCAATTTTGCGGTGGGCTGTCAACATCCACGCTTACAAAAATCAACACAACAGCAGTCCACATCCAACTGGAAAGATCTGAATAGGATCTTCCGATTTGGGATGGTATAATCCATCGAGCATAGGTTTCGACAAACATATGCATCTCCATCCACTCCCCCATTTCAGTCGGTACCAACCACCTCGCTGGTTTCAGGTCCCTGTCGAGTCAAGTCCATCTCCATCCACCCAAGTGGTGGTCCGGTGATGTGCGGGGCATTGTGGGCGTCACTGTGCTGTATGTGTTTTATGTCCATGCGGTCCATCTCCATCTGTTATGCCAGCTCATACTAGGCATGAACCAAGAAATGAACCAGATCCGAAGGAAAAGGGACCACAACACAAGAAACGGTGGGATAATGACGTTTACCATTGAAACCTTCCTAGCAGTGTAGTGTTTATTTGCCATCCAACCTGTTGATAAGGGACGGGAAGACATAAATATCAGCATGATCCAAAACTTGTGATCCCCATGAGGTTTTTAATGGTGGGCATTCAATCCCTATTGTGTGGTCCACTTGAGATTTGGATTTACTTCATTTTTGGGACTATGCCCTAAAAGGAGCTAGGAAAACTAATGGACGACATGGATATACAACATACATCAAGGTGGGCCCTCTAATGCTTAACAAATCACCACACCATGGTTGTGAGTAGGTGTGTCAGGCAGGCATGCATGTGTTAAAAAAAAAAAAAACATCAAAGTGGGCCCTCCAATGCCTAACAAATCACCACACCATGGTTGTGGGTAGGTGTGTCGGGCGGGCGGGCGTGTGTTTTTTTTTTTTTTTTTAAAAAGGTGTATCCGGCGGGCTAAGTTTTGTCCAAGCCCGACTGTATGAAACATCAAATATGTCACGACCCTAAATATAGTGTTGGTAATTCATGATTACTATACACCAAATTTTGGTTGACAGCCTCCATAGAACTTTGATTTTGAGACTTCCAACTATCACATACTAAGTCTCATAAGTGGGGCTCCACAAGGAGGATTTCTGAAAGTAAAGATAACAAACATGTATCATTTCTCAAATTTTCATCATATTCAACATATATTACTGTGTACAATTGAGCACATCAAGGCAAAATCAAAACATAAACCATGTCATATTTACTATACCTGATGTATATATTCAGGGTATTCAAAAAAAAAATAAAAATACACACACACACACACACACACACACTAATATGTACAAAATAAAAGGACAACTGGAGTCTGTAGCCTCTACTCCTGCAACTCTCTACTCTCACCTGTAAAAAAAATAGAAAGGAAAGCTTGAGCTACTAAGCCTAGTGAGTGCGCGTATGTAGTGAAAATGCATGTTTCATGTGATGCTCATATAATGCACAGGCTTATTGGATTGATAACAATTAAATAAAGATACAATGCATTATGTCACTTTTTATGTTCCAAATCATGTTTATATACAGAGGTGGGACTTCTACTTACTTGTAACATACATACTCTTGCAACGTTTCTACAACTTTCCACATTTCCTAATTGGATTGCCAAGGTCTGAAATAGAGGTGAGACTCGCATATGATTACTGCCCACTTGTATAGACTTTTCTACCATGGTCAACTATAGAGGTGGGACTACATAGTTCACGGGTCGAACTAGTCTAACCCAATTGTGTTGAACCTCACTATCTGCCTAACAACGAGAAGTCATAAGTCACCTGACAGAACGATAGTGGACAATTTATTAGCTCGTCACACACAATCTATCTTTGCTTGCCTATAAGCAGGTCAGGTCAAATCTCTCAACCAATTGACATGCGTCGTTGGGAGTCGCTATCTACTTTGGTATTTCGGCATTCCAGCGCTTTGTTCTTCAACTTGGTCCAACCTGGTCTAGGCATTGGTTGCTCCCAATGGTACCAATCGGGGTTTAGGGACTTTCACCCACGGACCCTCTAATCATGTCTTGTTGAATTACACATTTTCGGTGTGGTGACTGACTCGAGTCATAACAAAGTATGTTTCATCGCATTTATAATCACCGTATGCATGAGTCCACACACAAGCACAATATATTATATTTTTTTAAGACAAGCAAAGGATGATCTTCCTCATGTGGTCTCCTCATGAATTTTAAGTTTCTCATAGGGGCCTCATGTAATGCATCCTGTATCTAGACGGTTCACATACTAATCATAGACACATTATCTGTCGCAACAACACCCACTATGATCACCATACCATGATATGAATCATTCACTCTTAATCATACAGTGATATAATAACTATGAACCATGCATATGATATGCACATGACTTAGCCAATCTAAATCTAATCTGGAATTCATTCTACTATAAGACTTCATGCCACAAGCATGCTTTTTCTCAAGAATTAACTACATCAAAAGGAGGAAAGATAATTCTCTTACACGTTTTGTCAAACATGTAGTGGCGGACTTTGTAAGGGACAGCGAGAAATCGATGGCAATACGTATGAATTTAAATAAAACTAACTCATCTTTATCATCCAACCTTCCATTAATAATCTCACTAACTAAATCAGAAAAATCCAGTAATAACCTTAAGAAAATTCAGCAATAACCTAACCCTAATGAAAATTCAGCAATCACTTAACCCTAAATCAAAAAATTCAGCAATAACCTAACCCTAAAGTAGAAAATTTAGCAATCACCTAACCCTAAATGAAAATCCAGTAATCACCTAATCGTAAATCAAAAAATCCAGCAATAACCTAACCCTAAAGTAAAAAATTCAGCAATCACCTAACCCTAAATGAAAATCCAGCAATATGGTTTTCAAGGAAACCCAACGCACATATATGTGTGGTCCTAATCGATGCACTCACTTGTAACTATCAGAGGATTGACTCTCAACCTCAGTTTCTATTTCATTTTCTTCTTCTTCTTCTTCTCAACTTCACACTCAACAACTTCACACTTAACAAGAAAGAGAGTGCTGGAAATGAGATTGTGAAAGATGGTTTTTATGTTTATGGACTTGAAATTGGTTTTAAATTTAATTTTTTGTCTAAAACGAAGGTTTGGGAGGTGTTTTATGATGTTTTTGATAAGTGTAAGCTTATGGTAACAATATAACAATGTTATTTAAGTAAGTTGAACTAAAATATTCCAAGAATTTTAAAACAATCAAGGTCATTTAAGTTATTTATCAAAATATACATGTGCATATCTATTCATAACTTACAATCCGGGTGTCCTATTGACATTCTGTTTTCGTTAGTAACTCCGTAACTCGACTACGGTCACAACGGTTACACTCTCGGACCTAACGGATTTTGAAAACTCGATGGTGGGGCTCCACCAGATAAAATAAGGACATAATTGCCATTGCTCAGATTGTTTAATTTTAAGTCCGTATCTTAAAATTCGGACATCGGGTTGAAATACGGCTTGCGGCTCGATAACAGAACAACATTGTGATCAAGTCAAAACATTATCGGGGCTAATGGACCTACAGACAACGACTATCAAGTGTACAAACCAGATTGCGGGACCTTGGGTCTTACAAAATGTGACATCCTATTTGAGGTCCAGGAACCAAAAAATCAGCTCCATTCATTTTTAAGATAAAACCACGCAATTAGATAAACAATATACAGTGCAATTTTCACCCTACCAACTGCTTCTATTGGTGTGACCCCACCTAAATGACATATGGGCCTAAATTTGGGTCAAAGGTCTAAGTTTTGGTGTAGCATCTAAATGGCTAGAATGGATTTTATATAATTATCATGGTGGCCTTATAAAAATCAAGGGTGGATGTCTCTCCCAACTCCTTTCGTGTGTGGCCCACCTTAACTATAAGCCAACATACGTTTTTTGGATCTATGTTTAAACATGAGATTACACTCTAATAGTTTTCACATATATTACATTAGGCCCCATCAAATATCAAAGATTACCACTTAGCTATATCCCCAAACCAGTAATATGGGTGAGACCCTAGCTCTAGGGCCCCCCTAGATGTATTGAATATTATATCCAAGCTGTCCATCAGTTTGGCAGCTTATTTTAGGGCATGGTCCCAAAAATCAAGAAGATACAAATTCCAAGTGCACGACATTGCAGGAAACAATGGCTGTTGATCATTAAAATCCTTTGTTGGCTCAAAAGTTTTAGATCAAGTTGATATTTGTTTTTTCCTTTCATCCAGGTCTGTGACCCTAGGAAAAGTTTAATTATGACCGTTCAATGACCACTAAATCCTATGGTGAAGTCTTCAAATTTGTATGTACTTCATTTTTGGGACCATGCCCTAAAATAAGATGCCAAAACCAATGGACGGCATGGATATACATCAAGGTGGGCCCTATCGTCAGGGTTGCACCCACATAGCTGTTCCCAGGGTTGCAGCCAAGTGATGCTCAAAGTGAAGGTCGGCATAGGTAAAATTCCTTAAGGGTTATGGTCCACCCAATGGGTAACTTCTAATTTATCGAGTGAATGGGATCTCCTTAAATGTTGAACTAACAGTAAATAAGGTTTTTTTATTTTTTATTTTTCATGTATGAAATTCATGCATATTTACTCATCAATGGCTATACACGGTTTTGATGGTCACTTTAGTGGATAGGTTACCTCATTATAGGGTAACTTATGGAGGATTGGGATTTCACGAGCACTTAATAGGTAGGAGTTGTCTACTGGGTAGACCTAATTAAACTATGGTCAAACCAGTTGGACTCAGACATTCTATTTTTTAATATATTAGCATAAACCCCTACGAGACGAATGCCCACCCTTGATTTCCTAGGGTCCAGGCTCGAGCCACCAAAAAACAAAAGTCGGACCCAAGGTGTTGGGGCTACCTTGTGGCCACTTATTGAGGCAAAGACCCACCTTTCGATGACTAAAATTGTTCATATAGTGGGGACCATGCGAGAGGTTCATAGCTGAGAAATGTCCACATCAGACTATCCTAACCACCAAATTGGGTCCAGTTAATTGCCATTTTGTTAAAGGAATAGGTTGTTCAAATGAGGAGAAAGTGGGCATGAACGATATTATATTTCTTCAGAAAGATTTTCATGACAGCTGGAAAGATTTATATATTGGGTACTTACGTTTCTTCTTTTCAATAATTATAATAATTTTACTAATAGGATTATAATATTTAAATCTATATCAATACTATGATAATATTTAAATCTATATCAATACTATGTAATTAACCTGTGCAAGCATTTCAGATAATATAATCTGAGTTTCTTCACAAATTTGTGTTTCTTCACAACTGGAAATGCATATTTCTTGATGCAGATCGCAGTGCATACAGCATGATTGATGTTGTTGATTATTTATTGAGAATAAAATTTTGTTGGTTAGCCTCGATTATAGCCACCATGGTGACTATTTCATCCAACCTTTTCATAAAAATCAGCCTTATCCTAAATTCAAGTGGGCTGCGCCACATGACCCTCTAGGTTTTAGGCAGAATTTACCCATCTGAATATTCTATTGGGAGGATCGGTGAACACAAGGATTTTTGCTCCATAGATGGAATAGACGTCACACATCCAACATTGTAGGGCCCAGTCAGGCCAAGAGTCGCCACCATTTCTGAAATGGTGGTAAATCCTTAACAGGATCTTACCCAAATATTAATATATGAAATCACTTGAAGGCAAAAGGGATTTTGGTCCATTGGTCATGGATAGACGTGCCCATTATATGAACTATTTAGATCAATGAACCACAGGTCCCACTCATGCAAATTGAAAACTGGGAGTTCACTGCACAACATTTAAGCCCAAGAACCGTAGAATGCCTCCATCTCTGCTCCCTTGTACAATCCGAAGGATGAAGGTCTTTAACAGTCAATTTGCTGATGTGGGTGATTCCATACATGTGGAGGCCATGATTCAGCGTGCACATCTTCGTAAACATCCACAACAAAAAGTGCACAGTTAAGATTATCTATCTGGCTGGTGGACCACCGCACAAATCTAATCAAGGGATTAATGTAAAAAATGTATTCATCATGAAAACTGCCCCTGATGGTAACAAAATCTCATGCAATAAAATCATCATCAATTCCAACTCTCCCATTGTTGTAGCTCTGTCCCTTTCCAGCTAAACTCGATAGACCCTACCATCATGAAATCCCAGTTGTATTCCAAAGTATGGCTGGGATCTTCTATGTGACTGCACATGGGACAACTAGTCTGATGATGTGACTCTCTCTCTCATTTTATATTTCACTTTTTAGGATTTTGACTTGTATGGTCAAATTCTGGAACGAGGTTCAATCTCTCAAATATTTCGCAGGTAACCCTGTAACATGTCTTGAGAAGTTTTTTAGATTAAATTGCTCTTGTTCTTGGTTCAGTAGTTGTATGATTTTTTTAGTGAATAAAAAGTTATATTATATTTAATGCTGAGAAATTGATATAGACAGAAGTCTTTTGGGGTGTGGACAAGGCCCAACTCGTGATGCCCACATTGATGTATGTGTATAATCCATGCCGCTCATCCTTTTTATCGTGCCATTTTAGGGCTAGGAGCCAAAATATCAACTTGATCCAGATCTCGTGTGGGACGCATAATAGAAAATAATGGTAACAATGTCACCCACTGTTGAAACTTTCCAGGCTCACTGTAATATTTGTTAGAAGTAGACATTGCCCAAGTTAAGACTTTTTGGGCCCACGATGAGTTGACCAATAAGGTAGACAAAACGAATCATACCATTGTGGGGTGTGACTCCTATTATTTAAAAATAATCAAGTTATTAATTACGTCAACCTGACAACCATGATCCTTACCACATTACAACTACGGCCCTTACTACAAGCCTAATAAGACCATCCATCTCTACATAGGCCCAGTTTATAACATGATAACCATAACCCATATAGCATGACAACCACAACCCATGACAACCATGACCCATATAACATGACAACCACAACCCATATAACATGACGACTATAACTTATGACAACCACGACTCATATAACATAACAATCTCAACCCTTACTACATTACAACCAAGACCTATATAACATGACAACCATGACCCATACCTATATAACATGGTAAGGATCATGGTTGTAATGTGGTAGGAGTCATGGTTATAATGTGATAAGGTTTGTGGTTGTCAGGTTGATGTAATCAATAACTTGATTATTTTTAAATAATAGGAGTTGAGACTCACAATGGAGTGATCCGTTTTGTCCACCTTGTCGGTCAGCTCACCGTAAGCCTAAAAGTCCTGACTTGGGCAGTGTCCACTTTTAACAAACATCACAGTAAGCCTGAAAAGTTTCAATAATGGGTGTCATTGTCACCATTATTTTCTATTATGTGGCTCATATGAGCTCTGGATTAGGCTGATATTCGGACCCTAGCCCAAAAATGACACAACAAAAAGCATGGGCAACATGAATTATACACACTCATCAATATAGGCCTTACGAGTTGGGCCTTGCCCACTCCCAAAAAGGATCCATCCACATTAATTTCTCATGATTAAATACAATGTAACTTCTTATTCATTCAAAATCCGTACAATTATTTAACCAAGAATAAGAGTAATTTGGTCTAAAAAACTTCTCAAAACCCGTTAGAAGGTTACCTTTGAAATATTTGGAAGGTCAAACTTCTTTCGAGAGTTTGACCATACAACGATGCCAGTACGTTCAAAATCCCTTAACTTTAATGAGTCGTTTGGATGTGTATAACTTCTATAAAACATAAAAACACTGTGGTTTGTATTTGGGGTAGAAATAGGTAATAAAGTAAGATTGCAGAAAATGTAATGATTATGTGTTTGGGGGAGAAATGTTATAGGTAACAAAGTCACAAGTTACTTTGCTGTAAGCAACGACAATCACTTTCGAATTTGGGAGAGGGATATCTAAACATCTCTCTCAGCTCTAACAAAGTAAGCCCTAGCCTTTATTTATTTATTGATTTATTTTTTCTCCTCATTATTTATTTTTTTCTCTTTTGCGTTAGAGCGGAACAGGCACGGTTTGGCCCAGTCGGCTTAGGATTCTTGACCATGGGGGCCATGTTGATATACTTTCCTCACATCCACACCATCCATATTGAAAGCTCATTTTAGGATATGATCCAAAAAGTGAAGCAAATCTAAATCTCAAGTAAATCACACAACAATATGAATCCCCACCTAAAAACTTCACAGGTTCCGTTGGAACATTTGTTTACTTGATGAAAAGAGCACACAAGCGTCATCTTACTCCAAAAACTTCAGTGGCCTATGAGTACTTTTTAATAGTCAATTACTACTATTCCCATACTATGGTTCACTTGAGTTTGGATCTTCTTCATTTTTTGGATCATGCCTAAATGAGCTTTCAATAGGGATGGACGGCTTGGATGTGAGGTAAATACATCATGATAACTAGGCTCTACAATCACAAGTTGATGCTCAATGGGTCTTATCATGTTCCATATCTATATAGATTATTTTAAGACTTGATTTAAGTGTACTACACTATGGGAAATCAGTAATGATTGAATGTCCATGGTTAAAAACCTCCTAGGTTCATTTGACATCCTACCTGTTGATCAGGTCCTAAAGACATCAAGTGTATTCAATCAATACAGGTTGGTGCGACCTTCTACATGTTTTACTAAAAAAATAATTCTGGTAAACAGTTGGATGGGTAAGAAATCTTCTGCAAAGATTCTGAGAGCTGTGCATATGTTTTGCAAACTATGGCCAACTTGACCAATCGATCAACCAGATTCCTATGCTGGGACATCAACATAGGGGTGTCATTTCTGATGGATGGATTGGATCTCAGATCACTAGTGCTGTGATAGCACATGTGTGCACGCCGGATTTATCGCACACGTGTGGGTTAGTCTTTATTGTGCAGAGTTATTTTTGAGCACTGAAATTACTATAATGCCCATTACCTTTTTTTTTTTTTATTCTCCGAAAGTTGTAAAGTGTATAATTGCGGGCCTATGTGATATTTGTATGACATCCAATTCATCCAATAGATGTAATCTAGTTTGATATTCTGCTGAACGAAAAATTTGGTTAATCTAGATGTAAAGTGAGCCACAACTTAAAAAGGAAAATACGCTACGCCTAAGATTTTCTGACTTCGTTAAAGAAAGAAAGGAAAAAAAAAAAAAAAGTTTACGTGAGGGCACTTCGGTAATAAATTACGTGGGATGTACTAGGAATTTCCCTGTAAAAATCCAGTTTTTCCATTGCTTGTGAATCCGATTACGAGGAATATAATAAAAGAGGTTGAAAGAGAGAGAGAAAGATCTGGCGTCGACCAAATACAAGCCCTTAAAAACCCTCTCCCACTAACTCCATCTATCGACGGCCCTCAGCTGAAGATTGGTCCAACCCTAAAATTATATTCTCTGAATCTCAAGTAACTCTCTCTCTCTCTCTCTCTCCTCTTCTTTGTCACCTTGTTCGATTATTCGTTGCTCTATGGCCCATCTCTATTTGATTCATGGTTCGGAGACCAGAAAACGAGTCGACGCTCCGACGATCCTCCCTATTCTCGTAAAATTGGCCAGATTTAATTGCAAAATCTAATAAAACATAAACTAGGAAGGAAAAAATGGTTAAATAATCTTGTGGAAAAAAAAAAGAGTCTTGCAACTAATTCGAAAAGAAATTTATATTTTCATAAAATCTCAGGCCCTGTTTTGTAGGCATTCATCTCATTTTAGTTAACTGTAATTGCGCATTAATTTAACAGTAATTGCGTATTGGAGATCAAGATCTCTATCACATAATGAGTTCATGTAACAGTAAGTAACATAATGTTAAGTAAATTGAGATGAACTCATTTTTAGATATGATGAGCTAAAGAGGATGGTCAATTTGAGACACGAGTATTATATCCCGATGCATCACAACATGAATAGTTCCCTGATGTGCGCATTCACTACAAATGTGCCCCGTGGTTTATTTGTCTAGACTCTTGACTTGATAGGCCCCACCTTAGACAGTTTCTAGTAACAATTATAATCCATAACTGTTTGTAGTCGGCCAATCATCAAAGGGTTAGTATCTTCTAACCTTTTGTGGCATCCCTCATCCATGGTGTGGCCCATCCGATCAACAGTTTGGATCAACAAGTCATGGCCTCACTTATGCAAACTAATGCATCAGGTCCTTACTCGCATCATGTTGCATCAAGACACCAGAACTTCTCCATTTACTTCTAAGTTTTTCTAGGGCATGTTTGGATGCGAGGAATCCACAGAAAACAACCAATCTTCCCTTGAAGTGATGTTTCCTGTTGCTTTTATTGAAAGGAAAACTGTCGATTCCACAAAGTTATCATTACACTTGTCTTCGGTTGGAGTTTTCTAGCAAGATACAAGGTGACCATTGTGTAATGAATATGAGATTTCTGCTTGCTATCCAAATGACACTCCTTTCTTTGGAATCCACTAGGCTGAAATGTTAGAAAAGTTAACCATTACAGTTATCCATGTCCACACTGTAATTTGTGATATCCAAACAAGCCTTAATTCAACGTTTCCTCTCACAAATCTAGGTAGACATAGGTTCCTACCCTTCTTAGGAATCTCTACATTACAAGAGGATGTGTCTAGGGACTTGGATTTTAGGGATAGTGTTGGCACTGGGCTAGCTTGGTCTGAACATATGAAATTTTCGAATAGGCCCGTCTGCCTAGGCACCACCTGCAATTCAAATGCAAGTCTGTGACCTTTCCTGGCCTGACAATTGTCACTCCTAATTAGGCGATACAAATGTGAAAACCAGGCTTTATAAATGATGTTGCTGGTGTTATTGGTGATCTGGGAGGAATGAAAGACCTGAGGTCAGCCAATGTAATAAATTATTGGTGTCTCAAGGCTGTCACAGCTGTAAGAGCAATTACAACAGAAAAGGGTTCAAATTTGATCTTCGAGAAAACTGTTTTGATTCGGGTGCAGTTCAAACTGGCAGCAAGAATAGGACTGCATGGATAGTTTGGATGTCGAAGACATCATTGACGTTGACATGCCCTTCTAGGGTATTGGTTGGTTGCAAGAGATTATGTTAGGAATTTAATTAATTTTTTGGCGTCTTGTTTATGTATTGCTGTAGTTATAACTGGCTAAGATCATGAGTAATCTTAAGGTTTTTTTCAAGAGAACTATAAACGCTGTTATTGGGGAAAGTGAATGAATTCTTGCCAAATCTCTATCAGTCAGGCTTAGAGAGGTTTTGCGCCTCGACATCTTCCCTTCTCAAGGACCTTTCGTCAAGAGAGGCAACTCTTGATGGAACACTTATGGCTAGAGATGTATCAACTTGAGAGTAAAATTGGGTGAGGCAGCCTCTAATCTATCCAGAAAAACAGTCCCATGACCTATCCACTTTCAACCAATCCCACCTCTAATCCGTCCAGCTAATTACCACTAAGCTTCCAGCTATACATCACTCCCTTCATTTCAATAGGAGGAGATGCAAAGAGTCTAGGAGTGGAAAGGATGAACGATCTCAAAAAATACAAAGAATGATTGAAGTAGTTCACTCAAGCTTGCATGGAGCACTTATTGAGATAGGGAAAACACAATGGATCTCTTCTGTTGTATCTAATGGCCCCAAGGATGGTGAAACCACAATTGGACCCATGGATTAATGGATTGTGATTCCATGGATGGGTCAATTGAGGAATTCTTTGATGACTCAACTTAAGGATCCTTCTTAAAAAAATCATTTAAGAAAAAGATGGATCCTTGAATGAACATATTGAGGCACATGTGGTGGATTGGATGGAGCAGAAGACTTGTGATCAGCTGGATTGATGAGAAGGGTCACGGACAGCTCAATGACTAAATCGGCAAATTATTATAGTGTGTTCAAATTGAGTTGAACTCATTAATCCTGTCCCGATGGCATTTGGGGTGAACCATTTAAAGATTGTTGGCCAAACATATGACACAAGAAAAATCTCAGCTTACAAAGAGGCAGTGATAGTGGACACCAATATGGAGCCTGATGACGATTGAACCAATCCCACATTTATGCCTCCACCAACTCCTTTCAAGGGTATTCAGTCATTTTTTATATTTTGTTGAATTATAAATGATTAGGATTAGAAGTTGTGGACAGTTATGGTTTGTTTTGGGAAAGCGTATCATCGTCATAATCATCTAAGCCTTATCCCAACTAATTGGGGTTGGCTACATGAATCCTTTCTTGGTCTACCGTTCCACTATATGGGATTTTTTTATTTTTTATTTTTTTTGTGGGGGGGGGGGGGGGGGGGGGGGGGGGGCAGTATATGAATGTGTAAATACTTGTTAACAGGATGCATCATCATCATCTAAGCCCAATACTAATTTTCTACTTCTTTTACTTTTGAATATATTGCTTGTGTTTCTATACATATCTTCTTATGTTTATAAATTATATGAATTGACTTTGAATATACTTGCATCAATTTGGTCAAACATCGCATAGGTAAGGATCCCATATAAAGGAAACCTATCATGTGCACTTTTTTTTTTGTGATGTTTTATCTCCAAGTGTGTATTAATGTCTTTTTTAACAATCCTTAAAGTTTCATTGAAAAATTCGACCAATTTCCCAATGTTTCTCTATGTTTCCAACAACAAGGATACATTATGCTATACAACTAATATATTCCACGCGATAATCAATATGTATCCATATCCCAAGAGTGCGATAAACATTGGATGTGACCCACTGATGATGTCATCACGGCGTCACTAGCATAGCTCCCTTCACCTCTGCAGCTACGTGGGTATATATATTGGTTTTATTCTTCTTTCCTCACCTCTTGGCCATTCTTTGAGACTGGCTTGGAATATGACTTGCATAATTGAGTTTCGATGTGTCAGGGTAGCATGCCTTTGAATCAGGACAATTTTATTCCTAGGCAAGTCCTGATGAGTTGGTTTGATGTTTCATGGTTTGATTTATTGTTTCATTAACTTCCCTATGTTGAATAATCACTTTGTCCTGTTCATAGATTGTGGAAGAATGTACATGTTCTCTGCATGTGTAGCTTAATATATCATGAAACATGCCTTTGTTTTAATTCGTCATATATGCTGGAAGGTGGACATGGTTTAACTCTGGACATTCCCTTGCAGATATACTAGAAGTTTAGAGATTGCTATAAGCAGAAGGAATCGATGGCTGCATCAGAAGAGAACAGCTCGCTTTTCCCAATCTTCATTTTGACTATAATGGCACTGCCTTTAGTGCCTTACACGATTCTCAGGTTATGTCGTGCTGTCTCTAAAAAGACGAAGAGCATCCACTGTCACTGTTCTATATGTTTACGTTCGGGAAAATACCGCAAGTCCATATTTAAACGGGTAAATTCTCCCTTAAACCATTTGTCACGTACTATTGAAATTGGGGGAATTGTGTTATTGCTGAGGACACTACTTCTCTCTAAAAGGTGTATGTCATTCTTTCTATGTTAACTTTTGGTTACTATTGCAGATCTCAAATTTCAGCACATGTAGTAACATGACACTTGTGCTGCTCTGGATCATCATGGGGTTCCTGGTTTATTATATTAAACATATAAGCCACGAGGTAATTTAGTTTTAGTATTTAAAATTTGATGTTGAAATATTACTTCCTGTATCATTACAGTGCATATATGGAAGTCAATTTAGATCAGCTGTGGAGTACACTTTTTCATGCCAATTTATTCTTCTACTAGTCATTTGGACTGGCTAGAGCAATCGTACCCAGGATTTAGTCCTGTGAAAGATCCACATTGAACTATTGGAAACTGTTATTTTGGTGAGGCATGCGTATGCAAACAAAGAATACAAGTATAACTAGAATATTTGTTCCCTTGTGTGACTATCATTTGTACGTGGATTGTAGATGATTGTAGTTAAATCCTCTCTTCTTTTTTTTTTTTCTTTTTTTTTTTTTTTGTAAAAATAAAATTAATGTTTACATACTTTTTCCTTTTTGAATATGAGATATGGGTGTGCATCTGAAAAGTTTTCTATGATATCGTTCTCCTATCATTTTCATCTGAATTTTTTTTTTTTTTTTTCCATATGAATTTCATTTTTAAAAATTGGATGTTGCAATAGTCTGATTTTTAAATTTTTTTTTAAATTTTCATCTGGAAGATCGCATCATTCCCTCTAAAGATTTTATTGTACTCGAGTTTTAAGGACTATAATACCTCTGTTTATATTAGTAGAAAAACCCAGTTTTATTTGTGCTTGCAGTCGTAAAATCTCATAGAAATTGTTTGTCATAGACATTACTCATTTATTATGTGCTTCTTGGATTCTAATGAATTTCTTTTCTTTTCTTGCTAGCATAGAAACAAATGTTGATGCGAGGGCATCTTGGTGTGATTCCAAGGATGTGCTGTATCTCCATGTTGGGGTGGGGTGGCCCATGAGGTGGGATCTGTTATATGCAGAATGGCCACGAGGTGGGGCCCACTATGGGACCGTGCGATTCGGGGACCTGTGCGAAGTAGGGGTTGCCCATGGGGAGGTCTCGCCTGGGTTTTTTTGGGAGGGCTTTACATGTAGGGATAAACCAGTCCTTCCCCATCAGCTTTAGAGTTTTTGGTGTGATGGCCAGTTGTCCACAATCAAAATGGTATCAGAGCAGGAGCTCAGTGTTTGAGTCTCCTCACCGGTGTGGGTGGATAATGCGGGGGCATCTTCGTGTGATTCCAAGTATACATTGTATCTCCACGCTACGGTGGGATGGCCCACGAGGTGGGGCTCAATGTGGGACTATGTGATTCGGGGACCCGTGTAAAGAGAGTGTTGCCCACAGGGAGGTGTCGCCTGGGTTTGTTTGGGAAGGCTTGCATAGAGGGATAAATCAGTCATTCCCCATCAGCTTTGGAGCTTTTGATGCGCTGGTCGGTTGTCCGCTATCAAATGTTGACTTTTCATCACTCACCACAAATAAAATCCCTAGTAATTACAATAGAAATGAAAGATTGGTGAAAAATGTTTCTTAAAGCAGGCCCTAGACAGCTCAAATGAGGTTGCTGCCACTCCTACTACTACAACAACTACAACAATGATGCTGTGATTCGTCTCATGTATTATGGTTTGCTTTGCATGAAGTTCAACACTATTGATGGTTGAATTCTTTAACACTCAGATCCGTCAAATCCATAGTTTAAGTCAGATACGACACAACATGTATATGGGAATGGATCCATCTTGGATACGACTTAGTTTTACTCAAATGTTTTTATTAAAACAACAATTAAAGATTAAATATTTTTAAAGGCTGTTGTAATGAAAATATTAAATGTATTAAATATATAGCTGTGTTCTCATACCTTAGAATTGAGGTTTATGGAGTCTGTGACCTAAATCTGTACTATTAGCAGACACCTAATTCATTGTGCTCGCCTAGATGGCAGGGGATCATCACTTAAGTTTTATTTATTTATTTATTTTATAAGGATTTCGACCACCTTGGTCTAGTAAATATTGACATTTATGAATCATGGGCTGTTAATGCAATAAGACTTATCTTGTGACCTGGAACAAAATAATGCATGCATTGTTGTTATATTCGACATTTTTTTTTTTTTTTTTGTGAATATCTTGGGTAGATTTATTGAAGAGGAGAAAGAAGATACAACAAAACAAACAAAAACAACTAAAATTACATCCCACACTCTAGGAAGAAATAAGACTTGTGACTTGGAACAAAATAATGCATACATTGGTGTTATATTCAACAATTTTAAATATTTTTTGGTGAATATCTTGGATGGATTTATTCAAGAGGAGAAAAAAGACAAAAAAAAAAAAAAAAACAACCAAAATTACATCCCATGCACTAGGAAGGCGTGCCCTAATAAAAGAGGCCCTTATCTTCTATCACTTGCTAGGATGGATTCCCTAGGAACCCTCTCATTAACAAAACTATTTGCTTTTGGATTTGCTTCCCGGAGCACATGAGAAAAGGACACATCCTTGGATTGACATAAACCTATAACTTCCTCAATCAAATTGGCAAGAGGGGTCTCCCTTCTCTTTGTTTTTCCCTCCCTTTCCTTTTCGGGATGGCGTATCTATTTCATAACCACACATTTTTCTTAAATACTCTGGTGTATGCTGCTTGGTGCACTTGCATTGTTTCACTGTGTGGTGTCCACCTTGATTTGTGTTGTAATATACATGCCATCCATCAATTTTTCTAGTTTATTTTAGGACATGGTCCCTAAAATGAAGCAGATCCAAATCTCAAGTTGTATATACATGTTTCTTCTTCTTCTTCAACTTAGGTTGATACATCAACAACCCTCGTCTTCTTCTTCTTCTTCCCTCTCTGGTGCCCCCCCTTCTCTCTGGTTTTCCCTTCTCACCCTCTCTAAAAAAAATGAGTGGATGGCGTAGTTGTTTCACAAACACTTTTTTTTTTTTTTAAAAATACTTTGTGGTGTATGCCGCTTAGTGCACTTGCATTGTTTCACTGCGTGGGGCCCACCTTGATTTGTGTTGTATATACATGCCGCCCGTAAGTTTTTCCAGTTCATTTTAGGGCATGGTCCCTAAAATGAAGCAGATCCAAATCTCAAGTGGACCACACACTAGGGATTAAATGCCCATGGTTAAAAAAACTTCCTAGAGCCACTGTAATGGTTATTTGCCATTGAACTTGTTGACAAGGTCACATAGACTTGGATGAAGGGAGAACACAAATAACAACTTCATCCATTTTTTTTATTTTGGTCCCAAGAAGTTTTTAATGGTGGGAATTCAATCCCTACTATATGGTCCACCTGAGATTTAGATTTGCCTAATTTTTGGGACCATGCCCTAAAAGGAGTTGGCAAAAGGGATGGATGACATGGATATATGCATTGAGGTGGGCTCCACATTCAAGGTGTCACTCATTAGTGGTCAACCTAATATTTAGATCTTCTTGATTTTTAGGGCCATGCCTTAAAATGAGTTGGTGAAACAGATTGATGGCATGGATATACAAATATATTGAGGTGTGCCCCACGTTCAGGGCCTCACCCACTAGTGGTCCACCTGAGATCTGGACTTGCCTCATTTTTAGACCATGCCTTAAAATGAGTTGGCAAAATGGATGGACAACATGGATATGCAATATATACATTGAGGTGGGCCCCATGTACAAGGCCTTAAAAAATTGTACATGAGGCATATATTAACTTAAAATTATTGCATTAAATTATGGGATCATTGTTGCTAAGTCACAATCCCAAAATTAATTTGTTTGAACGATTTTCATCGTTAATTTGCAGACACTTGTTTTTTGAAATAGGCCATTTGGTATTTTTCATCCTTCACTGTCCAATAAATGTACACCGATCCAATAGATGCATGAATTTGAAGCTGATTTGGGGCATCTAGTAGTTTGCCAAATCAGCCCCGAATCAGCAACACTATTCATCCGAATCTAATTTCAAAATTTTCAAAGATCTATTGGAGGAATAATATCAAATTGTTAGGTATATGAATTACATAATAGGACACAAAAGTCTCTAGCCTTTGCATGTTGAAATGAAATGTACGCGAGTCATGAGGTATGTAAAACATCAATACTATAAATAATACTAAAACCTGCAAATATGAGATGTTTTGGTATTACATTCATTCTAATAAATTTATATTGATATTATGTAGTTAGAAAATTAAATACAAAAGGTTTGCAGTCAATTCCAGGTTGCTAGGTTCAAAAATTCATCAGATAGCTCGATACATCATTCTCACCAAAGACTGAACTGTTATAAATGAATGCATATTTGGAATATCCATAATTTTTTTGGATATTTTCTGAATTTTTTGGAGGAAAAACATCGATTGATACAGGGGTGTATCAACCGTTATGCCCCCCCATATCGGCCGTTACACCAAATCAGTGTATCGTTAACAGTGGGCACCGTTACATCCACTGTTACTGTTACAGAATACCTTGGCAGCAGTAGCATTAGTAAATAGCATAAATCCCCTGTAGTGTACGCTGTAGAGGTCATAAGTATGTAGCGTTGTAGCGTATGTAGTGTATGTGTAGTGTATGTAACGTATATTGTGTATGCTATGCTTCTTTTTTTTTTTTCCTTATAAATGATAATTGTATTTTGTACTTAACACTCTTATCCTGTGAGGTTTTGATTTCTTTTCATGCTTGTGACTTGTGGTTTCAATTAGACATTATTAATTAAAGTGGTTTGCTTAGAAAGTTGTTGGTATGATAATGATTCGATTTGGTTTATATGTGGATTGGCTTTAATAAATGATAATGAATAACTTTTTTGAACATGATTATAGTTGAAAAAATGAATCATCTTTTAGGCACACATAATTTTTTCCTACTATTTATCATATTTTTTGTATTTTTAAATTAAAAAATAGAAGTATCTTGTAGCGTAAAGCTACATGCTACTGAGGGCTGAACGCTACGCAACACACTACTGCTATTTAAAACACTGATCCCAACAGGACTAGGATTACACCCCAGAGACTATCTGTCAGAGAGATCCATCTCAATTCCACCTTCTATTCCTTCCACCCTAAAGCATAACCCTAAAGCCTCCCAATTTGATCAAAATATGGTTTTCAAAAACCCTTTCAACCTTTAATCTTCCTATCCCCATTCCACAGTCAGTGTGAAAATCTTACTGATTACTCGTTTACCGATATGGATTTCCTTCTAAAAATCCTGCATTTCCTTTCGAGCCATAGGTACCAAAGCGACGCATGAACAACCATCGATCGGAGGAACTTGCCTATACCCTGTCCTCCATCCCTCAAAATGCACCCCAATTGAAAATGTTATCGCCTGTACTAATCTGAATTTTGAAAAAATGGCAGACCAAACCAACCAGCAAACAAGCAATGCAGCAGTATATGAGTTACTGATTCCTCTGAGTTAACACATCATGCATCCATTCAGTAGATACTTCTTGGTTTTTCATATGGTCATGAGTAAGAATTTTGTCTAAACATGCTGTCCAATAAAATGCGTTAGTTTTCAGGGGCACCATTTTCATGCTCTTGCATTTGTCACAAAAGTATGGCACAGTTTCACTGAATGAGTGGAATAGAAGGACATCACCGAGAACTGGTCATCCGATTCAAGTTCCCAAAGCCGACTGTTAATGTGTTGGACAGGGGTATAAATCTTCTCAAGTCACACCAACAGTTGAGCGAACATCTTAATCTCTTCATCTCTGAGGTTGCACCTAAGAATTGCCCCCATACTTATTCTTTTTGCCACTAATACACTGATAGAATGAATTAACTGTAGCCTCCTTTTCAACACCACTGTTCTTCCAAGAACCTAATCTTGTCACTTGCAACAAATAGCCCTCCAGACCGCGGACCCAGCTCTGCTATTAGTGTGATTTGGTTCTACACATCCCAAACATTGATTGAGAGACCATACTCTGCTGCATGGATATTTTGTAACACAGGTTTCTCCTCGATGCTTATTCTCCACTCCTGCTTGCGCACTAAGGCTACATTAATTTGCCTGCTTTCTCTGATACCAAGACCATTTTTAGCCGGCTTGGAGACCTTCCAAGCAAGCAGATGATACTTCTGCAAATCATTACAGTCGTTCCAGGGAAATTTCTTCATGGAAGACCCTAGCTTAGCAACAACTTTGGAAGGACATTTCAGAATTGAAGCCAGCTACAATTGCATGCTGGAAAGACCCACTTTAATCAGCATTATTCTCCTTCCCAAGGAAAGAAGCTTCCCTTTCCAGCTTGTCAACTTACAATTACATTTCTCTAAAATGGGATACCAACCCATAGTTGCCAGTCTTCCAACAAAACTAGAATCCCAAGCAGCCTGACTCAGAAATCCACAATACTACAATGAACCTCATGGGTATTATTTCCAAATCTGATCCATTGTTATTCAGCCATGAGATGCTATATTTTGATAGATTTACCCTTAGCCTATTACAACTTACAACTTCAAAACATTGAAGAATGTCCCTAAAGGAAGAAATCTTGATGTTAGTGTTAGAGATTCCCCATCCCTTGAATCAGGCCTACATCAGCTGCTTTCTTAATCATACTGCTAAGGCATTTGGTGACAAGCATCAACTCCATTGTACAGACAAACACAGCTATCGTGAGCATCCATCCACACCTCAAGGAACAATTGAGAGGGTGACACCCACCATTGTGTATGAGGTCCACTTCACACACACACACACAACCAATATAGGCATCCATTAGATGCGACCGCTTTGGCCATCCATCAGATTCGCCCTTCGATATTGGGATACAATAACTTCCCTGTTTAAAATGAGAGAGACTTTGATATTCTGGGAGAGTGAGATAGTTGATAATCCAGCACCAAAAGTTTGTACACGTGGAATACCATGAACTCAAAATAAATTGTACGAATCATGGTTCTCTGATTCAGATGGATCTTAAACACAATTATTTACTCGATTCTTTGATGGTTTGATTGGTGGTTAGTTAATGGATGGCTGAAAGATTACTATCAATGGTCCAAATTCGGCAAATAAACACTAAAACCAATCTGCATTTTTTTATAAAAAATCTATCTAATGTGAACCTCACAATTTAGACAGTTTGATTGACCTGATATATTCCATGCCTGCAGTTTTAAAGTGCCAAGTATCCTTCACACCATGCTAGAGTATCTAATAACTCTCGCTTGTTTCGGAATTCAGAAATCCATTCATCTCTTTTCACATGCATTGCACATGTCACACCCCCTAATATCTATAACCTTCTGGAACAAGTACATCGAACTACTAAATGAGGCCTACTTTATCTACCAATACAATTTAAAAGTGACTAACTTTCTGTATCTAGGTCTAACAAGGAAAGGGAGTAAGCAATACACTAATATCAGATAATTTTAAGCATTCTGAAAAATGTGATCAAAGCCATTTTGATTTTCTGTTTCTGTAATAAATTTGTTGTAGGTCATCTCTTGTTAACAATCTTAAGCTTGTTCTGTTGTTCAGGTTCAACCATTTGAACCATTTGGTATTCTTGGCTTAGAGGCTGGAGCTTCAGATTCAGAAATAAAGAAGGCGTATAGAAGACTTTCCATTCAATACCATCCCGATAAAAATCCAGATCCAGGTAGGTGTTCTATATCTAGAGTTCACTTATGGTTTCTTACCTTCTTTTTTTTTTGGATAAGATATCTGGTTGAATTTCAACAAGAAGAGAAAATGAAAAAGATATGATTTTCATTTTATTTGTTATTTTTTATTTTTATCTATTCTAAGTGTTTCTTAACTGTTTTCAGAGGCCCACAAATATTTTGTGGAGTTTATATCTAAGGCGTATCAAGCTCTGACTGATCCAGTATCTCGTGAGAATTTTGAAAAATATGGCCACCCAGATGGCAGGCAGGTGGTATCATTTTCCTCTCCTGGAAGTCAGAAGCAATATGTTTTGGAACTCTTTACATTTGAAACTTGATGGGTGTCATAATGCTGCTTGCATGTAGGGGCTTCAAATGGGAATAGCTCTTCCACAGTTCTTGCTAAACATTGATGGGGCATCTGGTGGAGTACTTCTTCTTGGGATTGTAGGAGTTTGTATTCTTTTGCCATTGATGATGGCAGTAATATATCTCTCAAGGTCATCCAAATATACTGGGAACTATGTCATGCATCAAACCTTGTCCACTTATTATTACTTTATGAAACCTTCCTTGGCCCCAAGGTATGGAATTTCTTTGCAGCGAGTTGTCCTTCAATCATTTTCTGATCTGCATAGTTACCTTTTATTTGAAAGTCAATTAGCAATCTGTTGCATTAATGTCATGAGCTGCATTGCATGATGCTAGATTGGAAATCTGGTTAAATTCCACGTGGAATTGCGATTGTGGCCTATATAAATTATGGGTCTTTAAATCTGAGTTCTATGAGTTTCATTCACTTAGGAACGATATTTTGTCTCTTCTTGCGTGTATTCATTTTTATGCAATACCTTGTCTAACATCCTTATGGAACATCATTCAATGCCACTTTTAGGATGTCTGCTGTGGATTTTCTATTTCATCTTACCGTTGCTTTGTGATGCAGCAAGGTGATGGATGTATTCATTAAAGCTGCAGAATACATGGAAATCCCAGTTCGTAGGAGCGACGCTGAACCCCTTCAAAAACTCTTCATGGTAGTTCGAAGTGAGTTAAACTTGGACCTCAAGAATATTAAGCAAGAGCAAGCAAAGTTTTGGAAGCAACATCCATCCTTGGTTAAGGTAACTTTGTTAGCCCAGCACGGACCACTCCACATGCATATCTAGGCACGGGTGTGCATGCAATATGGCACTTATGTTGGAAATTCTTGCCATTTATCACATGGGACACACCATGCAAATCTGTCCAAAAACTGGTCTGGTCATTTTTTAAGTAGACCACAAATGTATGAAAACAGTGGATGGTTAGAGCAAGCTTGCTAGTTTTTTAAACCCATCCATTGTTTTCATACATCTGTATGGCTGATAGTTGAATCAGCAGGTCTTTTTGTCCATATGATCTACACTACGGTCCCACCTTTGATGGGTTTGGTTGTCTTTAACCCATGCCAGTTTGGTATGTGTTTTCTTGTGTAGAGGTACGTCTGGAGCTAAGAAGTCCTCTTGGCTATGTCGTGCACTTAATTATATTGTTCTCTCTCATTGGACACCAGTCCACGTTCTCATCTGTCTTTTGTGATGTTCAGACAGAATTGTTGATTCTGGCCCAATTAACTCGCGAATCGGGGTCTTTATCTTCAGCCCTGCAGGGAGACTTCAAACATGTGCTAGAACTTGCACCTCGCCTGCTTGAAGAACTGATGAAGGTTATATTCGCATGACACTTCCCATCTAATATTTTTGAATTGTGTTTGCAGAATTCGCTACTACATCCCTTAATGAATTCAATGCTTAGCTTTGTAATCATCATAATAGCCTTGTCTCAGGTATTTGGGTTTGGTTTGTGAAATCCATTTTGCCAACCATTCCTATGCAAGGCTCTATCCTTGGTAAGTGAATAAGCCTTCACATATCTTCTCACAACCTCAATCCAAGTCCTTTTAGGTCCTCCGCTCATCCTCCTTACAGGCCCTTCATCCATCCAGTGACTTCTCTGGATTTTTAGCACATGGCCTAACCATCTCAATTGGCTTTCAATCCTTGTTTTTTTTTTCCTCTCCCATTTGGGCTGCTCTTAAGTTGCTTTGGGCAACTCAGTAATAGTCTTCCCAGTTCCCACACATCCATATGCGTGTTTCTTGTTAATTACTCCACTCTGCACCACATCAAGGTTCAGAATATTGTTATTGTTGCCTGTATCATTTGATTCAGTAATTGATATGAATTGGCATATATTGGCTATTTCAATGTCCACAGTTGAATAAGTGCAAATTTTTAAGTTAAAATAATGAAAATATTGACAAATAAATGATACAAATGGAGAGTTCCTTTTTCTTGGTGGTTTGTTTGGCAACTGTCCCTCCATGACTGTTGGTGCACACTAGTTTTGAAACAGAAAGTAGTTGCAGAAAATTGATACCTACTTACCAGATTTTAGATCCAGTAATAACCCAAAACAATCACAATTTCATCAAGGAAATTGAAAGTTTATGTACCCTATTTCAGCCCAAAAATCATCACCCATAATTTTTGCGAAGGCCAAACTCTTCAGCTCCGTTTTACTCCTCACCTTCTTATTCTGTTACCCTACTATTTCACCCGTCTTGATTTTATAATGTATTAAACAACCCCCATGATAAGATAGTTAAATTTGCACCCAAGAACCACTCTCCTCCACTCTCCTCTTACCTTTCATCCTTGCTATATATGCTATCTTTTCCTTCATACGTTACAGGACATAATTGAAAGGACGTACTAGAGGTTCACTTATATCTTTAGAAGTTGAGGCTATTGATGTCATGGTAGATTCTTAATGCAAAGATATCCCCCTTCAATTATTGGACCTCATTGGAGGGGAAGGGCTTCTTTGACTAGGCATTTTACAGAGGAGGTATTAAGCAACATGATGGCATAAGAGATTGTCACTTAAAAAAAATAATAAAAAATAAAAAATAAAAAATTTGTTGAGCTTCCCCTCAAACCATAATATGGTTTATTAGAGAAATGGTTGAGTCTTTACTTATCGCCATTTTCTGCTATCCAAGCACATGGTAGATCCTCAAGGTGAAGGTAGATCCCATTTTACGTCAAGAAAACCTTGCTTGTTTGATGGTACATCTAGATTGACAACAAGAGGAGTTTAATCTCGCCAAAGGGGTTCAGATTGGAATCACTCTCGGGTCCGTTCTAGACATAGATTGCGGGATTTCTCTCGGGGGTCAAGATACGTGTTGTATTTGAGAAGTTATGCCCATTCTCAGGGCTCCTTCGATGGTTTGGATGAGGATTTCATTTGCAATATCTCCACCATTTGTGAGAACTCCTAGCTTGGAATCTTTAAGGGGACCTCTGGGCAAAGGTTAAGGAAACAGTGGCGGCGGTTGGGGATTCTAACGATGATGTTGGTTCTAATAGAGCCCCTTAGCTCCGAAAAGCCCCAAGCTCTAGGGATCTTTCCGAGATAGGTCATCGAGTTGAATCCAATGGTTGGACGACAATTGCCTCTAGAAAAAAAGCATATGAAAATACTAAGAGGCAGCCCCTCAGCCATGATCCCATGAGAGAGCGTCCAACCTTGCACGTGGATGGCTTCCCTGAAGAATGGATGGATATTCACTTCTGTAGGGTGTTTGGGAGAGTTGGGAAGGTGAGGGAGGTGGTCATCCCCGGGGCGAGAGGTTTAACTTTGATCTGAGGTTTTGCTTTCATGAGGATGAACGAAGACGAAGAACTCCAAGCTATCAAAGGTTTGCAAGCTTCTAAATTCTATGGGAAGGAGATGAGGGTTAGTGTTGCTCATTTTGGACTGGGAATGGGGAATTGGGAGAAGATGGAGGCCTCTTAGAATCTCTCCACCATAAACCGTGCAACTAAGGTTCTAAACAGAAAGTAACAGAAAATTGATACCCACTTACCAGATTTTAGATCCAGTAATCACTCAAAACAATCACAATTTCATCAAGGAAATTGAAAGTTTATGTTACCATATTTCAGCCCCAAAATCATCACCAATAATTTGTTGGGAAGGCCAAACTCTCCAGCTCCATCTAATTCACTTTCACCTACTATTTCGACCTTCTTGATTTTATAATTCATTAAACAACACCCATTATAAGATAGTTAAATTTGCACCCAGAACTGCTTTCTCCTCCACTCTCCTCCTACCTTTCATCCTTGCTACATATGATATCTTTGCCTTCATAGATTACAAGACAATTGGAAGGATGTACCAGAGGTTCACATGTATCTTTAGAAGTTGAGGCTATTGATGGCACGGTAGATTCCTGATGCAAAGATATCCCCTTCCAATTATTGCACCTAATTGGAGGGACAAGGCTTTTTTGACTAGGTGTTTTACTGAGGAGGAATTAAGCAACACAATGACACTAGAGATTCTCACTTTTTTTTTTTTTTTTTTTTTAATAAAAAAATTCTTTGAGCTTGCCCCCAAACCACAAAATGGTTTATTCAAGAAATGGTTGATTCTTTACTTGTCGCCATTTCCCACTATCCATATACATGGTAGATCTCTCGAGCTGAATCCAGAGGTTGTATGATAGTTGCTTCTAGGAAAAAAGAAGATGAAAAACACTAAGAGGCAGCCCCTCAGCCATGATCCCTTAAGAGAGCTTCCAACCCTATACGTGTATAGCTTCCTTGAAAAATGGATGGATATTCACTTCCGAAGGTTGTTTGGGAGATTTGGGAAGGTGGTCATCCCCTGTGCAAAAGGTGTAGCTTTGATTTAAGGTTTTGCTTTCGTGAGGATGAATGAAGACGAAGAAATTCAAGCTATTAAAGGTTTGCAATGTTTTAAATTCTATGGGAAGGAGATGATGGTCATTGTTGCTCATTTTGGATCGGGAAGTGGGAAGGGCAAATTGGGAGAAGATGGAGCCCCCCTAACACACACACACACACACACACTTCTCCTGCCTTGATAGTGTCGGAGGGAGGATGAGCCCCTTTTGGGGGGCCTGAGCTCCTTAATGGATGCCCTTTTAGGGAACATATTTGGTATTCCTTCTCTTGGGGATTCTGGAACCCCTCCCCCAACTAGCCCCTTTCCTCCTCCCTCTTCTTGTCTTCCCACCCCCCCAAGGGAGTCGTATGATTTAGATCCCTAGATGGAGCTTCATCGGTTATTGTTCCTCCTAGTGTGTTTCCTAAAGTGCGTCTTGGCTCTCAACAAGATCTTGTTTCTTAGTTCCAATTATACTATTCTATGGGTCCAAAAGATATCATTTTGAGATATCTGAATCCTTTTGCAGTTTGGGTTTCTCTTTTTTCCTTCTCTGATATTAATAAGATTTTGTCCACAGGGAACCTTCACTGGGTTGGTCCAATGGAGGCAATCTGCAAATGGGATAATTGGTCAAGTTTAGGAATGGTTGATCCTGGTTTGTTTTTCTAGCATGCCGTCTGGAACTGGTTTGAAGGAATCTTCCTCTCTTGGGTCTTGTTTAGGGGAAGTTACCCGAATCGACCAATCGATGAAGCGTTGGGAAGATCCCCTCTCGGATTGGCTTTTGACCAGGGTGAAGAGGACGATAGTGGTGCCTTCATCAAGATCGTTACTGGAGAGGAGTCTCTTGAGATTCTGGTCTTTCAAGGGGAAGTACTCAGTCAGTTGTAGCTTGGGAATGCATTTGCTTGGCCATTTCATGGTGGATTTTGTTCATCGTTTGCGGTGGCGATGCCTTTCACGATAAATGCTAGAGCTCTAATTCTAGCGTCCCGTAGACCTCTGGACGTGCGCGCTCCCCCGTGCGACCTGTGTGGCCTGGCCCCCACTCATTTTGGTCTGTGTGGCATGATGTCTCCCACACGTGTGCTAGATTTTGGATAGTTGGCCTTAGCTTTCCAGCCACCTGTCTAGTGTTTCCTGCCTCTCTTGGCTACTCATGCCTCATCTCCTTCACATGTGGGCGCTGTTTTTACCCCATTATTTTCTCCTTCAAGGGATGACGCGAGATCTCACATGAGATATCGGTGCGAGATCTTGATTTCTTGTCTTGAGCATGTTTCCTCTCCTCTTCCTATTAATGAGTGCGGCTCGAGGACTTCTTTGAGCTCCTCTTGGGACATGTGTCATGATGAGAACAACGGCGATTTTGCAACTGTCAGTCACTAGCAAGCCTCCTTTACGCACATTGCCCCCCTCTACTTCTCATAGGTCTCTGTCCGGTCAATAGTTAATGTAAGTGCTTACATGCCCTGCTTTAGACCCTAATGTGGATGAGGATCGGACATGTGACCCTTCTCCTTTGATTTTGGTTGGTGCTTCCTCTCAAATAGTTGTTGATGATACTATTTCGTATGACGAAGACCAATAGGTGATAAAGGGGGCTAGAGCCTTCTACCATGCTAAGGGAGATTTGGTCCATCAGGATGATTCGAAATCGAGCTTAGTATTCGAAATATCGGCATCTCGTTATGTATCGCACCCTTGGGATATGGATATGTATCTGTTATTGCATGGGATATATTGGTTGTATCGTGTAATATATCGTTATTGTTGGAAACATGGGGAAACATTGGAAATTGGTCGAATTTTTCAATGAAATTTCAGTGAGTGTTAAAAAAGACATCAATACACACTTATAAATCAAAACATTACAAAAAACAAGTGCACATAATAGGTCTTCTTTGTATGGGGTCCCATTCTATGCATTGTCTAACTGAATTGATGCAAGTATATTCAAAGTTTATTCATATAATTTATAAATGTAAGAAGACGTGTGGAAACGCAAACAATACATTTAAAAGCAAAGAAGAATCACTAAATCAAGTTACAAACATGTTTGATTTTATGTTTGGACACAAAGATTGCAACCAATTTGCGAGAAATTGAGAAAATTTTAAATTTTTTCAAATTTCCACAACTCGGTCATTCTCCTCCAAGTCTCAAAATCAAAGCTCTCAATCCATGATTTTTCATGCAAAACATGAAAAATATGGATTTGTAACAATTTAACACTGATTTAACATGATTTACAGAAGAAAAAAAGGATCGAAAATAAAAAATTGCTCACCGGATTGAACATGTGGGATGATATCTCACTATTTGTGTGTTTCGTATCGCACAGGTGGGAAACAAGAAATATCGTGGGATATATCAGCCGATATCGTTGATATTTAAAACATTGTTCGAGCCCTATTTCCCCCTCTAAGGTGGTTCCTTTAGTGGCCTCTTCGACAATCTCGTTCTACTCTCACTTGAAAGATGACTCCTTTGATGGAAGATAGGAAGATGATGCTCAGTCTCCTGGGGTCTACCTCTCCTCTGACGATCTCTCTACGAATGTTCTCTCCCCTTGTGTCAGTCCAAGTCCCGAACAGTTCTGTATCCCTTCATCTCCTCTCCTTTGCTAAAGTTTTTCATACCCATCCTTACTTGTTGATTTTGGTTGCCCCTATTCATTCCGATCCCCCTCTCCCTCTCCCTACGGCCTCGGTTGGCCCCTTGGCCCTCACAACAATGCTTCCTGGTTCCTCCCCTAACCCTTCTTCAGTTATAGACAGTTTCTCCTTGAGCGGGGATTTGGTTCTTTAGGCCCAGGGTCCTCTAGTGTAGGCTCCAGGTGTTCCCCCTTTTAAGGGCTTATTTCTTTCTCTACAAATGACATTTGAACCTTTTAGGGTCCTGCTTCTCCCCCTTGTATTCCAATGGAGATTATGGAGGGGTTGGTGGAATATATTAAGAAAAAATAAGTGGGTTAGAGATGTTGTCTACCCTGTGTTTAGTAATCATGATGAAGATTACATTGCTCTCTTTAAATTAGTGGCAGAAAGGTGTCTTTGGGTCTCGGTTGAAGGGGTTTTTCTTTCAGGGTCTCCTAGTATCCTTCCTAGCAACAAAGAGCTTGTCAAGTTAGGGGTGCTCCCAAAAGTTGTCTTGGAAGCTATCCCTAGAAACATGTGAAAGGGGAGAAGGGTGAGCCAGGTTCATCGATGAAGATCCTTTCTTGAAATGTAAGAGGTTTGGACTGCCCTAATAAGCGGTCTCAAGTAAAGGAAATTTGCTCCCATTTGAAAGCTAAGCTCATTGTTCTTCAGGAATCTAAATTGCAAAGAATCGATCAAGGGTCTATCACCATCTTTGGGTTCGGAGAATTCTCCATTTTGGTTGCCATCTTCTTCGGGATCCTTTTCGGTGTGATCCTTCTACCAGTTCCTTGCCTTTCCTTCTCTGGCTTCGGTTGGTGGTTAGATGACACAACTTAGTTCGATGGTGCTTCCCCTAAAATTGCAGCCTTTGCATGGTTGGTGGAGAAGTATCGGGTGCTTACTATTGACAACGTTAAGAAGAGAGGCATCTCTCTCACAAACGTATGCTTGATGTGCTTCTATGATGTCGAGTTAGTGGACCACTTGTTCCTCCATTGTTCTTTTGTTTCTAAGATCTGGTGATGTGCTCTTGCTTTGGCTGGAGTTCAGTGAGCTATGCCTTTTTCCATAGATGACCTATTTCGGATGTGGCATGCGTATGAGGGAGGATCCTTGGGAATGATCACTGTTTTAGACATGTTTGATCTAAGAGGAAAAATCACTATTTTAGGAATGTTTGATCTTCCTCTGCGGGGGTTTTCATTTAAGTCCTACCCTTTAGGGATTGGGCTCTGTGTGTAGTTTGGGTTTCTATGGGCCTGGTCATTGTATTCTAGTCATGCTTTTCTTTTTCTTCTGTTTTTGTTGTCTTTGCTTTCTTGTTCTCGTAGTTTTTGTTTTGTTTTTGGCTCTGCTTAATAAATTGCTTCATCTTAAAAAAGAAAAAAGAAAAAGAAGCAAATAATAATAATAATAATAGAGACAACTTGGAAAATTGTAGTGGCCTCCACATCCGTCTCTGCTCCCCTTCCTCTAACACTGAAGATGTTTTCCCTGGGGAGGCATCTGGATTGAGGTTTTATGGACTGATATTCGTGGGCATATGAACGAACTAACTAACCGATACGATATAGGCTATAGCATTTGCTGGAATTTTGTCTCGATTAAAAAATAGAGAAATTCTGGAAAATAGGAAAAAAATGCAAAACCTTAGGGCCTTTTTTTTTTTTGGTTTGTACATGTATTTTATATTGTAACTTTATAATCTTTGGTAAGAATGATGTATGTCAGGCAGTTTAAAGCTGAGTGAATCAGTCTTGCACTCTTAGATATATATTTTGATACGATATTAATGCGGGGGCATTTTCACACTGGGCTCGAGTGGGGTGGCCTGTGGGATGCAGGGGCACACTCGGAGTGGGTGACCCGCATAACCCATGGATTTGGGGGCTGCCTGAGGCGGGTGACTTGTGTGAGGCGGAGCCCATGGATTTGGGGCCCACGAGGAGGGTTCGGTAAGGACCTAACCCATGGATTTGGGGCCTGGGCTATATGAGATAAAGGGATTAATTTTCCACGCTCTATCAATTCGAGCTTTTAGAGCAAGTGGTTAATTGTCCTGCATCAAATTGGTATCAAAGTGGGAGGTCTCGTGTTCGAGACTCCTCACTGGGGGTGATTAATGCGGGGACATTTTCACACCGGGCTCGAGTGGGGTGGCTTGTGGGATGAAGGGGCACACTCGGGGTGGGTGGCTCTTGGGGCCCGTGTGAGGCGGGTGACTCGTGTGAGGCGGAGCCCATGGATTTGGTGCCCACGAGGAGGCGGAACCCATGGATTTGGGGCTCACGAGGAGAGTTCGGCCTAGGACCTAACCTATAGATTTGGGGCCCACGAGGAGGGTTCAACCGAGGACCTAACCCATGGATTTGGGGCCGGGGCTATGAGATAAAGGGATTAATTTGTCACGCTCTATCAGTTCGAGCTTTTAGAGCAAGTGGTTAATTGTCTTGCATCAGATATTCTTTTTGAGGATCATAACTCACTTCGATAGAATATACTATGATATAATTCTCAAGTATTCAAGTGCGTAACATACATTAGGCATCTTCAATTATTAAATTTTTATATACTACATTACTAATATAGTACATATAAGTTCACAAATCACAAATTCACAACTCACAAGATAGCAAGAGCACAAGACACATACATATGATGATATACCCATTACTTGGTGATTAGTTTACAGTCATATAACTCATACCTTGTCAAATCCACATGAATGCCTGAGGGGGCTGTAAATTGTCATCAGCTTCTGTACTGGTGTCTGATATTAAGGATATGCGTACAGGTGCGAGTGTGACCATGGACTCTGAATTAGCATATGATCGCCATGTTGAGACCGGTCGACATAATCCAATATTTTCTGACTACTAACATGGTTATGATCTCCACCACTCTGATGACTAACCTCCTCATCTGATGACCTGCATCTCTGACATTTTCGAACAAATTAATCTTGTAACAGTACCCTTGTATTCTTTTCCCAAGGCAAAAGCATGTCTAGATTCTTCCACATCTTTATATAATTATCCATCACTTGTCTATTTTGGAAAATACGTTTGATGGTTGATCATTCATTTTGTAATTGAAAATAAATTATACCAATGGCAATTAAATGATGGAGCCATTCTTCTAACTTAAACCTGCAACATATTCATATGTTTGTGTGGCTCATGCCCTCTCCATTTTCACTAACATGTCTTGTGAAATATATACACTAGTATTTAAAAAAAAAGAAAAAAAAGATTATGCAGTATCATGTGTAAAATGCTGTTTTATTTCGATGTCTCTGTTACTTATCTTGACAAGAAGTATGAGGCTGACAGCTGTATAAAAAATTGGGATGGTGTAGAACATTCTTTCAATATAATTTCTTCTTACTTGCCTTCTGTTCTTTTTAGTTAGGTTCCTTAATTTCATATATTAACTTGTCTTCTTGTCCCCAGCTTCTATAGTCAACATTTCTCTATAAATGTTTTTTTAACTTGCATACAGATGGCTGTTATACCACGCAGTCCTCAGGGACATGGATGGTTGAGACCTGCCATTGGGGTTGTTGAACTTTCTCAGAGTATCATTCAGGTGCTGCTTTGGTGGATTTTTTTTTTCTTCTTCTCATTCTGACTTCTTTCATGATCATTTCATGTATTAAAGCTATTTTAGTTGGTTTCTTTTAAACCCCACATAAATGCAAATTTTGATTTGATTTGGAACACTTGAGGTTTTTTCTTCCCCCCCAACATGAGCTTGTATCTACTAAAATTCTTGGTTATTCAATATCAGAAGATTATTTCAAAGTGATTTTTACATGAAACATTTTCATGGTATATATATATATATATTTTTAGAAAGGTAATGAAATCTTTACAATCTTTCAAATAATAATAATAATAATAACAACAACAGCAGCAGCAACAACAACAACAACAACAACAACAACAATAATAATAACAATGACATTTTTATTGAAACCATTACACGAAAAAACAACAGATGGGAAAGAAAGCTACAAACCGAAAAGAGAAATTACATTACAAACATTGATGAACTTGGGAACAAGAGGTGCAATCTACTGCTTCCTGTTCCACCCTTCTCACCACCTCAAGCACCAACCTGCCACCTATTGCTCCTCTCTCCCTGAAGGGCCCACAAGACAGCCGGGAGGACCAGCCTCCACACGTGTCTCCGTTTCTTGCCAACCCCACTCTTGTGCCAGGCCCAAAGAAAATCTTCAATAGACCCCACCATAGCCTGCAGAGTTTTGAACGCCTCAACGAACCTATCCCAAACTTCTTTAGTGAACTTGTAGTGAATGAATAGTTTGGAATTTGTCTTTGCGCTACGCGTGCACATTAAGCACACATTGTGGACGACCATCATTCTTCATTGAAGATTGTCCACCATAAGTACCCTTTCCCTTCCAACCAACCAACCAACCAACCAAAGGTCCTCTAATGCAGGGGCATTTTCACACCCGGCTCAAGTGGGGTGGCCTGTGGGATGCAGGGGCACACTCGGGGTGGGCGGCCCGTGTGTGGTGGGTGGCTCGTGTGAAGCGGAACCCATGTGAAGTGGGGCCCACAAGGGGGGTTCGGCCGAGGTCCTAACGCATGGGATGTGGGGCCTGGGCTATGAGATAAAAAGGATTGATTCGCTATGCTCTATCAATTCAAGTTTTTAGAGCAAGTCGTTAATTGTCCTGCATCACCCCCCCTTGGGGGAGTGCCATAGGACCAAGCGAAGTATGCTTGCTAGCATCTTTCCCCCAAAATCCTAACCATCACCCTTACAACAAGAAACCCTAGCCACCCCATCCTAGAACCCTAGATACTTGTTCAATCTTATTGCCTACAACAATCAGCCCCTAGATCTGGTCTTTTCCATCCAACTCAATCCTTCTAAATCCATGACCTCAAAATTCTTGCCTCAAAAACCTATATCTAAGCTAGATCCATATTACCTCTACACAGACCCTTGTTCTAGATCTAGGTCTAGACTCTTGACTGTACAAAACAGAACCTTTAGATCTAGAGCCTAAACCTAAAATCCAGCTTAATCAGCCCCTTTCCCAACTATAGATCTACAACCTTAAGTCCCAAACCAATCTTTAGATCTTGATGAACCCTGATCCATCCATCCAAACCTAAAATCGACCTATATTCTGAGCCGACAACCCTCTCATTTTTAGATTTGCGCATTTAATCAGCGACAGTGTAAAAACATTGCCATATCTACAGCTTGGACTGATATGTGACATCTCTCTTCATCTCATATTGACGATTAGATCTGCATCTTTGGCCCTTGTATCTAAGCTCCCAATCTTATAGATCTATGATCAGATTTGTTCAGGCCTGCATCTTTGGGCCTGCTGTGTCTAGTACGGGTACCCCATCTCTTAGATTTATGATTAAAACTGTTCAGATCTGCATCTCTGGCTTGCTGTCTTAGTGCGACTCATCCTGATCCATCCATCCAAACCTAAAATCGACCTATATTGGCCTGTGGTGTCTTAGCGGCCCATCTCTTGGATCTATGATTGGATCTGTTTAAGTGGAAGTCTCTGGTCTGCCTTGAGATCTATGATCAAATATGTTCGGATCTGCATTTTTGGTGTGCTGTATCTCAGTGCTCCTCATCTTAATATTTATAGCCGGATCTGTTGAGATCTACACCTTTGTTCTGCTGCATCTTAGCACTCATCTTGAATCTATGATCCCATTGGTGCAGGTATGCACTTTTTAACTGTTGTATCAGCTCTCCACATTTAGGATCTGTTCATTATTTGATATCTGCTCCGTATGCAATCTCTAAGTCAGATCTGCTGATTTGGTGGACACATCAACAGGAAAAAAAAAATCAACAGTCAGATTTGACCAAAATTCTAGATCAATGTTTTGCACGATGTACCTTTAAAAAAAATTGCTTTGCATGATGTACCACTTGGGTCAGTGATCTGGGTTTGCAAAATATGTTCACATCTGCTAGTGCACATGCACCGGAAGCAGGATTGTCTATAATTGTGAGATGGCAGATGACCTGAATGATATGTCGGGACCTTTACAAAGAAGGATGGATATGCTAATCAAACAAATTAGTGACATGAACAAGAGTTTTGCTGCTCAATTAAATGTTCTAGCGGCCTGGGTTACTGCCATAGAAGAGGTTAGTAGGAGGAACAACTCTGACCTCAATCATCTTGTAACAACCTTGAGATGAATATAGAGTCAAGGAATGATCTCCTTAGACATATAATTAACAAAAACTACAATAGAAAATATGAAATGAACTTGGGACTGTAACAACCTAGCTAATCACGACATGGCCTGAGGGCACCTATCCCTTCATAGGATTAACCAAATTATACCAAATGATTAGATTTTTGCACCTAGGATCCTGCAAAGCATGTGAAGATTGTGATCCCAAATTATGATGTTAATCGAGACCCAAGATTTTCAATGACTAGCTAAAGTCTTTGGAAATATTTTTTGATGGTATGGAATGGATGAAGCAATCAAGCTGTGGTTCGCACATTTTGAACTTAATGGCTCAGCATAAGGAGTGTTCAATTTTTTGTCAAGGGATCAGTTGAAGAATTTGGGATGCTGCTGATGATGGTTGTTTCATCCTTGGGCAATGACTTGGGGATGAAAGTAATGCTGAAGTGTCTCTTATTTCAAGAATCTGGGATATTCTGATTCTGCCGAAAGTGAAAACTTTTGTGTGGGCAGCGTCTCTAGAAAATATTCTAACAATTGATTATCTTAAGAAAGAGAGTTGTGATTCCCAATAGATATGTAATGTGTTGCACAGCCGAAGAAATGCCAAATCATCTCCTGCTTCATTGCTCGTTGTCTGGCAAGATTTGGAGTGAAGTGATTCGTAAGTTTTGGTTTGTTTGTGTATTCCTAAATTTGATTCTTAAGCATGTTGCTGGCTGGTTCTCCAATGGGAATTCTTTGGAGAGCAGTTGGCTAATCACATTGTGGGTCATTTGGACCGAAAGAAATGCCAGAATCTTTCAGAATAAGTCAGCACCAGTTAAGTCTATCATCAATCCCATCTTAGATGATCGGTGTCTTGGTCGAGAGCCAATGCAAATTCCCAAGTATCATCAATCCTATCTTAGATGGTTGGTGTCTTGATCGAGAACCAATGCAAGTACCCAATTATTCTGTCTCTCTGCTTTCTATTCTAACTTTGAGGCTGTCCTCAAATGCCGGAAAAAGGTTCAGATTGAGAAAGCTAGATGGACTCCTCCCCCATCTGGATGCTTCAAAGACTCCTCCCCCTTCTGGATGCTTCAAAACAAACTTTGATGGCAGTTCTTTTGGAAATTCAAGCTGGGCGGTATTGGTGGGGTTTTCTGTGATCACGCTGGAATCTCCATTATCGAATCATGGGGTCCCATTGGTTTTAGGCACTCCAGTAACACTAAGGTTGCTAGCCTCCTTCAAACCATTAAGATCTTCATCTCTTTTCAGCTTTTCCCAGCAATTGTGGAAGGAGATTCCTGTTATGCAATCAGGTTGGCCTTGTCTGGGAACAATTTTTGGAAGATCACAGACATGATCAATCCAAGATTGGTATTACATTGTTGAAGAAGACTTGCAGCCCTGTGGCCTTCCTTCCGTGGACAACTGGGAGGAAAGGAAGGTGAGGCTGAAACTGAAATTTTTATCTAGATTGCAAGACAATCTCATTTCGGGAACTTTTTGTATGTCATGACAACTTGACTGTGGAAGAGGATACATGACAATAGTATGAATTGGCACTCTGTTGTTGTCTGACAGAAATGGCCAAGCATCAAGTGACAAGTTATTGCAATGGGTTGTTATATGAGATACAATGAGAATTGGTAACCATCTAACTAAACAATGCAGATGAAATGATACCCAATGGCACAAAAAGTGCATGAATGGAATTTAGTGGCCAGATACAGTAGTTTCCAAGCCAGCGGATATACACCTTCTCGCTCTATTGCCACCAGCTCCATCTCACTCCTGCTTTTTTAGGATCAATTACATTCCATGGTATTTTTCCTAAGATAACAAGATTGGCTAGAACACTGCATGTAACAATAACACGGTGCTAATTAGTTGGCAAACGCTCGAAACTTCAACACAAAGGACAAGTAAGTTAATCAAAATCAAAGGAGATCAAACAATACTTATTTCAAATTGTGAAGGTAGGGTGCAAACATATGCTGCAAATTTTTATTTATTTATTTATTTTTACAGCCATAATAAGAATTTAATGAAAAAGGCCGAAGGCCAAAAGAATACAAAAAGGGAAAATAGACGAGAAAACAAAAGGAACTACGCCCTACAAATCGAAACAGCAATCTGAAAATTGGGCAACAGGGAGAACATTAGCTGCATGCACCCCTCTTGCATTCTTATGTTTTGTGAAATAGGAAAGTGAATGGTACAAAGAAGAATTATTAGAAGGCCAACTAGGATGTGAACATGAAGATGCATAAGAAGAAGATGAACAAGGGCATGAGGGAGGCATAGATAGCTTCAAAGAGAATAACCTATCACTGGTAGTCAGGAACCCCCTATTTCTTTAGATCAACCTTGGATGTGGCCTCGTAGTGCTACACAAAGGCGGTGTGGCAACATCGATCTACGAACAGGGATTGAGACATCAACCATAGAAGGTCCACACCGAGAGTTTTTTGGATTTGTCTTTACTCCACATCGACTCATCCCTCACGCTGATTGAGGGATGAACTCCCTGAAGACAAGAAAGAAGCTGTATGAAGTCATCGAGTTCCTCTTCCGATTAGCTCCTTCTACATGCCCACCGGGGGGGGGGAGGGGGTGTGCTTTGGTAGCAGGATGAAGTGATTGAAGATGTGCTCATCGATCAGATTGTATCCGCACGTCATGGCAGTATCATAGCTTTTTGTGAAGTGGTTTGGGTGTATGCGGTAGGGAATAATTTCAATGCATCAATCCGGAGTTGTACGAGTGTTGCATTGAATTCAACTCAATGGAACCAGAGGGAGTTGATGCATTCGGCGGTCCTTACATAGGACTAGTAAGAGATCAAGGCTGTGCCTATGGTAGCAGGATGAAGTGATTGAAGATGTGCTCATCGATCAGATTGTATCCACATGCCATGGTGGTATCAAAGCTTTTTGTGAAGCGGAAGGTCTTCCAAGGTTTGGGTGTATGTGGTAGGGAAGAATTTCAATGCATCAATCTGGAGTAGTATGATTGTTACATTGAATTCAACTCAATGGAACCAGAGGGAGTTGATGCAATTGGCGGTCCTTATGTAGGACTAGCAAGAGATCAAGAGTGGGTCCCACCTGATTGCATGTGTGGCCCTTTTGATCACACACATGACCACCATGGGATTTGATTTGTTCTCTTAGTTTCTCTAATACTGTGGTCCATTCATATAACCATGGACTAGAAGTACTTTTGATTCTGCAATATTTTGTTCATTAATCACTCCAGATTCTTTCATTTCCATGTAAAGATCATTTTGGAGGGAGCCATATGTCATATCATATGGTCCGTACCCTATTAATAGTTGCATTAGTTCAGTTAGACAGTGCATAGCTTAGGAGTTAGGGCCCTATACAAAGGAAACCTATTATGTGCACTTCTTTTCTGGGATATTATGATTTAAAAGTGTGTATTAAGGTCTTTTTTTTAACAATCCTTTAAGTTCCATTGAAAAATTCAACCATTTCTCCTTTGTTTCCCCATGTTTCTCAAAAAGTGCGATAAATTACCCAATACAAACGATATATCTCGTGTGATAACCAATATATATCTGTATCCTAAGGATGCAATATGTAACGTGCTACCGATATCTCAAACACTGCCCTAATCCACTAAAAATATATATGTATTATGATCAAAGTTGTTAAAATAAATTGATGAGATTTGAAGCCATTGGATCTACTATTCTATATTTCCATGAGAATCTAGGAACTTCTGCCCGCATTGTCTCATTTGGTCTACATACCTGAACTGATAACATTTGGGATTATGCAGGATTATACACGAAAGATCCTTTTTTGGCTCTCTCTTTAGCCCCGTGTTGTAGTTCCAAGGGTTGGGTTGTTTACCCATTAAAGCGGTACACGAGCTGGGTTCAGAACATCGTGAGACAATTCGGTCTCAAATGTGGGCATTAGAGCATTGAGAGGACCTTTCACTATGACTAAAATATCATTCTTATGGTTATAAGAGAATGAACTATTAGCAGCCATTTCACTTTGTTTAGGGCTTCTCCGTCTAATTGCCTATATAGTGATTCATGCTTGGATGTGTGATGCCACTTTGCATCGAGAACAAAACGTGATTTGCTACTAATGTTTGTGTTTTGGAAGGAGTGGAGGGTTTTTTTTTTTTTTTTTTTTTTAAATTTTATAAATCAACTAGAGGGGCATTAGGGTTCATCCCATACGCATTGAAGCAATCCTATACATCCGATTACATTGGCTTCTCTTACAAGGCCAGGGTTTACTTATCATTATCATTTTTTTGGCCTATGGTTCATTTATGGAGCCTTGTGTTGAATGAATGGTTTGGATCATCATAAACACATGACTCGTGAGATGTGTATGGTATAACCTTGGGAGGATGAAAATTGCTGTTGCTTGCTGATATGAATGGTCAGCAACCCTCATCAATGATGCAGTCGTCATTTTGGAGAAGTGCGCAAATATAGAAATTCTGAAAATCATTTTAACTTCTATTTGATTGATGGAAATCTTCACGATTGCTGGAAATTGAATGTAGAGGCATGTTTGGTGCTGGAATTCCCTTGAAGTCATATTATAGGGCATCTATAGCTGCTGGAAATTGTTTCAAGTATGGTTGCTGGAAAATACTGTTTTGTTGCTTTTTTGTTATTTATTCTCTGAGATTGTACATATTTGTGGTGGAAAATTGTTTAGAGACTATTCTAAACCATTGTAATTGAGGAACACCATTGATAGGGCCCATAGAAACTGTATATCAATTGCATCAAAATGGCTGGCCTAGAGTATTTATGTGCTACTATGAGTTATGCATGAGGTTGGCAAGGCAGATCAGATGATGAGACCTAGGAGTTGATCAAGTTATTGGTTGGGCTCATAGTGCATGGGGTGCCCACGAGGCAGATCTTTAAGGTTGATTTGTGGCATATGTAGGTGCCAGTGGATTTTGTTGATTCGCTTGCGGGGCTCAGATGTGCCCCACATGGTTTAGGTTTGGTGGACTCTCATTTGGGGTTTTCGGACTTCAAAACAAGCATCGAGGGTTGTCACATTGTGGGAGCCATTGAGCTTTGTGGATCATCATGATAATCTAAGCCTTATCCCAACTAATTGGGGTCAGCTATATGAATCCTTTTCCGCCATTCCACTCTATGAAGGGCCATAAGGCCCATAACTTCAGTTATTCCATGGGTCATCAAGTCTTTTTACAACCTTCACCCATATTCTTTTGGACCTTCCCCATGCCTTTCTAGAGCCTTCATGGAGGGTTGCGGATCCTTGGTGTAATTCAAAGTGCACACACAACAGTGTTCATATCAAAGTGGCCATGACAGGTGGGTCAGGTGTCTTGAATTGTTGGCAGAGGCCTGTGCCTATTAGCAGGGTTGAGTAGACCATAGGCTGGCTGACATGGGCGTGTTAGGGCTCCACAGAGGTGTTGGTTGGGTCAAAAGCCTTTACTCGTACATGAGGTTGTCAACAGGCTGGCAGTGGAGTTGGCTTGGGCCCAAAATTTGAACTGTGTAGTCCAGCCCTATCCAAAAAGTTTATTTTTCTTGGCCCAGGCCCAGCCAGGCCCATTGACAACCCTAATTATAGGTTTTCAGTTTCTGTATCATGCATTTTCTTTTCATTCTTGTGACTGTGCTAATCAAAATGACTTTCCTTGGCTTATTTCCCTCAGGCAGATTGAGAATTTAATAGGACCTTGTCTTGTAAGTTGTATCCTGCATTTAACGCCAGATATTTGCAAAATCCATTTCAGCTTTGCTGTCCGTCCAAACTTAGCTATTCTGACCGTATTATCTAATTCCCATTTTAATCTCCTTTAGTAACCCAAATTATTTATATCACAGCTGTTAATTCTCATACTGCTGCAGGCTGTTCCTCTCAGCACAAGAAAAGCTTCTGGGGGATCCACTGAAGGAATCACACCCTTTCTGCAGCTCCCACAGTTTAGTGAGGCCATTGTCAAAAAGATTGGCCGGAAGGTACCCTTAGGACTGGTTGCATACATATATGGGAAGTGCATGTCTATAAGGATTTACTTGCACATGTTTGTAAGCCTTTGCAATTTGAATTTAAAAAGAAGAGCTTTCCCAGCCAAAAGATGACCTTTTATTTTCGCAGAAGGTGCGCACATTTCAAGAGCTTCGAGACATGACCCCACTGGAGCGTGTGGAGCTGCTAACTCAAGCTGCGGGATTTTCTCCTGCTGAAGCACAAGATGTAGAGGTGGTCCTTGAAATGATGCCTTCTGTAGAAATCGAGATAATATGCGAGACAGAAGGTGAGGAAGGGATACAAGAGGGTGACATTGTCACCATGCATGCTTGGATCTCACTCAAGCGTGGCAACGGACTGACGGCTGCCCTTCCCCATGCCCCTTATTTCCCATTCCACAAGGAAGAGAACTTCTGGCTGCTGCTCGCAGACCCTGTCTCAAATGATGTGTGGATGTCTCAGAAGGTGAGCTTTATGGATGAGGCGGCTGCTATTATGGCAGCCTCAAAGGCGATACAAGATGCAAAGGAGGGCTCTGGCGCGAGCGTGAAGGAGACAAGTACTGCTGTGAGAGAGGCAGTTGAGAAAGTAAGGAATGGGTCGAGGCATGTGATGGGCAAATTTCAGGCACCTGCGGAGGGGAACTATAATGTGACTTCCTACTGCTTGTGTGATGCATGGATTGGCTGCGACAAGAAAGCAAGTTTAAAAATAAAGGTTCTAAAACGGAGCCGGGCAGGGACAAGGGGGGCTGTGGTGGATGAGGGGCTTGCTGTGGATGATGGGGTTGAGGAAGAAGAAGAGGAGGAAGAGGGATACGATGATTACGAGAGCGAGTATAGTGAAGATGGTGAAGATGATGGGGGCAAGGAGAAGAGAAACGGCAAGTTGGCCAATGGTGCTGTTCATGGAAAAGGCAGCTCAAGTTCTGAAGGTTCAGACACCGAAGAAGAATGATGATAGCCTTTCCTCTTGCTCTCTACTAAATTGAGAAAGTAGAACATTTCAGGCATTTAGCTTCCACCACAACAATGTTGTCTTTATAAATTAAAAAAGAAAAATCTTCACACCTTGTTAAGCTTTATTACCATGGATAAGTTGCTATTTGGATCAGCACCTAGTTCATGAATCTGGCAATATTTTAATTGCCTAATTCATGAAGTTTGCTGTTGAGATGTTTGGACGACTCCTTTTTCTAACTCATGAATTAGGCAGTTAGCAATAGTGCCCATGCTCAAGGATTGAGGCTTAGAGAAAAGATACGAAGAATAATATTCCTCCATTCGTGAATATAACCATTTTCTCCAGGAAAGAGGAGAGGTTTTGAGTTTGACTATCAATTTTAATGTGACATGTGTCTTGCATCTGTGCATCATACACCCAGGCATCAATTTCGGCAGGTGTCAGTGAATTGGTAATCCAAACCACTCATCTTTTGAGTCTCACCGGGGATGGAGCTAACCCAAAAAATCCCCCGATTGGAACATCCTAGCTTTCGATGTTAGAACCTTTTTACCGTTGGATTTGGACCATTTTCTTATCTCTTTTGACTTGGGACATGAATCAAAAGGTAAAGATTGTTCTATCAAGGATATTTTTTCAGACATATTTCATCCAATGTTAGACGCAACAAACCAGTGGTCTGGATTACTGAACCATATGATCCACTTGTCATAATTGAAAACCAGCCACACAGAGATGTGGTCAAGATTCTTTTGGGTTATTGAAACCTCGTATGATGGTTAGTGCAAGTTGATGTTAGACCTTTATCATCAAATGGTATCATCAATTTTTTATACCTTTAATCAAATGGTTAGGATTGTCTAATCACAGCAATTCTTGGAGAGATTGACAATCCAACTTGGGATGCTAGGCCAATTGTCTAAAGAGACGGGGAGGTACGATTAACCAAAAGTTGATTGGTCAGTGGTGAAGATCATCCAATCAGAGATTCGTGGGAGAATCATGAATTGTTCAGTTTATTCACTATTGATCAAACAACTAGATTGTTTGATTGAAACAGTTAGTCAGAAACATAGGCAATCCAAGATCTTGCTCCCAATGAATGGTCTATATTAATTTGGACCATGCTGCTGGTCATTGATCATATGGTTGGGCAGATCAAACAACTTTTAAGAAGCATGAGTTGAGTATATTGTCTATATGATCATGTGATTTTTATTTTATTTTTTTTATTTACTTTCCATGACAAATCGATATTTGACCCAATTTTCTACTTTCCACCGATCAAAATGGTTAAGATAATCAAATCAAAGTGATTCTTGAGAAGTGAAAATCATAGCTTTCAAAACAGGGACCTGCTTTTGACTCCGTTATTCAATTACGAATTTACTAAACATATTTCATATTTAGAAACATTTATTAATTAATTAAATCTTACTACAAGAGTGTTTTTCATCGCATTTTCTGGCCAACTTCAAAAGTAGTGAGTGAGGTATATTACTCTTAAATGTTTTGCACTCTCTTATAAAATTTATCTTAAAACCTAGACGGGCAGACGACCTGTCTTGTATGCTGGTCTGGTTGAACCAATCCTACTACTGGCCCAACCAGTGACATCATCTTCATGTCGATTAAATTAATTAATACTAAAAAAAAAAAGTGGTAAAACCAAATAAAAGCTGGCGTTTGGATGGTTTTATGGTTGCAAAGGGAAAACCCAAGTACCCAACCATTCCAATCCAAAAGCAGTTTGTAACTCAGTTTAATTCTTTGTCACTGGTATTGGGTTCTCTGTCATCTTCACCTTCCACAGCCCTCAGTGAAGTTCATAGAGCACTTTTTTTGTTCGGAAGAGTTTAATAGATCATTCATAAGTGCCACTACTCCTCTAGAATGATCTCTACTCCACGTAAACAAGCCCACAATCAGCCTTTCATTTGCACATGAATCATTGCCAGAATATAAACATGTTCCAATATGAGAGCATATCTACATGAATTGTTACCAATAATCCGTACACGAGCAGGATCCTTCCTTGAAGTGGTGGAATCGATTACGGTCCCTCAATATAATCTCCCGCTCATAAATACGAGATACGAGTTTCATGGTAGAGTGGCAATCCCCACACACACGCAGATTTTTCACAATGCGTATTTTATCCTTTGGGCATGTATCGATCAGTCCTAAGGCCAGCGCCAACTTCTCACTGTGATACCCAAGTGCAACTTCCCTTTCATCATCACCCACATCGAATAGGACCTGTGATGTGTCCAATACATGATTAGCTAGCTTTAGCCGCTCTATCATCTCTTGCAACATGGAGTAAATCTCTCCAGCCCTTGGGTGGGATACATCTCCTACCACAAACTCATACACATTGCCCTTGGATTCAATCAAACTACATCCAGGCACCCTCTTCACACCTTTAGCCTTCATCTTTAACCTTACATTTCTGGCATTGTCCCACTGACCTGCTGCAGCATAAATATTGGATAGAAGCACATGGCAGGCGCTATGTTCAGGATCTAATTCGATGAGGTTCCTTGCTGCTCGTTCAGCTATCGGAACATTGCCATGCTTTCGACATGCCCCAAGCAAAGCCCCCCATATCTCAACATTTGGTCTCATGTGCATTGTTTGTACCAATGCCTCAGCTTCACTCACAAGCCCAGCTCGTCCAAGGAGATCTACCATGCATCCGTAGTGTTTAATATCAGGCTCTATGCCGTATGTTTTCATAAGATGGAAATATCTTCGACCATCATCCACTAATCCTGCGTGGGAACAGGCACCTAAAATACCAACAAATGTGATTCTGTCAGGCATGATACCACTCTTCAGCATCTCCGAAAAGTACATGACAACATCCTTCCCATAGCCATTTATGCCAAGACCACATAAAATAGAGTTCCACGCCATGATGTCTTTTGTTACCATCTCATGGAAGACCTCAACTGCATCTTTGATACTTCCACATTTTGAGTACATGTCTATAAGGGCACATGAAATTTCCCCCTCCCTACTTGCTGATGGCAACTTCTTCCTGATAAAAGCGTGTAGCCATTTGCCTTGTTCAAGAGCACCTATATGGGCACAAGCTGAGACAATACTAACCAACAACACCTTGTCCGGCTTCATGTTTTCTTCAACCTGCTGCATCTCTTTGAAGAGCCTTAATGACTCCATGTAGTTGCCGCTGCGCACGTATCCAGAAATCATGCAACTCCAGCACACAATATCCTTTTCGCCCATACTATCAAACACCCGACGTGCAGCTTCCACCTCCCCGGCCTCCACGTAGAGGGAGATGAGACAAGTGAGGGAAATGGGCGAGTTGGTGTTGCTGAATTCGGAAGGAAGTTGACGGAGAAGGGACTTGGCAAGTTCAGGCTGTCCGGACTTGGCATACCCTGATATCATTATGTTCCAAGAGAAAAGAGTCTTCTGGTGAGGCATCTGGGAGAAGAGGCGACCTGCTTCCTCAAGGTGTCCATGCTTCAAATACCCACCAATCAAAGAATTCCAGGAAACCGAGTCCCGTTGAGGATTTCTATCGAACACCCGGCGCGCGGATTCTAGCATCCCAATCTGCGCATAAACGTTGATAAGCACATTACTCACGACAGGGTCGGAGGCAAGGCCCGATTTGAGGACGTGGGAATGCAACTGCTCTCCTTCGTGGAGCGCTTGAAGGCGTGCGCATGCCTTGAGAAGGAACGGGAAGGTGAACTTGTCTGGAGGGACGGAGCCTTGGCTAAGCATTTCGTCGAACAGATGCAAGGCGCTTTGGGGAGCGTCGCTCTTGGCGTGGGCACGGATCATGATATTCCAGAGGAAAGAATCGAGGAGGTGTTGATGGAGGCTGTAGAAGAGGAGAGTAGCGTAGTGAAGGCTGCCGGCATCGGAAATAGCGCAGAAGGAGAGAATCTGACTGACGACAGAGCGGTCCTCGGCCAAACCGAGCTTGATGGCCTGAGCGTGCAACTGCATCAGCTCCTTCATGCTTCCGCATGTCGAGCTGGCGTTGGATAGTGACAGCACTCCTCGCACGTGCTTGCTGCTTTTTCGTGGGACTTGGAATTCAACCAGGGCGGAAGTAACCGACGATGGTGATGGACCGTACTGATGATACACGGACTGACGATGAAAACGGTGGTTGTGCCACATGGCGACCATTCAGCGAGGGGTACTTTGGTCAGCTCAAGAAATATTATCGACGGATTAACGGATTGATTGAGGAACGCGGATTGCCTGCATGATATTCATGGGCAAGGATGCAGACTGCGCAGTGAGTAACTCACTACGCTTAAGCCTACTGAGTAAACTCTGCGAGGTCTTTCGTGATTTATGTATTTTATCCGCTCTAGTCTAATCATATTCTCATATAATTTTTGGGTTTGATCTAAAAAATAAAGTATATACAATGTTCAAATAAACTACACCATAGGAAACAGTTGAAGTAAAGTTCTATAGTTGAAAATTTCTCAATGGCCACATAAGTTTTGGATGAAGCTAATATTTGTCTTTTCATCTATATGATCTTATAAATAAATTGAATGACAAGTAAACATTACTGTGGGGCCTATCAAGGTTTCAAGGTGGAAATTATTATCCTCACTGTTTCTTATGGTATGATTCACTTGATATTTGGATTTGCTTCAATTTTGAGCTCAACCCCTTAATTAGATGGAAAAAAGGAATGAATGCAGTGTGGATAGACTGCATACATTCAAGATGAGCCCAACTGAATTTACTCAATATGATAAGAGCGTGACTGAGTAACTAAGTAGGCAATCCGATTTCCATGGACAACAACATAAGCCCAAGAATGAGTAGATCCAAAACTCAATTGAGACTCATCGTAGCAAAAATTGAGAGGAAGATGCCTACCGTTGAAACCTTCATGAGTCCACTGCTGTATTCCATCCAAACCATTGAGATGAACTGAGCTGTGGCTACCTGAATGTTTCACTGGTCTGCGTTCAATCCCCACTGTTTGAGGTGGTGTGGCCCACTTAAGTTTTAGATCCGTCTCATTTTTTGATTTTTTGTCTTACAATGAGTTGGCAAATGAATTTATTATAAACATCACGATAGGCCCCACCTAAATTCCAACGTGGTCTCGATAGAGAGATACCTCTAGACTCATTATAGATGTCGGATTCGGGGCACGGAAACTTGTAAAAAGAAAGGGGCGGATGGATTGGATAGGACGGAATGGAATGGAATACAAATTTGTTTTGCTGCTGACTTCAAACCAATGGGTGTGGAGTCTATTGGTTGGCCGGCCGTTGATGTTAATGTTGTCATATTTTTATTATTTTAATCTAAAACAATTAATCCCGGACAAGACCGGCCTTTGGCCTGGATAGTGGCCGGCACTGTCAATCAATAGGTTCGGGTCTAAATCTGGGCCACGTAGAATATGCTACCCGACCCCAACCACCAACTTTTTGTACCAGGTCTAGGTCGGGTCGGGTCTGGTCGGGTCGGGTCTAACTCAGAATGGTATCCGGTGTAGGTTTTAAGACAATGATATTGGTGTTTATAAAAATAATAATAATTTATAATTAGAATAGAGTAAACAATGATTAAAGAGAGATTAGTGTAGCCAACTCTTAAGGTACTCTATTCTAGCATTGTTTCTGCCATTTTTGTTTGAGCAAGCATTTATATATAAGTTGGAAGTCCAATTAATCAGAGCTGCAAAGTAAGTAAGAATGGCAGAAGTAAGGAGGGTTGAAGAGGGATTGGGAGATGCAACACTCCTCACAGAAGAAGAAGACCATGAGACGAAGATTAAGAAGGAAATTGGCGATGAGAGTAAGGAGAAGCAAGCCACACCCGACCAAGACGACCCAGATGATCAACCGCTTATAAAGCCCAACAAGAGCAAGAGGATTGCAACCTTAGATGCTTTCAGGGGCCTTACCATCGTGGTATTTATCATCTCCATCCTCCTCCACTCCACTCGAGCAGTCTGTGGCAGTCACATGCAACATGAATATATATCTACATCCACAAACATTACCTACCATATGTCAATACACATGCAGAAGAAGAAATACATCCTTTTCTTCTTTATAAACCATTGGGTGCCTGTCTTACATGCAGCTGATGATCTTAGTCGACGATGCTGGCAGTGCTTATGAAAAGATTGATCACTCACCTTGGAACGGTTGCACGCTTGCTGATTTTGTAATGCCTTTCTTTCTCTTCATCGTTGGGGTTGCAATAGCCCTCGCTTTCAAGGTACTTCTTACATTTTTCCTGTGTTCTTAAAATATAATTTTTATAATTCTTCCCTGATGGAATCTCTGTTTTAAGGAATGTTGTGTAAGACTTCTATTAAGTGGGCTTCACAAGATCAAATTAGGTTTGGATAATGTAACTATTGAATTATTTGGATTGAGTATACTATGAGCCACATAATAATAATGATTTGTTTAGAGGCAGCGGCACTTCAATTATAACATGGACTCGCTTATAGTTTGGAAACTTCTGAAGTGGTAGTTGCTATCGGTTAAACTACTCCAGCACTTATTATTATAACTATAAATCTTGGTCTGGTTGGATTTTACAGATTCTGTCCAAATATGGCCGGATTGATCATGGCCATTCACAGATCACTTTCAACGTATCTGATTCATTTCGGATTAGATTTAGCTGAAATTTGCTACCTGACTTAATTATCATGCTTTGAAAATATCTATCAGCTCAAATTGACCGAAGGATGGCCTGATCATGAAGATCTGATCAAGACAATTCATAAACATCACATGGCGAGATTCGGACCTTATGTTTGATGATGAGTTTAATTTGCATGAGTTGGACATCATACAAGTTTTAGAGTCTTATTTAATATCTTTTTTTTTTTTTTTTTTGGGGGGGTGGTCTTTACCCATGCTTTAATGGTTGATATTAATCGTTAATTTTGACTGAAGGGAAGAAAAAGGAATAAAATCAAACCATCCATTTAAGGCAAAATACTCTTAATATATCAATGATCAGTAATTGCTATATCTTGGGCTAAAATTAGACTTCTTAGTTATAGTTCATTGATATATAACAGGATCATGAGACGATCCTTAGTCTAAAACTCGAAGTTTGGAAGTAGTTGTGCTAGCTATCAAAGTTACTTCATTCAATGATTTTTTATTTTATTTTTTCAATTTTAGGCTTATGTGTATAAAATTTTATAGTTTTTCATATGAGTTCAGGATTGCATAAGGCTGCATTTGAGTTCGCTTCAAATGGTGATTGAAACAAAGATAGTCATTGTTTCATAGGACACTACCAACAGTGTGGAGTGATTGGTGTTGGTAACAGAAGTTTAAAAGATCTATCTAACTTAAGGTGTCGGATGTCTTAAATTTATGTAATCAACATTGATTAGTTTAATGTTCAGTGGAGTCATTTGTGTATTGTGATCTCGACCCAAAGAAAGAAGCACGATGATGCACCAGTCATTTGTGTATTGTGATCTCAACCGATTGTAATTGTGATCAATTTAGCTATATAAGGAACAATTCCCTTGGACTACACAATGTATGTCGAACACGAACTCTTGCAGTGTGAAGATTTTTATAGTAGAAGTACTTGTAATAGATTAAGCTACTCTTAACTCCCGTTATTATAAATATATTTCTTAATACCCTAACTTATGCAAAACATAAAACCTATTTTTCATAATGGATTTCTAAGAGGGTGCAAGGTAGGGAAGATTTAAGTACAACGTTTTTATTAACAATGGGTGAAGGAATAATTGACCATTTAGGCATGCGTTTCAAATTATGTTCTAAGAAATCTCTATTATTGATGCATTATTCCACAATTTTAGTTTTACATGTTGCTCTCAATCTAGGATTAAACAATCCAATGATCCAAACGTGACTTGATAGGAAGTTTGTTGAACACTCATTAAATGTGAAACCATGTAAAATCCAAACCCTCTAAAAGCTCGTCTAACTTGGAAAACTCTTATAATCACACTATGCATTTACCTACTTCTTTTATATGGAAGGTAACAATTTCCATAAAATCTAAGACTATTCTGTTTAAAGTAAATGCGGCTCATAACTTAAGTTAGTGATTATGGTATATGATGATTACCTGTTAAAGTCATGTATACATTTAGGGCCTGTCTATTTCACCAATTATGAAAGTAATATTAAAAAAAAAGCAATTATTACACATTATTTCACTTGTCTCCTTAGATCAGTTGCATTTGATCGTCAATTCCTGTGTTTGGTTTATCCATAGTAAAATCATAACAATGACATTTTTTTTACATTATTTCAATATTAAATCATCACCAAAATAAACTAATATTGTTGTTTGAATTAGTAATTTTTATAGTAATATCATAAAGAAGTTCAATCATTACAAATTACTATATATCTCCTAACACATCTGCATTTGATCAACAATTTCGATAATTGGTTTTACTGTAGTGAAATCATAAAGATAACACATTTCTTTTGCATTGTTGGGGTAATTGGTGAAACAAACAAGTCATGATTTAAAGATTTTTTTTTTTTTAAGAAGCATATTTATTAGGAATAAAAAAGTTGTGATTGTTTTCAATGAATCGTAAAAGCTTTATGTATTGTTATAGAAAATTCCAAAGTTGAGGGATGCTGTAAGGAGAATTGTTATAAGAACATTGAAGCTTCTCTTCTGGGGACTACTTTTGCAAGGTGAGTGAGTTTTCATTGCAGATTGAAACTAACTTTCTCCAGCTTCTAATATTCTTAGCTATATCGGTGGCATACTGATGGTCAGGTGGATATTCTCATGCTCCTGATGATTTATCATATGGAGTAGACATGAAGCAAATCCGTTGGTGTGGTATTCTACAGGTTTCTAAATTTTCATCACCAACTTTCTTCTTCTTCTTATTTTTCTCTGTCATGTAGATTATAAGTTTCGCCTCACCCCACTAATAACAACTCTTTTGCAAACAGCGCATAGCTTTGGTATACTTGGTTGTAGCTTTGATAGAAGTTTTAACTATAAAGGTTAGGCCAGCTGTTCTCGGCTCTGGCCATTTCTCCATATTCAGTGCATATCGTTGGCAATGGTAAGTAGTATGCACAAGTAATGAGATACATAGTTTACTAATATAAAATTTTGACAATTTACCAAAAAGTTGATTTCATAAAGTTGTAACATAAGTAATGATTGAGGTAGAGGACTCTACTCCGTCAGTAATTCAATTTTCAAGGATAATACTACTTGTCTCATTCCATATGTGCACATCATATACAAAATGAAATGAACAAACTTTCTAAATTTTCTGATTTACGATCAAGTTAAGAATGACATATTGACATATTGTCTTATTAAATTAACAATAGCATATTGTCTTGGAAGAAGAAAACAAAACATGAGTGTTGATGTTTTATTAGCTTTTCAGGATGGGTGGTTTTATTGCCTTTCTCATTTATATTATCACAACATATGCGCTTTATGTTCCCAACTGGAGTTTTGTGGTGCATAACAAAGATGGAGAAAAGAGACTCATGGTATAAATATTATTAACTTTTTTAGCATCTTGTCCATGAAGTAAATACAAGCCAGTTATTGAACTAAGTTCCATTGACATTGCATTTTCAGGTAAAATGTGGAATGAGAGGCCACCTAGGACCCGCTTGTAATGCAGTTGGTTATGTTGATAGGGAAGTTTGGGGCATAAACCATCTCTATTCATCGCCTGTATGGACACGTTTAAAGGTTAATTTAAAGTTCAATGAGCTTATACCCATTGAATTAGATCAACCATTTTATGACATGAGTTTTATGTATTCATTCATCTTTACTTTCTTATTTCACAAATGGACAGACTTGTAAAGGTACTTCTTTAGAAGCAGGGCAAATTCGTAAAGATGCTCCAGCTTGGTGCCATGCCCCATTTGAGCCAGAAGGCTTGTTGAGGTTTGTCAAGTACCTTCACAGAAAAAAGGAAAGAGAAAAGTTAATATTAAATTCTTAAATATTAACTATATATAGTTGTAAGCTCATAGCGGACTGAAGCAGTTATTGTGTGTTGCCAGTTCTATCACGGCCATCCTCTCCGGCACCATCGGGGTCCATTATGGGCATGTATTGATTCACTTCAAGGTTGTCCCTCAACATTTTTTAAATCTTAATTTAACAAAAGATTAATAAATTATTTGTCTTGCAATGCATGCTATAGACTTTAATAATTTAGAGTTTCTTCTTTTTGAGAAGAACAACAGTCAAACTAGTATGGAGTGTAAAGGAGTAGTATTTTTTAAACATGTATTTGTGAGCTCCTTGCTATTTTATGTAACCAACCACCACTTGATCATTTTAATTTTCATTTTAGTGTGACAGTAGTACATTTGAGTGCCATTATTCTTATGGGGCTTGTCTGGCACTACATGCTCTAGATCATAACTGTTTAGAAATATCCCTTTGATATATAATTGGATGAAATGTAATGTAGGACATGATTCTATTTGCATGTAAGTGAAGTTTAATAAACATGGATCAATCCACTCCTTGTTATCTTGTGCATCCATCCACCCAAGCATAACATTCGTACACGTGTGTGACTCATGTTTAACGATATTGCCAGGTGGTTACCCCTCTATAACCATTGTTTACTTTATTTATACTTTCAAATGGTGCATTTGTAATAATAATGCTATGAGGAATTTTGATGGCATACTGAGTGTTATTAATATACACCTCAAACACTGGCAAAAGCTCGGGTAAAAGAGGAAGGCTAGTGTCTTGCTGGCAACCAAGCATAGAACTTTTGCCGAGTATCTTAAAAAATCCAACCTAAAATTGATAACACAAAGATAAGATGATGATAGCATAGGGTTAGTTATTGTTGCAGAAGCATCCCACATTATAACTTTACTAATAAAAATTTGACATTAATATCCCGACTTCTATAATTTAAATTAATATCATTTTATCATGTGTAAAAATTATTACATAGTTCTAATAGATTTAGAACTAAATTGTGAATTATTTTTTGTGATATATATTTTATCTATAATTGTACATGTACAACTGTAGATACATATCTTATAACAAGTTCAAGGTTTCACATTATATTACCATCGAGGTTATATACAAAATCAGCATGCGCTTAATCTATGCATGTAATTAACGATAAATTAAACTATGTTCTATCGCAGGGTCATTCTGAAAGGCTAAAGCAATGGGGGTTGATGGCTGTTGGTATGCTTATTATTGCCATAATTCTTCATTTTACAGATGGTGAGCTTCTTCCATTCTAAATATTAGAATGTTATCATTAGTAGTGGCAATGAAATTAGAGATGTATACAAGTCGAATCGAGTCGAGCTTGGCACAGCTTGACTCGGCTCGGCCACTAGCTGACCTCAACTCGAACTCGGCTCGGCTCAGCTCAGTCCTCGAGCCTGACTGACTAGCTTGGCTTGGTTCGGTCAGCAGCTCGAGCCGAGTTTTCCTGTGCAGCATTTTCACAAAAACATGGGCTGCATCTTTAAATTCTCACTATACATAAAACACCAGAAATAGTTTTATGAGTATTTCATCAAACACCTTGTAGGCAACATCAAAATAAAAAAAAAAGAGTATTTGTTTGATGAAACATACCTTCCTTGCCACTAGTTGACACTTTGTTGAATCATTTCATCAAACACTTAGTGAGCAACATCACTAGCAAAGGAATTGAGTCACCCAACTGGTTCGATCCGAGTTCGATTCGAGTTGGGTTCAAACTAAGTCGAGTCAAGCTCGAGCAAGCTCGAACTCAGTTCGAAATTTTTTTGAGCTAAAAAAATCAGCTTGACTCGGCTCAAACTCAGTTTTGATCTGAGTCGAATCGAACGAGCTAACTGAGCTAACTCAATTCGTGTACAGCCCTAAATGGAATGGGCTAGGGTTGGCCTTATCCTAAGCTTAATTCCTTTAACCTTGTCCATAGATCTTACCCTAATTGAGATGGAAAGCATAGACCATAGCCTTAACCTTACAAGGCTAGTGGGTGATGAAAAGAGTCTAGTGATCAGAACTTTGAAAAAAGTCTGGCTGAAGAACTTCTTAGTTATCATGTATCATATGTACAAGCATTTCAAATTATTGAAACATAACCTTATATCCAACGTGTGTATTTAATTACATATGTAGGTTGAATGAAAATCACTAGTAAGTGTCCTTAAATTACCCCGCCTCTTTTCTTAATTATACACTTTTTTCAAAATGCTCAACCATTGTCATCCCTTGCAATCATGAACCATTTATGTTATTATTGAAAAAATTGGTACATTTGATATATTTTTATCCAAATTAACTTGATAATATTGACTAAATGGTTTCATTTGCAGCTATTCCTCTTAACAAACAATTGTATAGCTTCAGTTATGTTTGTTTCACGGCTGGAGCAGCAGGAATTGTTTTTTCAGCATTCTACATACTGGTAATATGTTATCTTTAGCTTGATATTTCATAAGCATGTTTTGAATTAAAAGCCTAGTTATTAGTAATTTAGTACAATATTGTCTAAATACCTCTTAACATACTTTAGAAATTTAAATTGGAATATATCTTGACATCTTCAACATTATAGTAAGTTGAAAATGCTTTAAATACTAATTTTGTCTATCATTATTTCAATGGATAGATTGACGTTTGGGGAATAAGAATGCCATTTCTATTCCTAGAGTGGATCGGAATGAATGCAATGCTAGTCTTCGTAATGGCGGCGCAAGGCATCTTTGAGGCGTTTATAAATGGATGGTATTATGAAAATGAAGGAAATTCTCTGGTAAGAATAGTCCTATAGCATTGCCGGACAAAATCTTTCTTAACAAGCTCCTATTGTTGACATTAATCTTTTTAATTCTATATACTTTCTTCTACAGGTTTATTGGATTCAAAAGCATGTGTTTTTTAATGTGTGGCATTCTGAAAGGTTAGGGACTCTTTTATACGTAATATTTGCCGAGATAGCTTTTTGGGGAGTGGTAGCAGGCATCTTGCACAAATTGGGCATCTACTGGAAATTGTGAAAGAAATAAGAAACAATGCCAATCAAATGATAGTGATGCCATGTATTGACCGACTTTCATTTCAATGAGTTGCCATTTAATTTATTCTTAAACGACATTGAAAGTCGTATGTGTGTATACGACTTGGGCTTCTAAGGGACTCTTGCAAGTAGCCATTATGGTAAAAAGAACAACATTCTTCTTTTTTCTTCTTTTTTTTTGAAATATTTTTACAAGCGGTGTATTATATTGGAGGATGTAATTCATATTTGTTTAAATTATATTGTAAGTGCAAGGATAATCATAACTATATTATACATAAATGATGGTTGACACTTACATATGCACGACCCACACAGGAGGCTATGTCCGCTAAACATAAAAAAAATGGCCTTGACACTGATCATATAATATTGATACAATCCAACCTGACTACTTTCGACAACTAAGGCCTTTTTTAAGTTCATGGTGTTGGTGTGTTTCTTATATTATTAATTATTAAGATGTGATACATACAACTTGCCTCTTTTGTACTAGTTTCCGGTGGAGATCTATGGCATTATTGACATTTGTGACTCAAATGGGCATTGATGAAGATAAGAAATGACAGGCAATCTCAAGTGTCATGTTTAAGTGATTGAGATGGTCCATATGGTGGGCCACCACTAAAATTGAATTAATCAGATGATCTTAACTAATTGGATCACGGTCTAAGAATGAATGCTTAAAGGATGGGTAGTGATTCAAATTTAAATAGTAATGTTTGTTGGTCCCAATTGAAATGATTCTTGGCCATGATCATCCATAATAAGGCCCACTAGATAAATCATCCATATCACTTTTCTTGAGCTACATGTGAATATAAAATTTAATTTCACCTGTAATATAAAAATTAGGTAAGAATAATTTAATAAAATGTAATCATAACTAACGGGAGAGTGATACTGTGAAGGGTTCTTGTTATTGCTCGCATGCAAACAGCATGGTGTATTGTATTTTAGGTTGTTGTTGCTACTGTTGCTATTATTATTATTATTGACCAAGCGAAACAATTACACGACCAAGTTAAGGAGGTAAAAAGGAACATAGTGGCTCGCTCAAATCAACCGCATGCGTAGAGACAAGCCAATTCACCTCCCAAATTGGATGACGATGATGGTCATGCCAATAACACGATCCCGGTCAAATGCAAGTGGACAAACCCTTGACTACATGTCACATCTCTTCTTTCTCTCATACCTCTTTGTGAAATAGGGGCAAGTCGGCAATCCATCAACCGGAGGTGTAAGTACATAACATACTAGACGGAGGTACGAGTGGGGGCGTGAGTGCATAGTCCTTTAAATAGTACATGAACACTCTACTCAAAAGGGGCACAAGGCCTAACATGGGGGGTGAGTTACGTGCTCCAAGAGATAGGCCGAAGGTCTAAGGTGGATGTGCATATTGCACAGTCCGAAAGGAATAGTACGTGACCCAAGGTGGAGCTACATTTGCATTGTCCGAAAGGAGGGATGAGAAGGATGAGGCAAAGGCATTACGTGCAACCCGAGTGTTAGGGGTGCACATGGTTCAGTTCAGTTTGGTTCTGGCGTAAAACCATAACCGAACCGTTCTCAACGGCTCTAGGATAACCATAATTGGAATTGGACCGTTTGCACCCTAGAACCAAATCAGAACTGAACCGTAAAAAATTGGTTTGGTTCCAGTTCAATTCCATGGTTTTGAGCTTTTTATAATTTAGTCCAATTGCATGGTTCTTGAGAGACAGAGTGAGGCCACAAAAGAGGGGGAGAATAAAGAAAAATTATGGTTTTTTTTTTTGCTTTTAATGTTTCAAAAAATTAAAATTAAAATATTTATTGACTGAGGGGTCCGGTTCCAGGTTCGATTTTACGGCTCGATTCACAGTCCAGTTTGGTACTTCAAAACCCTAAACTGAGAACCGAATCGAACTAACTGGTTGTTTGATTTTTGGAATTGGAACCAGAACTGGTACGCTTTATAACCAGACCAAACCGTGCGATCTGGTTAGTTTCAGTCTGATTTACCACTTCTATCGGTTTTGTGTGCACCCCTACCGAGAGCTCTTAAGTATAAAGAGAGGAGAGGGTAGTGAGAAAGTGTAGAGAGAGGGAGGGGGTTTACTTGAGAGGGCACCGCCTCTCTCCCTCTTCACCCTTCTCCTCTTTTGCCACATGTGGAGGCAAGAGGCCCCGCTAGGGGTTGCTATTTACCCCGTCACCAACATCTCCCAACTAAACCATAGTGGATGACACAATTTTTTCAGTTTCTATACACAAGTATTTATACACCAAGTGACCACCACACTAGCACACAACGCTTAATTTTTGATCGTTTTTCCAACATATGCGCTTATTTTCTTATACGAATTTAAATCACAAGTCTTTTGCAAACATTATGTGATAATTTTTTAAAATAAATTATTTAGTTATACATGATTTTAATAAATAATTTGCAAATCATCTTTATAAATAATAATAATTTTGTAGTGGATGAGACTCAAAGTGTATAATCATGATCCTAAGAACTTGGTGTAGTTACTAAGGGGTCTTTCCCATATAACTACACAATTCATAATCAACTAAGTCACTCACCTAACAATAGATCCGTGACCAGATCAATCAAAATTTTATATTATATGTAAAAATGGCAATATTCAATATCATCCTCTTGTACACAAAGGTAGGTAGTTGAGGGCATAAAGGTCACTTATGAGACTAGCATGCTCCCTCAATTCACTGATCATATTGAATTAGGTACCAATAGGTAAATTAATTCTATATAAGAGTCTAACTGAACGCTCTAAGCATGTGGTCGCTCACCCACGCAACAAAGCGGACATTATTAGGCATATGTTGGGTCTACAATGCACAAGTCCCCAATAAAGCATGTAAGTATGATGCAAGGTAGAGCGTGAAACAATGAGAGAGATCACCATCTTCCTCGAGTGATTAAAACCTTGAATCCACAAGAAAAGTTCTTTAGTCCACAAGAGAATAAGGAAGAAAATTCAGATATTTTATTGAATAATAATCTAAAAAGTTTCAATCACATCACCTATATATAACTCAAAACCTTAATTCAAAAGTTATCCAAAATAACAAAATTTTAACCATAATTCAAAAGTTACTCAAAATAGTAAAACTCTTCTAAAGCTTAATTTTCTAAAAATAGAAGTATAGCTGGGAGATTTCTAACATAAGTACAAGTACTTTCTACAAAGACGATAAATCTAAAATTCTAAAAATAAGGAGATGAAAAATAATAGAAATTACTAAAATTAGTAAAAAAATTATAAAATCATAATTTTGAACTAGAAGAGTGTGTTTTCTTAAAAAAAATGGACGGACATGATCCATTATGGGAGTTGGTTGACGACCCATTATGGGAATTGGTTGACACTAGATGACCGGTTACATAAAGATCGATAGGTCGCGCATTCGGTGATAATGCCTAGATCAAAAGTTACGATTGATTTACAGTCCAAACTTCGAATGAGTACTATTTTTCCCTATATCAAGAATGAATTTCTTCAAACCGGACATACTTGGGGCCAAGTTACATCATAAATTTATTCAAACAAGGCATGTTTGGGGCCTAGTTACGTCATGCACCATATAAGACTGAGTCCAAATTTAAAGGACTAATTCTGCTTTTGTTTAGGCTTCTTTCTGTCCAGCCATGTTATGAGAGTATTTGCAGTATACTCTACATTAGTCTTCTCCACTTGAAAAGAAACCATCCCCAAGTTATCCAACAGACTAGGCTCATTATATTCGTATAGGTCATCCATGTTGAAAGTCTATGAGATTCCTAGATCTTTAGGAAGATCAACGACATAGGCATTATAATTAATTTTCTTAAGTATCGAAATAGAGCCTATATTCTTATTTCTCAGTTTGTTATATGACACAGTCAGAAACCTCTACTTGTGCAGATGAACCAGCACGTTATCACCCACTTCAAACACCTTTCTAGCATTGATGTTTATCAACCATTTATACTTAAAATCAGACTCTTGTAACTTCTTTTAGACATCAACATACATAGTCACGATTTGGTCTATATATTTTATACAAAAACACTCATACTCGATAGTTTAGGCAACCGAACCAGGTCTAGTGTATGTTATGGAACATTACCATACACAACCTCAAATGTGGACTTACCAATGTATCGACTGCATGTGCTTGTCACTAGAAATAAAACATGTGAGGTTAAAGAGCCAATTCACCACTTTTGTTTGTCCATTCATTAGGTAGTGGTAAGCGCTGCTAAATTGCAAGGTGGTGTCAAATCACTGTCAAAAAGTCCTCTAAGAGTGATTGAAACTTGGTATCGCGATACAAAATAATTGACTTGGGGATATCGTGTAGTCGCACGATATCTCTAAAGAATGGATTAATACAATGAGTCACGTCAGGAGTCTTATTACACGAGATGAAATAGGTTGTCATACCCCGAAATTTAGTAGGTGAGTTGGCCAGGCCCGAAAATTCAGATAATGATTAAAATTTTGAAGCAATCACAATTTAATAAAAAATACATTACAATAAATCAAATTTAATATAAGTTCTATTATAATAGTCCAGCTCACTTCTGAATTTCTACTATTGACCATACATTTTTACACAATATAAGAAGAAGAAATATATATCTAGATAAGCACCCAGATTTTTGCTTCACTCCACTCCTTCACTAAATCTTACACCCTACAATCTAAGTGGGGGTAAGCATAATAGCTACATGGAATCATATGTTACCCAAACAATCATTTATTTGTTTGGCGCTGGTTAAAATAGAAATGATCGTGCCAACCACACAGAAACCTCAACGTAAATATACCTTTGATATTACTCGGGTCGATTAATTTTTTGATATAGCGTTGGCCGAGAAATGTATCAAAGTCCTTATTAATCATAAAATACATACGATTGAAGAGTTGAAAAAGATCGAGTAATAAAAATGGCATAAAAGTCGATCTCATTCTACTAACAACTACGATCTCATTCTACTAACAACTATGTTATTTTCAGGAATGTTATCCAGGACAACATTGACTACGGATTACTGAAATTTTCTGAGAAAGAGAAAGAAGCTATGCTAATCGATATTAATCAATTTTCAGTGGGCATGGAGATTAACATAGCAACAGTTGATCCAGGGAAATTTATTCGACCGCGATGAAAGGTTGATCAAGGGGTCAGTAATGATGATGCAGTACGTCAGCCCAAAGGAAAATTTGTGTTGACATGACAAACAACTAAAGAATTACAACTTAAAATAGCATCGCCGAACTTATATGATCAATGTGCATGGCGAGTTTGACTGATCAGTCAGTTTCCTCAGTCAAATATTCAAACAAATGGTTGAACTAAACCAAGGCATGGGAGAAAAATGAAGGAAGACGAGTCTTATAGCCAAGAGAAAGAATTCCAACATCCTATGAACAACCATCGACCAACTTCAAAGTTAGGATAGAGGATGGTTAAACCTCCTCTGACTCAAGAAGGAATATGTAGAAGGCTTAGCCAACTAAAGTTCTCAACTGTACTGGCAGAGATGACTCATATCCAAAAACATTGCTGGCAAAGACAACAAGCCATTAGACATAGAGAATTGACATTTATAAACAAGAAACCTTACAAGATGACAGTACACCCACGAAAACCTTACAAGATGGCAATACACCCATGATTAATGTCAACGACCAGGGATGAGAAATGAACAAATAATAGTGAATATGGTGGATTTAATCATGAAACATGATCCACACAATACAGTTGATTGGTTCGAACTTCCATATATTGGAGGTAATTCAAGCCAATCCAATCCAAGCTTTCAAATTAACTTGATTTGTACAGCTCTAGATGTAATAAAACTTAATGGAAGGAGAATTGATTTTATTTTGTTCCCTTGGTTTTATCTGCAAATCCATATTTGCATCATCGAGGGGCCTTATTATATATTTTTAGGTGATGGCCCATCCAAGGTATAGGCTTCTTGATGACACTTCAGATATCTCATGCATGTGTCAAGAATCAGTTCAAAGGTGATAACTTAAAAGGAAAACAAAGCGATAAATAGTCTTAAATCTATAACTTTATTATTGCTAAAAGATAAATGATTTTTATAATTGAATCTGGTTAAGTACATTTCTATGTTTGAATTTTGAGAAATTTAGGACTGTGGACCCCACCTTTTATCCAGATGTTTTAATGAAAAAAGACAAACCTTGTTTTGCAACTAAGACCTGCACGTGTGGAGACCAAATTTTAGGATGCAAATACCCCTCCTTTTCATTGTTGTCCACTTTTCCTCTCCCTTTTCACTTATTTCTTTTCATCTCATTTTTCACTGTTGCTTTCACTGCTGTTGCTTTCACCCCCTTTCCTCCCCTTTCCGCGGCTTCCGTTGCTTTCACCCCTTTCCACCACTAGTTTCACTACTGCTTTCACTGCCGGTTTCTTAACAGCATTGGAGTGCATCCTCCATGCACATCAACAATCAAACCCTCTTTCGAAAATGGTGGGTCCAGTGAAGAAAGCATGCACCACATGTATATTTTAAACTTTGTTGGCCCCACATTGAATGTATGTAGTATATCCATGCTGTCCATCCGTTTATCTATCTAATTTAAGGGGTTGAGCCCCAAATTGAAGCATATGAAAAGAGCAAAGTGGATCATACCACGGGAAACAGTGTGGATAATGATTTCCACCATTGAAACCATAGAAGACCCAACAGTGATGTTTGTTTATTATCAAACCTGTTCATAAGATCATACAGACATGGATTAATAGAAAACACAATTATAAGCTTGATCCAAAACTTCAGTGGCCCCTAAGAAATGATCAACAGAAGAAGTTCAATTCAAAATTATCATGTTGTGTGGTCCATTTGAACATTGGATATGTTTAGATTTTTAGGCTCAAGTCATAAAATTATTAGTTAAGTTTGCCTTGCTGATTTTTTTAGTTTGCCCCTCTCAATTTCATATTTACACTGCTGATTTTCTAGTTTGCCCCGCTGAATTTCAGGCTTGTCCCGCTGAATTTCATGTTTGCCTCGCTGAATTTCATGTTTTCCCCACTCAATTTGCAGTTTGCCCCGCTGAATTGCTAGTTTGCCCCGCTGAGATTCATGCTTGGCTCGTTGAATTTCATGTTTCTCCTGTTGAAATTCATGCTTGCCCCGTTGAATTTCATGTTTCTCCAGCTAAAATTCATGTTTACCCCGCTCAATTTCGTGTTTGCCCCGCTCAATTTCGTATTCGCCCCGCTCAATTTCATGTTTACTCCGATGAATTTTCAGTTTGCCCCACTCAATTTCTAGTTTGCCCTGCTCAATTTTCAATTTATTTTGTTGTTTTTCTAGTGTCCCCTACTGAATTGTCGATTTGCCCCACTGAATATCTAATTTGCCCCGCTCAATTATCTAGTTTGCCCCACTCAATTTCATGTTTGCCCCGATGAATTTTCAGTTTGTCCCACTCAATTTCTAGTTTACCCCGCTCAATTTCATATTTACCTCGCTCAATTTTATGTTTGTCCCGCTCAATTTTAAGTCTGCCTCTCTCAATTTCCAGTTTGCCCCGCTGATTTCTAGTTTGTCCCACTCAATTTCATGTTTACCCTGCTGATTTTTTTTTTGCCTCGCTCAATTTCACGTTTGCCCCGCTGAAATTCATGTTTGCCCCGCTGAATTTCATGTTTTCCCCGCTGAATTTCATGTTTCCCCGCGGAATTTCATGTTTCCCCCGTTGAATTTCTAGCTTGCCCGACTGAATTTCATGTTTGCCCCGCTTAATTTCATATTTGCCCCGCTTAATTTCTAGTTTGCTCGACAAATGTAACACACTCAATTTCTAGTTTGCTCGACAAATGTAACACACTCATGTTTGCCCCACTTAATTTCATGTTTGCCTTGATGAATTTTCAATTTGCCTCACTCAATTTCTAGTTTACCCCGCTCAATTTCATATTTGCCCCGCTCAATTTTATGTTTGCCCTACTCAATTTTAAATCTGCCCCTCTCAATTTTCAGTTTGCCCCGCTGATTCTCTAGTTTGCTCCGCTCAATTTCATGTTTACCCTGCTAATTTTTTATTTTGCCCCGCTCAATTTCACGTTTGCCCCTCTGAAATTCATGTTTGCCCCGCTGAATTTCATGTTTCCCCCGCTGAATTTCTAGCTTGCCCCGCTGAATTTCATGTTTGTCCTGCTGAATTTCATATTTGCCCTGCTTAATTTCTAGTTTGCTTGACAAATGTAACACACTCAAGTGGTCTTTATTATTTGTTGAAGGTGGAGTTTTCCTTCTTTGTTGGTCGTTTCTTCCTTTATTAGGTCTTTGTTATTTGTTGAAGGTGTAGTTCACTCAACTATTGTGTAGTATTCCACTTTTGCCTTCACATGTCATTGTGTATGTATTCCTATAAACTCAACGAAGTTAGTTCACTTAGTTATTGTGCAATATTTCCCTTTGTCTTTGAGAGTATTTTGCACACGCATGATGGTTTAGTGGCTCGATGGTTATTGAGTTGCACTATTCCCTATTATTTTAAGAGAAGATTCAATGGAGTTGGTGTTGAGAATACAAACTCAAACCTTTTATTAACCTTTTATTCTTATGTTTAATGAGTTTAATCCCACATCAGATACTTGTGGAAACTTGAGTTCTAACTCCTATCCACATAAAGTGGCTCAAGTCATCCACGATTCTACTCTAGTGTGGAGTGTGTGCAAGCAATGTAATACCTTGTACACATGGGAGCTTCAATCTAGTAAGAATGCCCTAGTCCTTCACTTCATTTAGTTCGTTTAACAATGTTAAAGAATGTGCAAAGTCCATTTGGATTCATTTCATAGTGCTGAGGAATGATAGCTATTGATTGTGAAACGCCATTAATTTCAAAAAAGAGAAACTATAAACATAATTCAAAAGCCAAAAAGAACATGAGGAAGGAGTAACCATTTTGAGTGAAAGAAGAAAACTACAAAAAGAACCAACCAAATTGAAAAACGGAAAAAGCACAACCACAAAAAGAAACCCAATTCCAAAGCAAAAGAGAATGGAAAAGAAGGAAGCAGTTAAAGAGCAGACAAAAGTACATTTTATGTTTCACATTTTTGTTTCAATAACTAATGTTTTAAATTCAATCTTGTTTAATGTGGTCATGCACGTCCTATTAGCTAGTGTATGATGCATGGTTTGGTTGCCTAATTGTATTTATTTATTAAAGATGTCTTAATCTCTAGCAATGTCATGATTTCGACAAGTACTGAATCGCCAACCAGGTAAATGTACATTCACATCTTCTTCTTTTTTTTTTGTATATTATTATTTTCATTGAGGATATTGCCTGAATTGCTTATAGAGTTTGTTCAAAATGTGAGATTTTTTTTCCTCCTGTTTCATTCATCTATTGTTTGTTATTGCAAGGAAATCTGCATTTGCTTATATTGGTTTCTTCAAGAGACCTTGTTCTAATAATTTGACCATTTCATGGGGAAAATGTCTTAGCCGAAGAGTTCTAGTGACTCTCCAATGTGTAGGCTTATTAGGTTAGGACTACACAACAACATTTTGAGAGGCTCAAGATAAAGCACTGTTTTAAAACTCATTGAATTGAGTTGATTGGATTTTGTGTGGCCTCCACGAGAAACTCATTTCCATGGAGTTTTTAAAGGAAAACACAAAAGGCTCATCAAGTGGGTTTGCAAATATGACCAAGTGTGGGACGAGTCAAGTAACTTGAAAAAGTATTTCTGTCATTTAGTAGTTTATAGTGATCTTGGCAAAACCTTAATCCTAAAACTGACAGATCTATTCTTTGATGTGACTGCGTGAACTTCACTGGAGAATGCAAAACCTTGCCAAGAGAATGAAGGACCTCGTCAGTTCCTTTTCTATCTTCTTCTCCTCTCTCTGTTTTTTTTTTTTTTTTTTTTTTTTTTTTTTTTGCCCTCATCTATTTCTAATGTTTTTCAGTTTCTCTTTCTATTTCAACAATTCTTTGTTTATTAGAAGATTTCCCAAGCGATGATGTTTTCTATGAGTTGAAGTCCAAATGTGAGAAGATAAAAAGGATCTAAAAGTTGAAAAAAAAAATGTGATTTTCATCTGTGTATATGTGCCCTTTTTAAAAATAAGAAGATAATGGACATTTTACTGATATTCAAAAATTAGAGTAACGGTATAGAACTCTCTTGTTTTTCTTTTTCTTTTTTTCTTTTGTTTTATTTTATTTATTTATTTTTGCATTAGGTATGAAGAAGTAAGTTGATAAGGAAATAGTAGGAAAGGAAATGAGAAAATGACCGTACACCTATGGCTACGAATTATAACCGTAACTTATATTATCGATAATATCAACCATAGTTCGATAATATCGAGTATAAGTCATCAATAATATCGAGACATGATAGATAGTATCGATAACTCATTTCGAGTAATGATCATAGACCTATGCATAAGTTTCCCCCGCTCAATTTCTAGTTTGCCCCGCTCAATTTCATGCTTGCCCCGCTGAATTTTCAGTTTGCACCGCTCAATTTCATGCTTGCCCCGCTGAATTTCATGTTTGCCCCGCTCAATTTTCAGTTTGCCCCGCTCAATTTTCAGTTTGTCCCGCTCAATTTCAGGTTTCCCCTGCTCAATTTCATGCTTGCCCTGCTCAATTTCCAGTTTTCCCCGCTCAATTTCATGCTTGCCCCACTGAATTTCATGTTTGCCCCACTCAATTTTCAATTTGCCCCACTCAATTTCAGGTTTCCCCTGCTCAATTTTCAATTTGCCCTGCCCAATTTCATGCTTGCCCCGTTCAATTTCCAGTTTGCCCCACTCAATTTCATGCTTGCCCCGCTCAATTTTCAGTTTGCCCCGCTCAATTCTTGTGAAAATCCTTTCAAAGAAAAAAGATTCTTAAATAATATATTTGAGAAAAGAACAATTAGGCATTTTTTAGCTAAGACATACTAGGAAACTTAATATTTTACTAATGTAGTGAGGAACTCATGTACTTGTTAATGAAATAAAATATTCATATCCACTAATTGAATGACATGAAAAAATCAAGTGCCAAAATCAATGATATTGAGAAAGACTTGTGCATATTTAGAATTTCCAACAACATTCTCTAAAGACTTGTGCATGAAGCCTTCCTCCCTTGAGACTTTTCAATTCTTCTCTCATTAGCACTGACAAGTGAGCTTTTAAATACGGTTTATCAAGAGGAATTCCACAGAGAATCATTCTCAACGCAAGAAAATCATCCATGTCTCCGTGATTCAATGCAGCTGCAATTGTAAGGACTAGTATTAGTGGAATTTATTATAGAAGGTGTCAAAAATATTTTTTTAAAGAACAAATTGCCAAAAGAACATTTTTTAGGTTATTCAATTGGAACAAGTGGATGAACAAGTGTTTGCCCATTTGAAAGTTCGATTATATTATGAAATATTAGAGGTCCAATCTAAAAACTTTTAACTGAACTTTCAAAACATTTGCTGGTATATTTCTTCTTAGGACAATCAAGTAGCGGTACTTCTCTAGATGAATCCAAATTTCATACTTTGTATTTTGAATGAAAATTTGGTTGATGACCATCTTAGTCCTTCTTTTTTTGAAAAAAAAAAAGATTGACATAAATTTTTATTAGAGCACCGAGAAAGTGCAAAGATTACATGCAAAGAAAAATAAAATGAAAGATTACAATCACTAATAGATTTAATACAACGCACCCATTCTAGCATAAAAAGATGAGCCTTCAAAAAGACCTCCTCCACCTTAGAAACTTCATTTTAGAAGCATCTCCCATTTCTTTCTCCCCAAATAGCCCACAGGGAAGCTATAAGATTCAATCTCCATTATAATGAAGTGATCTATCCTCGCCCCACTCCATGCCAAATCAAGAACATGTACCCCACCGATTCGGGCATAACCCAAGGGACAAGACATTTTAAAAATTCTGAAGTGGCTATTCCATACTTGTCTAGTGAAAAGGTGATCAAGACTTGGGACATAAATTATGATGTAATTTGTTCAATAATGGGGTACATTCTTCACAATATCCCTAGTTTCCTTTAGTATGAGAACTATTTTAACAAACCAGGGATCTAACTTCATCCCTGTGATGTTTGGGTGATTCAGAGTTTCGAGTTATGAAGTCTTAAAATTCATTGATGTTTCACTCCTGAAGTAGACAATAAATCTTGATTGTCTTCCAATATTGAACAGCAGTTGGGATTTTCTTTTCCTTTCCTTTTCTTTTCTTTTCTTTTGTGTGTGTGTGTGTGTGTGTGTGTGTCTTGGTGTTATTATTGAGAGAAAGTTTAAATGGTACCTCAAATTTATGCAAATTTTCAAATTGGCTTCCTCAAAATCATGATTTTTCACAATTTTCTCAATAATATTGAGATTTTCCTTTTTGCTCATATGGGTCTCTTCTTTTTAGTCTTGGGAGAATGTTTCTTTGGTTTTTGATGGTGTCTAATAGCACATGCTTAATGTTTGATGGGCCATATCACAAAGTCCTCATCATCTTATACTATCGCAAAAGAGCGTGCTTTTTTTTCGTTTTAAACAATTACATAACAAATTTTATTAAAAGAAAAGGCCAAAAACTAAAAAATAAAAACAAGACAAACTGATTGATACCCAACATATTAGTTGCATAAGCCCATTCTATAACATTTTTTTTGCCTAATTAAAAGCTCTCATTGGACAACATCTGCTATTTGTGAAACTATTAATTTCTCTCCATCCATATTCCCCAAATACATGCTAATAAACATAGATGCCAGATTCGTCTCCCAACTTTACCCCATCAATTTTTAGTTTGTCCCGCTCAATTTCATGTTTGCCCCGCTAAATTTGTAGTTTGTCCCACTTAATTTTCAGTTTGCCCCGCTCGATTTCATATTTGCCCCACTCAATTTGTAGTTTGCCCCGCTCAATTTCATATTTGCCCCGCTCAATTTCTAGTTTGCCCCACTCAATTTGTAGTTTTCCCCGATCAATTTCATGTTTGCCCTGCTCAATTTCATGTTTGCCTCGCTCATTTCCTAGTTTGCCCCACTCAGTTTCATGTTTGCCCCGCTCAATTTCATGCTTGTGTGATGCTTTTTCTAAGTTCCATTTGACACCAAATGTGGAACTCTCAATGTGGGAAGCAATAATGGAGCTCAACGATGAGTTAGGTAAAGCAGAATCTAGGTTGGTTGAGGATTTGGAACAGCTTCCTTATGTTTGTGCTGCATTAGAGCAATTTGAGTAGAGGAAAAAGTGTTGGGCTGAGCATCAGACTATCAGCAGTAGTCCTCCTTCAAGGAATTGCACTAATTCTATTCTTAAGGTCTGTAAATACGACAGCAGTAATACAGAATCTCATGCAAATGCTGATGAGGCATATTCTGAAGCATGTGAATCTGCACCTAATACATCATGCACAGGTTGCAAAGATGAAGCAAGTGGGAACAACCTATCTGTGGAAAAGTTAGGTAGGGATGATTGTGTTGTTCTTCCTGCTGATTTTCCTAAGTCCTTTGAAGGTCCAGAAAAACTGTCATCATCGTATGATGAGGACAGAAGTTTTCGAAGGCGTTCAAATGGCTGCAAAGATGTGAGGGAGAAGGACCTCTACACCTTCTACCAGGGAATTGAGATTTACTTTTTATTTCTCATCTATCTTGCTTAAGTAAATTGTAACAGTCTGTAAAAGAATAGGAATGTGTTAAAATAATGTTCATTTTGACACGTGCACATGTACTTGTGGTTTTTTTACATATGTGTCATTGCTATAATAAGTGGTAAGAAGTTGAAACAGAAGGTGAAATCAGGTAGCAAATGCGAAGTCAACCTAACACTTATAGGACTAGAGAGGCTTGTGGCATAACAAATGACAATTATCTTTGAAATAGCCTCTGCTTCTTTCTACTGAACCCAAAGCACCAGATTTGCTCTTTGTGGTTTAAGTTTCTACATACTTTGGCCATAAAGTACCATAGGATCCTTGACCGGAGTCTTTGCACAATGTACTTGGGTCTTCAGTTTGAAGACCAAAAAAAGAAGCCTGTGGTTCATAGTGGATTTATGATGCTCTGAAAATCTCCACAATAGAACAATTTTAGCCACTCAATTTGTCATCTACAGGCTATAGGTAGATAGTTTGAAAGAGAGAGACAGCAACAGTCCACCTTCAGCTCAAACGAGCTTCAGGATTGGTGTCTAGGTCTTCCAATCAGGGAGATTTTTCAAGCATTATTTACAACATCCACTGTGGGATACAACATATTAGTGGTCTAGATCAATGAACCACTGTTCTCATATTCGCGAAAACCAAATTCCTGCATACGGTGCACAAAGCCTCGGATCGAGGATCAAATATATCCTCTTTAGCCATTCTGATACCTTAATGTTGATTGGGCAATGGAAGTCATTGTTTATTTATTTATATTTTTTTATGCTTTGTTGATATTCAGTGCAAGCAATTGATGGTCAGCACCTCATCCTTCATCCCTTGAACATGAAGTGTCTTCTTCATCGTTATGGGAGCCATGATTTGCTTCCATCTAGGTATGTTGAGAACAAGTAACACATCTTTGTATCTGCTCCCAAAATGTGGATTGAAAGTTCCAAAATGGTAATTGTTCATAATTTCATATCTTTAACTTCTTCGAGCCTTTCTTTAATCATCATGAGGATCATTGTTGTAGTATTTTCTTTCTTTCTTTCTTTCTTTTTCTTCTTTTTTTTTTTTTGTTTTGTTTTGCTTTATTTGTTTATTTATTTATTTTTACATTAGGTGTGAAGAAGAAAGTTGGTAAAGTAATAGTACTTGTGGGAAAAAAAGATGAGAAAATGACTATAGACCTATAGCTACAGATTATAACCGTAGCCATAAATTGTCAATAATATCGAAAATGAATGCCAAATTGTCCAGCAACAAAACTTGAAAAATGGAAGAATTTTCGATATTATCGACATATGTTCGATATTATCGAGCATAAGTCATTGTTAATATTGAGATATAATTGATAGTATCAAGCATAAGTCATCGATAGTATCGAGATATGATCGATAGTATCGATAACTAATGTCGAATAATGACCATAGACCTATTGCTACGGATTATAGCTGTAGCAATATGTACCGTAGCTGATCTAACAACAACTACAACAGGGAAAACATTATTTACGAACTACAATTATGGCTATGGCTATAATCCATAGCTATAGTTTCGATACAATTATGGAAATGCAACAAATCTTGCTAGACAATTGTCATCCAGATTCGATATTATCGACATATTGTCGATATTATCGATGACTTATGTCGATGATATCGATGATATGTCGATAATATCTACATTTGCATATTTTGTAATTTTATTTTTTCTTTGTTTGTTATTTATTTATTTATTTATTTTTTGTTTTTTTTTTAAATTTTTAGGGTTAGCTTGTTGTATACACCCATGTCAGTATACACCCTCCATGTTAGCCATCCCCACTAGGAATCGATACACAGATGAATAAATTTCATCTTTGTTGGGAGTATTTGAAATTTTATTAGAGTGAGAAGTTGGGGTTATGTGTTCTTGAATTTGCTGTATGAATAGTAGTACAGTACCTTGTTTACTTTTAGTGCTCGTATTTTTTAGCAATTAGCCAAGGAAAATGTACCTAAATAAGACTTTAATTTCACTACTAAACTATGGAGGTGTCCCAAAGGAATAATTTATGGATCTTCTGAGGGAAGCTTTGAATGATGCTCAAAATGTTCATTCCAATAAACACATTGTATTGAGAGGTATGTTTGGTACTTAAGACCTATTAGATGTGTTGTTTAAAGCGAGTTTAAATGCATATGCAACTGCCATAAGTTTCTACCATTATGGATTTCTTAAAATTTAATAACTTCTGTAGAAATCTGTTGTAGTTTTTCTATATTGCTTCAACATGTTGTCATCCAATTGTTCCAGGTGAATAACCTAAAAAGTGTACTTTAGGCAATATGTTCTTTAAAAACATATTTGTTTCATGCTTTATTTCTACTAATGATATTCTTGTTATTCTACTAATGCTACTCTGGTTGTCCTTATCGTTCAAACTTAGTATAAGAGAATTTCAACATTTTCTCAATATAGACCAAAAAAAGTATCCTGTGTAAACCAACATAAAAGCAGCAAACAATGCTACTACACTGCACATATGAAACAACATGTTAACACTATACATATAGATAGAATTGTTAATGTTCCGTAGCAATTCTCTCATAAGAAGATCCAAGTACAACATGGAAGCTCAGTTTTTCCATCTAATGCATGTGGTCCAATGTAAGATTCAGCGTGCAAACTTAATAGATAATTTCATGGATTGAGTCCAAAAATCTAAACCTATCCAATGTTCAAATGGATCACACCACATGAAAATTTTGAATTGAACTTCTCATATTGATCATTTCTTAAGGGCCACAGAAGTTTTGGATCAAGCTTATAATTGTGCTTTCTATTAAGTCATATTTATATGATCTTATGAATAAGTTTAATAACAAACAAACATCACTATTGGGCCCACTATAGTTTCAACGGTGAAAATCATTATGCCCACTGTTTCCCATGGTATGATTCACTTGATCTTTTAAAATGCTTCAATTTGGGGCTAAACCACTAAAATTAGATGGAAGAACAGATGGATGCCATGAATATACTACATACATTCAATGTGGGCCCATCTGGGTTTACTTAGTATAATGAGAGCGTACTGACTAACTCAATACGCAATCTGATTATGCTTACTACGCCCCATAATGATGTTTTATTTATAATACATCATGTTCATCGGATTATGTATACACCAAAACCCCATATGTGAGAGGGAACTTAGACATTGAATAAGACAAACATGAAATTGAACGGGGCAAACATGAAATTCAACGGGGGAAACATTAAATTCAGCGGGAAAAACATGAAATTGATCGGGGCAAACTTGATTTTCAGCGCGGGAAACATGAAATTCAGCAGGGCAAATCATGAAATTTAACGGGGGAAACATGAAATTCAGCAAGAAAAATTACAAATTGAGCTGGGCAAACATGAAATTCAGCGGGAAAAACTGAAAAATGAGCGGGGGAAACATGAAATTTAGCGGGGCAAACTAAAAAAATCAACGGGGCGACCTAGAAAATCAATGGGGCAAACGTGAAATTGAGCGGGGGAAACATGAATCAGCGGGGCAAACTCAAAAATCAGCGGGACAAACTAGAAAATCATTATGCCCACTATTTCCAGTGGTATGATCCAGTTAATATTTTGATATGCTTCAATTTGGAGCTCAACCCCTTATATTAGATGGAAAAATCGATGGATGGAGTAGATATACTCATTGGCCCTGCTCAATTTCATGTTTGCCCTGCTCAATTTTGTGTTTGTCCCACTCAATTTTTAGTTTTCTCTGCTCAATTTCATGTTTACCCTGTTCAATTTCTAGTTTGCTCCATTGAATTTCTCGTTGGCCCCGCTCAATTTCATGTTTGTCCCGCTCAATTTCATGTTTGCCTCGTTCAATTTCTACTTCGCCTCACTCATTTTCTAATTTTCCCTGCTCAATTTTCATGTTCGCCTCGTTCAAAGGAGATCAAAGTTACATGGGACACACAATTTTGTATTTATTATATCCACAACGTTCATCCATATTTCGAGATCATTTGGGAGCATTATATATATATATATATATATATATATATATATATATATATATATATATATATATATATATATATAAAGAATCATATCCAAAGATCAACTGGACCATACTACAAAGAGCAGTAGGAAAATTGATTTTCATCGTTAAAAATTTTATAGAGCCCACCATAATAGAAATTGAGCGGGGCAAGCTAGAAATTGAGCGGGGCAAACATGAAATTGAGCGAGACAAATTAGAAATTGAGCAGGGCAAACATGAAATTGAGCGGGGCAAATTAGAAATTGAGCAGGGCAAATGGAAAAATTGAGCGGGGCAAACTAGAAATTGAGTGAGGCAAATTGAAAATTGGGCGGGGCAAAGTAGAAATTGAGCGGAGCAAACTAAAATTGAGCAGGGCAAAGTAGAAATTGAGCGGGGTAAACTAGAAATTGAGCAGGGCAAACATGAAATTGAACGGGGCAAGCTGAAAATTGAGCGGAGCAAACATAAAATTGATCGCGAAGTAAATGAAATGAATGAAATTGACTACGAAGTGAATGAAATGGATTTTCGACCATTGACCTGATGGAATCTTGAAAAATAACCGGGTTGGTTGGCTAAAGTAGCTTCTCCTACCCCAAAATCATATAGGGTACGACAAGTAACTTATTTTGATTTGGAAGATATTCTTGTTAAATGAATAAAGAAAGAAATCTACAAAAGATAGAAAAAAAATTTATATGCTTATATATACATATTTATATAAATATATGTATTAGAGAATATTGTAGGTAGAATAAAGTTCTCCATGAAAATTGATTTTCATCGTTAAAAATTTTGTAGAGCCCACCATAATAGTAATTGAGTGGGGCAAGCTAGAAATTGAGTGGGGCAAACATGAAATTGAGCGGGACAAATTAGAAATTGAGCAGGACAAACATGAAATTGAGCGGGGCAAACATGAAATTGAGCGGGGCAAATTAAAAATTGAGCAGGGCAAATGGAAAAATTGAGCGGGGCAAACTAGAAATTGAGTGAGTCAAATTGAAAATTGGGCGGGGCAAAGTAGAAATTGAGCGGGGCAAACTAAAATTGAGCAGGACAAAGTAGAAATTGAGCGGGGCAAACTAGAAATTGAGCAGGGCAAACATGAAATTGAACGGGGCAAACTGAAAATTGAGCGGAGCAAACATAAAATTGATCGTGAAGTAAATGAAATGAATGAAATTGACTACGAAGTGAATGAAATGGATTTTCGACCATTGACCTGATGGAATCTTGAAAAATAACCGGGTTGGTTGGCTAAAGTAGCTTCTCCTACCCCAAAATCATATAGGGTATGACAAGTAACTTATTTTGATTTGTAAGATATTCTTCTTAAATGAATAAAGAAAGAAATCTACAAAAGATAGAAAAAAAATTTATATGCTTATATATACATATTTATATAAATATATGTATTAGAGAATATTGTAGGTAGAATAAAGTTCTCCATGTAAAAAAATAAAATTAAAAATAAAATTAAAAATAAATTTTGCATAGACTAGCTACGGTTATAATCCGTAGCTATAGGTCCTTCGATATATCAAAAGGCTTTCGATATTATTGAAAAAGTCTAGAAGTGTCCAGTGAGTTTGCCTAAAATTTTTAAATTTTCGATACAATATGATTATGGATTATAACTGTAGCCATATTGCGCAGTCAGGTTTATTTTTAATTGTTTGTTGTTTATGTGGGTCCCATCATGAGCTCTATGTTATATCCAAACCGTCCATCTATTTGGCATGCTCATATTAAGTCTTGAGACAAAAAATAAGATAGTCAAGTGGGCCACACTCTAAAAGATAGTGGGGAATTGAACATCTACCATTGAAATCCTTTTAAGGATTACAGAAGTTTTAGATCATTATGAAAGTTGTTTTTTCTTTTCATCCAGGTCGTTGTGATCCTATGAATGAACTTAGATGGGAAGGATTTCTCACAAACAGCACAATGGGCCCCTAAAGGTTTCTAATGGTTGACGCTCATTCAATATTGCTTCCTATGATATGGTACATTTGAGATTTGAATATACCTCATTTTTGGTCCCATACCATAAAATGATATGGAAAAATATATGAAGAGCATGGATGAAAAGCATACATTATAGTGGGGCCACATACTACTAACTATAGACCACTGATCATCCACCGTTGGCTGGTGGCAGGTGGAGTACCCAATCACGAAATGAGGGATATTTTCGCCCTCAAATTCGTGCAGGTCTAGGTTGTAAAACAAAGTTTGTCTTCTTTCGTGAAAACAGCTGGATAAAAGGTGGGTCCACAGTCCTAAATTTCTCTTGAATTTTTCTCATTCTCTTGCGTTTCTTCCGCGACAAATATGGAAGCGGATTGGCTGGTGTACCACAAATCCCCGACCTCGCTGGTGTGGTACGTGTCGCGCAAAGGATGCTCTTCCATCTCCGAGTTCTCCCAACGGTTCAAAGGAGATCAAAGTTACGTGAGCCCACAATGATGTATCTATTATATCCACACTGTTCATCCATTTTTTGAGACAATTTTAGAGCATGATCTCAAAATTTATTCATATCCAAAGCTCAAGTGGGTCCCACCACAGATATCCACGGGATAACGATTCTTACCGTTAAAACATTCGCAGGTCCATCATAACGTTTATTTTCCATCCCATCTGTTCGTAAGGTCACACGGACCTAGATGAAGGGGAATATATATATATATATATATATATATATATATATATATATATATATATATATATATATAACTGATCCAAAACTTTGGTGACCCCAAAACGGTTTCAATTGTAGACGTTCAATTACTTATGCTTTTTGAATGTGGTCCACTTGATCTTTGGATCTGTATTATTTTTTGAATCAAGCCTTATGACGTGCTAACCAAATGGACGGACGATTTGGATATAATACATACCTCATGATGGGACCCACATAACTTGATGACATCAACGCATCCTCCACGTCGGTGGTGTGTAGTACACCAGCCAATACGCTTCCGACAAATATCACCTCCCTCCGCTGCTGTCTTCGGTTTCGAATGTAAATGATAACAATGCGGCTACCATCTCACGGTACACGTTTCATTCACGTATAGAGTACGAGAACGTTGATCTTGTGGGCCACCTTGTGAATGGACTATAGACGGGAACAAAAAAAAAAATAGTGAAAATGGATTGCTCCGATCATGTGTTAGTTCTCCTTGTTAAAAACGGACGATTACTTTTGCAGTCAATTCATTGAATGGATACTATTGTCCAATCGACTTGATTTTTGGATATGGTCTTTCTTTGTGGTGGGCTCACGAGATGAACGGTTGGTCCGATCACCGTACATCCTTTCCACCTCTACAGTGAGGAATGGACTACATAGAGGCCGTATGACGCAAGCTGCATTTTAGCGGTTGGATCTAGGGTGGAATGGAACGGCTGGTCTTCTCATTACTCGCGCAGGTGTTAGTTGTCACTCACGTGTCTTGTCCTGTGGGGGTAAGAGTAGAGCAGAAGAACTGGAATATGATTAGATCCATCTATCTGCATATTACATTGGGCTAAGTTATCCATCAATCTGAACTATCCAGCTAGTGGACCTCATTATCTATGGACGATGTTTAGAAAATCATGTTTATCAGAAGACTACAGCCATCGTTTATCTTTACGTTCCAGCATTTAATATTAACCACCAACTGTTTTTCTTTACCACCGTCAATATGTAAGCCATGTGTAGATGGCTAGAATCATCCAATCTAGGGGGATCTTGAACCAGTTTCCATCCATAGTTGTTCCCACTAGATGGACGATCCTGATTGGAAGATAACCGTGGCTCATGTAGTTTACTTACATGGCTCTGGAATATTCCGGTTCTTGTGGCTCTACGTACCTTATCATCTTCGGGTGGTGGCCTGTCACTGTTATAACTCGGTACACACGGGAGTAACTTTAAAAGCAGAGTTTTGTGATAGGCTGGCAGAGTACAGAAACTTGTACGCATGCGCTTCGTATATCATAATAATCCAAACCGTCTAAATCGTAGGTCCTACCAAAGATCGGTTACATCTCCAAAGAGTAGGTTGATTGGACGACATCTATTAATATCTTAACAACGGATATTTGTTTATTGAGTTCAACCGCACCATTTTTCATCTTAACAGTCCATTTATTAGCCAACTCAGGTATAGCTGTAATGATTCTTTAATGTGACTTTTTGGGTACTGAAGCATCTATAGCAGGGCTGATCCCGGGATTTTATTTGAACCGACTGTGTTTTGTTGAAGGATTATGCCACGTGTACAAGGTGGTCATACTGTCCTGAAGCATGGAGTATTTTATCAATAGGTAAAGTACGAGAAAATTACCACTGTAGACCCCACCTTTTATCCAACGTCTTTTATGAAAATCCATAAATTATCTTCTCAACTTAGACCTTGCACGTACGGAGAGAGCAATGAGGAAGAAAATACCCTTGCTTAACTTACCTATAGCTACGGTTATAATCCGTAGCAATAGGTCCACAGAAACGAAAAAGACTTCAACGAGCGGGGGTATTTCCGTTCTCAGATGCTCTGTCCGTACGTGCAAGGTAAGTTGGGGATATAAATTTTGGATTTCATAAAAGATGCTGGATAAGAGGTGGGGTCTACAGTGATAATTTTCTCGTAAAGTTCAGGGTAGACAGAAGCTTCCACAAGAAGCCCATGGTCATCCCTACACCACACAAACGATCGGCTCTTGATTTGTCGCCTTTTCTTCTCATTGCCGTAACTGAACCCAGACTTCACCATTTTGGGATTGTTTCTTACTCTGCCAGCGTATGACCGTTGATACGCAGGAAATCAGAAATCGTACACATGACGCACAGTAAATCAAAAATTGATATGCACTGGAATCAGCCTCGTGGTCTGCTGGCACATCAGTACCAATGGGGGCCACGCTCCATGATAGGAACCTTTTTAGGTGGTGAACCCCATCCCGGTGGTGACGCCTCCGCTACCCAAGTCGGTGGTGGAAAAGCTTTGTCGGCCAATGTGTTTTAGCCACTGTCAATCTACTTGGCAGCTCCTATTATTATATGGCATGATTTAAAAAATAAGGTAGATTTAAAGTTTAAGTGGCCCACGCTAAAGGAAATATCGGGAATTTAATGTTTGCTGTAGAAAACTTTCTCAGGACCTAAGACAATTTTTATTTGCCATCTAACTAGCCCACAAAGTCACGTGAATTTAGATTAAGGTAAAACATAAATATGATCTTTGATTCAAAACTTTTTTTTCTTTAATTTTCCGGGCAGGCATGCAAGAATCGGCATAGTGGCTAGATTCAAACCAAATAACTTTCATCCCAAGTGCTGAAATAAATATATATATCTAATATGAATGTATATTATCAGAATTTGAGAAGATTTATTGCTTACTTAGCTACTTGGAAAATATTATAATGATAAAATGATGGACAAAAAGTAAGGTTATTTCTCTAATACTTTATGTCGTGACTTTTTGAAGAAATGACCTTTTAAATATACCAATTCAATCAAACAAAATGAAAAATTCACAATCAATCATTAAGAAAGAAAATAAGAATGTGCCTCTTAAAAGAACTATTAATATTGAATAAAGATCAAGTCTCATATGTATAAGCTTAAACTTAAATTACAACTAAAGAATACTTTTAAAAATCACTTATTAAGTTGTCGCTACTTTTTGGATAAATTAAGATAAAGCAAGTTGATAAATTTAATTTAATTTGACATTCTGCTTTTGGATGCATCTCGACCACCTGGGCCCGCTTTTGAATACCTCTTGAGTCATCTTTCCTCTCGACGCACTTTATTGGATGTCTCAAGGCCACTCGGTTGCTCTTTTATTATTTTGTCAATTATGATTTTATAAAAAGTATTACAAATATTTTTGAAAATCTTTAGCATAATATATCTTTCATTTATTATAATATCTGTTGATTTTAATTAACTACCCTAAGAATAATAAAAAATAAAGTACAACACATACTTATCGGTGCCTACAAAGCTTTTCGGCGGTGGGCTTGGGTAGCAGAAGGTCAGATAGCAGACTTGGCATGTTAGGACGGATCATCAGAGGTATCCCACACCACAGGATCTTCCAATCAGTGCTGTTACTGAATTAGGGAGCTCATCATCCACAACACGGTAGAGACGTTGAAGGGTTCTAATCATGGAGATGGGTCCCACAGACGGTTACACATCTTTTCCTTTTCCGTGTAAATGTAATTTAACACGGTGTTGACGCCCTCCTACGGAAAGAGTGAAAGAGATGTGAGAAGCGAAAATGACACGGAAACCTCTTTATTGTTCCTATGTGAGGTTGCTTCCTCTGCCATTTTTTGTAGAATCAGCTACCCTACCCCCTGTGGGACCCACCCCATTATATGTATGCTATTTAACCTGTGGATTAGGTGAGCCCTATCATGACGGTGGGATGCTTAAAAGTCAGGTCTATCCATTTATTAAGTGATCCAAACAACAGAAAACAATTGATAACTCCCAAAATGGGCTTGTTTGGATTGATAGAATTCTCTTTTCAACCATAGAAATGAAATTGGTTTTCATCTTCTGTCTCTTTCAAAAATAAACTCGGCTGTGGAAATCAATTTCCGTTTCCATGCTTTTCCTGGAAGAAGGCAATTACCATTTTCTAAAAAATAAATACCGTTTATGGAGATTTTCATATTTTCTTAGTAATAGCCTTACTTTATTAGGCCATTAACCTTTCTGCATTTCCATGAAACTCACCAATGCTAAATCAATAGTTTCCATTAGATTTGTTTCCACATTTTTATTTTCTTTTCAGATTCTACTAATTCAAATGGATTGTGATCATCTACAACGCATGTTTTACATTAGTGTGTGAAATGCCAAGTTTGTAGAGCTCACCATGTTATGTATCCAAAATCCACTTTGCCCATCAGATTCTATCTGCCAGGTTAGGCATTGAGGTTGAAAATTAGCTAGATCAAAATCTCTGTTAGGCAACACGATCTGGAACAAAGGGAATAGGATGTCAAACACAGGTTTTTGTAAGGGCAACAATAGCATATACCTTTAACAAACTTATTGATTAGGTGCACCTCACCAAAATGAATATAAGATGCAAAAATCAACAACCCATGGTTTAGAGATTCAACGTCTTGAATAAACTCATTTGGCTTGACTGAAAAGTTGGATTGGCTAGCCTCACTCAAATTGGGGTGAACAAGGGAGATATTCATGGCATCAACCCAAATCTGAGTTACTTTGAACAATTCATGTTGGCTTGGCTGATGGGAATGTTTTCAAGTCCACATGGAAAAAGCACTTCTCTCCCATCTACACCCCAGTAATAAAACCATGACTCTAGTTCAATTCAAACAGGCCAACATGGGGTGGTCTGCCTGGTCTTTTGGATCGGCCTAAATTTTTGGGATTTCCAACTTTTACGTCGGAGTAAACCCTGCTAGAGGGGTTGGATGCAAGGGACATACCATGGTGAGTCCATTTCCAACCCTTGAAAAATCAGCTTATTCTGCAAATGAGTCCACTTCTAACCCTTGAAAAATCAGCTTATTCTACAAATGATTTATAACATAGAGGGTGTATGGAGGAAGAGAAGGCATAATCGTCTTCTTCTCAAAAACTAGTTCTTAAATCCACAATAAGAGAATGATATCCAAAAATGAGAAATAAAAAGATATTATTAATGAAAAATCTGAATAAAGTCAGTTTACAAAGGTGTTTAATATGACTTAAGTCATAAACCCAAAATCATATTTTTTTTTTCCCAAAATGATTAAATTTACTAAAATAATAAATTTGTTCATCTCTCACATGAATCAATCATGGACTTTATGTTGTCAATGTCTTAAATCTATAAATAACATTGTATGTCGATGCCATCAACAAACCACTCAATGCTATCAAGTAAGTGTTGATGTCATCAATGAATGTTCAATCTCATCGAGAAAATTTGAAAAATCCATGTTGATTATTGAAACATTTTATTGTTGCTACTCGATAATATCAAAGGAGTTCTATACCATTGATAAATTTTCAATGGGTGGTCGATGCCATCAAAGATCCTATCAAAGATGTACACAGAATTGCACAAGTGCACAAATTGTTTCATATTCCAATTATAATACTATATATATATATATATATATATATATATATATATATATATATATATATATATATATATATATATATATATATATATATTGTAATTGGGATTTGGGAGAGATAGATGTGTATTAGGACTTTCTAAATTATTTATAATGGTTCAAGGGTATAGTTAAGGCTTGTGAAGTAGATTTGAGGCTTGTTTGAATCAGGAAACTATTATTTCTTGTAATTTTTGTTTTCATAGTGCCACGCAAAATTCATATTATTCTTATTTAGACTTGGTTGTGTAATTGCATATACTTTGTTTGATTCATCTCTGGGTGCTTCTAAGATTTCCAACACTTTATACGTACAAAACAAATACATGTTCATTACCAATGGACACTATAATTCACGATGCATCATTGATGATTGTCATTAATTTTCCCATTCTTCAACCTAGAGTGCAATGGGCCTCTCCCATTATCTTATAATTTTTGAAGAGGAAAAAAAGCGACGAGAAAGGGAGAGAAGGCAGTAGGAGTGTTGTGGCTTTACTTGCTTGTTAGCATGTTGTGCCTGACAGTGGTGTATTGATGTGGCAAAGATATGTAGGCCTCGGCATGAGGTATGTGTTATATTTACATTGTCCATCCATTTTGGGAAATCATTTTAGGGCATGAGCTCAAAAATGAGGCCTATCCAAAGCTCAAATGGACCACACCACAAGAAAGTAGTGGGGATTGAACTCTTACCATTGAAAACTTCCTAGGGCGTAGAAGTTTTGTATCAAGCTGATGGCAAATAAACATCATGGTGAGACTTGTGAAGGTTTCAACAGCGGGAATCAATGCCCTGTGCCCACTTAATTTTTGTATCTACCTCATTTTTGGGCTAATGCCCTAAAATATTCTTGTAAAATGGATGGGTGGCATAGATGTAACACATAAATCATGGTCGAGCGCACAAAACTTTGCCACACCAACACATTATTGAGGTTAGTGGTGTGTGCCACACTAAGAAATTGGGCGGCGAGGAGAGCGGATTAGGTGCAACCCCACATCACCCAAGACGGTATGACCCTTACCATGGGGCCCACCTTGCTGTATGTAATCTAAATCCATGTTGTCTATCTATTTTTTCAGGTCATTTTAGGGCTTGAACTCAAAAATGAAGCAGGTTCAATTATCATGTGGACCATACCATAGGAAATATTGGTGATCCAACATTAATGGGTCACAAAAGATTTGGATGAAGCAAAAATTTGTAATTTTTTCTCTTAATCTATTTTTATGTGACCTTATTAAAAGATTGGATGACAAATAAAAAATATGGAGACATTACCATGGGCCATAGGAAATTTTTAATTGCAGGGCATTCAATCACCACTATTTCTTATAGAATGGTCCGCTTGATACTTGGATCTTCTTCATTTTTAGGCTCTTGCCCTCGGAAAAATGGATGAACCATGTGAATAATGGATAGATATATCAAGGTGAGCCCCAAGGTAAGGGCAGCACCTAGTCTGCTCTCCCTCGAGGGCTTGGAGTAGTTAGGTGTGCCCTCGGGCTCACCCGAGATGGTGTGGCCTTACCATGGGAGCCAGCTTCATGTATGTATTCTATATTCAGGCACCCTTCCAGTGAGGCCCACTTTGATTTATGTATTCTATATTCATATATCCTTACCATGGGCCCACCTTGATATATGTATTCTATGGTAATGTTCGTGTAATCCATCTCTCTTTTTAGATTATTGTAGTACACTACAAAAAAATGAAGTAGATCAAATTCTCAGCTGATCATCATACCGCAATAAAAGGGTGATTGTTAATTAATGGGTTGCAAAAGTTTTGGATCAAGATGATATTTGTTTTTTCACTTCATCCATGTTTATGTGAACTTATCGGTGGGTTGGATGCAGATGAAAATCACCAAAACATTATGGTGGGTACTAGAAAGCTTTTAATGGTGGAACGATCCATCACCAATGTTTCCTGTGCTACTGTCCACTTGAGTTCTAGATCTGCTTTATTTTTTGGATTCATGACTTATGATGATTATAAGTAAGAACAGATGTATAATACTTGCATTGAAAACAGATATATAATACTTGCATTGAGGTGGGCCCCGTGGCAAAGGCAAACGGTCTTGGGTGAGGCTGGGCCACACCTAATCCGCTCCCTCAAGAGAAGGGGTGTCAATGCGCCGGATTTACGCATGCCAAAAGTCAAATTTTAAATAAGCCCTGACGAAAACGGTTAAATATTCAGTCGGAGACCAACCCCAGACCTGCCCCGTTGACACCCCTACTCAAGCGTGGGCGTAGCTTCGGTGGATCCTCGGATCTACCAAGATGGGTGGGATCCCTAAGAGTGGGGCCACCTTGATATTTGTTACTTGTATCTATGCTATCCATCTGTTTTGAAAACTCATTTTACAATATGACCCTAAAAAGGAAGTAGATCCAAATCTCCAGTGAGCCATAATACTAGAAACAGTTGTAACTGACCGTTAAAAACCTCCGGTGGACCATAAAAGTTTTGGATTAAGCTGATAATTGTGTGGTCTTTTCATCTAGTCCTTGTGACCTTATCAACAGGTTGGATAACAGATAAACATTCCGTGGGCATAAAGTTTTTAACAGTGGAGATCCAATCATAATTGTTTAGTGTAGTATGATCCACTAAAATTTAGATCTACTTTATTTTTGTGATATATCCTAAAATTAGCTGTAAAAATGAATGTACCGTGGATGTAAATCACATAAACCCCACAACTAGGGATCCACTGACCTCGCGGTGGATTTACCCAAATTGCACCCTTTGAGAGAGACGGGGTTGGCTAGTTGGTTGCCCTCGTGACGCAGTGGAGGACGTGATGTCGAGCACCGTCTTCCTCAAGAGGATAATTATTTTGAATCTATGGATCTTCTCTGGACTCCTCACAGGGATTTCTCGAATCCACGAGGAAAGAAAGCAGCAAATAAAAATAATTTTTAATAAATTTCAAATTAATTAATTAAATTATAAAAACAAGTTAACAACCCTTTAAATAAGGTACCAAGCAATGAGAAAGAAATCAGAATCAAACTACAACTAAAACTCCTAGAATTCATGACTTACTATAAATAGTAAACTTACTATTTGTAGACGCACATCTACTAGTAAATAAAGTTTTTGGCCAAAAATAGTAAGTATTCTATTTGGCTTTACCAAATTGTTCTCTTAATTATTCTAAGCACTTTTTATGTTGGACTCAACTCTTGAAGCCCAACGAATGAAGAGTTATAATCCAACTAAAACTTATTATTTATAGTAAAAATGAAAATAAAATAGGGGGATGAACATTAATCTATGACTTTTTTTTTTTACAAATTCGGCTTGCACAACCTAGTATAGCAAGGTTAGTTGGCTAAAGTAGTTTGTTCTAATCCAAAATCATATATTTTACGTCAGATAACTCGTTTTAGATTGCGAGATATGCCTGATCAAAGGTCCAGTCTAATGGTCCGAATCACTTCTGTCATCAACCGGACCTTTTCTGATCCATCTTCACCATGAAATTGTCCACGACCCGCTCTACCTCACCTTGCCCCGGGTTGGACGCAGATTGCATCCCACCGCTGGCCATCTCCATTTAAGAACGGACAGCAGCTTTGAATGACACCATGATGTATAGGTCTTATCCACTCCATCCATACGTTTTTTCCTATCATTTTATGCTGTTAACGTAAAAATATGCAGATAAAAGGCGCAACGGGACTGCACAGGGGTAATAATCTTACCGCTGAAAACTTTTTGGTGGCCACGGAAGTTTTGGATGAGCTGATATTTGTGTTTTCTCTTCATCCTAAGTCCATATAAATTTATAAGTTGGTTGGATAAAAAATAAACATCAAGGTGAGTCATGGAAAAGTTTCAACGGTGAGAATTATTATCACCGCTGCTTCCTGTGGGTGTGGTCCACTTGAGTCTTCTATCTGCCTCATCTTTAATGTTGTTAACTAAAATGATGCGAAAACATTAATGGACGGTGTGGATAAGACCTATAGATGACAGTGGCCATTCAAAACTGCTCCCCGTTCCCAGCAGGAGACGGGCGGGAGTAGGACGCAATCCGAGTCCGGTGGGGGGTAAAAGCAGGGAGAAGAGTATGAAGTAAAAAAAGCAATATATTCTCTCTCTTCTTTAAATATATAAATAGCTACTCTCCTTTCTCCTGGCGTGAGAGTGAGAGAAATCGAGATCTAGATCTGCATTAGCATTGGGTTGGAAGTTGGGAAGCATGGCTTCGATCCTTCTCCTCATCGTCGTCTTCGTGGTCAATCTTATCGCTTTTGCCCTCGCTATTGCTGCTGAGCAGCGGAGGAGCACGGTCTTTCTCTCTCCATCTCTCTTTCTGTTTGTGTGTTTGTCTTCTATTCTTACAAGTTCTTGGATTGATGGTGTTGTTTTGGATGTTTCGCAGGCAAAGGTAGTACCAGACTCCGAACAGACCTACGACTACTGCGTGTATGACTCGGACATAGCAACAGGGCTTGGTGTGGGTTCTTTCCTCTTCCTGTTGGCGAGCCAGGCCATTATAATGATCGCTAGTAAATGCTTCTGCTGCGGTCGTGGTTTGAAGCCGGGCGGTTCCCGTGCTTTGGCCATCATCCTCTTCATCATCTGCTGGTATTCATTCCTCCTCTCTCTCTCTGTCACACACACACACACACAACTATACTCAAATAGCAGAAAGCTGATGATTCGCCCATAGCCGCACAACTTCTGCTCGACCAAATGTTCATTTGGGGGGGCCGTTCCAAAACCCTAGTTATTTCTCCATCTTCATTTCGATTTCAGAGGATAACTAAAAAATAGAATTCCTAATACATAGAGAAAGGCCCGATGCCTGCAAATTGGCGAAAACAAATGCATCAGGACTATAGCCAAGTGAAGGCAAACGAAATGTTGGTGTTAATCACTTGGGAAATATGAGTGGCTTCATTACAAGGGAATTCTCCCCTGCCAATAGATTTGATGTATCTTCATTACAAGGGCAGTCTGCCCTGCCAATAGATTTTATGTGGTATTAACATTCCATGTCTCTTCTCTCCCCCACTCCTGTTTTAGGGTAACCTTTTTAATTGCGGAGGCTTGCTTGCTGGCTGGATCTGTGAGAAACGCCTACCACACCAAATACAGGACAATCCTTCCAGTAGGAGAACCTCCTTCTTGCCAGACACTGAGGAAGGGCGTCTTTGGAGCTGGGGCAGCTTTCATCTTCTTCACTGCCATAGTTAGCGAGTTTTACTATGTCTCCTACTCCAAGGCCAAGGACAGTGGATCCCTTCCTCCTTATGGAAGAGACACAGGTGTTGGGATGGGCACATACAACTAAGTGCACTGCTTTTGCTGGTTCATTTGGCACTCACCTCAGGATAGTAGGGGATTATACTGTTTGGAATTTGGATTGAATTTTACTCTTTTTTGCTTCTTCTTCCTTCTGGGTTTGGTTGATTAGTTGAATAGATACATGGATCTTTGGACTTGATTGATATTTTGTAATGCATCAAAATTTCCATTTTACCATCATCATTGGCAAAGTAGTAACTAGTTTGTACTTCTGTAGGTAATTTCTTATTATATGAACCAAGAAGGCTGTATATTTTGTTGGAAAATAAGTTCTTGTTCATCATCTATCATGTTATTTTCCAACATAATTTATTTTTATTTTTTTTCAAATCTTACAAACTACAATGCATTTTGGTCTTGTGAATCAAGGAGTGCATTTTTATGGATTGGTTCCAGATGCAGTATGCCTCTCTTTGAGGACATCAATATTAATTCAATCCAAAATTTGCGCGGCATTACCTTTTCTGATCTTTTTTCAGTGCCATTTGTATGGTTAATTGGGGGATGAAATAAAAGGATGGTTTATCCTTCAATTTAAAGTGCATGTGTGGATACATGGGACTTTGATTGGATTCTGTGGATAATGTAATGACTATGCAAATATAATTTCTGTGGTCACTACAGAAAATATGATTCCAAAATGGGTGCCTATTTGGGTAGCAAACAGATTCCTCAAATTCACGAGACAGTTGTTGCCTTGTTTCTCGTGCTAGATAACTCTCACCATGGATAAATGTAGTGGTTGAATCCAAGTATCCAAACAACTCAACAGTGTTGTCAGTGGAAAACAATTTCCATTTCCCTGTGGATCTGTATATCCAAACATGCCTTGAGGATACGGTGGAATGGCAAAACAGGATTCGTGTATCAGACCATAATTTGTTGGGATAAGGCTTAGATGAGGAGGATGATGACGTAGGTGTGCAGTTCATATGTGATGTGAAATGCCAAGGACACAATGTGGATGATGACGAGGCTTAGATGAGGGGTTCTGGAGACTGTTCCAGGCGGCCAAGGATACAATGTGGTGCTGGAAGGGGAGCATGTAGAGCAGTGACCAACCCCAGGCAGCTCGGTTCTGAGGATGATCCTGCCTCATGCTTGTATGCTCCTAAAGTTAGCATGGTGCCTGTTTTTTTTTTTTTTATATATATATTAAATTTATGAGAGAGAGAGAGAGAGAGAGAGAGAGAGAGAGAGAGAGATTGTGTGGGCAGCCCACTAAGCAGAGTTGGTGGACACACATCTCTCACCATGAAATGACTGTGAATGGGAATCTTAACACATCGAATGGGCTTAAAAAAATTATCTATGTTTTCGTAGATTCGCATCAACTTTCATTATTGGAGGGTAATAAAGGGTACACCCACTCTCCGTCTTCCCCTAGGCGCATTGCATTGGTGCAAGTTTTTTTTTTTATTTCTTTTCCAGTTAATCATTAAAAGAAGAACAAGAATAAGATGCCATTTAAGGAGAAAGTAGGTGAGTTGGCTTTAACATGAAAATAAGTGATGGGTAGGAGAGATGAGAAGGAATGGATGAAAAAACAAGAGATTTGACAGAAGAAAAAAAAAAGGATTAAGGAAACCTAAGTTGGGTATCACTGTAGAAAACGTTATTGAATTGAAGAGAATGAAAGCATATTCATCCATGTTACCCTTTGGCGCTTTTATCATGTCTCATCTAACCCACTACCTGTTACTGATTTTACACTTATGCACCGCTGCCAACTGTCTCCCACCCAAATATAAGGTTCTGATCACCAAGGATCAGCACTGCGTGTGACGGGCCCGAATGGGTAATTCGTCTGTCCTGTCCTCTCTCTCTCCCCCCCGTCACAGCATATGGCACGTGTGGTCCATTTGTATCTGGCGCTTGAGGATGGACAGACGTATAACCATCCTGCTTCTGTCTCTGACTAATAGCTTAAATACAAGCATCTCATACATTCATGTGGGTGGGCCCAACTGCCCAATGCGGATTCTCATGTCGTTTATTGGGGGTGATGGAACATATACAGTGCCTGTTGACAGGAAATGTCCACAAGAATTACAGCCTAACAGCATCCAAGTGTTTGACATGTGGGCCAAAGTGTAGTGCTCCATACGCAAATAATATTATAATAATAATAGTTATTATAATACATATGGCTTAAATTGGATTTCCCAAAAACGGAAACTTTGCAAATGGGCCACAACTCAACAATCAGTTAGACATTCCTGACCTCTGATTTTTGGACATTTGTATGCTGAATTCAGACCATCCGTCTCTTATTATTTTAGTGCATTGTCTGAGTTATATATTTCATCTACAATAAGGCTCACCACTATATGCCATTAATATAATTTTTACTGCCTACATATGAAGTGTTACAATGTGCCAGAGTACCAAAATTCACATATGAAGCATGACACGTTGCCACTGTAACCAAGTTAGAAGAATTCTTAATGTTTCCAAGTATATTTCTTTGTGCAGTGCAGCCATGCCCAATTAACAGACGGATTAGGAATTTTCACCACTATCATTCGGGATTTGAATCTATGCTTGGGCCCAACTAAGTTTTAGGGTTGAGGCTTGGGCCTATTTGCTAGGCCCATGTTGAGCTTGGGCTCGGGGCTAATAGCATCACACATAGAACCGTACTCAAGCCAAACTCGGCCGGACTCTGCCCCAGCTCAGTTTGGCTCATTCAGCAAAGGAGCCTGGTTCGAGTTCAGCTTGGCTTGATCATCGAGCTGGCCTGGTCAACTCGGCTGGGTTTGGTGAAGTTGATCCTCCGATTTGAGTTCTACCTAGTTTCGAGCCTGATTCGAGATAATTTGAGTTTTATTTTTTTTGGGTAGGATCCAATTTAGCTCATTTGATTGATTTGATTTTGTAATTGTAGACAAAAGAAGTGAAGGGGAGAATAACTGAACAATAAGACCCAAGGCTTATAAAACAAGCTCATAAATCAGAACCTATAATAAACAAAACAAAAATTAAGGCAATACCTTGTTGAAACATTCAGGTTAGTCTTTTTAGAAAAAAAAAAAACCTATATTCTTACTCAGCCAAGCTGAACCAGGCTAAACCAGGGTTTGAGCCGAACCAAACCGGGCTGGCAATCAGCTTGGGCTCAGCCCCATTTTAAAATGAACTGGAATTTCTGGCTGATGTATGTGTTATATCCAGGCCATCCATTTAATTTTTTTCAAATCATTCTAGGGCATGAGCTAAAAAATGAGGCTGATCCAAAGATCAAGCAACCCACAATAAAAATAATTATATCTACCATTGAATCTAATATTATTTGGTGTGGTGTAGTCCCCTTAATCCTTGGATCTACCTCATTTTTGAGCTCACGCAGGAAAATGATTTGAAAAGATAAATGAATTGCTCATGCCAGAAAATGATACAGAGACAGCACATACTTTATGGTAGGGCTCGCCGAGTTTTGCTGCACAATTCTTCTCCTGCAATTCTTTCTTTTCAAACCCGTGATAAAAATCATCATTGTGTTTTAACCACCATATTCCTCCCATCAAACGAGTCTTATATCACTTGAAAAGTAATGATCTGAAAGTGTGAGGAGCTGCCACTTTATACGTTATTTTTCATACATACAAAAATATTAATTATTTAATTAAAGTTTTCTATATAAGACATAGCCAAGTGGGCGTGGCCTGACCATGGGGGCCACATTAATGTATGTGTTGTATATCCGTCAAGTCATTTTAGGGCATGTTTCCGAAAATAAAGCAAATGCAAACCTCCGATGCATCATAGTCCAAAAAAGAAGCAAATACAAATCTCAGGTGGACCCTTGGATGGACCACACCCCAAGAAACAATGATCGTTGAACGCCCATCTTCCTAAAGTCCATTGTAATGTTTATTTGCCAACCTGTTGATAAGGTCCCACGTACATGGATGAAGGAAAAACATAAATAACACCTTGATTCAAAACTTTTGTAGCACCCAAAAAGCTTTTAACGGTTGGAATTCAATTTTTACTATGTGGTCCGCCTGAGATTTGTATCTACCTCTTCCTTGGGACCATCGCGTATGGTGGATTTGAAAAACTACTGAACGGCATGCATGTACAACACATGCATCAAGGTGACCTCCACATTTAGGGCCGCACCCACCAAGCTAGATAACTTAATCAGCGTCCATATAGTCACACACGCACGTGCACGTGCACACACGCACATGTGTGTGTGTGTGTGTGTATATATATATATATATATATATATATATATCTCGGAATGGTTAGCTGCATAATAGTTGGTGCGAACTCATCATATAGGACGTTACCTCAAATTCTGAATGGTTCATGTGAAATAGCACCTCATCAAACCCCGGGCCCAACTTTTTACTTTGATCTAAAACTTTTGCGCGCCATGAAAAATGAAAAAAATATATATTATGGAGAAATCCAACTCAACGAATTAAGTCCGCTACCTACCTCAGAAGGGAGACCTCGGAGCTGTATGACTAACGGACAAGTGGGGCCGAGTCCACCCTCAATCCGAGCTGAAGCCTGCTTCAGCTTCTAGCCGTCTTGTTTAATAACCCGACAAAAAGGTCAATATGCACACTAGTCAAGGTCCGAGGCTCGGAGTCAGGACCTCTTTAGTCCGAAATCCAAAGTCGAGGCTGAGGTTGGATGTGAACGTTCCGGGTACCAAACTAAGAAACTGCCTTAAGTGAATACGAACAGAAATCTCGCCCGTAGATACGCTCCTCTAAGACACGATGCGCTACATAATCCCTAGATTACGGATGAAATCTCCACAATCACAGTATCCCACTAATTGAGTGAATTGTGCCGAGATTAATGGACGTAGACCATCCAGTACACAGGTATAAATACAAGGGGACCCCATTGCTGCAGGTACACAACATCTCAAACCCTCTCTCTACATTCAACTTAGACTCAGATTCTCTTGACTTGACTTAGGCATCAGAGGGTCCCCTGGCTTAGCCAGGGTCTCCTTTGCTCACCCCTTGTGCAGGACCAGGGTTGGTCGAAGGTTCGCCGCATTGAGTGGAGAGTGGTCTAAATTTTGACCTTAATATTTTTTGGCGTCATCTGTGAATCTAATACGAAAGGTCAAGTTTCTATTCTTAAGCACAATGGCAAGAGGAAAGAAGAAATTGGTAGTTGTGGAACCGGAGCAAAATGATCAGACCCGTTCCTCTTCGCTGCTTCATGTCGAATCGGTCCTAAGGCCTTCCCAATGTTCTCCCAATCGGGCAAGCAAGTATCGAGCTATGCAAAACGAAATACAAGCCTTACGCGACGAAATTAACCAGATGAAGCAGCAATAAGAGCCGCAGCCACATCTTATTCAGGAAACGTTTGGCCCAATAGTGGAAGCCCATTCCGCGCCGCGGACTATGAGACCCAAGGGGTCTCAATGTCAATCTGCTCGAGCACTAGCTTCGGTTCAAAACCCTCCTTCGACCCAAAACTAAGTTTCGGCCCGGAATACAGCGATTCGAGTTCTGACAAATGCCTCGATCACCTCGGCCTTAGCACCAACGGATCTTCGTCATGAGTTAGAAAGGAGGAGGGGAAGAAGAACTCCTGAAGTAGAAGATGTACAAGAGATAATGGCTAAAAATAGAGATCCATGGGAGACGGTTTGCAGAGCTCAACAACAAGATTCTGATGCTAAAAAAGAATTAGTAGTCATCATCAGTTCCCGCAGCCGTTCAAGCGATGATGGAAGAAACAGAGCCTCCCTTCACCTTAGCGATCATTAACGAAGTGATGCCGCAGAGGTTCCGGATACCTCCCGTCATCCAATACTCTGGGTCTGGTGACCTATCCGAGCACGTGGAGGCTTATCGTTCGTGGATGCAAATCCAAATAGTGACCAACGTCATGATGTGCAGGGGGTTTTCGATCACACTCACGGGATCCGTGCGAAGTTGGTATCATCAGCTCAAACCCAATTCCATTAATTCCTTTGTAGAGCTCAATGATTATTCCTTACCCAATTTATAAGTGGTAAGAAGAGTCAAAAACTGAATACTCATCTATTCACCATCAAGCAAGGGTCTAAGGAGTCATTGAAGGACTACATCACCCGTTTCAACGAAGAAGCATTACAGGTAGAAGACTATGGTGACAAGATGACGCTCTCTGCCGTGTTTAGTTGTCTAAAAGAGTGGAAGTTCACCTTCTCCATTGGAAAGAATCCATCGAAGACGTTAGCCGAACTCGTCACCAGGGCTTAGAAGTACACTAACGTTGAGGAATTCTCCAACGCATATAAAAATGTTTAAGTAGCAGAACCGACAAACAAGGGGAAAAGGTCGAGGAACGAAGAACCCAAGTCGTCCAGTAAAAAACCATACGACCACGCTCCTCGTGTTCGTTGTCCGAGTAGAAAACCTGATGGCAAATTCCGTTCTTACACTCCCCTCAACACATCAACTAAGCAAATACTGCTAGACATTAGATGACAGAAGCTCCTGAATTGACCCGTTTGCATGAAGGCCGACCCAAATCATCGAGACAAGCACAAGTATTGTCGCTTCCATCGTGATCATGACCACAACACAGCCGACTGCGTAGATCTCAAAGATGAGATCGAGACTCTTATCTGCAAGGGTCACCTGCGTCGATATATTAAGGAAGAGAGAACAACTCGGAGAGAAGAACGAGAGCAGCCAAGCAACAATGCGGAAGATTCGGCTGAAATCTGTACCATCTTTGGTCGTTCATCCGGTGGAGAAGACTCAAATAGGGCCTGTAAAGCCCATTCTCGAAAGTCCGATCCAGAACATTTTGTCAACTTAACCGAGAAGCTAAGCAAAGAACTCCGAGTCAACCCATGCAGTTTAACCTTTACAGAAGATGATGCGCATGGAATCCAGCATCCACATGACGACGCCTTAATGGTGACTATGACCATATCCAACCATAAGGTGTATCGCATCTTGGTCGACACCGGAAGCTCAGCTAACGTCGTCTACTCCGAAGCCTTTAAGAGAATGAGAATTCCAAGGTCATGCCTCAAACCTATGAAGACCCCCCTGCATGGCTTTGCCGGAGAAAGAATGATCTCTGAGGGAGCCATATCCCTCCCTGTGACCGCGGGAGAAGAACGGCATCGAGTCACCCTCATGGTGGACTTCCTCGTCATTAACGTGCCATCAATGCACAACGTCATTCTGGTCAAATCTTCTCTCAATGTAATGAGGGTAGTCGTCTCCACTTATAATCTGATGATGAAATTTTCTGTCGATGGAAAAATAAGTTACCTCCGAGGTGACCAGCATGAGGCTCGAAAATGTTATGCGATAGTAGTAAAGAAATAGTCAGTAAAGCAATCCCTCACCATCAACGTCCTCGATCCCAGGGGACCTATGGAGGACTCATCTGTGGGAGACTTGGAGGCAGCCTCTTGACGAGGCAGAGCCAAGTAAAACCTTTCAACTTGGAACATCATTGAATTCTGAGCAATGGTCCGAAATGTTGGCCTTCTTGCAACAACACAAAGACGTTTTCGCATAGTCGCATGAGCATATGCCGAGGATCTCTCCTGACGTTATTGTTCACTAGCTGAATGTGGACCCGGATCATAGACCTGTGAAACAAAAGAGGAGACCGTTTTATGCCGAGCAATACGAAGTTATAGCCGACAAAGTATCTCAACTGCTCAGCGTCGGCTTCATCGAAGAGGTACACTGTCACGCCCCAAACTCAGAAATCGGGCTAGTAAAATTCTCAATCGCCGAATCCAGTGCCGACAGTCTCCATAGTACCCTATTCTCAACTCCTAGCGCCTATACACCAGTTTTCGATCCTGGGATCCTACAAGGAGAATTTTCAATATGAATTTGTCTCATAAGAAGCATAACCACAAGTATACCCAAATCACAAGAACAACATCATTATTACATATCCACTAATATAATCATTTGAGTATAATGCTGAAAGGGAAAAATACATGTATATAATAAAATCTTCACAAGGCCCGGCTGCATGCTCCTGCTCCTGCTCAGCTACGACTACATCCTAGCATCACCTGCACGCATCTATCGTGCATAAGCTTATAGAAAGCTTAGAGGGTGGTGTAAGTGTGTGAGCAGTATATGTGTGTTCAGAATGTAATATCAGAGTAAACGGAATATTGGCAATTGTATAAAAATATCATCAACCTTATCCAGGATATGCGATAAAAAGACATGGCAAGCCAATGTCATATACTTAGAAAGTAATGTAGGTCAGTTATGCAATGTGGAGACATAATGAGTCAAATATTAGATACCGATGATGCAATACCATATGCAATTCTGAATAGCTACGAATACCATCAGCCTCATTTAAGTCATATGAATGCAAAAATATAGTAATCCAAAATGTTAAATGTCGTGGATGTAATGTAATTATATGGTGCGAATGAAATGACCAAGGTGGAGTGAAGTCGAGATGATAGTACATAGTATCGTAGGTTATGGGGTCCATCATAAGGGACTTCTATCCAAACCAGTCCCATACCTAAATTTAGATAACTAGACTCAATGTATTAGACTCCTGATTTCAGGTTAGTCGCACACCCTAATCGAAATCCTGGCCATTGCCAAGGTACACGTAACAAATAGTTGCGCACCACCAGCCCGAGTGGATAGTGAGTGAATGAATGGGTATGCAACTCTTACTCAATAAGTCCACATATCAGTACGATTCCTCTCTGGGATCATCACCAGGGTTTATTACACTCAACGCCACCTGCCGCCCCATAAAGCGCACAACTGGGTAAGTGAAAGAGACCTCACTATCCGCCTAGCCAGTAGTCTGTCAATACTTACTCGGCTCATCAATAGTGGACCCATTCCTCGAGCTGGTCAAATTCAACATAGCTATGCCTACTCTCTCGAGCGGGTAAGGTGACACCCCCTCTCAACCGACCACGACATAGTGGGAGATGCGGCCTCCTGGTATTTCGCACTCGGGCGCTCATGTATATCCACTCGATCTTGACATTGGGGCATCATATAGTACTAAGAGGGTTTAAGAATTTTCACGCAGGATCATCTATAGTAGCCCGATGCTAATAACATTTTTTCGATGTCCCATCTGTCCATCCACGATATGCCTGTGGAGGTTACGATCCTGATGTCGCTAGGGCGTATAGTAATTACCATCACACAATGCAAGATGTATGAGTCATGCAGTCTAATCATGCATCAATCCTGTGCATACCGTGCACTTATGTAGGATAACTTCACCTATTAGGGAGTCTCATAAACCACCGGCACTATGACATATGCAATGGTCAATCATATCTAATAACAAAATGCAGATGATGTGTATGGTCATGTATCATGATGCTATACTGTCACATACTCATAATCGGTATCAATAACCGGCATTTACAATCGACCTCGATAATGTGGACATTTAACCAACATTTCCCACAAAGAATGACCCATATAGAGCTTAACATATAATGGACCCATGGCTTCACACAAGGGTCTAATATATATAACACCATGGGCCTCACTCAAGAGCTACATCACGATGGGCCTCTCATATGGGCCTAATATACATCACAATGGGCTCCATCGGCTGGCCCTCAAATGCATCACAATAGGCCTTATCACATAGACCTCATATTCATCACATTAAGCCTTAAACACGGGCTGAATACACATCACAATGGGCCTCAAATACGAGCCGCATATACCTCACATTGGGCCTCAAACACAGGCCGCATATACATCACATTGGACTTCAAACACGGGCCAAATACACAGCACAATGGGCCTCAACTACCGGCCACATATATGTCATGCCCCAAACTCAGAAACCGGGCTCACAAAATTTCTGATCGCCGAATCTGGCGCCGACAACCTCCGTAGAACTCCATTCTCGACTCCCAGCTCTCATTCACCAGGTTCCGATCCTGGGATGCTACGAGGAAGATTTTCAAGGTCAGTTTGAATCGTGATAAGCATAACTAAAGGCATAACCCACAACAACAACCAAAAACTCTATTACATTTTCACTATGATAAAAAAACTTAATAAGTACAATGAGCATAAAGGGAAATACAATGATGAAGAATAAAAACTCCAAAATGATCTGCAAAGCGCTCCTGCCTCAGTGCTGCTGCGCCCCAACGTCACTTGCCCCCTACGGTCGTACATAAGCTTATATAAAGCTTAGAGGGTGGTGAAAGTGTGTGCACAAGGTAGTAATATGATCATGTAGTATCAGAGTAATGCGGAATATGCAGATGGATCCATAATATCATGAGTCATACCAAGGCTATGCGATGCAAGATGCAAGTCAAGCATACAATCCTCATCTAATTCCACATGTCAATACAGCTCAACTCTGAGATATCACCAGGGTCTAGTACACTCTAAACCAGATCGTTGCCTCATTACGCGCAATAAGATAAGTGGAAGAGACCTCACTATCCGTCTGCCAATGTCGGGCGCGACTCATCGATAGCGGATCCATTCCTCGAACTGGTCAAACTCAGTTTAGTTTTGCCCCCTACACTCGGGTGGGTAAGGCCGCACCCCCTTCCAACCGACCACGACACAGTGGAGAGTGCAACCGTCTGGTAATCGGCACTCAACACTCATCTACCCACTCGGTCTAGACGTTGGAACAACCTCTTGGTACCATAAGGGTTTAGGAACTTTCACCCAGGGATATTTATATCACCCCATGTAGAACAAAATTTTTAGTATCCAATTCTGCCAACCACGATGCGTCTTTGGAGGCTATGACCCCGATGTCGCTATGGCGTACAATAACCATAACTCACAATGCGAAATATACGAATCACACTACCCAATCATGCAGCAAATCCTGTGCGTATCGTGCGCTCATATAGGGCAACACCGCCTAATCAGGGTCCCATAAACAACCTACCCGAAGGCATATGCTATGATCAGTCACTTCTCATATCAAGCATACATATGATGCGTATGATCATGAGTCATGGAACTATACTAAACATGTTATAATGAAATGAACTATCCTTACAATGCAGATGGGCCTAGACGGCCTATACACAATAAGTACGGGCCTAATAATGGGCCCTAAGGAGAGTCGTAATGTGGACATCCAACCAGCATTACACTCGCAATGTGGACCTCAAACCAACATTGCTCCCAAGGCACGATCGTCGTAAACATCGTACATAATCAGTGTTGGGATCACACATTGCAATGAACCTTAGGTACATCCCATTGGGCCTTAAATACGTCAAATGGGCCATATCATATGGACCTTTTATTCATCAAATGGGCCACATAAATGGACCACACCAATGGGCCTTATGTGCATTGCAATGGGTCATAACCCGTGGGCCTCGGAGTACATCATAATGGGTCAAATCACATGGGCCTTGTGTGTCTTAAATGGGCCTAATCCCATGGGTTTCATACATATCAAATGGGCCCAATCCTATAGGCCTTATCTATCAAGTAGGCCTACATCCATAGGCCTTATATATCGAATGGGCCTAAATCCATAGGCCTTATATGAATCAAATGAGCCTAAACCGACCCATAGGCCTTATATAAATCAAATGGGCCTAAAACCATAGGCCTTGGAATATATCAAATGTCCAATCCCAAGGGACTTATAATACGCCAAATAGGCCTAATCCCATGGGCCTTGGAATATATCAAATGTCCAATCCTATGGGCCTTATAACATGCTAAGATGGGGTCCACACGGACTATGGATCTGGCCCAGTCTTAAACTCATTTCACAAAATGAGCTGTTAAAATGGAAGGGCAGATTGGATGCAGCACCTGCATCAACGGTGGGGCCCACAAGGCCCACCATTAGGTCTTTTACAAAATATAATATAATATATATATGTACATAGTATATACAATAATATATATGTATATATATATATATATATATGTATATATATATATATATATGTATATATATATATATATATATGTATATATATATATATGTATATATATATATATACACACACACACAATATAATATATATATATATACACACACACATAACCCCATACGTACACACACACCCACGCGCATGCACACGTACACACGCCCACGTGCATGCACACGTACACACACACCCACACGCATGCACACGTACACATGCTCACACGCATGCACATGTACCCACACCAGCGGGCTCCATCGTCCACTGGACGGTGGATGCAAAACACATGCATCATGGAGGGTACCACCGTCCAGGCGGACAGTGGATACAAACACATACATCACTGTGGGTCCCATGTGAGGCCCACTGAAATGTTTATTTTGAAATCCAACCCGTTGATAAGATCACACAGCCCTGGATGAAAGGGGATAACAAATTTCATCTTGATCCAAAACTTCTATGGCCCATAAAATGAATTTTAATGGTGGAGGTTCAATCCCACTGTTTCGTATGGTGTGAACCACCTGAGTTTTGGAATTGGTTGAAACTTGGAGGGGGCCCACCTCATGAACAACTTGGGTTTCAAAACAAACATCATGGTGGGGACCATGGCAGCAGCCGTGGGTGGCTGGTTGCCCGCCCAGCATTAGCGCTGCAGGCAACGCCTGCTGCCTTTCTGACACAAGCAACTAGCTCCTTTCTCCCTCTCCTCTATTTTCATTTTTATAAGAAACATCACATGTGGGGCCCGCTACCATGGAATCCACTCCGGCCATATAATTCTACGGCTCGAAACAGACGAAATGAGTCCGAAGTTCAAAATTTTTGGGTGCATAGAATCATCAGGAAATATTTTTAAGGGTAACCACTAAAGTTCCCTATGTTATGGCCCACCAGATGCTCAGATCAGGCCCATTCTTCTACTCAACGACTAAAATGAGGCCGGTAAGAGGATGGACGACTTGGATTGTACCCATACATCAAGGTGGGGCCTATGAGAGGACCACCCCAAAAGCTTCCTTCTCTCTTCTTTTCTTTTTTTCTTTTTTACGGGGACGTCCAGCGTCCTAGACGCTGGACGGTTTGGTCCTTAAAAAAAAACATTGTGGTGGGCCCTGATTAGGTGGGCCACCTCATGGAGAACAGTGTGGCCCCATCACACACAAAGTAGGCCACACTTGATGATTTGTATAGAAAATGAGCCTCATGGTGGGGTCCATACAAATAGGCCACACAAGCCTATATAATATCAAAAAATAAAATAAAATAAACAAATAAAAATGAAATAAGAAGGGAGAGAGAGATGGAAAGTGGGACACGCTTGTGATGGAGGGCTCTGCCACTATGAGCCCTCCCTTGTAAGAGATCATACAATAAAATGGGTCCTTCTACACATGGAACTAACAAAAAAATTAGATTCAACGGTGGAGATCCTTTCTCCACCAATATGGACGGTCTAGATGACCTTTAAATGTAATGAAATAAACATCATGATGGGGTCCATGGAGAATGGTCCCATCATGGATAATCATGATGATCAAAGTGGTCCATCGGCTACAACTTAGGGTCCCAAGTGAGATCCAAACCATTGATCCATTGGCCTCACTTGGCCCATCTCAAAAACATGAAAAACTAATATTATTAAACACCCACCGTTCGATCTTCTTGCTCTTATGGGTTCCTTAGAACCTTAGCTTCAACTTCAATGGATGAGATGAGGTTTGGATGGTTGGGATGGAAGATTTTGGGATGGAGAGGTGGGCCACACTTGGAGTTGGAAGACTTGGAGAAATTCTCATACGTATGGGATTTTTGTTGCTTGAGAAGAATGAGATGAGAAATGAGAAAGAGAGAGTTGTAAGGGAGAGAGTGATGGGTGATGGAGTGATGGATGTGGTGGTGATGGGTGTGTAAGACCTTTTTAACTTTTGGTGGCTTTTTGTGTAAGAAAGGCATGGCTTGTGTAAGGATTTCTTGACTTTTGAGGCATTGTGTAAGAAAATGTTGACTTTTGTGGTTGCTTGGGTATGGGTGAAAGGTGATGTGTACTTGACATGTGATGGATTGATGGATTGATTGATGAGATTGATTTGACATCTCGTAGAGATTCTCTTGGATTTCGCAACGCGCGGCGTTTTCTCGCACCGAACATTGGCCCACATTTCTTGACCAGGGTATCGCCTCGGCGCACAAGTCGCGGCATCGGAACCGCAGCGACGGCACGGTCGCTATGGTAATGGTCTTGGGTTGAGTCGATACAGGTTGACGGCATATGAATCAGGGTCGCGCGTAAATATCGATTAAGGGTCAAAGGTTGCCGGAATTCAACCGGTAAGACCGCGAAAGTCTATGGAATGGTACGGACAAAGGTACGGGTCTTACAGCTCTCCCCTCCTAATAAAAATTTCATCCTAGAAATTTACACAATCATCGCAACTAGACATAACTCATGAAGAAGAAGAGACATAACATCACTATATAAAATCAGAGATAGCATACAAAATACATCACATGATCAACCATCAAAGAGGTGAGGATAATGCTCTCGAATCTCAGCCTCGCGCTCCCAAGAAGCCTCCTCTACAGAATGGTGACCCCACTAAACCTTTACCAATGGAATGACCTTGGTACTGAGGACCTACTCATTCCGATCAAGGATACGGACTGGCTGCTCAATGTAAGAAGCGTCCTCACGAACCTCCAACGGCTGCCAATCAATAACGGGAACTATGTCTGACCCACACTTCCTTAACATGGAGACGTGAAAAACGTTGTGGACGCCAGATAACTGAGATGGCAAGGCAAGCCAATAGGCCACGACGCCAACGAGCCCAATGATCTCAAAAGGTCCTATGAATCTCGGAGCAAGCTTGCCCTTTGCTCCAAATCAAACTACGCCCTTCATGGGCGAGACCTTGAGATATACATGGTCCCCTACCTCAAACTCCAAGGGACGACACGGACGATTAACAAAACTCTTCTGTCGACTCTGAGCTGTGCGCATCCTCTGTCTGATGATATTAATAGCCTATGATGTCTCTTGCACAAGCTTGGGACCTAGGAGATGACACTCTCCAACCTCGGTCCAACAATTCGATGATCTGCATGGTCTGCCATATAGTGCCTCAAAAGGAGCCATGCCGATGGTCGCCTGATAGCTGTTATTGTATGCGAACTCAGCCAATCGCAGATGCTCATCCCACCTACCTCTGAAATCAATCGCGCAAGCCCAAAGCATATCCTCAAGGATCTGGTTGACTCTCTCGGTCTGGCCATCGGTCTGCGGATGGTATGTGGTGCTGAGCAGCAAATCAGTCCCTATCGCTCGCTGGAAGCTCCCCCAAAACTGATACGTGAACCTCGAGTCTCGGTCAGAAACGATCGAGACTGGAATGCCATGCAGTCTCACGATCTCCTCAATGAATAATCTCGCAAGCCGGTCCATAGACCAAGTTGCACGTATCGCAAGAAAATGTGCCGACTTCGTCAGACGATCCACAACAACCCAAATGGCGTCATAACCTCGCTGAGTCCTCGGCAAACTCATAATGAAACCAGTCAACACGTGCTCCCACTTCCACATCGGGACACTCAACGGCTGCAATAGACCAGGAGGTCTCTAATGATCGGCCTTGACACGCTGGCACGTGTCGGACTCGGCCACAAAACTGGTGATCTGGCGCTTCATCCCCGCCTAAAAATACTGTCGCCTCATGTCACGATACATCTTCGTCGAACCAGGGTGGATAGAAAATTACGATCGATGTGCCTCGGTCATAAGCTCTCTGCGTAACTCTGGAATATCCGGGACACATAATCGGCTTCTGAAGCAAAGTCCACTGTCTGTACTAATCTGCTAATCTTCCTGACTCTCAGATGCCGCCTCAACCATATAACTCTGTAATGACTCATCAGCCTGCTGAGCATCGATCACCCTAGCGACAAGAGAGGGTTGAATCGACAGGCTCGATAACTATATGATAGAAAACTGCAGGCCAAACTCAAAATCATACGCTGCGATATCTTCAAGCATCCGCCACTCCTGAATCATCATATGAGCCACTAGGCCTCGTGGCTGACGGCTGAGGGCATCGGCTACCACATTCGCCTTACCTAGGTGGTACTGAAGATCAAAATCATAATCTTTCAGGAGCTCCATCCAGCGCCTCTGTCTCATATTTAACTCAGACTACGAGAAGAGGTACTTTAAACTCTTGTGATCGAAGAAGAGCTCGAACTTGACCCCATAATGATAGTGCCTCCACACCTTCAGTGCGAAGACAACTGCAACCAGCTCCAAATCATGCGTAGGATAGTTCAGCTCATGAACCTTGAGCTGACGAGAGCAAAGGCCACTGGTCTCCCGTGCTGCATCAGGACAGCACCCAAACCGATATGCGAGGCATCAGTGAATACAATAAATCTATCACTCCCAGAGGGAAGAGTGAGGACAGGAGCGGATGTCAGACGGTCTTTCAACTCCGTAAATGCTCGCTCCCAGGCATCACTCCAAGTAAACTCTACGCCCTTCCGAGTCAACCTAGTCAGCGGGGCTGCAATACGAGAAAAACCCTCAATGAAATGTCGATAATAACCCACCAAACTGAGAAAACTACGGATCTCTGTCGCAGTCGTGGGCTGGCCCCACTAACGCACTGCCTCGACCTTCGAGGGGTCCACTGCGACACCCTCCCTCGTCACCACGTGACCGAGGAACTTCACCTCCTCCTGCCAGAATTCGCACTTCTCCAGCTTCGCATACAACTAGTGTGCGCGGAGGGTCTGCAAGGTGATCTCCAAGTGCTGTTAGTGCTCCTCGCGGGTCCTCGAATAGATCAGAATATCGTCGATTAAAACTATAACAAACTGATCAAGATAAGGGTGAAAAACCTCATTCATCAACTGCATGAAGACTGCGGGTGCATTGGTCAATTCGAAGGACATGACCTGAAACTCCAAATGACCGTAACTCGTCCTGAATGCTATCTTCGGAATGTCCTCATATCGGATCCAAATCTGATGATAACCAGAACGCAGGTCGATCTTCGAAAAGAACTGTGCACCCTGTAGCTGATCGAACAAATCATCAATCCTCGGGTGCGGGTACTTGTTCTTGATCGTGACTTTGTTGAGCTCGCGATAGTCCACGCAGAGCCTCAACGAACCATCCTTCTTCTTCACGAAGAGTACCGGCGCTCCCCACGGTGAACTGCTCAGATGGATAAAACCCAACTCTCGTAACTCGTCCAATTGCTTCTGCAGTTCCCGTAACTCCAATGGTGTCATGCGATATGGGGCCTTCGAAATAGGCGCGGTACCGGGCACGAGATCAATCTGAAACTTGGTGAGTCGACAAGGCGGTAATCCTAGAATCTCCTGAAACACATCGAGAAAATCGTAAACCACGGGCAACTGGTCGATGCTCACAGCTATAGGCTCCTCTATGGCACATGATATCAAGCAAGACAACTGCTCTCCTCTAGGCTCTGCAACGAACTAGTATTGCACCACGCCGGGTATACAAAACGTGACTGTCCTCGCAGTGTAGTCCAAAATGGCATAGTACTCAGCGAGCCAATCCATGCCCAGGATGACATCGAATTCGGACATCGGCAACACAAACAGATCGGCAGGCAAGAAAGTTGCTCCTACTAACACGGGGCAAGACGGACAGAAGCGGCCTAATACTGCAGTCCTCCCCAAGGGAGTCGATACTAATAGGCTCTTACAAGAAAACTCCAACGGTAAGCCAGTCGATCAGCAGAAGCTCTCGGACACAAAAGAATACGATGCACCGGAATCAAACAACACAAGTGCAATGCATGTAGAAACTGGAAGTATACCCTTAACGACTCCTCCAGATGACTGAGGATCCTACTGAGCCGCATAGAACCTAGCCTGAGCCAGCTGGGGAGGTGTCTGTCCCCTCTGAGCGTGATGCTGCTGCTGTTGGAGTCGCCTAGGCGATCGAAACTGCTGCATCTCCTGTTGTGGCCTCTGAGGCTGATGCTGATGCTGCTGCTGAGGTGGTCTCGGTGGTGGGGGCTGATGTCGCTGCTGCTGTGGGGGTCTCTGCTGCGGCTGTGGTGGAGGCTGTTGTGGGGCCCTCTGCTGTTGTGGACCTCTCTACTGCTGCTGGGGGCTGGGACACTCCCATGAACGGTGTCCCGTCGCACCGCACCTAAAACAAGTGCCGGTGAACTGTCCCGAGGTGGTGGTGGAGGTGCTGCTGGTGCTGCTGGTGTTTGGAAGGCTGGGCGACCGGTACTCCTCTAATGTTGTGGTCGACGCTACTGGGAATCACTAGAAGGAGCTTGCCTCTTCCGGTCTCTCCTCTGACCGCAATCAGACTGAAAACCGGCCCACTCAGCCTCAAAAATCTGAGCCTTCCGCACCACTTCCTCAAAAGTCGGAAGCTCATGGCCAATCACACGACTGCGAAGACCGTAACGTAAGCTGTCCTCGAAGTGACTGGCTCTCTGCTCCTCATCATCTACTAGGTATGGTGCAAACCTAGACAGTGCTACAAAACGGGCCGCGTACTGAGCCACTGTCATATCGCTCTGCACCAAGGCCTCGAACTCTAACGCTCGCTGTCGTCGGATGTGATCTGGAAAATACTGTCGGTCAAACCGATCCACAAAATCCTCCCTGTTCATACAAAATCAGCGCCTGCTGCTCGAGAAACTGAAGCCCTCCAATGCTCAGCCTCACCATGGAGAAGAAATACGGCTAGTCGAACTCGCCGCTCAGTCGTACATCTCATCGTCTCAAATATCTTCTCCACATCAGCACGCCATCTCTCAGCTATAGTCAGGTCTGGCTCACCCTGGAAACGCAAGGGATCGAGCCGTCGAAACTCTCGAAGGAGAGCACTCGCACGATCCTGCTCTGCCTGTGCTGGTGAAACAACTGGCTGCCTGCCCTGTCCCTGAAGTGCAGCCGTCACAGCCTGTAACATGTGCTGCAACTGTGAGGCACTCACAGATATAGTCGGGTCCTCACCGGTCTCTGGTGGAGGAACAACATACTCAGGATGGGCAGTAAAAATCTCTGGTGGTGGAACAGGTATAGTAAGTGGTAATATGGAAGGCGCAGGTGGTGGTGCGGGATCCTCAGGTAGTGGTGCGGGAGCCGATCGGGTAACTCTCCTACGCACCATGTACAACAGGAAAGAGCGAAGGCGCCTATCAACTTAAAAACTCTCAAAGGCACGCACGTTAAAGGCCTATAACGGAAGGTCGCAAAGCTATCTGAACTTCGAGACTTAGCCATTCTACACTCATATAAAATATGTAATGTTGTTCTCAGTTATTCTCAAGTTATGCTCTGATACCAACTTCTGTCATGCTCCAAACTCGGAAACCGGGCTCACAAAATTCTCGATCATCGAATCTGGCCCGACAGCCTTCGTATAATCCCATTCTCGGCTCCCAACTCCCATTCGCCAGGTTCCGATCCTGAGATGCTACGAGGAGGATTTTCAAGGTCAGTTTGAATCGTAATAAGTATAACCAAAGGCATAACCCACAACAACAACCAAAAACTCCATTACATTTTCTCTATGATCAAAAACTTAACAAGTACAATGAGCATAAAGGGAAATACAATGATGAAGAATAAAAACTCCAAAATGATCTGCAAAGCGCTCCTGCCTCAGTGCTGCTGCGCCCCAACGTCACCTGCCCCCTACGGTCGTGCATAAGCTTATATAAAGCTTAGAGGGTGGTGAAAGTGTGTGCACAAGGTAGTAATATGATCATGTAGTATCAGAGTAATGCGGAATATGCAGATGGATCCATAATATCATGAGCCATACCAAGGCTATGCGATGCAAGATGCAAGTCAAGCATACAATCCTCATCTAATTCCACATGTCAATACAGCTCAACTCTGAGATATCACCAGGGTCTAGTACACTCTAAACCAGATCGCCGCCTCATCACGCGCAATAAGGTAAGTGGAAGAGACCTCACTATCCGTCTGCCAATATCGAGCGCGACTCATCGATAGCGGACCCATTCCTCGAGCTGGTCAAACTCAGCCTAGCTTTGCCCCCTACACTCAGGTGGGTAAGGCCGTACCCCCTTCCAACCGACCACGACACAGTGGAGAGCGCAACCGTCTGGTAATCGGCACTCAACGCTCATCTACCCACTCGGTCTAGACGTTGGAGCAACCTCTTGGTACCAGAAGGGTTTAGGGACTTTCACCCAATGATATCTATAGCACCCCATGTAGAATAAAAATTTTGGTATCCAATCCTGCCAACCACGATGCGTCTGTGGAAGCTACGACCCCGATGTCGCTAGGGCGGACAATAACCATAACACAAAATGCGAAATGCATGAATCACACTACCCAATCATGCAGCAAATCCTACGCATATCGTGCGCTCATATAAGGCAATACCGCCTAATCGGGGTCCCATAAACAACCTGCCCGAAGGCATATGCTATGATCAGTCACTTCTCATATCAAGCATACATATGATGCATATGATCATAAGTCATGGAACTATACTAAACATGTTATAATGAAATGCACTATCCTTATAATACAGATGGGCCTAGACGGCCTATACACAATAAGTACGGGCCTAATAATGGGCCCTAAGGAGAGTCGTAATGTGGACATCCAACCAGTATTACACTCGCAATGTGGACGTCAAACCAACATTGCTTCCAAGGCACGATCGTCGTAAACATCGTACATAATCAGTGTTGGGATCACACATTGCAATGAACCTTAGGTATATCCCATTGGGCCTTAAATACGTCAAATGGGCTATGTCATATGTATCTTTTATTCATCAAATGGGCCACATAAATGGACCACACCAATGGGCCTTATATGCATTGCAATGGGTCATAACCAGTGGGCCTCGGAGTACATCATAATGGGTCAAATCACATGGGACTTGTGTGTCTTAAATGGGCCTAATCCCATGGGTTTCATACATATCAAATGGGCCCAATCCTATAGGCCTTATCTATCAAGTAGGCCTACATCCATAGGCCTTATATATCGAATGGGCCTAAATCCATAGGCCTTATATGAATCAAATAGGCCTAAACCGACCCATAGGCCTTATATAAATCAAATGGGCCTAAAACCATAGGCCTTGGAATATATCAAATGTCCAATCCCAAGGGACTTATAATACGCCAAATAGGCCTAATCCCATGGGCCTTGGAATATATCAAATGTCCAATCCCATGGGCCTTGGAATATATCAAATGTCCAATCCCATGGGCCTTATAACATGCTAAGATGGGGTTCACACGGACTATGGATCTGGCCCACTCTTAAACTCATTTCACAAAATGAGCTGTTAAAATGGATGGGCAAATTGGATGCAGCACCTGCATCAAGGGTGGGGCCCACAAGGCCCACCATCAGGTCTTTTACAAAATATAATATAATATATATGTACATAGTATATACAATAATATATATGTATATATACATACATATATATATATATATACAATATAATATATATATATACACACACGCATAACCCCATACATACACACACACCCACACGCATGCACACGTACACACGCCCACATGCACGCACACGTACACACACACCCACACGCATGCACACGTACACACGCCCACACGCATGCACACGTACCCACACCAGCGGGCTCCACCGTCCACTGGACAGTGGATGCAAAACACATGCATCATGGAGGGTACCACCGTCCAGGCGTACGGTGGATACAAACACATACATCACTATGGGTCCCATGTGGGGCCCATTGAAATGTTTATTTTGAAATCCAATCCGTTGATAAGATCACACAACCCTGGATGAAAGGGGATAACAAATTTCATCTTGATCCAAAACTTCTATGGCCCATAAAATTAATTTTAATGGTGGAGGTTCAATCTCACTGTTTCGTATGGTGTGGACCACCTGAGTTTTGGAATTGGTTGAAACTTTGAGGGGGCCCACCTGAGGAGGGGGCCCACCTCATGAACAGCTTGGATTTCAAAACAAACATCATTGTGGGGCCCACGGTAGCAGTCGTGGGTGGCTGGTTGCCCACCGAGCGTTAGCGCAGCAGGCAGCGCCTACTGCCTTTCTGACACAAGCAGTTAGCTCCTTTCTCTCTCTCCTCTATTTTCATTTTTATAAGAAACATCACATGTGGGGCCCGCTACCAGGGAATCCACTCCGGCCATAGAATTCTACGGCTCGAAATAGACGAAATGAGTTCGAAGTTTGAGATTTTTGGGTGCGTAGAATCATCAGGAAATGTTTTTAAGGATAACCACTAAAGTTCCCTATGCTATGGCCCACCAGATGCGCAGATCAGGCCCATTCTTCTACTCAACGGCTAAAATGAGGCCGGTAAGAGGATGAACGGCTTGGATTGTACCCATACATCAAGGTGGGGCCTATGAGAGGACCACCCCAAAAGCGTCCTTCTCTTTTCTTTTCTTTTTTTCTTTTTTACGGGGACGTCCAGCGTCCCAGACACTGGACGGTTTGGTCCTTAAAAAAAAAATATTGTGGTGGGCCCTGATTAGGTGGGCCACCTCATGGAGATCAGTGTGGCCCCATCACACACAAAGTAGGCCACACTTGATGATTTGTATAGAAAATGAGCCTCATGGTGGGGTCCATACAAATAGGCCACACAAGCCTATATAATATCAAAAAATAAAATAAAATAAACAAATAAAAATGAAATAAGAAGGGAGAGAGAGATGGAAAGTGGGCCACGCCAATGAGCCTCAAATACATCAAGTGGGCTGCATCAATGGGCCTCACCAATGAGCCTCAAATACATCAAGTCGACCATATCACATGGGCCGCACTAGTGGACCTCATATACATCAAGTGGACCGCATCCACGGGCCGCACCACATGCCAAAAATAAATCAGATCGAAAGATCACCTGGACCACACTCCAAATAGCGGTAGAGATGATGATTGGAAAATCATCTGAACCATACCAAAAATAGTAGTGGTGATAATGATCTCCACCATTAAAATCCTATAGGGCCCACTACAAAAAACCGTGGGAGCAGTCACACCCACCGTTAAACATTTATAGGACCCACCATGATGCATTTTTGAGATCTAACTATTCATAAGTTAACATAGAGATAAATAAAGTGAAGATAAAATATCAGCTTGATTGGAAACTGTCGTGGCCCTTAAGAAGTTTTGAACGGTGGATATCACTGTCCCCACTATTTTCAAAGGTGGGGTCCGCTTGAACTTTAGATCTGACTCATTCTTTCTTTCATGCCATAAAATGATCTTTCAAAATGGTTAGACAGTATGAATATAACACATGCATCATGGTGGGTCCACACATGTGGCCCACCAGCTAAATGTCCACATTAATGTACGATGATGGTTAAATGTTCACATTGTGACCCTCCCTTGGGTCCTTTGTTAAGCCGATTATTGAGGCTGATTCCAATTGTGGAGGCCCATTCCAATTGTCGAGGCTGAGTATCGAGGCGGATTCCGATTGTCGAGGTCAATCGTATATGTCAATTTCAATTGTTGAGGCTGAGTATCGAGGCCAATTGTATAGATCGATTCCGATTGTTGAGGCTGAGTATTGAGGTCGATTCCAATTGTCGAGGCCGATTGTATAGGCCGATTCTGATTATCGAGGTTGATTCTAATTCTGATTGTCGAGACCGAGTCAAATTGTCCAGGCCGATTCCAATTCTGATTGTCGAGGCCGAGTCGGATTGTCGAGGCCGATCCCGATTCTGATTGTCGAGGTCGAGTATCGAGGCCGATTCTGATTGTCGAGGCCGATTGTATAAGCTGATTTCGATTGTCGAGGCCGATTGTATAGGTCGATTTTGATTGTTAAGGCCAATTGTATATGTCGATTCTGATTGTCGAGGCCGAGTCAGATTGTCAAGGCCGATTCCGATTGTCGAGGCTGAGTATCGAGGCTGATTCCAATTGTCGAGGCCAATTGTATAAGCCGATTCCGATTATATAGGCCGATTCCGATTGTCGAGGTTAAGTATCGAGGCCGATTTTGATTATCGAGGCCAATTGTATAGGCCGATTTCGATTGTTGAGGCCGAGTATCGAGGCCGATTTCAATTGTCGAGGCCGATTGTATATGCCGATTTCGATTGTCGAGGCCGAGTCATATTGTCGAGGCCAAGCCAAATTGTCGATGCTGATTTCAATTCCGATTGTTGAGGCCGATTTTGATTGTCGAGGCCAAGTCAGATTGACCAGGCCGATTCCAATTCTGATTGTTGAGGCCTATTTCGATTGTCGATTTCGATTCCGATTCTGATTGTTAAGGCCGAATCAGATTGAGGAGGCCGATTCTAATTCTGATTTCGATTATTGAGGTTGATTTTCTAGGCCGAGTCAGATTGTCGACGCTGATTATATAGACTGATTTCGATAGTTAAGGTCAATTGTATAAGCTGATTCCGATTGTCAAGGCCGAGTATCGAGGCCGATTCCAATTGTCGATTCCAATTATTGAGATCAATTTCGATTATCGAGGCCGATTTTCGAGACCTATATGATGTATATGCGACCCATGTTTGACGCCCAATGTGACGTATATGCGGCCCGTATTTGAGGCCTATCGTGATATGTATTAGGCCCTTATGTGAGGCCATGGGTCCACTATATATTGAGCTCTATGTGGGCCACTCCTTGGGGCAATGTTGGTTAAATGTCCACATTGTCGATGCCGATTTTCGGTGCTAGTTATTGATACTGATTATGAGTAAGTAATAGCATAGCATCAGATACATGCCTATACGCATCATCTGCATGTTTGTTATGAGATGTAGTTGACCATTGCATATGTCATTGGTCATATTGTTATGAGACTCCCTGATAGGTAGAGATTATCTCACATGAGTGCACTGTATGCACAAGATTGATGCATGACTGGATTGTATGACTCATGCATCTTAGATTGTGTGTTGTGATTACTGTATGCCTTAGCGACATCAAGGTCTAACCTCCACAGGTATTTCGCAGATGGCCAAATGGGACATAAAAAATCTGTTCTACATGGGGTGTTATATATATCCCTAGGTGAAAGTCCTTAAACCCTCTTGGTTCCACAGGTTGCTCCAATATTATGACCGAGTGGATGTATAAGCGCATGAGGGCCACATACCGTTAAGCCACGTCTCCCACTGTGTCGTGGTCGGTTAGAAGGGGGTATGGCCTTACCTGCCCTACAAGAGGGGGCAATGCTAGGCTGAGTCTGACCAGCTCGAGGAATGGGTATGTTATCGACGAGCCGGGCCTGATATTGGCAGGCAGATAGTGAGGTCTCTTCCACTCACTTTGTTGCTAGCGATGGGGCGGCAATCTGGTTTGGAGTGTAATAGATCCCGGTGATTTCGCAGAGAGAAACCGTACTAATATGTGGACTTATTGAGCAGGAGTTGCATACTCATGTATTCATTTTATTCACTATCTATTCGAGCTGGTACGTAACTAATTATTGTGTACCTTCGCATGGCCAGAATTTTGGTTGGGCGCGCGACTAACCTGAGATTAAGAGTTTACCACATTGAGTTTGACTATCCAAATTTTGGTATGGGACTGGTTTGGATCGAAGTCCCTTGTGATGGACCCTATAACCTGCGATACTACTTACTATCATCCCGGCTTCACACTCCAGCTTAGTCATTTCATTCGCATTGCATATTGCATTGCATCTTAAGCACATAGTATTTGGCTTACTGTCTTTTCATTACATAGCTGATCTATATTACTTCCTCAGTATATGATATTGGTTAGTATATTTTTACATCGCATAGTCTGAATAAGGTTGATGGTATTTATGAGCCTATCAGCATGTTTTCGCATTATTCTAATATTATATGATTTATAGGCCAAACAGTATTTTTGCTTACTCTGATTACTCTGATATTGCTTACTGGCACTTACCTTGTACACACACTTTCACCACCCACTAAGATTTCTATAAGTTTACGCATGATAGATGCATGAAGGTGGCGTTAGGTTGCAACAGCATTGAGCTTGAAGCGTGTAGCGAAGTTATGGAGCTTTGATTTTTGACATATGTATCTCCCTTTCAGCACTGTATTCAACTGTTTATATTAGTTGATATGTGATGATGATGTTGCCTTTATGATTTAGGTATACTTTTGGTTATGCTTATTACGAGATAAATATATGCTGAAAAATCCTCCTTGTAGGATCCCAGGATCGAAATCTGACGTATAAGCACTAGGAGCCGAGAATGGGGTACTACGAAGGCTGTCGGCACCGGATTCGGCTATCGGAGTTCTTGTGAGTCCGATCTCCGGGTTTGGGGCGTGACACAGAGCCACTGAAAAATGTCCCCCCCTCTTTCAGCAGTTGAAGAGTTATAAGAAGGTTGAGTGGACATTAGAATGTGAGCAAGCCTTTCAACAGTTGAAACAGTATTTAGGCTCACCGCTCCTACTGTCCAAGCCCGAAGAAGGCGAGCCCTTATTCTTGTATCTTGCGGTCTCGACCTCGGCCGTCGGTTCAGCCCTGATCAGAGAAGTGGGGGCAGATAGCGCCCGTGTACCACTTGAGTAAAGTAATGGTACCCGCCGAAACAAGGTATCCGGCTCTGAAAAAGTTGGCACTCTGTCTCATTGTCTCAGCTCGGAGGCTACACCCATACTTCTAGGCCAATTCCATTATAGTCATGACTAACTCTCCCCTCAGACAAGTCCTCTAGAAGCCCGAAGTGTCGAATCAACTAACTAAGTGGGCAATCGAAGTTTGTGGAGTTCGATATCCAGTTCCTACCAAGGACCACAATTAAGGTTCAGGCTGTCACCGACTTCATTGCGGAGTTTACTGCCTCGAGTGAAGATGGGATCAGCGCTAAAGTGAAGATTACTCCTTCACCTATTCCCCAAGCAATCAAGAGATAGTATCAGAGCTGGGATAGATTCTTTATGTGGATGGGTCATCCAATGCCAAACGTGTCGAGACGGGAATTGTCCTGGTGGCGCCTGCTTCTACAACCATCCAGTATGCTATCAGACTCGGTTTCAAGGACTCCAACAATGAGGTGAAGTATGAGACCCTGCTGGCTGGACTCGGGCTGGTGGCCAGTCTAGGGGTCCAATCTCTTGAGGTATGATGTGATTCTCAGCTAGTAGTGAATCATATCTCCACTTAATACGAAGCTAAGGAGACTCAGATGGTAGCTTACTTAGATTAAGCAAGAAAATTAATAGAGAGGTTCTGGAGCTGCACTATCAGTCAGATTCCTGAGCTGGAGAATTCGTGGGCCGACGCCCCAGCGAAGTTAGCCTCAGCCAAAGAAGGAAAGATCCCAAGAGTCATGCCCGTGGAGTTCATAAAACATCGAGCATTGACCAAGCAGAAAAGAAAACGGTCAACCCAGTAGAAGATGCTCCGAGCTGGATGGACCTAATTTATAATTACCTCACATCTGGTGAGGTCCCCTCGGGCAAGTTAGAGGCTAAGCGCCTGAGAGTCAAAGTGGCACGATACATAGTCTTGGATGAGATCCTGTACAAAAAAGGGCATTTACAGCCCTATCTCAGGTGTCTCCAACCCGATGAAGCAAACTACGTGATTCGGGAGATTCATGAGGGCATTTGTGGTAACCACTCCGGTGGGTTGAGCCCTAGCTTTGAAAATACTTCGTCAAGGGTATTTTAGGCCGACCATCAGGGATGACTCGAAAAACTACGTTCAGAGGTGCCACAAGTGCTAGTGGTATGCGACTGTGCCAAGGCAACCTGTGAAAGAATGACTCCTATGAGTGGACCGTGGCTGTTCGCTCAGTGGGAGATTGACATCGTTGGACCGCTACCGACAAGGAAAGGATAGGTCAAGTTCACTATTGTCGCAGTTGACTATTTCACCAAGTGAGCCAAAGCCGAGCCTGTCGTAAAAATCACAGAGCAGAAGGTGGTCGATTTCGTCGGGAAGAACATTATCTGTCAATTCAGAATCCCGCGCACTATTGTCTCTGATAATGGTAAACAGTTCAACAACGATAGGTTCCAAGGCATGTGTCAAGGGCTCGGCATTTCAAATACATATTCGTCGCCTCCGGACCCACAATCCAATGGACAGGTGGAGGTCATTAACAGAGTCATCAAGTATCATCTCAAAATAAAATTGGAGAAAGCAAAAGGTAACTAGGTTGAAGATCTTTCATTTGTCCTCTGGGCTTACAGGACTACGGCTTAGTTGTCAACCGGAAAAACTCCATTCTCACTTTCCTAGGTTCGGAGGTAATAGTGTCGGTTGAGATTGACCTCCCCACAGCTCAGGTTAGGAACTATCGGGAAGATCAAAACTTTGAGCAGATTGTTGTGAACTTGGACCTCCTCGAGGAAGCCAGAGATATCATCAGACTCCGGGTTGCCGCTCGGCATTAGCAGATGGCGTGATTCTATAATTCCAAGGTTAAGACCAGGCGATTCTGTTCAGGGGACTTAGTCCTTCGCCAAGTCTTCCACAACACTTTAGAACCAGGGACTGGGACACTCGGATCCAATTGGGAGGGGTCGTACCAGGTGGTCCGATCGACTAAGCCTGACTCCTATCACTTGGAGGATCTAGAAGGCCGTCAGCTCCCCCACCCCTGGAATGTTGAACACCTAAGAATCTACTATCCTTGATATAATAATTGCTGAAGGCCCTCAATAAATGTACTGCTTGAAGCTACTAGACTCTTAAGGCCTCTAATAAAAGAAGTTTTCTTTCCACATCATCTACTTGCATGACTTATCTCAGACTATATACAAGCTAAAAAAGTTACCCCTGATAAGCAGAGGTTAACTTGACGGACCGATCCCTTCGAGAAGGGGTTGGGACATTAAACCCATGAAAATCTACATAGGGATCCCCTCATATTTAGAAAAAAAAATCCCATAGATATTCGAACTCCCTAAAAGAGAAAATCGGCCCATCAACAAGACTGCGAAATCGACTGAGCACGCCTTTCGTGGGGGGTTGACCCCTCAAAGAGAGTCAGTCCTTAAAATACTAAACATCAACAATCAACACACGTAAACAAGCCATATACTAACAATCATCATTAATGTGAAAGGGAAGTCCAGTTACAAAAAAAATGTAAAATTGTCATTCCCTCCCAACAAAGGGACCAGCTACCGTGTTGGGGGGGCTGAGCATCGTTGACGGCCTCGGCGACTGGAGTATCTTGGGCAATCTCCTTAAGAGGTGCGCTCTCGGGCGTGTCTGCAGCGACAGGCTTGACATGACTAGTGGTGTCTGCCAAGAGGGCGTCAAATTTTAGGGCTGGGTAAAACTTTTTAACCTCCTCCAGACAAGCATCAAAGCTTGTGTCATAAACGAAATAATACAATTTGTCCAGCTCCTGGGCCCTTTCAGCGGAATACTTATATTCCGCCACTGCCGCGGCCGCCTGTAAGACCGCTTGAGCCTCCAGCTCTGCCCGTAAGGAAGCCTTCTCCGCGGACGCAGCAGACTTGAGGACCCTCCGCTATTGGACTAAACAGTTTGTCATCATTTGTCGCTCTGAATCGAGGTCCTCCTTTGTCGCTTTGACCCCCGACTCGGCTTCCAAGGCCCTAAACTCCAGGTCCTTGCTAGCCCAGCGCAAACTCCTGACTTCGAGCTCGGCCACATCCAAGCAAGCTTAGAGTTGGTTAAATTCGCCTTGAAGCGTAAGTTCTCTCGCCTAGCCTTTCGCAACGGCCTTCTTCAGTTCCTCCTGCTCCGCAGCTGAAGCCTCCAGCCTCTTCTTGAGCTTGACTCGTTGTGCATCTTGTTCTGCCTTCTCCACCACAAACTTGGCCTGCTCTGCTTCTTGTTCTACCTTCTCCGCCATAAATTTGGCCCGCTTTGCTTTGAGACCGTCCATGTCCTTTAGCCTTTCCTTCACCTCCAACATCTTTGGCAATGACTGGTGACATACAGCCGCAAAATCATTCACAAAGCTGACGTGGTAGTGTGAGAGTGTGTCAGTGATCTGCGCCTCCGGTACGTGCTTAGCTACCCAAGGATTCAGCTGAGCCATGTGAAAACCAGGAGGCGGGACCCTTGAAGAGGGTGTGGAAGCTCCCCCCTTGAAGAGGATGAGGAAGCTTCTCCCCTTAGAGGGGATGCAGAAGCTCTCCTTGGAGAGGGTGCGAAAGCTCCCCCCTTTGGAGAGGATGCGGAAGCTTCCCCCCTTGGAGAGGGTGTGAAAACTCTTCTGACCCTACTAGCCATAGAAGCTTGGACAACCACCTCAGGTGCATTCGTATACCCGACCAGGACATTAGCGTGACTAAACATGGGTTCAGCCTCGGCAAGGGGAATCGCAGGTCATGAAGAAGCTACTTCACCGAGGGTCTCCCCTACTACCTCCCTCCATAACCTAGAAGGACCCACCTTAGGGGCTTACTCCTCCGTAGAAGGTGACGAAATGGTGATAGGCTCGACTCAGGCAGGAGCTTCAGCAGCCGAAGCCTCAGGAGAGGGGGTCGGAGCAGTAGAAGGGGCAGCCTCGGGGAGGGCTGTAATAGGCACGGTCCCAGTTGGTTCTACAGCTGACGCGGCCTCGACTTCGTCCTCAGGAGCTTTCCTCTTCCTCGACGTCGCCTTCGTCCTTAGTTCGGAGGAGAGGACGATGTCCATCGGAGGGCGTGGGGGCCTTCTCCTCTTTGAACCACTAACCTCCATCCCTGTAAAAGGGGGGGGGGGGAATCAGCCCAATGTGATCCACAGAATCGATAGATGTTTTCCAATTAATCTCCGATGTCCTTAACTCCACTTACCTAAGGCGAAGAGAGTGGGCTGAACTCTACAGAAGCCGAACGACACCAGACTCTCCAAGTTAATGAGCCCGAACTAGGTGCGTCGATCTGCAGGGATCACTCGGACCCGGTCGACCTGACGCTTGTGAAAAGTAGAGAGATCGGGGGCCCCTTCGGTTGAACTGCGAGAAAAAACAAATAATAAGACTAGGCACAATAAAGAATTGAATACAGAATACAATTACAAGAAGTATCCAATGACCTAAATTGGCAACTTGGTAGGGACTCGAGCCCGGATCCGATCCAATTCAGAGGCTGGGGCCTCCCATTCACCGGACCTAGAACCATTTCCCCTTCCAGTCTTTATTGGAAGAGGGAAGCTGAGTTATGAGGCTTGGGAGACATGGCAGCCTAGCCGAGAAGTACCACCAACGTTTGTCCGTGGTATCGTATTTGGCCATGTACAGGAACAAAAACTCCTCTAGCGTCAGTCTCTGGTTCCTCGCCTGATGCTAGAGGACAAAGGTGGAGGCCAGAGTCCTCCAAGAGTTCGAAACCAGCTGCCCTAGCACGATTCTCGGCTGCGTTGTTACTCACGCAAGAAAGGATGGAGGGAAAATTGAAGTCCATACTGGAGGGCGCAGATGAAGATGGTGATCTCTCCCTCAGTTGAAGACCCTCCTTAGGCCATGGGGGCTGGGGCTCGGATGTCGACTGAACTGGGGATCTGATAATCTTCGTGGATTTGAGCCATTTGAGACTCAATTATAACCGATCCACCTGGGACTATTGGCCTAGCTCTGCCTCCCGTGGGGCCTTCTTTCGACCGCCCTGCTGGGTCTCAGAGAGCCCACTTTGTTCCTTTGCCATGACTCTTGGCCCTCTGACTTGTAGATCCTTGGGCCGGAGCTGGGTTGTGGAGGGGTATGGCCTCGAGAGGGCCTTTAGACTCTCCGGATCCCGAGGTGGTGGTTTCTCGTTCAGCCTCCGAACCAGCTCCCCAGATAGAACTAATTTCGTCAGAGTCACTCGACATAAAAAAAAAGTGCGTTAAGTGTTGGAAGACTCACAGCAATGCAGCCGATATCTCTCGGTGAAAGTTGTTTCCACTTCGATTTCTTTCGCTGGATTGAATCTTCTCCCCCAACGGTCGGGAATCCTTTGTCCGGTGTAGGGTGATTTTCGGAGGAGGCCGATTTCTGGCAGAGGGTGATTTCCGACGATGGCAATTTTCGACAAAAGGCGATTTTCGACGAGGGCGATTTTCGGCAGAAGGCGATTTGGAAAGGAGGAACAAGAAAAAATGAAAAGCGAAAGTGTGAGAGTAAGGGGAGGAGTTTATAGAGCCGCCTCATTGCTCAGCGCCATCATTACTAGTGACCGTACCGAGGGCTAATACGACTCAGCATCAGTGTGATGAGACACGTGGAAGAGCGGGATACGTTTGAGCCCATGCTTCAAGGTGAGAATCTTCCTATCATTGAATGATGCTGGCATCTTTTCGATCCTCTGGCACACGTGGCGTCATTCCCTTCGCCTCACCATCTGCAAAACGTAACCATTGCCACATGTCCTCTACCGAGAGTAAGGAAACTGAAGAGATGCAGTCGTTGCACCGCACGCGAGATTGGAGAGGAGTGAATCGCATTAATTACGCCCCAATCATCCTAATCGACAACAGAAATACGAGAGTGTCATCTCATTTCCCCAGGCATTTACTCTCTAAGTCTGAGCTCGGACTAAAAGAGTAGGGGGCTTCTATTATAAAGAAATCTAACTCAATGAATTAAGTTCGCTACCTACCTCGGAGCTCGGAGGGGAGACCTTAGAGGTGTATGACTGACGAACAAGTGGGGTCGAGTCCACCCTCAATCAGAGCTGAAGCCCGCCTCAGTTTCTAGCTGTCTTGTTTAATAACCCGACAAAAAAGGTCAATATGCACACTAGTCAAGGTCCGAGGCTCGAAGTCAAGACCTCTTTAGTCCGAGATCCAAAGCCGAGGCCAAGGCTGGATGTGAACGTTCTAGGTGCCAAACTAAGAAACTACCTTAAGCGGATACGAATGGATATCTCGCCCGCAGATACACTCCTCTAAGACACGATGCGCTACACAATCCTTGGATTACGAATAAAATCTTTATGATCACATTATCCCACTAATTGAGTGAATCGTGCCGAGATTAATGGACGCAGACCATCCAATACGCAGGTATAAATACAAGGGAACCCCATTGCTACAGGTATACAACATCTCACACCCTCTCTATATTCAACTTAGACCTAGATTCCCTTTACCTAACTTAGGCATCGGAGGGTCCCCCAACTTAGCCAGGGTCTCCTTTACTCACCCCTTGTGCAGGACCAGGGTTCGTCGAAGGATCGCCACATTGAGTGGAGGGTGGTCCACACACACACACACACACACACACACACATATATATATATATATATAGAGAGAGAGAGAGAGAAAGAGAGAGAGAGAGTATGCTCACTTACGCACGTGGGCACCTTTGCACACGTGTCATGGGAGTCGAATCCGAACGGTCCATAAGATGCAAAATCCCATGAAACCTTAGGAGGTGAATTTTCACCCTGATCTAAGATTCTGGTGGGCCATAGCAAAGAGAAATGCAAATTAAGGGAAGAAACTGTTTGCATTTTGCATGGCCCACCAAAGTTTTGGATCAAAGTAAAAATTAGTATCGGGGGTTTCACAAGGCTCTACTTCATGTGGACCGTTTAGATTTTCGAGAATCATCACGTATGATGAGTTCCCAAAAAAGTTTGTAGGAAGTCCGTGCAAACTGGTTCCAGGTGACCGCTATATGTATATAGGGAAAAGGAACTATACGATCGACCGTATTATATCTTTCATAAGGTCGAGTGCTGGCAGAACATTATTGGTCAAATGGTAAAAGATTTAAACAATGGAGAGATTTTATAAGAAATCGAAGAAACAAGGCGTCGATTATATAGTAAAATAGCTAAAAACATTATTAAAGTGATGTCACCAAGTTCCATGGGCCCTACCATGATGTACGTTTTATATCCACACCTTTCATCCATCTGTCGAGATCATTTTAGGGAAATATGCAAAGAATGAGTTAAATTCAAAGCTCCAGTGGACCCAACATAGAAAACAGTGTGGATAGTGAGGCCTACCATTGAAAACTACTAAAGGCCACGAAAGTTTTAGATCAAGCTTATATTTGTGTTTTCTCTTATTTCATGTCTTTTTTAACTTTTAAATGGGTTGGATTTCAAATAAACATTATGGTGGCCTTGGGATAGTTTCAATGGTGGGAATCACTCTCCCCACTGTTTTATGTGGTGGGTCCACTACAGATTTTTATCTGCCTCATTCTTTGACTCATGCCCTAAAATGATATTTCAAAATTGATGGACGGTGTGGATACAACACATACATCATAGTGGGGCTCTCAAAACTTGGTTACGTAGCTTCAGTAGCCGACTCGGCTACTCAACTCTGCGTACTTCAATAGCCAACTAGCTTTGGTACCTCACCCTGTATCGACGTTAGCAAAGTTTTTTTTTAGCTAATCATAAGGTATGTGTTATATATATATCCAAACCGTCCATCCATTTAATGAGCTCGTTTTAAGGCTTTGGACAAAAATAAGAAAGATCTAACTATCAATTGGACCACACTGCAAAAAGCAGTGTGAGATTGAACGTTTACCATTAAAACCCTTTTTGGGTCACAGATGTTTTGGATCAGTATGAAATTTTTTTTCCCTCTTCATTCAGGTCCTATTGACCTTATGAACAGATTGGATAGAAAATAAACGTTATGGTAGGCCCTATAATTTTTTCAATGGTGAAAATCATTATCTCCATTACTATTTGTGGTGTGGTCCAGATGATCTTGGTTATGATTCATTTTTTGAACCATGCTCTAAAATGATCTCTAAAAATAGATGAATCATGTAGATATAATAAATACATCAGGGTGGGCCATGTAACTTTGATCTCCTTTAAACCATTTTTACAACTCAGAGCTGGAGGAGCGTCAGCCAATCCTAACACCGATTGCGTCCTACGACCTCCCGGACGGTAATCCGTCCGGGCAGGGCTCTGTGGGGCCCAATGTGATGTAAGTGTTTTATATCCACTCCATTCAATAATTTTTTCAGATTATTTTAATATACAACACCAAAAAATGAGGTAGGTCCAAGACTTAAGTGGACCACAAGGTGGGGATTGAACATCCACCATTAAAAACTTCTTACAAGCTAGAGAAGTTTGGTATCAAGTTGATATTTGTGTTTTCACTTCATCCACGTCTACATGACCTTATGAATAGGTTGGATGGTAAAAATTTAATCACAACTTATTTTTCCCTATATAATCATTACAGTGTGCCCTAAGAGTTTGTAACGGTAGAAATTCAATAACTGTTTTTTCATGGTGTGGTCCATCTGAGATTCAGATATAACTTATTTTTAGTGTAAATTCCTTAAATTATATTTCAAAATAGATGGACAGCATAGATAGAAAATATACATCATGGTGGGGTCCACATAGCATTGGTTTTATTTCTCCGATTTTTCTATAAAATTCACACCATGTTTATTAGATTTCTTATAAAATCTCAAAGCTTTTACCATCTGACCAATAATGTGCCGTTAGCACTCGACTTTATGGAAGATATAATATAGTTGAGCGTATAGTACCTTTTCCCATATATATATATATATATATATATATATATATATATATATATATATATATACACACACACACAAAGTATTACGCCAAACTCTTTATTGTTTGAATTCGTGGCATTTCTGTTTCTAGACTGATTTTATTTATTTTTTTTAGTTATTTTGCCTTCTTTTGACCGAATTTCTTATATGTCGGGGCTGATTTAACCGTGAACCTATTGACAGGGGAGGAGAGAGAAAAAGCATTAGAAAGACATGAAACATCATATTTACAGTACAAACACACTTAGAATTGGTCCAAAATCCTAACCAAACCCGACCTCTCTATCTTTTCCTCCCATAAAATCCTATTCCTACCCTTTTACATGATAGTAGAAGATGCCCCCATAATCTTTCTTTTGACGCATCAACCCCACACCGCGAGAGTCTTTTCTGTCCACCTTTCTTCTGTAACAGCTGAGCAACAACGACCACAACCACAACTATAACAAAATAGCATGGTGATAAAGATGGTGAAAGAAACTGACATTATAACTGCTGAAAATGATTCGATTGGTTGTCTTGTATCATCTTCAGATTTCAGCTTGGCATCAGTAGAGCCCAAATTCGTCCCAATTCCAGTAGCTACCAGACTCCATGTCATTGCTTGTGGTGATTGGTGATGATACTGCAGCTATTGTTGTTGTTGTTGTTGTCATAGATGAGGGCAACAGAAGACTACTCTCTGTGCTATTCTCAAAGATTGCATCTTTAGTGTCATCGGCAGTGTAGTTATAGAGATGGGATTGCTCGAACAAAGAGGAAGAAAAAACGTTGTCATAGGGGCTTATGTCTGTGAAGAGTGGCAACTGGGGCATTGGAGGGAAAGAAGGGAGTGAACCCACCAACCTGCCGCTGCTGCTGTTATTGACAAAATCAGGTTGTGGCAGTGGTGTGTGCAGGGCTCGGTACAGAATTTCAGAGATGTTCTTCTGATCTACATGGGCAGGAGGTGGTTGTTGTTGCTGTGGCCGCTGTTGGTGCTGACTAACCATGTTGGTGTTGGTATTGGTGGTGGTGGTGGTGGTGATGGCATTGGTGTTTTGGTGGGAGGTGGTGGCAGTGGTTTTGAGGCGCTTGTTCTTGCGTCCCCCACCAACAGGGACGTTACGGAGGGTGCCGCCTTTGGTCCAGTGCCTCCTACAGGACTTGCAAAAATGGCGTGGCTGGGATCGGTTGTAGTTGTTGTAGTAGCAGAACTTGGTGTTGGTTGAATGGCACCTCGGACACTCCAAGGGTGGTGTTTGCTGCTGCTGCTGCCTTGCTTGTGGTGGCTTGGGGGGCTCCGAGCTTCCATTTTGCAACAGCAAGTTCTGCATTGGAATAAAATAACAGCAGCACAAATCCAACCTTTTTTCAGCTTCCTATTCTATTATCTATTACTCAAAGAGGAGTATAAAAAATGAACTGGGACTTGGATGGGATTGAAATTTTAAAAAAAGAAAGAAACAAATAAACGAAGAAAGAGAGTGAAAAAAACAGAGTGTGAGCATGTGAAACTCTGGGTGTGTGAATTAAGGAAGCGACACTATGTAAGGAAGGTGGATATATTTCATTTGATCCACTTCATTCAATCAGTAGCTTTTATTTTAATTTTGATAATTATTTTAAGTAAAAAAAGAGGAAGCAATAATCAATACCCAAAACAGCATTCTGCTGCAAATCATGAGGGAGGTAAAATTAAACACCAAAATTCAATCTTTTTTAAAAAAATATTTCCCATCTATGAATGGTAGAGTGAGAAGAATTTTCCTTTTCTTTTTTCTTTTTTACTTTTTATTTGAATCTTCAAGAATTGGTGGAGTAACTTTTGTTGGGAGACAGTAGACTCCCCTGAATGTTTTCTACCGTCTCTATTGAATTGGGTTTTGCTGCCTCTGTCTGTACAATCTTCTAGCCAATAAAAGAGTTTATTTCATTTTAGTTTTGGAACATTGAATACGTTTATTTCGAAATACCAAAGAAAAGCCAGAAAATAGCCAGAAAGGCAGACCACCAACATCATTAAAAGAAGAAGGAAAAGGGGGTTAAAAGAGAGAAGGAGAGAGTCAAGTACCTGCATCCAATCCAAGCTGTCGCTACAAACTTGCTTAGAACTGACACCCATTTATGTTTTGATGAGATGGTTGAATTAGCCCTTTGAAGGAGGGAAAAATAGAAGGAAAATGAGCTTCTTCAATTTCACCCAAACGTTGAATCCTTCCCACTCCCAACCTTCTTCTCCTTTTATCGACTGAGAAACTGAGATGGGCGCTTGGCACTTGGGCTCCCCAACATATGCAAGCATGTCTATCTCTCCCAATACCCAACTGTATGCCTATATCGATATAACAGACAGACAGAGAGAGAGAGAGAGAGAGAGAGAGAGAGAGAGAGAGAGAGTTGAAATGGTAGTACGACTAGGGTTCGACTCTCTGTTGGAAAATTGGAATTGCTGTCTGTCCGTCCCTTGAGATTTTAGAGTACTGACAATATTTTATTTATAGAGAGGGAGAAGAGGTGGCGATACTTAGGCGTGAAGGAGATAGATTGCTGGAATATGGTCCACCGCAACCCCAGCCCCTTCTGACACGTGCTTCTCACTCTCTTACCATTCTTTTTGTTCCACACGTGTCACATCTGTCCGTGGATCTTAGCCGTCCACTTAACTTAGTTCCTGTTGTGAGTGGATGGCTGGCTTCTGTTTCAATATCTTAGAAGGAAATCAATCTCTGATTATTTAACTCTCTCTCTCTCTCAATATATCGCCGAGGAGTCCATTTGAATTGATATGAGGAAGTAGGCCCCGCCTCTGATTCCGTTTTGGGGGCATTGAGTGGAAGTGCGCAGAAAACGACAAGAGAAAGGGACAGCAGAGGTCGGTGGAAGATAGTGCGGTGGGGGGGCTGAGGCTGCCTTGTGGGACCCATTAAAACAGATGGTGATCGCATGCACGTGATGCACTTCCAGGCCAAATGACTTGTAGGGGGTGATAATACGGTGGAGCTGGAAGCACCGGAAATGTTACAACCATCTTGGTTCAATCCAGATTGTCCATCTACTGGGCCCTACTATGGACAACAATCGGACGGTGAATGAATCATCTTAGACATATATATAGTTGCTTTTTAAGCATTTTACAGTAAAGAAAAATGATTAATAGTTAGCATTAAGTGCAAGAAAATGGCTATGATTGCGAAATGGGATCCACAAATCTATATAGATCATCCTACCACATGTACTGCAGAGAGAAAGCTGTCTTTTTTGGTTTTTTTTTTTTTTTTTTAATCGTATCGTCCAAATAAAAATATAATAATACTGTTTTTTTTTTTTGCACCACAGTGAGTGCTTCAACCCATAACCTTATGTTAAAACTCTTATGAATCTACCACCAAGCCATTTCTTAGAACCCAATGGATAAAAGAATCCATTACAAAAGGTGTGGAAGGAAGAATCCTCTGCGAAAGAAGAAACCTCCACCATGATTTTGTGTGACATTCACCACCAGGTGCATCAGTTGAGCCACCTCACATTCACACCACCGATCACCAAAATAAGATCGAATCCAATCTTCAGGTGGAACAAACCACGGTAACAATATAAGGTACACTGCCAAAAATTCACTCAATGTTACCCACCAGAATGTTGGATTCATACTGATTTTTTGATATATGTGTCTGTGTGTCAACATACACACAGATACATGGAATCACTCCCGAGGGTGATTATGCTCCAATTACATGATTATAGGTCTCAGGAGCAATTACAGTCTAATTATAGGTCACAATCCAATTATATGTCACAAAAGCAATTTTAGTTCAATTATAGGTTCCAGAAGAAATAACACTCCAATTAAAAGATTAGAGGCTCCGAGAGTGATTACGGTCTGATTATTAGCCCTAGAATTAATTACAATCCGATCACAAGTCTCGGGAGCAATTACGATCCAATTCTCGTATATGTATATATGTATGTATATATGCATACACATACGTGGATACATATAGCCCCAAGTTCAAAAAATAATCTCTCGAACAGCCAGGTTTAAAAGAAATTCGCTTAGATAGTGTGTGTGTGTGTATTTAAAGCTTGATGCGAGGTATGGACACACACAGTCCATTATTTTACTACAAGGATGTGAATGCAGCAGCCTGATTTTTGAACTTGTGGGCTCCGCCTTATACACAGATCAGATGTTCATGGGGTTGACGACTCTGCTACATCTGAAAGTGGATGTGTATGGTTTTTATCTGAGGCTAGCAAACCTTGTGGCATATTGTATGATGCGTGCCAACATGGCACACATGCTTGATATCTGGACCTTTCATTAAGTTGGCATCCCTCTAGGCAAAATAAAAATAAGACCGGTCACTCATCAAGATAATTAGCATATATACGAATGAAATGGATTGTAAAAGGGGGGGAAAAGAAGAAGAAGAAGATCAGCGCCTGTCCACAGAGAAGAATGCATGGGTAGTTGCTGATGGGTGGACTCTACGTATTGGAATGGCCTCTTGGAAGGCTTAGATCCTTGATAAGATATGGATTTGGCAGATATGAGTCAGTGAAAAAGAGAGTAGAGTTTGGGAGGGAAAAAGGGACCATTGATTAAAAATGGTCAGCTATAATTGAAGGAGACCCCACTTGTCAAACACCTCTCGACCGTAGTACTTAGTATCAGCTGTAGCTGTAGCTTTGGTCGACCATGCAGTATGGTCCCCTTCTCTATTATTAGGCCGGCCCTTCCAACGACCGACCCATTTGGGCCACGGATCTGCCGGGTTTTGATTGAATGTGGAGCCTTAACTACCTGGGTACCCTCATTTGAAAATATTGCGGTGGTCCACTCGTTAAGTGATCCACGTTGAACTTGGACTACTGGTTTTAGACTGTAAAAAAGTGATCTGTTTGATTAGAAGGGTGTTTTTTAAAAAAAAATTTATTTTTAAACCCTCGAGTGATCATGTTCACGTGATACTTGTGATCGATGCAACTAGTTGTAACTCATCACATGGACAACCAATTGTCAATCCGGACCATCTCTGGTCTATCTGCCCCCTCATCCGATGACGGCCTACAAATGGATGGTTGAGATTATTTACAATAAACAAGGTCCAATCATCAATATCATCTCATCAGTTTTGATTTTTGCTCACCATCGGTTGTGAAGTTTAAGCTGGACTGAATAGACAGTTGGTATATCCATATGTCCTTGTACACCTGCAGCTCTGATGCAACTAGTTGCATGGAGAATATATCCTACAGTCTTTAAATGAGACCCCATCAAAAAACTCTACCCAGTCATGTATGAAATATAAATGTATATTTTTTTGGATCAACTTAGGGTTTTGAAAATCTTTTTCTAAATTTTGGCATTATAAATTTGTTAGGATTATAACCTTTTGAAAAATTAATAATTTCCACAAGAATTCTAACGCAGGGAGGGCGTGATGTCAAACCGCTGTCTTTGTTAGGTCTTGAAAAGAAAAAAAAAAAAATCAAAATTCGTAATTATTAAAAATAACAAAATTCTAACTCTAATAAAAATTTTAATTCGAGTAAAACTCTTGTAAAGCTTAATTTATAGAAATAAAAATTTCAAATAAACTGTTGTTGGAAAAGTCTGAGAAGTTATTTCTAAAAGGAAAAAAAAAATCTAAAACTCTAAAAATATAAAATATAAATTCAAAAATTCAAAACTACTAAAAATAACAATTTTTTTTCTCAAATTCTTCTTTTTGGGCTAAAAGTTGTTGGATAAAATGTTGAATTAAATAGGCTATAAAAATCGAGAACTAAAAAAGGAAAATAAATTTAGAGAAAGAAAAACTTATTGAATTGAGTCGAGGCGTGACTGAGTCACTCGGCTTGAAATCGAATTTGCTCCCCTTGGATAGCGTCCCAAGTGCAATAGGTTTCCAGAGCAATCGACCTCCAAGATACAACGACTATGACCCGGTCCCAACGGTGCACTCACTGTACACAGGCTCGAACCACTTGTAGTTTAATTCGAAAGTGCTGAGTTGACTCAGCAATGAACTCAGTAACAATGGTAAAACCGTATCAGAGAGAGTTTTATAAGGTAGGGAATTTTCGTATATTGAAACTGGAATCGGAAGTCCATATATACACTCCGAAATAGACTCCGAAATGGTGCATAAGCACCCTTTACAAAAGGTTAGGTCCGTTGGGTTTAAACCCAACAGGGGCGACCAACCGGAAGGGAAGCATCTCTATGGTTTAAAATGAAAAGGCGCAAGTGCGAGTACACTCTCGCACATACAGTCATGCGAGTACCCATACACACACACTCACGCGAGTACACTTGGCTCGGCACGGTACGGCTCGGCTCAGAGCGCGCGCGCGCGCGTATGGTCAATGGCATAGATTAGAGCTATTGGCATAGCCCCCACAGGACCAAATTCACATGCCTCCTAAAAGGGGCTCAAGCCGTAGGCAAAAAGCCTATTATATAAACAAGAGAATTTCTTGTATCAAATCCGATGTGGGACAAAACCAACACCTCAAAAACACTAAAATTTTAAATGTGGAGGGAAAACACTGAAATTTAAAAATTCAAATTATTTTAAAACAAATACAACAAAAGTTTGTGCCCCAAAACAATTTACAGATCAAAAGTTATAGCCAATTTATAATTCACCTTCTTTTAGTGCAACTTTGTTAAGAATGTATCCATGCAATGTATTACATCAAATTTGTTGTGTTTTTTTATGTATTTAAATTTTTATTTTTATTTTTTCATCAATTCATTTTCTTGAAGTCATCCTGTGGTTGGTGTGTTCCACACACACACACACACACACACACACACACACATATATATATATATATATATATATATATATATATGTGAGAGAGAGAGAGAGAGGAAGTTTATACGTTGCTTCGTGATTAAATCTGATATGCCTATACAACGGTTACACACAAGTAATTATGGAGGTCCAACCCCTCATGCAGCTCCTATGCATGCCTCCACACGTACCAAGATGGCACACATGTGGAACGTCCAAACCTATCCATCAGTCGGACATCACCACGTAGATTCCTTGGCCTGAAAGAAAAATCAGTGCTGTCCATTCAGTGTGTTAAATGTATGAAACAAATCATACTTCTAAACCAAGCATTTGCCAACCATCCATCCGTTTTGTACGCCGTATGAATCAGATGAGAAGAGTGGCCCATCCAATGAATGGCTCGATGATTCATACGTATGATCTGATTGTTGACACATGTGAAAGAAACCTGACGCTATATTACTGGTTTCGATGGTCTATATGAGTTGGTTGCAATGAGAGTCAATGGTCGGCTGTTAGGTATAATAGACTTGTTTGTATTTTTCGCACGTGGAATCAAACCATGCGTCCAAGAAAACAACTCAGCAAAGGGCGGTGGTTTCTCAAGTACACATAGAACAGGTCTCACGTGCATTCATTGCCATCGAACTAAAGCAAAAGCGTTTTTATGTCAAAATCCAATCCGTCCAAAATGTTGGGCCCATCAGAAAAAATAAATGGAGAAAAAATAATGCTGATCCCACTCATCATTTGGGCCACATTCTTGAAAATCATAAACAGCCGTTGATCTAATCCATATTACATGAGTGGCCCAATTAATGAGTGGATTGGCCTGATTTTGTGATGGAGGCCGACCTTTTAGATCCGTTGGATAGACTAGTTGGACCCTGAATTAGCAGCCACACATGTATACAAGTCTTGGATTCTACACGGTCATATCTGTCCACTGGCCCATTATTCTCTCAGACGGTAACACTTTTGACTCTGTCGTTTGACTCATCTAGTAATTTAATCCCACGTAAAACACCGAGTTCTTAGCAGCCATATATCAATTAATTTCTTCTGCTGAGGCCACACGCGTGTACAAGGCAGTTCATGTACACGCCCCAAATGTGCCAACATGACACATTGGCATCATATCTAATCAATTCATCAGAGGGATACGGCTACGTAGATGCTGTTGCCCAAGAGTCAGGTTAATTCACTTGCTAGGTGGGCCACAGGTTATAGAACGAATGTATACCATCCATCCGTTTCAAACAATGTTGCCCACTAGCTAAATGGACAGATTTTATCTGTTTTGGCGGAGAACATCTAGAGGATCAGATCCACCTGATGAACAGCTTGGATATTGCATCCATCAGACACTATAGCACACCTGCCCTGTGCACACGTGGGTGTGCTTAGCAAAGCTCCAATAAGACTATTAAGCATGGTTTTGCCGTTGGTTTTCTTCACACGCCTCTCTCAAATATCAATCTGTTGAGTTCCTATTTGTGCTATCTCACACGTGTCTCACGTGTGCTGTGGGAGTTTCGACAAGTCATGTATTATGAGAGTATGATATTGAGGCACGACCCATCTCTTTCCGCTATCTAAGCTGTTCATCTAGGTGGCCCTATCATTGAATGGGTCATGCCTTGATGTAAACCCAATTTCATATCATCCTAGCCATCCGATGAAAATTGAAACTCGACGGCTGTGATCATACATACAGTCAGTTGACATTTTCGTATCTCACATCCACCATCTGCCACACTGAAGGTTCAAGGAATTATATCTTAAGGAGGTGGGCCTCATATGTACAATCACACACATCAGCTTGCCATGAATATAGTACATCTAAGCCATCGAAAGCATTGACCATACAAATGAGGATCGCTCGGTGGGGGAAGATCAGGCCAATCCACTAATCAGGTGGGACACGTGCATGCTGCATGAGACCATCCATCGTATTGATTTCGTATAGTTTGGCCCACCTGATGGGTGTACCAGCTTTATTTTTTGCACCGAGGTGATATTCGTGGTGGAGCCATCTTTTCGACGACGTGGCAGTTGTTGTAGATCTGTGACGTGTTGGCACAGGCGTGTGAGGCGGACTGTAACTTAACAGTACACTGAGGTGTATGTGAGAATTCCCTCCTATGGGACCTACTTAGGATTACATATACGCGTGCAAATGCATCCAAATCATTCATTCAACGCAAGCACAGACACACCATCTTTACTTTATAATATGAAATGAAATAGAAGAATATAAAGTAGGGATGGAGTGAGGAAGAAGCAATGTAATTTGAGTGGGACCAGAGCTCTCTTCCACCCGGCATACATACATTCCATTTTCGATTTTTATATACATAAAGACAACATTGCTTATCAAACTGTTCGAATAGTTTTAATTTTCTATTTTTATTTAAATAAAGGCAACCGCCTACAAATCTCCTAGAAATATAAATGGAGACAAATTGCTTAGCACAAATTAGGGAGCACCTTTATTTATATTGGAAATATTCTTAAAATAAAATATTTTGCATATCAAAAATTAAATAAAATTATTAGTCCAAATCAAGTTGGAGCATGTATAATATTTGTTGTCCTCAAAGCGTAATTTGTTCTCTCTCTTCATCGTATTAGAGACTGCTCAAGAGTTGTTGGCAAATTACTTATAAGATACTACGGGCCTTTTTAATTCTTGCATGCATCAATCACAAAGGTATTAGTGTAGGAACTCAGCTATAGCAATCAATCTCTGGCAGGTACTCTGTGAGTTCTCATATGTCCAATGAGTTCGAGAGCCCAATAGGTTAAAAGCTTGACTTAACAAGGAGAAGAGTGAGATTTTGTTTGTTCTTGTATTTGTTTTTCATGTAGAGGTGACCATGTGTTTGGATTGCTGGTAATTATGGACCTCGATGATCTGATTTATATAAATGGATTGAGTGGATCATTGCACCTGAAGCCATTGAGGATCAAACCATTACCAAAATAATAATAATAATAATAACTATTGGCTCATTAATCTGGAATCATTTTTCGATTCATGTAAGGTAAGGAGGGAGCGACCATTAGCAATACAATGCTCAAGTACAAAGTACACTACTAGTGCCCGCATGCATTCCAATGTCGAACACACAACTCCATTTCTCTCTCTCTCCCTCTTTTCCAAGTAAATAAATCATTCATGAGAAGGTTTAAAAAACTCGAAAGGTTTCCATCCCTAAGCAATATGGGACTAAACTAAAAACTCTTTTGTCACACCCCAAACTCGGAAATCGGGCTCACAAAATTCTCGATCGCCGAATCCGGCGCCGACAACCTCCGTAGAACCTCATTCTCGGATCCTAGCTCTCATTCGTCAGGTTCCGATCCTAAGATGCTACGAGGAGGATTTTTAACGTCAGTTTGATACGTAATAAGCATAACCAAAGGCATAACCCACAAACAACAACCAAGCACTCCATTACATTTTCACTATGATCAAAAACTTTACAAGTACAATGAGCATAAAGGGAAATACAATGGCAAGAACAAAAACTCCAAAACGCTCCGCAACGTGCTCCTGCCTCAGCGCTGCTGCGAACCAACGTCACCTACACGCAACGGTCGTGCATAAGCTTATAGAAAGCTTAGAGGGTGGTGAAAGTGTGTGCGCAAGGTAGTAATATGAACATGTAATGTCAGAGTAATACGGAAGATGCAGATGGAACCATAATATCATGAGCCGTACCAAGGCTTATGCGATGCAAGACATGAATGGTATCGGTCATCCAAAGGCAATGCTATGTGCAATGCAACTCAAGCATACAGGTCCTCATATATGTCCACACATCAGTACAGCTCAAATATAGAATATCACCGGGGTCTAGTACACTCTAAACCAGATTGCCGCCACATCGCGCGCAATAAGGTAAGTGAAAGAGACCTCACTATCTGTCTGCCAATATCGGGCGCGACTCGTCGATAGCGGACCCATTCCTCGAGCTGGTCAAACTCAGCCTAGCATTGCCCCCTACTCTCGGGCGGGTAAGGCCGCACCCCCTTCCAACCGACCACGACACAGTGGAGAGCGTAACCGTCTGGTAATCGGCACTCAACGCTCATCTACCCACTCGGTCTAGACGTTGGAGCAACCTCTTGGTACCATAAGGGTTTAGGGACTTTCACACAGGAATATCTATAGTACCTCATGTAGAACAAGATTTTCGGTATCCAATCCTACCAACCACGATACATCTGTGGAAGTTAAGACCCCGATGTAGCTAGGGCGTACAATATCCATGTCATACAAATGCGATATGCATGATTCACGCTATCCAGTCATGCATCAAATCCTGCGCATATCGTGCGCCCATGTAAGGCAACACCGCCTAACCGGGAACCCATAAACAACCTGCCCGAAGGCAAATGCTATGATCAGACAATTTTCACGTCAAGCATACATATGATGCGTATGATCATGAGTCATGAACTGTACTAAACATGTTATAATAAAATGAACTATCTTACAATGCAGATGGACCTGGACGGCCTATACACGATAAGTATGGCCTAGTAATGGGCCCTAAGGAGAGTCGTAATGTGGACATCCAACCAACATTGCTCCCAAGGCACGATCTTTGCAAACATCGGTACTTAGTCTGTAATGGATTTACACATTGCAATGGACCGTAGGTTCTTCCCATTGGACCTTACATATATATCAAATGGGTCATATCTTATGGGCCTTCTATTCATCAGATGGGCCACATAAATGGGTCATACCAATGGGTCTTATGTGCATTGCAATGGGTCAAAATCCGTGGGCCTTGGATTACATCGAATGAGCTTAGTCTCATGCGTCTAATATGTAACAAATTGGCCACACCAATTGGGCCCCCACATGAACATCAAAAAGGGACTCAACTCATAGGCCTAACATGAGTCAAATGGGCCTAAATCCCTAGGCCTTAATTAAATAAAATGAGCCTAACTCATGGGTCTCAAATAAATCCAGTGGGCCTAATCCCATGGACCCTTTTATAATCAAATGGGTTTAGTCCCATGGGCCTTACAATATATCAAATGGCCTACTTCTATGGGCTTTAAAATTTCAACAAAAAGGGGTCCAATTACATGGGCCTTGGAGTACATCAAATGGGCCTAGTCCCATGGACTTGCAACACATCAAATGGGCCTAAGCTCTTAGGCCTTAAATGAATCCAATGGGCCTAGCCCATAAGCATTTCATAAACCAAATGGGCCTAGCCCATAGCCCTTTTGAAATTCAAGTGGGCCTAACCCATAGGCCTAAAATGATCTTTTCAAGTGGATGGACGGTCTGGATGCATCGCCTGCATCATGGTGGGTCCCACTGTCCAGTGGACAGTGCGGATAGAACACATATATCACAAAGGGGCCCCACCGTCCGCTGGACGGTGGAGTATAACACATGTATCATGGTGGGAGTCCACCGTCCACGGCTGTGGACGGTGTATTAAAACACATACATTAATGGTGGGATCCACGTGTGTGGCCCACCATCAGATTTCCAACCATCCAGACCGTTGATAAAGTCACGTAGGCCTGGATGAAGAGTAAAAATAAATTTTATTTTGAATCCAAAACTTCTGTGGCCCAACAACAAGTTTCAATGGTAAAATTCAATTCACACTGTTTCTTATGGTGTGAGCCACCTGAGTTTTTATTTGACCCGAAATTTGGAGGGGGCATAGATAAAACATATACATCATGTGGGACCCACGGCAGCAGTTGTGGGTGGCTGCACGGCAGCCCGCCCGCCCGCCTGCTGCAGCACTGCAGCGTCAGAGGCTTAGCCTCTTTACAATTTTTAACAAAAAAAAATAGAAACCCTTATTTTTGGGGTTTTTTGTATTTGGGGCCCACATTCAGCAGATCCACCCCGTCCATTGGCTTCAGAGGCTCAAGACCGATCCAATGAGTCTAGAGTTTGAATTTTTTTGATGAAAGAAAATGAAATAAAATAAGAAAAGGATCCTTGAATGGTAGTAGTACATTCTTTGATGCTATGGTCCACCAGGTCTTCCAATCAGTCCCAAACTTCTACCCAACGGTAAAAATATTGTATGTAGGAGGATGGACGACTTGGATTGTTCAAATACACCATGATGGGGCCTAACCGAGTAGGCCACCAAAGTCCTTTTCTTCTTTCCCTTTTTCTTCTTTCCTTTGAAACGTCCAGCGTCCCAGACGCTGGACGGTTTTTACTAAAAAAAAAATTTTGATAATGGTGGGCCCTGATGAAGTGGGCCACCACGGATATTTGACGTGGGTACACATATAAGGTGGGCCCCACTTGAATAAAGATTTGAACAAAATAAATCTCAAGGTGGGATCCATTCAAGTGGGCCACACCATCCTATTGCAATAAAATAAAATAAAATAAAATAAAAGAATTAAAAGAGAGAGAGAGACATGGAGAGTGGGACACGCCTTGTGATGGAGGGCTCCGCCACTATGAGCCCTCCCTTGAATGAAATCATACATCAAGTGGGTCATTTTGCACATGTGACCATCAAAACTTAAGATCAACAGTGGGGATCCTTTCCCCACCAACATGGACGGTCTAGATGACCTTTGAAAAGAAAATAAACATCATGATGGGGGCCATGGAGAATGGCCCCATCATGGAATGATCATGATGATCCAAGTGGTCCATCGGCCACATATTAAGGTCCCAAGTGAGATCCACACCATTGATCGGTGAGCCTCACTTGGTCCACCATAAAAATAAGAAAAACTACCCTATAGAGGCACCCACCGTCCGATCTTCTTGCTCCTAGGGGTTCCTTGGCACCTTAGCTTCAACTTCAATGGATGAGATGAAGAATGGAGGGTTGAGATGAGAGATGGTGGGGTAGGAAGGTGGGCCACTTGGAGCTTAGAAATTTTGGAGAAACCTCATACGTATGGAGCTTGGAAGCTTGTTGCTTGAAGGTTTGAAATGAGAAAGAGAGGAGTTGTAAAGGGAGAGAGAGAGTGTGTGTGATGGATGGATGTGGTGATGGGGTGTAAGAAAATATTGACTTTTGTGGCTTTTGTGTAAGAGAGGTATGGGTGGTGAAGACTTTTGTGGCTTTTTGTGTAAGAGAGGTATGGTTTTGGGAGACTTTTGTGGTTGCTTGGAAAAAGGGAATAAAGTGATGTGTACTTGACATGTGATGGATTGATGGGTTGATTGATTGATGGGATTGATGTGATTGATGTGACACATCGTAGAGATTTTCTTGGGTTTCGCAACGCGTGGCATTTTCTCGCACCGAACGTTGGCCCACATCTCTTGACCAGGGTATCGCCTCGGCGCGCGAGTCGCGGCATCGGAACCGCAACGACGGCGCGGTCGCTATGGTATTGGTCTCAGGTTGATTTGACTCGGGTTGTCGGCACATGAATCAAGGTCGCGAATCGATATCGGTTAAGGGTCGAAGGTTGCCGGAATTCAACCGGTAAGACCGCGAAAGTCTACGGAAAGGTACGGACCAAGATACGGGTCTTACATCTTTTTCATGGATTTCAAAAACATTTTAGAGGGAAATGAAATCTTTAATTATTTATTTTAAACACAACAAATTTTTAGTACTTAAGACATTAAGGCCCCGTTTGTTAAATCTGAAGTCTAAAGCCTAAATCTGAAATCTAAAGCTGAATCTGAAATCTGAAGCCTGAATCTGAAATCTGAAGTCGAAAAACTTATTTGATAATTATGGCTGAAGTCTGAAAATTAAGTACTGAATTTGAAACAATCTGTTTGTTAATAAACATTTGAAATGTCTGAAATATGTTAATTTGACACATTTGCCCCTATCTCCTGTTTGGAAATGTTTTACACCTGATGCAGATTACCGTTCATACAACTCAGAACTCAATAATCATCAACGTTATATATCTACTATTTCCTCTCCTGTGGCCCACTCGAGTCATGGATCTACCTCTTTTTTATCGCTTATACTAAAATTAGCTTGCAAAACAAATGAACGGAGTATATTTCCTAAAAACATGGTGGTGGGCCCCACCCAGCATCCTTGCGCAGGAACTTCCTGTAAACGTCCATCTAATCTGCGCCCGGTGTACCACACAGAAAATCGATTGATTCTTTCATGTAGACTTGAGTCCTAAGCTCATTGGCTGGACTTGAACTATGCCCTGACCTAGTGCAACAAGTACTCGACCGGTGCACTCCGCTACAGACTTAAATCACCAAATCAAGACAGAACCTCTCTAGTGAGCCATAAATGAAGAACTGCACCAATTTTAAGGTTTTATAGCTGTGAATTAGAAGCCTAACATGCGTGGGTCTACTCCTATTTCTATCATTTCATTCAAATTGGGCCCGTTGTTAGCATCAAAGCCAATAAAAGCCCACGTTTAAAAATTCTAACACTTCAATTAGAGGGCATCAACCAGTCAGTTACAAAATAAATTAATCAACGGTCCATACCCAACAGGTAAATTGATGGAGATCCAATGAACATGATATTCCTATTGGAGAAATTTTTGTTGCATGCACCGTCCACTGTACAACTATCATATCAATGGTTTGGATCATTAAAACATGGGTCCCACTTATACAAACCGAAAACTTGCTTGGAGACCACCACCAACTGGGATGGTGGCTAGGGAGTAGCAAATCCATTTGGTATCCAGCTATACAGCTGGTGTAGATGGGCACGAATTAACGAGAGTCACAACAGAAGTGGCGTCACCAATTTCTGTGGACCCCACTATGATGTATGTGTTGTATCCACAGCGTCCATTCATTTGGAGATATTATTTTAATGCATGACCCGGAGAATGAGGCAAATCCAAAGCTTTAGGGGACCCCACCACAGAAAACAATGGGAAGATTGATGTCCACCGTTGAAACCTTCTTAAGGTCCACCATAATGTTTTTTCGAAATCCAACCTATTCAAAAGTTTAAAAAGCATTAAAGAAGGGAAAACACAAACATCAGCTTGATCCAAAACTTTTGTGGCCTTTAGAAGTTTTTAATGGTGGTGTCACTCTCTCCACTGTTTTCTATGGTGGGGCTCACTGGATCTTTGTATGTAACTCATTCTTTAGATCTTATCCTAAAATGATCTCTCCAGATGGATGGACGGCATGGATACAAAACATACATCATGGTGGGGCCCACAGAACTTGGTGACCTCACTTTAATGGCAATCCCTCCCCGCCCATCCGCTTCCGATGCGGATTGCACCTACCCCCGCCTCGATGGATTACCGTTCGGGCAGGCTCTGTGGGGCCCACCGTGATTTAAGTATTTTATCTAAGTCATTCTTCATTTTTCTCATATTATTTTAATATATAATCTTAAAGATTAAGCAGGTCCACAACTCCAATGAACCACCCCAAAGGATGCTAAAGTGATAATGACATCCACCGTTGAAACCTTTGGGTCACTGTGATGTTTTTTTTTACCATCCAACCTATTCATTAGGTCATGTAGACGTGGATGAAGTGAAAACACAAATATCAGCTTGATCCGAAACTTCTCCAGCTCCTAAGAGGTTTTTAATGGTCGACACTCATTCAACACTGTTTCCTATAATTTGGCCCAATTGAGATTTTGATATACTTAATTTTTTGTCCCATGCCATGAAATGATCTTAAAAAATGGATGGATGGCATGGCTGAAACACATACATCATGGTAGGGCCCACAGAACACCGACCATCAACCATTGGCCGGTGGTAGTGGGAAGCGAATTGCGTACCGAGTAACTCAGTACCCTTAGCGTACTGAGTAAACTGTGTAGAGTCCACTGTTAATTATTTATTTTATCCACTCCGTTAATCCATGTTAATAGATGATTTTAGGACAAGATTCCAAAAACGAAGCAAATTAAAATCTCAAGTGGACCACACTACAGGAAACAGTTTGATTGAACCTCTACCATTGAAAATTTTTTAGAGGCCAAAGAAGTTTTGGATCAAGCTGATGTTTGTGTTTTCTCTTCATCCATGTCTTTGTGATCTTATGAACAGGTTGGATGATAAATAAAAATTAATTTGGACCCTAGGAAGGTTTCAATGGTAGAAATCATTATTACACACTGTTTCTTGTGTAATGGTCCACTTGAGCTTTGGATTCACTTCAATTTTGGTATCAACCCCTAAAATTATCAGTAAAAATGGATGGACGGTGTGGATAAACCACATACATTAACAGTGGTCCCAACTGAGTTTCCTCAGTATGATAAAAGCATACTGAGTTACACTCAGTACGTAATCCGATTTCGTGGCAGTGGCAGTAGCCAATCCAGGCGGCGTCGTTAAGGAGGACGCGGATTGTGTACTACCCCCGCCCGTCCCTAGCTCCAAACCGGCAGTTTTGTAGGCGGGCCCACCGTGATATATATGTACATCCAAACCGTCAATCCCTTTTCTCGGATTATTTTAAGGCATGAACACAAAAATGTGCCAGAACCAACGCTCAAGTGGACCACACCAAATAATAATCTTGGTTGTATTAAAATGCACCAGTTGCATTAAATGCAAGAGTCATCTGTGATGTGGTCCATTTGATTGTTGGATCTACCTCATTTTTGTTTTGATGCTTTAAAATAATATGAGAAAAGGGATAAAGGGTTTGGATGTACAGATACATCACGGTGGGCCTGCCCATAGAATTGCCCATTCAGAGCGTCCGTTGTATGAACGGTTCAAAGAGATCAAAGTTACATGGGTCACTGTGATGTTTTTTTACCATCCAACCCATTCATTAGGTCATGTAGACGTGGATGAAGTGAAAACACAAATATCAGCTTGATCCGAAACTTCTCCAGCTCTTGAGAAGTTTTTAACGGTGGACGTTCCATCCCCACCTTATGGTCCAATTAATCATTGGACTTGCTTCTTTTATTGGATCACACCTTAAATTAGCTGAAAAAGTTGATGGACGGTGTGGATCAAACACATAAATTATGGTGGGGTATAAAGAAGTTTCACCGGTTAAAGGTTGATTTGGTATTGCGCGGAAAAGAAAAAATTTCTGTTTAACTTGAACAAGGGTACTTTTGGAAGCAAAAAATTTTTGTTTAATAAAAAATCACGGAGCGCATTCCGCGTTCACCATTAAGCCAGACTCCTATCACGGAAAGAATTCAGTGAAAAACCATTTACCGCTTTCCGTCTTCCGTGTTAACAAAGCATTAACAAACACCACTAAACACGAAAAATTTTCCCCATTCCGCATTAAGTGTAAAAATTCAGCGTTAACAAACACAGCCTAAGGGGCGTTTGGTTACTTTAGATAAGCTACTTATGTTATAAGTAACTTATCTTAGTTTATACTTAATTATAAGATGAGTATTTTAATAAACAATATACTTGTCATCCAAAAAATAAAAAAATATATATATTTGATTTCCAACACCATAAATAACTATCCCTCTAGTCTGTTGGTCCCCCTCACATCCAATTTCCATCATGTGGGGTAAGCCTTTGATGTAGACCGTTGATTGTGTGGGTCCCACCTTTCATATAGGTCATCCATCATATAGGGCTCACCTTGGATGTGGGTAATTCATCATTAGAGGCCAACGTATAATATGCATCATTCATTAGATGGAGCCCACCTTTAATGTTAGTCATCCATCATGCAGGGCCACCATCAATGTTATTGCCCATCATATGGGGATCATCTTCACTATCCACAACCCATCATGTGGATCCTCCTTTGATGTGGACCGTCTATCATGTACGCCCACCTCTGATGTGGGTTGTCCATTATGCAGAGTTGCCTTCGATATGGACCACTCATCATTAGGCCGACCTTTAATGTGAACTATTCATCATGTGGGGGCCACCTTGATATGGATCAACCATCATGTGGGGCCCACCATTATTAATTGCCCATCATGGAGGGCCCACCTTGATGTGGTCATGTGGAGCCCACCTTTGATGTGGGATGACCATCATTTGGGTCCCACCTTCAATATAGGTTGCCCATCATGTGGCTCACCTTGGATGTGGGTCATTCATCATTAGGGGTGGGCCCTTGATGTGGATCATCCATCATGTGGGGCCATGTCGATATGGGCCATCATCATGTGGGCCCACTAGATCATTTACATTATAATAATAATAAAAGATAATATGTATTCACGGGAGCTTGAGGCACATGACAGCAGTACAAACTTCGTCGTGGGTCCCACCTAGCATCCGCGGGAACGAGCTTACTTGCAAAGGCTTTGGCAAGAAACCCGCGTCCGAGGAAGTGTAGCGACCGATGCAGCCAGGAGTATGGCAGCTTGAAAGCACTGGAGCATTCAAATTTTAGTTATATTATTTTAATCTCCTTTCTTTTTTATACTGCATGCATGGGTTTCAGTTGCATGCCCCACTTGGTCCTTTCCATGCATGCGTACGGAGAATCAGTGCTCATGTATTTTCAACCCTCCAACATAGAGAGAATCTTGAGATGCATTTCAAGATAGATTTTTAAAAATCCAAATTTTATAATGCCTATAGATTCCCACCGCCTTTCTTTAAATGGTGCGAGATAGTGTACACACCTACTAGGAGGCCCACTTTTCGTTGACGCCTGATGGACGGCTAAAATGAAAATAGTCAAACGTTTGAACTCAAAAAACAATGACAATCGATCAGCGGATAGGATTGTCCGATCAATCTGAATTAAGGGTTGTAACCTATCTAACATGGATCTAATGATTTGGACGGTTTTGAATTGTCTTACATTACATGCATGCAAAAGGTGCATGATCTAGTTGGACCAGTCCCTCTCACTTTTTTAAGAGGGAGACTCTGCACCACTTTGGAGCTTCCTTAATGATGAAGGTTAACGTGAATGCTTTCGTGTTCTTCCACTCACCAATATCTTTTATGTATTCCCTTCTTAATCAAAATCAAACAAGCTATCCAAGTGGATCCCATCAAATGTAGTTCATTCATCACCACCATAAGGTTGCAGACCGTCCAATCTACCTCTCACCATGTAATAATCCAGACCATTTATCTACAAAGCCCCTTTGTATATGGACTCACGTACCTAAAAATAATAACTAATAAAGATCTCACTGGTCAGAGATCCTCACCGTCCATGCAAGGATGAACAAGAAACTGCGTTTCTGGACCACATTTGTTTCCAAAGTCACTTTGTGTGGACAATGACATCAATTTTTTATTTTATTCCATTTGGGCCGTCGTGAGACCTTCTAGAGGAACAGTGAATAATCACGTGGTCTGCTACAAGGTGAGCTTTGCAGGCAAACCCAGTCCCACCATCAGCTGGCCCCACTGCTTCATGGAACATGCCCAAAAAATCTCTAAAATGAGGCACACATGCCCCATGTGTCACACGGGTGTGATCCACGACAATCATCGGGTGGCACCTCCCTTTAGCATCTTTGCTAAACCTGATTTTTTTTTTTTTTCTTTTTTCTTTTTTTTTTTTTTAAGCTAAGTGGACCCACCTAATTTACGGGCCAATCTATTTTGACTGGAAATAAAGCCGAATGACTGTTACAAATCTCGCATCCCACGAATCCTAACTTTTCAATTTGTTGGGGGCCTATAAAGATAGACAGGAATGGACGGCATTCTTCTCAAAGAAGGAATTTGATTACCAATGCCGAAATTTGAAAATGTAAAAGAAACCCAAAGTTTGAAAACTGTTAAGCTTGGTTTTTTGACTCAGACTACTCGTTTGGACTCTTTCGGGTTTACGTTAAGTCATGACTCACCCTGGGTAAATCAGCCCGACTCAAGTGAGTCAGATGGTCAATCGTGGTACTGAGCTGTAGGGCTCCCTAGTCGCCAATATTCCATGCTCCTAAATGCTATTAATTTGTCTCCTGCTCTAAGTAGGAAGTGGATTATGTCCTACTGTGGCCTGTCTCTAGCAAAGAGAATGGACAGACCTGTGTGGGGCCCACCATCATGTATTTATTTATCCACATTATACATCTGTTCTATCGTATCATTTTAAGGTATTAGCCTAAAAATGAGGTAAACTACACCAAATGGTAAGGTAGTATTGCATTAAATGCACAAATCATTAAATACTGGTTATTTTGCGTTGCTTTAAATGTAAGAATCACATGTAGCGTGAATTACTTAATCTATCTTATTTTTGGGCTCAGACGAATTAAAAAAAGAGGAATGGGCAGTATGGATGAAGATACACATTACAGTGGCCCTGGCTAATGACAGGCAAGGGTAGGATGCAATCCGCTTCTGCTCTAAGTAGCCTACTAAGTAGTCGAGGAGTCGTGGCAATGGACCGGGTTTGAGCCAAGATTTGTTTGACCGATCCAACACTATAAAGCCTAGGCGTGAGCCCAACATGGGCCAAGCACATCAGACCCAAACCCAAGTCCAAAAGAAGATTAATTCCCTATTCCACATCAGGCATAATGAATGGACGGTGTGGATAAGCAACACATATTACAGGAGGCCCCATATTTAATTTGCAAATTTCTCAATTCAAATGTTTAAAAAAGTAATCAGTCAAGTCAGCATCGGGAAAGATGAAGTAATTACCTTGATAAATAATGATTACTCATTTACGGAATAATTACACTTGAGCCAAAAATCAAACAGGCCCTTAATCCCCCCCCCCCCCCCCCCCCCAGTTGATCAAGTGAGCCACAGTTACATAAAGAAATAGACACTTTGAAAAACTAAACTGACCCTCTGCATGCAAGATGCATGTGTTCCTTATCCAAGGCATGAGACAACATGTGTATGTTTACGATAGGACATGCACATATGCATTTGGGATGGGTTGGATTAAAATGCCTATGTCCAGCCTAAAAATTAATCAGGCTAACTGCCAGGCCCAAACATAACCCATGGGCCAAGCTAATAGCTCCAAACCTGGTCCAAAGCAAGACCGTCCATTTTGTGGACCCAACCTTTGATTGCTTGCATACAACCACTTTTATAAGATTACTCGAACCATGCAATCAATGGCCAAGAAATAAATGATCCTGATTGAGTATTGAAAATGCCTCAATCATAAATCTGAACTATCCACAGCCTTCAATCAGGCAATCATAACCATTTGATCCATGGCTAAGAAAATGGATGGTCCGATTTAATTATTCTACTGAAGATACAGTCATCAATTCGGAACTTACGTTATCGCCCCATCTTCAATTGTCTATGCATCTCAAAAGTCACTTTGATTAGATGATCTGAACCATCCTCATATGGTCCATGATTGTTATATCAGAAAAGGTCCAAGAATTAATGTGGACCATCCTCATGTAGTCCCAACCTTTGGTTCTCTAACCCCCATAATCACATTGATCATATGATCCTAACCTTCCGATTAATGGCTAGAAAAGCATAGACATTTCATTAATTTGAATTTTTCATCATGTGGGCCTAACTTTTAATTTCTTAATTACTTTATTGGATGACTCTAACCATACCCATCATATGAGCCACTTTTTTATTCAATAACCACTTTAATTAAATGATTCAAGCCACCCATCAAGAGCCATAACATATGATACCTACATTTGAACCATTCATCATTTAGGCCCCACAATTGCTAATGCCCCTCAACCTCATCATCTAGGTGTTGTGTGAATTACTCTATTGCAAATTAGAACACTTTTTTTGTTTCCTTTCCTACCTTTATCCATGAAATTGTGTGTAATGGTCTTTGTTGGCATTCATCAAACAAGCCACTTAATTCGGGAAAAAATAAAATGGAAGAAGCTTATTGTAGGAGATTTTATTTTTTTTCATCTGCATTGCTAATTTGAAACTGCGAAGAAAGCCTGGGATTTTTAGCATCTTAAATGGATCAAAGAAACTCAACCAAAAGTCTAACTTGAAATGGACACTAGTGCTTTGGAACAATGAAATGAAAAGGATAGTCAATTTCTATATTTTAATTCCAAATGCTTATTATAGGGGATCAGTTAACTAGTATGGAGCCTAAGTGCGCTTGCATCATTCTTCCACATTTATCAACGATGTAGAGAGGAGATATATGTACTGCAGTTTAAAATGTCCATGAAAGCTTACTTGGGGTACATTCACATCTCTATTCCGGATCACACTCCTCTCATATCTATGAATATTGCCTTGAGTAGCTACTTGCTAGCTCGGCAAAAAAGGGAAAGCTTGTTGCCTCACCATTAGGTGGTGATAAGGCGCGTGCGCTGAAGTTGAATTTCTTGCCCTCACTCATACTATCCGAAATATTACGCTGATTGTGATGGTTTCTTGGAGATAATGGTATCTCTCTTGAGAAGATCTGCCCCTTGAACCATTGATTGTGCTTTCATAAAACAGTCACCAGGCCTCTCAATGACTATTGAAATGGTAATTTACATTCAGCATGTCACTTACCAATTAGACAATAGACATAATTATTTAATGGTATACATTTCATTAGAGCTGGGCATCGGACCGAGTAGGATCGGATTGGGTCCAATCCGATTCGGTCCGAAACCTACATAGGCTGATCCGAACTTGATCCGATCCACAACTCGAACCGATCCAATGTATGGTTGGCTTGACCCGAACCGAGTCCGACTCGATAAGGGAAACCGACTCGGATCGGGTTGGGTAGGGTTTGGATCGGGTTGGGTCTGTGGGTCAAATCATGATGTGTTATATCCAAACCGTCCATCCATTTGGACAGCTCGTCTTAAGGCTTGAGCTAAAAAAATAAGACAGATCTAAAAATCGGTTGAACCACACTGTAAAAAATAGTTGGGGATTAAATCAACCCCGTTACTCTTTTAACCTAAAACCGACGGTTTAGAGTAAATATGACTAAATCTCTACTTTCACTACTTATAAATAGGTCACACTATAAACATAATTAATCCAAACCGTAATTATTGCCCACGAAAAATCTCAATACCTAATTCATTCTATAAATGCTCCAATTTTTCGAACAAGCTATAGACCGCTTGTGTTGGGCAACTAGTTCCAAAACTATAAAATAATGTCTGTCTTATTGGGCTTCACGTTGATCGCAGGAGTTAGACCTGGGTACTGTCCATAACCACTCAACTTGAACCAAAGAACGAGTGCATGAGACGTGCAAATATCCTAAAGGAAGAGGCTGAAACTTAAGTGAATTGGGTCATCCACTCTTATGCAAAGTTGAGATTTCATACCATCGATTTACGACCAAACTTCACACGCAAAGTAAAGATATTTCTCTACTCATATCTGTATAGTCGCAACCCTGATCGACTATTGGTGACCGTTGAACAGACTTGTAACCATATCTGTCGATCGGCGCATCCAAATGGCGGGCCAAACATGTCCATACGTAGATCATTATTAGGGCTAACTATCCTACAGTGTATATCAATATGTATACCCCGTAGTGGGCCCTAGAGGCTAGAAAAACCCTCCCATAAGGCTAGTATAGTAAAAATTCAACCCTTAGGGCTATTTACACTAAATCTGTCACTATATAAAGGCCTTACTTAGGCACTCTCTCCTCCCATACGAATGTCATGCCCTAGAGCAAGAGAAAAAAAAATGGAGAAAGGAGAAGAGAGAGACCATGGGGTGTGAGTGTTGGTGCACCTCCGCTCTCTCATCCCCTCTCTAGCTAGCTTGTCATAGTAGAAGTCATCGTTGGAGCTTTCCCAACAATTGTTAGAAGTAAGTGTTGAATTTTAAATATAATTTAGGATTTTAATAGTTGTTTATCCCAAATCTCATAATCTTGTATGTTTGTTTAGGTCTTTTAACAATTTTCTCTAAAAACCTAACCCTTGGAGCTCAAAATTGGAGATTCCTTCTTAAAGGTGCAGACTATTATTTTTAGGTGGCCTAACACCAATTTTAGTATGAATCTAATGATTATGTTTGATTGGGTGATGTATTTGGATATTCTAGAGAAAATTTAAGCAAGACCTTACATTTCAGATCCTCTCAATCAACATGAAATAATTATGGAATGTTGTTGTTTCTGAACATGGTTAAGTATGAATTTGATGATTGTTTGTTCATTCCTTGATTTTTATATAATATTTCCTTATAAAATGTATAATGTACCCTTGTGTATTTTGTACTATGAGATGCATGAAATTCTTGGCTTCCTTACTAACCCACACAACACACTTGCATATTTATTTCGTAATAATGTTAGTAGTCGCATTTATAGAGAAACTTGAATTTATATATTTAATGTATGACTACTTGACATCACTTGTGCTAGATGATAAACCCTAATTTATTGAAGTGTTATTGAATACCATCAAACCCCTAGGTTGCTTAGGAAACTGAAGTGAGATAAGGTGGTCCCGTTGGTAGGACTATCCTGAAGCTAAACCAATAAATTTGGACAGATGCGAACGGGTGACAATAGTTGAACTACATGGGTCACGTGTACTCGATGTCGTCCGTCACATACTCGCCTAAACTCGCACGGTCTAATCTACTTACTAACCAACCATGTTTATTAATCATGTCTGCTCATGCCTGTATGGAACCTGAAACACCCTTCAAACACCGAAGCCCATTGATAACCATCTGAAACTGATCTACTGACTTGAGAGCCAGGCAAGGTGGAATGGGACACTATGTCCGAGCTGTCGGCCTACGCTGGGGTGACGAGCCTCCCCGTAGTGACCGCGAGCAATCTCTCTTCTCAGCACTCCCCATGTGCTTGAATCGGGGATGGGGAACCTAATAGGATCGAGGATCACGAGGTTTTGGCCTTGCACGTTGAGGGGACTTAGTCTCGCAACCAATTGAGGGCAATGATACGTAGGGTGTACCAGTTTTTTCAATCTACTGGATGAACGGAATTAACTAAATACTCGGCTAACATTATTCACGCATCGCATTAGCTAGGATTTGGTAATCAGCAGTTGAGGTCGCAATGAAGGAGTATTGGTCATGTGCGATTGTTAGACGAAGTCGGTCGAGGGAGTGTTGTTTTGAGGTCGTGCATCATATCATAATACATATATATGCATTAACAAGACTAGTTTAGGATCTGTGAATGTATGTCTTTCATTAAATTTATCATATAATTATTGTTTGTTTTAACTTAAGGCTAATAGTAACCACTAAGTTAGCTACTCACTCTCACTCTAGGAAGGTGTTTTAAAACACTAACCAGACCCTTTACTAGATGCAGGTGAGGCGGATATGGGTCAGGGCTCTAGTCGCACCTACTAGGGGACTCTCACTCTCACTCTAGTCGCTTTGGGTCATGTATGGGTGGGACTAGTCCCCTATTTAGATGACTTGAGATTTGTGGTTTAGATACTTTTATATTTAGTGGCACTCGATATTGTTTTATGATTTACTTACGCTGCATGCATTGCTAAACTCTCTATTGTTTATGAGATCATTCAAATGTAATTAAAATTTGAATCCCATTAGGGCACCCATGGCACCTGGGAATTTAGGTGCCGAGTCCCTATATGGCTCCTGAAAACACAAGGTGTTACAATATAACTCGGAGCTCGAGGCACATCCGGGCTCGTCTTTGCATGAACGTATCTACACCAACTATATCACTGGCTTGCGTGTGTCATACTCTCACAAGAAATCAGGTTATGACTAGAAATCGGATTGCCTACTGAGTTAGTAATCAGTATGCTTTTCTCGTACTGAGTAAACTTAGTTGGGCCCACCGTGAATGTATGCGGTTTATCTAATCAATCCATCTGTTGTTTCATCTAATTTTAGACGTTAAACCAAAAATTGAAGCATATCCAAAGCTCAAGTGGACCATACCACAGGAAACAGAGGGAATAATGATTTCGACCGTTGAAACCTTTCTAGTATCCAAAGTGATCTTTATTTCATCCAACATATTCATATGATTAAAAAAAAAAGACCTGGATGAAGGGAAAACAAAAATATCAGCTTGATCCAAAACTTCTGTGACCCCCAGAATGTTTCAATGGTAAACACTCAATTCACACTATTTCATGTATTGTGGTTTATTTGATTTTTGGATATACTTTATTTTTGGTATTAGGACTCCAAATTAACTTTAAAAATGGATGGACTGGGTGGATCATATACATAAATCACGGTAGATCCCACAGAGTTTACTCATTGCGCTTAGCATAATGAGTAACTCAGTATGCAAACCGCTTCCTATTGGCTGGCGTGTCTCACAAGAAATCTGGCTGGAGTGGCATGTCTCGCAAGAAATCTGGGTATGGTATCTTGCTCATTACACTAAGCTTTTGTCGCACTGAGTAAACTCTATTGGGCCCACCTTAATGCATGCAGTTTATCCATGTCGTCCATTCATTTTTCTAGATCATTTTAGGGGTTGAACCCAAAACTGATGCATATCCAAAGCTCAAGTGGACCATACCACAAGAAAAAGTAAATGTATTGATTTCCACCGTTGAAAACTTTAATTAGGCCTAGTGATGTTTATTTGTCATCTAACCTGTTCAAAAGATCATAAAGACTTGGATTAAGGAAAAAAAACAAATATCAACTTGATCTAAAACTTCTTTTGCACCCAATAATTTTTCAACGGTAGATGTCCAATTCACACTGTTTCTAGTGGTGTGCTCCACTTAAGTATTGGATACACTCCATTTTGGGGATAAAGCCCTAAAATTAACTTTGAAAAGAGATGGACGGACTGGATAAACTCAATGAATGATATTTCGGCCCACAAAATATACGTGGATGGGTATGAAGGGTGGTCCATAGTTTTTCAAGAATTTTTTCTTATGCACAAAATTTTCTAGTGCGGGGGTAAAAACTAAAAAATAAAGAAAAAAATAAAAATGGTAAAAAAATTAATACACACACACACACACACACACACACACACACACACACACACACACACACACACACACACACACACACACACACTTAATAACAAATCCGAATGGGATCCAAACAGATTGAATTCTGGATTGGTTCGGTCGGATTTGCTACTTACCTGAATCCGATCTGAATACCGTTTGGATCTCCCCGATCCCACCCGAACCCGACTGATCCAAGCCATCAGTTCTGTTCGAATCAGGGCGGATCGGGTCGAATCCACCGAATCTGCTCCATCTTGCACACCTCTACATTTCATATTGAGGAGGAATTGTTTCTTGGCAAGAATATGTACACTCTTCTCGCTCATGTGACTTAGCCACTTATGCCACAAATCAATAGAGGAATCATTCTCTGCAGTGTTTAGTTCGTTGATGCATAATTGTACTTGTGTGTTGTACAAAGTGGAACACTTTCATTCTCTCTCCACTACAAGAGACTCTTTGCTAAGTTTTTAATTTCCATCACCAAAGTAATTATCGTAGTATTCTCCATCCAATCTTCCTATAGAAATTAAGTCAAATATTGGGTACATGTCTCGCATCCTTGAGAAACATTGTGCAACAAAAATTTATCTCAACATACATATCACACATTTCCATAATTTTTTACCTCAACTATTTCTCATTCTTACAACACCTAAGTCACCTGACTTGTAAGATGTAAAGAAATCCTTGTGGGGTAACATGGAATGAAACATCGGTATCAACCACCCTTATATCTTGACAAGTGAGAATGAGACATGCTTGTTCACGGCCCGAGAAAATAATATTATCATATGAAATAACTGAAGTTGTGTCCTTATCATCTTACTTTTCCTTCTATTTTTCTTTCTTCTCTTTTCGAGGCTTCCGACGATCATTTTTGTAGTGGCCGAGCTTGCTATAATTATAACAATTAACTTCATTTCTTGATTTGGATTTGCCTCTTGACTTCTCACGTATGGTAAAAGCTTTTTTACTTTTGCTTCTCCCCTGTTTTTTGTGATAAGTACCTCTAATTAGGGCTAAAAGTTGGGTAGGTTCAACCCGACCGACTCGTGATTGACCTGACATTGGGTTGGGCTTGGGAAGGATGTATCGGGTTTGGTCTTGGGCTTGGGCCATACAAATGGCAACCCGATAAAACTTGGGTTGGGCTCTGGTTGAGGTCTCAGGTTGCTCGACCTAACCTGAACCCGATCAATATATAAGTTCCTTATAAATTAATTTATAAGGAAATTATTTATCATATGTATTGAAGGCAGAAGAAATTCCAATACTGACAAGTTTCATTGGTCCTCGTCATTTCTGATGACTCAAGCTAACAAGATACACCGGATTTCTCTCTCCAAAATAGATTGCTAGATACATAATACGACTTTTAAAGTAGTTGCCCCATATTTTAACTTGTTTGTTTAAAATAAATTATTTTTACAATAAATAACTACATATATAATTAATAAAATTATAGGCATAAAAAATAAAACTTGTATTGAAAATATAATAGACTAATGTAATAATGAAAATATTGGCATATATCTACCCGACCAACCCGGCCAAATGACCGAACCCGCTTGGGTTGGGCTTGGGTTGAGAATTTTCAACCTGAGGTTGGGTTGGGTTGGGTTGGATTAGGGTTGAGTTATAGGAACCTTGGGTTGGGCTAGGGTTGAGCACCAACCCGACCTAACCCGCCCGACTTTCAACCCTACCTCTAATTGAGAAGAAACCAAAAAAATTTATCTTGTTTCTTCATTCAAAAAATTACTTGTTATTTGTCTTATTGTGAAAACTCCATGTAGAGCAGAGTTATTTAGAGACACCACTTAGGCCTCCCAACTATCAAGAAAAGAACTAACTATTAGCAAGGCATGCAACTCATTATATAGCATCATCATTATAGAGGAAAATTGATTCGCAATACTTTGAATTTCATTCAAATGTTTCACAATTAAATTTCTACTATTTATACTTTAAATTTACAAGCTTTATAATCAAGAGAGGCTTGTTGCCCATGGTCTTCCTCTTATAGAACCCTTGAAATTTCTTCCAAAGTGAGTGTGTCAAGGTTTTTATAAATAAATGATGGAAAACACTATCATCTACCCATTGTCGAATAAATCCAATGGCTTTTCGGTCTAGTTTCTCCCACTCATTATTGATCATATCTTTCGGTTTGACTCTATCACCTTCTACATGTGCATATAAGTCCTTGTAATACAATAAATCTTTCACCTTAGCTTTCCAAATCATCTAGTTATTTCCATTCAAAATAATCATTGGATTTGTGCTCACCTCCATGATTCACATATGAAATAATTAGAACTAATCTGGAGCTTTGATACCACTTGTTCATAAACAACGCAACTTTTCCTTCTATGGGAAAATTAATGATATTAACAATATATGAGATTTAATGGATGATAACTGATGTAGAACGTGTCACAGATACATTTCTAACGTGGTTGGACTAAAAGAAGGTGGACTGTAAATTGATCATAACTTTTGATCCGGGTATCGTTACGGTGCACCAGACGAAGTATCATGAACCGAAACAACACAAGAACTTGAGGACGAGTTCTTTTGAAGTGGAGGGGACTGATGTAAAGCGGATCACGGACACTTTCATGTCCAAGATGGACCAGAGAAGGCCCGATCAGAGGCAGAAGCCATCAAGACCGTTAAAAATAGAGCTAGGCATCGAACCGAGTCAGATCGGGCCTAACCCAATTCGATTCAAAATTTGCAGGGTCAAACCCGAACTCGATCCGATCCGGTACCGAGTCCGGGCCATCTTACTCAATCCGATCCAATCTTCTGTTGGCCTAAACCGATCTGAGTCCGAATCGGTCAGGAAAATTGAGTCGGATAGGATTGGACAAGGTTCGGATCGTTATTTTTTTCAACGGTGTAAAAATTATTATTCTAATTGCTTGCTATGGTGTGATCTACTTGATTATTGGATATACTTAAAATTTAGTATCAACCCCTAAATTGATATGGAAAAACTAATGGACGGTGTGGATAAACCAAAAAATTCAAGACGAGCCCCACATAGTTTACTCATTACGATAAAACCGTAAAGCTCATGAGTCACGCCAGCTACATACATAGCTTCTTGAAGAAGCTTATACCTATGACTTCCTGAAGAAGCTTCAAGTACAGGCTAACACCAGCTATACAGCTACTCTAGCCTCTAGGTACGTGTCACTAGACGAGCACTCACCAACTAACACAAAATCGGATTTTATCCACGCCGTGGGTAAACTCTGTTGGGCCCACCGTGAACGTATCTAGTCTATCCACGCCGTCCATCCGTTTTTCCATCCTATTTTAGGGGTTGAAACCAAAATTTAAGCATACCCAAAGATCAAGTGAACCATACCATTGGAAACATTTGGAATAATGACTTCTACCTTTGGAACCTTTCTAGGATCCACAGTGATGTTTATTTCTCATCCAACCTGTTTATAAGATCACACAAATATGGATGAAGGGAAAACACAAATACAAGCTTGATCCAAAACTTCAATGGCCCCCAAGAAATTTTCAACGGTATATGTTCAATTCACACTGTTTCTTATGGTGTGGTCCAGTTGAGGTTTGGATATTCTTAATTTTTAGGCTCAAGCCGCAAAATTATCTGTTAAAATGGATGGACGAAGTGGATAAAATACATAAATCACAGTGGACCCCACAAAATTTACTCAATACGCTTAGCCTACTGAGTTACTCAGTACGCAATCCACTTCCAGCTATACAAGCTAGCTGCTCTTGGTACGTGTCGCTCGAAGACGAGCACTGACGCTCCTCGAGTTTTGAGTTGTACGAACGATTCAAAGGAGATCAAAGTCACATTGAGCCTTACAATGATGTATTTATTATATCTACACCGCTCATCTATTTTCAGATATCATTTTAGAGCATTATCCAAAAAATGAATCATATCCAAAGATCATTTAGACCACACCATAAATAGAAGCGGAGATAATGATTTTTTCACCGTTAACAAATTTGTAGGATCCACCAACTAATATGAGATATAGGAAAGGGTAAACTTATAATTTACTAGTTACCACACCCGGTGCGGTCCAGATCGAATTTCGGTTCAGTTCGGTCAGTCTGCTACTTACCCGAATCAGATCCGATTGTCATTCAGATCTGACCGATCCTACTCGAACCTAACCGATACAGGCCATCAGTTCTGTTCGAATCGGGTCGGATCCGCTGGATTGGGTCCATTTTGCCCATCTCTAGTTAGAACCTTAAAATAGACATATCTCGCAAACTGGAATAAGTTACTCACATACAATATATGATTTTTGGGGTAGGACGAGTTACTTAGCCAAATGGCCTGACAATGCTGGGTTACCCATGCCGAACTTGCAAGATTCCATCATATCAACAGCCTAATTCTATGTGTACTTCCGTTTTTACTATAAATAGTGAGTTTTAGTTTGATTATAACTCTTCATCCGTTCGGCTTCAGGAGTTGTGTCCAACATGAAAAGTGCTTAGAATAATTAGGAGAATAACGTAGTTAAGCCACATAGGACACTTACTATAAAAGTAAATTTATTATTTATAGTAAGTTACAAATTTTTAAGAGTTTTATTTATAGTTTGCTTCTTATTTCTCTCCTATTGCTTGGTATCCCTATTTAGAGGGTTATGAACTCATTTATTTCTTTAATTAATCAATTAAATTTCAAATTTATTAGAATTTATTTTATTTTCTTACTTTCTTTCCTCGTGGATTCAAGAAGTCTCTGTGAGGAGTCCAGAGAAGCTCCGTGGATTCAGACTAGTTATCCTTGAGGAAGATGGTGATCGACCTCATCAAGCTAATCTTTGCGTCAATAATCAATTTCAATACAAGCAAGCAAATCATCAAATATGTAATGCATAAGAAAAAAAATTACATAAAAAATCATGTAATGTGAAGGGAAAAATCACATGACCTAGTTCAACATAAATCCACTATATTAAAGATAATATAAATACAATCATCAAGAAAACAACCTTTCTTGAATATCCAAACTACATCATCCAAAGGTTGGTTGCAAACAACAATAAAAGAAGATGAATTTTCTCATCAACCAAAGATTATACAAAACCCCAATACAATTCTTAGAGAAAATAATTGAAGAAACCAGTGTTATTGATGAACCCTCACAAATCGGGAGATGAAAACCCCCTCTTGTAATTAACAAGAAGCTTGAAAAAAAAACTCCTTGGTCATCTTCCTCTACTAATCCTTCTCTTATTTTTCTTCAAGAAAGAAAAGCTCAAATATATTACAAAATGTCACTCTAAGTAAAAAGGTCATTTTTCTCTCGTTAACTTTGTTCGGCCAAAAGACCAAAATATTCCACACATGCATGTGACAATAAAAAACTATTTAAGCCAACACATGTGGGTCCTGCCTCCGCATAAGGAGGACCTCTAACATGAGGTTGATTTAACCTTAAATATGATAAAATCAGCATGTGGGACCCAATATCGGAAAGAGGAAGATGGTTTAGAAACTTTAACCAAGTTTTTTCAAACCCATACATTTGTTTTGTAAACCGTGGCCCACCTGACAAGCGGATCAACCTGATCCTTGGGATGGGGCATCAGTATAGAGGTGCAAATCTGATGGCTGGATCGGATCTTAAGAGCCACAAGCTTTATTGAATCCCATGCGAGCTTATCAAAGCTTCAATAAGCCGATTTGATTTTCCATGATACTGGTAAATCCCAGTAAATAAGTAATTATTACTTTTTCACCTTGTTTGAAAATGTGAGAGTAATTCCACTTCCAAAATCGATACAAAAGTGTTGACTTAAATCCATGGACCCTAGAGGTGTACACGAGTCGAGCCGAGTCGAGCCGAGCTTTGCCTAGCTCATGCTTGACTCAGACTGCTCAAGTCCCAGCTCATGCTCGGCTCAGCTCGGCCTTCGAGCTCGAAACAACAGCTCATGCTCGGCTCGGCCGAGTTCAAGCCAAGTTCGAGCCAAGTTGGGGACCATTAGATTAAGATTCCACATTAGATTTTGGTAGTTGAAAATCATGAATCCCTAATTTTCCCAAATTCCTTCAATATGAAAGTCCCCAATATCCTCCAATTCTCCAATTTTCAAAATCCACAACTCCCTAATTCCTAAGATCCATAAACCCCAAATCCTCCATGGGAGAAACAGAAATTAATAAACAAAGAGAGAGAGAGAGAGAGAGAGAGAGAGAGAGAGAGAGAGAGAGAGCACCAAAGTAAGGAGAGTGGAGGAGGAGTTGCTGGTCGAGCTTCGGCAGATTCTATTAACATCAGATTATTTCTTCACTGTATGGAGAGACCATCTCCTTTTCAGATTTCTGTAGCATGAGAGAGAGAGAGAGGGGGGGGGGGGGGGGGGGGGAAGAGCCCGCGAGAATGAAAATAAAACCTCGTAGGCTCTTTTTGGGCGCAAATTGGGTATTACAACAACCGCACAAAGCTAGAGATGATCTCTCCTACCAAGAGCTCTGTGGCGTCCATAGTGATGTATGTTGTTTATCCACGCCGTCCATTAATTTTGACAAGTAATTTTAGTACATGATCCCAAAAAGGAGTTATATTGAAGGCCCAAATGGACCACGCCATTACCAATAAATTTTTAACAGTATATATACCCTGTACCGAGTCAAGCCGAGTCGAACCAAGTCGAGTCGAGTTCGAGCAATATTCGAGTCGAGCCGAGTCAAGCTAGGGCAAGATCGTACTCAGCTCGAACTCATTTCAAGCTCTAAAAATCAGCTCGACTCGGTTCGAACTCAACTTCAATCCGAGTCAAGTCGAGCTTTTTCAAGTCGAGTCGAGCGAGCTACCGAGCTAACTCTGCTCGTGTACAACTCTAATGGACCCCACCGTAATGTATATGATATATCCGCACTACCCATCTATTTTATTAGAACATTTTAGGGCTTGAGCTGAAAAATGAGGCAGATCCAACACTCAAATGGCCCACACAAAAGGAAACATTGGCCTTAATTCGTCTATCGTTGAGAGTTGTTTTCTTCATTGGGCCCACGTTGAGTTTTTTTTCATCATCTAACTCGTTCGTAGCGTCACGCAAACATGGATAAGGGAAAAACACAAATGCCAACTCGATTCTAAACTTCTAAGGCCCCAAGAAGTTTTTAACGGTAAGCGTTCGATTCTCATTGTTTACTATGGTATGGTCCACTTGTGCTTTGGATGTGCTTCATTTTTTTTTGGTTCATGCTCTAAATTCAGCTGGCATAACAAATGATCAGTGTAGATAAGTCACATACATCATGATGGCTCCATATTGATTTTATAAATTTTTCGATTTAGGTGTTAAAAAAATAAGTTATCTCACCTACGTTGAGAAAAATCTGGTAGCTAAATAATTATTACACATTTACCTGTTTTACTAAAAGTCGAACAGGCAAGAGAATTCTTGGTTAAGTCACTGAAAATCAACTTCCAGTCACTTGATCTTCAAGGCTATTTTGGCCTTTCCATCAGTGGAGTCCACTTTCCACAATTAGAAAAGGCCCGATACTCTGCCTACTTACTTGCAAGCACCCATCTACAGTGAACACGTGCCAAAGGCCATCCCATCAGGAGGGGCCCACTGAATGTTCCTTACCACAAAAATCAACGCAGGCCCTCTCTTCCAGTTGCCCATGGTTGGTTAATCAAGATAACCAACAGCCAGCATTCGATGTCCAGAGCACATCCACCTTGGGGCCTGGCTGATGAACAGTAAGGATCCTGAACACGTGTGCCAAATTAGCACTTGGGACGGTTGTCTTTAGGGTCAGATGGAAATGTCCACACACATGCCAACGTGTCATGCATGATGAGAAGCGGTCAGTTCAATGAATGGGGAACCCCAAATGATGTGTCTTGTACCAAAAATCAGGCTAAGATACAGTTATGATAGATGTGGACAACCTATTATATTTATTTAAAAATCTTTTTTTTTTTCCCTGCAAACGTGTGGGCCCACCTGACGAGGAGACTGTTCCCTATATACAGTGGTACCAACCTTCACGGGTTCCAACCAAGTCGCCACTTGAGTGGTGCCAGGTGAGGACTATTATGATAGTTCACCACCATTTACAAAATAGATATGACTCACATTTAGAGAGATCTCAACCTTCCAAGTCATGGAGCAAATTATGGATGGATCAGAACCCACGAGTCATATTGATCTGTTGATGATAAACATCCAACCTGTGGCTGTTAGGACATGGATAAGAATAAAATGTCCAGTAGTACAAATGAAATGGTTTAAGTGCATACGGACGGTGTGATTTCTGGGCCCTGAGTATCTCGTCCAAGGAACCCAGATTGGCCGCGTACGAATGATAGATTTGCTTGCCTTTAAAAGGATTTCATGACACACCACACACCTGGCTGGTGTGTGTACGTGTCGGGCGAAAACGAGCCCTGACACTCCTGCCTTTGGCCAGATCATTTTATAGTATGATTGTGGAAATGATTTATATCCAAATCTCTGGTGGATCACCACAAATAGCGACGGGTAGGATGACTCTCACCCTAAAAGCATTCGCAGGGCCCGTCATAATGTTTATTTTCCATCAAATCTGATCATGAGGTTACACAGACGGGGTCGAAGAGAGAAAAAATATAATACTTATCTTAAACTTTTGTGAGCTTTTAATGGTAGACGTTCAATTCCCCGCTGCTTTTAGCAGTGTGGTCCAATTGATCTTTGGATCAATTTTATTTTTCTGTTCAAGTTTTAAAATAATCTTGCCAAATCGAGGAACGGTTTGGATATAACACACCTTATGGTGGGACCCATGGAACTTGGTGACGTCAACACACTAGCCAATTCGGTGGTGTGTGATACACCAGCAAATCCGCTTCCGATAGATGAGCCCACGGCATGCGCGGAAGCGGATTGGCTGGTGTACCATACATCAGCGATGTAGCAGATGTGTTCACGTCAGCAAGTTGTGTGGTCCCATAATGAGGTAGGTGTTATATCCAAACCGTCCATCTATTTTTTGAGGTCGCAGTAAATCTTAAGACAAAATATAAGAGATATCTAGAGATCAATTGGACCACACTGAAAAGGCAGTGAGCTTTTGAACATCAACCATTGAAATCCTTTTTGGGGTCACAAAAGTTTTGGATCTATATGATACTTGTTTTTCCTCTTCATTCACGTCTTTTTGACCTTATGAACGTATTAGATGGAAAATAAACATCATGGTAGGCCCTACAAATGTTTTAACAGTGAAAATCATTATCCCACTACTATTGATGGTGTGGTCCAGTTGAGCTTTCAATATAATTCATTTTTTAGCTCATGCTCTAAAATTATCTCGAAAAACGGATGAACGGTGTAGATATAATAAATACGTCATTTTAGGGCCATCTAACTTTGATCTCCATTGAACTGTTCGTACACCTCAGCGCTCGTCTTTGCATCGACACGTACCCACACAGCTATATAGCTAGCTGGTGTGTGGTACACCAGCCAATCCGCTTCCAACATGCACCTCCGTAAATGCGCCCACCACCGTAAAGGAGTGATGATAGCAATCCCATAGGATAGTCCACGTGGACAAAAGATCTCGTGGACATGTGGCATCATGATTTCACTAGTCATGGGATTCATGATAAACCTGCCCTTCCCATCACTCTATTAGAAGATAGTACCACTTTGGCTATCGAGCCAACATATCTCCCATGCCCTGGGCCCACAAATGGAAAGATATCAAACGAAATCCAAAAGACCAACCCCCATTGGGTAGTGATGGTCCACGTGGAAGTTGATTGTCCAATGAGATAATCTTATCCTCACACTACCAAATCCAGCGGTCCCTCTCTCATTTTCCTCCACACCCACCTATAAAATGAAAGAGCCTCTCTCCAATCTTTCTCTTCTACTAAAAACCCAAACTAAAATAAGAAGAAAGCTGCTATCTAAGAAAAATCAATGTCAATGGCATTACAAGCCTCTCTCCTCCCTTCTCTTTCCATCCACAAAGAGGTTGAGATTCCAATTTATTTTCCAATTTCATTGCTAGTATAGCTTCACTTTCTGTTTCTTGTCATGACTAATACATTAATTTGCAGGTGAAATCGAATGCAGCGGTTAAGGACACAGCTTTCCTGTGGGTATCGCTTTCCGATCATCTCAAACCCGACTTCAATCCTCTTATCATGAAGAGCAAGGTAAGTGGTTGTTCATTCATCAGTTAGCTAGCGACTGTTGGATATGGAAATTCGATTCAGATTGCAATAATTAAGTAACCCCAAATTGAAATAATCCAAAGTTTGATTAATCCCATCTTGTTTTAAGTGACTTTGACTAATTCCATTTCAAGTTGAATTTGAAGAAGAAGAAGTGACATTTATATGGAGAGACAACTAAAATTTCTTGGTGGGAATATACTGAAATAATCAATCATTAATTTATATTAGTATGAATGTAGCATATATCTAAACATGGGCCGAGGAGCAAATTAGTTAATATAATGTCCAAAGTAAATTAGTTCGTGCACACGGATTTTACTAAAATATAAAATGCCAAGCAGAGGTAAGCACTGGCATGCTTAGCTATTTGGGCTCAGCCACACGGGCTGAACTTGGGTTTAACTTCTAAGCCTGTCAGCTTGCGCAGGCTTTAACAATAAATGGGCTGGGTTGGACACACCCTTCCTGACTCTCACTCTAGGTCTATTTATAGCTGATATTTGCTGGGTTTTGAGACTAACTATCAGGCTGGCTGTCTATAGCAGGCCAAAATTTCAGGTGAAAAAAAAAAAAAAAAAAAACAGCACTGCCCCATCTCCCATGTCTCTTTTTAACAGTGTAGAGCACTTTGTTACTCAACTCCTAGTTAAAATGGAATTGTTGATGCTTGGAAAGAATTGAAGCCCAGAAGAGGTGACTTTTGTCACAAGACTAGTGATTGCTGATTGTCAGTAGGTTTTCCCAGTGAACCATACAATGTTTTTTGGATGATTTCCATGGGTTCCTAAGGACCCATTTCATAGCACAAACAATCCATAACCATTACTGTTTTTCCCTTAATGATGATTAGAGAAAGTTTAAGTCACCTCCCAATCAAGTGAAGACCATTACCATTACAAGTTTCCATGGCCATTATACCAAAGGGTGCTATGGGGAAGTTGTCCAAGTTGCTACTTTTTGGGTTGATATCAATGTGGTAAGAAGGAACAACAATGAGCTGGATATCAGATTTTTATTTTCTGGGTCTGCAAGCGGGGATTTGAGGATTAAATACACCCAAAGTGGGCGTTAACCTTAGTAATTGAAGTTAAGAAGAAACACAAGAAATGCCCAATGTTACCCAACATGCATCTGTAGAGAATACTGAACCATGTTAACGAGTCAGTGCATTCACAGTCATAGTTGAAGACCTCATGACTAATTTGCATCATTAGATCACCTTGTTATCCCAATTAGCATGCACGCATTTTTCCATTACTCGACTACTCCAAAGATTTTCTCTTGTTGACTTAACTGAAACTCAAACAGGCAAGTCTTCTTCTTCTTCTTCTTCTGTTTTTTTGAAGTTAGAAGGGGTCCTGTTCAGTTAGAAAAGGTCTCTCCAACTTTAGATCCAAAAGAATACCCAACCATTCAGTAAGAGAAATGGGCTAGTTTGATGGTGTGCCTCCAAACACTATTTAGGAGAGAACAGCTATTCTTTGGAAACATTCCAAACATGGTGGACCCCACAGAGCATTTATAAGTGTATATGCATTATTTTCTAACGATTGTTGAAGAAAAGCCCTGAAAAACTAACAAAATATGGGTATTTGGAATAACGGCTAGTTGAGGACGTGGCTATTTGCAAAAAAAAAAAAAAAAAAACTCTTTTGTCTATTCATCTTCAATTGGTTGAATCTGCAGAGGGAGTCTAGCCAAAGGAAGTTAGCTGGAGTGAGAGCAGAAACGGCAGTCACAACTCCAGCAATCACCAGGTCTGCACCAGAAGGGAAGAAAACCCTGAGGAAAGGGAGTGTAATAATCACTGGAGCATCATCGGGTTTGGGTCTCGCAACCGCCAAGGCTTTATCAGAAACAGGGAAATGGCATGTCATAATGGCCTGCAGGGACTTCCTCAAGGCTGAGAGGGCAGCTAAATCAGTCGGCATGTCCAAAGAGAACTACACCATAATGCACCTCGACCTCGCCTCTCTTGACAGTGTGCGGCAGTTCGTCGACAACTTCAAACGGTCAGAAATGCCGCTGGATGTGCTGGTGTGCAATGCTGCAGTCTATCTACCCACTGCCAAGGAACCCACTTTCACTGCTGAAGGGTTCGAACTGAGCGTAGGGACTAACCATCTTGGCCACTTCCTCCTCTCTCGTTTGCTGCTCGACGACATGAAGAATTCCGACTACCCATCAAAGCGCCTCATCATTGTTGGATCAATAACAGGTACCTTTGTTCAACCACACTAGAGAAGAAGAATTTTGCTATGCCTCTGCCCGCTGGTAATTAGTGTTGATTCTAACTATTAGATCTGATATGGGTTTTAGATATTAGATCTGATAGAGGTCTTGAATAAATTTGGTGATGTAGGGAACACAAATACCTTGGCGGGGAATGTTCCTCCAAAGGCAAACCTGGGTGACCTGAGGGGACTTGCTGGTGGTTTGAATGGGCTAAACAGCTCAACCATGATCGACGGAGGGGATTTTGATGGAGCCAAGGCCTACAAGGACAGCAAAGTATGCAACATGCTCACAATGCAGGAATTCCATAGGCGTTACCATGAAGATACAGGCATCACGTTCGCTTCCCTTTACCCTGGCTGTATTGCCACCACTGGCTTGTTTAGGGAGCACATCCCACTGTTCAGGCTCCTTTTCCCTCCATTTCAGAAGTACATCACAAAGGGCTACGTCTCTGAAGAAGAGGCTGGCAAAAGACTAGCACAGGTTCGAATAGAAGAACTGCACCTCTTATAATTCTACATTACTTTTGGTTTTAGAAAGCGAGCATGCAAATGCAACAACACTCTTTTGATTTTGGTTTTGTATCAGGTGGTGAGCGATCCAAGCCTCACGAAATCAGGTGTTTACTGGAGCTGGAACAAGAATTCCTCATCGTTTGAGAATCAACTATCACAGGAAGCAAGTGACGCTGAGAAAGCTAGGAAAGTGTGGGAGGTCAGCGAGAAGCTTGTCGGGCTAGCTTGAAGGAGCATTTGGCCACAACAGAGGAGATCCGCTGGCATTGTATTCAGTTTCATCTTTCTGGAAAAATAAGTTTATGTATCAAGACAGTAAATGCTTCTTGTCAATCTCAGGGATATTCAAGTGGCATTGCCACAATTTTGTTAAAATCTTTCGAAAAAAGAAAAAAGAACTTGACTTGGCGTGCAGACTAAGGATCATACAATAGAGAAACAATCTGGTAACGTCAAGAAAGAAGAGGAAGAAATGTTGTCCGGAAATCCATTTCCAATTTTCCACACTTGCTCAAAAATATTGTTTTGGGTTCGAACCATGACATCCACCAGGCATCCTTTGGTGGGGCATTTCCACCCATAACTTTCGTTGTTCATACATCCATGTGGATGTGTAGAATTTTCATAGCTGGTGCTACTGGCCATGCAGCCATTTTTATTGGAAGAGGTACAACAATCTATGTCCATCTATTAGATCATGCCTCAGTCTAGGCACGTATAGGAAAATATTAATGAGTGAAATACACATCCATTGGCAAATAGTGATGGAGAAGCAGATCAAAAACCAGAAACAAGGGTGGGAGCTCACCAGGCTGATAGAAAAACAGCATGTAGATGCCAGTACCCCCAGTATATACCCGTACCCACATGATTACAGCCCCTCCGAGGCATTGACACAGCAATGACCATGACCGGGGCAATATCCATTTTTCGACCATCCGTCTTCCTTACTGCAATGGAGTGCACCAGTTATCAATTCTAAGGCGGTGGCTAATCCAAATGCAATTAAAAACTCACAGAATTTGGCTATGGGAAATCCTGACCTCACGATGGTTTAGGATGTGGGCAGATCCAATGCCCGCTCCCCCCTACATCTCTATACGAAAGGCTGACTAGAAAATGCATTTCCACAGGCTTTATATCGAGCATTTTCAGAAGATGGTGTTAATTTGTATGGTCTATGATATTTGTTCAGCAAGTCTTGCTCCTGCCACGTCAAACCTACAGCATCTATTCCAGACCACCTCGTTAAGAGGCTTTCCTCCAACAATAATTGGCCATAAACAGGAGACTTTCTAATCATATGTAATAGATGCTTTAGCAACAGAACAGCACTCGATAGGATAAGACTTTCCTGATCAAGCAGTGTCAAGGCCTTGACTTTCTTGAATCTTAACATGTGCATATGCCTATGGTAATTGATGACCCAGATTGCCCTCTGCAGACCCCCAACCCAATGTAGTAACTGTGACATCTTAAATAGATATAATCCACAAATAGAGCAACACAAGGAATTCTTGAGAAAAATAAAGCAGAAGTGGATTCTTCAATCTTCAATTCTTAAGAAGATGGTAGAATAGGATTATCTCTATCACAATTTAAGTAACAAAACATACCAAGGGTTGTGAATGGGCCGGTCCTGACGACACAGTGGATCAGGGTCTGGACCCACATCTAGATCTTATTGCTAAAATGGTCGGCTTCAGGTCCAATCTGATCCATCTATATACAACCCATTACACCTCTATTACAACTGATCTGATGCATTAACAGCCTCAAACAACAAGGCAGGAAGATTTGCCTCCAACACAAGTTAAACCAACACGATTAGGCCTCCCACACAAAAATTAGGGACATGAAAATCAACCTCCTAAAACTTGAAATCTCTCTTCTTAGATTTCCCTTCCTTTTCCTGCATCTTGCGCTTCCTCTTTTTCTCAACCTGCGATGATCCCGTCTCATTAATACTTGAACAAATCAACAAGCAAATAAAATGAGCAGAACTGTGTCACCAAAACAAACCTCTGCAACCATGTCGCTGAAATCTTCCCGTTGGTTTCGCTGTTTTTCCTCCTCCCTTGCTTCCTCATACCTGCGAGGTATCTCAAATATCAGAATTCATCCCAATAGCACAAGTACTGAAACAAATATATCTTCCCCATTCATCTTACTTGGCTGCCAAAACATTGTCCAAAACGTCCAACTCTTCAGGCTGTAGCGTGACATCCACTTTGTCTGCCTTCTGTCCCCGAAGCAGATCAACCTGTGCAAGAAAGCAAAACAAAAGGTGAACTTCTGTGGCAGGAATCTTGATTCTAGACAAAAATCATATATTCACAACGAGTCCCCAAAGGTATCTACAACAGATAATAGATAAACCATAATACACAGCTAACAAAAATTCAAAGAATGTTTGAGCTCAAATTCAATGAAGTCAAGCATTATTATGAAGTCGTCGTTTTTCAGCACATGTTTTAGGTAATGTGCATATTTCTCAATTAGCAAACTTGCAAATAGAACCAGAACACTTGGTAGTTGCAAGATGCATGTGGTCAAAGCCTAGATTCAGCTTTGCAATACTTCAAATGTTTGTACCACAACTAAAAACCAAACCACAAAGCTGGTAACTAGTCAGTCCCAGCAATATCAGCCATTTTAATCAGTAAAATATTATTCGGCATTAACAGCCTCATCATGCTTAGCAAGTTCGTTTTTGCATTGCATGATATAGACCCTCACTGTTTGTAAATTCCCCCTTTTGGGTAATGCACAATAGTTAGGATAAGGTGCAGTGTTGGGCATGTGAGTGGTGTTCAGTAAATGTGTATTTGTAGGCTCCCTGCTGTTATTTGCAGCCAACTACATGAGCCTTTCTGCTTTTGGTCTGGTGGTAGTACATGCGTGTGCCTCAGTGCCAATTTGGGTGCCTGTGTTTATTACCTAATAGGCTAAAAACAAAGGAATTAGAAATGTATGCACGCCTAATCCAAGTAATGTCTAGCTACTCCACCTCCATGACCCCTGCTTGATTGCCCTTCAGAGATAGCAATGTATTACTTGAGCTGGCAGGTACTGCTGGCATGCAAGTTCGCCAATGTCAACCTCTGGTCCTCTGCCATGGCCAGTTCCAAAGCCCCAGGTAGAGAAGGTAGAAGTCCAGTGGGCAGCTGACCATAAAACTCCTCCAATCTACCATCTAAAACCGAATCCAAATTGCTGGAAGAAAGCTAAGATGATCTAATAGTGATGATGACCTGGAGATCCGACAGGTTTGTCACATTGTTGTGATTGTAGCTGAAGCTCTTAACAAAATGCTATGCAGAGGACAGTCTGAGGGTCTTTTCAGGGGTTTTAAAGTTCAAAATTATCCTCAGCCAATAAGTCATCTTCGGTTTGCAGATACCATCCTGTTCTATGAGGCTGAGGAATCTATGGTGTCCAACTTGAAGATTTCGATCATATGGTTTTAGTATCAGGTCTAAATATAAATGTCTAAAAGTGAAACTCTCAGTATTCATGTTTCCTGTGAAGGAGGTGTCTCGTCTTGCCAAGATTTTTTGGTGTCAAGTTGGGTCCTCCACTTCTTCCTAGCTAGGTCTCTCTCTTTGCCTCAGCAAACCAATGGCTCACCTATGGGATAAGGTGGTGGAGATGATGGAAAGAAAGTTTAGCCCATGAAAGGGTAATTTGCTCTACCTTGGGGGTAAGACTACGCTGATTAAGTCTTCCCTCTCCAATCTCACCCTATAATTTGTCCTTATTTCAGTGCCCTATGTGGGATACTAAGCACCATGCATCGATAAGTTGAGAAGAGATTTCCTATGGTAAGGAGGTGCTTCGAAAGGAAAGCTTCACTAACTGAATTGGAAAGAGGTCTACCATGCTTATGAGAGGGATTGCTAGGATTAGATCTTTGGAGATTGTTAATGATGCCTTGCCAATCAAGTGGGCCTGGCAATTTAGGGTGGAATTAATGCAAGGGCATCTTCACACCAGGCTTGAGTGGGGAGGCCTATGGGATGCAGGGGCACACTCGGGGTGGGCGGCCCGCGTGAGCCGGGTGCCTCATGTGAAGCAGAACCCATGTGAAGTGGGGCCCATTGGGGGGGGGTTCGGCCGAGGTCCTAACCCATGCGATGTGGGGCCTAGGCTATGAGATAAAGGGATTGATTCGCCATGCTCTATCAGTTCGAGCTTTTAAAGCAAGCTTTTAGAGCAAGTGGTTATGATGGGGACATCTTGCGCCCACGCACGCCCCCCTTACGCACGTACCCAAGGAGGAGCGCCCCACCTTCGATCTGGATCGATGACGACATCCATGAAGGGCCTCCTAGTTAGAAGACTGTGTTTTCGCTCCTTGGGGTGATCATCATGTGGATCCTATCATTGAATCTCATGATCGTGGCCCACTACCCTAGGTGACCTAGGACTTTGAGTTTTGCTTATTACCATTATTAGGAACATCATGAATGGTTTAGATTGCATTGATTAGTTTGTTATTTTTTATTATTTCGTCTTTAAGTAATAGTGTGCGCACATAGCGCAGCTTTTAAGGTATAACTTTTTCTTATAAATAAGCAACCCATTATAGGGTTTTTTCCATTGAAGATAATTAATAAAATTTTGCGCTTTCTTGCTTCTCTAATTCTCCGAATTGTGGAAACCTAATTGGGTGTGAAACTCTCCCTTCTTCAAAGGGCTAACTACAGTGGTGCGAAGCCACACCCATCCCAAATCGCCCCCATCTCCTACCCTCCATATTCCTCGTCTCCTACAGTCATTCCCTCATTAAATTCACCCACGTTTGCAGCTAATCTTTCCCCTACAGCAAATTTTCAGAATTTGGCCCTGCAAGAGAGCTGAAACTTTGGCGGAGCACCGCGTTCAAATCGACCATCCGTTTGGCCTTGAATTTGGAGGAAAGGTGGCCCAACCCTAGCCGACTAGGCCCTAGCTGACCGATTCCAGAATCGTGGGCCCCACACATGTGCGGGCCGCCATCTACGCATGTGCGTCAAACCGGTTTGTTGTCCACACGTGCGGGCTGATCACAGGTTCCCTCTCGTCTCTATTTCACTCATCTTGCCTTGTTTCTAAAACCCTAACCCTATATCATCTCAAATCCCCAAGTTCGATTTCACTTTTTCAACCCTAGGGTTTCCCGAATTGAAACATGTAAATCCCTTGGATTGGAAAAATATTCTTATGCATGTATGGATGAATCTACTATCCTTTGAGCATTGTTTGGCCTATAACTTTAATTGATCCAGCCTCAGCATGTGTAGGCCTGGACCCGCATAGATTCCCCTTGATTGAGTGCTTGACTTTATATGGGATGTGAAATTTTGTATAATTATTTTGAACTAGTATGATCTAAAGCCTGGAATTTTGCATATCATATTTAAAATTTCATATCCTGCATCAAATTTGGTATCAAAGCTTAGGTTTTTTTTAGGGGAATGCATTACATGTTTAGGGTTTGGTCTATTCACGTTTAGTTTGCATTAACTCTCATCATAGAGTCCTATAAGATCATTTAGTCTCATCATAGAGTCCTATAAGATCATTTAGTCTCATTTTGTCGTATATAGTTGTGTTAGAAGGTCTTTGCGTTGAGAAGTAGTTGTATGCCCACACGGAGTGATTGCGGTTTTAGGTTGCACCCTTCACTAAACATGGAGCAATTACAAGAGTCAATGGACAACATAACCCAGCATTTGAGTCTTTGGGTAGGCACTTGGAACAATGTATTGATCAACGTTGGGGTCAGTTTAATGTGCGTGTAACCCAACTAGAGATCTCCGTCTGGGCAAACGCCGCCATTGGGGAAGATGTCCAATCTCATGCAGGTGGTCAAAAGGAAGACAGGGGAATGGGGGTGGCTAAAGAAACAGACATGGGCACACACCTGTGCACCCATCCCTCAAGGGGCATCATGATCATTATGACCCAGATGCGCAACTCCTCAAGGGAGTTAGAGTAGAGGCCCCAACATTTAATAGTCACTTGGGCCCTAAAGCTTTTCTAAATTGGTTGGCGGATATGGACCACTATTTTGAATGGTACGACATGTCGGATGTTGGTCGAGTCCGATTTGTCAAGATGGAGTTTGTGAGCCAAGCAAAAAGGATTTGGGCTACTGTGAAGCAAAAGAATGAGAGGTTGAGGGAACCTCCTATAGTCCAATGGGGAGAAATGAAATAAACTCTTAAAGAAAAATATTTTCCTTTCTCTTATCACTTAAGGTTGGTTGAGGAATCGAAGTCCAAGTCTAAGTCTTTCCATATTCTAAATACCAAAGACTCTAAGCGAGCCGCTAAGTTGGAATCGATAGTGTACGCCCTTATGGCTAGGGAAAGTGCACCAGAGGCTAGTGCAGAGTTACCCACTGAGGCCATTCCGGTAGTGGATGAGTTTCGTGGGGTCTTTCCCGATGATCTACCGAATGAGCTTTCTCCTATGAGGGATATATAACACGCCATTGATTTAGTCCCTGGGGCGACTATACCAAACCTGTCTGAGGTGGTAAATAGTAGTCTGGGAAATTTGCTCAAGTGTTTAGTGGGAGAGCACACCAAGACGTGGAAGATTACACTGCCTATAGCCGAATTTGCATTTAATAGTTCTGTCAATAGGTCCACAGGTTTAAGTCCTTTTGAAGTCGTTACTGGTTATAAACCTATGAAGCCTATTGATCTTTTCCCCATGTCATTGTCCCATATGCTATTAGAGTCTTCGGAGTCCTTTGCGCATCGCATTCATTCATTACATTAGGAAATTAGGCAGAAGATCACTACTAGTAATGAACATTACAAACTTTCTGCAGACCAACATAAACATTTCAAGGAATTCAATATAGGGGACTGTGATGGTCCACATCAAGCCAAAGTGGTACCCTCAAGGAGCCGTTCGTAAATTACACGCATGTAGCTCTAAACCATTCAAAATTATATAATGAAACGGTCTCAATGCGTATGTGGTAGATCTTTCACCTTCCATGGGAATTAGTTCCACATTCAATGTGAAGGATCTAATTGCATTTCAGGGGACCACTAATACATTATCTAACATGTCACCTAACCTTCCTAATTCTCCAAACCTTTCCCTTGATCCATGGCCCCTTCCTGACCCATCTTCCCAGCCTCTAACTCTCATACCTACCCTTCCCACACTCAGAGAGGAGATAGAGGATATTCTGGATCATTAGATAATATCGATGTCAGACGGCGGATGTCAAAAGTTTCTGGTCAAGTGGAAGTCACGCCCAGTTCAGACAGTACGTAGCTTACTTAGGAGGAGCTTCAGAGACTTGATCCTGAAATCTTAGAGCGGTTCAAGAGTTTTGTTTCGCCAATAGCGAAATCTTCGCAACCGGAGAGAGTTGATGGGGACATCTCGCGCCCACACACGCCCCCTTACTCACGTACGCAAGGAAGAGGGCCCCACCTTCGATCTGGATCGATGACAACATCCATAGAAGGCCTCCTATTTAGAGGACTGTTTTCGTTCCTTGGAGTGGATCCCATCATTGGATCTCGTGATTGTAACCCACTACCCTAGGTGACCTAGGACTTTGAGTTTTACTTATTACCTTTATTAGGAACATTATGAACTGTTTAGATTACATTGATTAGTTGTTATTTTTTATTACTTCGTCTTTAAGCAATAGTATGCGCACATGGCGCAGCTTTTGGGGTATAAGTTTTTCTTATAAATAGGCAACCCCTTGTAGGTTTTTTTCATTGAAGATGATTAATAAAATTATACGTTTTCCTACTTCTCTAATTCTCTGAGTTGTGGAAACCTAATTGAGTGCGAAACTCTTCCTTCTTCGAAGGGCTAACTACCGTGGTGCAAAGCCACACCCATCCCAAATCTCTCCCATCTCCTACCCTCCATATTCCTCATCTCCTACAGTCATCCCCTCATCAAATCCACCCACTTTTGCAGCTAATATTTTCCCTACAACAGATTTCTAGAATCTAGCCCGGCAGGAGGGCTAAAACTTCGACGGAGCACCGCGTTCAAACCAATCATCCATTTAGCCTGAAATTTGGATGGAAGGTGGCCCAACCTGGCCAACCAGGCCCTAGCTGATCGATTCCAAAATCATGGGCCCCACACACGTGCGGGCCGCCATCCACACACTTGCATCAAGCCGGTTTGTTATTCACACACGCGGGCTGATCATAGGTTCCCTCTCGTATCTATTTCACTCCTCTCGCTTTGTTTCTAAAACCCTAACCCTATATCATCTCAAATCCCCAAGTTTTATTCCACTTTTTCAACCCTAGGGCTTCCCAAATTGAAAAATGTGAATCCCTTGGATTGGGGAAATATTCTTATGCATGTGTGGATGAATCTACCATCCTTTGAGCATTGTTTGGTCTATAACTTTAATTGATCCAACCCTAGCATGTGTAGGCCTGGACCTGCATAGATTCCCTTTGATTGAGTGCTTGACTTTATGTGGGACGTGGAGTTTTGCGTGATTGTTTTAAATTAGTATGATCTAAAGCCTGGAATTTTGCATATCACGTTTAAAATTTCATATCCTGCATCAGGTTAACTGTCCTACATCAAAGTGATATCAAAGTAGGAGGTCTCAATGTTCAAGACTCCTCACTAGGGGTGATTAATGCAAGGGCATTTTCACACCAAGCTCAAGTGGGACAGCCTATGAGATGCAAGGGCACACTCAGGGTGGGCAACTCGTGTGAGGCGGGTGCCTCGTGTGAAGCGGAACCCATGTGAAGTAGGGCCCACGAGAGGGGTTCAGCCAAAGTCCTAACTCATGCGATGTGGGCCCTGGGTTATGAGATAAAGGGATTGATTCGCCATGCTCTATCAATTCGAGCTTTTAGAGCAAGTGGTGAATTGTCCTACATCAAGGAGTCTCCGGTTTGCGGAGAAAAGTCATTACAACCAAGTATGGCTCTTCCCCCATAGGTTGGTGGATTGAAGACACCGACCTTTACCAGGCCTCCTCTCTCTGGAAGGTTGTTGTACAAGTGGCCCCCAAGGTGTTTGATGGCTTCAGCTCTGCAGTGAAGGAGGGAACCAAGTGAGATTTTGGGACAATATATGGTGTGGTGACTCCTCACTCGGATATTCCTTTCCGATTTTGGCAGGTCTCTGCCCGGTTGCTAAGATTTCAGTAGACAGTTATCTTTCTAGTTTGGACTCTTGGGGTGTTTGGGTCCCCCCTGCTGGAGAGATTTAAATAACTTTAAAATCGATGACTTACTTTGCCTTCTATCTCGCTTGCAAGGATCTCAACTTCTTCGAGAGTAGAAGACTCATTTGGTGCTTTGGCAAGTCTGGTAGATTCTGTCTGTTCTCTGTACATGCGAATATCCGGGTCTGAGCAAGGGAGAGATCGTCATCACACCTCATTTGTTTGGTCTTATGGGGCTCCTCCAGAAAATTCTTGGCTTGCTAGGCAGATAGGATCCTCACTACCAACAACCTTTGGAAAAGATTGATGGTTCGAATAATTGCTTGTTTGTTGTGTTTGTGTAGTGAGTCGTCGTCGACCATCTCCTCATTCACTGCTCATTCTCCAAAGTGGTGTGGTCCAATATCTTCCAATCTAGATAGATCGTCTGCTTCGTTCATGGCTTCAGCTGGTCCAGGTGGAGGCTGGCCTTGCTCGCCTTATTATGGTCGATTTGGTTGGAAAAAACAATTGTTGTTTCTAAAATCAGAAGGGTTTAACGGTTGGGATTCTCAATCATGTTTTTTCTGTATATTTTTGTATAAGTTCCCTGAGCTTCTTGTATTGCTGGGGTTGGGCTTTCGGGGTGATTGTTTGTTTTTCTTTTTCTTTTCTGTTTTGTGTCTGTTCCCTCTTGTATGTAGTTCTATTGTTTTTTTTCTTTATTTTCCTGTTTTCCTTTTCTCTTAGCTTTTGGCCCTAATAAATGTGCATCATCTTTCAAAAAAAAAAAAAAGGACTGATACGCGGCGAGGAGCGCGAATATTATAAACAATGGTTTGGTTATTCATAATTGAATCTCAAGATGGGTTTAGCTTTCATCACTTGTTCTCACCGTCATTAAAATTTAAAAAAATAAAAAATAAAAAAGCAACTATGGAGTCATAACAATGACAATCATATATAAAGCTTGTGGTATGGTGTCAGTTCCCTTACCCTTTTGGCAGCTGCCTTGTCCTGTGCGCCACTGCCAACCACATACCTGTATCCAGAAAAAGAAAACATCGGATATTGAACAATAACAAGATTTTGAGAATCAAATAACATGAAGTTTTAATAATTAATAATTGACAAACTATGAGAGGTTTATCGTGTTGATGGGCTGGAGTCATTTCAGCCATATACATACGTATGCGTTGTTCCAAGCAAAGTTCCTGGAGCAATCTTTTCTTCTTTCTCTTCAAGAACCTTTCGTTAAAAAAGAAACAAAGAAAAAAAGAGAGACAAGTTGATCAGTTCTCATTTTAGAGGTCACATATACAACTAAGAAAAATAGGAAACCCACATAAGTATATTTTCAAATGATGCACTCACTTGATACAGAGGTTTCTCAGGCTCCTTCCTCTGTTGCTTCCGGAGGTCGATGACATCAGGGGTCTCCACACCAGTGGGAGTGCTGAATAAAGAATGAAGGATTTCAGTACTAAGAGTGTTATATAAATAGAGCAGTTGCACATGGGACAGGTACACACCTCGAAAGACTGTCTACAGATTGAATGCCTGCCTCCAATTCCTCTTCCTCCATCTGTTCTTCCTCTTCCTCTTCTTCCTCCTCTTCTTCCTCCAAATCACCCCAATGCTTGCTCCTATCAACAGGCTCTTCCTATTTTGGAAGCAACACAAACTAACACATAAGTTTGGGAAAGCAAATTGATAGAAAATATTGATCGCAAGCTGATGACGCTTTAATGTTCTGCTCAGAAATGGTAAGACTAAAGCTGAATAAGCATTAACAAGTTGAACCTGAATAATGAATCGAAGTCTTCTTCTATTGAATTTTTGGGAGAAGTAGAAAAGAGATGTGAAAATACCTCATAGTTGAGTTGTTCATGTTGTTGGACACCAAAAACATCTCCATATAAAGGACGCCCATACTGTTTAGCACAGAATGGAATTTCAGGGGATGAACAGATACAGAAAGAAACATATCACATCTGATAGAAAACTATGGCATGTTAAGTACTCATGAAAGCAAAATTAACAACTCACTTCATCAACAGGAGGTTTACCCCAGCCTCCAGGATGATAACCAAAGCTAGCTCCAGGAGGGATCGGAGCATTCAAGCCAGCAATTTTGAGATGCGGATAAGAAGGTGGAGGACCATATCTCTGATAAAAGATAAAATATGTTAGTCCACTTAAAACTGGAAGGTAGAAAGTCGTCAAATAGAACATCTGCCGGTTATTTGCTCATTCCACCTGCATGTTGATAAGCCAGGGAGGAGGGGCGCCATCTGGCATACCAAGAGCTTCTTTTAGTTCCTGTGACAAGACACCTGGCTTCATCTCCCTAAGCTTCACCTGTAAAACCAGAAAAGACAGTACTATGAATTGCTAATAATTCCAAGTTTGCAATCAGCATTTCCCAACCAGAATAAAGCTCTTATCTACACAAGCGTACTAAGATTTCACATGTTGCTGATATTGAAGGCAGAGAAAATACTAAAACCAGAGGAAGTGAATTTTTAAGGCCCCTCTTGAAACTGACAATGTGCTGGCTAAACCATTTTTCCATAATTGGTTACAAACAACCAGCCTACAAGCAACCCTTAGAAGCACAATCCAAACATGGCCACAAACAGAGACACAAAATCAACACTACGACACAATTGGTGGCAATCCCCATAGGAAACCATCTCAACTCCTTGTTGGACAATACATCCAATGATTGGCTTCCCTGTTACAACAGACAACTGAGGTGAACAGAGATGAATGAACTCATAAAATAAGGTATAACCCCTTGGTGACTCATAATCCCACACAACTTTCTACTAAAAATGATGTGCCTTTCAAGAAACTGCCCATCTTTTTCAACTGCTTGCCTAAGGACCATTTCAGTATTCCTCTTCTTTTTTTTTTTTTGGATGAATCAGTATTCCTTCTCTCTATGCAGGTCAGGATGTGTTCTTCCCAATCTAACAATCAGTTTCTCAAAATAATATCAATATGGATCTGGAGCAGAAAAATGGGAGAACAGATTCCAGCTTAATCTTAAGCAGATGCATTTTACCAAAAATGCCAAACCAGCCAACCAATTTGGGAGCGTACATTCAGAAAGAGTTAAGGGTGTTCAAACAATTGAATCTAATGACAAGCTAGAAGTTTCAGCATGATGCAGGACATGGCCCACCTAGGCCCACAACCCATCTGGGCCCACTGTAGGGGCCAGCAAGACATAGGCCCACAGTCCACTGCAGGGTCCAACCTGTGCTGATTTTTGGACTGTTTATTTATACATTTGAAGGCCTAAATCAAGGATTGCAATTTATTATTGTTGGGAGATACGGAGGTTGATTTAAAGATGTGATCGAAGATTTAATTTATGTGATTGAAGATATGAAGAGGAAGTGATTGATATGAATGAAGATAAGGGGCTGATTTAGAGATACAATTACCTTCTATGTTTTCTTTTTATTATTAGGCTTTTACCATATTAAGGAAGATTAGATTGGTTTGAAATAAATTGTGATTTATTTGAAATCAGTCTCTCAATTGGGAGATTTTAATTAAAGATTCATTTAAGATCTATTAAAGGAGATGGTAGTGATCTATTAAAGGAGGTAGTAGTGTAGGAGTTAGTGATTCGAATATTGTTCTAGGTGTGAGTTATCTTAAAGGTTTTATTAGAAACAAAAGTTGATATAAATAAAGTTCTCCCTCTCTACTCTATTGTTCTTGTGGGTATACTTTTTTTTTTATATATTTTTTGCAATTTGGGTATTGAGATCTCATCGACTTGATAATCAGAATGCACCATTTTTTAAATTACAATCTTTGATTTAGGCCCCAAATCTATAAATATTCAGCCAAAAATTCAGCACATGTTGGGCTCTATGGTGAGCTATGAGCCTATGCCTTGCCTGGCCCTACAATGGGCCTAGATACGCTTAAGTAGCCCTCCAGTGGTCCCAGATGGGCCTGAGTGGGTTGTGGGCCTACATCATTCCCCCTAGGTTGGAAAGAACTCGACTCCGATGAGTTGGCAAATATTTCATGATCTACACAGAACTTTGAAGTTGCAACAAACTAGTTGGCACCCACAAAAGTCCAGGGAAAAAAAAAAAAAACCTTCATCTATGGTGGACTCCAACAAAGGTTATGCGAACCAGACGCTTAGGTTTGTACCATCAATTTCAACCAAAGAAGAAGATTTCTGGTAGAGGTAGAACTAGTCCAAATGTTAAGATTAGTTTCCAACTCAAGGAAGAGTTCTTTCAAAGGCAGGGAGAATTGATGTAGGCCACGGCCCACAGCTCATCAGACCTATTGTAGGGACAAGCAAGACGTAGACCCCACCATAGGGTCCAAGTCCAACAAGTGCGGATTTTTAGACTGTTTATTTATAGATTTGGAGGCCTAAATCAAGGATTGTAATTTACTATTTTAGAGAGATATGGGTGTTGATTTAAAGACGTGATTTATGTGATTGAAGTTATGAAGGAGATGTGATTGATATGATTCAAGATATAGGGCTGATTTAGAGATATAATTACTTTCTACACTTGTTTTTTATTATTAGGATTTTACCATATTAAGGAAGATTAGATTGGTTTAAAATAAATTGTGATTGATTTGAAATCAATCTCTTAGTTGGGGGATTTTAATTAAAAGATTCGTTTAGGATCCATAAAAGGGGCTGGTGGTGTAGGAGTTAGTGATTCGAATATTTTTCTCAATGTGAGTTTTCTTAGAGTTTTTGCAAGAAATAAGATTAATATCAATAAAGTTCTCTCCCTCTTCACTCCTTGCAGCACCACATAAACAATTTCACAATTGTTTAACATCATACAACCAAGCACAAACATGAATGTCTACGATAGAACCCAAAGAGCGTGTTTGTATATGTGGAATCCATGGGTTTTCTACGGAATGCAATAGTTATCCAGTGGTAATTTCCCTGCTTACTGTAGAAACTTGGATTCCAAAAGGGGGATCCTGTTTGAATAGCAAGAGAAACCTTCAAATTCATTAAACGACATTCACCTCCTTGTGCCAGAGAATTTTTTACTGTAGCTAATAGTCACTCATGATTGCTGTGTGTAATCCATATATCCAAACAGCCCAACTGTCTTGACACTAGATAACAATTTCCATTTCATAAGAAACGTGATCCCAAAGAATCCACATATCCAAACAGCCCAACTGTCTTGACACCAGACAACAATTTCCATTTCATAACAAACTTGGATCCCAGAAATGGGGTCCAGTTTGGGTAGCAAGTGGAGTCCTTTAGACAAATTTCTTGTGCCAGGGAATCCTGACTCTGGATAATAGTAATGATTACTGTGTGAATCCATGTTCCCCACAGCCCGACTGTCTTGTCAGTGGAAAACAATTTCCTTTCCACATGGATTCCATGTATCCATACACGCCCTAAAGGTAATGTTGAAGTTCCAGCCCAATTGCTTGATCATAGAACAAATTGCAAATATAAATTATACCTCGAATTCTTTCCCTTCATGATAAAGGTCACCATGGCTGGTCAGTTTTGGCTTGGTTTGATATTTAAAGAACGCATCATGGAGAACCTGCAAAAAAGTAAACATTGGGTTCAAAAACACACATTATAATTAAGGAGATAACTACAAGCAATTAAGGCTGTCAATGGGCCAGACCTGCCTGTGGTCTTTTGGGTTGGGTAGGTATTTGGCCGGGTTCGTGCAAGCCCATGGGATGGACTTGAGCGAAAATATAAAAGCTCGAACAATTTTGGGCCGATAATGGGCTACCCCAGGACTGGCCGGATCGGCCCGTTCCCATATATCTCTAATATATTATATTGTCTATGCATATATTACTTACGGGTTTTGCAAACGTCTCCACCTTCATGGGGACATTAGCAACGCCCCCAAAGCTTTTGAGGGACACATGGGATGCCGAATCATCAATCCGGACCATCCATTCATTCATACAATTAGGAATGCCATGGTGCAAAAATCATGCCAAAACATCCGATCACTAGCATGGAAAATGGACAATCAAGAATAGGTCCAATCATCATCATGAACCATCTATTCTATAGATCCCACTTTATATTGCTTGTGATTCTAAAGTAGCACTGGGGTTTGATGACTCTAACCATGCTATCTATAACTCGTAAAAACGTATGGTTAGAACAAATTGGCCTCATTCATAGGGTTATGATCTTCTGATCAGTGTTATTCTTTCACCATGGCTTGCTCCTGGTGGTTTTGTTGAATGAACGATTCAGATTGATGATTGGGCATCTCACATTGCTGATGTCCCCATGAAGATGGGAACGTTAGCAAAACCCATTACATGTTATTGTTGTAGTTGTTTATATATATATATATATATATATATATATATATATATATATATATTAATGATGGAGCTCAAATGTGAGCTCCTGCAAACCGTTCGATGAAATGAACGTGTGAAATAAACGCAGATCATGTTGCAGGCCAGGCATAGCCTTGATCTTCAGGCCCTTCATGTTGGGCAAGGCCAGACTCAGGCATACCTAGGCCCAGCCTAAACCTGTCCTGTTGCCAACCCAAATGGACATAGGGGGAAAGATAAACATTCAGCAACAAGCATATAGAGACCTCTGACAAACCTGATAATCAATATCCATCTTTCCCATCTTTGGCTGCATACGCTCACGTTGCTTCTGTTTCAACTTTTTGCTATCCTCTTTCTCAATGTATGCCTACATAGTGGAAAATGAGGAGTAAGAACACATTGATAAGGAAAGCACAGCAGCATAAAATGTTTGGCAATGCTAACAAGAAAGCACGTAAGAACGTTAACCAATTATACACCAAGAATGGTCAATAATGTTTGGGGGGGGCGGGGACAAAATGAAAATATAAAAGTTTACTTCCATATAGGAATAACAGTTTTAAGAAGTGGATGTAACTCAGATGGAGGAGTGTTCGCTTAGCATAATGGAGGTACGGGGATCAATACCCAACACGTCCATCCAAGATCTTTCTTTTCAAACCAAAAACATTAAATAATAGGACTATAAAACAAGGTTTGAACTTTAAAACTAAAGAATGCTATGCAAACTGAAGGGGAAAAAAAGGTTTTGTTTCTGTTCATCAGTCATGCATCTAAAATGGCATGTGCATCTCATTTCTCAGTATAAACTTGCCTGCCTTATCTTCTCAATTCCAGTTGCAGCAATGAAATCAGGAAGTTGGAAAGGCTGTTTCTCAATACCACGCTTTCCCTGTAAACAAAAAGGAAAATAGATGAGGCTGAAAACCCATAAATCAGAAGACATTATACTTCTTAATTTTATTCTAATCACGCCAGTAATGAGATCGAGAATTTAAGGCGTTGTAACAGCCATATCTGCAATATCAAAAAGAACATGTTCAGTCCGAGCACCAGGCACAACAATTCAGATTTTGAAACTCAAGGTCCATCCGAAATTGCGCAACAAAGTCATATTAGGATGCCAGTGAGTCAACAATTGTCTGATCCCTGGCAGAAGGACCACACCATCAAATCTAGACTTCTTTCCTTTCCAAACTTTCACTTTATACAACTAACTAAACCCCACCCACCCTAGCAATATTTCAAAAGAGGAATCACTCAAGTATCCCATTTAGCAAACACCGACATGTCCTGCCTCCATGATGGTTACAGCTGGCCCTGCAAGAACCACATACATATATGAGGGGCGAAACTTTAACGACTTTATCTTCCCTCACCCCCTCATACGACCCCCGCTAATTGTAAGCACCCCTCAAGCACGCATGCAGAAGTAATCTATATCAAGTTTGTGTCAGATGCAATTACTCACTTGTAAAAACTTCCGCTTCTGACACCAATGCCTGGGTACAGGAACAGTATTTCTGTATGATTTCAGAAACACAAGCAACTTTGGATCTGCTGCTGTTGCATCCCAAACCTGAAATTTTGAAAAGTAAAATCAACCATTGTCAATTCTCATATTGACTTCATCCATCCACATAATGTGATAAAGAACTAGAATCAAAACTAACATATTACACTGTGATGTAGACCCAAGCCGACCCTGGGGCCTATAATGTGCTGAACTTTTGGCCTGTTTGCTGCTGAATTTTGAGTGGAACTTTTGGAACTATAGCTGCTATCTTTTTAAGATTATAGTTGCTAAATTTTTTTAAATTCTCTGTTTATTTTGAGGCCTGATTTTCTGAATCTACATATGAAATGTTTTTATTGTGAGGACTAATTTTTTGGATCTACACAAACTTCTTAGGCTATGAAACTTGGCTAAGTCTTTGTAGATACCACTGTTGGAACATAGTAAATGGATGCTTTATGTCAGTTTGAAATCAATCAAAGAGCTGAAGAATCGTGGGCAAAGACTTCATGGAGATTCTAAGATGTGCTAATGGAGTCTAAAAAGGATTGTACTAGGATATAGAAGGCACTAAAATCTTGTAAGTGTTATGATCTTCCGTTTAAGTATTTTAACTAGTGCCCAGATTTCAATTTTTAGGCCTGTCGGATTTTTTTATCAGTAAAGAGAAACTTTATTAAGGGAAGACCAAGAGGTCAAGTACAAGAAGCCGAAAGGCTATAACAGAACCAATCACAAGCATGTTTGGATTCATGGAAAAGAAAAGGAAAGTGGTTCACCTCAAATTTTCTCATTCATCTACATTTTAGTAAATTATTACAATTAAATCCAACTGAGCATCCAAACATACCCTTTTGGCATGAACTATTGATGCAATCGCCCCACATCCCACACGCGTACGCTCTGCATGTGTGCACAAGACAAGAAAAGGCCCACTTTCCTTTTTTAGCCCCTCACTACTTTCCTTTTCTTTCAAATCTCTACATTAGGAAATATCTCTACTTCTCTTTTTCATTCAAATCTCTACATTAGGAAATTTCATTTTTCTTTCATATCTTTATATTAGGCAAGAAGTAATCTTAGAATTTTCTTATTTAAGTACTTTCTTATTTAAGTGCTTTCTTATTTAGGTAGTTTCCTATTTTTTCATATCTTGGCTAGCTAGGAATTCTATTTTTAGATTCCATAAATTTATTGCATATTGTAAGAACTCATTATAAATAAGGCTTATGCCTATGGAATATTCTCTTTGATGAAAATTATCTTCTTGCTCTACGGTAGGAGTTGAAGGAGGGTAAGTGATCCCAAGTTTAAAACTAGAGGATTGTTGAGCTCACTCACAATCTTGCATTCTTTTCTCTTTAGGGATTTTTCTCATGGTCTCAAGCACTAAATACCCACTATTCAAACTGCACGATGGGTATTTATTTTATGATATGAGGTTGTGCCTTCCTAAAAGTTACTTACAAGAGCTTGTTATACGAGAACTTCATTTAGGTGGCCTCTGTGGTCACCCTAGTATCGACAAAACAACAACCCCGGTTGAAGGCCGTTTCTATTAGTTGGGATTAAAGAAAGATGCCAGAATCATTGTGCAACAATGTCAAGTGTGCCAACTAGGCAAAGGTAACATGCGGAACATTGGTCTTTATACTCCACTGCCTATGCCAAATGCTCCATGGGAAGACATCAGCATAGATTTCATCTAGAGATTGTCAAAAACTCAATATAGCTATGACTCTATTTACGTTAAATGACCCATTTTATTCCTCATAAGAAGACATCAGACGCCCTACACATCGTTAATGTTTTCCTCAAAGAGGTGATTTGTCTACATATTGTTCCCAAAACAATTGTATACAATTGTATCTTCTTCTTTTTTTTCTTTTTTTCTTTTTTTTTGAAAGGCAACGAGATATATATATTAAGTAGAAAGAAACAAATACAGAGAGTCTGCTGAGAGGGCAGAAACTCAAAGGAAACACATTACGCGCCAATGAAAGTTAAATCATGGCCCTTTAACCTATTTGATCGTGATGTCAAGTTTATGAGCTACTTTTAGCACACCTTGTAGTCTAATATGGGAACTAAATTGAAGTTCTCAAGTGCTTATCATCCGCAAACAGATGGGCACGCTGAAATCATCAACCACAATCTTGAGAATCTACTTTGACGTCTAGTTGGTGATCATATCAGCTCATGAGACATCATGTTACCCCAAGCTGAATTTGCTTATAACAGTTCTATGAACCGCAATACAAGACTCTCTTTTCGAAATTGCAACGAGTATGTGACCTCGACAACCTATCGATTTAGTCTCACTTCCTATTGTGACTCGATCAAGCCAAGACACTAAAACTTTATCATAGCATGTTAAGGAGAAACATAAGGAAATCATACGAAAGATCGCCTTAGTAACAAAAATTACAAGGGACATGCGGATGTTCGATGACATTTTGCACAATTTCAAGGAGATAAGAGTCATGATGCAGCTCGAACCTGAGAGGTTTTTAGCAATCACAAAGCTCCACTCCAAAAGGGCATGTCCTTGTCGTATTTTAAAGAAGCTACATGATAATGCATACCTAGTTGAGCTTCCACCCGAAATGAAGATCAACCCCATTTTTAATGTGGAAGACCTTACAGTTTATCTTGGACATCATGCAAACGAGAGCACGGAAGTACAAGCTGTCTAGATGCCTAAGGTACACATTAGCTTGAAGAAATCATTGAAGATGTGTTGAATGATTAGATAGTTTCCACACGCCAATGTGAGTATCAGAAATTTCTTGTTAAGTGGAAGGGCTGACCGCGATTCAACATCACGTGGATTTCAGCAAGATGATTTTCAACGCATTAACCCAGAGCTCTATGAGTACATTGCCATTAACTCAATGGAGCCGAGTTTTTTCAAGCCAGGGGGAATAGATGCAATCACCCCACATTCCACACGTGCACACTCCGAACATGTGCACAAGAAAAGGTCCACTTACCCTTTTTGGCCCATTCCTACTTTTATTTTCTTTCAAATATGTACATTAGGGAATATCTCTACTAGCCTTTTTTTGAAATCTCTACACTAGAAATTTTCTTTTTTCTTTCATATCTTAATATTAGGCAAGAAGTAATCTTAGAATTTTCTTGTTTAGGTAATTTTTTATTTAAGCGATTTCTTATCTAGGTAATTTCTTATTTTTCAAATCTTGGCTAGCTAGGAATTCCATTTTTAAATTCCATAGATTTTATTGCAGATTGTAAGGACTAATTATAAATAAGGCTTAGGCCAATGGAATAACATAGTTAAATGATATTCTATTTGATGAAAATTATCTTGTCTCTATGATAGTTACTAGAGGAGGGGAAGTGATCTCTAGTTTGAGACTAGAGGACTGTTGAGCTTGCTCATAGTCTTACATTCTTCTCTTTTGGGGTTTTAGAGGATTGTTGGGTTCTTTCCCACAATCTCTTTCTTCTTTTCTTTGATCTATGTGCTTCCCCTTTCAGGGTTTGCATTAACTATGACACTAACATCACAACTACAGGAGAAAATAAAGATAATTAACCATCGCATTAATTGAACAAGGAAGATAAGAAGCATGCCATCATACCTCGACCACATCAGGCCTTGAGCATATTTGTTTCAGTTCGGCGATCTTCATTCTCCGTTGGAGCTACAAGAACCCACAAAGCCATTAATATATTTTGTTAATATGACTGAGAGAAACAAAGACATGGAAAAGAGGGGCATTCAATCCAAAACCTTTTTCTTCTTATTAGAGAGCCCTCCCTTCTCTTTCTGCTGCGCATCTTGCTCTTCCTCATCTGAGTCCGAGTCAGCTTTCTTGCTGGATGCTGCATTTTGAGCCGTTTCATCCTGCTTATCATTACCCTAATGGAAGGGGGAAAAAATAAACACAAAGCAAAGGGTTTTATATGTCAGATGAAACACCATATTATTCAAACATCACTCCAAATTCTTTTTCCACACACCTCAGCGCCAGACGTAGAATCAGCAAAGCTGAACTTCTCAAAGACCTTCTTGAAATCTTCAAGAAGATCGTCCTCAAATTCTGCCTTCTCCGGAATGTACTCGATTTCTACTTTCTCTGCAACCTAATCATTTCCATGAATTCATTAAATAAATGAATGAATAAACAATTGCAAGCAGCAGAAAAACTTGATATGTTAAAAGGAAATAAAAAAAAAAATCATGGAAAAAGAGGCATCGATCACGCAAGTAGTAATAAAACCTCAGATGGGATTTCATGACAGGGGCACTACACGCAATTCCGGGTAGATCGACAAAACCAAAACCCCAAATCTGGAAATAGGAGGAGATGATGAGAACCTGATGGGGATCGGTGTTCTCCTTGGCATCGTCGGTGGCATCACCTCCATCACTATCTTCGGCAGCGCCTCCTCCGTTGGCTTCTGCAGCAGCAGAAGGGTTCTTGTTCTTCTTCTGCTTCCTCCGCCTGCGACGACGCTCGCTCTCCCGAGAGGATTTTTTGCCATTTTGAAATGGGAGGGTTTCGCTTACACCCCCATTCGCCATCTCTACTGTCATCTTCGCTGGGAAATCTAAAGCCTCTCCCTCTCTCTCGCGCAAGAGAAGATAGAAGACACCCCGGCCCACTCTCTACCCGCACTACTATATATACATAGGGCGGTTGGCACGACCCAACGGGTGACATGGGCCCGATCCGACCCCGCCACACCCGGCCTGCGCCACTCCTGTATACACATGGGTTGCAAAATCGGTTGTGTCGACCCGACGGGTCACATGGGCACGATCCGAACGGATTCAGATTCCGTAGTGCATAACACCCAACGGATATTGGTCCCGTGTACATGTCGAAAAGTTCCGTGGACCCCACCATTCTGTTTGGGTTTTATCCACGCCTTCCATTCATTTTTCGAAGATCATTTTAAGTCATGAGCCTAAAACTGAGATAGATAAAGTGCAAGTGGACTGATGTGGATTTTCTCCTCATTGATGGGTTTGATGAAATCGAATTAGCTTCGATATCATTAATAATTGTTGGAATTTTTCACCCCTAGTTGCTGAACAATTCTAGTTCGGTTTTAATATCATCGAAGGACCTTAGATGATATCGAAGGTTGTCATCAAATGACATTCGATATCATGAAAAAGTTACGCAAATGCAATTGTGGAAACACAGATTCTATAGAATTTGTTTCCTATTTTGATTCTACTTCTTTCTATTCTTATATAAAGGGGTGTATGCGGGATTGGGGTGTATTCTAGGGTATTTTAAGATTTCATAAAGGTTTTCTAGGAGGGCTTACGTCTATCAAAGATGAGAGAGAGGAAGCTCGTGGAATGGAAATTCTGCTCGTATAGGTGATCTACTTCGTAGTCCACGTCTTAGCGTTTCTACGTCCTCATGATCGATGAGATCTCTCCATTTTTCTTTGTTCTCTTGTTGTTTATTCACTCCTGTGTGAGTGAAAAAGGTTTAATCCAAGCGGTGTATGCTTATAATCGATTGTAACGTTCTGCTTTATAGTGGATTATTGATCTAGACGAGGTCTCGTAGTTTTTACCTCTCTAAGGGTTTTCCACATAAATTTCCTATTGTCGTGTGGTTTATACTTTGATTTATTTCATTGTTTTATTATCCCATAATTCTAATTTGTTTTGGGAGGCTAAATCCCAAGGTTTTGTGCAAGGCCCCCAACATGGACCACACCATGGGAAGTAGTGACGATAATGACACTCACCGCTGAAACCTTCTAGGGGCCACCATGTTGTCCATTTGCCATCTAACCTGGTAATAAGTTTGTTGATGTATTCTTATGGGACGACTCCCAGGACGGATCGTCTCCCACCTGCACAATCAGCAATACAAAAGGGGATCCTGGCTAAAGTCGGGGAACCTCCGATGCTTAAGTCAGTCTCTTGATCAATGGCAAAGGATTTCTTGAGTTTTGTATCGCGTACCTGCTTCTGTAAAAAGCTTGGATATTTATAAATCTTGGGAATCCTCACCATACGAGGATTCTTCTCCTGACTATCCGGAGATTTACTCCTCTTCGCTGATTGCTCTCGATCCCGAGAATTTCGGGATCGGATACCCGTATTCCTGGATTTTCGGAGTAGTATTTGCATTCATTCTGCCTTCTCTTGTCTCGATTCGATCGTTACCGACTCTAGGAGAGTCTCGGCCGACTCAAGGGCATAGGTTTTCTGCCTTTTCACGGATGGAAGTCTCGGTAATTATCCATCATCCTTCTTTACTCCGTGGCCGACAGAACCAACTCTTTAGGTCGGTTTTATACTATCGGTCGGGTGGCTTATAACATGCCCGACCTTCTGTAGGCTTATGCAGACGAGGTTATCTCTCCGACAGAGTAACTTTAATCGTCTTTTTCTTATGCCTTTTGGCCTATCCATTATCCTTCTCAGCTCTGACCGTTTTCTCGGACTCTTCGAGTAAGGCCAGCGGAGCCGACCTACCGAGTCTCCGGACTTGACATATTTTTCTCCAACAGTAAGCCCCCTCTTGCTCTTTGTGTTGTTCACGGCATCAAGGGGTAATGAGTTTTTAGGTCGGTTCAAATTAGAGTCCGAGGTCATGATGAGGCATTCAATGCCCTTTGCATCATCCCTAACGCGTGACGGTGCGTCTCCCGAGGCCACACGTGCCGCCAGCGGTCGCGTCATTTCGTTCGCGTATGGGATTTGGACGCGTGGCGGTGGCGTTACCGCTATCAGTCAGCGTGCGCCACGTGTCGAGCGGGGGAATCGAGACAAGCGTCGTTTCGCTTTTTGATTAAATGCCCTGCCACGTGGCACGGCTATAAAAAGCCGGGCGGGAGGAACGTGCGAATTTTATTTTCGCCTTCCTTCCTCCCTCCCATATTTCCTTCCGAGTTTTCCTTCCTCTTCTTCTTCCTTCCCTCCGCTGTTGTTTCTTCCTCCGTCAACTTCCTTTGCATCCGTTGTCATTTTCCCCGGTGAGTTCTTTCCTCCCATTTCTCTAAACTTTAATGGCTGCACGTGGCTCCCAGAGCCCCCGGGAGGGGATGTCCGGAGATGAGGGTGTGTCCCAACATCTGTGGAATGTTGCGGAACCACCCTCTCTATTGACGGAGTTCGCCGTCAGCGCGGATGCCGCATTTCGCCTTGTAAGGGGGGATGATGACTCATCGGCTGAGCGTCCCGCCCAAGCCGGCCCTTCCAGTAGTGGAGTGTCTCTGGTAACCCGTCCAGGGAGACCTAATTTTGGGATGGATCAATCGGAGGAAGAAGAGGGAGAAGATGAAATAATTATATGCAAAGGGGTGGCTGTTCCAGACCTTGTGAACCAAACCGTATAGGCCTCTGAATCCTCTTCGAAGGGGGAAGAAGGCGAAGACGAGCCGAGTGGTCTTGTCGTCTCAATTTTAACTGAATTCGACTTAAACCGAATTAAGGCTGGATATCATGTCCCTGACTCAGTCGTACTTCATCTCCCTCGTTTGGGAGATTTTCCCGACCATCCCCCTGCAGGGATGGTCACAATTTTTCAAGTCGCGATACAATGTGATTTGCGCTTGCCACTTCAGCTCATTGCTCGTGATTTCTTATCCCGAGTCAAACTAGCTTCCGGTCAAATTGTTCTGAACGCGTGGAGGAATTTGTTTGGGTGTGTCGTGCTGTGGGCCGAGTTAGAAAAGCCTTCGCTAACAGTCGACGAGTTCCTCTACCTCTACCAAGTTAAACCAAATCCAAACTTCCCTGACCTCTACTTCCTGAGTGTGTGGAGAGGTAAAGGGGGGTCTTTGATTACCAACCCACCCACTTCTAACAAGTACTGGAATGAGAGGTGGTTCTGTGCTTGCGGTCAATGGGAGTCGGCAGATACGTGGCCGTACGAACCTCAAGTCTCGCATTCGTTTCGAAAAGCAGGTGACTCGGTGACTTGCCCTGATAATCTTCTTCCTTTCTCATCGTCTTGTGCTAATCCTGACCTCATGATGCCTTACAGATATTTTGAAAAAAAGGAGGAAGATCGAGTCCGGTGCTCTAGCTCGGATCAGAGAGCTAAGGAAGCTGACCGTAGAGGACCGGTCTTGAAAGTTGCTGCTGCAACCCGAGCGCCTTCATCTCGCGGGTCTAGACTCATTCGTCTCAGGTAACTTGTCCCGACTTGTTTCATTCTTTCGATTTCGTTTTTTGTATAACTCGTCTTCATTCCTCTTCTCAGACCTTCCCGAGGCTCGCCCATATCTCAGGTCAGTTTCTGATAGCATGGTCGGGTCTCGTCCGTCCTTAAAGCCGATCTCCAAGGTGATGGCCCCTCCGATGTCGGCCCTTTTGTCTCGGTCTTCGAAGCAACAGAAGACCGCTGCAAAGGCCAAGGAGCCAGCTGCCCCGTCTACTCCTGTTTTTGTCGCCACGCAAGTGGTCGTGCTTTCTGACCCTAACGAGAGGGTGGAGGAAGCGGAGCCGAGCTTCCCGGTATCTCAATCGACTCCCGAGCTAAAACCGATGGTTGAAGAGGCCCCGAGGCCGAGAGAGGCAAGAAGCGGGGAATCCTCGAGAGGGGAGACGACTCAACAAGAGTCTCCCTTCTCCAAGGTCATCTCGGGGATGATCCCTTGGGTCCTCGCTCACGAGGGCGAGAAGGAGTTCGCCGGCTTCTATAATGCCCCGACTGTGCAGATCCTAGGGCATACGGCGAGGATACTCTTTGAGGTAAAAATTCTTTCCTTCTACTTCTCCGTTATTTTTGACTGAGTCCTTGGTCATAACTTATTATCTCCTGTTCGCAGCTAGCACCTTGCATTGTTAAAGCCTGCTCGGAGCTGACTGCCGCTCAAAAACTCGCGGCCGAGACAGAGACTGCGAAGAGGATTGCGGCCGAGGCGGAGGGTCGCAGAGAGATTGTCGAGAATCGCATAGGCATCATGACTGGCAATTTGTCAATCGCTCGAAAAGCGGCCGAGGATGCCATGAAAGCGGCTGAGGATGTGCGGGTGGTTCTTGAAGGAGCCAAGCTGATAATGTCCATCTGACCTCACTCCTAAAGGAGGCTGAGGAAAGGCATCAGCACCTTCTTCAAGTTCACAGCGCGTGCAAGGGTACTCTCGCTCGGGCGAAAACCGACACTGCAGCCCTTATCCAGGAGGCTCAAGAGGAGGCGCGCCGAGCCAAGGAAGAACAAGAACGAGCTGTGGACGCCTTCCTTGAATCCTCGGAGCTTGCAGAGGAAAGGGACCACCTTTATCAAGGTGGTTATAGGGCCTGCATTTTGGAGATGAAGGCCACCTTTCCTGACCTCAATTTATCTGCTTTCAATGCCGACAGCTCTGAGGCCGAGGCTGCTGATGTTGACACCACCGACGGAGAAGCCCCCACTGCTACTGCTGACGAGGCGAGTCCTTTGGAACAGCTTGAAGAACGATCCTCGATCGAGGGAGATAAATCTCTCTGTCGGAAATTATGTTATCTCTCTCTCTTTTTTTAAAAAAAAGTTTTACAACGGATTGTAACCCGAGACTAAATACTCGGAAAGAATGGAACTTTTGGTCTTACTGAATTGACTTCGATTACATCTCTCTTCCAACATTCTTTAGCATTGTCTTACGGAAAGTAGACCTTGAGATGTTCGGCGTTCCATGGGTGAGGCAATAGTTGCCCATTCAGGTCTTCCAGCCGATACGTCCCAGGGCGGATGGTGCTTGAGACGATATAGGGGCTTTCCCAATTGGGTCCCAATGTACATGCCCCGACTTCCTTCGTGTTTGGGAATGTTTTCCAGAGGACCATATCCCCGGCTCGGAATCGTCTGACTTTGACTCGGCGGTTGTAAAACCGGGACACCTGCCTCTGTCGGGCCATCATTCATAATTGAGCTCTTTCTCTTTTCTCTTCCAACATATCGAGCCCGAGCGATAGGAGTTCATCATTCTCCTGTTCACTGAACGTGTTGACTCGGGCCGAGCCAATACCGATCTCAATCGGGGTAACTGCCTCCGAGCCATAATAAAGGGAGAAGGGAGTTTCTCCCGTGGCAGTTCGAGCTGTAGTTCGATAGGCCCACAATATATTCGGGAGTTCCTCGGCCTATGCTCCCTTCGCTGCATCGAGCTTTATGCGGAGATGCTGCTTTATGATTTTGTTAACTGTCTCGACTTGTCCATTCATCTGAGGATGATGAGGCGAGGCGTACACTTTTCGGATCCCGAGATTGCTGCACATCTCACGAAATTGTTTGTTATCGAACTGCCTCCCACTATCAGTAATGATAGTCCGAGGTATCCCGAACCGACAGACGATATTCTTCCAAACAAAGCTTGTGATTCTTTACTCGGTAATCTTTGTCAATGGCTCGGCTTCGGCCCACTTAGTGAAATAATCTACTGCAACCACAGCGAATTTGGTCTGACCCTTCCCTAGAAGGAAGGGCCCGATGATGTCGATCCCCCACTGTGCAAAGGGCCAGGATCCAGACATCGGAGTCAGCTCCTCGGGGGGTTGTCTCGAGATAACTGCAAACCGCTGACACTTGTCGCACTTTTGAACGAACTTCTTAGAATCATGTTGTATAGTCGGCCAGTAATACCCCTGTCATAAGACTTTATTGGCGAGCGAATGTCCTCCCGAGTGGTTTCCACATATTCTTTCATATCTCCCGTAAGAGATAGTCGACTTCATGGGAATCTACACATCTTAGTAAGGGAGCGTAAAACCCTTTCTTGTATAGTACCACATTTAAGATGGTGTAACGCGACGCTCGAACCTTTAGCCGCCGTGCCTCGGTATAATTTTTCGGTAGTTCTCCATTGTTTAGATAACGGACGATTGAGTCAAACCAAGTAAGTTCCGAGTCGATAGGAAGTACAGTCGAGTCTATCGGCTCATTTATACTTGGTTTGGCTACGTATTCGATGAGAACCGACCGAGGTATGTTGTCTTCGTCGGCGGAGGCGAGCTTTGCTAACAAGTCAGCTTTGACATTGTCGGCCCTGGGTATCCGAATCACTTCACATTTCCGGAATCTGCTGATTAATTCTTTGGCCTTTTCCATGTATGCTTTCAGTTGTTCTTTCCGAGTTTGATAGACACCAGAGATTTGGTTAACGACCAACTGCGAGTCACTGAAAACATTGAGATGAGTTGCGCCTAAACTTGCGGTGAGTCTAAGGCCGAGTAATAAAGCCTCGTACTCTGTTGTATTATTCGACTCTTGGAATCCAAGTCGTAAGGCATATTACATATAAGTTTGATCGGGAGTTTCCAACACTACCCCAGCCCCGCTTGCCTTAGAGTTGGAGGAGTCGTCAACGAATAACTTCCAGGGAGCTGGGTCGGGTAATGGGCCGAGAGAAGAAGAAGTCACTGGTTCAGTAACCTTTTCAGAATCATGTAGTGTGTCATGCTTGGAGGTCACTTCTACAAGGAAATCGGCGACAGCTTGCCCTTTTATGGCTATCCTCGGCCTGTACTGTATGTCAAATTCGCTCAACTCGACTGACCACTTTGTAAGTCGGCCTGAAGCTTCTGGCTTTTGCAGAATCTGGCGCAGTGGTAATTCGTTCATAACGATGATCGTGTGAGCTTGAAAGTATGGCCGAAGTCGTCACGAAGATACTACCAGAGTTAAGGCTACTTTTTCGAGCTGAAGATACCTTGTCTCTGCCGGCAGTAAGGCTTTGCTGACATAGTATACTGTTAATTGCCTTCCTTCGTTCTCTCGTATTAAGGCCGAGCTAACCGCTGCATCGGATACAGCCAGATATAATAATAGTGCTTCTCCCGGTTCGGGTTTAGATAGCAATGACGGAGACCTGAGGTAAGTCTTCAGTTCTTGAAACGCTTTTTCACACTCTTCCGTCCATTCCATAATCTGTCGTCCCTTCAATTGCTTGAAAAATGGGAGACACTTATCTGCGGCTCGGGACAGGAAGCGGTTAAGCGCGACTACTCTCCCTGTCAACCTTTGTTTGTCTTTAATTATTTTTGGAGACTCCATATCAAGCAAAGCTTTGATTTTTTCGGGATTCGCTTCGATTCCTCGTTAACTAATGAGGAAACCGAGGAATTTTTTCGAGCTTATACCGAAAGCACATTTGCTAGGATTCAACTTCATTTTATAGTTACGTAGAGTTAGGAACATTTCTTATAGGTTCGCCACATGGTCAGCTGCGTGTATACTTTTGACAAGCATATCATCTATATATACTTTCATAGTCTAGTTGATTTGCCGAACGAATACTTTGTTCATTAACCTTTGATACGTTGCTCCAGCGTTCTTCAAACCAAATGGCATCACTTGGTAACAGTAAAGGCCTTTGTCAGTGACAAACGTGGTTTTTGATTTATCAGTTTCATGCATTACAATCTGATTATATCCTTAATAGGCATCCATAAAACTAAGTAACTCATAACCTGTGGTACTTTCTACCAACTAATCAATACGGGGAAGAGGGAAGCTGTCCTTGGGGCAGGCTTTGTTCAAATCTGTACAATCTATACAGACTCACCACTTCCCATTAGCTTTTCTCAAGAGCACAACATTGGCTATCCACTCTGGATAGTATATTTTCTCAACGAATTTGGCTTTAAGGATCTTGCCGACTTCCTCTTCATTGATAGCGTACCTTTCTGGACCAAGAGCATGCCTCTCCTTTCGGATGGACCTATAAGTCGGGTCAATATTGAGTCGGTGCGTCATGACCGAGGGATCGATTCCAGGCATATCTTCATGGCTCCAAGCGAATATATCGGCATACCGCCGAAGCAAGGAGATCATTTGTTCTCTAAGAGGTGAACTCAGAGAGGAGCCGATATGCACTGCTTTCGTCGTGTCTGCCTCGGTTAGAAGTTCCGAGACGAGTTCTTCCATTGGTTGCCCCCGCTCATGAGATTCGATTCGAGGGTCCAGCGATTCGATCATCGATACTTCAGTCGGCGCTTTGACTGCAGTGGCATAGCATCTTTAGGAGTCTTGTTGGTCTCTTTTCACAATTCCTACTCCCGACTCGGTCGAAAATTTCATAGAAAGGTGGTATGTAGATACCACGGCTTGAAGGAGGCTTAAGGATGGTCGACCGAGTATAGCGTTGTACACCGACGGTTGGTCCACGACTAGGAAGTCGACTATCGCGGTTGTCTGGTGGGGCGCGGTTCCGGCAGTGAGTGGTAGTGAAACGACTCCCTCGAGAAGTACCTGTCCACCCGAGAATCCTATGAGTGGAGTTCGGACCGGTCGTAAGACCGACTACCCTATACTCATCTTGTCGAACGCTTGGTTGAATAGCATGTCCGTTGATGATCTTATGTCCACTAGTATTCGGAACACTTTCCTATTGGCGATGGTGAGGGCGACTACGAGCGCATCATCATGAGGATGATGAATGCCTCGAGCGTCTTCCTCAGTGAACGAGATATAATATTTTTCTCTTTTCTTTTCCTTGGGAGGCCGGGACAACAGAAGAATCTCGGACTCCGGACGATTTATGTTTCTGGCATGATTTTTTCATGAATTATTGGAGTCTCCACCGCCCTGATGCCCTCCGATGATTGTCCAAATTTCTTCCGGGGGCCGATCCTCACTCGGTCCTGCTGGAGTGCCTGTTCCTTCCACATGTTCTCTGAGTCAGCCTTCTTTAATTAGCCGCTCGATTTCATCTTTCAAGTGATAACAATCACTTGTGTTGTGACCATGGTCGCGATGATAGTGGCAGTACTTGTTCTTATTCTGTCGATTCGGGTTCCCTCGGAGCTTTCCGGGCCAGTTGACGAAACCTTCGTTCTTGATTTCCATCAGCACCTGTTCCTGAGACTTGTTCAGGGGGGTGTATGTGGAAAATTTTCTGTCGGGTCGTTTGCTCAACCGGCTATCATCTCGCGCCCGATCATCCTTTCGCTTTTTTCCTCCGGCTGAGTCGGCCTCTTTTTTGGCAGACTCTTTAGCCGAGGGTTTCGCGTTCTGGACTTTCTCGCCCAAGAGTCGAGTCTCTTCTGCATCGGCGTATTTGTCCGAACGAACCATGAATTCGCCCAGAGTTTCGGGCAGATTCTTGTCCAGGGATGCTAAAAAAGGTTTGTCTCTCACCCCTTGTATGAGAGCATTAAGAGTTGTCTCCTCTGAATGTTTCCGAACCTGTAAAGATTCGAAGTTGAAGCGCTTGATGTAATCTTTTAACAGCTCTCATTCCTTTTGGACTATGTTATTTAGATGTACGGGCGGCTTTAGCTTCTTCTTTCCACCGATAAAGTTGTTGAGAAAAGCGTCGCTGAGTTCAGCAAATGACTTAATCGACTTCGGTTTTAATTGTTTGAACCAAAGTCGGGCTACGTCAGTCAGTGTAAGAGAGAAGGCTCTGCACATGACAGCATCCAAGGCATCGTGCAGCTCCATATAGGTTCTGAAGCATTCGATATGCTCTGTCGGATCGGTTTTTCCGGAGATGGGAGTTATCTGGGGTAAGCGGAACCTCTCCGGTAGTCGTGCCTGTATCACTTCATCCACAAATGGAGAAGCTCTTTCCTCAGATTTGGTCGGGTTTGTGTTCCGACCGTGCTTCATGTCTGCCATCTCCTTTTTCATTTTTTTTCGGAGCTCATTCTTGAAGTCCTGTATATTGGCCTTCCAGGGTTCAACACTCTCCGCCGTCTCTTCTACATGAATGCGACTTCGTCTCCTCTGATCTATTCTATGCCGCAAATCAGAGGGGGGCAAAACGGACGTTGCAGAATGAGCCGGTGCTTGCTGACTTGGTCCTTGATGCTGACTCAGCTCTCGAGGCGACTGTGGAACAGCAGGCTGTGCGATAGATGCTGGCGGGCGAACCTGCGTTGATCCATGACGCTGTTGCATTTGCTGATTACACAGTTATTCCAGCATGTGTTTCATAACAGCCATCTCGGAACGCATCTCTTAGACTTCTCGATGCAAGTGTGCGTTCCCCCAATTAGGTTAGCTGGTAGTAGCAGGCGGTGTTATCGGGGGCGCTGTTGGGGGAGCTCCCTGAGATGTGCTGGCAGCGGCTTCCCCCGCTTCATCTGGATCCGTCCTCCTGGTTCTTGCCATTCAACAAATAGTAGAAAATGACTTTTTGTCCAATCCCATCGACGACGCCAAATTGTTGATGTATTCTTATAGGACGGCTCCCGGGACGGATCGTCTCCCACCTGCACAATCAGCAATACAAAAGGGGATCCTGGCTAAAGTCGGGGAACCTCCGATGCTTAAGTCAGTCTCCTGATCAATGGCAAAGGATTTCTTGAGTTTTGTATCACGTACCTGCTTCTGTAAAAAGCTTGGATATTTAAATCTTGGGAATCCTCACCATACGAGGATTCTTCTCCTGATTATCCGAAGATTTACTCCTCTTCGCTGATTGCTCTCGATCCCAAGAATTTCGGGATCGGATACCTGTATTCCTGGATTTCCAGAGCAGTATTTGCATTCATTCCGCCTTCTCTTGTCTCGGCTCGATCGTTACCGACTCTAGGAGAGTCTCGCCCGACTCAGGGGCATAGGTTTTCTGCCTTTTCACGGATGGAAGTCTAGGTAATTATCTGTCATCCTTCTTTACTCCGTGGCCGATAAAACTAACTATTTAGGTCGGTTTTATACTATCGGTCAGGTGGCTTATAACATGCTCGACCTTCTGTAGGCTTATGCAGACGAGGTTATCTCTCCGACAGTAACTTTAATCGTCTTTTGCTTATGCCTTTTGGCCTATCCCTTATCCTTCTCGGCTGTGACCGTTTTCTCGGACTCTTCGGGTAAGGCCAGCGGAGCTAACCTACCGAGTCCCTGGACTTGACATATTTTTCCCCAACAAAGTTCACAACCTGAAAAACGCAAATATCTGTTTAATTCAAAACTTTTTCACTCTCAAAAAGTTCTCATATGCATCCAATCCCCCAATGTTTCCTACTCACTTGAGCTTTTGATATGCGCCTATGCTAGAAAAATGATATGGGAGTGTGTGTGTGTGTGTGTGTGTGTGTGTGTGTGTGTGTGTGTGTAGATGAAGGGTGTAGATAAAACACATACATCACCGTAGATATGTAAAGATTTTCCAAACATGCACAGTATAACTTCATTTGTGTTCTACACCATGCAATCCCAATTCATACATCATTGGCACGTGGGGGACTAGATTTGGACGTATTATATCATTCCAGCTCTAAAGTTGACACAGTTGTTAAACTGGCAAAGTATGGGACTTCTTAAATTCAATTCCAGGTCCAATTCGGCTTAAATCTAATTATTTTTTAAATGCATCTAATGTTGATGCAGAATGTGTCACAGTTATGTTTCTAGCATGGTTAGGCTAAAAGAAGGTGGATTGTAAATTAACTATAACTTTTGACATGGGTGTCATTACAGGACTCACAACCTGTCAATCTTTACTTGAAACTGGTCATCTGAGGTGAACTAGTATAAAAGTAGGTCACATTTGTCCGTTTCGTTAGAAAACGCTCGCTTTCAGTTGAAAAATGAATTTTAGAAATAAAATACTATTTTTAGTAATTTTGAATTTTTTAATATATATTTTTTTATTTTTAGAGTTTTAGATTTTCTTCCTTTTTAGAAATAACTTATAATTATGCCATGACTTTTCTAACAAAAGTTTATTTAGAATTTTTATTTTTAAAATTTTGGCTTTAAGACTTTCCTACATGTACACCCCTGGCAAGGTAATTAATTGTTAAAGGGTTATTTAAATATTTATAAAGCATGGGACGAATATGTTGATCAAGGGAAAACTTGATTTTCAAAATTTTGCGGAAAAGACAATGTAGTTTTTCCCTATTTAATTTTAAATAAGATTTTTCTAGAAAATTTTGGAGCTTATTTTCAAATGTATTATTATTATTTGATAACGTCCAAGAATTTCTTGAAAACAATTTCTTAACAATTATTGGCATCTACCGAACTAACATGTGATGCATGCCAGGCCATAGAAGATGGACGATTGTAGGGTGGTTACTTGATTTTAATGTTGTCACATATGATGCATGAGGGGTGATTGTATTTATTTTTATTTTTTTCTCTATTTACGATATTGTCCTTTCTTTTTAGTTATTTTAAAGGCCTAATTAATTGATTGTAATTACATGTAGTCAACTGCAATTAAACACTAATTATTTACCTTTGTATTTTATGAAATTGTATTGCATCTAATCAGTCTTGCGTTAGATACTGTTCAGGTGGAAAAACTTTGTGGGCCCTTCCATGACCCGTGCATTTCATCCGTTCTGTTACTTTCATTTTCACTAATCATTTTAGAGCATGAGCCTGTAAATGAGGCAGACCTAAAGCTCAAGTGGACCACCACAGAAAATAATCAATTCAATGGTGGACATAATTGTTCTCATCCTAAGCCACCTGATCTTTGGATCTGCCTTATTTTTTATTTTTTATTTTGGCTTATAACCTAAAATGATTTCAAAAGATGAATGAATGGTGTAGATATAATGATTTCAAAAGAGGTTGATATGTACACTATTTTCTAGGTGGAAATTGACGGCAAAAACTACCGACATACTTTTACCACACATTACCTCCAATTAAACAACCCTAAATAGAACTCTACTTTATACTATCAAATGGCAAAACCTCTCAATATTTTGGTAGACCTAAGATAAGAAATGACATTTTCATTTTTACATCCACTTATGCAATAGACGTGGATTGCATACGACAACCAATTGCTGAAAACTAGGTGGGGCACATAGTGATGTTTATGAGAAATTTACCCCATCATCGATTTTACTACTTTATTGTAGGGCATGATTCGTAGATCCAAAACACAAGTAGCCCACACAATAGAAAACAATGAGAATTGAACACCCACAATTGAAACATTCATAAGGCCACAAAAGTTACTTTCATCAGCGTTCAATTTATCTAATAGGGTTAACTTATGAAAAGTTTGAATAGCATATAAGTAACATGGTGGATTTCAAAAAGGTTTAAGGGTAGGCATTTTCTCTTCCCACTATTTCTTGTCACATGGGCCATTTAAGTTTTGTATCTACAGCATTTTTTTTGTCATGCCTTAAAATGAGGTGGCAAGACAGATAGACATGGTGGATTTGTCACCTCCCCCCTCCCAACCTTAGGAATCTCATATGTGTAATTTCCTACCCACCCATCAAGCTTGGGGCATTGTGGACATGCATTGGCTTATCGACCAACTACATGGACAAAGGTTACTTATGAACCTTATGGTCCTAAGCTTGGTAAGGCCCATCATAATGTTTGTGAGAATATGAACTCAGAGTCGGCCATATGATAGGAAAAAGTGGAGAGACAAATGCTAACCATTAAAACCTTCTGAGGTCCACTGTGATGTTTATATGACATCTAAACTGTTCATAGAGTCATTACCATGGTATGAACCCCAAACACAAAAATATTAGTTTGATCCAAATCTTTTGTGGCCTATGAATGTTTTAACAGTGGGCATTTAATCCTTACTATTTTCTATGTGTGGCCTTCTTGAGTTTTGGATCTACCTCATTTTTAGGCTCATGCCCTAACATGAGCGAGGATGGTGTGGATTTCTCATGAACATCACAGTGGGCCCCACCTTGCTTCCAATCGCAAGAACTTCCTACCGTGAGGATCACATGCAATATGCATTGTAAGGCTTCGTATTCAATGACCTAGACCATTAATGGGATTGGGTTCATTGATAAAAGAGCCTTGCACTAAAGAAATTTATATATGTTTAACCATTTGATGTCTTCAGGCACCCCACTAGATGTCTTTTATGGTGTCTATTGTTCTTATTTATTCGTAATATCTCTGTGATCTCAAGTGGCTCTTAATAATGGACCATCATTTATATACTCGATTAATTCCGTCGATGAATCTAATCCATTTTCAACCCTTGGGATGTTGAAGAATGCAAGTGCATAGGTGCATATCGTCAGGCCTTTTTGGAATGTGGGATTAAGTGGTATAGAATTGCAAATAGTCCAATGTAAAATCTATCGGCCAAGTGTAATCGACAAGAATAACTGGATTAATCTATGTATCATATTATCCAGTCCAAATGTAGACACCCCACCCAGGCTAATATCTTGAGAAAGTTAAGACAGTCCGAGACCATTATCCTATCCGAACCTCGAAACCCTAATTCGCACCCCAAAACCTTGATCCAAATCTCAAAACCCTAATCCTGGTCACAAAAACCCTAAACCTAATCAGAGCCATCACCCCAAACCCAAAATACACCTATTTGAGCATAAAAATCGAGAAGTGAACTACTATGCAAAGCGGAACATCGGACAAAACCTGGCCCGAGCCTGGCCTAGGCGGTAGTTTGACTACCGCCGATGGTACTCCAATTACCTCTACTCGCAAGGCGCATGTATCCTCGCAGGAGTGAAGGAGAACAATAAGCTTAGATATAAGAGGATCGTGTGTCGCGAGTAGAAAGTCGGGTCAATAAAAGGCCGCTCCTTGAATGCCTCAAATGAATCATCAACACATGAAGAAGACGAAGCAGTATCACCAGCCATATCTCGATTATCGGCCTCATCTGTCAAATGCCAACTAGGGACCTAATGAAAAAATGACTACTCTGCCACCCATCGTTGATATGGCACTGTCGCTAAAGGATGAGCCCAAGACTTGAACTCCAAGGTCGCTGCATCCAAGCAGCCCTACCGGGAAATCCAGACTCATCGGTACAAAACAATCAGGCTATAATGAAGAGGATGGTGTCCAAATCTAGAAAATGTGAAGTCGGGAACATCCTATTAGAAGTCAAACTGCCAAAGAAAATGAATGGGATGATAAAAGCAGTATCCTCGGAGGCCTGGCGACAACAAAGGAGTGCGAGCTGTACTACAGATCAAGGGCGTACGACAAAGCCATGGAGCCTCCCAGCTAATCTCCCATCTTTGAAGCTGAGAAAGCATATGATGGTACAGTGACTCAGTGGCCTCTGCATCCAGAGGAAGACCATCAAGTAATAAAGACAGCTCATCGTCACGAAGAGAGTCAAGCCACATAAGCAGAGAGATCATATAAAGGTGCTCCCATAGCCATACCTAGAGAAAGTGTAACACCCCAGATTTTTTCAACCTGGAGTTACATGTCCTTAGGCAATGGGTCAACCATAACACTTTGGTAACTTCTCATAACTCAATTCCAAAGTCAAAGAAATCATTTAAAACTAAATTCTTTAGAAATTTAACGTGACTTAACTAGCGCTAAACTAGATTACCTGTAAAATTAACACCAACCACTTTAAATACGATCTGTAAGACCCAAAACCTTTAAAAGTGTTAACGCCACGTTACCCTAAAATCTAAGATCAATCTCTAAACCCAGTTGCTCTTGGGAGCATTTTGAAACTTCGTAACGGACCTGGACTGCACGTCGAAAGTTCGATAGCAATGAACTTAGACGATTATGACCGCCCAATTGGACTTGACAATCACCTCAAAAATCACGTCTAAACGATATCCTGAGACTGTTTCCTTGAGTCTGAAGTGCAGAGAGTGAGAAAGTGAAGAATTTTAAGAAATTAAATAAGAATTTAAGTAATCTGGGTTGTGTTGCTTGCGCACCTTTTCTAAGCATTCTGACCGTTAGTTTTTGACCCAAATTCACCCTCGGATCAGGGAAGGTGGCTCATACATGTCAAAGTACTTGTGGCCCTGATCGAGTTTTGGTGACCGTTGAACTGAAACTGGTCCACCACGGACGATCTAAAAATCCGATCGGACTGAAAACTTAACTTACTTAAGATCCAATACTAGTGAGCTTAAGTCCGACCGCATTTGATAAGAGGACCTCCAAAAGTGTTCCGTTGAATCAGAAAGAGCCCGATTTGGTTATAACCTAAGTATACCTTGGCCTTAGGGCTATTTTCATCGCTTTTGAGATTATAAAAATGCCTTAAACCTTCATTCTCAAATCCCATACGAATTCTAAACCCTAGCCAATCCAAGAGAGAGAAAGTAAGAGAGAACCTGTTGTTCCTTCTTGGAATTCTTTCCAGTTCTTCTACACATCAGATCCTTCATCTCTGAATCGTTAATCCGGTGATTCTAATTCCGTTCTTGGGTAAGTTAATCAAACCCTAACCTGTTTTTAACTTAGAATAAGTTAAGTGATGTTTTAGCTAACCTGTTTCATGCCTTAGGTAGCCTATCCGCCGTTGACGAAGACTTATCGTCTGAATCATATCTATTACGCATTTTCTAGTTTAAGGTGCGGACTATATACGTTTAGGTTATGGTTTTCAAGACTTTCAATGTCAGATAATGATTTATACCTGACATGGATGCTATTTCACATGTATAAAGTGTTGTCTGTTTCATTTTTCAATTATACGTTAACTATGTCGAATATACTGTATTCCTCGTATTTGTAGAAAATACCTTATACGTATGAAATTCGGATTTGTGCTTACCATGATTAATTGTTGTCTATGTATGCTAGATGCATGTGTATCAACTTTTGGGTGAACGGATTAGCCTAATACATGTTTTATCAACATACGTTATGTATGTTATATTGTGTAGTCTAAGTGTTTGTGAAAATGACTGAATGAGTATAGAATTCGCTTTCGTGCTCGCCATGACAAACTGTCATGGATATATGATTGTTGTATAGGCGATAACCCTTTGATGAGAGGATTGGCCCTAATATGTATGATCAACTTGTATATATTACATATGATGGAATGTGTAGGCTAAGTGTTTGTAAAAGTGTCTGAATGTAGTTAGTAAGGTGTACCTATATGCGTGTTGAGATATGCTTCTCAACTACCCTGTTTGTGTATGATTTCCTCCATGTATTTGATATTGCATATGTGTGGATTCATGTTTAAGTTGTATTTCATAACATACAGAAACAAAGCCGTGAAGGGTGATGGGGGAGTGGTGTAACGATTCCGTGCAACAGCCCTAGCAGTCCTAAAGCAGACAATATCAGACCTTTGATTGTATAATTTGAAATATGATCCATTTCTGCTTTTACTATATCATCGGATAACATGTCGTAATTGAATGTGTTTGGGGCTATGACATAGTCCAGGTAATCGGTAACAACCCTTAAACTGGTGGTTGAGGTTATTTATGCCACGTAGGATGTGTTCGGTGAATCCGAGTCGTACTTGGGATGTTCGACAGTGGTTAGGCCACACGGAGTGCTTATGCATTCCATGTCGATCAACTCAACGTGCGCTTGGCCTAATTGAGTTTATCAACTAACTCGATTGACCGATGTATGTTCACCATGTTTGGTCGCTACTGTTTGAATCTAAGGCACCGAACTTACTAGTGAAGATCCCGTTAACCTTGGTACTGTGATCCCCTAAGACTCATGAGCCAGACATAGTGGTATGGGATACCGTGGTCGAGCTGTCGGCCTACGCTGGGGCGACAAGCCTCCCCGTAGTGACTAGTAAGCACCCCACTCTCGTGAGCCGATTATGGTGGTATGGGACAGTATATTTGTGCTGTCGGCCTACATTGATTGGTGACGAGCCTTCTGTAGTAACCTCGAGTATATCCTGACACTGCATATGGGCGACGAGTCTTATTATAGTATCAAGGATATAACTAAACCTGTATTGATTAGTGACGAGCTCTTTAAAGCGATCTAGAACCGTAACATCGTTTGAGATTTTCTAGGACTGACGACCTTAGAATGGATCTTTGTTTGGGAATTGATATAGGGGAGGTGTATTAGCTTTCTAATCCCACTGTATGAAAAGGACTAATAAAAACTTGATAATTCTGCTCATAACATTGCACTGCATGTGCCGTTGGCGTTGGTGTAGAGCACTGAGGAAGTGACTGACATGCACGACCGTAAGATGAAGATCGCAGAGGGGGATTGTGGTGAGGGCATGCATCATTCCCTCATATCATTCTTGTATTAACAAGAGTACCTAGGTCATGTTTGATTGCGTTGCTTTATCATTATTGCTTGATTGAATTGATAACATGTTAACCTTTACTGTATAGTTCCACTGAGTTGATCACTCACTCCCACGTTACGGGACGGTGTTTGCAAACCAACTAGTCCCTGATTTTAGTTTCAGATGATGGCGATGCTTGGGAAGCGGAGCCGGACTGTGAGGATGACGAGGAGGCATTCTCTTTCATTCAGTTTTCGGGCGAATTCACATGAGTCAAGTCCAGATCGATGGGGCTTCAGGGATTATGCATGTAGAGGACTATTACATTCTTTTAACATTTTGTATTTTTGACACAACACTTGTAATTATTGACCTGGCATTGCAGACATATTTTGGGGACTTATACCAGTTTAAATGTTCATTTCAGTATTCCACTAGCGTATTACAACTATCCCTAGATTATGTTTTGCTGTTTTGGCTTAAACCACTTCATGTTTTATGCACTCATACAGCCGACATTCATCCATCATTGAAAATGTTGTATAAGTGATGTTCTGGAACTCGAGAGTGGAGTTTATGCTCGACCTCCGATTTTCAGGGCGTTACAGAAAGGTACGAGTCGAGCTCAAGTTGCAAGCAAATAACAAAGTAGTAAAAAGGGAAGAATGACAAAGAAAAACCACATAGATCAATGGACAAGGATCTTCCAGGGAGCTACAATGGTGTCCCTGGAAGAAGAAGAAATAAGGGATGGGAGTGCAGTGTTTGGACCAGCGATCACACCAGACCACTGGACAAAGTGGGCAACCGGTGGCAGTCCGACTGTCGGCCCTGACCGGATTCTCTTGGGAAAGCGAGCCAATGCCTTACGAAATGATTGGATGTTCGAACTTCTCTTGGATCCATTAGACAATGGCCCAAAAAATAAAAATAAAAATAAAAAGGAAAGAAAAAGATTCCTCCCTTAAAAAGTTTCTTCTCATGACAAAATCTCATGATAAATTGAAGGTCTCGTGAGAAATTGGGAATCTTGACACGATAAATTGCTGATATATATATATATATATATATATATATATATATATAAGGAAAAATGTCAAAAAATACAAATAAATCATGATTGGATGCCCCATTATTTTATTAGTGGGGTTCATTTGACTATTTGATCTGAACTGTGCAAATATAAACCAAACGATCATGATAACCCACGAGGTTAGACGGATCTTTCAAAAATTTAAAAATATTTCAAACCATTAGCCCCATCAGCTTATCAGTGGAGGCAATGCAATTTTCACAAATAAAACCCAAACGAAGACGCCTACCCTTAAGATCGAACGGATATTTTCCAAAAAAATTCAAATAAAATCTTCAAGGAGTCTAGTTCCAAAGAGATTAGTTTTCAATTTTTATTTTTTAAAAAACATACATGGGGCACGTAGTATACTAACGAATCTTTCATATTCTCCAGTTGCAGTTAGTGCAAACAACTAAATAAGATTTGACCTCTTCTAGTTTTCCCAAAGGATGATCGAATCCGTACATGATACATATACGATTGGCCCGATCTTTATATCTAGATAGTTGTACGAATGCTAGTAGAAATGAGTGAATCTATTTATATAAAGAATAATCAAACTCAAAGTGATAATAATCCATTGTAACCAAAGTATTAGAATCAGCAGACTACATCTTAAAAGATTACCTGCACATACCTAGTCCGAGATGTTCGAAAAATTTGATCGAGGCCAAGTCAACTGTAACGCCCTGAAAATCAGGGGTCGAGTAGGAGCTCAGCTCCCAAGTTCCAACACATCACTTATGCAACATAGATAATGATGATTAAATGTTATTCCTATTAGTGCATTAAACATGAATAAGATTATACCAAAACAACATATCATACTCCAGAGACAGTTAAATTATGCAAGCGGAAGGCTGTGATAGATATATAAAATGTATAAACTATTGTAAGTCTCCAGAGTGTGAACATGTTACCAGGTTAAATATATACATGTATACTCTAAAAATGAACAAAATGAATATACATGGGTGTTTCAAAAGTGTAAAATAACAAGTGTAATGACGTCTAATCAGCATCCCTGTAACCCCTTCAATCAAAACATGGTCTACATAGACCCGCCTGATAGCTACATATAGGAGAAACCCTCATTATCATCATAAAAGTTCAGCTCCGCTTCACCAGCATCGCCAACATCTGAAACTAAAACAGGATCTTGTTGGTGTTTAAAACACCATCCCATAACGTGGGAGTGAGTGATCAACTCAATAGAATAATAAAGTAAAGGTTAACATGCTATCAATTCAGTCAAGCAGTAATGATAACGCAATACAACAATCAGGTCCTAAGTACTCTTGTTAATGCAAGAATGATATGAAATAATGATGCATGCCCTCGCCTGCACTCCCTCAGCGACTTCATCTCAATCGCGGCATGCAACTCTTCCTCAGTGCTTGACCTGCTACGCTAAAGGCACACGTAATGCGGTGTATGCACGTAATTAGTCAGGTTCTTACTTAGGTTTATTCATACAACAGGATTGGGAAGCTAAGATACCACCCTTTATATCATTTACCCAACACTGATCCATCTAGGGTCGTCAATCCTAGTTAATCACATACGATAGGCAAATTCAGGTCACTACCACCAATGCCCTATCAACTGACAGTCTATTTTCGAAGGCTCGTCACCAACCTGACTGGGGACCACAGTCAGGCTACGCCAGGGTAGGCCTATTTCATACTCGAGGTCACTCCACTAACGCCCTACCAACTGACAGTCTATTTTCGAAGGCTCGTCACCGACCCGACTGGGGACCACAGCTAGACTACGCTAGTGTAAGCCGAGTTTAAATTCTAATTACTATGGAAAGTCTCGTCGCCTCAACGCAGTCTCAGAGTATGCTTGAGGGCACAATAAAGGGCTCGTCATCTGATCAGTGTAGGCCGACAGCTCGAATATAGTATCTCATACCATCGTATTGGGCTCACGAGTTTAGGTTGCTCACTGGTCACTATGGGGAGGCTCGTCACCCCAGCGTAGGCCGACAGATCGACCACAGTGTCCCATACCACCATGTCCAGCTCATGAGTCTTAGCGAATTGAGGTACCAAGGTTGAACAGGTTTTCACTGGTGAGTTTAGTACCTTAGATTCAAGCAGTAGCGACCATACATGGTAAACACACAATAGGACAATCGGTTTATTAGACAAGTTCGACTGGTACAAGCGTACGCTAAATTAATTGACATAGAGTGCTAACCACTGACGACAATCATCATACTACTCGGATTCACCGAATGCATCAATTCTGGTGAGACTAGCTCGGCCACTTAAACAGGAATTGTTACCGATTGTCTGGACTACGTAGTAGTCCCAATCGTACTCAACTGCAGTATATGGAGACATGTGATAATTATATAAGCATTCAACAAACAATTCAAGTACAACACTCAATGGAGCATTTTATCAAACACATAGTGCACATGTTAACATACATAGGCATTTCATCAATAAACCACGAAATAGTGAGATAGGTTACATGAAGGAAACTGTAATTATAGATAAGACAATTGAGAATCCTATCTCAACACCCTCATTAAATACATCTGAACAAGCATTTTCTCATTCAGGCATTTTATCAAACACTTAAACTATACATATCAACGTACACGTAAGAAAGTAGTTATAACATACATTATTGCAAATCCTTTCACCAAGGACTTGTCACACATACACCAATCATGTATTCTCACTCAATAGACATGGCAAACATAAATCATAATTTCATATTCATTCAAATATTTCAACAAACACGTGGGATGCATTAAAAATTAACATAGTTTACATATATGTATAATATACGAAAAATGTTACATCTAAGCACATGTGACAACAATCAAATCAGTCATAAACCATTACTGACATTGGAAGCCTTGAAAACCATAACCTAAACATCTATAGCCCGTACCTTTCGCTGATAGACCTGTACCGAGCTCAGTTTGAATACTACGTCTTTATCTACGGCACAACGGCAACCTATATGATGAAATAAGTTAGCTATTTCACCACTTACCCTATTTGAATCTCTAAGATAGATTAGGGTTAGAATTTCTTACCCAAGAATGGAATCAAAAACGTCGAAATAGTGATATAGAAGCAGTAGTTAAGCACGTGGAACGACAGGGAAGAATCCCAGGAACTCTCTCCTGCTTCCACTCTCACTTTCTCTCTTTTTCCTTCTCTCCTTGCTCTCTTCTCTCTCCTAGGGTTGTTAATTCGTATAGAATGAGAGAGAGAGAGAGAGGGTTTAAGGCATTTATATAGGCCCAGAACTGATGGGAATGGCCCCAGGGCCATGATATACTTAGGTTATAACTAAATATGGGTTGTTTCGGTCCAACAGAGCTGTTCTGGAGGTCCCTTTTCTGTATGCGGTCGGACTTAATCTCTCTAACCATGAATCTAGGTCAGGCTAAGTTTTCGATCCGATCGAGTTTGTAGATCAGCCGCGGCGGACCTGTTCCAGTTTAACAGTCACCGGTACTCGATCAGGGTTACAAGTACTCTGACATGTGTTGAAAATTTTTCCTGATCTGAGGGTGTAATTGAGTCAGAATCTGATGGTCTGAAACCTTAGATTTAGCTGCAAGCGAACTGACTCAATTCACTTAAGTTTCAGTTCATTTCCTAAAAATACTCGCATTTCTGGATATCTTTAGGACTTGATTTCTGAGATGGTTGTCAAGTCCAGCAAGGTGGTCATAACCGTATAGTTTCACGGTAATCGGACTTTTGACGTGTGGTACAGGTCTGATACGGAGTTTTGATGTGCTCCTAAGAGCAACTGAGTTTAGAGATTGATCCTAGGTTTCAGGGTAATGTAGTGTCAACAATTCTACACGTTTTGGGTCTTGTAGTTCGTATTTAAAGTGATTAGGGATAATTTCACAGGTAATCTATTTTAACACTAGTTAATTCTCGTTTAATTTCTAAAGGATTTGGTCCTTAGTGATTTCTGCCTGAGGTGGTACTCGGGTTCTTGTACGAATTTTTTCAAGACATTACATCAGCGTAGTGAGTTCCCCGTAAGGTTACACGAATGTGCAGGACAGCTAACCACTTTGACGATCAAATGGAATGAATACTCCTAGGGTGATTACGTAGCAAAGGAAATGACAGATCAAATAGTACGAGAATTCTCGTAAAGCAGCAACAAACGCGCAAAGGCCCTACTTTCAGACTTACCCTCCAATGTTATTCACAATCTGATTTGAAAGGGTTGTGATCGATGACCCGTAATGCCGCACGAACGTGCATGGACAATCACAACATTTTTCTCAACCCTCATGATATGTGTAAGTCATTCCTTTTTCCAAACAATCAACTGACATTGATACAATGGTACACAATATATTCGAATCACTACCCTTTCTGACCACAAGGGTGGGGTGTCTACTTGCTTTGGCGCTCGGTTGCTTGCAATCTCGGCCAAAGAGGGGCATCTGTAGACACCCCACCCAAGCTAATATCTTGAGAAGGCTAAAACAGTCCGAGAACCATGATCTTATTAGAACCTTAAAACCCTAATCCACACCCCAAAACCCTAATCCGCACCCCGAAACCTCAATCTAAATCTCAAAACCCTAATCTCGGCCCCAAAAGCCCTAAACCTAATCTGAGCCATCACCTCAAACCCAAAATACACCTATTTGAGCACAAAAACCGAGAACTAGACTACTGGGCGAAGCAGAACATCGAATAAAGCCCGGCCCAGGCGGTAGTTTGACTACCGCTGGTGGTACTCTGATTATCTCCACTCGTGGGGTGCATGTGTCCTCCAAGCAACAGCTGTCTTTGCGCCCAAAAGTTAACTTTTTTTTTAAATTACCCCTCCAGTCAGCACTATTTACCATTTCACCAAACCCAAGAGCAATGAGAGTGCGCCACGTGGTGTTTGTCTCTCCTCAACTACTCACAAGCTGCCATGTCAGCTTTCACCCTTCACATTCTCCAAAATTACCACAATATCATTGGAGAAGGCTATAAATAGCCCCCTCCTCTTCTCATTTATACACAACTACAACCCAACACACCAACAAGAGAGGGAGAGAGGGAGAGAGAGAAAGAGAGGAAGAGAGTGAAGGAGGGAAGGAGCTACCAAGCCTTCAAGTTCTGATTTTTTAGCTACCCCCTAGCCCTTCTTCTTAACCTTTCCATCCCATAAACCTAGCCCAAATTGGTCATAGTTCGGTCCATGTTTTAGCCTATTCAAGTTCAAGTCAAAGATCTATTCACCTCATACGCAAGCATCCATCATGACATTTATTCCCTTCTCAATCCCCCTGCTCCTCTAGATTTCTAGTGAACGTATGTTCTATAACTTGCCGTACATTGGATCCTGTCACATCAGAAATTCCTAATAGTCTAGTCCACTTTTCTTACCTCGTTTATATAAGCATCATTTCATCCACCTTCTAGACACGTAGTTGGACGTATGTTTTGTGGCTTTTCGAAATCTCGAATCTTGCTACATCAGAAATCTACGTGTGTGCTTAGTCCCATCTCGACCACAACATCCATCATCCCTTAAGATTATTTTACCACACCAAGTAAAGACCGTACATTCGTACGGGCAGAGAGAGTGCTTAACACCTTCCCTCCGTGTAACCGAGGTCCCTTACCTGGAATCCCGGATAGCAGATCAAGACTCACTCTAAGGTAGGAGAGTCTTCGGATTTCTCCAACCTTACATATTCTACGGGTTCTAGCCAACTACGGGATTCTGAGATTAATTGGCTAGTGGCGACTCTAATATCCACAAATCAGCCTAGTCACCCCCACAAATCAAACCAAAAACACACCACTGATTCCCAGCATGGGCGTCGATTCCCAACGTTCACACCCAACAAAAGATACAATTTTTAGGTGGATTTCAAAATCTACTACATTTATGGGCCCCCATATTGATGCATGTATTTTATCCACGCCGTCCATCCATATGTGCCCTTTACACATGAAAATTAAGTTACAATGCATAAGGTGACCATCATCAAGTGAAACTTGATCCATTAATTACAACTCCATGGTCCACCAAATGTAGGTTTCACCTAATATAATATTTTTTCCAAAGGAAGAATTTGATCCTCAATGTAGGATTGGATGACTAAAATACCATAGTTTTTCCAAAGATATAATCATTGTGCAATGTTGGTGCTAATTCCACCTAATGTAAATCTATAGTAGGAAGTTCCATTTTTAAGGGGGATATATTAGGTGATTGGGACCAGACTAGATTTAATTCTTCCATTCTCTTCATTCTGATTAGAGATGGTTTATGATCGGATCATCCACCTGATTTGTTTGATTTCTCGATATTCGTAACCTTCTCGAACATTATAAAATCTCTGAATGTCTTTAGAAAGATCTTTCATTTGAAAGGACGGTGAGAGATGGCTTTGATGAGGGTATCATATCCAAATATGTGATAAGATTCATTCTTTTAGCGGGTTATAGACGTGATGAATATGGCCACATGGCATCTGTCAATTCATTCTCTAAATAATGGACATAAGGGTTTGTACCTCTTTATTTTTTTACACACCCACTCACAACTCATACCTCACACACAACCACGCACTCAAATCACAATGGAATTTCACCACAATGGTACTCAAACCCATTGATAATAGAATCTGTAATGCCGAAGGAAAATCAAACAAAGGTACTCTTACCTACATTTTGGCTTATACTAAACCTGTAGTATAGACTCGTGGCAGCCTTTCATTGTTCCGCATCATGGCCCTAAAAGTGGGTGTAAACACCAACCACTAGATACCCTGGTGTGAATGGGCAGGGGCTATGAGTGACCATCCCGATGTATGGGTTTATCTATACCATTTATCCATTTTTTTAGTAACATTTTATTTAAGACCCGTATCATAGTCCATGCTGTTTTTTAGACTTTCGCGATCCTTTTTGTTGAATTTCGGAAATTCGTGACTTGTAATTGGCGTTTGCTGGTGATCCTAAGTCACATTCTGTAGATCCGAGTCAACTCGACCCGAGACTTGGACTCTAGCAACGACATCGTCGCCGCAGTTCCAGCGCTGCGTCTCACACTCCAATGCGGTACCCAGGACAGGAGTTGTGGGCCCGTGCATATTCGAGAAAAAATGCCAGATGTTGCGAATCCCGAGAGAATCTCTACCACATTTCACATCAATCAATCAAGTACACATCCCATCACTAACCCATGCTTTCTTTCTCCCCAAGACAAGCAACCTACCCCCTAAGTCAACTCTCATTTCACTCACACCCATCACTCCACCCATCACCCATCACCTCTCACTTACAACACCCTTTCCTCTCTCTTTCTCTACTCATTTTTCAAGCAACTAAAGAGGGTGGACGTCCAAGCATTCCCAAAGAGAGAAAGAGCTAAGTATGGCCCACTTCCTACCCCCTAATCTCTCAAATCAACCCTCCAACCTTCATCAATCTCTATCAAAGAAGAAGCAAAGGAGCTAAGGAAGCCATAAAACCAAGAAGGAGTGGAATCGGTTAGTGATCCTAGGACTTTTGATCATGGGACAAGTGGGGCATACCGGTTGATGGTAGGGATCCCACTTTGGGCCCTAGGTGTGGCTAATGGCCCACCTTGATGCATATATGAATTCCATGATGGGGTCATTCTCCATGGACCCCATCATGATGTTTATTTTGTTTCCATTGAAAGAAGGTCATTTAGACCTTATATTATTGGTGGAAAAGGAATTTTCACCATTGATCTTTGTGATTTAAGGGCCCACATGTGGTGGGACCCATTTGATGTGTATATTGTATGATAGAGAGGAGCCCATAGTGGTGAAGCTCCTCTCCACCGCACATCTCTCTCCCTCTCTCTCTCTCTCTCTCTATCTCTCTCTTTCACATCTAGTAGTCCACCTTGATTTTATGAAATTTTGCCCGAGCTGTCCAAATCGCTGCCCACAATCGGACCACCTTGCTATCTGTTTCGGCCTGCATGGTCGGTCAGCCACATGGCCAAATGGACAGGCGGTGCCGACAAAACTCACCCTTCATGGTGGCGACTCAAAGCTCCTACCATTTCCTAACTCAGGACCGGTTGAGCAGGAAGCAATCCACATTGGTTGAGAAATCACATCTGAGTGTGGTCATGTTAGAAAAGGGCAGTAATTGGGTATTAACCCACTATGACCTAAGGGGGTGTTTGGAGCATGGGATTAGATGGGTTTAAGTGGGATGGAATTACTAAAATGTAATGATTACACTGTGTCAGGGATTGTTGTCTAATTCCATGGCTCAGAGGCCATCCCACTTCATGTTTGGGAAACGGATTGGATACTCATCTTGCCACTACCAATCAGTGCGCTGTGGGCCCCACCATGATGTATGTGTTTCATCCATGCCGTCCACCCATTATTCCATGTCATTTTATGGTATGAGCCCAAAAATGAGTTTGATCCAAATCTCAAGTGGACCGTGTAGTTGGCCCTAGGAGGTTTTTAATGGTGTAATTTAATCACTACTGTTTTCCCATGGTGTGGTCCACCTGAGATTTGTATCTACCTCATTTTTGGGATAAAGCCCAAAAATTATATTTCAAAATGGATGGACGGCATGGATAAAACACATACATCATGGTGGGGTCCACATAGCACTGACCACTAGCTACACGAAACCCAAAGTAGGATTGCAGAAACCATAGCCTTGATGCTGATTCCAAGAAAAGGCTTCACAACCCATACCTTAAGTGGATTGGAGTATGGGATTAGAAGGGTGTAAATGAGATGGAATTGCCAAAATGCAATGATTACACTATGTCAGGGATTGTAGTCTAATCCCATGGCTTGGAGGCCATCCCACTTCATGTTTGGGAAACAGATTGGCTACTCATCTTGCAACTATTGGTTGGTGCCCTGTGGGCCCCACCATGATGTATGTGTTTCATCCATGCCATCCACCCATTCTTTCGTGTCATGTTATGGAATGAGCCCAAAAATGAGTTTGATCCAAATCTCAAGTGGACTGCACAGTTGGCCCTAAGAGGTTTTTAATGGTGTAATTCAATCACTGCTATTTTCCCATGGTGTGGTCCACCTGAGATTTACATCTACCTCATTTTTAGGATTAAACCTAAAATTATATTTCAAAATGAATGGACGACATGGATAAAACATATACATCATGGCAGGATCCACATAGCACCGACCACTAGTTACAAGAAACCCAAAGTAGGATTGCAGAAACCCTTGCCCCGGCACTAAATCCAAGAAGGGGCTTCACAACCCATACCTTATGTGAGTCCCAAACAGATGTTGCAATGATCCATGGGATCTTAAAACCCATTCTCACTAAATCCCATTTAAACACATGCGCCAAACACCCCCTAAAACCCACTCCCACCAAATCCCTTGCCCCAACGCCGATTCCAAGGAGGGGCTTCACAACCCATACCTTATGTGAGTCCCAAACAAGACATTACAATGTTCACGGGATCTTGAAACTCACTCTCACCTAATCCCATTTAAACCCATGCGCCAAATGCCCCCTTATGTGAGTCTCAAACAGGTGTTGCAATGATCCATGAGATCTTAAAACCCACTCCCACCAAATCCCATTTAAACCCATGCGCCAAACGCCCCCTAAGGAGTTACTCAGTGCATGCTTATTATATCGAGTAAACTCAGTTTGGCTCACCTTGAATGTTCATGGCCTATCCATGCCGTCCATCCGTTTTTACATCTAATTTAACAGGTTAAGCCCAAAATTAAAGCATATCCAACGATCAACTAGATCATGCCACAAGAAACAGTGAGAATAATGATCTCCACAGTTGAAACCTTTTTAGGCCTCACAATGATTGCTATTTATCATTCAACTTGTTCATAAGATCATATAGACATGGACGAAGGGAAAACTTTCATAGCCTCCAAAAATTTCTCAACGATAGATGTATAATGCAACTATTTTCTATGGTGTGGTCCATTTGAACATTGTATATACTTTATTTTTTAGCTCGTGCTCTAAAATTATCTGATAAAATGGATGGATGGAGCGAATAAAATACATAAATTATGATGGACGTCACTGAGTTTACTCATGAAACTTAGGGAATTACTACACTTCTAACCTAAGATAGAGATGGACCGTCTGGTTAAGTAATATGTGGGGCCACGGTGATGTACGTATTTTATCCGCCGCCTCATTCATGCAGTTTTTAAATTATTTAGAAGATAGAGTCTAAAAATGAGTAGATGACAGCTTAAGTGAACCATACCATAGGAAACAAGAAGGATTCAATACTCACCGATGTCCACGGTTGGAAACTTAGTATGAATAGAAAATTTGGAACAAGCTGATATTTGTTTTTTCCCTTCGAGCATGATAGATGGCAAATAAACATCGCAATGGGCCTTAGGAAAGTTTTAAGGGTGAGGGTGATTGTCACCACTACTTCCTTCTAGTGTGGACCACTTGAATCTTTGATCTGCCTCTTTCTGTTGTTCATGCCCAAAATGATATTTAAGAATGGATCAATGGCTTGGATAAAAAATATAGATCATGTTGGCCCCACTTACCTTGACAAGAACCTCTGTCTTTAGGGCTTGTTTGATTTTTGAGAACGTGTATAATTACCCTTGTAAATGGATAATTATTATCATTTTAACTGTTTGATTTTCAAACGAATTTCTTCCATGGAAACCAATTTAAAAGAGTTAATTTAAATTTATGGACCCTAATATGATGTGTATTATACATCTATTCCGTCTATCCGTTTTATCACAATATTATGAGGCATGATGTGAAAAATGAAGCAAATCCAACACTCAAGTAGTCCACAACAAAAGAAATAGTGGCCCTATGAAGTTTTAAATGGTAAGTGTTTGATTTCATTTTTCCCATGGTGTGGTTCACTTGAGCTTTGGATATGCTTCATTTTATGTGTCGTGCCATAATTTAAGCTGGCATAATGGATGAACGGTGTAGATAATCAGCATCTATCATGACGAGACTCACAAATATCTCGTGGCCTTCTCAATTATTGTGTCCATGAGCAGCCGACCAAAAAGCACAACGGATAATGACCAAAATATTAGGTGAAATAATTATTATCCATTTGAAAGCGGATGGGCTAGTGTACCCCCACACAAGATATATAACCTGTGTATTCACGTCAGTAAATTTAGGGGTTTTATCATGAGATATGTGTTAAACTGTCCATCCATTTGGCGAGCTCGTCTTAAGGACCAAGATGAAAAATAAGGCACGTCTAACCATTAAGTGAACTCCACTCCAAAAAACAGTGGGAGATTGTACATCTACCGTTGAAACCATTTTAGGAGCAAGGAAGTTTCGGGTCAGTATGATATTTATTTTCTCTTTTCATCCAGGTTTTTGTGACCCGCTACTATTTGTGGTATGGTGTGGTTCAGTAGATCTTTGTGGCATGGTGTGGTCCGGTAGATCTTTCAATATGATTCATTTTTTGGATAACGCTGTAAAATGATCTCGAAAAATGTATGGACGGAGTGGATATAATAAATATATCACTGTAGGGTCTGCGTAACTTTGATATCTTTTGAACCGTTCGTACAACTCGAAGCTCGAGGAGCGTGACACGTACCTGGTACCCCCAGCCAATCCACTTCCCCGTCTTTAGCTACGTACTGGTGCGAGTCACGCCAACCATTATAAAGACAGATGAAAAGAAAAGGTAAAGGGCCAGGTAGTCCTGGAACTATCCAAGCGAAATCGTGGTCTGCAGCTGGGCTATCCAGATCATTTTAAGAACCCATCGTGGTCCGCAACTTGGCTATACGGATCATTGTAAAACCCCACCTCAAGCATGGGCCATTTACCGTTGTACATGAATGTATATAGCCGACTATATGTTCATAGATCAAATAACCAAAATCGACTGCGGCAACTCGAGCCTTTCACATAGTCTATTGGCAGGATCTACATTTTGAACGGTTCTGATCATCCATTCACATGTCCCAACTAGCAAAACACGAATTCAATTCGGTACTCCTCAGACTACAGGCTACAAGAGTGGGTCACGAGGCAATGAGTATCCAGAAAAACAGGTGTACCTAAGGAAAGAAAATATTAAAAACCGACTAGCATAAGAATCCTCGTCCCAAACGAATGGAAATTGCGAAGATAAAAATCACTCTCTGCAACTCCTTGTGAATCTACTCGTCTTCCTTCTCCAATTCATCGCCGATCGCCATCCAAGGAATGGAGCAGATACAGCACAAGCACGTTGACATAAGAGGACTGAAGCATCATATCGCCGAAATAGGAACTGGTGCCGAACTCAACTTCCCCTGTTTTTCCTTTTGCAGTTTGCATATTTTCCGCTGCTTTCGTATAGTCTTTGAGTGTTCTTGTTCAACTGCAGGTTCTGTTGTGGTGGTTTTCTTGCATGGATTCCCTGAGATATGGTACACGTGGAGGCATCAGATGATCGCAGTCGCTGATGCTGGATTCCGGGCAATTGCTCCTGATTGCAGAGGCTACGGACTCTCCGAACAGCCTCCCGAACCGGAAAAAGCATCTTTCGTGGACCTTGTTCAAGATCTCCTCGCCATGCTTGATTTGTTTGGCATCTCAAAGGTCTGATAGCCACAGATTATTATTATTATTATTTTTGCATTGAAAAATTTTCATTAATCCGTGGGGAAATACAACGTTGTTGTACCAATACTCGCCGATAAAATCTTTTTAGTAAAAGACGTCTTTAATACAATCGAATATCAGAAAAGTAGAAACTTCTCAGTCCTTTCTTTTTTTCTTTTTTTTTTTTTCTTTTTTTTTGCTTTTTTTGCACAGAAGGAATTTCAGTTTAAGCCATGCTAGGATCTGAGGTTACTTCAAACACGAGGAATTTGAATTCACAAAAACATTGTTGCTTTGTGATTTTTTGAGTTGTGAATCAAATCTTTTTTAGTAGAAAATGTCTTTAAATATCAGAGAAATGAGAAGAAGAATGCAGAAAATGTAAACTTCTCTGTCTTTTTGCATATGCCACTTCAGTCTCCTTCCTGCTTCTGTATTTCCTTTTAGGGGCCTTTTGGATGCCTGTAAAATTCTTAAGTTTTAAATGGATTATAGGTAATCAGATTACATGGGCTGTTTCGATACTTGTATTTGCCAGTAAAGGCTTTACAGGCTGTAAACACATTACTGCTGTAATCTGAATTACCGGACAAACAACCATGTTTCATATTACAGGTAAAGTCTTCCACCTGCTGTTATGTTATTTCAATATAGAAATCAAAGGAACATAAATGCATGTCAGAAAAAATGAAGAATCTAGAAAGTAAAATACATTTGATATGAGTTTTTGTTTTAAACTCTATCTTTCAACTCCGAAGTTAATTGCTTATCCTATAATTGTTTACTCTTCTTTCTTTCTTGTCTTACATAAGAGTCATTAACATGTTGAATTCTTGGTGATGATGGTGGGGAAGGCTTTCCTAGTTGCGAAGGATTTTGGAGTTCTCACCGTGTCGATGTTTGCCGTCCTTCATCCAGAAAGATTGCTGGGATTCATAACATTAGGCATACCATTTCTCACTCCTGGTCCCCAGTCAGTCCGCCAAGATCTCCTCCCTGAAGGCTTCTACATATCGAGGTGGCGGGTAATGTAGTTTTCCTTTTCTCCTGCAGTCTTGAGAGGAACCAGTGCTGAATGAGATATGCTATGCTAATTGTTGGATATGAGATCTACTAGAGGACATTAAAGCTGTATGCAACATTAGCAATACTGAAATCTAATTGAAAAAAAAGAAAAGAAAAAGAATTGAAGTAGTTATGCAGATTTCACTAAATTAAGGCAAATGATGCCTGTTATGTCACACGCATTGATTGCTTCCAGTAGAAGCAAATCAGAATTTATATGCAGTGTAGCAGTTAGAAATTCCATGGCTTTCAACTTTCTACACCATCTTAAAATTGAGGGTTGTAATCCCTCAAAAGTTCCCATTCTACAGTCAAATAAAATGGCAACCTTTCATGAAGAATTATCAAGGGTTGTGACTCTTTATGCTACGTGGGAACTTTGGTAATTCAACAATAGAAGGGAATGTGAACATTATTTAAGCTCTTGCTTCTTTTTCAAACTTGAAAATTTTATTCCCCCATGTCAATCTATTGCCGATGCACTTATTTTACAGGAGCCTGGAAGAGCTGAAGCAGATTTCGGACGGTTTGATGTCAAGACTGTAGTGCGTAACATTTACATTCTCTTCTCCAAAAGCGAAATCCCAATAGCTGGTGAACATCAGGAGATCATGGATCTGGTTGATCCATCCACTCCTTTACCGCCCTGGTTCACGGAAGATGATCTGACAGCCTATGCAACATTATATGAGAAATCCGGATTCCGTTTACCATTGCAAGTGCCATATAGGTTAGTGGGGCTCTCAAACTCCTAAGCAGAAAATGAACTTCAATTAAATTATGACAGCTAGCCTTAGTTGTGTTTTTATAGTCTTCTCTCAATCTTGGGTGCATTTGAAAGTAACCCCAAAACGGCATTTATTTGAATATGTCAGTAGGGCCACCTTGCATTGAATTTCCCAAGCATTTTAGATGAGCAGAAGTGAAAGTCAGACATGCTACTAATCAGTTTTCCACTTTTCTGCCCCAAAATGATAAATTCATTTGTTTCATAGTACTTCAGGACGAATTGAAACATAAGTTCCTGGAAAAGCTCTCCTACCTGACCCCGACATACTTCCGAGTTTCCAAATTAAACCTTGCTAATATAATTACGAATGAGCTGGTTGCATGACTGCTACCAGCATTCTGGGGTGTATTTTCTGGGCCCAAAAATGATACAATATGGGGTGTTTGGACTATATCGGCTAGAATTTCGTTGGCCCAGTAGATTTTGAAAAATTATTGGGAAATGGGAAAAAAAACACCAGCACCTATCTTCTGCTTCTTAACTTGCATTCAATAGTTTATTAGACTAGTCTTTGATTTAAATTTTTTTTTTATTTTTTTAAAAAAACCGTTATTGGCTTGACCTGCTGAAAGCCAACCAGATAGGACCTAATCTAACACAGACCAAGCTTGATTTGGTGGATTAGAGCCTGTTACATTTAAATATAATGAACAAAAGATGAAGCAAAAAAAAATAAAATTGAAAAAGTAGTGATGACTTGCCATTTTCTCAAAATGGTTCATTCTACTTTGAATTGTCAATTGCTACTCAAATCATGTGGCTTTTATCTCCCAAATAGGCGTAAATCTAGTCTAATATGGTTTTTAAGCTTCCTCCATGGTTGAAAGGAATAAGATGTAGAGAACAAGAGAAATTTAGAACAAAAGAAGTCAAAAGAGGGCCTTTATAGTTGTATTGGACCCAATATTGTCCACAACCCGTATCCGCCGATACGGGCCTTTTCTTTAATGAGATTAACTCACCCCATTTGTGTAACGCGAGTGATCCATATGGTTTCTATATTGCCAATAATGACTCATATATAGGCTATGTACAATTGTTGAATACTAATACTACATAAAAGATGCTGAGAACTATAATATCTCTATATTATGTTCATGAACTTACATCACCGGAGCACTGACAATTTTGTGGGCTTCCATTAGGACGCTGAAGGAAGAACTGAGTATAACAGATCCTAAAGTTCAAGTTCCAGCGTTGCTGATCATGGGTGAGAAGGACTATGTCTTCAAATTCCCAGGAATTGAGGATTACATAAAGAGCGGAAAGGTGAAAGACTATGTCCCAGATTTGGAGATCATATACATTCCTGAAGGATCACATTTCGTTCAGGAACAGTTCCCAGACCAGGTTAACCAGCTCCTCATCAGCTTCCTCAACAAGTACGCTACTGCAGGAAAGTGATTGTAGTATTCTGTATTCCATCCTTACATGTTTGTCTGGGATACTTGGGATGGTCATCTAGTGGTATGGATATATCATAGTCTCATGACGGCCGTATTATGAAGTTTGATTTTCACTTTGGACTGCGAGATGATGAAATGAAATTTCAGATGCCTAATATAGTTTGGTTACCATGAAAACATGTGAATGAATATCATAGAGAGAGATCCAGGGTGGAACACAGAGAAGGATGAATGTGCATAAATCTCATTGCAGTCCAATCATTATCATATGATGATGAGATGTGGGTCCACCAAATCTCATCGCCTGTTAATAGATCAGAGTAGGTGAGACAGTAGTGACATTGAAATGCTGCGATCTTTCATTAGGGATCATTCCTCTAGTTAAGTAAAAACTTGAGATGGGGTTTGAGTCTGTATCTCAGTGGTAGTTGGACCTAATTCCATTCCCAGGTTTGCGTGCAGCTTTCATATAAAAAATAAATAAAATAAAAATAACCTGACATGGAATATTGGACCATTGAATTTATAACTTCTCGCTTCACCCTTTAAAGGATCTCTATGTTTTAATTAAGTACAAAAAATAAAACTTTAAGAGTTCACAACTTAATTCTGCAATTAAATTATTTTGTCACTGAAAGATTTCCTTTTTCACCCTTTTCTTTGGCAGATACCTCAAAAAATTTCCAACTGCTGGGTGATACTGTTACCATGTTAGTGTACACACAAATTCAGCAGCTTTTAAATGTAAAATTTCAGGCCTTGGTTATGCAATATTGTCCTACTTACCAGATATATTATTTTCAATGAATGAATCCATGCACCCTTAGGGTCCGTTTGGATACCAGCAAATCAGTTACTTTTTCTACTTAACAGCAGTAGATAAGCAACTTATTTCGGATAAGTTTGGTTTCTGATTAGTTACAAGTAACTTTTTGACTTAAAATTACTTTATCACTTCAATTATTATTTTTTTAAAAGCTTTTCTACTTTTCATAAGTTGGTTAAGAGAGGCTCTCAAAAGAGAGGAGAAGCTGATAAGTATGTTGTTTACTAAACATACTTATATGCTTAATAAGTAGAAACTAAGATAAGCTACTTGAGGCATAAGTAGCTCATCTTAAGTAACTTAAGATCCAAATGTCCCCTTAAAGTCTGCAAACCTTAATTTGTTGACGAAAGAAAATGAAACACTTTCCAATTATTTTGCAGCATGGAGGAATAAATGCAGTAGATGGTCCCCACATCTCAGAGCTAGAAGAGCATTTATGATAATGACCACAAACACATCCATCAATGTGCAACACAACCATTAATATTGCTCAACTCACCAAAAGCATGAACTATAAGACAGTAGAGATAATGCAAGTAGATAGAAGAAAGATAAAATCTTCTGGTTATAGAGCTGCCTTACCTTTAACACATTTGTTTTCTCGGGGGGACTGATGATGAGCGAAGATGGAAAGTCTTCGTCATTGAAAATGATGATGGCTTGATGTATCTTTACTCACCCCACATAGGAACGAGTATTTTTCCTTCTTTCTTTTTTGACATGCGCGCACACACACCCCACACACATGCTCACACAAGCACACACATCCCACACACGCACGCTGTGGGATTTCACCACTGGTGGGTACTCGAACCCTTGACCCGGTGTTGAAACTCCTGGGAATCTACCATCCAGGTAAGAGTAAGGACCCCACATAGGAACGAGTATGACAATGATATAGGCTCTTGGTTTGGACCTTTTGTACACTTGCATTGGTGCATTGAGGTCGAGTCTCTAAACCATGATGCCTATCATGTGTAGACGATGATTGACTTGAGGATGTACTACTTTTGATTAATCCTTAGACACGAGGATGCGAGGAATCAATGTCTTGATCATGTATACTTTGACTCACTTTATGAACTCACCATGTGACCAATAAAAGTTATTGTGGTTGCACGCATCCAACAAGTTTGTTAAGATACACATGGGCTAATAAGGGATTCACTGGTTTCTTAGAAACTTAATTATGACTTATATCTTACAGATTAAATGTCCATCAAGTAGTTATCCACTGGGCTTAACATTGAAAAAGTTTTACAAATGTTTTATACTGTTAAACTTTTATTTTAACGGTTAAAATAAATTTGATCACAGTTAATGATGACTTGATAGCTTAAATTTGGTATAATCCAAGGATCCGATCAATTTAGATACATGAATTAAGGCATGATTACAACCTTTAAATGTAATGAGGCAAATGAAAGGCTATAATGTGGTAGAGTACCATAAGTGATATTTTCTAACAACCATGAGTCCTCTTTACATACAAATTGTATCTTAGAGGGAGTGAAGCCTATAAACAAATAAAGAAAGCCTTCGACCACCCTTAGGTGTCAGCAATAAAGAGGAAGAAAGAGATCATTGGAAGATTTTAACGATTGACACAGATCAATAAGAGATCAATAAGAGAACTTCTAAGTGAAGGAACAATATTGAAAAATTGATCATTCCTCTTCGATATTGATAACATAAATTGTTGTAGTTGAAATTGGTTTTTCTTTTTTAAAAATTTAAGAATATTAAGGGATTGTTTGGATAGTAAGTCATTTTGCTTAAATTACTTGTGCCTTTAAGTAGCTTAAGTAGTTTATCTTAATTTCTACTTATTCGGTAGACAAGTATATTTGATAAGCAACATGCTTATTAGCTTTTTATTTATTTATTTATTTATTTTAGACAAGTATATTTGATAAGCAACATGCTTATTAGCTTTTATTTATTTATTTATTTATTTATTTTAAACACACGCACACACACCCCACACACTAACGCTGGTGGAATTTCACCACCTATGGGTACTCGAACCCTTGACCCGGAGTTGAAACTCCCGAGAGTCTACCACCCTGGCAAGAGTAAAGACCTATCGTGCTTATTAGCTAAAAAGTTAAAAAGTTTGTTTGGTTTTTAACATTAAATAAGTAGTTTTCAAATCTCTTCAATTAATTTTATCATCCTTTTCTTCTCTTCCATTTTTTAAAATATCTTTTGTTAAAATCTTTTTCGATTGTACTTCTTCACATGAGATCCACCTGTAATATCCACTGTCCATCATGCCGGGCCAATCTTTGACGTGAACCATTCATCGTGTTAGGCCCACCTCGGTCTGTCTTCAATGTGAACCATTCATCGTATGGGCCCCACCCTTTGATGTGGACCATCCACCTTGCAAGGCCTCCCTTTAATGTGGACTATCCACCATGCTAGACCTCACTTGGAAGTGGGCCTCTATCATGTGGAGCCTACCTTGGATGTAGGCCATTTATCATAACAAGTTAACCTTTGATGTGGACTATCTATTACGTGGGGCCTACCTTGATGTGGGTCATCCATCGTGTGTAGTCCATCATCAATTTTAACTGTTTATCATGTAGGGCCCACCTTCAATGTCCACCACCCATCATGCAGAGCCCACCTTTGGTGTGGACCATCTATTGTATAGGCCCCACATTTGAAGTGGGCCATCCATCATCATGTGGGGTCCGCCTTGATGTGGGCTATTTATTATTGAGGGCCGACCTTTGATGTGGACCATCCATTATATGGGGCCAACCTTTATGTTGGCTATCTGTCATGTGGAGCCTACCTTCAATGTCCACCGCCCATCATGTGAAGCCCAACTTTGATGTGGACCGTCCATCATGAGTGGCCCGCTTTAGATGGGGGCCTTCATCATTGGGGCTGATCTTTAATGTGGACCATTCATTATGTGGGCCCACCTTAATGTGGGTCATCCATCACGTGGAAGACTTCCTGAAAGTGTAGTCCTGAGCATCTCCGCACGCTTGGGTCCTTTCTTAGTGACCCGAGCCGCTCATCTAGTGGCCCTCTCTGCAGACATCAAATGAGTGGCTTGTGCTCAATGAAAGAACATTATTGGGCTTTGGAATTTTAATCAGCTGCTTACAGCTGAGGTGAGGCCATCAAGATGTTCCAATCTGTTGATTTTACCCCCACTGGAGTGCCTAGTCGTCCCAACCACACGTCGTTTTCACTGGATTAGGTTCCCCATAATTGAGAAATCACATCAAGTGGAAAACTCTCAACCATGCACATCACGCCAACCATTATATAAAAACGATAGATTTTTATACGAAAATTTCTCATAAATTCCAAATTTACCACTAATTCTTTCATGAATGTTAATCCCGTCCATTTATTTTCTTTAAAAAGTAAAAAAGAAAAAAAGAAAAAATTGGGCCCCACATTATATACCTATTTTTCATATGCACCCAACTACAATAATCACATAGACCAAAAATCTATTAGATTAAATCACTAGATGGTATTCTACATGATGCAATTAAGAGCTCGTGCCAAATCATTGTTTGGAACGTATAGAACTTAGAATCTCTTGAATAAAATGCCTTCTTTGGTGCTGTGTTCTCGTGTGTTTGTTTAAGTTGTTTATGAATGCCAATAAAATCGCTCGAACAAGTGAAATGCATCATGAAATACGTGTTAACAGGCCCATTGTGATGCATCATTGTCATCGGTCTGTCCATCTGAAGTGCCCTCTCATGTTAGGCCAAATTGTTAGAAATTTACAATATCAGATGGGCCACACTGCGGGTAACAACCAGAGCAATGAAGACAGAGATCACCCCTACAAAAACTTTAAGATTGTGTGGACCTAAATTGATGCGTACACTTGATGTAAAATTTGGATCCAAAATGGATGGTCCAATAAAAGCTCCAATTCCAATACATTCAAAGGATATGATTATTACACATAATCTTAATGCCTTCATAATTGAACTTGAATGCAAACAATGGACTGTTTATCCATAAGAATGACCAAGTTGATTTTATTTACACTTAGTTTGATGCAGGCCATGTTATCCCATGGGAGGTTGCCACATTTTGGTGCACTTGTACGAATGGTAGGAGAAAAATGTACTTACACTAAGAACTATGAACACTTATCTATTAGTTCTATATATTCTATCGAAAGCTCACCCTGTTCAGAATCATATGCTATTTATATAAGAAAAAGGTGAACATCATTCACAAGACACGTGATCATCACACGAACGACATATGTAACCCCTAGCGTACGTAGTAAGTTTCAAAATGCCTTGCTGATGCTGGATTCTTTGTAGTCCAAGTCCCAAATTAAATAAAAAAGATTGAATTTCCTAGGGATGGTTGACATTCTCTCAAAGGTAGCAAGTAGATTTTTTTATTTTTTTGTTAGCTTGTTAGTACACGACAGTTCACACTACAGTGTTATCCACCCCTAGTAGGGATTGATACCAAGACCTCTGTGTTGAGATGAGGTATCTTTCATTCAATCTATCACTTGAGCTATGGATCAGGGTGTAAAGGTAGCAAGTAGTTAATAATATGTAAGGGAAATCCCATCTGGCATGCAAAATGACTTTGTATGATAAGAATTCCAAATCCTACTATAGCATAACCATTGCACAATTAAAGATTCATTAAGAAGTCACAATGTGGCCATTGCCTCTCCAAACTTGTAAAAAACAACACTTGAAGAAATTTGGGCTCTCGTCATAATCAATCAATCTCTTTATAATAGAACACTTCTGATTTCTTTAGTTTAATTCTCTAACAAGTTCCTAATTTATATATCGTCAATCACGAACTACTAACTTTATGTCATGACTATCTTACCATCGATTGATCATTTTACCATAACAAATTGCTTCGTTAATTATTTATTCTCTGCTTAATTTATCCTTTTCCTTCTCGCCGAATGTATTCTTTCCTTACATTTAATTAATAAAATATCATGTTAACTTTATTTTTAATCTTCTCAGTTATTTATTACTTTGCTAAGAAATTTAATTTCCTATTATCATAATTGAAATCTTCTTCTTCTTCGATAGTAACACCTGGCTCCAACAACAAGTGATTGAACAATCAAGCCAAACTCCACTAATCCTAATCTGGCTAGTTTAGTGATTAACTAAAAAAGGTGGCAATTGATTTGAGTCGAATAAGACTATGCCGGACACAATTCTTAATTACACCCGTTTAGCTGGACATAACAGGTATGGCCACGTGTGCGGATTTAAAAGTAACAGATGGGGAAGCGGATTGGCTGGTGTACCTCACACCAGCTATGTATAGCAGTTGTAGGTACGTGTCGTGCCAAGGTGAACACCGACGCTCCTCAGCTCCCAGTTGTACGAACGGTTCAAAGGAGATCAAAGTTACATGTGCCACACAGTGATGTATTTATTATATCTACACCGTTTACCTATTTTTAGAGATCATTTTAGGACATTATGCAAAAAAATAAATCATTTCTAAAGATCACGTGGACCACATCACAAATAGCAGCACCGTTAAAATTTTAATAGGGCCTACCAAAACGTTTATTTCCCATTCATAAGGTCATAAGGTCTGGAGAGGAAATTTTATTTACATATTGATCCAAAACTTCTTTGCCCCAAAAAAGGGTTTCAATGGTAGACGTTTAATCCACCCCTGCTTTTGGTAGTGTGGTCTACTTGATAGGTATATCTGTCTTATTTTTTATCTCAAGCCTTAAGACTAGCTCGAAAAATGGATGGACGGTTTGGATATAACACATACCTTATAGTTAGACCCACGTAACTTGCTGATGTCAATACACCAGCTCCAATCCACTTCCAACGGATAGGGCCACAAAAGACAAATGTCCAGAAAAACAAACAATGCTAAAAGTTCGACCAGCATAGGAAGTCAGCCGTAAGTCGTACCAAACACAAGGGAAAATGCATCATCTTCTTAGTACCTCATAAATATCACTCCCTGCAACTCCTCGTCTGTCTACTCATTTTCCTTATCTGATTCATCGCCGATTTCCATCCGAAGAATGGAGCAGATACAGCACAGGCACGTCGACATAAGAGGACTCAAGCATCATATCGCCGAGATTGGAACCGGTGCAGAACTCAACTTCTCCTGTTTTCCTTTTGAAGTTTTCCTAGTTTTTTCCGCTGCTTTCGTATAATAGTCTTTTCAGTTTTGTTGTTCAAGTGCAGGTTCTGTTGTGGTGGTTTTCTTGCATGGATTCCCTGAGATATGGTACTCGTGGAGACACCAGATGATCGCAGTCGCTGATGCTGGTTTCCGGGCCATCGCTCCTGATTGCAGAGGCTATGGACTCTCCGAACAGCCTCCTGAACCGGAAAAAGCATCTTTCATGGACCTTGTTGAAGATCTCGTCGCCATGCTTGATTTGTTTGGCATCTCAAAGGTCTGATAGCCACAGAAATTATGTTTCTTTCTATTTTTTTGGGCATTTAAGGAATTTATTAAAAGACGTGAAGAAATCGAAAGTTATTTAAAAAAAGAAGAAAGAAAGGAATTCGAAGTCACAAAAAATAGTGGGCGATAAAATCTTTTTTTTTTTTTTGGGTAGTTTGGATGCCTGTAAATGGGGCAAGTTTGATGAGTGGGTCGCAGACACTTTAATGACAAAGATGGGCGGAAATGATCCGAACCGTCAGAACCTTAAATCAGTTGTATCTCGCAAACGGGGATAAGTTTTTCGACATATTATATGTGATTTGGGGTAGGATAACCTACTTAAGCCAACCAACCCTGCTATGCCGGGTTGCCCACGCCGAATTTGTGAGATTCCATCAGATTGACAGTCAAAAGTCCCATTTGTTTTCGTTTTTACTATAAATAGTACGTTAGTTCGGTATAACTTTTGATCCTTTGAGTTGTAGAAGTGGTGCCCAAATATGAAAATGACTTAGAAAAATTAGGAGTATAATGTGGTTGGGCCAAATTGGACACTTACTATTTTTGGCCGAAAACCATGAAGTGTAGGAGGAATAGAGGCTTTTTATAAATAGTAGTAAGTCACGTTTTTAGGGTGTTTGAGTTGAAGTCTAAGTCTAAAACTTCGTTTAGGTTTGAGCTCATTATTTAAAGGGCTGTAATTTCATTTTTAAAAATCATCAATCAAATTATTTCGAATTTATTAGGAATTATTCATGCTTTTATCCCTCGTGGATTTGAGGAAGCTCTGTGAGGAGTCCAGAGAACTCCGTGGATTCAGAATAGTTATCTCCTGAGGAAGATAGTGATCGACCTCATCATGTCCCTCCCTACGCCAAAGTTGTAAATGATTTACAGGAAAAACATTTACACTCTGCGTTTGGAGACCTTTTTAACCTGTAAATGATTTATAACATTTACCCCTATTTCATTTACAGGCAAAAAGGTGGGATTTCATTTACAGCCTCTCCATTTTCAGCCTAACGGCTATATTTTCAAAGATTGTCTCTCCATTTACATGACTTAAACAATTTATAGGCTATCCAAACACAGACCATGATTTACCTATAAAGCATTTACAGCTTACAACCAAACAAGACATTCTATAAATGGTTTGCACCTGTAAATGATTTACCACCCAAGTCATTTACAGGCATCCAAATGATCCCTTGGTTAAAAGTGTCTTTAATACGAATATCAGAAAAATGAAATGAAGAGTGTAGAGAAAGTTAACTTATCTGTCCTTTTTTTTAAAAAAATAAAAATAAAAAATGCATTGAAGGAATTTCAGTTTAAGCCATGCTCGAATCCAAGGTTACTTCAAACTCGAGGATTTTCGATTCAAAAAAATATGGTTGCTTTGTGATTTCTGAGTTGTTAATCAAATCTTTCGTAGTACAAATGAAATATCAGAAAAATTAAAAGAAGAATGTAAAAAATGTATACTTCTCTGCTCATCTGCATATGCCACCACAGTCTCCTTCCTGCTTCTGTATTTCCTTTTAGATTAACACAAAACATACAGAAAGATAGAGTATAAATCAGAGAAACAAAGGGGGAAAAAAAAAAAAAACAATACTGCTTTCAGTATGGATTTTAAGTTTTACTTGTACCAATGTAATTAGTCAGCTCTGGAGTTGAAATGTTGAGTTTACAATGATAGACTCTCATAAGGTACCCAAATGCCCTGTCATGTAATTGGTGCCACACATGAATCAATTAGGTGTAAACCAACACAATAGATGTGGCTGCAATACCAGATCTCAGATCTGAGACAGGTCATGTGCAATAGCCGAAATCAATGGGGGGAAGGGGTGAATAGATGGGTTTGCAAAGGGGCGGGATGGGATGGGTTTGAATGAAGATGCGTGGATATGCATGAACAGATTGTAGCCGGTTGCTGATCCAGGTGACAAGAAGTCGTATGATCGGATTAAAAATCCCATATCAGATGCTCTAATACCATGTAAACTAACACAATTGAATTCTTAAAGAATTTGGGGATACTTAATCCTTCCCCTCTTCTATTAATTTATAATGAATGGATGGTGGTACATATATGGAATGTAAATAAACATATGAAGAAAATGATACAAAAGGCGGTATGTAGATCCTACAGTGGTCTGCTGGACTATCAATATATATACATTAACAGGAGGGTAGTGTCTAGTGGGCAGAGCCGTTTGTAGAACTCTTGCCAATCTACCATTTAAAAGGCAACTGGAAAGCGCTGGGATAAAAGGCTAAGATGATGATGATGATTATGACTTTTCTACTTCCCCTTCCACTTGCTGTTACGTTCTTTCAATATAGAAATCAAAGGAAGATAAGTGCATGTCAGAAAAAAATGAAGAATCTAGAAGGAAAAATACATTTGATATGAGTTTTCGTTTTAAACTATATCTTTCAACTCTAAAGTTAATTGCTTATGCTATAATTGTTTACTCTTCTTTCTTTCTTGTCTTACATAAGAGTCATTAACATGTTGATTTCTTGGTGATGATGGTCGGGAAGGCTTTCTTGGTTTCGAAGGATTTTGGAGGTCTCACCGCTTCGATATTTGCCATCCTTCATCCAGAAAGATTGCTGGGATTCATAACATTAGGCGTACCATTTCGCACTCCTGGTCCCCAGTCAGTCCGCCAAGATCTCCTCCCTGAAGGCTTCTACATATCGAGGTGGCGGGTAATGTAGTTTTCCTTTTATCCTGCAGTCTTGATAGGAACCAGTGCTGAATGAGATATGCTATGCTAATTGTTGGATATGAGATCTACTAGAGGACATGAAAGCTGCATGCAACATTAGCAATACTGAAATCTAATTGAAAAAAAAGAGAGAGAATTGAAGTAGTTATGCAGATTTCACCAAATTAAGGCAAGTGATGCCTGTACTGTCACACGCATTGATTGCTTCCAACAGAAGCAAATCAGAATTTCTATGCAGTGTAGCAGTTAGAAATTCCATGGCTTTCAACTTTCTACACCCTATTAAAATTGAGGGTTGTAATCCCTCAAAAGTTCCCATTCTACAGTCAAGTAAAATGGCAACCTTTCATGAAGAATTAGCGAGGGTTGTGACTCTCCGTGCTACATGGGACTTTGGTAATTCAATAATAGAAGGGAATGTGAACACTATTTAAGCTCTTGCTTCTTTTTCAAGCTTGAAAAATTTATTCACCCATGTCAATCTATTGCTGATGCACTTATTTTACAGGAGCCTGGAAGAGCTGAAGCGGATTTTGGACGGTTTGATGTCAAGACTGTAGTGCGTAACATTTACATTCTCTTCTCCAAAAGTGAAATCCCGATAGCTGGTGAACATCAGGAGATCATGGACCTGGTTGGTCCATCCACCCCTTTACCACCCTGGTTCACGGATGATGATCTGACAGCCTATGCAACGTTATATGAGAAATCTGGATTCCGTTTACCTCTGCAAGTGCCATATAGGTTAGTAGGGCTCTCAAACTCCTAGGCAGAAAATGAACTTCCAACTAAATTATGACAGCTAGCATTAGTTGTGTTTTTATAGTCTTCTATCAACCTTGGGTGCATTTGAAAGTAACCCCAAAACGGCATTTAATTGAATTTGTCAGTAGGGCCACCTTGCATTGAATTTCCCAAGCATTTTAGCTGAGCAGAAGTGAAAGTCAGACATGCTACTTATCAGTTTTCCACTTTTCTGCCCCAAAATGATAAATTCATTTGTTTCATAGTACTTCAGGACGAATTGAAACATCAGTTCCTGGAAAAGCTTTCCTACCTGACCCCGAGATACTTCCGTGTTTCCAAATATACCTTGCTAATATAATTACAATTGAGCTGGTTGCATGACTGCTACCAGTATTGAGGGGTGTCTTTGTCGGGCCCAAGAATGATACAATATGGGGCGTTTGGACTGTATTGGCTAGAATTTTGTTGGCCCAAAATATTTTGAAAAATTATTGGGAAAAGGGAAAAAAAGTGAAACACCAGAGCCTATCTGCTGCTTCTTAACTTGCATTCAATAGTTTATTAGACCTGTCTTTGATTTTATTTTATTTTTTCTAAAAAAAAAAAAAACGTTGTTTGTCGGCTTGTCCTGCTGAAAGCCAACCAGATAGGACCTAATCAAACAAAGATCAAGCATGATTTGGTGGATTAGAGCCTGTTACATTGAAATACGATGAACAAAAGATGAAAATAAAATAAAATTGAACAAGTAGTGATGACTTGCCATTTTCTCAAAATGGTTCGTTCTACTTTGAATTGCCAATTCCTACTCAAATCATGTGTCTTTTATCTCCCAAATAGGCCTAAATCTAGTCTAATATGGTTTCTATGCTTCCTCCATGGTTGAAAGGAATAAGATGTAGAGAACAAGAGAAAATTGGAAAAAAAAAAAAAAAAAAAGAACTCAAAAGAGGGCCTTTATATTTGTATTGGACCCAATATTGTCCACAACCCGTATCTGCCGATGCAGGCCTTTTCTTTAATGAAATTAACTCACCCCATTTGTGTAATGTGAGTGATCCATATGGTTTCTATATTGCCAATAATGACTCATATATGGGCTATGTACAATTGTTGAATACTAATACTACATGAAATATGCTGAGAACTATAATATCTCTATATTATGTTCATGAACTTACATCACCGGAGCACTGACAATTTCATGGGCTTCCATTAGGATGCTGAAGGAAGAACTAAATATAACAGACCCTAAAGTTCAAGTTCCAGCGTTGCTGATCATGGGCGAGAAGGACTATGTCTTCAAATTCCCAGGAATTGAGGATTACATAAAGAGCGGAAAGGTGAAAGACTATGTCCCAGATTTGGAGATCATATACATTCCTGAAGGATCACATTTTGTTCAGGAACAGTTCCCAGACCAGGTTAACCAGCTCCTCATCAGCTTCCTCAACAAGTACTCTACTGCAGGAAAGTGATTGTAGTATTCTGTATTCCATCCTTACATGTTTGTCTGGGATACTTGGGATGCTCATCTAGTGGTATGGATAAATCATAGTCTCATGACGGCCGTTTTATGAAGTTTGATTTTCACCTTGGACTGCAGGATGTTGAAATGAAATTTCAGATGTCTTATATAGTTTTGTTACTATGAAAACATGTGAATGAAGAATATAGAGAGAGTTCCAGGGTGGAACACAGAGAAGGATGAATGTACATAAATCTCATTGCAATCCAATCATTATTAAATGCTGATGAGATGTGGGTCCATCAAATCCCATCGCCTGCTAATAGATCAGAGCAGGTGTGACAGCAGTGACATTGAAATGCCGTGATCTTTCATAGGGGATCATTCCTCTAGTTAAGTAAAAACTTGAGATGGGTTTCAAGTCTGTAGCTCGGTGGTAGGTGGACCTAATTCCGAAACACTGAGTTCCCAGGTTTGCGCGCAGCTTTCATATAAAAAATAAATAAAATAAAAATAGCCTGAAATGGAATATTGGACCATTGTATCTATAACTTCTTGCTTCACCTTTTATGGATCTCTATGTTTTAATGAAGTATAAAAAATAAAACTTTAAGAGTTCACAACCTAATTTTGCAATTAAATTATTTTGTCACTGAAAGATTTCCTTTTTCACCCTTTTCTTTGGCAGATACCTAAAAAATTGAATTGTCAATAAATCTTTGAGAGATGTGCCTCTGAAAGACTTTAAGGCCAATTCAATTTTTGAAACGTTATGTAACACAGTTACCATGTTAGTGTAACACACAAATTCAACAGCTTATACATGTAAAATTTCAAGCCTTGGTTATGCATTATTGTCCTACTTACCAAATATATTATTTTCAATGGATAAATCTGTGCACCCTTAGGGCCCATTTGGATACCAGTTACTTCTTCTACTTACAGCAGTATATAAGTATTACTTCTTCTACTTACAGCAGTATATAAGTAACTTATTCCAGATAAGTAAGTTTAGTTTCTGATTAGTTATAACTAACTTTTTTTAACGTAAAATTACTTAATCACTTCACTTTTTTTTTTTTTTTTTTAGCATTTCTACTTTTCATAAGTTGCTTAAGAGAGGAATCGGAAGAGACGAAACAGAGGAAAATCTGGTAAGTATGTTGTTTACCCAACATACTTATATGCTTAATAAGTAGAAACTAAGATAAGCAATTAGAGGCATTAGTAGCTTAAGTAACTTATGATCCAAACGCCCCCTTAAAAGTCTGCAAACCTTAAGTTGTTGATAGAAACACAAAAAAAAAAATGAAATACTTTCCAGTGATTTGGCAGCATGGAGGAACACAAGCAGTAGATGGTCCCCACATCTCAGAGCTAGAATAGCATTTATGTTAAGGACCACAAACACATCCATCAATTTGCATCACAACCATGAATGCTCAACCCACCAGAAGCATGAATTATAAGATAGTAGAGATAATGCAAGTAAACAGAAGAAAATGAAAATCTTCTACTTATGGAGCTGCCTTACCTTTAACACATTTTTTTTTTTGTCAGGGGACTGATTATGAGCCAAGATGGAAAGTCTCCATCATTGAGTATGATGATGGGTTGATGTATCTTTCCTTACCCCACGTGGGAGCTAGTATGACATGGATACAGGCTCTTAGTTTGGACCTGTTAGTGCATCGAGGTCAAGTCTCTATACTATGAGACCCATCATGTGTGGAAGATGATTGACTTGAGGATCTACTACTTTTGATTAATCCTTGGACATGAGGATGCCAGGAATCAAGGTCTTGATCACCTGCACTTCAACTCATTTTATGTAGTTACCATGTGACCAATAAAAGTTTGTGTGGTTGCACGCATCCATCAAGATTGTTGAGACTCACATGGGTCAATAAAGGATTCACTGGTTTCTTAGAAACTTAATTATTGTTTATACCTTATAGATTAGATGTCCATCAAGCATTTATCCACTGGGTTTTTTTTTTTTCTTTTTAATACACACGCACACACACCCCACACACTCATGCTAGTGGAATTTCACCACTTATGGGCACTCGAACCCTTGATCGGGAGTTGAAACTCCTGAGAGTCTACCACCCGAGCAAGAGTAAGGACTCCATTGGGCTTAATACTAAAAAAGTTTACAAATGTTTTTAACCGTTGAACTTTTATATTTAATGGTTAAAATAATTTTGATCACAGTTGATGATGACTTGATAGCGTAAATTTGATAAAATCCACTACTTGATCTGTATGAATATTAGGTTCATGGTTGATGGACATAACATTGGAAGGAACATATCAATTTAGATACATGAGTTCAGGTATGATTACAACCTTTAAATGTAACGAGGCATATGAAAGACTAAAAGGTGGCAGAATACCATAACTGAAATTTTCTAACAACCATAATTCCTCTTTATCTATAAATCTTATCTTAGAGGGAATGAAGCCTATAAATAAATAAAGAAAGCCTTGAACCACCCTTGGGTGTCACTTGTAGAGAGAGCAGAGAGAGAAGAAAGAGATTATTGGAAAACTTTAGGGTGTGTTAGGACCGAGGTAATTGATGGATGTTTGGATGGCTAGATGAGTATCCATCACTGGACGCCTCGTAAATCACACCTCCAGTTGAAGGGATTTGCGAATCCCACCTTGATAATTCCACCTGACTTCGCCCATCCCTTGGAGACGGTGGGATTTTTCCACCAACCATGGGCATTCATGTGATTTTCCCTACCAAAACCCCCCTTTTAAAGAGTTTCTGATCTGTCTTCCCCTTTTTAATCTTCCTTCTTCCTATTCTCACTCTGCCCTTCTCTCCCCAATACCCTCATTAAATCTCTCTCTCTCTCTCTCTCTCTCTCTCTCTCTCTCTCTCTCTCTCTCTCTCTTTCTCTCTCTCTCTCTCTAATGTTTTCAACGAGATTGGAAAAACCCATCTCCCAAGTTTTGATCTTTCTCTGTTTTCTCTCGCTCATCTCTCTCACTCTCTCTCTCGAGCTCTCTTTCTACAATCCACGACATCCTCTGAAGCAACGGCCTACCTGTAGGGCTCCTCTTAAAAGTCGTGAAATCCTTCACCCTCAATGAATTAGGTGCTCTCAATGTCTACCTCGACCGCCCTTATCTCACCAAGTACGAGAACAACATCTTCTTTGATGCCGTCGTTCGTGGAAATCTTAGCTATGTTGCCCTCACAGATCTCGTCGGGCTTTCGCAGTTAGAGCTCTTTCTGTGGTTGCTTGTCGACTGTGAACACTGAGAAATCAACGCCCACGTAGATTTATATTTGTTGTGGGGTGATTTGGCTGATTTGGATTAATGATGCAATAGACTTGGAGTTGCCACTAGCCGCTTAACTCGAAACTTTGCAGTCGTCTAGAACTCGCAAAATACGTAAAGCTAGAGAATCCGAAGATTCTCTTGCTTTAAATTGACTCTTGATCTGTGGTTTGAGATTCTGAGTAGGGGACCTCGGTTACAAAGAGGGAATGTGTTAAGTACCCTCTCTGCCTGTACAGATGTAAGGGCTTTATTTCATGTGGTAAGTTGATCTTATGGGATAAAATGATAGGATATGAAGTACTAAAAATGGACTAGGTAGACTCGGATTTTTGATATGGGAAGGTTCGGAATTTCAACAAGCCACAAAGCATATGTCCAAAGAATGTCTAGAAGAGTTTTGAATAGATATAATGATGCTAAAATATCAGTAAAAATGAACTAAGCCACCATAAGTTTCTGATGCGATAGGATCCAGAGTTCTGACAAGTCACAGAACATACATTCAATAGTAATCTAGAGGAGCAAGGGTGTTGAGAAGGGAGGTAATGATGCGATGTGATAAAATATGAATTCTAGTGATAATTGCATGATCTTTGGCTTGCACTTAAAATGGATTGGATGTTTAGGTGTACCATGGTTGGGAATGATTAACTTGAATAGGACTGAGAGACTAAGAGATGATTGAAGGAGGCTAGAGGGGGGCTAAAGATGGGAGCTTAAGAACTCAAGCACTTTCTCTCACTCTCACTCACTTGCTCTCTCTCTCCCTCTCTCTCACTTTTGGTTGATTGTTGTTGTCTGAAATGAAGAAAAGTAAAGACTATTTATAGTCTTTTGGGATGACATTTTGATAATTCTAAGGTTTATGGAGGGTAAATGTTGATGTGACAGCTTGTGATTGGTTGAAGGGAGGGTAATGCTACATGACATGCTTTCATATGCTCTCAAGTTTAGTAGGATGGTAAATAAAGTGAATGTTAGAGGTATGTTTATAAAAGAGTTGACTTTTGGTTTGGTATGATGGTAAATAGAGTAAATGTTAGGGATAAGTTTATAAAAGAGTTGACTTTTGGTTTGGTAGGATAGTAAATAGAATGAATGTTGGGTGTAGGTTTATAAAAGAATTGACTTTTGGAGGGGAGTTTGATAGGATGGTAAATAGAGTAAATGTTGGGAGTAATTTTGTAGGAGAGTTGACTTTAGGAGGGGAGACAACTGTGTGCTTAGAGGAAACACTTATCGAATAAGGGGCGGTTGTTCGATTACTGCCAGCGGTAGTCAGACTACTGCTTGCGGTAGTTAGACTATCGCTCGGGTATGGTTGCTGCCGTGGTTTGGCCGGTGGGCCTATTTCGGGCCCTGAGAGCGGCCCGAAGCCTGTTTTGGATATTTGGGCTTAGAAATGGCTTGATATTGGCTCGAAAATAGCTTGGATATAGTTCGAGAAATGGATCAATTTTTGGACACGCTCTGGCTTAATTGGTGGCTTGTAATGACTCAAGTTTGATTAATGTTTGAATTAGGTTTGAGAAATAGTTGCAATTTTGGGTAGGGTGTGAGGTTTAAATTCAATAGGGATCATCGATACCCTATCAAGTTGCTAGCTTAGGTGGGGTGTCTACATCAACAAAACCTACAGTGCAACACGTTATATCTTAATATATCCTTGCGTTCCCAAACACTCCCACTTTTTTTCCAATGGACCATGGTTGAATCCCATCAGCCATCCAAACAAGATTTCTTGACATCTTTGCCTTCTCAAATCCACTGCAAATCCACGACAACCACTGGCAGGTGTTATAATGGGCTTATATGTAATTCCATCCTATCTAATCCAATCTAATGCAACGTCCCAAACTGGTCCTTAATGTCTCATTTAACCCGACTTCAAGGGTTGACATATCGCTCTCATCCTCTCTTTCATTTGAGATGGATCAATAAGAGAACTTCTAATTGAAGTAAAAACATTGGCAAACCTGCCGTTCCTCTTCGGTATTGTTAACATAAATTGTAGCAATTGAAATTGGTCTATCTTTTATATAACTTTGAGAATATTAAGAAATTGTTTGAATCATAACTCATTTTGTTTAAATTTATGATGCCTTACATAACATAAATAGTTTATCTTGATTTTTACTTATTCAACTGATGAGTATATTTGGTAAGTAACCTGTTTATCAGTGAAGAAGTTAAAAAAGTTTGTTTTGTTTCTAGCATTAAACAAGTAGTTTTTAGATCTCTTCAATTAATTTTATCATCCTTTTCTTTTCTTTCATTTTTTAAAATATCTTTTATTAAAATCTCTTCCAATTTTACGTATTCATGTGAGATCCGCCTTTAATATCTACTGTCCATCATGCAGGCCAATCTTTGATGTGAACCATTCATTATGTTAGGCCCATCTCGGCCTGTTTTCGATGTGAACCATTCATTGTATGAGTCCCACCTTCAACATCAACCATCCAATATAGGGCCCACCTTCAATATGGACCATCCACCTTGTAAGGCCCACCTTCAATGTGGCTTTCCATCATACAGGGCCACCTTGGAAGCAAGCAATCCATCATGTTAGACATTGGATGTGGATCGTCCATGTGAGGGCCACCTTTAATGTGGACTATCCGCCATATGAGACCCAACTTCAAATTGGGCCTCCATCATGTGGGGCCCACCTTGGATGTAGGCCATTCATCATAACAGGTTGACCTTTGATGTGGACAGTCTATTACATGGGGCCTATCTTAATGTGGGTCATCCATCGTGTGCAGCCCACCATCAATGTTAATTGTCTATCATGTAGCCCCACCTTCAATGTCCACCACCCATCATGTGGAGCCCACCTTTGGTGTGGACTGTCCATTTTGTAGGCCCCACATTTGATGTAAGCCATCCATCATCATGTGGGGTTTGCCTTGATGTGGACCATTCATTATTAGGGGCCAAACTTTGATGTGGACCATCCATTATGCGGGGCCCACCTTCGTGTAGGCCATCCATCATTTGGGGCCTACTTTCAATGCATTGCCCATCATGTGGAGCCCACCTTTGATGTGGACCATCCATCGTGTGGGCTGTCCATCATGAGGGGCCACTTTAGATGGGAGCCCTTCATCATTGGGGTGGACCTTTAATATGGACCGTCCATTATGTGCGCCCACCTTGATGTGAGTCATCCATCGTGTTAAGGCTTTCCGAAAAATGTTGTCCTCACACCCCCGCATGCATGGGTCCTTTCTTAGTGACCCGAACCGCTCATCTGGTGGCCCTCTCTACAGACATCAAATGAGTGGCTTGTGCTGTTGTGCTCAATGAAAGAACACCATTGGGCTTTGGAATTTTAATCGTCTGCTTACAGCTGAGGCGCGGCCGGCAAGATGTTCTAATCTGCTGATTTTACCTCCACTTGAGTGCGTACTCGCCCCAACCACATGTCGTTTTCACTGGATAAGGTTCCACGCAATTTCACCGCCCATGACGACCCACCTAATTGAGAAATCACATCAAGTGAAAAACTCTCAATCATGCACATCACGCAAACCTTTATATATATTTTTATATGAAAATTTCTCATAAATTCCAAATTTACCATCGGATTCTTTCATGAATGTTAATCCCGTCCTTCATCTTTCTTTTAAAAGTAAAAAATAAAATAAGAAAATTTTAAGCTACACATTATATCCCATGACATCCCGTCTAAGAAATATATGCACCCAATTATAATAATCACATGGACCAAAAACCTTTTAGATTGATTCACTAGATGACATTACAGGCATTTTGAGATATATATATACATATATATATATATATATAGTGTTTATTATTTTTAATGGTGATGCTCACCTTATGTATAGATTGACTAATTTTTTAGTTCTTTTGATAATCATAGTGGATTACATCCATGGCACATGTTGGATAACATCTGAGGAACCGCAACTATAGCTGCTATTTCCATTCTCTCGATTCCTAGCAGCATAATTGAATAGCTCTAACACGTGATACCAATCCCTTTATTAAGATGGACGGGCATTCCAGTCAAAACAAACTACTAAATAACCTGTCCACGTAAGGACTATGTCAATGCCAATGACTCCCACCACTCAGAATTACTGTCCTACTCACCAAAAATCAATCTCTGCTGCAAGATGGACTCTTTGAGTTCAGAGTTGTAGCTGGTCATCTGGAGGTCTCCGTCTCAGAGGTGGAGCCCAGAGCTTCACCACTCGATCAGAGGCTCAATGATCATCTAACCTAGGACCCGATAAAAATGAATTTGAGCCACTTGACCTACTAAATCTAGTGCAGTCCCACGATAGTTGGGCATAGTCCAAGCAATCCTCTTTAATTGCATAGTTTCCTAAAGGCATAATCTTTCCGCCTTTTAATCAAACATATTCTACATGATGCATTTGAAATGTAAAGACCTCTTAATCACTAGAATAAAATGCATTCTCATGTGCTTGCTTATATAATTTATGAAAAATTATGAAATCTCCTGATAAAACAAACAAAATGCATCGAGAAATACACATTAACAGGCCCATTATGATGGGCATCATTGTCATCGGCCTGTGCATTGGATGTGCCGTCCCATGTTAGGTGAAGTTCCTAGAAATTAACAATATTAGATGGGGAACGATGGGTAACAACCAGGGCAATGAAGATGGAGATGCCCCCTATATAAACTTCAAGATTGTGTGTGGGACCTAAATTGCTGCGCACTTGATGTAAGTTTTGGATCCAAAATGGATGGTCCAACATAAGCTCTAATTCTCATACATTCAAATGCACATAATCATTCTAAACAATCGCAATGCCTTCGTAACTGAACATGAATGCAAACAATGGACTATTTGTCCATCGGTCAAATGCCAAGTTAATTTTATTTACACTCAGTATTATGCGAGTTACGTTATCCAGTGAGGAGTCGCCACATTTTGATGGATTAGTCTTATGCGAGTGACGTTATCCAGTGAGGAGTCGCCACATTTTGATGGACTTGGAAGAAATGATGGGAGAAAAATGTACACACATCAAAGACAAATGTCCATGAAAAGAAAAAAGCTAAAAATTCGACCAGCATAGGAAGTCAGTCGTAAGTCGCACCAAACACAAGGGAAAATGCATCGTCTTCTTAGTACCTCATAAAAATCACTCCCTGCAGCTGCTCGTCTGTCTACTCATCTTCCTTATCTGATTCATCGCCGATTTCCATCCGAAGAATGGAGCAGATACAGCACAGACACGTCGACATAAGAGGACTCAAGCATCATATCGCCGAGATTGGAACCGGTGCAGAACTAAACTTCCCCTGTTTTCCTTTTGAAGTTTTCCTAGTTTTTTTTTTTTTTTTTTTTTTTTTCCGCTGCTTTCGTATATTAGTCTTTTCAATGTTGTTGTTCAAGTGCAGGTTCTGTGGTGGTGGTTTTCTTGCATGGATTCCCTGAGATATGGTACACGTGGAGACACCAGATGATCGCAGTCGCTGATGCTGGTTTCCGGGCCATCGCTCCTGATTGCAGAGGCTACGGACTCTCCGAACAGCCTCCCGAACCGGAAAAAGCATCTTTCATGGACCTTGTTGAAGATCTCGTCGCCATGCTTGATTTGTTTGGCATCTCAAAGGTCTGATAGCCACAGAAATTATGTTTCTTTCTATTTTTTTGGGCATTTAAGGAATTTATTAAAAGACGGGAAGAAATCGAAAGTTATTTAAAAAAAGAAGAAAGAAAGGAATTCGAAGTCACAAAAAATAGTGGGTGATAAAATCTTTTTTTTTTTTTTTTGGGTAGTTTGGATGCCTGTAAAATGGGGCAAGTTTGATGAGTGGGTTGCAGACGCTTTAATGGCAAAGATGGGCGGAAATGATCCGAACCGTCAGAACCTTAAATCAGTTGTATCTCGCAAACCCGGATGAGTTTTTTGACATATTATATGTGATTTGGGGTAAGATAACCTACTTAAGCCAACCAACCCTGCTATGCCGGGTTGCCCACGCCGAATTTGCTGAGATTCCATCAGATTGACGGTCAAAATTCCCATTTATTTTCATTTTTACTATAAATAGTATGTTTTACTTCCGTATAACTTTTATTTTCGTTTTTACTATCTATAAATAGTACGTCTTAGTTCAGTATAACTTTTGATGCTTTGAGTTGTAGAAGTCGTGCCCAAATGTGAAAATGACTTGGAAAAATTAGGAGTATAACGTGATGGGGCCAAATTAGACACTTACTATTTTTGGCCGAAAACCATGAAGTCTAGGAGGAATAGAGGCCATCTATAAATAATAAACTTACTATTTATAGTATGTCACGTTTTTAGGGTGTTTGAGTTGGAGTCGTCTAGAACTTTGTCCAGGTTTGAGCTCATTATTTAAAGGGCTGTAATTTCATTTTTTAAAATCATCAATCAAATTATTTTGAATTTATTAAGAATTATTCCTGCTTTTATCCCTCATGGATTCGAGGAAGCTCTGTGAGGAGTCCAAAGAACTCCGTGGATTCGTAATAGTTATGCCCTGAAGAAGATGGTGACTGACCTCATCACATCCCTCCTTGGGCCAAAGTTGTAAATGATTTACAGAAAAATCATTTACACTCTGCGTTTGGAGACCTTTTTAACCTGCAAATGATTTATAGCATTTATCCCTATTTCATTTACAGGCAAAAAGGTGGGATTTCATTTATAGCCTAACGGCTATTTTTTCAAAGATTCTCTCCATTTACATGTGTTAAACAATTTACAGGCTATCCAAACACAGACATTGATTTACCTGTAAAGCATTTACAGCTTACAGCCAAACAGGACATGCTATAAATGGTTTACACTTGTGAATCATTTACCACCCAAATCATTTACAGGCATCCAAATGATCCCTTGGTTAAAAACGTCTTTAATACAAATATCAGAAAAATGAAATGAAGAGTGTAGAGAAAGTAAACTTATCTGTCCTTTTTTTAAAAATGCATTGAAGGAATTTAGTTTAAGCCATGCTCGAATCCAAGGTTACCTCAAACACGAGGAATTTCGATTCAGAAAAATATGGCTGCTTTGTGATTTCTGAGTTGTTAATCAAATCTTTTATAGTACAAAATATCTTTAAGATAATGGAATATCAGAAAAATGAAAAGAAGAATGTAGAAAATGTGAACTTCTCTGCTCATCTGCATATGCCACTACAGTCTTCTTCCTGCTTCTGTATTTCCTTTTAGAATAACACAAAACATACAGAAAGAGCATAAATCAGAGAAATAAAGGGAAGAAAGAAAATAGAAAAAAAAAAAACATTACTACTTTCAGTATGGATTTTATGTTTTACTTGTACCAATGTAATTAGTCAGCTCAGGAGTTGAACTGTTGAATTGACAAGGACAGACTCTCATAAGGTACCCAAATGCCCTGTCATCAAATTAGTGACCGACATGAATTGATATGTTATGGAAGGTAATGTCTGTTGGGCAGGGACGTTTGTAGAACTCTTGCCAATCTACCACTTAAAAGGCAACATGAAATCGCTAGGAGAAAAGGCTAAGATGACGATGATGATTATGACTTTTCTTCTTCTTCTTCGACCTCTTTTGTGTTCTTTCAATATAGAAATCAAAGAAGGATAAGTACATGTCAAAAGAAATGAAGAATCTAGAAAGAAAAATACATTCGATATGAGTTTTGGATTTTAAACTATGCCAGTCAACTCCATAGTTAATTGCTTATGCTATAATTGTTTACTTCCTTTCTTTTCTTACTCAAGAATCATTAACATGTTGATTTCTTGGTGATGATGGTGTGGAAGACTTTCCTTGTCTCAAAGGATTTTGGAGTCTTTACTGCTTCGCTATTCACTGTCCTTCATCCAGAGAGGTTGCTGGGATTCATAACATTAGGTTTGCCATTTATCACTCCTGGTTCCAAAACCGCCAGCAAAGATCTCCTCCCTGAAGGCTTCTACGTATCGAGGTGGCGGGTATTGTAGTTTCCCTTTTATCGTGCCGTCTTGGGAGGAATTGGTACTGAATGAAATATGCTATGCTAATTGTTGGATCTGAAATCTGCTAGAGAACATTAAAGCTGCACGCAACATCAGCCATACTGAAATTTAATTTGAAAAAAAGAAGAAAAAGAGTGGAAGCACTTATGCAGATTTCACCAAACTAAGGCAAATGATGCTTGTCACCTTTAATGCATTGAATGCTTCCAACAGAAGCAAATCGGAATTTCTCTGTAATGTAGCTGTTAGAAATTCCATGGGTTTCAACTTTCTACACCTTAAAATCGAGGTTCGTAATTCTTCATAGTACCCTTTCTACAGTTGAGTGAAATGGCAACCTTTCATGAACAATTAGCAAGGGTTGTGACTCTCCATGCTCCATGCGCACTTTGGTAATTAAGCTGTAGAAGGGAATATGTACTATTCAATCTCTTGCTTTTTTCAACTTTGAAAAATCCATCCACTCATGTCAATATTGTCGATACGCTTATTTTTACAGGAGCCTGGAAGAGCTGAAGCCGATTTCGGACGGTTTGATGTCAAGACTGTAGTGCGTAACATTTACATTCTCTTCTCCAAAAGTGAAATCCCGATAGCTGGTGAACATCAGGAGATCATGGACCTGGTTGATCCATCCACCCCTTTACCGCCCTGGTTCACGGACGATGATCTGACAGCCTATGCAACGTTATATGAGAAATCTGGATTCCGTTTACCATTGCAAGTGCCTTATAGGTTAGTAGGGCTCTCAAACTCCTAAGCAGAAAATGAACTTCAACTAAATTATGACAGCCAGCCTTGGTTGTGTTTTTTGTCTTCCGTCAATCTTAGGTGCATTTGAAAGTCACCCCAAAATGGCATTTTGTTGAATATGTTGGTAGAGCCACCTTGCTTTGAACTTCCCAAGCATTTTAACTGAGCAGAAGTGAAAGTCAGACATGCGGTTTATCAGTTTTCCACTTTTCCACCCCTAAATGATAAATCCATTCGTTTCATGCTACTTCAGGACGAATTGAAACATTAAGTTCCTAGAAAATCTTTTCTAACTGATCCCGAGATACTTTCAAGTCTCCAAATATACCTTGCTAATATAATTAGGGCATGAGCAGTTGCATGACTACTACTAATATTGAGGGGTGTACGGCCGGGCCAAAAAGCAATACATTATGGGATGTATTGGACTGTATCAGCTAGAATTGTTTTGGCCAAATTTTTTTGAAAATTTATTGGGAAAATTGGAAAGAAATGTAAAATGGTAGAACTTATCTATAGTTTTTTGTTTTTTGTTTTTGTTTTTGTTTTGTTTTTTTTTTTTTTTGCTTTGTTTTTTTTTTTTAAATTTCTTCTTACAATGCATTCAATGGTGTTTATTTAGACCATTCTGTAGTAAAAAGTTTGTCGGCATGACCTGCTGAAAGCCAACCAAATAGGCCCTAATTGAACACATCAAGCATGATTTGGTGGATTAGGCCCATTACATTTAAATACAACAAACAAAAAATGAAAAATAAATTGAAAAGAAGTAATGATTTGTCATTTTCCCAAAATGGTTCATTCCACTTCAAATTGCAATTCCCGCTCAAATCATGTGGTTTTTTTTTTTTTTCAAATATCCCCCAAATAGGCCTCAATCTAGCCTAAAATGAGTTTCTAAGCTTTGTCCATGGTTGAAATGAATAAGAAGTAGAGGATGAGGGAAAATTAGAAGAAGAAGAAAAAAAAAAAAGGTCGAAAGAGGGCCTTTATGGTTGTATAGGCACCAATATGGTTCATATCAACATGAATCAGAGGATACAACCCTTTTCTTTAATGAGACCAATGCACCCCATTCGATCGATATGGTTGCTAGATGGCCAATAATGACTCATATGCAGGATATTTACAATTGTTGAATACTGCATAAAAGATGATGGAAGTGTAATTTCTCTATATTATGCTCACAAACTTATATCACTCAATCATTAACAATTTTGTGGGCTTCCATTAGGACAATGAATGAAGAACTGGGTATAAGTATAACAGAACCCAAAGTTCAAGTTCCTGCGCTGCTGATCATGGGCGAGAAGGACTATGTCTTCAAATTCGCAGGAATTGCGGACTCCATAAAGAGCGGAAAGGTGAAGGAGAATGTCCCAGAGTTGGAGATCACATTCATTCCTGAAGGATCCCATTTCGTCCAGGAACAGTTTCCAGACCAGGTGAACAAGCTCATCATCAGCTTCCTCAACAAGTACTCTACAGCAGGAAAGTGATCCTAATATTCTGTCCATAACATGTTTGTTTGGGATACTTGGGATGGTCATCTAGTGGTATGAATAAATCATATTCTCATGACAGCCTGTTTTATGAAGTTTGATTTATGAAGTTTGATTTTCACCTCGAACTTCAGGATGATGAAATGAAATTTCAGATGCCTTGTATAGTTTGTTACTTAGAAACTTGTGAATGAATATCATAGAGAAAACATCCAAGGTCTGACATGGCAAAGGATCAATGTGCATAAATCTCATGACTGCAATCATTATTGAATGATGAGATGTGGGTCCCCCAAATCCCATTGCCTGCTAATAGATCAGAGCGGGTGGGACAGTAGTGACATTGGAATGTGGTGATCTTTCACAGTGGATCATTCCTCTAGTTAAAAGTAAAAACTTGGGACGGGATTCAAGTCTATAGCTTAGTGGTAAATATACTGCATTCCAAAACACTAAGGTCTCAGTTTCCGGATGATTGATGGAAGAAACACCAGAAATATCCCATACTTCTCGCACCCACCCGCCAGCTGATGGAAATGGACCGACTATCAGAGATATTCGTGTTACTGTTAGGAGTTCGATTTTGGATACACTGAGATATTAAAGATAAAATAAAAAATAAAATAAAATTGATTGGCTGAATCACGTATAAAATACGCTGTCCTTAAAGCGTGATTCGCCCCCTTATAAACTGCTGATGGGTTACAGGCGAATTACTTCTAGGATAAGACAAGCCTTATCTGGATCTAGCGTGCAGCAATCACGATAGGTCCACTGTGAAACAATTTTAATGCAATAGATCTCTTCTGGCAAACTTGGACGGTAGAGATGATAACAATATTATAAAATGGGGATATTTCGTGTATTTAATCTGATAGGAGAGAGGGGTGTGTTCAGTTGATGATTTCGGACTGGAATGGTCCAGTTTATATAGGCATCAGGTAGTGGACCGTTGCTAGGGTGCAATCAAAGGTTCAGAACGTTTGAAAACGTTTCTGTCCGTTGTCCATTAATCACAGACGTTTCTGGTCGTCGGATCAAAGGATCTGACCGTTGGATCATCATGAGCCGTCCGTTTTCGGACCGTTTGACTTTCAAGGTATAGAGCCGTTTTCTGAAACCGCTGAACGTTTCGGATTTAAGATCCGATCGTCCTCAGTCATTTATAAAAGCCCAGGCTCATTTCAGATTTCCACCGCCCTAAGGCACTGACCAGACCCATCGCACCGTCTCGCGCCGGTCTGCGTAAGGTCGCGAAGGAGCGACCACTCTGCGACACGTGCGAAGTGCAAAGTGCGCCATCTAGCGCCACTACAGCCACACTGCCCACGCCCGTGCCCGTGCCCGTGCGAGCGTGCGTGCGTGTGTGTGTTCCTTCTCCAAAAGCTCTAAGTACGAATACTCTACACCACATCTCATATAAACCACAAAAGTTTCTCAATCATTTCCGATGTGGGACAAAGCACACACACCGCACTTTTAATTCAAAATATTTCAAAAAGCGTTTTGGCGGGAAAATCCTAAAATTTTGAAAAATTCAAATTTTCATTTTCATTTTTTCAAAAACCATTGATTTACAACAGATACTTCCTCTGCTGTGCAATGAACTTTCTTATAAAAAATAAATAAAATAAAAATAACTTTCCTATCAGGTTCACGCGTGCAAACACTACCCATGTAGTGGCTCTCTCTATAGACATCCAATGAATGGCTTCTGCTCAATGAAAGAACACTACTGAGAATTTGAATTTTTATTATCTGCCTACACGAGGTGAGGTTGGCAAGATGTTCCAATCCGCTGACTATTATATAAAAAGGGAAAAGGGCAGGGAGTCCCGGGACTACTCAAGTCAAATCTTCCTCCAAACTGGGCCATGTGGATCAGTGTAAGAACCCACCTCAGTATACTTACATGATGTATGTGAGTTACCACAAGTTCCAGTTTTTGAGGCCCACTGTGATGCATGTGTCATCAAGCCCGTCCATCAGATGTGCCTCTCATGTTAGGCCAAGATCCCTGAAATTAGAAATAGCAGACCTATCAGGGGAAGATGCTCGCTACAGAAACTTTCGGATCGTGTGTGGGACCCAAATGTATACCCAATCCAATCCATGGCATGCCCCACCAAATGACGAGACACCCCAAAACTCAAGGGCCTGTTTGGCACAGATTTGCATGGTTGGTTATAAATTCAATCCTTCCAAACACTGGAAAGGATTGAATTAATCCAACTATCATACCATCCACTCCCATCAGGAGATATAGTGAAATTTGAAATGAAATGGGCCCACGTTGATGCGTGTGTTTTATCTGCCACGTCCATTCATATGCACCTGGCCCATCCGACTTTTGGATTGGCCTGATTTTGGGTTTTATGGTGACAACAAGACGGCGCATTGATGTACGTTTGGGATCCTAAAAAATACATCACGATGGGCTTAACAGAAGCTCTAACTCCCATATGTTCAAACGGATGTGATCATTCCACATGATCTGAAAACCTCCGAACTATATATACCTGAATGTAAACAATAGAATATCTGTCCATAGATCAAATGACCAAGTTGATTTTGGCTACTCAAACTTTGCCCATGGTCTATCTTTAGTGGGACCTACATTTTGAATAGTTGTGATCATCCATTCATATGTCCCAACTAGTTAGACTACAAATTCAATTCAGTAGTCTACAGACTAGAAGAGCGGCTACAGAAGACAAATGATCAGTAAAAACTGGGGTCCCCAAACAAAGAACCTGTGCCACTTTTAGATTTCAAACAGCACAAGAAGACGCATAGCAAACACTCGGGAAATTCATCTTAGTACTTGATGGCAATCACTACCTCCTCTTGTTGTGAACAGACGAATCAAGTAAAGCACAGGCAATCGCACAATCATTCAAACAAAAATAATCTAAATTTTACATGAAAAATCTCTTTCAGAAAAAAATCATGGGACAAAGCGACAAGTAATGCATTATGAGAGCAAAAATTACAAGAGATAGTCTTATTGAGTCAACAAACATCGAATCTGCTTCACAAGCTCTAGCTATTGCTTCCATTGCTTGAAGTTGGTGAGAATATTGGATTTATTTTTTATAAAATAAATCCACACTTTTCTTTAATAATTGTCAATAAACGTAACAAATCATGATGACCCTCCATCAGAAAACACGAGCGTTGGCCCCCATACATCAAAATGCATATAATTTAGAACACTTTATAAACTTTTTTTTTTTTTTTTTCCAGATTTAAAAGACAACCTTAACTATTTACCATATATATCATGGTCGCATATACCAAAATCAATGCTTTTAAAAATTAAAATTAAACAATCGTCAGGAAGTACCTTCATGCCCTGCTCGCTAATGTGGCTTAAGCATATATGCTTATACATACGTGCTGACGTGGAATCCGCTACAGAAGCTGCAACTCCACCTGATGAAGTATTCCCGATCAACCTGTATACGAAATGATTTTCATTCCTCTGTACCTTCATGACTATGAGTGCCACCTGTGAAACTTTTAGAACACGATCGAACCCAGTTAGATATCAGACTCTTCCTCAAATTAGGAATGCATCTCACTTTGGTCAAGATACGTTCCGTGCTATCAAACATCTTGATGCGCATATATCTAACGCTTACCACTTTACAAGCATTATCATTGCCCATAAACACATGGCTATCATCGCACTCACTATAATTGGTGAACCAATTCCGATGAGGGGTCATCTGGTATGAAACGTCCGTGTCCAAAATCTATTCTTCGCCAAAGTACTTAGATTTTGATACGGTCATCACTTCGACCACGAAGATCCACTCTCCTACTCAAAATTTTTCCCCATCGTAATTAGTGCATCTGTACAAGCACCCAAATTACTAGTTTTCTTTCTCATCACCTTTGACTGAATGGTTGAGATAACGATCTCAATGCTAAAGGTCATTCTACGATGCACAAAGAATAATCCTTGAATAACTCATACAAAATTGGGAGAGAATTTAATGGTATACATGCTTAATCCTCATATTTTATTGTCTCTTCTACATCTAACAATTTGTGAATCAAACTATTGAAGTTACTAATGTGGGCCTTAACATTAGCCCGCTCTACCATCTTCAAATTAAACAATTATACTTTCAAATGCAAGTGATTCTCAAGAGATTTCTTCGTACATATATTATCTAATTTCGTCCTTGTACTTGCTGCAGTTTTTTCTCTCAAGACATTATAGAAGACCTCATATATTAAGTACAATTGGATAGAAGTTCTAACTTTCTTATCCATTTTGTTTCATTATTCTTCTGTCATAAATTCCGGTCGCTTTTCAAGGAGAAATCTATCTAATTCTTGCTGAATTAGGATATAGTTCATTTTAACTTTCCATAGTTTAAAATTATTTTTAACAGAATATTTTTATACATCGAACTTCAAGTTAGATACCACTAATACATTGCTTTCGGATTTGACCTGTTTCCCAACGTTATCTCTGATGTCACTTGTCGGAAACCACAGAAATACCTAGAGACAAATTAAACAAAGTACACGCAATTGCATAACTAAGTTTAAACAAGAACAATCTAAATTTTATGTGAAAAAATCATTTCAAATAAAAAAAAATCATGAAACAAAGTGAATAATGCACTATAAAAGTAGAAAGTAATGAAGATAGAGTCTCACATAAGATAGTTTAATTTACAAAAAATTAGATATACTATTACCAGGTTGGTGTAACAAAAATATTCTACCACATATAAATATGATATTTCACACCTTCGTATTAATTCCCAAAAAATTAGGTATACTGTTGCCAGGTTGGTGTAACAAACAAATTCTGCAGTGTATATAAATATAATATTTCACCCCTTCATGTTATACGCCATCCATGTTGAAACCTTCGTGGAACCGACCGTGATGTTTATATGCCATGCAAGGTTATTGCACAAATATCAGCCTAGTACAAAACCTCCTAGGCCCCCGACAAAGTTTCCACTGGTGGGCTTTCAATCCCCGCTGTTTTGTGTGGGATTGCTCACGTGGGTTTTCGTTCCACCTGATTTGTAGACTTCTGGATTTGCTTGGAAGGTGGCAGATTGAGTGCGGGCTGTGTGGGCCACCATGATGTATATGTTTTATCCTGTCCATTTATTTTGAAAGATCAATTTACAACCCAACATAAAAAAGAAGTCAGATTGAAGGCACAAGTAGACCACAAGCAATGAAGCATTGGGGATTGAAAGTTTACCGTTGAAAACTTGAGTTTTGGATCAAGCTGATATTTATGTTTCCTTTCATGCAGGTCTATATGACATTACGAACAGATTGGATGGCATATAAATATTATGGTAGGCCTTAGTAAGTTTTCAACGTAGGAAATTAATCCCCACCGTTTCATGTGGTTGGGTCGATTCGAGACTTCAATCTACCTCTTTCTTGGTTCATGCCCTAAAATGATCAGTTAAAATGGATGAACCGTGTGGATAAAACATAAACAACACAGTGGCCCCGTTGAGCCCCTGACAGCCCCGTCCCTCTATATCTAGGTCCTGGCGACGTTATCAATAGATGAGATGGCAAATAAACGGTACGGAAACATTAAGGTGCGCCGGAAGAAGTTTTTGACGGTAGAGTGTTCAATCACCACTCTTTCCTATAGTACGGTCCGCTTGATAACTGGATCTTCTTCTTCAATTGTAGGATCATACCTTAAAACGATCTCAAAAAACGGATGAATGGGGTTGATATATAATACACACGTCAAGGTGGGCCCACGGTACGGGCCCCACCGTCTTAGCATCGTTTCTTTTGTTTAGTTTCCCCAGTTTTTCTGGATCATCTATCTTTTGTCACCAACTCTTGAAGCCTGTAGGCTCTGGAGTAGTGAATTGAATTTGTAGTCTGCTAGTTGGGACATGTGAATGGATGATCAGAACCGTTCAAAATGTAGATCCTGCCAATAGACCACGTGGAAGGCTCGATTTTCCACAGTCGATTTGATCATTTGATCTATGAACAGATAGTATCCTTTTTTACATTCAGGTACAATTCTGGATTTGTTGAGATCATGTGCAATAATCATTACCCGTTTGAACATATGGAAATTCTTTGGGCTTCTGATGGGGCCATGATGATGGATTTTTTAAAGATCCGAAACATACATCAAGCATGCTGCCTTGTTGTCAGCATAAAACCCAAAAGCCAGGCCAATTCAAGACTCAGGTGGGCCAATGTGAAACCATTCCTCTAAGAACGTCGCTGTAAATGGCTTAGGTTCGAGGTGGGTTCTTACAAGGATAAGCACAGCCCAGTTGCGGACCACGACTTCACTTGAGTAGTACCCAGGATTACCTGATCCTTTACCCTTTTTATTCACTATTTCTTTATATAATGGTTGGTGACTCGGCGTGATGCTCATGATAGGGGATTTTCTTTCTAGTTGCAGATTGGTTACCTTACAAGATAACAATCAATACCTGCATGAGAAATGCATCTCATCAGGACTCTATAAAATAACAATCACTACCTACAACTCCTCTTGAGTGTACTCGTCTTCCATCTCCAATTCATCGCCGATCGATCGCCATCCGAAGAATGGAGAAGATACAGCACAGGCACGTTGAGATAAATGGTCTCAAGCATCATGTCGCCGAGATAGGAACTGGTATCGAACTCAACTTCCTCTGTTTTCATTTTACGGCTTGCATTGTTTCCGCTGCTTTTGTATGGTTTTTGAGTGTTCTTGTTCAAGTGCAGGTTCTGTGGTGGTGGTTTTCTTGCATGGATTCCCTGAGATATGGTACACGTGGAGACACCAGATGATTGCGGTCGCTGATGCTGGTTTCCGGGCCATTGCTCCTGATTGCAGAGGCTACGGACTTTCCGAACAGCCTCCCGAACCGGAAAAAGCATCTTTCATGGACCTTGTTCAAGATCTCCTCGCCATGCTTGATTTGTTTGGCGTCCAAAAGGTGTCTGATAGCTACACCAATTACGTTTCTTTCTTCTTTTTTGGTTTTGTTTTTAATGCATTGAAGGAATTTCATTAAAAAGACAGGCTCGAATCTAAGGTTACTTCAAACATGAGGAATTTTAATTCGGAAAAATAGGGTTGCTTTGTGATTTTCCGAGTTTTGAATCAAATCTTAGTACAGAACGTCTTTAACATAATGGAATATCAGAGAAATGAAAAGATGACTGTAGAAATTGTAAACTTCTCTGTCCTTCTGCATATGCCACTTCAGTCTCCTTCCAGCTTCTGTATTTCCTTTTAAAATAACACAAAACATATAGAAAGATAGAGCATATATACATCAGAGAAAGAAGGGAAGAAAATAGAAAAAAAAAAAAAATACTGCTTTCATTATTAATTTTAAGTTTTACTTGTACCAGTGTAATTAGTCAGCTCAGGAATTGAAACTGTTGAATTAACAATGACAGACTCTCGTAAGGTACCCAAATGCCCTGTCATTAAATTAGTGACAGACATGAATCAATTAGTAATGAAAGGTAATCTCTGGTGGGCAGGGACATTTGTAGAACTCTTGCCAATCTACCACTTGAAAGGCAACCAGAAATCGCTAGGAGAAAAGGCTAAGATGACGACGATGATTATGACTTTTCTTCTTCTTCCACCTCTTTTTTGTTCTTTCAATATAGAAATCAAAGAAGGATAAGTACATGTCAAAAGAAATGAAGAATCTAGAAAGAAAAATACATTCGATATGAGTTTTGAATTTTAAACTATGCCAATCAACTCCATAGTTAATTGCTTATGCTATAATTGTTTACTTCTTTTCTTTCTTTTCTTACTCAAGAATCATTAACATATTGCTTTCTTGGTGATGATGGTGTGGAAGACTTTCCTTGTCTCAAAGGATTTTGGAGTCTTTACTGCTTCGTTATTCGCTGTCCTTCATCCAGAGAGGTTGCTGGGATTCATAACATTAGGTGTGCCATTTATCCTTCCTGGTTCCAAAACCGTTGGCAAAGATCTCCCCAAAGGCTTCTACGTATCGAGGTGGCGGGTAATGTAGTTTCCCTTTTATTGTGCCGTCTTGGGAGTAATTGATATTGAATGAAATATGCTATGCTAATTGTTGGATCTGAAATCTGCTAGAGAACATTAGAGCTGCTCACATCATCAGCCATACTAAAATTTAATTTGAAAAAAAGAAAAAAAGACAAAAAAGTAGAAGCACTTGTGCAGATTTCAACAAACTAAGGCAAATGATGCTTGTCACCTTTAACGCATTGATTGCTTCCAACAGAAGCAAATCGAAATTTCTCCGTAATGTAGCTGTTAGAAATTCCATGTGTTTCAACTTTTTACACCTTAAAATTGAGGGTTGTAATCTTTCAAAGTACCCTTTCTACAGTCGAGAAAAATGGCAACCTTTCATGAACAATTAGCAAGGATTGTGACTCTCCATGCTCCATGGGCACTTTGGTAATTCAGCTGGATAAGGAATATGTACTAGTTAGGCTCTTGTTTCATTTTCAACCTTGAAAAATCCATCCACTCATGTCAATATTGCTGATACGCTTATTTTTACAGGAGCCTGGAAGAGCTGAAGCGGATTTCGGACGGTTTGATGTCAAGACTGTAGTGCGTAACATTTACATTCTCTTCTCCAAAAGTGAAATCCCGATAGCTAGGGATGATCAGGAGATCATGGACCTGGTTGATCCAACCACTCCTTTACCGCTTTGGTTCACAGATGATGATCTGACAGCCTATGCAACATTATATGAGAAATCAGGATTCCGTTTACCATTGCGAGTGCCATATAGGTTAGTAGGACTCCCAAACTCCTAACCAGAAAATGAACTTCAACTAAGTTATGACAACGAGCCTTAGTTGTGTTCTTATAGTCTTCTATCAATCTTAAGCGCATTTGAATGTCACCCCAAAATGGCATTTAGTTGAATATGTTGGTAGCTAGAGCCACCTTGCTTTGAACTTCCCAAGCATTTTAGCTGAGCAGAAGTGAAAGTCAGACATGGAGTTTATCAGTTTTCCACTTTTCCACCTCTAAATGATAAATTCATTCGTTTCATCCTACTTCAGGACAGATTGAAACATTAAGTTCCTGGAAAAGCTTTTCTAACTGATCCCAAGATACTTTCAAGTCTCCAAGTATACCTTGCTAATAGGGGCATGAGTGATGGGTTTTTTTGACCCGTCGTCGAACGGTCGTAAGCCCTGTACGACTAGTCGTGGCTAGTGTTCGACCAGTTGTGAGTTTCACGACTCAAAGTCCAACAATTGGACTATTTTTTTCGGAGGGTGCTCGATCGGTCGTAAGTGGTGCTCGACCGGTCGTAGGAGGTGCTCGACCGGTCGTAAGAGGTCTACGACCGGTCGAACCTACGCAGATTCGTTCCGCGATTTTGTGCGGATTTCGTGTCACAAGTCCTTTCGCAACTGGGATACGGAAAGGAGTTTCCTAAAACTATAAAAAGGGGTTCCTAGGGTTTTCTAGGGTATGATGTTATGTGAAAAAAAGTACAAGAGGGTTTCCTAAAGGGTTTAGGGATATCAAAGGTGAGAGAGTGTGAGAAAAGAGAGAGAGAAAGCTTGTGGAAGGGAGCCATCGTCTCAGCGCTTCTATGTCCTCGTGATCGGTGAGATCCTTCTATTTTTCTTTTATTCTCTTATTGTTTATCCACTCATGCGTGAGTGAAGAAGGTTGTAACGTTCTACTTCATAGTGGATTGTTGATCTGGACGAGGTCCCGTGATTTTTACCTCTTTAAGGGTTTTCCACGTAAAAATCTCTTGTGTGGTGTGTGGTTGTTGCTTTGATTTGTTTCATTGCTGTTATTATCCCATAATTCTGGTTTGTTCAGGAGGCTAGATCCTAAGGTTTTGTGCAAGGCCCCCAACAATGAGTTGTTGCATGACTACTACCAACATTGAGGGGTGTATGGCCGGGCAAAAAAACAATACATTATGGAGCGTATTGGACTGTATCAGCTAGAACTGTTTTGGTCGAAAAAAATTGAAAATTTATTGGGAAAATTGGAAAGAAATGTACAACGGTAGAACTTATCTATAGTTTTTGTTTTTTTAACTACTTCTTACAATGCATTCAATGGTTTATTAGACCATTCTTTAATAAAAAGTTTGTTGGCATGACCTGTTGAAAGCCAACCAAATAGGCCCTAATCAAACACATCAAGCATGATTTGGTGGATTAGTGCCCATTACATTAAAATACAACAAACAAAAAATGAAAAAAAAAATAAAAATAAAAAGTAATGATTCATCATTTTCCCAAAATGGTTCATTCCACTTCAAATTGCAATTCCCGCCCAAATCATGTGTTTAGTATTATTATTATTATTATTATTATTATATCCCCTAAATAGGCCTCAATCTAGCCTAAAATGAGTTCTAAGCTTTGTCCATGGTTGAAATGAATACGAAGTAGAGAATGAGGGAAAATTAGAAGAAGAAAAAAAAAAGGAGTCAAAAGGGGGCCTTTATGGTTGTATGGGCACCAATATGGTTCATAGCAACATGAATCAGCCGACACAACCCTTAATGAGACCAGCCCACCCCATTCTCATAACGCAAGTGATCGATATGGTTGCTAGATGGCCAATAATGACTCATATATGGTATATTTACAATTGTTGAATACTGCATAAAAGATGATGGGAAGTGTAATTTCTCTATATCACACTCACAAATTTATATCACTCCAGCACTAACAGTTTTGTGGGCTTCCATTAGGACGATGAATGAAGAAACAGGTATAAGTATAACAGACCCCAGAGTTCAAGTTCCTGCTCTGCTGATCATGGGTGAGAAGGACTATGGCTTCAAATTCCCAGGAATTGGGGACTTCATAAAGAGCGGAAAGGTGAAGGAGAATGTCCCAGAGTTGGAGATCACATTCATTCCTGAAGGATCCCATTTCGTTCAGGAACAGTTTCCAGACCAGGTGAACAAGCTCATCATCAGCTTCCTCAAAAAGAACTGTACTGCAGGAAAGTGATCCTAATATCCCGTCCTAACATGTTTGTTTGGGATACTTGGGATGGTCATATAGCAGTATGAATAAATCATATTCTCATGACAGCCTGTTTTATGAACTTTGATTTTCACCTTGAACTGCATGATGATGAAATGGAATTTCAGATGCCTTATATAGTTTGTTACTATGAAAACTTGTGAATGAATATCATAGAGAAAACATCCAGGGTCTAGCATGGCAAATAATCAATGTGCATAAATGATATTGCAGTCCAATTAATCATTATTGAATGATGAGATGTGGGCCCACCAAATCCCTAGTGATATTGGAATGTGGTGATCTTTCAGAGTGGATCATTCTTCTAGGTAAAAGTAAAACTTGAGATGGGATTTGAGTTTGTAGAGCAGTGGTAGATAGACTGCGTTCCAAAACACCGAGGTCCCAGGTTTACCTGCAGCTTTCCTGTAAAAAATAAAGAAAATAAAAATAACTTTCCTATCAGGTTGCGCTTGAAAACACCACCCATCTGGTAGCCCTCTCTATAGACATCCAATGAGTGGCTTCTGCTCAACGAAAGAACGCCACTGAGAATTTGAATTTTTATCATGTGCTTACACCAGAGGTGAGGCTGGCGAGACGTTCCAAGCCGCTGACTATTATATAATAAAGGTGAAGGGCAGGTAGTCCGGGGCCTACTCAAGTGAAATCGTCCTGCAAACTGGGCCATGTGGATCATTGTAAGAACCCACCTCAGTATACTTACGGTGATGATCTTGGAGGAATTATCACAAGGGTAGGCACTGTAGGTGAACTCAAGGGCCTATTTGGCACAGATTTGCATGGGTATAAAATTACATTTGGTTGGTTATAAATTCAATGCTTCCAAACACTGGAAAGGATTGAACTAATCCAAGTATAAATTCAATGCATGTGTTTTATCCACGACGTACATCCATATGCACCCGGCCCAACGGACTCTAGGATTGGTCTGGGGTTTTATGGTGACAACAAGACGGCACATTGATGTACGTTTGGGATCTAAAAAATACATCACGATCGATGAGCCTAACAGAAGCTCTAATTCCCATATGTTCAAACGGATGTGATCATTCCACATGATCTCAAAACCTCCGAACTATGCCTGATTGTAAAAAAATAGAATATCCGTCCATGGTCGAATGACCAAGTTGATTTTGGCTATTCAAAGTTTGCCCATGGTCTATATTTGGCAGGACCTACATTTTGAACAGTTGTGATCATCCATTCACATGTCCCAACTAGCAGACTACAAATTCAATTCAGCAGTCCACGGATTAGAAGACGGGCCACGAAAGACAAATGATCAGAAAAAACTGGTGTACCCAGACAAAGCACCTGTGCTACTTTCATATTTCAAAGAAACTGTGCTACTATCATATTTCAAACAGCACAAGAAGACACATGGCAAACACGTGGGAAATTCATCTTAGTGCTTGATAGCGAGCGTGATTTCGTTCCTCTGTAGCAATCACTTCCTCACCTTGCTGAAAACCGTGAAAACACCATGAAAGACGAGTCAAGCAAAGTACAGGTAACCACGTGACCAAGTCCAAACAGGAACAATATGAATTTTACGTCAAAATCCTTTATGAGAAAAAATCACGGTACAAAGTAACGAGTGAAAGCAGAAATTACAAGAGATAGGGTATTGCCGTTTGGAACAAACCTCAAATCTCCTTCACAAGCCCTAGCTATGCTCCCCCCCCCCCCCCCCCCCCCCAAATTCCAATTGCACTTGATGTATATAGTATTACACCCAAAATGAGAAACAAGTTACGTACTTACACAATTCTACACCCACCTTTGATGAAACCTTCGATGGCATCGATCACCCATCAAGGATCTGTTAATGACATCGAACTCATTCGATGCCATCAAGTAGCAACACTAAAGCGTTCCAGCAACCAACATGGATTTTTTTGGATTTTTTCAATGGGATCGAGCATCTGTCTATAGTATCGGCATCTGCATCAAGTAGTTTGTCGATGGTATCAATAGACCCTGTTACTGACAAATATAAAACATCAACAACAATATCCACCATGTCTTCAATCTCCATTAATCATAACTCCTTATTAATCATCATCTCTAATTCCACATTCCATCACTTCTCGTGCACACTCTGTCTTCTATTTATGCTTTTGCTAGGCGCAGAAAAGTTGCACAAAAGTTAAACTTTTCTATGGTAACCACCTTAGTGAGTATGTTGCTCAGATTCATACTTGTGTAGATCTTCTCTAGAGACACTTCCTTCCGTGAGTACATGTTAGATAAAATGATGACACACATCAATATGTGCAGTACATGCGTGATAAACAGAATTTTTAATTAAATTGATCCCGATTTCGCTGTCACAATTGACTGACATAGGCTCTTGCTGAAATCATAATTAATTTATCATTCCTCTCAACCAAACACCTTTATTGAAGGTTTCTATTACTGCCATATACTTAGCTTTGGTTCTGAAAAAATCCACTACAGGCTAAAGCTTCGATATTCAACTAATTACTCTATTTGCTAGCACAAATGAGTAATCGGAAGTAAATTTTCTATTATCCATATACTACCTCGTAATCTGAATTCATATAGCCTATACTAGCAAAAAAACAGGGCAAAGCCGAGTTGGTATTGGCCTTCTCCAACAGCTTTTAGCTGTCGACAAATCATCAGGAAAGGGAGCAACAGTGTTGTTCACCGATGGATTTAAACCATCGGAATTTTCGACAGCCAAAACCATCGGTATTACCGACGGCCAAAGCCATATGTTAGAAAGCCATTCGCCGACCGTTTTTAGTTGTTGGTGTTTCTCATTAAATTAAAAAATAATAATAACAATAAATTTCCTGATTAATGCACATCTAAAACTATATATACCCATTTTGTAAACAAACCAAAAAAAAATGAAAGCTTTGAGGAAAATGATTCTCTTTTTCTTTTGTATGTTTGAAACAGTCCTGAAGGGTTAAATATATAGAGTTTTACAACGACTATACAAGGTAAGATAATAAATACAAAATCTTCTATTTATACATCGCCTATCTATAAAATCGGCTATATAAGGCATGTGGCCAGTCTAACACATTTCTCTAAAGCCCCAAACCAACAACATATTTGAAAAGGTAAGTCTACCCAAAAGGAAAGTAAGAAATCAAAATCAGATTTACATCCAAATTTCAAACATATAAAATTTGTATTTTCATAAAAATTGATTGTATATTACCCAATACCAGGTTGCCACCTCGTCATGATGGATCATGACAACTCCATCTAAAAACAATCTTAAGAAGAATGTTGATGCAGTGATTAAATCCCAAGGCCTTTTTTAGATCAGTCAACAGCTGTGAGAGGAGATCTAAGATCTATTCAATGATCATACATCTGTTGTCAGTCACTGCTTGACTTATTGTTGTTTTTGTGCCATTTGATATCATACACCTGCTTGCACTACCTTTCAATCAATTGACATGGTGGTGAGAGGAGACCTAGGCAATTCGGTAAACGTGTCCGCTGCTGCTGCTGCTTGAGTTCCATAGTCCCCCTTTCGTGTTGGCTGTATAAGCCAGGGCTTTTCTTGGCTTTACAAAGCCTTAGATTCGAACTCACTGGACACGTGAAAATTGAGAAGAGAAACTTTGCTTTTTACTGTTGCTTACAAGCTTGCTGTCCTGGTTACAAACGGACTACAAGAGCTCTCTTATATTGACATTTTTCACCAAGGTGAAAAGACAAAAATGCCCTTTTCAATTACACTATAGGGGCACGTTATTAACTGTTGTAACAAACACCAAAATAAAATATTAAAAGATTCTGCATGGAGGAACTGAACAGCCGCATGGAGAAACGCCCCGGTTGCTGAAAGCTTCTTCCAACATTTACTGTCCTTGAGAATCTAAGGGACGGTATGGTTTGGACTTCCAACATTTTGAAGATCTCTTTGTTGATCTCATTTTCATCACCATGAGAAAATATTACGTTCGTGCAACATCAAATGTAGGTTTGCTCTCCCATGACGATCACCTAGTGCAAAATTCAGCATCATATAATCATTAGGCGGGCCATAACATAAGGATACAAGTTCTATCGACAGATAAATTGAAAAATACATGTATGCTCCATGATTGGCCAACCTATTGTATGGACTAGATGTCACCCACACAGATGAAAGACTGAAAGTTGTCTGCTGGGTGGACAATAACATATAGTCCAACCAATTGGACTTGAGACCATCTACTTGATACCATCTACTTGATAAACACCCATTTATTATAACACTGGCAATATATCTTAGCAGTTATCTGATGTGCTACATGAATACTATTTTAACACAACTATGGAAAAATACATTATTCATAGAATCAAGTAAAAACATCGATTTGGGCATCCATGATTTCACTATAATGCAACAGTAGTTTTGAGTCTTGTGACAACCTCCACCAGGTACGATAGAATGTGGCACTCAATTATTTGCGAGATAAATACCTCGTCTAGAAAAAAACTGGAAGTAGATGGGAGATAGTAGACTTCCAAGAACAGGAACACTACTGGAAAGAATTGAATTTATACAATTGAGGTACCTGTAAGATAGACATAGAATTCATTACACAATCATGTTGTCATACATACTTTCAAGTAAGAGAAGACAATATAATGCACTCGTTAAATGAAATGAGGAAATATATCACCATCGATTGAGCATTAACTGTCTAGCAAATGTGCATGTGGGGGCCACCTTTTGGTTATTCAAATCAAAATTATGTTTCAATTTGGAAACGAAAGGGAAATGCTACTGCAAATTGTAGCTACTTCCACCATTGAACTATCATTGCAATTTAATTCAGCAATACATCGAAATGCAACCTTATGAAGTAAATAATGAAAACAAAGAACTTAGGCTCATGAACAATACACACCAATTGCTTAAAATGACAAAAAAAAAAAGAAAAAGGGACTGGTGAATGCACAAGAAAATGATCATGATCAATACATGTTCCAAGGGAGTTTGCTAAAGGAAATGTTTATGAATGGAGAACAATTACTTGAGAAACTAGTTTTTGAGGAATAGGCTATGACGACGATGATGAATGTATGTATAGGACCAACCTATTCTAGGCATATGCATTCATCGGTTTCACAATGCGATGAATTCAGTACACTTCATTTGAGATACTTTTGCTGATAATGATCAGATTAAGGAACTTGCTCCACTCTAACTAGTAATAACTGTTCATGTTCACTAGAATAACCTCCCTGGAAGAGGGTGGGTGTCAATTTACAAACTGAGTGCCTAAAAACCAATAGACCAGAACAAGCCAACAAGAGAATACCCATGTCCCCATCAGATTGCATGTGTTATATATTGAGAAGGAAATTGTTAAAAACCAAACATGATGATGCGTGCAATAAAATGCCTTTTAAATCAAATGAAGATGAACTTTCTCATGAGCATATGGATCCATATCTACATGATAATAATCTGCTGAAATTCTCCGTTGGCACAATTCCTTTGCAACCTACATTTTATGAGAAGTGCAAAAGAAACCATGCTTGTTGAATTTTAACCCACATGGTAAGAAACTAGTTGACAGAAGGCATTAAAAATAGAGCATAAAAAATAGTCAAAATATTCTCCAAATGCATGTTCTTCCATTTGGAACTACCAATCAGGTAGCCAAACTGGTTCCAAGCTGTGCTACTAAAGGCACACAGCACACATTGCTGAAAGTACCATGCAAGTAGACAAGGCTAGGGGAGGTTTTTAGATTATGTTAGTTACAGAAACTAATCTTCACCCATTTTCCAGTGGATCCTATGTGCAAGCGTGAGGAAATAAACACCATGAGGAGAAATTCATAGAATGGAAGCACAACTCAACATGACAAACCAAAAATAAAGGGAAAGTTTTTAGCAGAGAGTCTCGTTGCTTACCATTAGTGGTGTCAGGCTGAAAGAGAATATCGTCCACAGACTCCGCCGAGCCAGAAAAGGGCTATGCTTCATGAAAGGAAAAAAAAAAAAAAAAAAAAAGACTTTTATAAATAACGTTAATTAGTAGTGCGGATGACTGCAGTACAAAAAGATTAAAACTGATTTTTTTTTTTATAAAATAAATAACAATGTTATTGGTGTAAAGATTATAGTCAACTGCCTGATTCATCGGTAGATGGAAGGAGATTACAAGCAAGGTTGGAGCAACAAGGGCTAGAAAATTCATGATTGACTAGGAAGTTTCCTTCTCTCATTTGCCCATAGGCAAATTCTACTGCAAAAACTCTAACTAAAATTGGGGGAAGCAGGGCTGAATCGAATATTTACGGGGTCTTATTGGTGCTAAAAGTGAGGTAGAAGGTGGTGTATGGTATAGGTAGTGGATGGATGAGGTGGATGGTGCTAGTCATGTATTGGTTAAGGTGGAAGAATTCTAGGCATGCATAATGGTTGTGGGTTGTAGGTGATGCATAATGAATGATGAAGTGGAGTGTTACAATTAGTTGTTTGAAGTGATGTGGCAAAAAATAAGGCATGCATTAGATGCATGTGTAGGATGAGGTGGACATGGGTCATGATTAGTTTCTAAGGCATGGGGAGAGAGCTAATGGTGGATTTTGGGGTAGAACCCAATTTGTCTCATATGCATTATGTTATATGTGCTAGCTCATTCTTTTTTTTTTTTTTTTTGTCATTTAATAATTGTCCTAGTTTGTCATAATTTCTATGTTGTAGAAATTGAGTTTTAGGCCCACATGGGCCCAAGTCCAATTGGCCTAGTATAATAAATGTTACTCATGTTATAGGATATGTAATTTTGGTCGTAGATTTGATGGGTCGTATCTTATTAACAGAGCATTGGATTGACGCACGGTTGTTGCCGTAGCGACTGCAACAACGACGCAGTCAACATGACAGAAGTTTCGAAGGCATTTGTAACAAATCACTCGGTCGGGTAGTTTTAGTGGATCCAAGGTGATTCCTTTTGGTCCCAAATGCATGCAAATACACACACGGATATACACTCAAGTCGAAAAATCAAAGGTAACGGCCAAGGACGTCCAATTTTCAGTTAGCAAAAATATGAGACGTTACACCCAAGCAGGTTGTAAAGGAGTTCAAATCCTCCAAAGATTATACGGAGGACATGAACGCTTTGTATGACATTGGGTATGAGAGATGCCTCGAGGATGTGAAGGGGTCACATCCTGAACTTGACCTCTCGCCCTTCGAGGAGGTTGACTCCGACTCTGAGGTGCTTCTAAAGGGTTTGCCCTCTAAGCAGCCCCTTGCGGCCTAATGACTTTTACATTTCTCCTTATCACTGTAAGTTTTTCTTTTTTATGTAATGTTCTCCTCAGAGGTTATCAATATAAACAATTTTTTGTCATATTGTTTGCTTGAGTGAATTTTCTAAGTAGGAAGGTTGGGTTTAGTCTTTCTAGGTCACAACATGCAAGTAGTTATGGCAGTTGATGATCTGACCTCTTTTCTAGGGGTCGATCTTATTAATGAGGGCATTTTTCTCCTTGTGTTAAGGGGAGCCCTCAGTATTTTTCTGTAGATCGAATGTGCGAATCGTGTGGCTTAAGTAATGACGATAGCATATGGTCCAACCTATTCTTGAAGGGTTGGCCCATAATGAGGGTTGTTCTTCCCATGCATTATGGGAAGCCCTTAGTAGACATTTAGTAGATTGTCCATTTGTAGACATCAAAGTAGAAAAAAGAACTTGTCCCGACCACGGGATTTTATTACAATAGTTTCAACGTGGACTAAACATAGTTGGAAAGTAGATTTTGCGCCTGGGGTAGGTCGGCCCCTATGCGTAGTAGATTTTAAGATGCTTGGCACTCCACGGATGTTGCAGGAGTTGACCTTTCAGGTTTTCGAGTCGATATGATCCTGGTTGGCTTATGCTTGTTACCACGTAGGTCCTTCCCAGTTCGGTCCTAAGGTACCCGAGTCGGTTTCCTTGGTTTTTTAGAAGGTTTTTTGGATGACTAGATCCTCAGCTCGAAACCGCCTTGTTTTTACCATGGAATTGTAGAAATGGGCGACTTGCTGTTGTCGAATTGCGACCTTGACCCGCGCTTGCTCTCTTCTTTCCTCGATGAGGTAAAGATCCAGTGACATTAGTTCGGCGTTTTATTGTTTATCATAGGAGCGAGTCCGAGTAGTCAGGAGTCCAATCTCAACTGGGATAATGAATTTAGCGCCAAGTGTTCACTCCTCAAGTGCAGGGTTGTGATGTAGTAATAACTTGGTAAAACCGAGGTCGAATCTCAAGGGACTGAAACTTGTACGTTATCTAAAACTAACTAGAACTAGAACTACACTAAGATGAATTCTAAATCAAGTAACAATTGTAAAATAATTGTAGGTTAATTAATCTAAAACTTAGGAGATATCAGAGAAGGGTAATGTCACGCCCCAAACTCAGAAACCGGGCTCACAGAATTCCCGATCGCCGAATCCGGCGCCGACAGCCTCCGTAGAACCCCATTCTCGGCTCCTAGCTCCCATTCACCAGGTTCCGATCCTGGGATGCTACGAGGAGGATTTTCGATGTCAGTTTGATTCGTAATAAGCATAACCAAAGGCATAACCCACAAACAACAACCAAGAACTCCATTACATTTCCACTATGATCAAAAACTTTGAGTACAAGGTGTATAAAGGGAAATACAAGATAGTGCTAATAACAAAAATCCAAAGGCTCGACTGCACGCTCCTGCTGCTACTACGCTACGGCTGCGTCCTGACGTCACCTGCACGCATCAATCGTGCATAAGCTTATAGAAAGCTTAGAGGGCGGTGTAAGTGTGTGCACAATACGAGCGTGCTCAGAATACAAGGTTAGAGTAATGCGGAATTATGCTGATAAATACGTGAATGCAATCAGCCGTACCAAGGCTATACAGTGCAAGATATGAATGCGATCGGCCATATCCAGACCATGTGATGCAAGATGCAACTCAAGCATGCCAATCCTCATCATATATCAGTACAGTTCTCATTCTGGATAATCACCGGGGTCTAGTACACTCTACGCCAGTTTGCCGTCCCTATCCGAACGCACAACTGGGAGAGCAGAAGAGACCTCACTATCCGCCTGCCAATATCGGGCCCGGCTCGTCGATAGCGGACCGATTCCTCAAGCTGGTCAAACTCAACCTAGAAGTTGCCCCCTCACTCAGGCGGGTAAGGTCACACCCCTTTCCAACCGACCACGACACAGTGGGAGACGCGACCTACTGGTATACGGCCCTCGTGCGCTCATGTATCCACTCGGTCTCGACGTTAGAGTCATCCTCTGGTACCATCGGGTTTAGGGATTTTCACCCAGGGACATCTATGGCGCCCGTATGCTAGAACCAAACATTTCCGGTATTCAATCCAGCCACCCACGATGCATCTGTGGAGGCTATGGCCCTGATGTCGCTAGGGCATATAATAATCACAATCATACAAATGCAAGTGCATGAGTCACACTACCAGTCATGCAACAATCCTACGTGTACCATGCACTATGGCAACTCCACCTACCAGGGAGCCCATAAACAGTTCGCCCGAAGGCATATGCTATGATCAGTCACTTCTCATATCAGTCATACATATGATGCGTATGATAATGAATCATGGATTTATACTAAACATGTATATAGAGATGAGCTCTGTGTATAACTGAGATGGGCCTAGACGGCCTACTTACTACAAGTATGGGCCTATTAGTGGGCCTTAGGGAGTGTTACAATGCGGACATTTAACCAACATTGTACCTACAATGTGGACGTCTAACCATCATTGTTCCTGAGGCATTACTTACTATAAATATCGTTATTTGCCATGGAGGGATCACGCATTGCAATGGACCTAGTTGCACTCAATTTGGGCCTTAAGTACATCAATTGAGCCGTATCATATGGGCCTTGCATTCATCAAATGGATCACCTTAATGAGCCTCACCAATGGGCCTTAGGTCCTTTGCAATGGGTTATAACCCATGGGCCTTAGAATTCATTAAAATGAGCCCAATCATATGAGCTTTATGTACATCAAATGGGCCTAATCACATAGGCCTTATATATACCAAGGTGGGCCTCAACGATGGGCCACAAATACATCAATTAGGCCTACACACATGGGCCCATAAATAACAAAGTGGGCCTTAGTGGGCGGGCCACAAATACATTAAGATGGGCCTCAACAATGGCCTTAAAATGATCTCAAAATGGTTGGACGGTTTGGATGAAACTCATGCATCATGGTAGACTCCCATGTGGGCCCACTATAACATTTATTTCCAGCCAATCCTGGGCCCACTGAAATGCTTATTTGCCACCCAACCTGTTGTTAAGGCCGTGTGGCAAGGGGCCCGCCAAAATGTTTATTTTACATTCCACCTGTTGATAAGGCCATGTAGCAAGGGGCCCACCAAAATGTTTATTTTCCATTCAAACCTGTTGATAAGGTCATATAGACCCAGGGCCCACCGAAATGTATATTTTCTACCCAACCTGGGTCCACTGTACTATTTATTTGCATCCAAACTGTTCATTGAATCACATGGCCTAGGGCCCACTGTAATGTTTATTGCCATCCAAACCTGTTCATAACGTCACGTGGCCAGGGGCCCACAAGATGGACGGCGTGGACACAATACATACATCTGAGTGGGGGCCACCGTCCACTGGCGTGGACGGACGGCGTGAGTAAAACACTTGCATCACAGTGGGTGTCACCACCCACCGTTGTGTACGGTGTGGTAAGCCACACATACCACAGTGGGTCCCATATAGGGCCCACCAAAGTGTTTATTTGTAATCCAACTCGTCCATTACGTGTGTCCCACCTGTTTGAGGGTTCACACCAAGTTTTAGCTACATTCAAAATTCAGGTAGGCCCCACCAAGTGTTTTTATATGATTTAGGCATGTCTTCACATGATTTGGATGGTATGGCCCACCTGAGTTCAGTTTGTGGATGATTTTTGGAGTCAACGCACCATTCAAGGGGACCTATTAAATGAACGGTATAGATGCAAAATATACATCATGGTGGAGTCTACAAGTGGGCCAATACGGCCACCCTTTTTAACGTGGACGTCTCTGGACTCATGGCACAAAGTCATGCCAAAAAAGAAAATTATTTTTTTATCCTAGGTGCGACCCACATTAACCAGATCTACCCCATCCATTGCATGTGTTCCACAAAGTTAGGCGTCCAAACCAAGTTTCAGCCACGTCCAAATTTCAGGTAGGCCCCACCAAATGTTTTTGTATGTTTCAGGCATGTCTCCTCATGATTTTAGATGGTATGGCCCACCTGAGTTCCGGATTGGTCCCAAATTTTGGTTCAACGCCTAAATTAATCTGAGGAAGATGGTGAAAAGCTTGGATTAAATCCATGCATTAAGTTGGGGCTTACAAGAGTGGCCCACCATTTCCCTTCTTTTCCTTTCTTTCTTTTTTTTTTTTTTTTGGTTGGACGTCCAGACACCTCTGGACGTCAAGTAGCAAATGCATGCATGGATTTCCTTTAATTTTGTTTTCCTAGGTGGGACCCACATTAAACAAATCTATCCCGTCCATTGCATGTTTCCCACAAAAATAGGAGTCCAAAACAAGTTTCAGGTAGGTCCAAGCTTCTGGTGGACCCCAGAAATCATTTTTTTAAGTTTTAAAGGAAGATATTAGTATTCTTAATGCCACGGCCCGCCAGATAATTGGATCGATCTCATTTTTCGGCTCAACGCCTAAAACGATCCCGAGAATAAAATGGATGGCTTGGATTAAAAATATACATCAAGGTGGGGCCATGTTGGAGCAGCCCACCATTTCCCTTTTCTTTTTCTTTCTTCCTTTATTCCCTTTCTGTTGAAACGTCCAGCGTCCCAGACGCTGGACGGTCTTTTGTTAAATTATTTTTTTTTTTGAGTGTGGGCCTTGATGGAGTGGGCCACCACTGATGGGTGTCATGGGCTCAATGTCCAAGGTGGGCCCCACTTGAATAAAAATTACATCAAGGTGGGATCCATTCAAGTGGACCACACCCTCCTATTGCAATAAAATGAAATAAAATAAAATAAAATAAAATAAAATAAAATAAAATAAAAGGGAGAGAGAGAGAGAGACATGGAGAGTGGGACACGGCTTGTGATGGAGGGACCCCGTCATTATGGGCCCTCCCTAACAACAGATCATGCAACAAGTGGGCCTTAAAACATGTGAGACCTCCGAAATTTAAAATCAACGGTGGGGATCCTTTCCCCACCGACATGGACGGTCTAGATGACCTTTGAAGAGAAAATAAACATCATGATGGGGTCCATGGAGAATGGCCCCATCATGGAATGATCATGATGATCCATGTGGTCCATCGGCCACAAATAAGGGTCTCAAGTGAGATCCACACCATGGATCGGTGGGCCTCACTTGGTCCACCATAAAAATAATAAAAACTACCCTATAGAGGCACCCACCGTCCGATCTTCTCGCTCCTAGGGGTTCCTTGGCACCTTAGCTTCAACTTCAATGGTTAAGATGAAGAATGGAGGGTTGAGATGAGAGATTTTGGGGTAGGAAGGTGGGCCACTTGGAGCTTAGAAGGGTTTGAGAAATTCCATACGTAGGACTCTTGGAATTCTCTTGTTGCTTGGAAATTTTGAAATGAGAAAGAGAGAAAGAGAGAGAGTGATGTAAAGGGAGAGAGAGAGAGTGATGGATGGATGGGTGAGTGATGTTTGTGTAAGAAATCTTGGACTTTTGTGGCTTTTGTGTAAGAGAGGTATGGGATGTGAAGACTTTTGTGGTCTTTTGTGTAAGAGAGGTATGGGATGTGAAGACTTTTGTGGTCTTTTGTGTAAGAAAGGTATGGGTTAGGAAGACTTTTGTGGTTGCTTGGGAAAATGGGTGAGAGTGATGTGTACTTGACATGTGATGGGTTGATGGGTGATTGATTGATGAGATTGATGTGATTGATGTGACACATCGTAGAGATTCCCTTGGTTTTCGCAACGCGCGGCGTTTTCTCGCACCGAACGTTGGCCCATAACTCTTGATCAGGGTATCGCCTTGGCGCGCGAGTCGCGGTATCATAACCGCAACGACGGCGCGGTCGCTATGGTATTGGTCTCGGGTTGAGTCGACTCGGGTTGTCGGCACGTGAATCAGGGTCGTGCGTCGATATTGTTTAAGGGTCGAAAGTTGCCAGAATTCGACCGGTACGACCGCGGAAGTGTACGGAAAGGTACGGACCAAGATACGGGTCTTACAGCTCTCCCCACCTAATAAAAATTTCGTCCTCGAAATTTACACTACGATTGCAGCTAAATACAACTCATAATAGGATAGGGAACTTAACATCATGTATGATCAAAACACAACATATCATCAAATTCAAACACCTAAAAGATAGGGATAACGCTCACGAATCTTAAGCTCTAACTCTCAAGACGCATCATGGCGGCGTAGGGGTCAAGTCACGTGAATCGTCAACGACTACTCCTAATGACTGGGGGTCCTGCTGGACGGTATAAAATCTGCCCCGAGCCTGCTGGGGAGGTGTAGGTCCCCTCTGAGGTCTCTGCTGCTGTGGGGGAGGTCCCGAAGGCTGGTGCTGCTGCTGAGGGGGCTGTTGTGGTGCTCTTGGCTGCTGTGGAGGCTGTTGTGGTGCTCTCGGCTGCTGCTGCCGAGGTCGGGGACACTCCCACCTACGGTGTCCTATCCCACCGCATCCATAGCAAGTGTCAGAAAGCTGTCTCTGCGGTGGTGCCGCTGGGGGTGCCGACGGTGCTACTGGTACTCTGGCAGATGGATGGCTCCTGTGTCTTTGTGGTCGTCGATGCTGTTGTGAGCTACTGGAGGGGGCCTGTCTCTTCTGACCCCTCCTCTGATCTCGATCGGCCTGCGTGCTGGCCCACTCAGTCTCATAGATCTGAGCCCTCCGCACTACAGCCTGAAAGGTAGGGAGCTCATGCCCGACAACACGACCTCGAAGGCCGTAACGTAAGCCGTGCTCGAAACGGCGGGCCTTCCGCCCCTCGTCATCAACCATGTATGGTACAAATCTCGAGAGAGCCACAAAACGGGCCGCGTACTGTGCCACGGTCATGTCTCCCTGCACCAGAGTCTCGAACTCTAAAGCTCGCTGACGGCGGATATGGTCGGGAAAGTACTGCTCCTCGAATCGGTCAACAAAATCCTCCCATGTCCAGACATAATCAGGTCCGGCAACACGGGTAACAGAGGTCCACCAATGCTCGGCCTCACCCTGAAAGAGGAATACTGCTAACCGAACGCGCTGCTCGGTCGTACATAACATGGTATCGAATATCTTCTCCACATCGGAGCGCCATCTCTCAGCTGCAGTCGGATCTGGCTCACCCTAAAAACGTGGGGGATCAAGCCGCCTGAACTCACGTAGTAGGGCGCTCGCGCGCTCCTGCTCTGCCTGAGCTGGTGAAACAGCTGGGCGCCTGCCCTGTCCCTGTAGTGCAGCTGTCACAGCCTGCAACATCTGCTGTAACTGAGAGGCACTCACAGTCACAGTCGGCTCCTCATCAGCCTCAGGTAGAGGAATGTCATCCTCATGGGAGGAATCAGGGATCTCTGAGGGTGGAACGGGAGACGCAGGAGGTAAAACTGGAGCCTCCGATGGTGAAGCAGAATCCTCAGGTGGTGGTGCGGGAGTCGAGCGAATAACTCTCGCAGGCGCCATATCCTACAGGAAAGAGCGAAAGCGCCTATCATCTTCAAAAACTCTCGAATGTACGCATGTTAACGGTCTAAATCGGAAAGTCGTGAAGCTATCCGAACTTCAGAACTTAGCCATTCTTCACTCATAGCAAACATGTAATGTTGTTCTCGGTTATTCCCAAGTTATGCTCTGATACCAACTTCTGTCACGCCCCAAACTCAGAAACCGGGCTCACAGAATTCTCGATCGCCGAATCCGGCGCCGACAGCCTCCGTAGAACCCCATTCTCGGCTCCTAGCTCCCATTCACCAGGTTCCGATCCTGGGATGCTACGAGGAGGATTTTCGATGTCAGTTTGATTCGTAATAAGCATAACCAAAGGCATAACCCACAAACAACAACCAAGAACTCCATTACATTTCCACTATGATCAAAAACTTTGAGTACAAGGTGTATAAAGGGAAATACAAGATAGTGCTAATAACAAAAATCCAAAGGCTCGACTGCACGCTCCTGCTGCTACTACGCTACGGCTGCGTCCTGACGTCACCTGCACGCATCAATCGTGCATAAGCTTATAGAAAGCTTAGAGGGCGGTGTAAGTGTGTGCACAATACGAGCGTGCTCAGAATACAAGGTTAGAGTAATGCGGAATTATGCTGATAAATACGTGAATGCAATCAGCCGTACCAAGGCTATACAGTGCAAGATATGAATGCGATCGGCCATATCCAGACCATGTGATGCAAGATGCAACTCAAGCATGCCAATCCTCATCATATATCAGTACAGTTCTCATTCTGGATAATCACCGGGGTCTAGTACACTCTACGCCAGTTTGCCGTCCCTATCCGAACGCACAACTGGGAGAGCAGAAGAGACCTCACTATCCGCCTGCCAATATCGGGCCCGGCTCGTCGATAGCGGACCGATTCCTCAAGCTGGTCAAACTCAACCTAGAAGTTGCCCCCTCACTCAGGCGGGTAAGGTCACACCCCTTTCCAACCGACCACGACACAGTGGGAGACGCGACCTACTGGTATACGGCCCTCGTGCGCTCATGTATCCACTCGGTCTCGACGTTAGAGTCATCCTCTGGTACCATCGGGTTTAGGGATTTTCACCCAGGGACATCTATGGCGCCCGTATGCTAGAACCAAACATTTCCGGTATTCAATCCAGCCACCCACGATGCATCTGTGGAGGCTATGGCCCTGATGTCGCTAGGGCATATAATAATCACAATCATACAAATGCAAGTGCATGAGTCACACTACCAGTCATGCAACAATCCTACGTGTACCATGCACTATGGCAACTCCACCTACCAGGGAGCCCATAAACAGTTCGCCCGAAGGCATATGCTATGATCAGTCACTTCTCATATCAGTCATACATATGATGCGTATGATAATGAATCATGGATTTATACTAAACATGTATATAGAGATGAGCTCTGTGTATAACTGAGATGGGCCTAGACGGCCTACTTACTACAAGTATGGGCCTATTAGTGGGCCTTAGGGAGTGTTACAATGCGGACATTTAACCAACATTGTACCTACAATGTGGACGTCTAACCATCATTGTTCCTGAGGCATTACTTACTATAAATATCGTTATTTGCCATGGAGGGATCACGCATTGCAATGGACCTAGTTGCACTCAATTTGGGCCTTAAGTACATCAATTGAGCCGTATCATATGGGCCTTGCATTCATCAAATGGATCACCTTAATGAGCCTCACCAATGGGCCTTAGGTCCTTTGCAATGGGTTATAACCCATGGGCCTTAGAATTCATTAAAATGAGCCCAATCATATGAGCTTTATGTACATCAAATGGGCCTAATCACATAGGCCTTATATATACCAAGGTGGGCCTCAACGATGGGCCACAAATACATCAATTAGGCCTACACACATGGGCCCATAAATAACAAAGTGGGCCTTAGTGGGCGGGCCACAAATACATTAAGATGGGCCTCAACAATGGCCTTAAAATGATCTCAAAATGGTTGGACGGTTTGGATGAAACTCATGCATCATGGTAGACTCCCATGTGGGCCCACTATAACATTTATTTCCAGCCAATCCTGGGCCCACTGAAATGCTTATTTGCCACCCAACCTGTTGTTAAGGCCGTGTGGCAAGGGGCCCGCCAAAATGTTTATTTTACATTCCACCTGTTGATAAGGCCATGTAGCAAGGGGCCCACCAAAATGTTTATTTTCCATTCAAACCTGTTGATAAGGTCATATAGACCCAGGGCCCACCGAAATGTATATTTTCTACCCAACCTGGGTCCACTGTACTATTTATTTGCATCCAAACTGTTCATTGAATCACATGGCCTAGGGCCCACTGTAATGTTTATTGCCATCCAAACCTGTTCATAACGTCACGTGGCCAGGGGCCCACAAGATGGACGGCGTGGACACAATACATACATCTGAGTGGGGGCCACCGTCCACTGGCGTGGACGGACGGCGTGAGTAAAACACTTGCATCACAGTGGGTGTCACCACCCACCGTTGTGTACGGTGTGGTAAGCCACACATACCACAGTGGGTCCCATATAGGGCCCACCAAAGTGTTTATTTGTAATCCAACTCGTCCATTACGTGTGTCCCACCTGTTTGAGGGTTCACACCAAGTTTTAGCTACATTCAAAATTCAGGTAGGCCCCACCAAGTGTTTTTATATGATTTAGGCATGTCTTCACATGATTTGGATGGTATGGCCCACCTGAGTTCAGTTTGTGGATGATTTTTGGAGTCAACGCACCATTCAAGGGGACCTATTAAATGAACGGTATAGATGCAAAATATACATCATGGTGGAGTCTACAAGTGGGCCAATACGGCCACCCTTTTTAACGTGGACGTCTCTGGACTCATGGCACAAAGTCATGCCAAAAAAGAAAATTATTTTTTTATCCTAGGTGCGACCCACATTAACCAGATCTACCCCATCCATTGCATGTGTTCCACAAAGTTAGGCGTCCAAACCAAGTTTCAGCCACGTCCAAATTTCAGGTAGGCCCCACCAAATGTTTTTGTATGTTTCAGGCATGTCTCCTCATGATTTTAGATGGTATGGCCCACCTGAGTTCCGGATTGGTCCCAAATTTTGGTTCAACGCCTAAATTAATCTGAGGAAGATGGTGAAAAGCTTGGATTAAATCCATGCATTAAGTTGGGGCTTACAAGAGTGGCCCACCATTTCCCTTCTTTTCCTTTCTTTCTTTTTTTTTTTTTTTTGGTTGGACGTCCAGACACCTCTGGACGTCAAGTAGCAAATGCATGCATGGATTTCCTTTAATTTTGTTTTCCTAGGTGGGACCCACATTAAACAAATCTATCCCGTCCATTGCATGTTTCCCACAAAAATAGGAGTCCAAAACAAGTTTCAGGTAGGTCCAAGCTTCTGGTGGACCCCAGAAATCATTTTTTTAAGTTTTAAAGGAAGATATTAGTATTCTTAATGCCACGGCCCGCCAGATAATTGGATCGATCTCATTTTTCGGCTCAACGCCTAAAACGATCCCGAGAATAAAATGGATGGCTTGGATTAAAAATATACATCAAGGTGGGGCCATGTTGGAGCAGCCCACCATTTCCCTTTTCTTTTTCTTTCTTCCTTTATTCCCTTTCTGTTGAAACGTCCAGCGTCCCAGACGCTGGACGGTCTTTTGTTAAATTATTTTTTTTTTTGAGTGTGGGCCTTGATGGAGTGGGCCACCACTGATGGGTGTCATGGGCTCAATGTCCAAGGTGGGCCCCACTTGAATAAAAATTACATCAAGGTGGGATCCATTCAAGTGGACCACACCCTCCTATTGCAATAAAATGAAATAAAATAAAATAAAATAAAATAAAATAAAATAAAATAAAAGGGAGAGAGAGAGAGAGACATGGAGAGTGGGACACGGCTTGTGATGGAGGGACCCCGTCATTATGGGCCCTCCCTAACAACAGATCATGCAACAAGTGGGCCTTAAAACATGTGAGACCTCCGAAATTTAAAATCAACGGTGGGGATCCTTTCCCCACCGACATGGACGGTCTAGATGACCTTTGAAGAGAAAATAAACATCATGATGGGGTCCATGGAGAATGGCCCCATCATGGAATGATCATGATGATCCATGTGGTCCATCGGCCACAAATAAGGGTCTCAAGTGAGATCCACACCATGGATCGGTGGGCCTCACTTGGTCCACCATAAAAATAATAAAAACTACCCTATAGAGGCACCCACCGTCCGATCTTCTCGCTCCTAGGGGTTCCTTGGCACCTTAGCTTCAACTTCAATGGTTAAGATGAAGAATGGAGGGTTGAGATGAGAGATTTTGGGGTAGGAAGGTGGGCCACTTGGAGCTTAGAAGGGTTTGAGAAATTCCATACGTAGGACTCTTGGAATTCTCTTGTTGCTTGGAAATTTTGAAATGAGAAAGAGAGAAAGAGAGAGAGTGATGTAAAGGGAGAGAGAGAGAGTGATGGATGGATGGGTGAGTGATGTTTGTGTAAGAAATCTTGGACTTTTGTGGCTTTTGTGTAAGAGAGGTATGGGATGTGAAGACTTTTGTGGTCTTTTGTGTAAGAGAGGTATGGGATGTGAAGACTTTTGTGGTCTTTTGTGTAAGAAAGGTATGGGTTAGGAAGACTTTTGTGGTTGCTTGGGAAAATGGGTGAGAGTGATGTGTACTTGACATGTGATGGGTTGATGGGTGATTGATTGATGAGATTGATGTGATTGATGTGACACATCGTAGAGATTCCCTTGGTTTTCGCAACGCGCGGCGTTTTCTCGCACCGAACGTTGGCCCATAACTCTTGATCAGGGTATCGCCTTGGCGCGCGAGTCGCGGTATCATAACCGCAACGACGGCGCGGTCGCTATGGTATTGGTCTCGGGTTGAGTCGACTCGGGTTGTCGGCACGTGAATCAGGGTCGTGCGTCGATATTGTTTAAGGGTCGAAAGTTGCCAGAATTCGACCGGTACGACCGCGGAAGTGTACGGAAAGGTACGGACCAAGATACGGGTCTTACAGCTCTCCCCACCTAATAAAAATTTCGTCCTCGAAATTTACACTACGATTGCAGCTAAATACAACTCATAATAGGATAGGGAACTTAACATCATGTATGATCAAAACACAACATATCATCAAATTCAAACACCTAAAAGATAGGGATAACGCTCACGAATCTTAAGCTCTAACTCTCAAGACGCATCATGGCGGCGTAGGGGTCAAGTCACGTGAATCGTCAACGACTACTCCTAATGACTGGGGGTCCTGCTGGACGGTATAAAATCTGCCCCGAGCCTGCTGGGGAGGTGTAGGTCCCCTCTGAGGTCTCTGCTGCTGTGGGGGAGGTCCCGAAGGCTGGTGCTGCTGCTGAGGGGGCTGTTGTGGTGCTCTTGGCTGCTGTGGAGGCTGTTGTGGTGCTCTCGGCTGCTGCTGCCGAGGTCGGGGACACTCCCACCTACGGTGTCCTATCCCACCGCATCCATAGCAAGTGTCAGAAAGCTGTCTCTGCGGTGGTGCCGCTGGGGGTGCCGACGGTGCTACTGGTACTCTGGCAGATGGATGGCTCCTGTGTCTTTGTGGTCGTCGATGCTGTTGTGAGCTACTGGAGGGGGCCTGTCTCTTCTGACCCCTCCTCTGATCTCGATCGGCCTGCGTGCTGGCCCACTCAGTCTCATAGATCTGAGCCCTCCGCACTACAGCCTGAAAGGTAGGGAGCTCATGCCCGACAACACGACCTCGAAGGCCGTAACGTAAGCCGTGCTCGAAACGGCGGGCCTTCCGCCCCTCGTCATCAACCATGTATGGTACAAATCTCGAGAGAGCCACAAAACGGGCCGCGTACTGTGCCACGGTCATGTCTCCCTGCACCAGAGTCTCGAACTCTAAAGCTCGCTGACGGCGGATATGGTCGGGAAAGTACTGCTCCTCGAATCGGTCAACAAAATCCTCCCATGTCCAGACATAATCAGGTCCGGCAACACGGGTAACAGAGGTCCACCAATGCTCGGCCTCACCCTGAAAGAGGAATACTGCTAACCGAACGCGCTGCTCGGTCGTACATAACATGGTATCGAATATCTTCTCCACATCGGAGCGCCATCTCTCAGCTGCAGTCGGATCTGGCTCACCCTAAAAACGTGGGGGATCAAGCCGCCTGAACTCACGTAGTAGGGCGCTCGCGCGCTCCTGCTCTGCCTGAGCTGGTGAAACAGCTGGGCGCCTGCCCTGTCCCTGTAGTGCAGCTGTCACAGCCTGCAACATCTGCTGTAACTGAGAGGCACTCACAGTCACAGTCGGCTCCTCATCAGCCTCAGGTAGAGGAATGTCATCCTCATGGGAGGAATCAGGGATCTCTGAGGGTGGAACGGGAGACGCAGGAGGTAAAACTGGAGCCTCCGATGGTGAAGCAGAATCCTCAGGTGGTGGTGCGGGAGTCGAGCGAATAACTCTCGCAGGCGCCATATCCTACAGGAAAGAGCGAAAGCGCCTATCATCTTCAAAAACTCTCGAATGTACGCATGTTAACGGTCTAAATCGGAAAGTCGTGAAGCTATCCGAACTTCAGAACTTAGCCATTCTTCACTCATAGCAAACATGTAATGTTGTTCTCGGTTATTCCCAAGTTATGCTCTGATACCAACTTCTGTCACGCCCCAAACTCAGAAACCGGGCTCACAGAATTCTCGATCGCCGAATCCGGCGCCGACAGCCTCCGTAGAACCCCATTCTCGGCTCCTAGCTCCCATTCACCAGGTTCCGATCCTGGGATGCTACGAGGAGGATTTTCGATGTCAGTTTGATTCGTAATAAGCATAACCAAAGGCATAACCCACAAACAACAACCAAGAACTCCATTACATTTCCACTATGATCAAAAACTTTGAGTACAAGGTGTATAAAGGGAAATACAAGATAGTGCTAATAACAAAAATCCAAAGGCTCGACTGCACGCTCCTGCTGCTACTACGCTACGGCTGCGTCCTGACGTCACCTGCACGCATCAATCGTGCATAAGCTTATAGAAAGCTTAGAGGGCGGTGTAAGTGTGTGCACAATACGAGCGTGCTCAGAATACAAGGTTAGAGTAATGCGGAATTATGCTGATAAATACGTGAATGCAATCAGCCGTACCAAGGCTATACAGTGCAAGATATGAATGCGATCGGCCATATCCAGACCATGTGATGCAAGATGCAACTCAAGCATGCCAATCCTCATCATATATCAGTACAGTTCTCATTCTGGATAATCACCGGGGTCTAGTACACTCTACGCCAGTTTGCCGTCCCTATCCGAACGCACAACTGGGAGAGCAGAAGAGACCTCACTATCCGCCTGCCAATATCGGGCCCGGCTCGTCGATAGCGGACCGATTCCTCAAGCTGGTCAAACTCAACCTAGAAGTTGCCCCCTCACTCAGGCGGGTAAGGTCACACCCCTTTCCAACCGACCACGACACAGTGGGAGACGCGACCTACTGGTATACGGCCCTCGTGCGCTCATGTATCCACTCGGTCTCGACGTTAGAGTCATCCTCTGGTACCATCGGGTTTAGGGATTTTCACCCAGGGACATCTATGGCGCCCGTATGCTAGAACCAAACATTTCCGGTATTCAATCCAGCCACCCACGATGCATCTGTGGAGGCTATGGCCCTGATGTCGCTAGGGCATATAATAATCACAATCATACAAATGCAAGTGCATGAGTCACACTACCAGTCATGCAACAATCCTACGTGTACCATGCACTATGGCAACTCCACCTACCAGGGAGCCCATAAACAGTTCGCCCGAAGGCATATGCTATGATCAGTCACTTCTCATATCAGTCATACATATGATGCGTATGATAATGAATCATGGATTTATACTAAACATGTATATAGAGATGAGCTCTGTGTATAACTGAGATGGGCCTAGACGGCCTACTTACTACAAGTATGGGCCTATTAGTGGGCCTTAGGGAGTGTTACAATGCGGACATTTAACCAACATTGTACCTACAATGTGGACGTCTAACCATCATTGTTCCTGAGGCATTACTTACTATAAATATCGTTATTTGCCATGGAGGGATCACGCATTGCAATGGACCTAGTTGCACTCAATTTGGGCCTTAAGTACATCAATTGAGCCGTATCATATGGGCCTTGCATTCATCAAATGGATCACCTTAATGAGCCTCACCAATGGGCCTTAGGTCCTTTGCAATGGGTTATAACCCATGGGCCTTAGAATTCATTAAAATGAGCCCAATCATATGAGCTTTATGTACATCAAATGGGCCTAATCACATAGGCCTTATATATACCAAGGTGGGCCTCAACGATGGGCCACAAATACATCAATTAGGCCTACACACATGGGCCCATAAATAACAAAGTGGGCCTTAGTGGGCGGGCCACAAATACATTAAGATGGGCCTCAACAATGGCCTTAAAATGATCTCAAAATGGTTGGACGGTTTGGATGAAACTCATGCATCATGGTAGACTCCCATGTGGGCCCACTATAACATTTATTTCCAGCCAATCCTGGGCCCACTGAAATGCTTATTTGCCACCCAACCTGTTGTTAAGGCCGTGTGGCAAGGGGCCCGCCAAAATGTTTATTTTACATTCCACCTGTTGATAAGGCCATGTAGCAAGGGGCCCACCAAAATGTTTATTTTCCATTCAAACCTGTTGATAAGGTCATATAGACCCAGGGCCCACCGAAATGTATATTTTCTACCCAACCTGGGTCCACTGTACTATTTATTTGCATCCAAACTGTTCATTGAATCACATGGCCTAGGGCCCACTGTAATGTTTATTGCCATCCAAACCTGTTCATAACGTCACGTGGCCAGGGGCCCACAAGATGGACGGCGTGGACACAATACATACATCTGAGTGGGGGCCACCGTCCACTGGCGTGGACGGACGGCGTGAGTAAAACACTTGCATCACAGTGGATGTCACCACCCACCGTTGTGTACGGTGTGGTAAGCCACACATACCACAGTGGGTCCCATATAGGGCCCACCAAAGTGTTTATTTGTAATCCAACTCGTCCATTACGTGTGTCCCACCTGTTTGAGGGTTCACACCAAGTTTTAGCTACATTCAAAATTCAGGTAGGCCCCACCAAGTGTTTTTATATGATTTAGGCATGTCTTCACATGATTTGGATGGTATGGCCCACCTGAGTTCAGTTTGTGGATGATTTTTGGAGTCAACGCACCATTCAAGGGGACCTATTAAATGAACGGTATAGATGCAAAATATACATCATGGTGGAGTCTACAAGTGGGCCAATACGGCCACCCTTTTTAACGTGGACGTCTCTGGACTCATGGCACAAAGTCATGCCAAAAAAGAAAATTATTTTTTTATCCTAGGTGCGACCCACATTAACCAGATCTACCCCATCCATTGCATGTGTTCCACAAAGTTAGGCGTCCAAACCAAGTTTCAGCCACGTCCAAATTTCAGGTAGGCCCCACCAAATGTTTTTGTATGTTTCAGGCATGTCTCCTCATGATTTTAGATGGTATGGCCCACCTGAGTTCCGGATTGGTCCCAAATTTTGGTTCAACGCCTAAATTAATCTGAGGAAGATGGTGAAAAGCTTGGATTAAATCCATGCATTAAGTTGGGGCTTACAAGAGTGGCCCACCATTTCCCTTCTTTTCCTTTCTTTCTTTTTTTTTTTTTTTTGGTTGGACGTCCAGACACCTCTGGACGTCAAGTAGCAAATGCATGCATGGATTTCCTTTAATTTTGTTTTCCTAGGTGGGACCCACATTAAACAAATCTATCCCGTCCATTGCATGTTTCCCACAAAAATAGGAGTCCAAAACAAGTTTCAGGTAGGTCCAAGCTTCTGGTGGACCCCAGAAATCATTTTTTTAAGTTTTAAAGGAAGATATTAGTATTCTTAATGCCACGGCCCGCCAGATAATTGGATCGATCTCATTTTTCGGCTCAACGCCTAAAACGATCCCGAGAATAAAATGGATGGCTTGGATTAAAAATATACATCAAGGTGGGGCCATGTTGGAGCAGCCCACCATTTCCCTTTTCTTTTTCTTTCTTCCTTTATTCCCTTTCTGTTGAAACGTCCAGCGTCCCAGACGCTGGACGGTCTTTTGTTAAATTATTTTTTTTTTTGAGTGTGGGCCTTGATGGAGTGGGCCACCACTGATGGGTGTCATGGGCTCAATGTCCAAGGTGGGCCCCACTTGAATAAAAATTACATCAAGGTGGGATCCATTCAAGTGGACCACACCCTCCTATTGCAATAAAATGAAATAAAATAAAATAAAATAAAATAAAATAAAATAAAATAAAAGGGAGAGAGAGAGAGAGACATGGAGAGTGGGACACGGCTTGTGATGGAGGGACCCCGTCATTATGGGCCCTCCCTAACAACAGATCATGCAACAAGTGGGCCTTAAAACATGTGAGACCTCCGAAATTTAAAATCAACGGTGGGGATCCTTTCCCCACCGACATGGACGGTCTAGATGACCTTTGAAGAGAAAATAAACATCATGATGGGGTCCATGGAGAATGGCCCCATCATGGAATGATCATGATGATCCATGTGGTCCATCGGCCACAAATAAGGGTCTCAAGTGAGATCCACACCATGGATCGGTGGGCCTCACTTGGTCCACCATAAAAACAATAAAAACTACCCTATAGAGGCACCCACCGTCCGATCTTCTCGCTCCTAGGGGTTCCTTGGCACCTTAGCTTCAACTTCAATGGTTAAGATGAAGAATGGAGGGTTGAGATGAGAGATTTTGGGGTAGGAAGGTGGGCCACTTGGAGCTTAGAAGGGTTTGAGAAATTCCATACGTAGGACTCTTGGAATTCTCTTGTTGCTTGGAAAGTTTGAAATGAGAAAGAGAGAAAGAGAGAGAGTGATGTAAAGGGAGAGAGAGAGAGTGATGGATGGATGGGTGAGTGATGTTTGTGTAAGAAATCTTGGACTTTTGTGGCTTTTGTGTAAGAGAGGTATGGGATGTGAAGACTTTTGTGGTCTTTTGTGTAAGAGAGGTATGGGATGTGAAGACTTTTGTGGTCTTTTGTGTAAGAAAGGTATGGGTTAGGAAGACTTTTGTGGTTGCTTGGGAAAATGGGTGAGAGTGATGTGTACTTGACATGTGATGGGTTGATGGGTGATTGATTGATGGGATTGATGTGATTGATGTGACACATCGTAGAGATTCCCTTGGTTTTCGCAACGCGCGGCGTTTTCTCGCACCGAACGTTGGCCCATAACTCTTGATCAGGGTATCGCCTTGGCGCGCGAGTCGCGGTATCATAACCGCAACGACGGCGCGGTCGCTATGGTATTGGTCTCGGGTTGAGTCGACTCGGGTTGTCGGCACGTGAATCAGGGTCGTGCGTCGATATTGTTTAAGGGTCGAAAGTTGCCAGAATTCGACCGGTACGACCGCGGAAGTGTACGGAAAGGTACGGACCAAGATACGGGTCTTACAGGTAACTAGGGATTCAGAGGATCCACTTGTAGAGATCAGGAAGATCTTATACTTGCTTCACGAATCATGGAAGTTAAACTGAACTGCCGTTGATATAGTTTTAAAGAGATGAAAGGTATATGAATTATAATGGATTCCATCACCAAACCATGCCCAGGAGACTATGGCAAACAACAGAATTAAACTAATTATCAACCAATTAACATGCTATGAAAGTTAGGAAGGGTACCGTCATCCGACCATGCTCAGGAGACGATGGTGAACAACAGGGCTTCCTGACGTCATAAACATAAAAAGAAAAATGAAATATTCAAAGCTATTGCAGACCCACTGTAATTTCAGTCACAACAGACCATTAAAGACTGAAAATATTTTCATACTAATCAAACTAAAATCAACGTCAATTCATACATTAAAATTAAATTAAAAGTGTAGAATCTCCCATCTCACTACAAGCTTCACCACTTAGCCCTAGCTATGAGGTTTAGCCTGACATGGATGGACTAATCATCTTAAAAGGAAGAAAAAAAAAAAACTAAAAAAAAATAATTTACTCACCTTCTCTTCCCTGCTTCACGTCCAAGCCAACAACCGTCTCTCTCCTAGATCTGATCTATCTGTTGGGCCACTTCCAGAGCGATCCAATGGTTGATTTTTGACGTGTACCGTTAATTTATGGTCCCCATTACATGTATGAAGTTTTGAGCTGAACGGATGATGGGAACCCCTTGATCTTGAATTCTTGATGATTTTCAAGCCACTTGAGCTTCAATTTCTCAATTTTCGTGGATCCCTGGTATGTAATTCCGTTAATGTTGGTCCCCTAAAGTCCGTCCCTTGCCTTGGTGTCTTCAGATCGTTAAATTCATGCTTTTAGCACCTTTTTATAGTTCATGCTCTCAATTACACCCTATATCACAAACACGGTAAAACGGGCCATTAAACAACATCATACTCGTAAATAAAAGAAATAAATAGGGTCTGATATGCAATATTTGACCCTCAACACAACCCCCAACCAGCATCTTGCTAGTCCCGAGTAAGGTATGCGAAAAATAAGTTGAGAATTACAAGATAATTTTTATGAACTCGAGTGGTTTTTTTTTTAAAAACGATTCAAATACGAGAAATTCTAAAACTCATGAATGTTGGGCATTACTTCTGCTAGACTCAGGCACATGGTAAACTCATAATCAAGTTCAAAGTATTAATCCATAAATCAGACAATTTATAAACATTAAGCTCCATGAGTGTATAGTATAATCTCAGCTTATCACATTCAGCTTCACTTCACCCTATTATGATATCATTGGTAACAACTAAGAGAATGTCTGACAACCTAAAGCTACACCAAAACTTGCCTCACGAGTCATTCTTCCATTTTTCCTGTTTTTTTTTTCATTAAAAGAATGTCAAGAGGGGAATCAAATTTTCACCTATAGGGAGCAAACCTAAGGTGAAACTAGTCGCCCAACTCTTTCCAACTGTTAACCGTGGAGAATCGAATCCACACCTATAGGGAGCAAGCCCATGGTGAAGATTAATTGCCCAACCTTTTCAATTTTTATACCCTGATAGCAAGATATTCCAGGCTGGTTCCTTTCATGCTCAGTGATTACCAAGTTAATCCTTCAATATGGAACTGAAATCTTAATGTGTAAGCGAGACGTGTCCTGAAATCATGATTCAATTAATGTTTAAAACCTCTAATCATAGATTGATAATTCGAACTCAACCGTGGAATCTATCAGGCAGCTAAATCCAAGAGTCATAAATTACCAACATCACGTATCTTGCAATTCTAAATCAAAGATAGATGTCAAAATCACTTCAAATTCACAAAAATTTTAGAAAAATTCAAAAAAAATTTCACAATTTTTACTCAAGACTAAGAAAACACTAATTAGGTAACCTAATCTCCCACCCCCAACCTAAAATCTATATTGTCCTCAATGTAAAATATATAAACATGCAATGCACATGGGACAACGAAAGTAAATGAGAAGTGATGGGAGGATAGTACCTAGATAACAAATCGAGAGAAATTTTTAAAGAGATCGCTGGGAGAGAGCAGGTTAGTACGAGAGAGAAAGTAAAATAAAAATAATAAAAATAAAATCCTACCTATACCACTTTCGCAGGTGCTCTCGATTGCATTTAGCATATGCAATAAGCCTTTAAACCCCTACGTTTTTCGTAGTGGACGAGTTATAGTCTCGTGAGGGTTTGCAATAATGTTACCCACAAACATTGAATTGATCATGCCGCAAGGTTCCTCTTCCAGCTAATATCTTGATAAGTTTCTTAGTAAGTTCCTCAACAGGATCATCCAAAAGCCCTTTTTGTAATAGGTTTGGGCGCTCTGGAGCATGACTTTCCAGAGAGACTTATGTACCTCATAAAAAATCTTCCATTGAATTACTTGATGTATCCGTAATATATACGATTCAGCTATGACAAAAAAAGTTTCAACGTTAGTATCGCATGGTGAATCAGAGACTACAAGTAAATAAAGTTTAGAAAACTTCTTAAAAAGTGATGTAGTCTCAACACATTCCGAAGCTTCAAACTTCGGTTCAATTTTCAGCTCCTCTTCTTTTACTGGTAGACGTTTAGGATCAGATGAAGAGAAGGTTTCAGAATAAGGGTTCTCTAGGTCAGTGATGACTACTGAGATGTTGTCTTGCAAGGCATCCGCTTTGTCTCTTAATATGGGTTCGTTTGAAACTACAAAGTGTGCCAAGCAATCCCAAGAGTTGGGAAGTTTAGCCGAGTATGACTTATTGTGGCTTGTGATGATCTGCGCAAATAATCCATCGTCCTTGACAGTGAATGGAGGTATGCTCTCTTGATCCAGTCCTACACAAAAAGATTGAAGATCAGTAAGTGAAGCATTGATGTGATCACTCTGTTCATTGAAATTACTCAATTGAGGCGTTGAATTATCAAATGTGTGCAGCTCAGATGGTGGCCTCAACTGAGTGGTTTCAAATTCCAGAGTCGTAGCGGGCAATTCCTCCTTCTCCCGAATCATATCAACATTCAATTTAGGGGAGTGGTCTAAATATATTTTACAGGAGTTAAAAGGGTCGGTCATGAGGGGCACATCCTCCACCTTTAAATCAGACATGTCAGGTGATGGGAGTGGCTCATTATGACCGACCACTTCATGTATGTCTTGATCATCGATCTGGACCAAACTTTAGAGGGATTCCAGGGGGATTGTGGCTGCACATTCAAGATCAAAATCATGTTCTAGTCTAGTGCAGTGTACATTTGGGATGGGATCACTTTCCTCACATTCTACACCTAGCATGGATTGAGGTTCGCATAAACTAACCTCTTCCTCATCATTGAAATCTTGTATGTCATGCAAGGAAGGTGTGTCATCATCAATATATTTAAAAGACGCCCATGTATCTTCATCATTCTTTCGAACAGTCATCGAGATCGACTCCTCGGGAAATTGAACCACATGCTCATTAACGGAATCCCACTCCTCATTCTAAATTTCAGATTCTTTCAAAAGTGAGTGCGGATCACTTTTCTCGCATTGTATTTCTGGATTGGGTTGTGGTTGGGATGAGTAAGCCTCCTCTATCCTTTCGAGGCACAAATTGAGTGTTTCCATTGTTTTCATTACTTTTCTCATTTTCACAAGACGGCCGAAATATTACGCTGATATGAATTCTCTTGGATCGTTTCTGGTTGGATCTCAAAGGTAGGGGATCTAAGAGAATAATCATTATAACATGTAGTTGGTTTATTTTTCTAATTTTGATGTTTCCACTGGTCATAGTCATACTGATCATAAGTGGGAGAATCTGCTCGTTGGTAATACTTATTATCACTCATGATACAATCACGCATTGTTTTATCGGATGGGTGATAATAATTCTCACAACCATAGTTATGATAACCCCAACACTCATATACTGTTTTGTTAATCCGTGGGGTATAATTGTTCTCCTGCATATAATCACGTAAGGACTTCTTAACCGGTGGATTTTTATATTCTAATCGGTTCTCGATGATAGTTTCAGAAAAGTTTTGAGACATAAGTTGATTTATATCATCAGCATCCCAAAATAGGTTATTTTTTTCAGCATACTGACGTTGTCACTCGTGCATATACATGATGAAACCCCTAATCTGAATTTAATCCTAAGAAAATAGAAGAAAAGATCCTACAGCAATGTGAAAAGTAAGAGGAGGAGAAGTTAGAAAGATGTTACCATACTAGAGATTCCTATATTAAGATCCTACAAAATAAGACAAAACAAGTTAGTTTCTAAAAAGAGAAAGTCTAGGATTAGAAAATCTCTAAAAATAAAACCCTAATTCTAAAAATAGAAAAAAAAAATAAAATTAGAAAGATATCACCAAATTAGAAGTTTCTATCTCAGAATGCTTCAAAAAAGGAAAGACAAGTTAGTTCGAAAAAAATAAGAAAAATCTAAAACTAAAACTGATGTTAGTAAAAATCTTAATCTTTAACTAGTCCTAAAACTAATTAATTTTAGAAAAATGTAGCCGTCAGTCCCTGGCAATGGTGCCAAAAACTTGTTCACTCCCCAAGTGCAGGGTTTGATGTAGTAATAACTCGGTAAGACCGAGGTCGAATCTTAAGGGACTGAAACTTGTACGTTATCTAAAACTAACTAGAACTAGAACTACACTAAGATGAATTCTAAATCAAGTAACAATTGTGAAATAATTGTAGGTTAATTAATCTAAAACTTAGGAGATATCAGAGAAGGGTAACTAGGGATTCAGAGGATCCACTTGTAGAGATCAGGGAGATCTTACACTTGCTTCACGAATCATGCAAGTTCAACTAAACTGCCGTTGATATAGTTTTAAAGAGATGAAAGGTATATGAATTAGAATGGATTCCATCACCAAACCATGCTCAAGAGACTATGGCAAACAACAGAATTAAACTAATTATCAACCAATCAACATGCTATGAAAGTTAGGAAGGGTACCGTCATCCGACCATGCCCAGGAGACGATAATGAACAACAGGGCTTCCTGACGTCATAAACATAAAAAGAAAAATGAAATATTCAAAGCCATTGCAGACCCACTGTAATTTCAGTCACAACAGACCATTAAAGACTGAAAATATTTCCATACTAATCAAACTAAAATCAACGTCAATTCATACATTAAAATTAAATTAAAAGTATAGAATCTCCCATCTCACTACAAGCTTCACCACTTAGCCCTAGCTATGAGGTTTAGTCTGACATGGATGGACTAATCATCTTAAAAGGAAGAAAAAAAAAAGTAAAAAAAATAATTTACTCTCCTTCTCTTCCCTGCTTCACGTCCAAGCCAACAGCCGTCTCTCTCCTAGATCTGATCTATCTGTTGGGCCACTTCCAGAGCGATCCAATGGTTGATTTTTTACGTGTATCGTTAATTTATGGTCCCCATTACATGTATGAAGTTTCGATCTGAACGGATGGTGAGAACCCCTTGATCTTGAATTCTTGATGATTTTCAAGCCACTTGAGCTTTAATTTCTCAATTTTCGTGGATCCCTGGTATGTAATTCCGTTGATGTTGGTCCCCTGGAGTCCGTCCCTTGCCTTGGTGTCTTCAGATCATTAAATCCATGCTTTTAGCACATTTTTACAGTTCATGCTCTCAATTACACCCTGTATCACAAACACGGTAAAACGGACCATTAAACAACATCATACTTGTAAATAAAAGAAATAAATGGGGTCTGATATGCAATATTTGACCCTCAACACCAAGGCCAAGGAAAACGGAGTCCCTTGTGGCTGTTCGGGCAGTAGTTTGGTACGCCCAGAGGACATGGGGGAACTCCTCTGCCCATGACCCTTTGGCCTTTCAAGTTTTGTTCAAAGATGACTCTTGATAATGTTGTTGACTGCTTTGACCTGTACATTGGCCTACGTGTGGCGAGGCGAGGAGTAGACTTTCTGGATTTTCGCACATACCTCGGAACTACTTATTGTCGAACTATTTCCCATTGTCTAAAATGATCGTGCGAGGGATTCCGTACCTATATATGATGTTCTTCCAGACGAAGTCCGCATTCTTCTACTCGGTGATCTTTGTCAGGGGCTCGGCTTCTGCTCATTTAATGAAATAGTTGACCACGAACTTCGTCTACCCTTTGCCGGTTGGCAAGGGGCTGATGGTGTCGATCCCCCACTAAGCGAACAGCCATGGTTCGGTCATAAGAGTTAATTTCTCGGGTGGTTGCCTGGGTATTGCTGTAAACTGCTGACATTTGTTGCATTTTCGAACATACTGTCGGGCGTCTACTTGAATGGTCGGCCAGAAGTACCCTTATAGGACGACCTCGTGAGCGAGGGCTCGGCTGCTAGACTGATTCCTACAAATGCCTTGGTGGATCTCCTTCAGGATGTACTCGGCTTCCTCGAGTCGGAGGCATCTGAGATAGGGGAGAGAATCCATTTTTATATAAGATATCTCAGATCATGGTGTAGCAAGTTACTTTGGCTCGGAGCCTGTGCACCTCTGGACGATTTTCGGATAACTTTCTCTCCTTTAGGTAGTAGGTTATTAGATCCATCCAGGGTGGCTCTGAATTTATTGAGAACCTGTGGACGGGTTGGACTCATTGACGCTTGATTTGGTAAGGAACTCGATCAGGATTAATCTTGGGATATTGTTGTCAGTTGCAGTGGCCAGCTTTGCCAACATGTCTGATTTAGAGTTTTCCGCCCTAGGGATCAGGTTGATGTTGCACTTCAGAAATTTGCCTATCAGCTCTCTAACTTTTTGCAAATAGGCTTTCATTTGTTTCTTTTTGGCCTGATACTCCTTGGCTATGTAGTTGACTACGAGTTATGAGTCGGTATGAACTTTCAGGTGTTGGGTTCCTATGGCGGCTGACAGCCTGAGCCTGACTAGTAGTACTTCGCTCTTTGTTGCATTGTTTAATGCTCGAAATCCAAATCTTAAAGCATATTGTACACATGTTGTCACGCCCCAAACTCAGAAACCAGGCTCACAAAATTATCGATCGTCGAATCTGGCGCCGACAGCCTTTGTAGAACCCCATTCTCGGCTCCCAGCTCCCATTCGCCAGGTTTCAATCCTGGGATGCTACGAGGAGGATTTTCAAGATCAATTTGATTCATGATAACTATAACCAACGGCATAACCACAAACAACAACCAAAAACTCCATTACATTTTCACTATGATCAAAAACTTTATAAGTATAATGATCATAAAGGGAAATATAATGATGATGAACAAAATCTCCAAAGTGATCTGCAAAGCGCTCCTGCCTCAGCGCTGCTGCACCCCAACGTCACCTGCACGCAACGGTCCTGCATAAGCTTATAAAAAGCTTAGAGGGTGGTGAAAGTGTCACGCCCCAAAACTCAAAAATTGGATTTGTAGGAATCCCGATCGCCGAATCTGGTGCCGACAGCCTCCGTAGTACCCCATTCTCGGCTCCTAGCGTTCACACGCCAGATTCCGATCCTGGAATCCTACAAGGAGGATTTTTTATTTTATTTTATTTTTTTTAAAATTTTTAAATCGTAATAAGCATAACTACAAGATTACCCAAATCACAAAAGCAACATCATCATCACATATCCACTAATATAATCATTTGAGTACAATGCTGAAGGAAAAATACATAAATCGAAAATCAAGCTCCAGAAGACCGCTGCACGCTCCAAGCTCAACACAGCTGCAACCTAACATCACCTGCACGCATCTATCGTGCATAAGCTTATAGAAAGCTTAGAGGGTGGTGTAAGTGTGTGCACAAGATAAGTGCCAAGTATTCAACACAATACTATAATCATACAATACCGGAAAAATTGGTAATCCATAAGCCATACAATGTCTAAATAAGCAGAAACACTAACAAGAGCAGGAATTATCAGAGTAAGCAGAAATATTGACAAGATATAAATCATACGATAACAGAGTAAGCGGAAGTATGGACAAGTCTATAAGTTAATTAATATCAGAATACGCAATATAGAACAACTATGCGATAAGGAGTCAGAAAGAGTCAAATATCAGATGCCGAGGATGTAATGCAATATGCAATGCATATGAAATAATCATGCTGGAGTTTGAAGTCGGGATGATAGTACGTAGTATCGCAAGCTATGGGGTCCACCACAAGGGACTTCTATCCAAACCAGTCCCATTCCTAAATTTAGATAGTCAGGCTCAACGTGGTAAACTCCTGATCTCAGGTTAGTCGCGCGCCTAACCGAAATCTATGCCATAACGAAGGTACACAACAATCAGTTGCGCACCACCAGCCCGAGTGGATAGTGAATGGATGAATGAATGAGCATGCATCTCCTACTTAATAAGTCCACATATCAGTACGGTTCCTCTCTGGAAAATCACCGGGGTCTATTATACTCCAAACCAGATTGCCGCCCCATCGCGTGCAACAAGGCGAGTGGAAGATACCTCACTATCCGCCTGCCAATATCGGGCCCGGCTCGTCGATAGCGGACCCATTTCTCGAGCTGGTCAAACTCAGCCTAGCTTTGCCCCCTCCTCTCGGGCAGGTAAGGCCACACCCCCTTCCAACCGACCACGACACAGTGGAGAGTGCAGCCATCTGGTAATCGGCACTCGGCGCTCATCTACCCACTCGGTCTAGACGTTGGAGCAACCTCTGGAACCAAGAGGGTTTAGGGACTTTCACCCAGGGATATCTATAGCACCCCATGTAGAACAGATTTTCGGTGTCCCATCTAGCCATCCACGATATGCCTGTGGAGGCTACGACCCTGATGTCGCTAGGGCATATAGTAATCACAGCACACAATGCAAGATGCATGAGTCATACAATCCAGTCATGCATCAATCCTGCGCAAACCGTGCGCTCATGTAAGATAATCTCCTCATATCAGGGAGTCTCATAACAACCAGCACTATGGCATATGCAATGGTCAATCATATCTCATAACAGACATGCAGATGATGCGTATGGGCATGGATCATGATGCTATGCAGTCACATACTCATAATCGGTATCAATAACCGGCATCAACAATCGGTCTCGACAATGTGGACATCTAACCAACATTGTCCCAAGGAGTGACCCTCACAGATCCAAACATATAATGGTCCCACGACCTCACACAAGGGCCTAATATACAACATAATGGGCCTTACTCAAGGATTACATGTACACAACAGGTGGGCCCTGCTCATGGGCCTAACATTCATCAAAATGGGCTCTTTTGCCAGACCCTCGAATGAATCACAATGGGCCTCATCATCTAGGCCTCAATATACATCACATTGGGCCTCAACAATCAGAATCGGCAATCGGCCATGACAATTCAAAATCGGTAATCAGCCTCGATCGATAATCGGTAATCGGTCACGACAAATCAAAATAAGTAGTCGACCTTGATCGATAATCAGCCTCGATCGATAATCGACAATCGGCCTTGATCGATAATCAGCCATCGGCCATCAGAATCGGTAATCAACCTTGACCGATAATCGGCAATTGGCCATCAGAATCGATAATCGGTTACGGTAGTCGGCCTCGATCGATAATCGGTCGATCGGCCACGACCATCAAAATCAGCAATCGGCCACGGTAATCGGCCTCGATCGATAATCGGTCAATCAGAATCGATCGATAATCGGCATCGTTAATCAGGGTCGATAATCGGCTATGGTAGTCGACCTCGATCGATAATCGGTCGATCGGCCACGACCATCAAAATCAGCAATCGGCCACGGTAATCGGCCTCGATCGATAATCGGTCAATCGGAATCGATCGATAATCGGCATCGTTAATCAGGGTCGATAATCGGCTACGGTAGTCGGCCTCGATCGATAATCGGTCGATCGGCCACGACCATCAAAATCAGCAATCGGCCACGGTAATCGGCCTCGATCGATAATCGGTCAATCGGAATCGATCGATAATCGGCATCGTTAATCAGGGTCGATAATCGGCGTCGGCCTCGATTATCGACACCGATAATCAGTAGCTAAACAAAGCGGGGTCCATAGATGTTCAACCAATCCACCATAGTATAAAGATCGGCACTAGACCGTGGTTATATCAAATCTGATACTGCGAAGCCATCTGTCTACGACGAGTGGGGCCCACTCATTTGGGTTAATCCCACCAAGAGAATGAGCCTAACAAGGCCTAAGGAAAGGTCATAATAAGGACATCTAACCATCATTGCCCTTAACGTGGACGTCAAACTAACATTACTCTCAAGGAACGGTTCACATAGGGCCGAACATACAGTGGGCCCATGACCTCATACAAGGGTTTGATATACATCACGATGGGCCGAATACATGGGCCTAATATCCATCACCATGAGTCACGACCCAGTGCCCTCGAATACATCACCATGGGCCTTGCCCATGGGCCTCGGACTCAAGCAAGTGGGCCCCTCACATGGGCCAAAAATACATTATGATGGGCCGCATTAATGGCCCTCGTAAACATCAAGTAGGCCACATCAACGGGCCGTATCACATGGACCTAAGGGCAGCCCATGATCCAGAAAGTGGATGAATGGTGTGTACATAACACATACATCATGGTGGGGTCCACATCCAGGATAGATGGCCTAAATAAAATACGTACAATATGGTAGGCCCACGTATAGCCTGATGGACGATGTGAATACATCACATACCTTAAGGTGGGCTTTATCTACCCAGAATTCAGATGGATGGCAAGGTTGAAAACACATACATCGTGTGGCGGGCCTCACCGTCCAAAGGATGGACGGATGGTTGGATTTACAGCACATACCTCAAAGAGGGCCCCACCCAGCAAAATGTCTCGTTGGATGGCTGGATGGAACAGATGAACAACGTGGATTTAAAATACATACAACAAGGTAGGCCGCACGGGTGGGCCGTGTAGGTAAAACACTTTCATTATGGTGGGCCACGTGCCGCCAGCACATGCATCTGACGAATCCCCACAGTTTAGAAACATCCGGACGGTGGGGATGATAAAGTGCATACATCAAGGTGGGTCCCACCCGTGCAGGATATAGGATACAAGTATTAAAGGTGGGTCCCATATGGGCCCACCAGATATACACATATCTACATATAAATAAAATATTATATTATTATAGTTAGCTTTGAAAATGTCCAGCGTCCATATAGATGGACGGCTGGATAGAATATATGCATTGAGGTGGCCCACCGTCCAAACAATGGACGGTGCAGATCCACGCGCTACACAATAGATTAAACAGGTACATCAAGGTGTGGCCCACCAGAACTTGCTGACGTCCAAGCAGCTCCAGCTGTGGGGCAACAACAGATGGACGGTGTTGGATATGCAACACAAACCTCAAGGTATGGCCCACCGTCCAGATCTGCTGGACGGTGAGAGATAGAACAGACACATCATGGTGGTGCGCCACTTGCCATCTGAAAATGGCTGGACGGAGTGGATGTAAAACCCTTACATCAAGGTGGGTCCCACCGTGCACCACTGGACGGTGTGGTGCAACCACATGAGGCAGGGAGGGTTCCTCCGTCCAAAACGGTGGACGGTGTGAATAAAATACTTACATCCTTGGGTCCCACGTGGGGCCCACCATAATGGTTTATTTACCATCCAATCTGTCAAAAGGTCACACGGATCTGAAAAGAAAGGGGAGAAACAAATTTCATAATGGTCCAAAACTTCTGTGACCCAGAAAATGATTTCAATGGTAGACATTCATTCACGCTGTTCCTTATGATGTGGGCCACCTGAGCTGTGGATGAAGTTGAAATTTAGAGGGCAGCCCGCTGCTCTAAGGGCCCACCATATGGACGGCTTGGATGGCAGATATACATCACGGTGGGGGCCATGTTTAGGGGCCACGGTCGGCCAGGAAATGCCCCAGCGTCCAGGACGTGGTGCGTGTCCTGTGGACAGTCAGAGGCAGCAGCCTCTGCCTCCCTATTTACTTTATTTTTTTTTTATCAAGTTTCTCATAAGCGTGGCCCACATTAGGATGATCCAATCCATTGGCTGGGTTCCATGACTCGTGATGGTTCTAATAAGTCCAATATTGGGTGGTTTTAGTGTGTGGAAACATCTTAGCGGGCCTTAACTGTTTAAATTATCAAAAAAAAAAATATTATTTTCTACATTAGGGCCCACCAGAGATTCGGATTGGATTCATTTTTTTGATCAACGCCTAAAATGAGGTAGGAAAAGGGATGGACGGCTTGGATTGAAAATATATATCAAAGTGGGGTCTGCACAAGTGGCCCACCCAAATCCCTCTTCTTTTTCTTTTTTTTTTAAGCCGGCGTCATTGCTTCCACCGTCAGCCCACACGTTACTGTAAAGCCCATCCAGCGTCCAACGTCCAGACGCTGGATGGCTACACATCTTACATTTAAGGTGGGCCCCACCCATAGCCGTGCTACTAGGGTGGGCCACCAAATATTTGGATGGTGTGCATAAGATACACATCAAGGTGAGGTCCGTTTGATGAATGGTTCGGACATCTCACAAGTCATTAAGTGGATCACACAATCACATCCTCACACATGAGACAAATGAAAAAGAGAGTGAGAGAGAGAAGCACCCACCTTTGATCTCATCATCCTTCTTCCGCCAACATGATCTAGTGCTCTAAAGGGACGATTTCAACGGTCAAGATGCACTTTGGAGGGTGGGGATGGGAGATTGGAAGGTGGGCCCACCAAGTTTTTCCTCATGGGGGTGGACGTTGGATTGCTCTCATGGAGCTTGAGAGAGAAAGAAAAAAAAATGAGAGAGAGAAGAGAGAGAGAAGTGATGTGAGTGATAGAGTGATGGGGAGGTATGGTTGTGGTTGAAAATGGGGTAAAAGAGGAATGGTGAGGGTAGAGAGAGAGTTGACTTTTTTTAAAAAAAAGGGAGGGATGGGTTGTTGTACTTGAGGTATGGTTGTACTTGACATTGATTGATTAATGGGATTGATTTGACATTTGGTAGAGATTCTCTTGTGCGGCATGTTTTCCCGAACTGAACGTAGGCCCACTTCTTCTGGCCTGGGTACCGCCTCGACGCCCGAGATGCGGTATCGGAACCGCGGCGACGATGCGGTCGCTAGGGTATAAGTCTCGGGTCGAGCCGACTTTGAAATACGGAATATGAATCAAGGTCACGCGTGACTACTGATTATAAATCGCGAGTTGCCGAAATTCGACCGGAGGACCGCGGAAGCCTATGGAACAGTACAGGCTAGGATACGGGTCTTACAGAAAGTGTATGCGCAAGGTAGTAATATGAACATGCAATATCAGAGAAATACAGAATATGCATATGGATCCATGAAAAATCATTAGTTGTACCAAAGTTATGTGATGCAAGACATGAATGATATCGGCCATCCTAAGGCCATGCGATGTGAAATATAACTTAAGCATACAGATCCTCATTTATGTCCACACATCAATATAACTCAAATCTGAGATATCATCGGGGTCTAGTACACTCTAAACTAGATCGTCGCCTCATCGCGCGTAATAAGGTAAGTGGAAGAGACTTCACTATCCGCCTGCCAATATCGGGCTCGGCTCGTTGATAGCAGACCCATTCCTCAAGCTGGTCAAACTCAGCCTAGCATTGCCCCCTACACTTGGGCGGGTAAAGCCGCACCCCCTTCCAACCGACCACGACATAGTGGAGAGCGCAACTATCTGGTAATCGGCACTCAACGCTCATCTACCCACTCGGTCTATATGTTGGAGCAACCTCTTGGTACCATATGAGTTTAGAAACTTTCACCTAGGGATATCTATAGCACCCCATATAGAATAAGATTTTCAGTATCCAATCTTGCCAACCACGATACGTCCGTGGAAGCTACGGCCCCGATGTCGCTAGGGCATACAATAACCATGTCACACAATGCGAAATGCATGGATCACACTATCCAATCATGCAGCAAATCCTGCGCGTATTGTGCACTCATGCAGGGTAACACCACCTAATCGAAGTCTCATAAACAATCTGCCCGAAGGCATATGCTATGAACAGGCTCGTCTTATATCAAGCATACATATGATGCGTATGATCATGAGTTATGAAACTATACTAAACATGTAATAAAGTAATGAAATATTCTTACAACGCAGGTGGCCTAGACGGCCAACACACAACAAGTACTGCCTATCAATGGGCCCTAGGGAGAGTCGTAATGTGGACATCCAACCAACATTATACTTGCAATGTGGACATTAAACCAACATTACTCCCAAGGCGCGATCATCACATAATTCGTGTTGGGGTCACACATTGCAATGGACCTTAGGTACATCCCATTGGGCCTTAAATATATCAAATGAGTCACATTCAATGGGCCTTATATTCATCAAGTGGGCCACACCATTGGGCCACACCAATGGGTCTTAAGTGCAATTCCCATTGGGCATTAAATTTATCAAATGGGCCACATCTTATAGGCCTTATATTCATTAAGTGGGCCACATCCATGGGCCACACCAATGGGCCTTAAGTGCATTGCAATTGGTCATAACCCATGGGCCTTAGATTGCATTCAATGGGCCTAATCTCATGGGTCTTATATGTAACAAATGGGCCACACCAATTGGGCCCCATATGTACATCAAATGGGCCTCAACCCAGAGGCCCTAGTACATCTCAATGGGTCGTAACCCATGAGCCCCTAAAACATCAAATGGCCAAATCCCATGGGCCTTAGAATACATCAAATGGGTCTAATCCCATGGGCCTTAGAATACATTAAATGGGCCTTGACCCATGAGTCTTACATATATCAAATGGTCCAATCACATGGGCCTTACTTCCACATCAAAGTGGGCCCCAATGGACTTCCACAGAATAAATCAAGATGGGCCTCATAACATGCCAAGGTGGGGTCCACTAAGACTATGGGTCTGGCTCATTTACCCCATGTCCTAAAATGATCTTACCGATGGTTGGACGGTTTGGATACAACACAGGCATCGTGGTGGGTCCCACGTAGGACCTTCCATTATCGATATATAATATATAATATATATAATGTAATATATATATATATATATATATAATATCAAACCTCCTTAGGAGTGGGACCCACGGAACTTGATGTCATCATATGACAGTGGGTCCCACCATCAAAACAGATGGCGTAGGATACAAAATATACATCAAAGGTGAGTTAGTGGAGCATTGCTGCCTTACCAAGGGATAGGTGGGTCACACGGACCCCACCAACGTATAAACATATATAATGTTGCACAACAGCTTTGTGCATTAACTAGAGGGCAGAGGTGTGGTGGTTAGTACACGTAGGGCCCACCCCCCTCATATGTAACATATATATATAATATATATATATATTCAATGCATATAACAGACGTCAGCTGTCTCACATGCAACTTCCCTGCAATTAAAGAGATAGGTGGGTCCCATGTAGGGCCCACCACAATAAATATATAAAATACATATAGTGTATATATTATATAATATACAATATATATAATATAATATAATATAATATATATAATAAATAAAAAAGTCTAACATCCAGGCCGTCCAGGGCCTGGATGATCACGTCCATCAAGGTGAAGCCCCACATCTGGGGGTCGGTCTCACTGTCCAAGGACGGTGGACACCACACGCATGTGATAGTGTGGCCCACCCTAATGGATGAACGGTGTAGGTGGGTCCCATGGACCCCACTGCTAGCACACTCCCTGACAGTACACACTTCATGTCAGCCACCTCCATAGGACCGATACCAAGACCTCAAGTGTTTGAAACGAGGTATCTTTCACTCGGTCTGCCAGTTGGCTATGGATCTGGGCGTTGATGTTGCATCCGGGAGGGCCCCACCCGGACGTGGTTCCACCGTCCAGGCGTAGTGGACAGTTTGGATGAAGCGCACACACCATGGTGTGGCCCTTCCGCAAGGATGGACGGCGTGGTTGGGTCTCATGGGCCCACCGTCAGTTGACACTTCACTGGTTAGCACCCCACGTCAGTCTACACTTCCCTGTTATCACACACCCTACGTCAGTACACCTCCACTGGTGACGGACGGTGTGGATATGCACATCATTAGGGTGCGTCCCACATGGACCACCTATTTTTGGATCAACTTGATATTTGTGTCAAACCCATGTCCAGAAGCAGTGGGTGCACATACCACCCATGTAAACCGTGGGGTCCACATTAATGGACGGTGTGGATAGGGTCATGCGTCAAAGTGGGCCACATGCCATCATACAAAAAAAATGGAGAGAGAGAAACACCGGAGAAGATGGAGGGGCCCCGCCACTATGGACCCCTCTTTGATACAAAGACTACATTAAAGTGGGTCCCACCATAAGTGGGCCCTTAAATCAAACAAATGCATGAAAAATAAAAATTTCAAAATCACCCACCGCTCGATCTTCTTGCTCCTATGGGTTCCTTAGTATCTTAGCTTCGATTTCAATGGAGGAGATGAGAAATGGATGGCTAGGATGGGAGATCTTAGGATGGAGAGGTGGGCCACACTTGAAGTTTTGAAAGAGAGGGAGAGGCTTGGAGAGCTCATACGTATGGGATTTGGTTGCTTGGAATGAAGCTTTGAAAATAAGAGAGAGTTGTAAGGAGATGTGAGGTGATGGGGTGATGGAGTGATGGATGAGAGAGAGATGGGTGTGTAAGGCTTTGTTGACTTTGGTGGCCTTTTGTGTAAGAAAGACATGGGCTTTGTAAGAAACTTTTGACTTTTGTGGTTGCTTGGGTATGAGTGAAAGGTGATGTGTACTTGACATGAGATGTGATGGGATTTGATTGATTGATGGGATTGATGTGACACCTCGTAGAGATTCTCTTGGATTTTGTAATGTGCGGCGTTTTTCTTGCACCGAATGTTGGCCCACAACTCCTGACCAGGGTATCGCCTCAGCGCACAAGTCATGGCATCGGAATCGCAATGACGGCACGGTCGATATGGTAAAGGTCTTGGGTTGAGTTAATAAGGGTTTACGGCATATGAATTAAGGTCGCGCACAAATATCGATTAAGGGTCGAAGGTTGCAGGAATTCGACCGGTAAGACTGCGGAAGTCTACGAAACGGTACGGTATAGGATACGGGTCTTACAGCTGTCTAGTTTGGGGCCTCCAGAACTATGCTGACCTCGCTGCCTTTGGAATTAGATGAGCCATCGATATACAACATCCACGTCGGTTGATCTGGTGTGACCCAAGTTGGTTCGGACTGAATGTATAGGCCGTTTTTCAGCTCGGCATGACCCAGGTCGGCAATGGGACAATGTCCCAACTCGACATGACTCAATTTAGTGGGACCTTGGTCGTGCTCGGATACGAGCTTGACAATGAAGTCGGCCACTACTTAGCCTTTGATTATTGTTCGGGGCTGATACTTAATATCGAAATCACTAAGCTCGATTGGCCATTTCGTCAGTCTCCCTGACATTTCAGGCTTTTGTAGCACTTGGTGGAGAGGCTGATTGGTTGAAACGATGATGGTATGGGCTTAGAAGTACGACCATAAGCGTAAGGATGGAATGACTAGGGCCAATGCCAACTTCTCTATGTCTGAGTACCTAGTCTCAGCAGAGACCAAGGCCTTACTAACCCCTTCTTGTTCCCTAATCAGGGCCGAATTAACTGTTGCCATCGAAATTGCCAGGTATAACAGTAACGGTTTAGCGCAACTATTCTCCCTATAAGGCATTTTTCCGTCCGCTCTATCCTTTGCTTCCCTTTTAATTTCTTGAAGAATGGAAGACATTTTTCTATAGTTCGAGATACGAAGCGGTTTAGCGCAACTATTCTCCCTATAAGGCACCGGACTTCTTTCATCGTCCTTGGCGAGCTCATGTTGAGCAGAGCTTGAATTTTATCAGGGTTCACCTCGATTCTTCTCTAGCTGACTAAGAATCCGAGGAACTTACCGGAGCTGACACTAAAGGCTCACTTTCTTGGATTCAATTTCATATGGTATTCCCGAAGGATTATAAACATCTCTTTAAGGTAGGAGATATGGTTTGCAGCTTTAATGATCTTGACGAGCATGTCATTAATGTAAACTTTCTTGGAGTGCCCGATCTAGCGGGAAAACATTTTATTGACAAGCACCTGATACGTGGCTCCGACGTTCTTTAGTCCGAAAGGCATGACCTCGTAGCAGTAGAGTCCTTTGTTGGTGACAAAGGTCATATTCTGCTTATCATATGGGTGCATTACAATTTGATTGTAGCCTAAATAGGCATCCATGAAGCTTAATAGTTCATGCCCAGCCATGCTATCAACGAGCTTGTCGATCCTAGGGAGAGGAAAACTATCTCCGGGGCAGTCTTTGTTCAGGTCGGTGTAATCAACACAGACCTGTCACTTCCCATTGGACTTTTTAACCAAAACCACTGTAACACCCCATATTTTTGCCAACCTGGAGTTAGACGTCCTTAGGCAATGGGTCAACCATATCACTCTCAATGATCAATCCCAAGGTCTAAAAATCATTTTTCAACCTATTTCCTTCAAAATCTCACCTTTCACCACCTTATTCTTCAAATTTCTCCGAGTACTTTCATATTAGACATAATCCTAAAGTTTAAAAGGTAAAGAACTATACTTAAACTAAAACTTACCGTAAATGGTACGTACATGCATAAAATAAGATTTTAATTATGTAATTCTTGAAATATCATAATGTAAATAGGTTATTTAGATGGATTAGCTTCTTCTACCCCAAAAACATATATTGTATGTCGTGTAACTCATTCCGGTTTGCAATTGAGACTCGATAGATGCCTCGACGGACTCGTGGGCCCAAATGACTCAATTCCGGGGGATCCAAGGTGGGCCCCACATGTTTCCAACATGCCTGGGGGGTGAGTACCTCGCCCCTGGGGTGAACCCAAGCCAAATAGGTCAGTGACCGGCGAGGCCTCGTCCGTACAACGGACAGGCAGCCCGGTTTCTGCACTTTTTCTGTGCATTTTATCAAACTTTGAAAAATCATATCTTTTTCGTTATAACTCCGATTTAGGTGATTCAAAAACTAGATTAAAGATAAATGAGTTTAGTTTTATATAAAAATATGTAAAAAAAATATAATAAAATACTTGAATTAGTTTAAAGTAGGCCATTGTGAGCAACTTTCTGAAAATCACTTGTTAGACAGCTGCTGCTTCTGGAATTTTTAGAATTTTTCTACAACTCAAAATCTTATAAAATTTTGTGGAGATAGAGAAAACTTGATGATGAACCACTATAAAAATAATTAAAATAATATGATAACTAGAAGTGCCCAAAATGGGGCATAGAATGGCCCTAGGACCGCATTCTGCCATAATTAGGCTAGAATTTGGTTGAGTGCCAAACTAAATACTCAGTAGAATTAACTTGAACCACTTTAAATACGAACTACATGACCCAAAATGAGTAGGACCACTAACGATATGTTACCTAGAAATCTAGGATTAATCTCTAAACCCAGTTGCTCTCGGAAGCATTCAAAAATTCGTATCGGACCTGGACCACACGTCGAAAGTCCGGTAGAAATGAACTTAGACCATTATGACCGCGTAGTTGGACTTGACTATCACCCCAGAAATCAAGTCCATACGATGTCCTGAGACCATTTCCTTGCGTCTGGAATGAAGAGTGTGAGAAAAGTGAATTTATTTAGAAATTAAATATAATTTATGAAATCTGGCACATGTCACTAGCGCGATATTTTCTAAGAATTCTGACCGTTAGAATTCGACCAAATTTCACCCTCGGATCAGGATAGTTGGCCCTTACATGTCCAGGTACTTGTAGCTCTGATCGAGTCTCAGTGACTGCTGAACTGAAATTGGTCCGCCATGTGCGATCTGGAAACCCTATCGAACTAAAAACTTAATGTGATCAGGATCCGACATCCATGAGCTTAAGTTCGACCGCATTTAGTCAAGGGACTTCCAGAAATGTTCTTTTGGATCGGGAAAGACCCGATTTGGCTGTAACCCAAGTATACCCCGATTTGGCTGTAACCCAAGTATACCTTGACTTAAAGTCTGTTTTGGTTATGTTTGGGCATATAAAAAGGCCTTAACCTCTCTCTCATAAATCCCATACGAATTTGTAAAAAAATCTAGGAAAGAGGAGAGAAAAGAGAGAGAAAGTGATGGAGAAGTTGGGGCTTTCTCTTGAGATTTTTTCATGCTGCTCCACGTGCCAAAGCCGTCCATCTGCATCACTTTTCCGACGATTCCGGCGTCGTTCTTAGGTAAGAAACCCTAACCCTAACCTGTTTTGAAGCTTAGAAAAGCTGTAGTGATGTTGTAGCTAACTGGTTCCTTTCCATAAGTAGCATATCTACCGTTGACGAAGACACATTGTCTGAATCCTAACGGATACGCATTTTCTGGTTTAAGGTGCGGATTTTAGATGCTTGGTTTACCATTTATCAAACCTTTCAATGTCGTTTAATGGTAGATTGTTGTCAAGAATGCTCTTTCACATGTAGAATATGTCGACCGATTTCTGTTTTGAATACATACGAAGAATATGAGATTTAGGGTATTTTGGATATTTGTAGAAAACACCGTATACGTACGTATTTCGCCGATATGATTGCCATGAGTATTTGTCGTGTACCTATACTAGTTATGCGTGTATGATCTGTTTGGCGAAGAGATTCGCCCTAATGTATATTTTGGTCGACATATGCTATGTATACTAAAGTGTGTAGACTAAGTGTTTGTGAAAATGACGGAATGAGTATGGAATTTGCTTTCATGCTCGCCATGAGTAATTGTCATGGATATATAATTGTTGTATAGGCAATACCCCATTTGACGAAAGGATTTTTCCTAATACGTATGCTTATGAATGTAAAATATGTATCATATAATGTGTAATCTAAGTGGTTGAATAAATGCCTAAGTGAATTAGTAGTTAGTAAAGTATAATTGCTAAGCTGGTTGACATATGGATCTCCATCACAATATGTAAGTCTATGAACTCCTCCATGAATAGTGTAACTTAGATTATCCATGCTAAGTGAGTGTATGATTTCCTCCATGGATTGTTTACTTAGTTGAAGCATGTTAAATGTGTGGATGAATTTCTGCGTGTACTGTTTACATTCAAGTTATACTTCACGATTGTTCGTATGGATACAGGATATGAATCATATGCTAGTTATTAGATTTGTATGTGATTGGGGCTATACTCTAGTCCAGGTAATCGGTAATAGATTTGAATTCGTGGTTGGGTTCTATTCGCCATGAAGGATGTGTATGACGAACCCGAGTCGTACTAGAGTTGTCGGCAGTGGTTAGGCCACACGAAGTGCTTGTGCACTTTATGTCAGTCGATTCAACATGCACTCGTGCTAGTTGGACTTATCAAGTAACCCGACTGACCATTGTATGTTCACCTTGTATTGGTCATATCTGCTTGAACCTAGGGTACTGAACTTACCAGTGATAACCCTGATAACCGTGGTACCTTGATCCACTAAGACTCATGAGCCGGGCATGGTGGTATGGGACACCGTGGTCGAGCTGTCGGCCTACGCTGGGGCCACAAACCTCCCCGTAGTGGCCAGTGAGCACCTTAGACTCGTGAGCCGATTATGGTGGTATGAGACACTATATCGAGCTGTTGGCCTACACTGATAAGGTGATGGGGGAGCGGTGCAATGAGTGCGAGCAACAGCCCTGGTAGCCCTTTGTAGTGACCTCGAGCGTACTCTGAGTCTACATGAGGCGACGACCCTTCCGTAGTAACAAGAGTACAACTAGGCCTATATTGATAAGGTGATGGAGGAGTGGAGCAACGAGTGCGTGCAACAGCCCTGACAGCCCTTGCAGCGACCTAGAAATATATCATCGTATGAGATTACTAGGAGTGACGACCCTAGATAGGATCCTTGTTGGGAATGATATAAGGGAAGTACCCTAGTTTCTCAATCCTACTGTATGAAAAGGACTAATAGCAACTCGGTAATCATATTCATATCGCACTGCATGTGCTTGGAAGATGTGGAGCACTGAGGGAAGAAAGCATGCCGCAGACGTAAGATGGTGTCGCATGAGGGAGTATGTCAGTGAGGGCATCCATCATGTCATTTCATTCTTGCATTAATCACAGTATTTAAGAATGTTTGAATTGCTTGCTTTATCATTATCGCTTGATTGATTTGATAATATGCTAATCTTTGCTCTATGATTCCACTGAGTTAGCTACTCACTCCCACGTTACGGGACAGTGTTGCGCACACCAACCAGTCCCTATTTTAGTTTCAGATGATGGTGATACTTGCGAAGCAGAGCCGAACTTGATAATGATGAGGAGGATCCCTCCTATATGCAGGTTCTGATCGATGGGTTTACAAGGTTACTGATTAGATGCCAATACACTTGGTATTTTACCTTTTATTTCCACACCCATGTATATTCTTTTCTTTCTATTTTGGAGTATACATGTATTTAGTTAACCTGGTAACATGTTCATACTCTAGAAACTTACAATCATTTATATATTTTATATATCTATCACATTCTTCCGCTTGCTAATTTAACTGTCTCTGGAGTATGATATGTTGTTTTGGCTTAGTCCCAATCTTGTTTAATGTCATTCTACAGACAACATGCATTCATCATTATCTATGTTGCATAAGTGACATTTTGAAACTCGGGAGTTGAGTTTTTACTCGACCCCCGATTTTCAGGATGTTACAACCACATTGGCAATCCAATCCAGATAGTAGATCTCTTCGATGAAGTCGGCCTTAAGGAGTTTTTTAACTTCTCCGATTATGGCGTATCGTTTTGGTTAAAACCCCCTTCACTTATGTCGGATTAGTCAATGGTCGGGGTCGACATTCAACCTATGGATTATGACTTTTGGGTTGATGTCAGGCATATCCTGATGAGACCATGCATATACATTGGTGTATCCCCAGAGGAGGCTCATGATTTCGTCCCGCAACGGTGGAGTCAGGGATGACTCGATCTACACCGTTCGGGTTGGATCTGAATTATCAAGCTAGACAAATATAAGGTCCTCATAAGCCATCCTCTTTCACTTGAATCTTCTCAGGGATCGAGGGAGGTGATTGTCATTACTTGTTGATGAGTTGTTAATGTCATTGTATAACATTGTGAGCTTCCTATTGATCTCCCCTGACTAGTCCAACACTATGCTTAGTGGGGAACTTCATCGCGAGATGGTACGTCGACACAACAGCCTGTAGAATGTTGAGCGAATGTCGTCCAAGAATGGCATTGTAGATGGACGGACAGTCTACTACTAGGAAGTCAATCATGGTCATTATCTAGTTCTACCCATCCCCAGCTGTGATTGGAAGCTAGATCGATCCTTCTGATGTGACATTGTCTCCCACAAACCCGATCAGGGGAGTTTTCAAATACTTCGGTGAAGAGGATATTGGCTGAGCTTTTGGTTTCCACCAAAATTTGAAATAGTTTGCGGTTAGTTATAGTCATAGTAACCACAAGTGCATCGTCGTAGTGATAATGGACTCCTCAAGTGTCATCTTTGATGAAGGTTAGATCGCAAGATGTTACATTCTTTTCTTTCGAGGCTCTGCTGGCGACGAGAATTTGACGTTTTAAGCTGGCGTTGTTGATACTCCTAGTGTGAGCTCTCCGAGCTTGGTTTGAGTCTCCTCCTTCGGTAGGTCCGCCAAAGATGGTGCAGATTTTCCCTGTTAGCTCATTGTTGATGGGTTTCTCATTCTTTGAATAAAATCATTCTTCTCTTCTGCTGACATATTCTCGAAGGTGCCCATTACGGATGAGTACTTCGATTTCTTCCTTGAGGTCAAAACAATCGCCAGTCCAGTGGTCATGGTCCCGATAAAAATGATAGTATTTTCGTTTGTCTCACCTGTCACCGTTGGACTTCATCTTGCTCGACTATTTGGGGATTCATTTATTTCAGACTTCCATGAAGACTTGGTCAAGCGTTCTGTTGAGAGGAGTGTACGAGCTGAACCTACTATCGGGCAACTTGTTTGGACACTGACTCCTTTGCGGCTCATCTTCTTTCCTCCTCGTGCTTTCATTGGCCGAGCTGGGCTCCTCCTTAGGTTGTACTTCCCTTGTTCCGAACAACCTTTTGTAGGATGAAAAGTTCTTCGACATTTGAATACTTTCGAGCTCTGTTTACGAAGTCAGCTATTGTCGTTGGAGGGTTTTTGTTGAGTGAGAAGATGAACCTTCTATCTCTTAGTGTTACGCCCCAAACTCGGAGATCGGGCTCACAAAATTTTCGATCGCCGAATCTGGCGCCGACAGCCTCCGTAAAACTCCATTTTCGGCTCCCAGCTCCCATTCGCCAGGTTCCGATCCTGGGATGCTACGAGGAGAATTTTTAACATTAGTTTGATTCGTGATAAGCATAACCAAAGGCATAACCCACAAACAACAACCAAAAACTTCATTAAATTTTCACTATGATCAAAAACTTTACAAGTACAATGAGCATAAAGGGAAATAAAATGATGATGAACAAAATCTCCAAAGTGATCTGCAAAGCGCTCCTACCTCAGCGCTACTGCGCCCCAACGTCACCTGCACGCAACGGTTGTGCATAAGCTTATAGAAAGCTTAGAGGGTGGTGAAAGTGTGTGCGTAAAGTAGTAATATGATTATGCAATATCAGAGTAATACGGAATATGCAGATGAATCCATGAATACCATTAACTGTACCAAGGCTATGCAATGCAAGACATGGATGATATCGGCCATACCAAGGCCATGCGATGTGAAATGTAACTCAAGCATACAAATCCTCATCTAAGTCCACATGTCAATACAACTCGTCCACATGTCAATACAACTCAACTCTGAAATATCATTAGGGGCTAGTACACTCTAAATCAGATCGCCGCCCCATGCGTGCAATAGGGTAAGTGGAAGAGACCTCACTATCTGCCTGCCAATATCTGGCTCGGTTCGTCGATAGCGGACCCATTCCTCGAGCTGGTCAAACTCAGCCTAGCTTTGGCCGCACCCCCTTCCAACCGACCACGACACAATGAAAAATGCGACCGTCTGGTAATCGGCACTCGACGCTCATGCACCCACTCAGCTTAGACGTTGGAGCAACCCTTGGTACCATAAGGGTTTAGGAACTTTCACCTAGGGATATCTATAGCACCCCATGTAGAACAAGATTTTCGGTATCCAATCCTGCCAACCACGATACGTCTGTGGAGGCTACGGCCCTGATGTCACTAGGGCGTACAGTAACCATATCACACAATACGAAATGCATGAATCACAATATCCAATCATGCAGCAATCCTGTGCGTATCGTGCGCTCATGTAGGGCAACACCGCCCAATCGGGGTCCATAAACAATCTACCGAAAGGCATATGCTATGATCAATCACTTCTCATATCAAGCATACATATAATCCGTATGATCGTGAGTCATGAAACTATAGTAAACATATTATAAAGTAATGCACTATCCTTACAACGTAGGTGGCCTAGACGGCCGACACACAACAAGTACGGTCTATCAATGGGCCCTAGGGAGAGTCATACTGTGGACATTTAACCAACATTATACTTGTAATGTGGACGTCAAACCAACATTGCTCCCAAGGCACGACCGTCATAAACATTATTACATAATCCGTGCTGGGATCACACATTGCAATGGACCTTAGGTACATCCCATTGGGCCTTAAATGCATCAAATGGGCCATATCATATGGGCCTTTTATTCATTAAATGGGCCACATCAATGGGCCACACCAATGGGCCTTATGTGCATTGCAATGGGTCATAACCCGTGGGCCTTAGATTGCATCAAATGGGCCTAATCTCATGGGTCTTATATGTAACAAATGGGCCACACTAATTGGGCCCCACATGTACATCAAATGGACCTCAACCCATAGGCCCTAGTATATTTTAATGGGCCTTAACCCATGGGCCCCTAAAACATCAAATGGGCCTAATCCCATTGGCCTTAGAATACATCAAAATGGGTTTAATCCCATGGGCCTTACATCCACATCAAAGTGGGTCTAATCCCATGGGCCTTAGGATACACCAAATGGGCCTAATCCCATGGGCCTCGGGATATATCAAATGGTCCAATCCCATGGGCCTTGGGATATATCAAATGGGCCACATGGACCTAGAGGTCCACTGTAATATTTATTTGTCATCCAACGTGTTAGTAGGGACACATGGGCCAGGGGGCCCACTATAATATTTATTTGCCACTTATTTACCATTCAACCTATTTATAAGGTCACGTGGACCTAAGGGTGGGGCCCACTGTAATGTTTATTTCTCATCCGAACTGTTCATGAGGTCACAAGGACCTGAATGAAAGGGAAAACACAAATTCCATCTTGATCCAAAACTTCTGTGGCCCAAAAAAGAGTTTCAATGGTAGAGGTTCAATCCCACTGTTTCCTGTAGTGTGGGCCACCTGATCAGTGGATGGCACCGAAATTTGGAGGGGGCCCACTGCTGGGGGTGGCCCACCGTACAAACAGTGTGGATGCAAAATATACATCATGGTGGGGCCCATGGCTAGAGCCGTGGGTGGCTGTCCGCCTGCCCATCCCACGCGGCAGCGTGCTGCTGCCGTGTCAGAGGCAGCAGGCGCTACCCTACTTATTTATTTATTTTAAAAAAAAAAATCCATGTATTTTTATGGTTTTTTGAGTGCAGGGCCCACATCAGGTGGATCCGTCCCAACCATCAATCGTTGGGGCTCAAAACAAACCCAACGAGCCCAATATTCCATGTATTTTGGGGCACAAGAACGACAGGGAAATATTTCAACAGTAGACCCGCTGTTAGCTTTACTATGACCCGCCCGAAAGTCGGATTGGCCCCATCTTTTGGCTCAACGCCTAAAATGAAGTGGGTAAGAGGATGGACGGCTTGGATTGAATACATACACCAACGTGGGGCCTATACAAGTGGCCCACCCCAAAAGGCCTTAAACCCAAGCTCATAGTTGTGTTTTCCATTCAACGTCCAGCGTCCCTGGACGCTGGACAGTCTGGACCTAATGCAATACATTGAGGTGGGCTCCACCTATGGATGTTGGCCACCAAAGAAGGGATTGTAAGGCATGGGAAATACATACATCAAGTGGGGTCCATCTAAGTGGGCCACACGGCCACACCATCACTCACAAATATATATATATATATATATATATATATATATATATATATATATATATATATATATATATATATATATATATATAAAGAAAAGAAGAAAGAGAGAGAGAGAGATAGAGAGTGGGACACGTTTGTGATGCAGGGACCCCGACATTATGGGCCCTCCCTTGCAATAAATCATACATCAAGTGGGCCCTAAAGCATGTGGGCTCATTAAAATCGAAACTCAACGATGGAGATCCTTTCCCCACCAATATGGACAGTCTAGATGACCTATCTAAAACAAGGAAATAAACATCATGATGGGGACCATGGAGAATGGCCCCATCATGGAATGATCATGATGATCAGAGCAGGCCATCGGCCACATCTTAGGGTCCCAAGTGAGATCCAAACCATTGATCGGTTGGCCTCACTTGGCCCATCATAAAAATATGAAAAACTACTCTTATCAAGCACCCACCGTTTGACCTTCTTGCTCCTATGGGTTCCTTAGCTCCTTAGCTTCGATTCCAACGGAGGAGATGAGAAATGGATGGTTAGGATGAGAGATCTTGGGATGAAAAGGTGGGCCACACTTGGAGCTTTGAAAGAGAGGGAGAGGCTTATACGTATGGAGGTTTTCTCTCTTGCTTGGAAAGTGATTTTTTAAAAAAAAAATAAAGGGAGAGAGAGATGGGTGATAGATGTGTTGATGTGGTGAGTGATGGGTGTAAGAGCCTCTTTTTTACTTTTGTAGCCATTTGTGTAAGAAAAGTATGGCTTGTGTAAGAACTTTTTAACTTTGGAGGCATTTTGTGTAAGAAAGGTATGGGCTTGTAAGAACTTTTTGACTTTTGGGGCTTCCTTAGGAAAAGGGTGAAAGGTGATGTGTACTTGATATGTTGAGATTGATGGATTGATGGATTGATGTGACAAGTCGTAGAGATTCTCTTGAATTTCGCAACACGCGGCGTTTTCCTCGCACCGAACGTTGCCCACATCTCCTGACCAGGATATCACCTCGGTGCGCAAGTCATAGCATCGGAACCGCGGCGATGGCGTGGTTGTTATGGTAAAGGTCTTGGGTTGAGTCGACTCGGGTTGACGGCATACGAATCAGGGTCGCGCGCAAATACCGGTTAAGGGTCGAAGGTTGCCGGAATTTGACCGGTAAGACCGCGAAAGTCTATGAAACGGTACAATTTAGGATATGGGGCTTACACTTAGGCCTTCCATCATAGAGCGGTCAAAGCAATTTCCTCGAAATGTGCCTGTACTTGGATCGTTTCAAGGTTAAAATGTTTGATATAATCCTTCAGCAGCTCGCCTTCTTTTTAAATTATATTGAGGAGGTGGGAGGTTGGTTTAAGGTTCTCTTTTCCCCTTGTAAAGTTAGTGATGAAGACTTTACTGAGTTGTGTGAAAGAACTAATAGATTTTGGTTTCAACTGTCTGAACTATTTTCGAGCTGCTTCTGTCAGGATTAGTGAAAATGCGTGGCACATGATTACGGTTGATGCGCCATGCAACTCCATCCAAGCCCTGAAGGATTCCAAATGCTCGGTTGGGTCAATGGTTCTAGAATATTGGACGATCTGAGGCATGTGGAACCTCGGTGACAGTTGCACGTGCATGATGTCGGCAGTGAATGGAGGCTCAGTTTTTTCTAGTATTGCCTCTACTGAGGTCAAAGTGTTCACATGATAGGCCTGCCGTATGTCACCGATCGCGCTTATTCCTATCCAACTCATGATGGAGGTCGAAGGCGACCAGTGCTGTAGTGTCAAAGATGTGAGAAGGTGTCAATCTTGACGTTCCAAGTTGTCGACTCCTGTGGGAGGTAGTAGGCATGTCAGAAGGCTCGCGGGGGGGGGGGGGGGGGGGGGGGGTTCTTAAACCGTTGGCCTTACCACCTGTCTGGCTCCTTGTACAAGTTGGGGTTGTAGTTGTTCTAATAGCTGGTTCATGAAATTAATTCATATTATTGTTTGATGTTTTAACTTGTTGTTCGAGGGAAACCAACTGTCCTCCCTGATGACGGGATCGCTGCATCGGCCCCGCAGGGGCGAAATCAACCTGCAGCTGGGAAGTGGAATCCTGGTGGTTGCCAAACTGCTCTAACAGTATGAGATCGGGTGCAATAGAGGAGGCCTGGGCCTTCTTCTTCCATTTCACCATTATTAAACTTATGATGAGGTAAGCGTGGCTTTCGATGTCGATTCTCACAGATGATGCTAAACTGTTGATGTAGAAATTTGGTTAACCCCTTTTCGGACCTGTTTACGTGCACAAGAAATAGATAAGGAAGACCCTGACTAGAGCAAGGGACCCTCCGATGCCTAAGTCAGGAAAGGGATCTGGGTCTAGTCGAGTATTGAAGGTTTAAGGCTAAAGATAATGTGTACCTTGTACCATTAGAGGCCTTGCTATTTGTAGCTTATGAGAGGCGGTAGCATGGAACGGATCTTCCTTTTTTGTAGGTAGAATCAGATCTTAGGTCAGTAGGCAAGATTTTCGGCGAAGATCCTAGGATCCTGAACGCGTTAAAGATATCCTCTGAGATCTTGGGAATGAACCTTGGACGGACCTCTCTTGGATGGGAGTAGGAGGCCAAGGTGGCTTAGGCTTACCTGGGTAATGTAGGGAAGCGCGGAAGGTGAGCCCTCAAGATTTGACGGTTTACACGAGCCACAAAGTAGAAGATTGACGCTCCAATGGCCCGCCTATCTACTACTGGAGCAGATGAATCTATTCACACCTCTGATCCTACGGTATAAAGTGGTCCCGGATTGCGATATATGAATTAGATCGTCTTAAAGACAAACTAAAATGGACAGACTACTGTGAACACTATATTTCTTTCCGTATATTCTCGGTATTACTTGTAATATCCCACGGGAAAGAGAGTCTCATCCTTTATATAGGAAATGAATAAGAGATCACATGAGATTGAATGAGACCATATCATCCGATTTTATCCCTATCTCCTATTATAAATTAAATTTAAAATTGAATTTGAAATATAACAAAAAAGAAAAAAGATGGGAAGAAGTCTAAACTTGTGGGACGCACCTACCAGTGATTGCTCACTAGTGAGCCCCACTGGCCTACGTCCAACGGATAATGCCAACGTAGGTTCCGTCGACCTACCTTTCTAGTAAGTAGAAGCACAGGAGCTTCTGAGGAGCTCTAGAGATTATCGGAGTGGACGAAGATGTCTTCTGGCAGGCCTGTTACTCTGTCACGGACCACAAGTAGGAAGCGGACATATGTGGGATCCGAGCTCAGTTCAGTATTCTGCCTGACCGAGCTAGGAAGGTTCCGACGTTAACTTTCACCATATGTCAGTACATTTTCCCCGTGACAGTGGGTAGAGATGGGAGTAGGACGTAATCCGGTGCGGATGCTCCAGCAGTTAGAATCACTATAAAAACCATAAAAATAATAAAAATAACTTTCCGATAAGGTACCAGCAGCTTTAATGCAAAATAAAAAAATAAAAACCTTCCTCGCGCAGCAGTTCTATATCGGCGCGTGAGATCATGTGTAAACATCACCCATCCGTTGGCCCTCTCTACAGAGAGAACACCACTGGTCATTTGAAATACAATCATCTGCTTACATAAGAGGTGAGGCAGGCAAGAAGCTCCAATCCGTTGACTGGACCCTGTGGACATAGGATACACGTAACAGTGAATTATGTGTGTGGTAACAAATTGCTGTGTAAACACAATTCAAACCATGGCATGCTCCGCTAGATGGCAAGACGCCCCGAAACTCAGGATATTCTAAAACATGGGCATTCTATCTTTGGTGGGACCTACGTTTTCAATACAAATTCAATTCAGTAGTCCACAGATTGGAAGAGGGGCCACAAAAGACAAATGATCCAGAAACACTGGTGTCCCAAAACAAAGAACCTGGCCGCTTTCAGATTTCAAAAAGCATGAGAAGACACGTCATAAACAAGTGGGAAATTAATCTTGGGACTTTATAGCAAGCTCGACTTCGCTCCTTTACACAATCTCTAGTGAGTCGTGAGTGTATTTGTATTCCTTCTCCGATTCATTGCTGATACCCATCCGAATAATGGAGCAGATAAAGCACAAGCACATCGACATAAGAGGACTCAAGCATCATGTTGCCGAGATTGGAACAGGTGCCGAACTCAACTTCCCCTGTTTTTCCTTTTGTAGTTTTCCTTGTTTCCGCTGCTTTCGTATAGTCTTGTTAAGTGTTCTTGTTCAACTGCAGGTTCTGTTGTGGTGGTTTTCTTGCACGGATTCTGTGAGATATGGTACACGTGGAGATATCAGTTGATAGCAGTCGCGGATGCTGGATTCCGGGCAATCGCTCCTGATTGCAGAGGTTACGGACTCTCCGAACAGCCTCCAGAACCTGAAAAAGCATCTTTCATGGACCTTGTTCAAGATCTACTCGCCATGCTTGATTTGTTTGGCATTCCAAAGGTCTTTTTGGTTTTTGCATTGAAGGAATTTCGTTATGCCATGGAGAAATCCAAAATTATTATAAACAGGAGGAATTCGAACTCACAAAAATAAAATAAAAAATACTCCCAATCAAATCTTTTTAGTAAAAAACATCTTTAATACAATCGAATTTCAGAAAAATGAAATGAGCGCCTTCCCTTTTTGCATTGAAGGAATTTCAGTTAAGTGATGCTCGAATCCAAGCTTACTTCAAATACGAAGAATCTGAATTCAAAAAAATATTTGTTGGTTTGTGATTATCAAATCTTTCTTAGTACAAGACGTCTTTAATATAACGGAATATCAGAGAAATTAAAAGAAGAATGTAGAAAATGTAAACTTCTTTGTTCTTTCAACATAGAAATATTCAAAGAAAGACAAGTGCACGCCAGAATAAATGAAGAATCCAGGGAAACAAAATCTAGTATGAGTTTTGAATTTTAAAGTATACTAGTCACAACTCTAAAGTTAATTGCTTATGCTATTATTGTTTAATCTTCTTTCTTTTCTTGCTAAAATTCATTAACATGTGGATTTCTTGTTGATGATGGTGGGGAAGGTTTTCCTTGTCGCCACGGATTTTGCAGTCCTTACTGCTTCGCTATTTGCCGTCCTTCATCCAGAAAGGTTGCTTGGATTCATAACATTAAGCGTGCCATTCCTCATTCCTGGTCCGCACGCAGTCAGCCAAGATCTCCTCCCTGAAGGTTTCTACATATCGAGGTGGCAGGTAATGTTCTTTTCCTTTTATCCTGCTGTGTCTTGAGAGGAATTGATACTGAATGAGATCAGCTATGTTAATTGTTTGGATCTGAGATCTGCCAGATGACATTAAATCTGCACAAAACATCGGCCATACTGAAATTAATTAATTTTATTTTTTAAAAAATAGAGTTGAAGCAATTAAGAAAATTTCACCAAACTAAGGCAAGTAATGCCTGTAAACTCACATTGATTGCTTCCAACAGAAACGAATTAAATTTCTATGCAGTTTCGCAGTTAAAATTTCCATGGGTTTCAACTTTCTATACCCTCTTAAAATCAAGGGTCATAATCCCTCAAACGTACCTTTTCTACAGTCAAGTGAAATGGCAACCTTTCATGAAGAATTAACAAGGGTTATGACTCTCCATGCTACATGGGCAAGTCCCTTGATATACATTTCGATCTTGGGTCGACTGCAAATAACAGGGAGGATGTATCTCTTGGATGAATCTGCAAATAACAGGGAGGATGCATCTGGTTTGCACGTTCCAACAGATATATCATCCTCTAACAGCTTGATCTTTTAGGGTAAGTAGTTATTTGACATGATATCAGAGCAGAAGATCAAGTGTTGGAATCTCCCACGAGGGACTAGGAAAATCAAGTCTGACCCAGGGACTGGGAAATCAAGTCCAGCATATTTGTGGTGTGAGCTGTGTCCCTCCACCCTTGCCTGCGGAGTGTTAAAGTCCCTCAATATACATTGATATACCATCCTCTAATGGCTTGAGCTTTTAGAGCAAGTGGTTGTTTGACATTGACAGGCACCTTAGTAATTCAACAATGAAGGGAATGTGAACTCTATTTAAGCTCTTGCTTCTTTTGCAAGCTTTAAAAATCCATCCCCCATGTCAATCTATTGCTGATAAGCTTTTTTTACAGGAGCCTGGAAGAGCTGAAGCAGATTTCGGACGGTTCGATATCAAGACTGTATTGCGTAAGCTTTACATTCTCTTCTCCCGAAGCCAACTCCCAATAGCTGGGGAACATCAGGAGATCCTGGACCTGGTTGATCCATCCACTCCTTTACCGCCCTGGTTCACGGACGATGATCTGACAGCATATGCAACGTTATATGAGAAATCCGGATTCCACTATCCATTGCAAGTGCCATATAGGTTAGTTTTGCTCTCAAAACTCCTAAGCAGAAAATGAACTGCAACTAAATTATGGCAACTAGCCTTAGTTGTGCTTTTATAATAGTCTTCTATCAATCTTGGTTGCATTTGAAAGTGACCTCAAAACAGCATTTAGTTGAATATGTTGATAGAGCCACCTTGCTTTGAACTTCCCAAGAATTTTGGCCAAACGGAAGTGAAAGTCAGACATGCAGGTTATCAGCTTTTTAATTCTCTGCCCCAAAATTATGAATTCATTTGTTTCATGCTACTTCAGGACGAATTGAAACATTTTCCTGGAAAACTTTCCACCCTGACCATGAGATACTTTCAAGTTTCCAAATATACCTTGCTAATATAATTAGGGAATGAGCTGTTGCATGACAACTACTAGTGTTAAGGCACGTATTGGCTGGGCCAAAAAACGATACAATACCAGGTGGTATTGGACTGTATTGTCTAAAATCTTTCTGCTCAAAAAAATTTCAGAAAATATTGGGGGAAAATTGGAAAATTGATTCTTCTTTTTCTTAACATATATTCCACGGTTTCATAGTGCATTCTCTGATAAAAATGTTGTTTGTCTGCTTGACCTGCTGAAAGTTGACCAAATAGGCCCTAATCTAATGCAAATCAAGCACGATTTGCTGGTTTAGGCCTGCTAATTGAAATTCAACAAATAGAAGACGAAAAATATGAAAAAGTGTGATGACTTGCCATTTTCACAAAATGGTTCATTCCCCTCCAAATTGTCAATTTCCACTCAAATCATGTGTTTTTTTTTTTTTTTTTCTTATCCCAAAATAAGCCTAAATCTAGTCTAAAATGAGCTTATAAGCTTCCACCATGGTCAAAATGAAGAAATAGAAAAAATTAGAAAATTAGAGAGAAAAAATTCAAAAGAGGAATGTGGCTGTATGGACACCAATATGGCCCATATCAATCTGTATCAGCCAATACAGCCCTTCTCTTTAATGAGACTGACTCATGCCATTTAAGTAACATGAGTGATCGATACAGTTACAATATGGCCAATAATGACTCCTATATGGGCTGTGTACAATTGTTGCATGCTTATACAGCATAAATGATGTTGCGAAGCATAATCTCTCTATATTACGCTCACGAACTTATATCAATGGAGCGCTAACAATTTTGTGGATTTCCATTAGGACGCTGAAGGAAGAACTGAGGATAACAGACCCCAAAGTTCAAGTTCCTGCACTGCTGATCATGGGTGAGAAGGACGTTGTCCTCAATTTCCCAGGAATTGAGGATTACATAAAGAGTGGAAAGGTGAGGGACAATGTCCCGGATTTGGAGATCACATTCATTCCTGAAGGATCACACTTCTCTCAGGAACAGTTTCCAGACCAGGTGAATCAGCTCATCATCAGCTTCCTCAACAAGTACTCTACTGCAGGAAAGTGATTGTAGTATTCCCTCTTTACATGTTTGTTTGGATACTTGGGGTGGTCATCTAGTGGTATGGGTAAATCATAGTCTCATGACGGCCTGTTTTATGAAGTTTGATTTTCACCTTGGACTGCAGGATTATGAAATGGAATTTCAGATGCCTTACATTGTTTGTAACTATGAAAACATGTGAATGAATATCATAAAGAAAAGATCCAGGGTGGAACACAGAAGGATCAATATGCATAAATCTCATTGTAGTCCAATCGGTATCGACCGATGATGAGATGTGGGTCCACCAAATCCCATCACCTGCTAATAGATCAGAGTAGGTGGGACAGTAGTGACATTGAAACACTGATCTTTCACAGCAGATCATTTCTCTAATTAAGTAAAAACTTGAGATGGGATTCAAGCATGTAGCTCAGTGGTTAATAGACTGTTTAATTTTTATCTTCTTGCTTCACTTTGTTAAGGATCTTTATGTTTTAATTAAGTAGAAAAACAAAAAATAAAAAATAAATAAAAAATAAATAAAAAAGAATAAAAGAAAAAAACTTTCACAACCTGATTTTACAATTCAATTGTTTTGCCTCTGAAAGATTTCCTCTTTTTGTTTTTTTTTTTTTTTGGGGGGGGGGGGTGCAAAAACCTCTGAAATTGAATTGTTAATAAAATCTTTGAGAGATTCGCCTCTGAAATACTTTTAAGGCCAATTCTATTTTCAAAACATTGGGTTTACTGTTACCATGTTGGTGTAACAAACAAATTCAGCAGCGTGTAAATGTATAATTTTCAGGCCTTGGTTATGCATTATTGTCCTACTTATCAAATATGATTTTTGATGGATGAATTTGTGCACCTCTTTTTGTTTTTTGACAGATGAATCTGTGCACCCTTAAAAGTCTACAAAACTAAATTGCTAGACAAATGAATCAGTGCACCCTCAAATGCTCATCTTGGTCTTACTAATTTGTTGATAGAAACAAAAAAGAATGAAATCCTTACTGGTGATTTTGCAGAATCCTTTCCAGTGAATTTGCAGAGCAGAATAATAATAATAATAATAATAAAAGCACTCTATGGCTCCCACATCTTAGATCTTGAATTGTATTTCTGATAGGACCACAAACCCATCCATCAATGTGCGTCACAACCATGAATACTCAACCCACCAAAAGCATGAACTACTAGATCAGCAGTGATATTGCAAAGAATATCTCCTACTTGGACTGGTAAATCATTAAGTATCATGAAATTTCACGATATTTGGTTCAACCAAACACACCGATAACAAAAAAGCAGAGCAAATAAAGAAGGGCTGACAGCAGGAAAAAAGCCATAGGCCGGCAAAATAAAGTGATCCTTTCATCACTCTACCACATCATGGAAAAAAAAAAAACCCACAAAGAAACTGTATCATAAAGTAATACCATCTTTGTTTAATATTCATTTTTAATTGTGTTATGGAACACCCTGATCTGTAGCTCAAGTGGTAGACTGAGTGAAGACACCTTGTTTCAGCACTCAGGTCTTGGTATAAATTCCCTAGTGGGGGTGGCTAACAGTGTGAGTGTATGCTGACGGGGGGTGTGTACTAACAAGCTAACCAAAAAAAAAAAATGTGTTGTGGAACATTCTTTAAGCTTCAAATATTTAAAAAAATATAGGTTCCAATCAAAATATTAAAAAAATAAAATATTTTTTTACTGGCAATCAGCGCCTATACAGGTGCATATTTGTAGGTTACCGGTGTTTTCCGTGGCATATGCAGGCAGTTGCATGCCTTTAACGGTGCTTCTTAGTCCTTCACCAGCACTTCTGCTTTTCAGGATTGATAGGCTGACACACCCTTTTTCAGCCCTTGTCTGGGAAAGCTTCCCGATGGTTTTGTTAACTTTTACCGGCATTTTTAACCACCGGTAAATGTCAGTTTTCTTGTAATGTAATGGCCATCCTATCCATGGCATGCCCAACTCAGGACATTCCATAACAGGGTAGGCGAACTTACAGGTTTTACTCGTTCTATATGTTGTGGCCCATCTAAGTCTTGGATTGGCTTGGCTTTTGAGTTTTATAGTGACAACAAGACGGCACACCTAATGTAAGTTTTGGATTTATAATTTTTTTTTTTTAAAAAAAAAAAAAAAAAAAAACCATGATGGACCCAATAGAAGCTCGAATTCCAATATTTTCAAACGGATGTGAACATTCCACGTGATCCCAACACCTTCAGAACTCTACCTGAATTTAAACAATCGACTACCTGTCCATAGATCAAACGACTAGACTATCTATCCATAGATCAAACGACCTTCATTTTGAACAGTTGTGATCATCCATTCACATGTCCCAACTAGCGTAATATATATACATTCAATTCAGTAGTCCACAGATTCGAAGAGAGGCCACAAAAGACGAAAAACTGGTGTCCCCAGATTCAATAAGCATAGGAAGAAACGTAACAAACAAAAACTTATTTTCAGCACTTATCATTGAAATATATTATTTTCACTGATTTTCTCTCATTCAGACTGATTTTAAAATTAAGTGCTTAATTGGCCACACCACCAGAAACAGTGGGGATTGAACGCCCACAATTAAAAACTTCTTGTGGCACAAAAGTTTTGGATCAAGCTGTTAGTTGCATTTTCTCTTCATCCAGGTTTGTGTGATCTATTCAACAGATTGGATGGAAAATAAACATTAGTGGGCCCTAGGAAGTTTTTAATGATGTGCATTTAGTGTCACCGTTGTTTCCTATGGTGTGGTCCACCTGGGATTTAATCACCATTGTTTCCTATGAAGGATTTGATTGATGATACTTATCTTTTTACCAAGCCAACCTTCGAGAAACCTTTCAAACAGAAGGCTCGTAAACCTATTGAGATTTTTCACATGTTTCCTTGCTTGCTCGGCTTGAAGTTGTGCTTGTTCAATTTGGATATATCATTTATTATTTGGAAAGCTATTGCAAGTTAGCTAATACGTTGTACAAAATACCTATAACTCTCTTAAAAGTAATAACACAGGTGATGACCTTACTTCTAAGGTATCAGGATCTAGGAGACTAGTAAGTTGAGGCTCTACGTCCACATGAATTTCTTCCTATAAATGTTGCATCTCCTTTTCTAGATTAATAGAAAGTCTAGTAGACTTTCTACTCATCATATTATAATTAAAATTGGATCAAGTATGGCACACGTCTCAACGGAGTGTGCCAATTGTAGGTGTTTGGCTCCAATTTTGATTTTTAGCAGATGTATGTGACGTCAAGTGTGCCAGAGCCGAATGCAACGTGATCTGAACCAAATGCCTTCGACCCAATGTGCCAAAATAGACAGAGCATGGACGGTCATTTGTGACCAAAAACATATCAGTTGGATCGTCTATTCAACCACCTATAATATAGATCAAGTAATTAGTGGTTATAATGTATTCTTTTTCCCTTTTAACTTAATAGGCTTTTTCTCGTTGTAATAGTAAAAGATTGATTGATTAAAACAATGTTAGAGTTGAAGAAAAAAAAAAATTACATTTATAAAAGATAAAGACAAACAAAAGAGAGAAATTATCATTGATTCAATGACTGTAGCATCGATGGCGAGAAGCTAAAGTCTTTCTTGATCCAGTGACTTGGCATAGACTAATGGAATTACATTGAAGAGAAGAGGAAGAAGGTATTCCTTGGTCCAATAACATAAGCGCAAGTGGAGGAAATTACACTACTCCTAAGTCAAAGCTGATCCAACGTAATAGCATAGACAAAATGGATTACACTAAGATAAGCAAAGAAAAAAGTTAAACTAGGATAAGCAACATTCCGCTATAGAGTTGTATTATGTTGGGTTGGTGAGGGCCCGAAGCTCTTCAATCTTCATCCTATTTATAGAAATTTTAAGCAGCAGTAGGATAAAGATCTTTATAGCCACTCCTTACGTTTGTTGATGTAGAAATACCTTCTGAGCCCATAAATGGTTGTCTGATTATGCAACGCCACTTGTGTTACTTGTTTGTCGTGGGTTGGTTGTTGGTTACACACATATCATGCACTCACTATATGAATAAGAGTTCTTCTCGTGGCACCATATGTAGATAACAATGATCATTTTCTTCGTTTGAACATGTATTATGTGTTTTGAAAATTGGCCCACTTGGCGTTGCCTTCACTTTCCTTTGCAGCTTCCTTAATAAAGATGGGCATGGGACAACGCGACTCGGCAAACTTGGCTCGTCCGACTTGTTCAAACCTGACTTGATCCAAACCGAGTGGGTGCGTCGATTTAAACTGAGTAGATTTCATCCAATCCGAACTCAAACCAAGCTGAGTACAGGTCACCTAGTTACTTGACTCAACTCGACCCAAAATCCAACTCAGTACTGACTTGACTTGATCTAAAACTTGACTCGTACATATATATAAACTCAAATATGACATTTTAGATCTAAGATGTCATGTAGCCAATGGAGAGACTACAATTTTTGTAACTGCACCTAGCTTTTGAGTTGTGATTTCAGTCTGTGGATACTAGTTGCACTTGACCCTGACTTAGTACTTGTGATCGGGTTGGACTTGGTCCAAATTAGTCCAAGCTAGGCCCGGACTCGAATCGGGTCAGGCATGCCGGACTCGGTACCGAGTCAGGTCGAGTTCGAATTAGGTCTATTTCAAAATCGAATTGACTCGGGTAAGCCCTATCCCGGTCCAATTCAACTTGATGCCTAACTCTATTCTTTAGTAGTTTCGGTTGTAAGGGTTTCTTCTGTACAATGTTATGATGCATCGACTGAAGTCGTCACCAGAGTCATGACTATATTTCGGTTGATACCTATGAGGCCACTACATAGGGTAGTTGACTCTACTAGGAGAGCAAGATACGTGACACGCATCCGCGACATAGCTAACTAGACTAATTCTTTTTGGACTATTCATGACTTTTTAAATTTTAAATAAATTTTATTGCTAAAAAAATTTAAAATAAAAAATTAATTTTTTTAAGAGATCTTACTATGACATAATATTATTTGAGTTACTAAATCTAATCGCATGAGAAAGCAGACAATCCCATCTATCATTTTCTTAACTTCCATGTATCAAGATTTACTGTTTATTACGTTGCTTTTGAATAACTCGTATTAACAAGAACACTGATGGATGTCTACTTTGAACCACTTGTTCATCTACAATAATAGATACTAGATGAACGATCCAATTGTCATCACTCGATCGCATCTGATATGCCGTGGGCCCCATCTCTTTGCCGGCAATCCTATGGTTATCTTTGTCTAGATTGTAACAGTTCCTCAGTGCTTCGCACAAGTGTAGTCCACAGCATCTTTCAACCCATCTGGTGGGCCTCTCTAGAAACATTCAATGAATGGCTTGTGCTCAATGAAAGAATAACAGTGAGTGTGGTCCACTGAATGAACAGTTTAACCACTAAATGGTATTTTTTAGTGTGATCTCAAAAATGATTCATATACACTGGGGGCATGTTTGGTTGATGGGATTAAATGGTATTGGATTGTATTAGATGGGATTAACATCATTATTGCACAATGATTACGTGTCCAGAAAACATGGTATTTTGGCCGTTCAATCCCATGTTTGAGATAAAATTCTTACTTCAAGGAAAATAATGGATTAAGCAAAATTCTATTTGGTGGACCATAGAATTGTAATCAACAAACCAAATTCATAACAGATGTGGGTCACTAGTATACATATATATATAACCAAAATGTCACAAGTAAATGATGTATATGAATGGACGGCATGGACAAACACATACATCAATGTGGGGCTCACATGTGTAGTGGATTTCAAAATTCACATAAATCTCACATGAGACCAAATGCAATTTGGTCCCACTTAATATCCCAACCTTTCCTATCCTCCCAAAACACATTATGGAGTTTACATGGGACCAAATGCAATTCCATCCCACCTAATCCCATCTAATATTATCAAGCCTAGAACGCACCCTTTGTACAAATCACAAGCCACAACTCGAGTCTTATGGTAAACACTTTCGATCGGTAGTGCGGGGCGTGACAAACACGCCAGTGAGGTTAGTTGGTGTCTGGTGCACCAGGTAATCAGCTTCCTTTGAGCACCACATACAAAACAAATGGGAAAGAAAGGACAAGGGGAAATCTTGTTTCCATGATCGCGCATCTGTGTCATCGAGGCCATCCATCAGGACACTCCATCACTTGGGTGATTTAACATCGTTCTATAAGTTGTGGGCCACTCTAGTTTTCAATGAGCCTATAGGTTTTGGGTTTTAAAGTGACAAGGAGACAGCACACATGATGTCCATTTTGGATCCTCACAAATACATCACAATGGGCCCAACGAAAGCTCGAATTCCCAAATGATTAAAAGGATGTGATGATTCCAAATAATCTCCATTCACATGTTCCAACTAGTAGACTACAAATTCAATTTAGTAGTCCGCAGACTACAGAGCAGACTACAAAATACACATGATCCATTAAAAATGGTGTAACTAACAAAGAAACCATGATATTTAAAAATTAAAAAAAATTAAAAAAAATTAAAAATCGATAGGCATAAAGACACATACCAATCAAGTAGGAAAACCTATATTCCTCCACTAGAAAAATTACTTTATAAAGACCACTCCCTGCAAGTTCTAGCTCGTCACTGTAATTGTCTTCCTTCACCAATTCAGCTTCGATCGCCATCCGAAGAATGGAGAAGATACAGCACAGGCACGTTGAGATAAGAGGTCTCAAGCATCATGTCGCCGAGATAGGAACTGGTATCTAACCCAACTTCCTCTGTTTTCATTGTTTCAGCTGCTTTTGTATGGTTTTTTAGTGTTCTTGATCAAGTGCAGGTTCTGTGGCGGTGGTTTTCTTGCATGGGTTCCCTGAGATATGGTACTCGTGGAGACACCAGATGATCGCGGTCGCTGATGCTGGATTCCGGGCCATCGCTCCTGATTGCAGAGGCTACGGACTCTCCGAACAGCCTCCCGAACCTGAAAAAGCATCTTTCGTGGACCTTGTTGAAGATATCGTAGCCATGCTTGATTTGTTTGGCATCCCAAAGGTCTGATAGCGATAGATTATTATTATTATTATTATTATTATTATTGCATTGATGAAATTTCATTCAAAGAAAATGGGAAATATTCTTGTTGAAGATATTGTAGCCATGCTTGATTTGTTTGGCATCCCAAAGGTCTGATAGCTATAGATTATTTGTTTATTTATTTATTTTTTTTAAACTGAAGAAATTTCATTCAAAGAAACGGGAATATCCTGTTGATTGATGTCTGAAATCTATAATTCAACAGGTCTGTCAATGATATTGACAACTCGATGCTATCAGAAAATTTTAAAATTTCTCATGTTGGTTGTTGGACACTTTAAGTGTCCTAATTGATGCCATCGAAAGATGATTGATGTCATCAAAGACTGTTCAATGACATCAAAAAAATCAATGTTTAATCGTTTAAATGTTTTGGTATTTTGTTCAATGATATCGAATATGTTTGATGCCATCGAAGGCTATTTGATGACATCAAAGTGTCATCGAAGGTTTTATGGAACGTGCATACAGAATTGCTCAAGTGTGAGATTTGTTTTCTATTTCGATTATGATTCTCGTAGACACTATATATATATATATATATGGAGGGAAAAGGTACCATGCGCTCAACCTCATGATAAGCTCCCATGAGGTCAAGCTGTGTGGTCCCCACCGTGATGCGTGTCGACCATCAACACCATGCATTTGATGGGTCCCCTTTAAATTATGCGATATCCCAAAAATCAACCTATAAGGAACTCAGGTGGGCCATACCATCTAAAATCATGTGAAGACACCGTTAAAACATATAAAAGCACTTGGTGGGGCTCACCTAAAATTTTCATGCGTCTGAAACTTGATTTGAACCCTCATCCAAGTGGGACACACATAATGGATGGGCCGAATTTGCAAACCACATCTCAATGGGCCCAAAAAATGATTATGAATGTTTTAATGTTGCACAGTCCCTCTCCACTTCTGTATGTGGTGTGGCCCACACAAGCCGCGGATTGACTTGATTTTTGAGACCTAAGCCCACGATGGAATGGTGCATCTGACTGATGGGGTAGATGTTCGAAACGCATCACGGTGGGGCCCACACAGCTCGACCTCATGGGACGAACTCGTGAGGTCGAGTTCATAGTACCTTTTCCCACACACACACACACACACACACACACACACACACACACACATATATATATATATATATATATATATACATATGTTCTAGGATTTCAAGGGTGTAGATTGGGTGATTCGAGGCTTGTTTGAATTAGATAATCCGTCTCTCTTGTAATTTCTGCTTTCATAGTCTATTATTGTCTCTTTGTGCTGTGGTTTTTTTCCATAAAAGTTTTTGGATAGTTTTGGATAGTTTGTATCGATCGAATTATTAGGCCTATTGATCGACAAAATTCGAAAAATACGTATAAACTTTTTGGAAACTTTTGAGCATGTTCAAGTGATTGAATATATGGTGCTCAATCGATCGAGGACCGTTCGATCAATTTCAATTGATCAATGATTAAATCGACAGCGTATGCAATTCTGCGTAATTGCGCCATTAGTTTCCTATTTTAGGTGTTATGTTATATATACGAGTATACTTATGGGATTAGGGTATTTCAATTGGAGCTTAAACATTTCTAAAGTTTGAAGATGAGAAAATAAAGATTTCTTGATTGTAAGTTCATCAATCTATTATACTTTTTGTTTTCATAGTAATCATTATCGCTTTGTGCCATGGTTTTTTACCCATAGAGTTTTTAGGTAAAAAATTATTGTACTTGTGTATGCTTTGTTTACATTTGCTTATTATTGTGTAATCTTAATTTGGAGTTTCCTTATGCGGTCTCCTAATAAATTTCTCCAATCTTTTAACTTAAAAATCAAATAAAGATAAATGGGTATCAGAAGAAATGAAGAATTTAGAATGAAAAATACATTTGTACGAGTTTTGAATTTTAAACTATACCAATCAACCTCAAAGTTGTTTGCTTATGCTATTATTGTCTACTCTTCTTTTCTTTTTTTCCTTGAGAGTCATTAACATGTTGACTTGTTGGTGATGATGGTGAGGAAGGTTTTCATTGTCGCCGCGGATTTTGGAGTCGTAACCAGTTCACTATTTGCTGTCCTTCATCCCGAAAGGTTGTTGGGATTCATAACATTAGGCGTGGCATTCTTCATTCCCGGTCTACAAGAAGTCCCACAAGATCTCGTCCCTGAAGGCTTCTACATATCGAGGTGGCAGGTAATATGCTTTTCCTTTTATCCTGCTGTCTTGAGAGGAATGGATATTAAATGACATATTACTATTCTAATTCATGTATTGGAGATCTGTCAGAGGACATTAAATAGGTAAACACCATCAGTCGTACTGAAATTAAGGATTATTTTCATATAACTGCCTGCTTTTATGATTATTAAGCTTTTAAAATGTTTAAAGTAATCTACCTGCCGTTTAAAAATCCTGTGAGAAAAGTGCTTCTTTGGCTTTGATCATGGACGAAACGTCCCCTTAACGTCTGGAAAAGCCATTTTGAAGGGGTGAGCATGCAGAAGAATCGATGGGGCCCACGTTTATGTATGTGTATGTTCGATGTTTGTCATATCATTTTAGGCTATGATCCCAGAAATGAGGCCCCTGGAAAGATTTTAACGGCGGGCAATCTCTGGATCCTGTAAAGGATCTACCTGGTGTGGTCCACTTGAGCACGGGATCTGCCTCATTTGCCAAATCGGATGGACGATGTGAATTTTTCACAAACGCCATGATGGCCCCACATAGCTTCCACGATACTGTCCATCTCTAGGTGCGACAGTCACCTCATCCAACATGACAGTGGGGCCCACCTTGATGCATGTATTGTATATCCGCACTGTACAACCTTTTGATAATGTCACACAGACCTATATGAAAGGAAATAAAAAACAAATATCAGCTTGATTTAAAATATTTGTGACCCACAGGAAATTTTTAATGGTCAATCACCACTGTTTCTTTTGTTTTCATCACTTGAGATTTGGATCTACTTCATTTTTTGGCCCATACCCTACAATGATTAGAAAAATGCATGGATAGTGTGGATATACAATATGTACATCAAGGTGAGCCCCACGGTCAGGGGGCCACGGTATTGGGTGAAACCTGGTGCACCTAATCCACTCTCCTCACAGCCAGAGGTGGCCAGGTAACGTTTGAACCACCGGACTGACCCCACTGCATGTGGGCCCACTATGATGTTTGTGAGGAATCCACTCCATCTATCTGTTTTGGAAGCTCATGTTAAGACATGTTATCAAAAATAATTTGGATCTGACACTGAAGTGGGCCACACGACTGGAAAGAGTGTAAAGGGCTTACTACCATTCAAAACTTTCTAGTTTCCACGATGATGTTTCCATGCAATCCAAACCATTCATAAAGCAGCCCAACTGTTTGTAAGGTCATTCCACATGGATGAACCGAAAGAACAAAAACATAAGCATGATCCCAAGCTCTCGTAGTCCCACAAATGTTTCAATGGTGGGCATATAATTTTCACTGTTTTCTTTCTTATGGCCCACTTCAGTTTTGAATCTGCCTCGTTTTTAGGGTCATGCCATAAAATGATCTAGCAAAACATATGGACGGGATGGATTTCTCACAAATACCATGGTGGACTCCACCTAGCTTCAAACCACTAAATAAGATATAGCCCCTTCGGTGTCGGTTTAATTTTAAATGAACTCCATTTTGGACTTTTACAAAATACGGTTCTAAAGCTGTGTCTAATCCATATGACGCTTAGAGGTTACATGGAGGTAGGGCTATTCACGAGTCGAGTCAGCTCAAAAAACTTGCTCGACTCGACTCGAGTCAGCTCGAATTGACTCGGCTCGAATGGCCGATTTGAGCTGAGTTAAGCTAATTTTTAGAAGTTCGAGTTGAGTTCGAGCCGAGTTCGAACATGAGGCATTTCAACTCGACTTGGCTTAAACTCGACTCAACTCGAAGCTCAAACTCAAGCTCGACTCGGCTTGATTAATAAGTGTATATATATATATATATATATATATATATATATATATATATATATATATATATAAGTTTAAAAAACAAAACAAAATAGCAACCTGACCCAACCCTAGTCTCCCTTTTTTTTTACTGAGTCTTGGATTTTCCGGCATGAGGGTCAGATTCCTAGTCTTTGCTTTTTGTAGTTGAGTGGCATGAAATGTGTACTTTTTGAGCTGAAAGTCAAAAGACTCTTTGATTCGGCTGCATTTTCTTTAAAATAAAAATAAATAAATAAATAAATGCGAATCTACTCTACCTACTTTTGGGCCACTGGAATGTAGATCCCACGATCTGCATTCCCCTGTTTTTGAGTCTTGAAACTCAAATATGCTTTTGTATTTTCTAACAATGCATAAGAAAATTAACATTTTGTTCGGCATTTTTCAACCATTTATACAAAACCAATATCATGCTCTGCATTTTTCAGCCATTTTTTCAATAACCATCTCAATCTCTGACTTTTTCAACCATTCATGAAGAACCCATCGCAACCTAAGCATTTTTCACATACATTTACGGAATGCCATATTTTTCTGCATTTTTATATAGAACATACAAAATCCATAATCTGTATTTTCAAATTATTCATACAAAACCCAACTCGAGGGAACAAGCTCGAGCTCGACCCAAGGTAAACTCGACTCGACAGCTTTGGCAAACAAGCCAAGCTTCAATGTTGAGCTCGAGGCCAAGCTCGAGCTTGAGCTCGAACTCGAGTACATCATGGACAAGCCGAGCCAAGCTTGGCCCACCTCGACTCAACTCAGCTCAATGCCCACCTCTACATGGAGGGAAATTTCCGCGGTTTACAATCAATATTTTAAAACCACTCATTTTTCGATAAATAACCCTAAAAGTAAACGGTTATATGAAAATAACCCTCAAATTTAATTTAAAAGAAAAATGCAGGTAGATTTCACCAAACTAAGCCAAGTCATGCGTGTGACTTCACACGCATTGATTGCTTACAAAAGAATTGCAAATCAGAATTTCTATGCAACCTAGCAGTTAAAGACTCCATTAGTTTCAACTTTCTACACCCTCTTAAAATCAAGGGTCCTAATCCCTCTAAAGTTCCCATTGTACAGTGTAAGTAAAATGGCAACTCTTTCATGAAGAATTACCAAGGGTTGTAATTCTCCATGCTATATGAACACTTTGATAATTCAGCTATACAAGGGAATGTGAATACTATTTAAATTCTTACAAGGGAATGTGAATACGATTTAAATTCTTACTTGTTTTTCAAGCTCGAAAAATCCATCCCTCAGTTCAATCTATTGCTGATATGCTTGCTTTTACAGGAGCCTGGGAGAGCTGAAGCGGATTTTGGACGGTTCGATGTCCAGACTATAGTGCGTAACATTTACATTCTCTTCTCTAGAAGCGAAGTCCCGATGGCTAGGAAAGATCAAGAGATCATGGACCTAGTTGATCCATCCACTCCTTTACCACCCTGGTTCACAGAAGATGATCTAACAGTCTATGCAACCTTATATGAGAAATCCGGATTCCGTTATCCATTGCAAGTGCCATATAGGTTGGTAGAACTCTCAAACTCCTAAGCAGAAAGCTCATGCAATTTGCATAACATGATCGAGTGATTGATAGGGCTATATATATATATATATATATATATATATATATATATATATATATATATATATATATGGCTAATAATGACTCCTACATGGGCTATATATATACCATTGTTGAGTGTAATTTCTTTATTTTATGCTCACAAAACTTATATGATGTAGAGTGAGTTGCAGACACATTCATGGCCAAGATGGACTTGAGAGGGCCCGATCGGAGGCGAAAGTGATTAGGACCATCAAAATCCTAAAGTAGGCGTATCTCCTAAACCGAAATGAGTTATTCCACGTACCATATATGATTTTGGGTAGGAGAAGTCACTTTAGCCAACCAACTCCGCTATGTCGGGTTGCCCATGTTGGATTTGTGAGATTCCATCGGATCCATGATCGAAAGTCCATTTTAATTTCGTTTTTACTATTTATAGCGAGTTTTAGTTAGATTATAACTCTTGATCCTCCGAGCTTTAGGAGTCGTGACCAACATGAAAAGGGCTTAGAAAAATTAAGAGAATAACATGGTTAGAGCAAAGAAAACCATGAAGTCTAGTAAAAATCATGACTGTTTATAAATAGTAAGTTTACTATTTACAGCAAGTTGCCTTCTTTTAGAGAGTTGGAGTTGAAGTTTGATTTTGAAACTTCTTCCTAGGTTTCGATATTGCTATTTAAAGGATTGTAAGTTTGTTTTTATCATCAATCAATTTATTTTCGAATTTATCAGAATTTATTTCTATTTTTTCCTTATGGATTTGTGGAATCTCTGTGAGGATTCTAGAGAAGCTCAGTGGATTTGGAGCAAGTATCACATAAGGAAGACGTCCATCCCTGCATCATTAAATCGCTAGAGCACTAACAATTTTTGTGGGCTTCCATTAGGACGCTGAAGGTAAAACTGGATATAAAAGACTCCAAAACCCAAGCCCCTGCACTGCTGATCATGGGTGAGAAGGACATTGTCCTCAAATTCCCAGGAATGGAAGACTTCATAAAGAGAGGTAAGGTGAAGGAGAATGTCCCAAATTTGGAGATGACATTCATTCCTGAAGGATCACATTTCATTCAGGAACAGTTCCCAGACAAGGTAAACCAGCTCATCATCAGCTTCCTCAACAAACACTCTACTGCAGGAAAGTGATCCTAGTATTCCGTCCTAACATGTTTGTTTGGGATTCTTGGGAGATGGTCATTTAGTGGTATGGATAAATCATAAAGTCTTATGACAGTCTGTTTTATGAAGTTTTATTTTCACCTTGTACTGCAGGATGATGAAATGGAATTTCAGATTCCTTATGTAGTTTGTTATTATGAAAACAAGTGAATAAATATCATCAAGGAAAAAAAAAAAATTTCCAAGAGTGGAACTTAGTGAAAGATGGATGTGCATAATATCATTATTGAACGACGATGAGATGAGGGTCCACCAAATCCCATCAACTGCTAATAGATCAGAGTGGGTGGGACGGTAGTGACATTGAAATGCTGTGATCTTTCATAGCGGATCATTCGTTTAATTAAGTTTTTTTTAAAAAAAAAAAAAAAAACCTTGAAATGGGACCGGCCCACATGCATAATGACACATGATCTTGATTTTTCAAAATCTTCACGCTTCAAACTCCATTCTAAATGAATGGCCACTTGCTTTAAAGGTCTGGACGAGCTGATCAATGAGGTGAGTGAATCATATCTTCCAACATAAGACTCTAAATGTGCCTAATCCTGCTTTTATGTTGCTAACACAACACCTCGTGTCGGTTTGGTTTTGACCCAGAATGTGGCCCCACGCACTGGTCTTTCGGTCTAAAAAGCTTGGGACCCCATCCACATCAAGCTGTGGGTGGGCCACACACATTCGTGATGTGATCATACGGTCAGATATAGGCCCACAAAAGCGATTTCGACACCAAACACGTATAATGCATCATGTAACGTTCTTGATAATGACATGTGGGTCATATCTCTCTAACAATTTTCCAAATAAATCTACATCTCCAAAATTTTAAAAGTGTAGGATTTTAGATATTTGAGTTTTCACAACTCAATATCCATATAGATAAAGGAGGAGAAAAAATAATTTTTTTTGAAAAACGTGAGAAATGGCACCCCATCCTTGTGGTAAAGGGTACCTATGGTTGCTGTTGTATGGTGGGCTCCACCTCAGGACACATGAGCCTGATCCACTCCTTCCATTGGATTTAATGACTCTGTAATCTATTCTAATCTCCATGATTGGGTGTCCATGGTGAGCAGTTGGTTGTACAGTGTGCCCCACCTCAGGCAATGTGAGCATGATCCACTCCTTTCATTGGATTTAATGACCCTATAACTCCCACTATTCTAATCTCCATTTTCTTCTCCATGATCGAGTGTCCATGGATCTCACCAGATGATGTTAAACGTACCATCATGAATCTCATTATAACATCCACATCCTGGTCAATCCGGGCCATCCAAGACGATGCTCACAAGATCCAAAATATGTGGGATGATCATTGCATCAAAACATTGATGAATAACACCCAATCTCAAGCCATTATTGAAAACCATATATACACACACTATCCATGTAATATAACACTATAAAACATCAAAGCAATAAGAGACGCCCAATATGTAAAAATCACATTGATCAGCCCTTAGATTATGTTCATATAATCATTAATGAAAATCAGATCAATGTTGAATGCTAGCAAATGTGTAAACTTGATCGGGCTGGATCTCTCAATCCAAGAATTTAATAGAGCAAAAAATTTTTGAAGCATGATCCTCGTTTAGAGGACCCCGAATTGACCGATTCAAACACCAAATGAGCAATGACCAATTAGCTGAAAAATTAGAAATTGATGATGATCCTGTATGAGATTCACTCTAATACCACTCTGATGGGTTTCAACAAAGTGCACAATGAAATTAAACTTTTCTATGGTGAATCAAATCCAACCAGTCCATCCAAGACTACCCATATATGATCATGTCAATTTTCAAAGCAATCTAAACAGGAAGGGTTTAGATTGTACTTGCTGCAAATCGATTGCACAATGTAAAGATTATTGTACAGACAACGACCCTCCAACCCGGAAGGTTTCTCCTTGATTTATCCGAGTGCAGGGTGTTAAAAGAGCTTGTGTAGGATCATTTGGTGGATGTCGTGGTTGACAAACACCTTCCACAAGTGGACCAAACATAACGCGTGCCAAGGAACAAGATAATAGAGATGGAGATGATGTCTCCATTCTCTCTCTAAATATGTACTGTCTCTGTCTTCTCCTCTTCCACACACCCAAGGAGGTCAGTGTCCAAGGTTCTTTCTAACTCTAGGGCTACTCTCCTCTTGATAGGATTATGTGTGTGTGTGTGTGTGTGTGTGTGTGTGGAGAAATTAGGGTTTCAGGGGTGTATAGAATACAGTGCTCTTCTATTCTATGGACTTCGATGTAATTTATTGTAAAGGAAGTTCATCAAATTGCTTCAGCCACATATATATATACTCATTATTTAATCCTTCCACTCATATGGCCATCCCCTAGAGATACATATGTGGGCTATCATATCATCATCATATGTGGGCTATCATACAGTGGATCATCATATGTGGGCTATCATATCATCATCAAGTATAATCAAAGTAGTTTTAATAGTTAAAACAAAACTTGAACAGTTGAAAACCTTTTTTAAAAAATCAATTAAAATATCTAGAGTGATGAGCGTAGCAAAAAAAATTCACTTGATGAATCTCTTATTTTAATCAAATCTGGTCATATGCAATCCATGTTAGTGGGTTCCCAAAATATTAACTTGATCTCCATCTAATCAATGTAAGTATCTAATGTCCTTTCCTAGATATTGTGTCCATGCAAATTCACACTCCTATGTAGGATAAGGGTGAAGGCATAACAACACCAAGTCGGCTCCCGGATGGTGGAGACCATCCATCCTTACCCAAGTTAGTCACCGCACACAACTTACTGCACATCTCAGAGAAGAATGTCCACAAGTGTGTCCCACGCACTTGTGGTAGTCATGGCGTAAGTAGGGTACTAAGATCCATGGTTCACAACTATTCTTAATTGATGATCCATTATGTCGAATCTTAAGTTCCCAAGGACCACCAAAGAATCTATTCCTCAACTAACCCATATACATGTAAGTTCAAGGTGACACTACATATTAAAGCATATCAAGTTGTCCATGTAGGACCCATGGTTGTCATGATCTTCAGCTCAGATCAGCCCTGTTTTCTTTTCTTTTCTTTTTTTATATATACACGCACACTCACACCACAGTGGGATTTCACCACAATGTCTCAGTCACATAGCTTGACTAGCAGATTATGGCTCACAGTGGTTTTCTAAGATAGTCATTTGTTTGTGTGCCCACCAATCCATGAATGAATTCCTCTGTGATAAACGCAACCACTCGACTCAATCACGTATGATCAGTTGCCCCCACCACTTCTGGCTACAGAGATGGCCCTAATGATGTAGCTAGAAAGCAAAGTTAGCTACGTATTGTGGTTTCATTAACACATAGATCTTAAATGAACATGTGATTATGTTATTCAAAGTATTCCGAAGGTACATAAACATGAGTTATAAGAGAGGGATTCATCTATTTTTGTACTTGAAAATTTCAGAGTTAAGACAATGGCCACTGGTGAAGAGAGAGTTAATAGTCATGGATCTCAACACTTAGCCATGCTATGACCACCTAACAAGTTATAGGACAAACTTATAGTTATTATTTTGTATGTGCTTATTTGGTATATAAGAGAACTGATTATGAACCAATATGGAAACTATGTATCTTTAAGCATGACGACAAGTCATTGTACCTTCCTCACCCCATATGGAAGTGTGATTATGCTATAAATATAAGATCCTGATTTGAACCCGTTGGCGGCTTGCATTGGTGGATTGAGGTCAAGTTTCTAGACTATGAAACCCATGATGTATGGATTATGATTGGCTTGAGGATGTACTATCTTTTATTAATCCTTAGACATGCGGATGTGTTGTGAATAAAAGTCTTGATTAGGTGTATTTCGACTCACTTTATAAGGTCATCATGTGACTACTAAAAGTTAGTGTGACTCAGCGCATCCATCAAGGCCAATTGAGACCAATATGAGCCAACAAAGGATTCACTAGTTTCTCAATAACTTAATTGTGGCGTAAATCTTAAAGATTAGATATTTAACAAGTAATTTTTTCATTGGGTGCAATACTCAAAAGTTTTAAAAAGTTTTACAAATATTTTCAATTGTTAAAATTTTGTTTTAACCCTTAAAATGGTTTTGATCATATCCGATGATGAACTGATGGCTTAAATCTAATATGACCCAACACTCAATCTGCATGAGTATCGGATCAATGATGGATGTCATAAGAGTGGAAGGATTAGATCAATTTAGATGCATAGGTTAACATATAATTATAAACTAAATGTACAAAGACATATGTAAGAATATAGAATGATAGAGTATCATAACTTATGTTTTCTTGTAATCCTAATTCTTCTACCCTACCGGCAATAAAACTTATAAACAGAGAAAGAAAGGGTTTTGGACCACCCTTGGGTGTCACCTACGCACACATTCTCATCTCTCCTTCTATAATGGCTTTAGCATCTCCATTGACCTAATGGGTTTCATCTCTTTTTCATTTGGGACAGACAAGGAAGAAACCTTCTATTTGAAGGAACATTGCGAACCATGGACTTCAACCCTAGCATCAATTAAATAAATTCTAGTCATTGGAGTAGGTTATTTTTATTAAAAATCCGAATAACATTTTTAGAATTGTAAAACTAAAATATCATTTTTGAAAATCCCTAGGAACTCAGCTGGAAGAAGAGCAATGGTACACCATCTTTCCACATCAATGGGTCAGATTGATGAATTAATCTGAACCGTCCATTTACTGAAATCAAATGCATATAGGATATGCTTAAAAAATTCACAAGCAATAGACAATCCCATCCATCATTTTTTTTCACATCCCCGCGTCATGTGATGAGGTCAATCACTGTCTTCCTCAAGGATAACTAATCCGAATTCATGGAGCTTTTCTAGACTCCTCACAGAGACTTCTCGAATCCACGAGGAAAGAAAGTAAGAGAATAGAAATAAATTCTAATAAAATTCGAAATTAATTGATGAATAATTGATCATTGTCTAATGTGTCTCCTTACACCATTAATATAGAAAAAAAAATAAACTAAAATTCGTAATTATCAAAAATAGTAAAATTCTAACTCTAATAAAAATCTTAATTCTAATAAAACTCTTCTAAGGCTTAATTTCTAAAAATAAAAATTACAAATAAACTTTCTCTAGAAGAGTCCTAGTATAACTAAAAGTTATTTCTAAAAGCAAAGAAAATCTAAAACTCTAAAAAATATTAAAAAAATCGGAATTACTAAAACTAAAAAAAATTTTCTAAAAATTCATTTTTGAGCTAAAAGCGCGCGTTTTCTAACGAAACGGACAGATGCAACCCACTTTGTGGGTCGGTTCACCTCAGATGGCCCATTTCAGTAAAGATTGATAGGTTATGCGCCGCATAACGATACCCGGATCAAAAGTTATGGTCAATTTATGGTCCACCTCCTTTTGACTCAACCATGGTGGGAATATCTCTGTGACACGTTCTACATCAGACCCTTCCACTTGAAAAAAACTCATCCTCAAGTTATTTAAGGGACTTGGCTCATAATTCTGAGATAACTTCTGACGCCGATGTTTATTAGTCATTTTCTTGTACTTGGCATTAGGCTCTTTAGCTAATACCATACATGTCCTCATACTTTTCTTGACTTGACTAGTATCGATCAGTTCCTTCACATCTACCTTCAAGATCTCATATCCTTTCTGATGATATGGGCAATTAGGCGGACTTGCCCCTGAGACGAGATCAACGTGATTTTGTATATCTCGTATGGGAGGTAATTTATTAGGTATTTCATTAAGTACAACCCCCTTAAACTCCTGCGATACTGGTTCCAAATCCTCTAGGATATTCACAGGCTCTACATATTTTTTCTTTTCAACTAATGTACATATATCTCTCGTTTCTTCATATTGTTTAATAAAGTCACGTTCAGTTATGAGATATTGTCCCTCCACTTTAGAAGACTTGGGTTTGCTCTCTTTTCTCATAGGAGCCATATGTTTGCCACTAATAAATCCTGTGGCTTGTTGCAATTCCGTTTCAATGAGGTAGTTTCTCGTGGATAAATAAAATGATTTTTCTGTAAAACCTTTTATTGATCGGCTATCCTGGTAATAATTTTGGTTTTGTTCGAATAATACCTGATCGTAATCTCGATGGAGGAATCGCATGCATAATAATTTCTTCATCCGTGACCACGTGCGGATTGGCGCCTTCATTTGTCTCGTCCGCTCGAGTTGAAGTTGTTCCCACCAATTTGAAGCTCTGCTCATCAACTTGTAGGTCACGAGTTCAACTTTCCTTTCTTCTACGAGGTTCATGTAGTAGAAGAAACGTTCGACCTCAAGCAACCAATCGAAGAAGTCCTTAAAGTAGAGTTGGCCATTAAAACTAGGATGATTGACTTTCATCTTGGATTCTTGAACCATCCTGCGGTTCATTGATATCATCGCCCTACGATCAGTATAATTACGAATTCTAGCAATTGCTGGTGGTAGATCACCACCATGAACACGGAGCTGCCCTAGGTTTTCCGCCAAGAGATCCGCTATGTGGTCCATGGAAGCCTGCAGCCCTTGCATGGCTTGCCGATTCTTTTGTTACGCTGCTTCGAAAGTTGTCGCCGTTAAAGATAAATTCCTTGGGGCACCGCCCATGGGATTGTTGCCCGACCTGTCATTAGAAATCATCGATCCGAGGAGAAACCTAACTCTGATATCAAACTGACACAGGGATGAACGTGATGAGGTCGATCACCGTCTTCCTCAAGGATAACTACTCCGAATCCACGGAGCTTCTCTGGACTCCTCACAAAGACTTCTCGAATCCACGAGGAAAGAAAGCAAGAGAATAGAAATAAATTCTAATAAAATTCAAAATTAATTGATGCATAATTGATCATTGTCTAATGTGTCTCCTTATACAATTAATATAGAAAAAAAATAAACTAAAATTCGTAATTACCAAAAATAACAAAATTCTAACTCTAATAATAATCTTAATTCTAATCAAACTCTTCTGAGGCCTAATTTCTAAAAATAAAAATTACAAATAAACTTTCTCTAGAAGAATCCTAGTATAACTAAAAGTTATTTCTAAAAGGAAAGAAAATCTAAAACTCTAAAAAATATTAAAAAAATCAGAATTACTAAAAATGGTAAAATTTTCTTAAAAATTTGTTTTTGAGCTGAAAGCGCATGTTTTCTAACGAAACAGACAAATGTGACCCACTTTGTGGGTGAGTTCACCTCGGATGGCCCGTTTCAGTAAAGATTGATAGGTTGTACGCCCCATAACGATATCCGGATCAAAAGTTATGGTCAATTTACGGTCCACCTCCTTTTGGCTCAACCATGCTGGGAATATCTCTGTGACACGTTCTACATCACCGCACTAAGATTTAGAAGACCACTGGTCAATGGACAAAGGTCACTGTGAATGCCTACTTTGAACCACTTGATCATCCATAATATATTGGAAGCAAGATGAATGATCCTGATTGTTATGTCACCCTACCAAACATGCAGTGAAAAAGAGATGGCACAGTTATATATATTCAGGCTCATCTCTACCATCCTTGAGTGTGGTCCACTGAATGAACGGTTCAAACGCTGAGAGTGGGTACACGCCCCCCAACCACTGGATAAGGTTGCTCAAGGATATCACAATAGAATAGCACGTAGTTGAGAAATCACATCGAGTGTCACCATTTCATTAGAAAATACCCAATCATGCACATCACACCGACCATTTCCAAAATAAAAATAAAAATAGAGGGAAAGGGGCAGGTAGTCCGCTGACTACTAGGTGAGTTTCCATAGGTTCCAGTTCTGGAGGGCCCACCGTGATGCATCTGTGTCATCGAGGCCGTCCATCAGATGCACGCTCCCATGTTAGGCCAATATCCCAGAAATTAGAAATATCAGACAGGCCTACCGGGAACAACTAGAGCAACAGGGAGGGAGATGCCCACCACAGAATTTTTTCGTTTGTGTGTGGGACCCACCCAAATTGCTATGTACAAGCCATCTAATCTATGGCATGCCCCACCAGATGACGAGACGACCCAAAACCCAGGACAATCCATAACTCGGGCAGGCAACTCTACGTAGGGGTTTTATGTATGATTTTTTAAAATATTTATATAAGTTGTGGCCCACCCAAGTTTTGGATGGGCCTGAGCTTTGAGCTTTACAGTGAAAATGAGATGGCACACTTGATGTACGCTTTGGATCCAAAAAAAAAAAAACACATCACGATGGGCCCAACAGAAGCTCAAATTAAATCTTCAAGCAGATGCAAATATGCAATCATTCCACGTTATCTTCATTCACATGTAACCATGGTATTTTTAAATTTATGTGAGCATAAAAGAATCGTAGCAAACAGGTGGGAAAATGCATCTTACTACTTTATAACAATCACTGGCTGCAACTCTTCGTGAGTGTACTTGTATTCCTCCAATTTGTCGCCAACGCCATCCGAAGAATGGAGAAGATACAGCACAGGCACGTTGAGATAAGAGGCCTCAAGCATCATGTCGCAGAGATAGGAACCGGTATCGAACCCAACTTCCTCTGTTTTCATTTTTTGGCCGGCATTGTTTCAGCTGCTTTTGTATGGTTTTTGAGTATTCTTGTTCATGTGCAGGTTCTATGGTGGTGGTTTTCTTGCATGGATTCCCTGAGATATGGTACTCATGGAGACACCAGATGATCGCAGCAGCTGATGCTGGATTTCGGGCCATCACTCCTGATTGCAGAGGCTACGGACTCTCCGAACAGCCTCCCGAACTGGAAAAAGCATCTTTCATGGACCTTGTTGAAGATCTTGTCGCCATGCTTGATTTGTTTGGCATCCAAAAGGTGTCTGATAGCCACAGATTATTTCTTTATTTTTGCATTGAAGGAATTTTATTAAGCCAGGGTTAAATACAACGTTATTTAAACAAACTCGGGGAATTCAAGTTCACAAAAACTTCTCGCCATCCAAATCTTTTTAGTAAAAGACGTCTTTACTACAACTGAATATCAGAAAAATGAAATTAAGAATGTAGAGAAAATTTATTTTTTTTTTTTTTTTTTTTTTTGCATTAGAGGAATTTCAGTTTAAGCCATGCTTGAATCCAAGGTTACTTCAAACATGAGGAATCTGAATTCACAAAAATATTGTTGCTTTGTGATTTTCTAAGTTGTGAATCAAATCTTTCTAAGTACAAGACTTCTTTAATATAATGGAATATCAGGGAAATGAAAAGAAGAAAGAAGAAAATGTGAACTTCTCTGTCCTTCTGCATATGCCACTTCAGTCTCCTTCCTGCTTCTGTATTTCCTCATCAAATAACACAAAACAAACAGAAACATACAACATAAATCAGAGAAATGAAGGGAAGAAAATATAAGGGGGGAAAAAAAACTTTCAGTATGAATTTTAAGTTTTACTTGTACCCAAATGCCCTGTCATCTAATTAGTGGCACACATGAATCTATTAGTGATGGAGGATAATGCCTGGTGGGCAGAGCCGTTTGTAGAACTCTTGCCAATCTACCATTTAAAAGGCACCCCGAAATCCCTGGGAGAAAAGGCTAAGATGATGATGATGTTTACGACTTTTCTTCTTCCTCTTCCTCTTCCTCCTGCTTTTATGTTCTTTCAATATAAAAATCAAAGAAAGACAAGTGCATGTCAGAAGAAATGAAGTATCAGGAAAGAAAATTACATTCCACATGAGTTTTGAATTTTAAACTATACCAATCAACTCCAAAGTTAATTGCTTATACTATAATTGTTTACTCTTCTTTCTTTCTTTCCTTACATAAGAATCATTAACATGTTGATTCTTGGTGATGATGGTGGGGAAGGCTTTCCTTGTCGCGAAGGATTTTGGAGCTATAACCGCTTCCCTATTCGCTGTTCTTCATCCAGAAAGGTTGTTGGGATTCATAAAATTAGGCGTACCATTTCTCATTCCTGGTCCCGAGGCAATACGTCAAGATCTCCTCCTTGAAGGCTTCTATGTATCGAGGTGGCAGGTAATGTAGTTTTCCTTTTATCCTGCCCTGTTGAGAGGAATAGATACTGAATGTGATATGCTATGCTCATTGTTGGAACTGAGATCTACTAGAGGACATTAAAGCTGCACACAACATCAGCCCTACTGAAACTTAATTATTTTGTTTAAAGAGTCCAAGTACTTCATGCAGATTTCACCAATTAACACAAGTGATGCTTGTAACCTCACACGCATTGATTGTTTCCAACAGAAGCAAATCAGAATTTCTATGCAGTGTAGCAGTTAGAAATTCCATGGCTTTCAACCTTCTACACCCTCTTAAAATCGAGAGTTGTAATCCCTCAAAAGCACCCTTTCTACAATCTTAAGTAAAATGGCAACCTTTTGTGAAGAATTAGAGAGGGTTGTGACTCTCCATTCTACAGAGGCAATTTGGTAATTCAGCAATGGAAGGGAATGCGAATACTATTTAAGCTCTTACTTCTTTTTCAAGCTTGAAAAATCCGACCTCCCATGTCAATCTATTGCCAATATGCTTATTTTACAGGAGCCTGGAAGAGCTGAGGCAGATTTTGGGCGGTTCGATGTCAAGACCGTAGTGCGTAATATTTACATTCTGTTCTCCAAAAGCGAAATCCCGATAGCTGAGGAAGATCAGGAGATCATGGACCTAGTTGATCCATCCACTCCTTTACCACCCTGGTTCACGGACGATGATCTGACTGCCTATGCAACATTATATGAGAAATCCGGATTCCGTTTCCCATTGCAAGTGCCATATAGGTTAGTAGAGCTTTCAAACTACTAAGCAGAAAATGAACTGCAACCAAAATTATGGCAGCTAGCCTTCATTGTGTTTTTACATTCTATCAGTCTTGGGTGTATTTGAAAGTAACCCAAAACAGGAATATGTCAGTAGGGCCACCTTGCTTTGAACATCCCAAGCATTTTGGGAAAGCAGAAGTGAAAGTCAGACATGCAGGTTATCAGTTTTCCACTTTTCTGCCCCAAAATGATAAATTCATTTGTTTCATACTACTACAGGATGAATTGAAACATTAAATTCATGGAAAAGCTTTCCTACCTGACGCCAAGTTACTTCTGAGTTTCCAAATATACCATGCTAATATAATTAGGGAGTGAGCTGTCGCATGACTACTAGCAATATTGAGGGACATATCGGCCAGGCCAAAAAATGTACAATATCGGCTAGAATTTTTTTGCCCAAATTTTTAAAAAAATTATTAGGAGAATTGGAAAAGAAATTGTGAAACGCCAGAACCTATGTTCTGTTCTTCTTCTTCTTCTTCTTAACATGCATTCAATGGTTTATTAGACCATTCTTTGATTTTATTTATTAAAAAAAAAAAAAAAAAAAATCGAAACTTGATACTAATAAAAAATGTTGTTTGTCAACTAGACCTGCTGAAAGCCAACCAAATAAGCCCTAATCAAACATGAATCAAATATCATTTGGTAGATTAGGGCGCATTACACCAAAATACAACGAACAAAAGATGATTTTAAAAAATTAAAAATAACTGATGAGTTGCCATTTTCCCAAAATGGTCCATTCCACTTTGAATGAGTTTCTAAGCTCCCTCCATGATTGATATGAATAAGTAGAGTGTGAGAGAAGTAGGGAAAAAAAAAAGAGTCAAAAGAGGGCCTTTATGGTCATATCAACACCAATATGGTCCAATATCAACCAGTATCAGCCAATACAGCGCTTTTCCTTAATGAGACCAACTCGCCCCATTCATGTAATGAGACCAACTCACCGCATTTGTGTAACGCAAGTGATCGATATGGTTACTATATGGCCAATAATGACTCATATACAGACTAGGTACAAAGTTGAATACAAATACTGCATAAAAAGATGCTGGGAAGTGTTCTCCCTCTATATGATGCTCACAAACTTATATCACTGGAGCACTAACAATTTTGTGGGCTCCCATTAGGACGCTGAAGGAAGACCTGAGTATAAGAGACCCCAAAGTTGAAGTTCCTGCACTGCTGATCATGGGTGAGAAGGACTATGTCCTCAAACTCCCAGGAATGGAGGACTACATAAAGAGCGGAAAGGTGAAGGACCAGGTCCCAGATTTGGAGATCAAATTCATTCCTGAAGGATCACATTTTGTTCAGGAACAGTTCCCAGACCAGGTGAACCAGCTCACCATCAGCTTCCTCAGCAAGTACTCTACTGCAGGAAAGTGATTGTAGTATTCCTTCCTTGCATGTTTGTTTGAGATTCTTGGGCCAGTCATCTAGTGGCATGAATAAATCAAGGTCTCATGACGGCCCGTTTTATGAAGTTAGATTTTTTGCCTTGGACTGCAGGATGATGAAATGGAATTTCAGATGCCTTGTATAGTTTGTTACTATGAAAACAAGTGAATGAATATCATAGAGAAAAGATCCAGAGTGGAACACGGACGAAGAGTCAATGTGCACAAATCTCATTGCAGTCCAATCAATATCGAACTATGATGAGATGTCGTCCACCAAATCCATCACCTGCTAATAGACCAGAGTAGGTGGGACAATAGTGACATTGAAACGCAGTAAGTTTTCACAGCAGATCATTCCTCTAATTAAGTAAAAAACTTGACATGGGGTTCGAGCCTGTAGCTAGGTGGTAGATAGACTGTATTCCAAAACACTGAGATCCCAGGTTCGCTCGCAGCTTTCCTATCAAAAATAAATAAAATAAAAATAACTTGACATGGAGTATTGGACTGTTTAATTCATAACTTCTTGCTTCACTTTTTTCACGATCTTAATGTTTTAGTTAAGTACAAAAAATAAAACTTTAACTGTTCACAACCTGATTTTACAATTCAATTGTTTTGCCTCTGAAAGAATTTATTGTTTTTGGCAGATACCTCTGAAATTGAATTGTTAATAAAATCTTTAAACATGTGCCTCTAAAAGACTTTAAGGCCAGTTCAATTTTCAAAACATTGGGTATACTGTTACCATGTTGGTGTAACAAACAAATTCAGCAGCTTATAAATGTAAAATTTCAGGCCTTGGTCATGCATTATTGTCCTACTTAACAAATATATGATTTTCAATGGATGAATCTGTGCACCCTTAAAGCCTGAACCTTAATTTCTAGACGAATGAATCAGTGCACCCTCAAATGCTTATCTTGTTGTTATTAATATGTTGATAGAAATGGAAAAGAATGAAATCCTTACCAGTGATTTTGCACTATGGAAGAATAAAAGCACTTGGTGGTCCCCACATCTCAGAGATAGAATAGCATTTATGATAAGGACCACAAACACATCCATCAATGTGCATCACAACCATGAATACTCAACCCACCAAAAGCATGATAGGACAAATTCCATCACACAAGATGAAGGTGTAGCTTTGATTTAAGGTTTTGCTTTCGTGACGATGAATAAGACGAAGAACTTCAAGCTATTAAAGGTTTGCAATGTTTTAAATTCTATGGGAAGGAGATGATGGTTGAAGTGGGAAGGGCAAATTGGGAGAAGACGGACACACACACACACACACACACACACACACACACACTCAAGAGGACCCAATCCACCACACACACACAGGTGAGAAATCATGTCTGCAATATCAGTCAGAAAGCACGAATCAGGTCCAACCTCCAATAGGGGTGCAACTCAGGCTGGTTGGGTCAAGGATCAACCCAAGCCAACCTGATCTAAAGAGGACCCAATCCACAACCTGACTTGACCCGAATTCCAACCCGAAGATAACCCAAATTCCTCTATACTCGACCTAGCCTGACCCAAATATATGTGATTATTCCCAGCCCAACCTAACACGATCTGAATTTGCACAACCCGATTTCAAATCAGGTTGGCATTTTCCAACCTGAACTCGACCCCAGGACCTTGACAACCCAACCCTAACTTGGGTTTGATCAATCGGGTACAGGTTGACCCAAAGCCATGTTGCAGCCATATCCTCCAGGAAACCGATACAAGCACTAGTTATCCAATGTTCCAAACAATGATAATAAGATTTGAAACTGTCATGGTGCAGGATAGACATTTAAATATCAAAGAGGAAAAGGGTAACAAACACCTCAGCACAAAAAGGCTATTTAAACCTCTTTTCTTTCAGCAATATGTAATTAGGTGCTAGCTCTCAGCTTTAAGGGCTTTGTCCTCCAGTAAGTAAAGAGAAATTGCAGATACCGGCATCACTTTTCATTAGAAAGATTACTAGAAATGCTGTGGAAATCTCAGCTGCAATGGGTTGAGTTCAAGAAATCACCAAATGAAATGGATTGATTCTTCTTTCTTTCTTTCCCCATTCTGCCACAGATAATTTCGTAATTTTACCTTACATCACATTAGACACATATACAAGGTGAACAGCAAATATTCATTCTCATGTCTTACTAGGTATAAACAGATTTAAATAGCAGAAACGCAAGTGCTAAGAAGAAAACATAGAAAAGAAAAAGATTTTCTTTATCTAACTTTTCTTTTAGAGATTGGAACTACGGACTGGATTGAGATAATCCAATCCCACAGGCTACATTGGAGGAAATTGAAGAAGATAGAGATGATCCCTTCCTACTTACAAAGAAGACACCAACGACGAATTGCAGAAGATGCAGCAATCCGACATTACACGACCTATGACACTCCCTTCTTCGACCTTGAGCCTTCGACTCTGTCGGTTCCACAGGTGAATTGCAAAGCTCTCTTTGCGAATTTGCACGAGCTTTCCATTTGCCCATTTTGAATGGCCTTTGTCCCTGGGCCCATGAAAGAGGCTTCGAATCCTACTCCAAACAACTGGATAAAACGCCGTCGGTCGCAAGACAGTGAAATTAAAACCAGGCCTTCTTTCCAGCCTCGAGACGACCCTAGAGACCAGATAAGGACCATTGTGGCCCCACTTGTTCCCGTCGAATGTGTGGGTGAATTCTTTGATGAATTTGTAAAGAAGGGGATGCTTCTTGTCGAAGACCATCACGGCATTATTCAACCGACTCCAATTTCCTGTCTCGACATCGACGGTCTGTGCTCCTATCACATTTCTCAGGCTAGAGAAGCTCTTCATGACTATAATATCGGTGTCGATATAAATTCCACCGAATTTATATAACACAGCAAGGCGGAGAAGATTGGAGAGGTTCTGGCCGAGGGGAACCTCACCAGGATTGACGTTCCCGTTCTTCAGCTTATTGAACCACACTTCTGCACCAGTGTCCTTGAAAATGGAGGCGAAATCAGGCGAAATTGCAGAGACCCGGAAGCCCTGTGATGAGAAAGGCCACAAGAGACGGGCACCTCGCGTCGAATCCATGGAGCTTGAAATTATGAGCAAACAGGCATTTGGGTGCGATTTGAAGATACTTTCAACTGCAAATAATTCCCGGCGACCAAATGATTCCAACGAAGAAATCCAGGTCATGAAGAAACGGATGCTGCAAGCCGATGAAGAACCGCCAAAGAATTCCTTGGCTCTGGCAGAAAACCGCCTCGACCGTGGGGTCTGCTGCAGAATCTTGAACACGGGTCTGTTACTGCTGGGCCATTTCTGCAGCCTGCGAGATGAAGAAGAGGCATTCGAAGGAGCAAAGGAAAGCTGCAAGCTTTGGTGGGTTTTGTTTAAGGAGGGTGGAATTTGTTCCTCGACAGCGTACAGGAAAGAAGAAGATTTGGGAAAAGAAGAAATGGGTTTTGTAGGTACGAGGGAGTCGAGGCGTAAGCAGAAGATGCTAACGCCATTGCAGGCGAGGAGGAGGAGGAGGAGAAGTAGGAGAAGGGAGGTTGGGAAGAAGAAGAAAAGGAAGGAGAAAGATCTCTTAATCTTGGAAGGAAGAAGAAAGGGGAGCTGAATGGGGTGGTGGGTTTCATCCATGGAAGGGAGCTGAGGCTTTCTCTTTCATTCTCTTCTTCTCTTCTTTATGAAAGAAGAGAGAGAGAGAGAGAGAGAGAGAAGTTGCAGAAAAGCTCGTAATCAATGTTAATGGCGGAGGCGGCAAAAACTCAAAAAAAAAAAAAAAAAAAACGCTCCAGCCTCACTCTTTCTCGCTCTCCTTTACCAGCATCAAAAGCACTCTTTTTAAAAAAGCAGAAAGTCCACACGTGTGTAGATGCTTGCCTGTGTGACCTTCAGACCGGCAAACGGACGTGGATTAGGTACTGCCCCCGCCTGTACCCAGCTCGAAACAGGCTGGGACTCTGAGGGTCCCACAGTGTTTTATCGATTTATCAACACTGTCCATTCATTTTTTCCAATCGTTTTAGGATAAATATCTAAAGATGAGTCAGATCCAATTCTCAGTTGGACCACACCACATGAAGCAGCGGTTATAATGACACCCACCGTTGAAAATTTCCTACGGTCCATCGTAGAGTTTATTTGCCATCCAACTTATTTATAAGGTAAAAAAGACATGGATAAAGGTAAAATACAAATATCATCTTGATCCAAAACTTCTACGGCTCTTAAGAATTTTCTAATGGTGAGTGTTTAATGTCTCTTATATGGTTCATTTGAGCCTTGGATCTGGTTATTTTTAGACTTATGTCCTCAAATGATGTGATAAAAAGGATGGACGGTTTTGATAAACCCATAAATCACGGTGGGCCCTTCAGAGCCCCAGCTTGTACCGAGCCCGTTACAACCAGGGTAGTACTGAATCCGCGTCACCGTCACACGTGCCAACATGGCACATGTCTAAGATAGCGGGGCTTCTATCAGGTGGGCCACAGCCATTAGATTTTTGTCTCCGTCGTCAGCTGTTTTCCGGGTTTCAATGTTTTCAACAACCCGATCCACGCGATTAGTGAAATGGCCGTAGATTCAAACAGCGTGGCCCACCTGATGGAAAGATCGGCCCGTTTGGCACGTGCGGTTGCGTGTAGATGTCTAGGTCTCTAGACGCGTGTGTGCTTTGTCCGGAGACTATGGACTCCAGCATTCCTTCTGAGGATTTATATGATACTCAGCCTGCGCATGACGCTTGATACGCAGGCACTCAGACATTGTACACGTGGCATATATTAACTCAATTAAAACCGATTGCATTGTGTAACCCACTGTCTCTAAGTTACAAACTCACGATCAGTTTAGTTGAACAATCCTAAACTGTGATTCGTGGACACTTGTTTGAGGATTTCAATTTTAACCGTCCAATAAATATCCAGTAATCCGATGGTCAGATTAACGAATAAGCTTAAATTTTTAGTCGTGATATATCTAATCTGAGAAGCATAACTTGGACGGTTTAATTTGATTTAGTTGTATATCGTGTATGCAATTTATAAGTCATTTCTTGCCTGAGTATCATCCATCACACTCGATCAGAGTATCAAAGCTTTTCTCTTTGTACAACGTGAACCAGGGTTTTAGCCAAAAGGACGGTAGATGTAAATAGTGTGGCCCACTTACAATGGAAAGATGGTGTCATGTGGCACGTGTGGTTGCGTGTAGATGGGCAGGTATGTACGAACGTACGGGCTAAATTGGTCTTGGAACGTTCGAGTCCACTGTCCTTTGGAACCGAAAGTCTTCTCGACATTAGGTTCGCAATCATACATCCGGATATGTTGCTACAACATACATCGAGATTTCTATCCTTTGTACTTGGGTTTAATGATCTATACCGTTTATATGATGTTCCTCACCGTTGATTTGGTATACACAAAATATCACAACTCTTAGATTGGATATTATAATCCTTTGATCATTTGGCCTTTTCAATTGAAATTTTATGGTTTGATTAACCTTGGAAAAATAAAAGAAAAATATTTGAATCTGAAATTATTTTTTTTCTATATGTACACCATCCACAGTGATGTCCATCGTATGTACCGTTTGGATCATTTAAAAGGATCAATATCTGATGGATAAGATTACGACGTTTCCTGGTGTTATACGTCGGTGATGTATTCTAGCAAAGCGGATGGATTTCGATAATAATAATTTCGAACAAAACTGGAGCGTTTCCAACCGCCCCTCGCGCGTGTGAATCGAGCCAAAAATATGGTTGGTCCATTCATCAAGTCGGCCAATCAGATGTACACGCCATCTATTTCCATGCATGTGTGGCCCACCTGATGTGTGTGCTAGAAGAGTTCGGCCTGACTATGGATGGCACGCAGGCTTGCAACAACATCCATGAAATGATCCTGATTTTTCTTGATGAATATGAACCATTGGCCTACCTGGTTTTAAATCATCTGTTTGCCAGTGGAATTTTTGCACCATGGACCATCGAAGGTGGGCCCCACCAGATGAGTTTATGAAGACTCTAAATATGGGCTGTGTGCGGTGGAGATTCATGATTCCGGTCCAATTCCATGCTTCTCATTTGGATTCATAAGCCGGTGAGGCAGTGTTGAGGAGCACTGTTCCCTTTGGTTGACCTGGAGTCGTTGATGACCAAAAGAATTAGTCGATTCCATTTGTCAGGTGGGCCACACTAGGGGGAATAATCAAGCGTAGAATGGACGGTAATTTGAGATGTGTGGGGGCATCCAACCCGTCCAAGATGTGCTGCCAATTTTAGGCTTAGATCCTAAAATTCAGCTTATCCATTACTCAGGCGGACCACGCCAAATATTGTCCCTCCCCCACATGAGTCACGGATCATACAGACGGTTGGCATGACTGTACATTGCCCCCTGCCACGTCAGCCATCCAAAATTTTGATTAGAGTGGGGCTAGGGATGACTTGATTAGTCTAAGTGGTTCATATTCGACACAAATTCTAACCAAGCGACTGGCCACAAATTGAGTTGAGTCGATCCGAATTGGGTTGCTTCGTTCAAAACTTAACTCAAACCGTATCAAGTTCAAGTCACCTGATAATTCAGCTCAGCCTAAGCCGAAATCTAGCTTTATATTGATTCCACTCCATCTAAAACTCATATATATATGGAAAAGTTAATATATATATATATATATATATATATATATATATATATATATATGGAAAAGTTACTATACTCTCGGCCTCACCATAAGCTCCCGTGAGGTCGAGCTATGTGGGCCCCACCGTGATGCGTGTCGACCATCAACACTGTGTATTTAATGGGTTCCCTTTAAATTATGAGATATCATAAAAATCAGCAGTATACAAAACTCAGGTGGGCCATACCATCTAAAATCATGTGAAGACACTGTTAAAACATATAAAAGCACTTGGTAGGGCCTACGTAAGTTTTGAATGCTACTGAAACTTGGTATGACCCCTCATCCTAGTGGGACACACATAATGGATGGGCTGGATTTGCAAACCACATCTCGGTAGGCACAAAAAATGATTATGAATGTTTTAATGGTGCACGGCCCCTCTGAACTTCTGTATGTGGTGTGACCCACAAAAGTCATGGATTAACTTGATTTTTGAGATCTAGGCCCACGATAGAATGGTACATTTGACTGATGGGATAAATGTTCGAAACGCATCACGTTGGGGCCCACACAGCTCGACCTCATGGGACGGACCTGTGAGGACGAGCGCATGGTACCTTTTCCCATATATATATATATATATATATATATATATATATATATATATATATATATATATATATATATATATATATATGACGTTTCATATTTGAGATATTGATGAATAGGTTATAATTCTACATAGTGAATCTAGGTTTCGAACTGTGATTTCAGCTTAAGAATATTTGTTACACTTGGGTTGACTCGACACTTGTGATAGGCTTGAACTCACTCCAAATTAGTCCATATCAAACCTGGATTCAAATCGGGTTAGGCACGTTGAACTCGTACCAAGTCAGGTCGAGTTCGGATCAAGCCTATTTCAATACCGAATCAAGCTAGGTTAGTCTTAACTCATTCCAACTTGACTCGTTTGCACAACTATAATTTTGATATGGATAACTGGGAATTGGATTGTGTCCTACCCCGCCCAAGTAATAATCCGTTTAAGTAGGGTTTCCTTAAGACCCACCATGATATATGGGTTTTATCCACAATTTATTCATTTATCAAAATCATTTTATGATATGAGCCTAAAAAATGAAACGGATTCAAAGCTAAAATGGACCCCACCATAGGATGCAACGGTGATAACACCTGGCCACCATGAAACTTAACTAAGAGCTATTTTGATATTTATTTTCCATCCAATCTCTTCATAATGTTGTAGAGTTTTGGATGAAGGGAAAACACAAATATTAACTTGATCAAAAGCTTCCGTGGCTTTCAAGAAGTTTTTAATGGTAGGTGTTCGATCCCCACTGCATGGTCCAATCCAACCTTAGATCTATCTTTTTTTGAACTCACATCTTAGAATTATCTAAAAAAATTCATAATGAGCCCCAAAAAAACCTTGCCTAGATAAATTACATCTAGGTATGGCAGGACCCAACTGGTTTCCTAGTAATTGAATGCCTGCAAAGTCCTCAAGTTATAAAGGGATTGCAAGTACTCTAATTACCAGCATAGTTTGGATGCTTATATTTTAATTTGAAAACTAAATTGCCATGTTTAATTTTAGGTAAAGTCTTTGTGTGAGTGTGTGTATATATATATTCTACGTATTAGAATATAATGATTAATATACATTCATGATATGTGGGCCCACTATAATGTATATGGTATGTCCAATTTATCTATCATGTACTTACCTTGATGCTCTCATGTGGCTCTTAAAAGCACAGCCCAACTATTCTCTAATTATATTAACCATATAATAAATGGGTCTTTTCTCATTGAAAAGGATCCGTTGCTATTCTGTGTCTTTTAGCATTATTCCGTGTGCGACCAAATAAAGGGCTGCAAGTATCTGAACACTCTAAACTTTGGACCATTGCCCAGTAACTATTGGAACCACGGAATGGACGGTCTATATGTAATCCATATTTTCCACATATTCAGAATGACATGGGAGGCACGGAAAATGCTATACAGCTAGAGGCACGGAATCTGCGGTCATTCCATCCTTGCTTCCAATTTAGTAGGTAAGGTAAGGCTCCATAATTCACACGCTATCCTGGCGACCTATCTTCCAATTGCCACGTGTCACTAGGCCACGTCTGATGCGAAAACTCAACGGACGTGGATTGGGTACAACCCCGCCGCTCCTGGCTAGGAACAGACAAGGGCCTATGATGGGGCCACTGTGAAGTATGGTTTTATCCGCACCGTGCATCCATTTTTCCATATCAATTTTAGAGTCTTACCCCAAAAACGAGGTAGATCCAAAATCAAGTGGACCACAAAATGGGGATTAAATATATACCGTTGAAAAAATCTTTTTGGCCATATAAGTTTTGGATTAGGATGATATTTGTTTTTCTTCCCTCATCCAGGTCTATTTGACCTTATGAACAGGTTGGATGGCAATTAATCATCACAGTAGGCTCTAGGAAGGTTTCAACGGTGAGTGTCATTATCACAGCTGCTTCTGTGGTGTGGTCCACTTAAGCGTTGGACTGGCTATATTTTTGGGCTTATATAGTAAAATGATGTGAAATTTTTGATGCACGGTGTGGATAAAACTCATACATCACGGTGGCCCTCAAAGACCCCGTTCATTCCTAGCTGGAGACGGGGTTGTACCCAATCCGCGTCCTAAGTCGACGGAGCAAAAGTTTGGACACAGGTGGGCCAAAGACAAGGCCTCACTGATTTTTATTTCATTATTTTTTTTTGGCCGTCCGTTTGCTTTTCCACGGGGGCCCACCTTCTGAGCGAAGCAACCTTGTTTTTGCGGCAGATGATATAGACAATCTAACAAACATCATGGAGAGCTGGGATCATACGCACATGTGCCACATGGCCACGTATGGTGGCATTTATATGGGAAGGGTCAAGCACATGACTGAGTCGTAATTAACGTGAGCCAAAACAGTTAATGGTGGAAAGGAGCGTTACGACTTTTCTTTTTTTATGTGTGCATGTTGCCTCTAAAAGAGAATTGTACACACCCAGCTCAATGGACGGCTATCCCACCGTCCATTGACTTGCATCCGGCCCACGTGGCAGTGTATACACGACAGATGAGCTGCTGATGAGGTTGACCCGGCTTTGAATATCAAATGGTGCGAAAATCAAGCTGATCCATTCATCAAGTGGGCCACACAGTAGAAAGCCATTGAAAATAATGGATGGCTGATGGATTAACACGATATAAGCATATGGCCCACCAAATTGGTGGATCCGCCTGATTTTGCAACCCAGTTATCTCCAAACTTGAGCATTCCCCTCTTTAGATGGACGGTCCTCTCAGGGACTCCGTGGGGCCCACAGTGATTGATGTGTTTCATCCCTGTTGTTTATATACTTTTACGTATCATTGTAGGGCATGATAAGAAAAAGAGACAGATCAAAGGATTAAATGGGCTACATCAGGTGAAGAAGTGGACTTAAAGCCTACCGTTGAAAACTTCCCTACGTTCATAGAAATTTTGGATCTTATATGTGGAGGCTGATTGCCTCCTATACGGGCAGTTTCTGGGCAGGCCCACGATGATTTATCTATTTACTGGGGCCATCTATTCATTTTCTCGTATCAGATATCAACCTTGAGTAAGATAAAAGGCTAAGTAGGTTATGCATGACTCCTGCATTTAATGCTGTGTATATTTACTGTAATCCAAGTTTATTATTTGCTGTGATCCACTTGAGTCATAAATGCATCTTATTTTTGGGCTCAAACCTTAAAATGATATGAGAAAAGGAATAGGCGACGTCAATGAATAAATAGATGCATCAATGTGGCCCGCCCATAAAACTATCCGTTCACAGCTAGATGGGCGGATAGGGCACAATCCACCACCCTTATATTTTGGACGAATATGCATGCATACGTTTCATGCTTGTTTGAGTAATAGCAATGAGATTCTCCAATATCATGCTAAGAATAGCTAGGATTTTCGGGAGAAGATGTCATTCGTTTGATGAGAAATAAAAAGAAATATTGAAAATTCGAGTGGCTGAAGCTGAAGCATGAGTAGCTACTTTCGAAGTAATAGAAAGAAAAGCAACGACTGAAGTGAGAGAGTCAAAGTCGAAAAGAGGATTCCTCACTTCTTTCTCTCGTTCAAAATTGTGCATGAGACTTTCATCTCGCACGGCTCCTAAGTGATAAAAGAAAGAAATGGCAAATCTATTCACTCTATCAATAATTGAACCGGATCTGGTGTTTCATAAGGGATTTGCCTTTTCTATTGATTCTTACGGATTTGATCAAAAAAAATTCTTGAATGAGATATCCAACTCCAGGGACGAATCGAAAAAGAAATCTTTGAGCCATAGCACATGTTTCATAAAATTCGTACGATTTTCTAATCTAAATTGAGTAAGTTTTATAGGAAGAAGATTTTATTCAGCATGTTTTATGATTAGTCAAAATAGATAGACAGTGTGGACAAAATATACCATTCACAATGGGGCCATGGGGGCTCTGACAGAACTCTCCGTCTCTAGCTAGGTCCCAGCGGGGGTACATGATTTATGTATTTTATCCCCTCTTTCCATCCATTTTCTCAAAGTTTAAAGTATATAAAATGTTCAACTGGACCACATTTAAAAAGGAAACAATTGAATTAAACTTTTACAGTTGAAAATTTCTCAGAGGTTATGGAAGTTTTAGATGAAGCTTATATATGTTCTTTCCGTTCACCCATGTCTATATGATCTCATGAACAAGTTGGGTGACAAATAAGCATCACTATAGGCCTTAGCAAGGTTTCAACGGTGGACCGTACATCTAAAGGACCACACTTACAATTTTAACTTTTGAAATTTTTTGGTCCGTGCTTTTCTGATTCATAACCTATCCATTGTAGGATCCTTACTGTCCTGATTAATACATGCAGTCCTTCGAGATGTGTACGATGGAGAATAGCATGCCCCACCACTTTATTCTCAAGCTACCAAATAAATGAATAGGAATGTTCCTCTGCAAAACCGTCAGACTTGAAGTTCAGGTCCATATAGCTCAGATGCCACGTGTCAAGTGCCTAAGAGATCAAATCTATGAAGGTTGGGACTGTTGCAAAAATCAGGCCAGTCCACTCATCAGCTGGCCACAAATGAGTGTACGCCAACCTGATATTCATGGACCCTACCAACCTGATGGGGCCTACTTCATGTGTTAGCTGGTATGCAGAGATATGGTAATTAATTGACTGACATGCATGCTTTAAGGGTCACCTACGGCTATGAGACATCGTGCCTTGTTATTCAAGCTCACGTAACAAACAGTTGCAAGAAGCAAGTATTATTTTAAAGAAAGAAATGCAGCATGGCTCTGGGAAGCACTACAAGTTATAGGATATAGCTCAAAATTGCATTGGGACACTTAATCCCATCCATTGATCTTAGACTATTTATTAGGTCCAAGATGAATTTCATGGGCCACCATGCAAACATCACACCAATCAGAAACATTTTAACCATATGATCAGTAGCCTTTTAATATGGACGATCAAGATCGTTTACACAAATCTATGTCCAATTGACAATTTGATCCATCCATCAACCATCATGGATTGATTTTGATTCCTAAGAATAACTTTCCTTAAGCAATCGTAACCATCGCATCGATGGCATAGAAAGAAGGATGGCTATATAAAATAATACCAAATCAAGGATGATCGGATCATCCGAACCATGTGGCTTTCGCATCATAGTCCATGATTTTTTTCCCCCTATTTAATAGATGGTTCAGATCGATCAATTAGACTGTCTTAGAGAATGAACCAATACAACTAGGAGCACCATAAGTTATAGTGCCTCGAGAGCATTAAAGCATTTCTCATTATTTTATGTCTGATTTGCCATTGGCATCACGTGGGCCCTACCATTGGGCAAGGTCTCTTGGACTTTTGATATGCTTATCATGTTCAGATTTAGATAATGATAAAAAGAATAATTAAAAAATCAACACAAGGGAAATTATATAAATATATGACGAGGAACGTCATGGTGGATTTTAAAATACATCTATCTGTAATTCTGTAGTCAGATCAGCCTATCATTTTCTGGGGTTTCCAAGAACAGATGATCCAAAATCATACGGATGAAATTTTATTTTACTGTCTTATTTGTCTCTATGTTTAGGTGAGATGTTATTCTCGACCAAGAGCCTATGTAATCTTCCATGATCTACTTTCTTTTAAAAATTATTTTGAAGGAATCTCTTTCAGAAACATGGTTAATTAAAATGATTTAAAAGGCAAAAAATGAAACGAGTTGATTAGGGGTGGACCTAAAAAAGTATGGCTGGGATTGGGCCAAACCTGGCCAAAAATAGATTAAATCAGTACTATTTTTCACTTATATGTTCCTAATATTTTTGGTTGATTAAATGAGATACACATGCACAAATAAATAGATCCCTAAAGTTACTAATGAAATCAATTGTCTGTATTAAAGGGGAGTGGATTCGGTGTGGCCCAGCCTCACCCAAGATGGTGAAGCCCTTACTATGGGGCCACCTTAATGTATGTATTATATATCCACGTTGTTCATCCATTTTTCTATCCACTCCAGCGCATGAGTAAAAAAATGAAGTAAATTCAATTTTCAAGTGAACTATATCATAGGAAACAGTGGTGATTGGCCAGTATTTGCTTCATCTATTTTTTTTGCTTTTTTTTTTTTTTTACATCACCCGAACCGTATCAATAAGTTGGATGGTAAATAAATATTATGAAAACATTACAATGGGCCCTCAGGAATTTTTAATAATAGAGCATTTAATCACCACTGTCTATAGTAAGGTACATTTGAGATGTATTTTTTATTTTTGAACTCATCCCTTAAAATGATCGGGCAAAACAAATGGACAACTTAAATATAAAATACATACATCAAGGTATGCCCAACAGTAAGAGCACACCATCTTGGGTGAGGCTGGGCTCAAGGCTTACTATTGAATATAAGCAAGATATAATACATATATAGGAAGTTAAGTTAAGACTGATTTTTTTAGCCCAATAAAAGGTAAAATGACTTGAGCCTAACCTGAACCTGAAATTTGATCGGACATACGCTGGGCCCAAGCTTGGCCAATGGCCTAAGGTAACATGTCCAAGCCTAACCCAAAGCGTGGTCAAGCCCGTTGTTTTGGTTTTCTTTTGTAAGGCTTTAATTTCCACAAAAATCATAGTACCAAACAACATAATTATCCAAAAAATCACATTTAGATCTTTCTAAGGGGGTGCTTGGATAGTAAGTATTTAAAGATAAGCTACTTATGCATCGAGCAACTTATCTTCATTTCTACTTATTAAATTAAAGTGATTAAGTAACTTTAAATAAAAAAAGTTACTTCAGTTGATTATAAACCAAATTTACTTATCTACTCCTGTATACTACTTATTTACAACCGTAAGCTGCTTACCTACTAATGTAAGTATAGAAAGTAATTGGGTCCTTGCTCTTGCTCCAGTGGTAGACTCTCAAGAGTTTCAACACCTGGTCAAGGGTTCGGGCACCCATAGGTGGTGAAATCCCACTAAGGCGTGAGTGTGTGGTGATGTGTGTGCGTGTTACAAAAAAAAAAAGTATAAAAAGTAACTTACTTATTTGGTGGTTATCCAAACAGCCCAAAATTCGATTTTCCTTTCTGATTTCGTCTGCTTTTCAATTGGTGATATCGTCCTCTTACATTGCAATTCAAGTGATGGATTAAATGCTTCAATCCTTTAGATGCAAAGGGGATCTTCACCTTTTGTAACATGTGGATTCTACATTTTTTGACTGATTTTAAAATAAATATTTAGACCTAATTTGGTAGACACCTAACACTGAGTTAACTGGTTTTTACCTAAAAATTCCTTGGAGCACATGATATTCTCGTAGTATGATATGACCCCTCATATTTACCAAAACATTCACGGATTTAAAATAAATAAATAAATAAAGTTAAAAATATCCATGACAAGGAGATTTTCGCACAACCGACGCCATCTTTATCCTGTGCAAAAGGAAATTATGCTTAGAGAAATGATAAGCTACGTTAGTCCTAATCTGCTTTATTTTCAAAAATCCAATACCATTACTAGTTGTATGGCCTAATTTTAGGCTAGGCAAAAAAACAGCCCCACTTGTGATTTAGGTGGACTATGCAACTGAAAAGCGATGCCCCACCCTCCAACTTGTTTTTCTCTGTGTGAACCATCTGAATAATGGATTATCCTAATTCTTGGGCCCTATGCCTAAATGTTTTTTGGTGGAATTCAATTATTGGAATGTATTCATTATAAACTTCATAGTAGGCCTTGTAAAAAGTTAATGTTGAAGATCACTCACAATTATTTACTTTGGTGTGGCCCACGTGAATCATATATTGGAATTTTATTTTATTTTTTTGCCTTGGGCCTAATTTTGACAACTAATGGCCAGATTTGATTTCACCCTGCCAAAATATTGGCCCCTCAACTATGCTTTAAGAGAGATATGAAGCGGAAACGAGGTGTGCCATGCGCCAATGACCTTGGTGGTGTGTTGACGTCACCAAGTTCTCTAGGACCTACCATTATATATGTGTTATATCCACATCATCCATCCAAAGTTCAAGTGGACCACACCACAGAAAAGTAGTGGGGACAATGACTGCCACCATTAAACCTTCCTAGAGCCCACCATGATGTTTATTTGTCATTTATCCTATTCATAAGGTCATACAGACTGAGATGAAAGGAAAACACAAATATCAACTTAATCCAAAACTTTTGTGACCCACAAGAAGTTTTCAATGTTAGGTGTTCAATCCCCAATGCTTTCTATAATGTGGTCCACTTGAGCTTTGGATTTGTCTCATTTTTTAACTCATGCCCTAAGATGATCTTGCAAAATGGATGAACAGTAGATGTAATACATACATCATGGTGGGATCCATAGAAATTAGTGACATCAACACCATGGAATACACCAGGCAATCCATTAGCTTCCTTCTTCCTTCCCACAGTTGATTGAACAGAACTAGCTTTCATATATTGAAAAAGATTTAAAAATAATAATGATAATTATACAGGCCTGCTAAAGCCCACATTAATATCATAACGTGTACATATGAAATCCAGAGGGAAAAAAAAAAAATCAGGTTTAGTGATTCAGATGGGATATACTAGAGCAAACAGTTCAGAGATGTTTGACGTGGACTTTGAACAAGTACCACTGTAAAAAGTATAAAATATCCACTCCAATAGTTAGATTCCACTTAAACATTTAAGCATAAGGCTCAAGAATCCAGATAATTCATGATTTAGATGGGTCACACAAAGAAAAATAGTTCGGAAGGTAAGCATTGTCATGTAAAATTTCCTATCATATAGTCCATTTTAATCAAGAATGAATCTTGTTTTTTATACCTACGCTTAAAATTAGGTCATACAATTGATGATCGGATTAGAGTTTTGAAAATACAATAAACTAGGGCAAACCTGGCTTCTAATTTCTCCAAGCATAATTTCCTTCCCATGAGATTGCTTCCATAGCAGCTTTTTTGTTCATGCGGCGTGTTGCGACCTTGGTGGTGTGTTGATGTCATTAAGTTATGTGGACACACCATAATATATGAATATATGTGTATTATATTTAAATTGTCTATACATTTGGCTTTCTCATCATAGCCCTTAAATTTATTTTTTTAATACTTTATAGACGGTTCAGATCAATTGATCGGACTGTCTTTCGATATGAAACAATGCAACTAGGAGCATTATAAGTTAATGTTGCAAAAGCATTGAAGCATTTTTCATTATTTTATGTGAGATTTTCCATGGGCATTGCGCAAGGTTTCTTGGACTTTTGATATGCACATGGTGTAGAGATTTAGATCATGATAAAAGAAAAATATTTTAAAAATAATAATAAATAAAAACAATACATGGAGAGTAATAAAAATCCATGACGATAGAGAAAAGTCATGGTGGATTTTAAAATGCATCCATACATTGTCAAATCAGCTTATCATTTTCTAGGATTTCTAGAAGCAGATGATCTAAAATTCTACGGACACTATTTTATTTTACTTCCTTTCTCATTTGTCCAAGTTCTTCTCCACCAAAAGCCCATGTTGAATCTTTCATATACTTTCTTTTAAAATTATTTAAAAAAATAATTTTAATTTTCAAGGAACCTGGCTTAGAAACATCCTTAAAATGATTTCTAAGTGGCAATGGTGCAGGTTTTAGCCACGCCAGGCTAGGTTTGAGCCTGACTCAAAACTTGGGCCCAACAACCCCAACTTGGGCCTGATGCAGAAGGCTCAAGCTTAATCTTGAACATATATATATATATATATATATATATATATATATATATATATATATATATATATATATATATATATATCACTTGGTGACCCCAACATAAAATTTGGATACATCAGAAACTTGGTCTGATCCCTCATCCAAGTGGGACACACATAATGGATGGAGGGGATTTGTGAACCACATCTTGGTGGGCTCAACAAACGATTATGAATATTTTAATGGGAGGTAACCCCTCTCAACTTTTGTATGTGGTGTGGCCCACAAAAGTCATGGATTCACTTGATTTTTGAGCCCAAAGCCCACCATGGAATGGTGCATCTGGCTGATGGGATAGATGTTTGACATGCATCACGGTGGGTCCACACAGCTCAACCTCACGGGAAGTTCCCATGAGGTCGGTCGACCACTTAGACGTATAGAACCATGCATCACGGTGTGTGTGTGTGTGCGTGTGTGTGTGTGTGTGTGTGTGTGTTGGGAGTCAGCCCAGCCTGACTGATAATTGATAAAATCACCGATTCCCACTCAAATATTCTTAATATATTGGTAAATCAAATGAGCTGCACATGCACAAAGAAATAGATACCTAAAGATAAAAAATCAATGGTTCGCATTCAAGGAGAGCGGATCAGGTGTGGCCCGGCCTCACCCTAGATGGTGCGGCCCTTACCATGGGGCGTGCCTTAATATATGTATCCTATATCTATATTGTCCATCCATTTTTCTAGATCATTTTAGAAAGTGAGCCTAAAATTGAAGAAGATCCGAATCTTAGCTGGACCATACTATAGGAAACAATGGTGATTGAACTCCCTACCATCAGAAATTTTCAAAGGCCCACTTAATGTTTATTTGTCATCCAACGCAAATATCAACTTCATCGAAAACTTTCATTGCCCATTAATGGCCAATCAACACTGTTTCTCATGGTATGGTCCACCTGATAATTGATCTACTTCACTTACATATATGGACTCGTGCTCTATAATGATATGGAAAAATGGATGGACAGCGTAGATATAGAATACATTCATCAAGGTAAGCCCCACAATAAGGGCTGCACTGTTTTGAGTGAGGCCGGGTGCACCTAATCAAGGATTGGAATTGAATATACACGAGATATAGGATGTATATAGGAAGTCAAGTTAAGAAGGGTTGTTTCAGCCAGGTCTTGCTAAAATGACTTAAGCCCAACCCAACTCAAAAATTGATTTGGACCAATGCTGGGCCCAAGCCTAGCCCATGGGCAAAGATAGCAAGTCTAAGCCTAATCCAAAACTAGGTCAAGCTTGTCATTTTGGCTTTCTTTTCCAAGGCTTTTCACGAAAAATCATAGGGCCTATTTGGGAACGTGGATTTGGAACACTTTGGATACAGAACCCCCTGTATTTGGAACCCTTCTATTGTGCTTGGCATCCGAAATTTAGAATCCTCTCTTATCTAAAAGTAGCTATGGATAGTACATTCACATGAGTTTGAATTTTGTTGATGCGAAAAACTGGTGCAACCTCTTTTCGAACTTCTTCCTGCACCACAGTGAAAAAGAGAAAGTGACCCTGACTAGGGCCGGGATACCTCCGATGCTTAAGTCAGTAAAGTTTCAAGAAGAGGAGGTTGGGTTTTTTTCTGCATACCTTTTCTTCTTGAAGAGTCCTCTTTATATAGGGATAAGAGGTCTTGGCGTAAAGGGATTCTCTCCTGATTTTTAGGAGATTTGGTTTAGTTGTCATTTGTTTGTAAATACTTCTCAATATCAAGATTTTCAAGGTCGGGTATCTTTTCACAAAATTCTCGAATCGGTGTTTGAATTTACACCGTCTCTCCTTTGCTTGACTCGGCCTGATATAGACTGTACAGTCTCGGCTGGCTTACAAAGATGGAGTTATTTGCCTACTGTCGGACGAAATATGATCGGTTTCAGACTGATACTTCTTCTTAATCTGATAGCCAACACTACAATTAATCTCATACCAGTCGGTTTTATAGTCAGTCAGGTGGCTTTTAGCTCTAGGGCCTTTAATTGGTCCTTTTAGACATAGCTGTCTCTTTAACCGATCTAACTTCATGTCCTATAGATTTCGCCTGCGGCTTTGACTCTCTTAGTTAAGATTAATATCCTGTAAATCCGAGTTAAGTATCTCCTTTTGGCTTTATCTTTGGTCAACTTGCACAATTGTCTCTGATTTTATTGACAAAGTGCCGACCCTCCAGACTTGTCATATTTTTTCCCAACAAATTTATTATCTCTAATTAGTATATGTATGTAATGTTTGTCACAATAGTTGTAACAAGTAGGTTGAAATATATGTTTTATCCAAAAATGATGAAATTTCAAATCTCGAATAGGCCACAAGCACAAGATCACATCCAAGTGACTAATTGACGATTTTTAACCATTGATTTATATAGATAATGTTTGGACAACGTAGATCATTGTATTAAAATAATTATAGTGATGCAATTGATAATCTAAGTGTTTTGGAACACACATGTTACACATGCAACTATTGCAAGGATTTTATATGTAATCTAAGCTTTCACCTTTTATTTTTAACTCCCTTTTTTTAGGGGAGATTTGAAAACTAGTTACTTTACGGTGCCAAACATATCAAGGGATTTGAAATCTTCTCAAACTACCCCCAAATTCCATGGTGCCAAACGTCCCCATAATATCATTGGATTCTATCTTTTGTTTTTGTGAAAATTGATTTTAAAATATATATTTAGATCCTATTAGGTAGACACCAAAAAATGAGTTCATATGATTTTTACATAAAAATAACTACATATTTAGATATCAAAATAACTGTTAACTAAAGTTAGATGAACTAATTTTTATGCGTCAGCCAAAAATTACAATCCAAAATCCCTATTTTTCAACTTCCAAAAGCGTCATTGTTACTTTTTCATGTCCACCGATTGATAGGTGTATCTGCTAAAATGGATGAGTTCCTTACTATATTTCATTAATGCTATCGTCAAACATCCGTACCTAAGGCAAACCTCTTCTTTATATATATAACAAAAGGAATCATAAGTATTTAAAATATATATATATATATATATATATATATATATATATATATATATATCAAAGAAGGATCTTTCGTATATTATTATATCGAGAAAAAACAGGCAGTTGTTCAAAACTCAAAATTATTAGATGATTAAGTCAACTAGTGAGTGGCCCTTAGTGATCATGGCCATCCATTTCAAGAACATGGATGAAATGTTTAAGATTGTTTGATAAAAGTGATACTTAGAATGAACGAAATTATTAAAATAAAAATAAATAAAAATAAAAATAAAAAAGCAGTCCATAATTATCCCAACAAATAGATGATGTAACTCTTGAATTTTTTTTATTTTTTATTTTTTCTGTAAGTTATGTGTTCAAGACCATATGAGCACTTGATCATTAACCCATGTTGCTTAATGAGCAGTTGATCATTTCTTCTTATAAATGCTAATAGTGTGATCTTGACTCTAGATTGGTAATGGAGATACGATTAGGATTTGTTTTTTCCTTTTAAACTCGGCACACCTCACGAGCTTCGCTACTTGTCTACATTGAATAATGTTTAGTGATCATCTAACCTGTTGACAAGGTCACACGGACCCGCATGAAAGGGGAAAAAAATAAGGCAAAAAAAAATCAGCTTAATTGAAAACTTTTATGGCTCAAAAAAGTTTTTTAATGGTCACTAACGATTATTTCATGTGGTATGGTCCATCTGAAATTTGAACCTACTTCATTTTTAGGACCATGCCTTAAAATAACCTGACAAAACAAATGAAGATGGAGGGTATGGATATGTGGTTATAAAATCCATACATGGATGTGGGCCTTCAATGATGGTCCCACCCATATGGCTAGTTGAGCCAAGTGACGCTCGATGATGATTATCTAGTGTGACCACCTACCTATTTTGGTCCTTGAGACAGAGAACGGATTGGCTACTCCCCCTGCCACCAGCCCTGTGGCTGGTGGTTGGTGCTCTGTGGGCCCCACCATGATGTATGTGTTTCATCCATTTCGTTCATCCATTTTTACAGATCATTTTAGGGATTGATCCCAAAAATGAGAGGGATACCAATTCAGGTGGACCACACCATAGGAAAACAATAGTGATTGGATATCTACCATTAAAATCTTACTAAGCCTTTATTTGTTTTGTTTATTTGACATCCAATCTGTTGATTTAATCATGAAGACCCAGATGAAGGAAAAAAAAACAAAGATAGTCTTGCTCCAAAACTTTTATGACCCAAAAAGGTTTTTAATGGTAGACATTCATTCAACATTGTTTCCTGTAATGTGGACCGCTTGAGATTGGGATATAACTCATATTTAGTCTTATATCATAAAATGATCTATAAAAATAGATGGACAGCATGGATGAAACAAATACATCATAGTAGGGCCCACGGAGCACCGACCATAAGCCATTGGCTGGTGGCAGGGGGTGCCAATCCGTTTACCTGGAGACTGCTTTGATTGGACATGATCCCATCTCAGCCCTTGACTCAGGTGAGTCCTCACTCGACTCAGGACCCCGATTTCCGGAAAAGCCTTTCGCATGGAGTTCCTGCGCAGGGATGTTGGGTGGGGCCCACTGCAATGTATGTGAGAAATCCATTCAGTCCATTCATTTTTTGAGCTCATTTTAGAACGTTTGACTAAAAATAAGGTGGATAAAAAACTCAAGTGGGTCACACGAGAGGGAAAATTGGGGAAAGAAATGTCTACAGTTGAAACAATCATGGGTCGACCTTGATATTTATATGCTATCCAAACCGTTTACAAGGTCATTTCCAATGGGATGAATTGAAAAAACCAAAAGTATAGCCTGATACAAAACTTTTATGGCCATAAGAATACTTCAACGGTGCTCATTGAATTCCCACTTTATCCTCATGTGTGACCTACTTTAATGTTGGATAACCTCATATTTGGTCACAAGTCCTAAAATAAGCTCTAAAAATGGATGGACAGAATGGATTTCTCACATACATTTCATTGGGCCCCACCCAGCATCCTTGTGCAGGAAGTCGAAAAGCTTTTTTCCTAGGAAATCCGCGTCCGGACTGAAACGAGTCAGTCCGAGTTGTGGGGGGGACTTTTAACCACGGTTTAGAGTTCCTGCAATAGCCTTCCTTTCCCAGGAAGTTCCTCCACTGGGATGGCAGGTGGGCCCCACCTTGATATTTGTTAGAAATCCACCCCGTGCATCCGTTTTGAAAAGTCATTTTAAAAAATGCTACCGAAGATTAGGTGGATCTAAAACTCACGTGAGCTATACCAGAGGAAGACTGGGAAAAGAGTTTTCGACCGTTAAAACCTTAATGGGCTCCACTTGATGTTTATATGCCATCCAAACCGTTCATGAGGTCATTCCCACTGGGATAAAGTGAAAACATGAAAATTATATCCTGATACTTAAATTTTGTGGCCGTAAAAATGTTTCAACGGTGGTCACTAAATCCCCACTGTTCCCTCTCCTGTGGCTAACTTGAGTTTTGGATCCACCTCATTTTTTGTTGTATTTTTTATAATGTTCTTGCAAAACAGATGTACAGGGAGGATTTCTCACAAACATCACGGTGGGCCCAGTCTAACATCCCAGCGCAGGAAATCTGCGTCTAACAAGCAGATACCGCACATGTACAGCTTTGTAATCTCAACTAAATTTTGTCACACGCGGTTACGGGTGTTACCCTGTGGGACCCACCTTGATGAGGTTTTGTATATCCGCGCCATCCATCCGTTTTTCCAGCCCATATTAGTAAATGAACCAAAAAATTAAGTAGATCCAAATCTCAGGTGGACCACACACCTGAGGAAACATTGGTGATTGAACTCCCACCATTAAAATCTTCCCAGGGCCCACCGTAAGTAGATCTGTAATGTTTATTTGCCATCAAACTCATTGATAAGTAGTAGATCTGCAAGATGATCCGTGCCCGGTTTTTGAACAAGTTGGTCTAAGCCTCTTCAAGATATTGATTTTGTCAGGCCCAGGTTCAGCCCATTTCCGGCCCAACTTAGAAAGAGTTAGCCAATGAACAGGTAGGAACATACGAGGTGGGCCTTGTGATAAATGGCCTAGATCTGTTACACAAGTACCACATAGGGGTTGCTCAATCAGCATAAGCCCAACTCATTTACTGACCCAACCCTACTCAACTACTTGAAATTCAGCAAGCCCAGCCCAACGTGACCCATTCTAAATGGATCCGGTTGGACTGACCCAACTCAAGACTATGAAGGCTAAAAGCACTTAGCCCAATTCAGAGATGGGGGGATTTAGACCCTAAAGGGTCAGGCCTGGTAGAGAGAGAGGGTTTAGGATAATGTAAGCTCTAATGGGTTGGGCCGGGATTTTCGTGATTCAAGCTTGAGATTTAAGCCAGAGCTTGGCCCTTGGGTCGGATATTGCGGCCAAACCAGGCCTCGAGAAGCCGTTTGGATGCTTGTAATTTTTTTAGTTGTAAACCCATCATACTTGAAGAGAGTTTTGGGTGTTTACATGCTATTCCGTTTGACTTTTAAGTAGTAATCTATTTATAGGTAAATAGGTTAAGAGCTTCACTAGCTAACTTAGGCAGGAAAACTTTCTAAATATACAAAAATCACAAAAGAAAGATTTATTTTTTTTTTTAGAGCCTTGAGAAGGCATTAAAGCATACACATTAAATGGATGAATGTCTTTCACTCATTATGGTGAACCCCAAATGGAATCTAAAATTTTTTATGGTGGACCCCTCATCCATGTGATTTATTTGATAACATGTGTTTTTAAAATTATACTATAGCATCAAGGGAAGTATATTATAGATAATTTGGATGTACCATGCATATTGAAGTAGCCCCACATATTATAAGTATATATTAATCATTGTGTTCTAACATATATATATATATATATATATATATATATATATATATATATATATATATATATATATATATATATAATCTATCTTCCTAGCAGTAAGGATTCTGTCCTATACCGTCGAACATGATATTTTTTCCACGTTTTATGTTACAGCTAAAAGTTATAACATGTTTATGCTAGGTAAAGACATCTTTATAAGCGAATGCATGCATCCATACCTTTCTTATAATCAGATTACCTGTAATCGCTTTTTTACATTGTAATCCCTCTACAACCTATTACCGGCATCTAAACGACCCTTAAATGTTCCCGAAGCCGCGCAGATGAGGACGGCCATCTTATTCACGTGTGGCGTGAACTCAAATAGGATTTTAATTATACATCCAAACAGATCCAAATTGTAATATTCCAATCACAGAGAGAGAGAGAGAGAGAGAGAGAGAGAGAAAAGAAGAAGAAGCGTAAGAGCATCCATGGCGTGCTGTTCCTCAATCTCTCCTGCATTTCTCCACCTCCGCCAAAACCCAGCCATAAAAAGACCCAAAAACCGAACCAGGGTTCTACCCATCTCATCTTCTCTCTCCGACCCTTTCGTCCTGCAACTCGCTGAAACTCTGGAAGATTCTTTCTCTTCTAACCCTTCTCCATCTCCATCTCTACCTCTCCAAAAGCTCAGAGAAACCTCCTCCCAATCCCTCCTCTCCAAATCATGGCCTTCCTCCAAAGACGAGCCCTTTCGCTTCACCGATACCTCCTTCCTCAAATCCTCCCAAATCCTCCCTACTTCCCTCCCTCCCTCCCTTTCTTCGTCTCCCTCCCTCCCGACCGACACCCATCTCCCCTTTCTCACCCTCCTAGACGGCCACGTCATCACCTCCCTCTCCAACCTCTCCTCTCTCCCCTCCCTTGTCTTCGTCGGCCCCCTTTCCAACGCCCCCTCCCATCTCTCCACTTTGCTCCTCGACGTTCTCTCCCAATTCCCGGACGGCGACCTCTTTTGGGATCTCAATGGAATCGGGGCCCCAGACATCAGCGTCGTCTATGTGCCCGCCGGCTGCCGCGTTGAGACACCTTTGCATCTGAGGTTCTGTTCTTGGGAGGGAACGGACAGCGAGAGCAAGCTGCTGCCGGTTTCAAACCCGAGGGCATTGGTTCTGGTGGAGGAGGGCGGGGAAATTGGGATCATTGAGGAGTATTTGGGCGGGGATGGTGAGGATAAGTGCTATTGGGCAAATTCAGTGACCGAGTTTGTGATTCGAGATGGTGCAACGGTTCGACACTCATATATACAGAGGCAGTCTTCGAATGCTTCCCATATAAAGTGGACATTCGTTCAACAGGTGAATTGCTCACTTTCCTTCTCTTTTCTTTAATGGGTCATAGCTCAATTGATCAAACATTTGTTGGGCATTCCCTTTCTAGATATATTTCGCCAAACTTCAATCCCCTGATATACATAAGATGATTTGTAGTAGGTTCTATTCTAGAGTGTATATACAATAGCTGACTTTTTCGTTCAAATATGCTAGTAGAGAAGCCAATGATGTTGCTGAAATGCTAAGCTAGAAGGGTTTTGCCGTCCAATTTACATTTCTCTCTAAGCTTTTGGTTTATATTATCAATTTTTCATGGGATGTTGAAAGTAAATAAATTTCAATTTCGCATCCTTTGTTTTTCCGGCAATTTGCTTCTGGGGACTTAAATTTTTGAAATTAATAGCACACCATCATTTACAGGGATCATCTAGTACTTATGAGCTCGTAGAGACTAGTACTGGCGGGAAATTGAGCAGGCATAATCTCCATATTCAGCAATTAGGTTCCGACACAGTGACTGAACTGTCAACATTCCACTTATCTGGCAGTAATCAGACGCAAGATCTGCATAGCAGATTAGTCTTGGACCATCCAAGAGGATATTCCCGACAGCTTCACAAGTGCATCGTTACTCATTCCTCAGGACATGCTGTATTCGATGGGAATGTTCAGGTCAACAGGTACTTCGAATTCTTTCCTCTTTCCTGTTTATTTCTCTTGTCTTGCAGTTGTAACTTCTATGTTATTCCATGAAAAAACATTCATCACAAAATCTAGAACTTGCTTGATGGTTTTCTTCTTTCCATCACTTTTCTTTTCAACATAAACAATCACCCTCTTATCTTAAAAGAACAAGCTTGGAACTGTTTGATGGTAGGTTTCGGTCGTCGTTCTACTTCCTCTGGATTAGAGAAGTACGCCAAAAACTGAGGTTTAAACCTTCCTACCTCGTAGTAGCAGAGTAAGAGACGGAAATCACAGGCCTTAATAATGCTCCACTAGGTTAAATGGGTTCCAAAAGATCCAATGCTGGAATCAAAATCAACAATGGAACTAACACAACTAGCCCATTTCAAATATTGTTGGAACTAATAGCGTATTGTTTCTTGCTTTTCTTTATTAAACGTTCAGTTATCACTCTGAAAAAGACTAATAAAGTTTCGTACTTTTCAACGTTGTCCTGTTTTTATCCATTTTAGGGTCATTTGGCAACCTGGAATTTGAAAATTACTGAATTCAATTCAAAGAATTGGATTCCTGAGAATTTTATTATGTCAGTTGTTTGTCAACCTGGAATTGGAATCCAATTCCCAGGAATTTTCAAACCAGCTTTTCAAAAAGAATCATAAGTGGCTTAAAATCAGGAATTGAATTCAGGCCAAATTCCAGGTTGTCAAACATGAAAATTGGCCTGGGAATTGACCGAATTGGAAGAAAAAAGAAATGTCCTGGCACCATGTTTGATTCACGTGCTAGAATAGTATGATAGTTCACCACCATTCTAAAAATGGTGGCGACTCTTCAACTGTAAAATGTCATAGTTGAAAGGCAGTCCAGACTATCCAAACTCCAAATAGCTGACCCAATAGTTGATGGAGCACGGCCATCAAGTTACAATGAGAAAATGACAGTCTGAAAGTAATCATCTGATCATTCCTTAGAATTTGGACCATTCGAAATCTCACTCTATCCATTTGATTTCCATCTAAGGCAGACTCTTCTGCTAAAGATGGAGAGTCAGTCAGCTTGCTATTTGTATAGCAACATGGCTCCTTTATATTGATGTTCTCCTCTTTTGATAGATCTGTCACTGTAAGAAATGGATGGTTAGGGTGGCATGACCCATGGAATTTTAGATATATGCTCCATCTGCAATGTGTCCCCGCAATTTGGATGATCTGTATAGCCATACATTCCATACCACGTGACAAGGGCGGGTTCCTCTCATATTTAAATGCCAACTATATCCTTTATTCTCCAATATTCGATGCATCTCAGAACCGCTATTTTTGGCCGTCAGATTCAAATTACATCAACGTGTGTAGCATTTGCTTGCATAAAAAGTTCCCTTATTGCTAATAGCTGATTAGTGTTCTTCTTTTATTCAAATGGAAGATGTACTTGAACTTTAGAAAATGCAAATGCAAATCTGTCGCTTCAGTCGCTGTCCCCCAGCTAGAATTTCATGATTGTCATTAGGTGCAGCTGGTTTTTCTTCTCTTTGATGAGGCCCTGCATCAACGACTTGCATTTCCTCAGTTCCTCGTAGTCCAGCTGTAAATAAATCTGTCATTTGGGAATTCACTTCTAATAAGCAACATTCAACAGGCTTGCACAGCAAACGGATGCCGGACAGCTGACACGGAGCCTCCTTATGGTGCCACGTGCAACGGTCAATGTAAAGCCTAACCTCCAAATCATTGCTGATGACGTCAAATGCTCCCATGGAGCTGCCATAAGTGATCTTGAAGAGGACCAGCTCTTCTACTTCCGAGCGCGTGGTATCGACTTACAAACAGCGAGAAATGCCCTCATCTTTTCATTTGGGGCTGAGGTGACAGACCGTTTGCGGTATGAGCCACTCCGCAAGTCAGTGCAGAGTCATTTAAGAGATTTGTTAGCAGCTAAAGGAGCCATCCAATGAATGGACCAAACCACCTCGGCTCTCACAAGCTGTGGGCTGCAGGTTTTCATAATTTTTTCAGAGACTTGCAAGATCTATCCTGGGTTACAGGAGATTTAGCAAGATTTATAAGTGCCATGATGGAATTGAGGGCAAGTAAATCATAATCAAGAGAAATTTTGTATTTACTATATGAAAGAAAACCACCTTATTTATTTTAACCCCCTCTTTCTACAGCAGCCTTTTACATTATTAACCTGAATTTTCAACTCCTGTGTGTATGTTTAACATTTATTGAAAAAGAAAAAAATATCCTACCAGAAATCATCCAGTCTTCCATTTAAACATTTCATCTTATGTCTATCATCAATATGGACTGTCCATTCAGTAGACTCATGACTGAGGATCCCTGTAAAATGGACGATTGTCACAAACAAGGTATGATTGGATGGAAAAGGCTATCTGTCTAGTTTTATTTTAGAAAGCTGACCCTTAAAAAGTGTCAAGTTGAGACGCACCAACGGTTCAGACCAGACGTATGGTTGGACTTTCCACATGCCCAAAACATCTCATGTTACACGTGGGATGTACCAGGACCTTCCTTGTGAGTTAGTTTATATTACTTCTAGTATTATTAATTATAATAATAATATTATTATTATTATTATGAATCGTAATAAAGGACATGATGTAGTAAAGAAAACAAAAGTTCAACCACCCAAAAACCTTCAAATTCACAAGGCAGCCAAAAAGTCATGAAAGCTTAAGATCTCTTCTACTGTTTGGACTAAGATATTAATTCCAAGGCCATTTAACAGAGCCCAACAACCATTTAAAACAAACTATTAATTCCAAGGCCATTTAACAAAGCCCAACAGCCATTTAAAACAAACGCATGCCTCGAAGACCCTCGGAGATGGACATCATTACCGTTTTTTCTTCCTACAGGACCCGACTGAGCATAATGCCCCATCGAAAACAGACCGCCGACGCTTCCAGGCATGTCACACCTAACCACATTTTTTTTTTCCAGTAATAAGAAACAACCTCCAATTATGGACTTGGAACCTCAAATACAGACATGAGGGGTGAGATTGTAAAAATTATTTCACCAAGGACTAAGGAGAAAGGAAGATTGTAAACCATCAATTAGTGTTTCCAATAGTGGATGGGCCATGGTTCGAAAACCTTTATGATTGGATGATTCCATACCTTTAATTGGCAGCAATAAACACTAAAAATAAATAAATAAATAATCAGCATTGTTTCTTATTTAATGAGTTGAGGTCCATAAGACAATCAAGGCTTAGCCTACAGGATGTCTGGTTCAGATGGACATACACGTGCCAACTGTGTGGTGGCACAAATGCTATTATCACGTTTTATCCAAGGTAGCTACTATAATGAAATAGGCCAGGATATGCCATGAATATGGAGATTTTTACTTGGACCATTTGTATTCAAATAAGGTAACCTATTTTAAATATGTTGGGAGTAAAATGGGGGTTAGTAGACTTAGTAGAGGAATCCTTGCTCGGAAACGGATTGGCTACTCCCCCTGACACCAGCCCGGTGGCTGGTGGTCGGTGCTCTGTGGGCCCCACCATGGTGTATGTGTTTCATCCATTCTGTTCATCCATTTTTAAAGATCATTTTATGGCTTCATACAGAAAACGAGAGGGGTATAAATCTCAGATGGACCACACCACATGAAAACAATAATGATTGGATATCCACCATTAAAATCCTCCTAAGGCCCACTGTACTGTTTATTTGACATCCAATCTGTTGATTAGCTCATACAAACCCAGATGAAGGGAAAAAAAACAAAGATCAACTTGATCCAAAACTTTTATGGCCCTCATAAAGTTTTTAATGGTCAAGGTTCATTCAACACTGTTTCCTGTAATGTGGTCCACTTGAGATTGGGATATACCTCATTTTTGGTCTCATACAATAAAATAATCTATAAAATAGATGGACCGCATGGATGAAACACATACATCATGGTGGGGTCCACATAGCACCAACCATGAGCCATTGGCCGGTGGCAGGGGGAGTAGCCAATCCGTTTCGTCCTTACTCACGCCTCCGTAGTAGACTCACAAGAGTTGCAACACCATGTCATGGGTTTAAGGTACCCATTGTGATAAAATCCCACTGTGGTGTGAGTGAGTGGGTCTGTGTGTGGGGTGTGAATGCATGTTTTAAAATTTTAAATTAAAAAAAAAAAAAAAAAATTAGTAGAGGGTTCTACAACAGAAGCTTTCTTCCTCTGGAAAATATTAAATCTATTAACATCTCCCTGTGCCGTACGTGGGCGATTGGGTTTCAAGCTGCTGCTGCTGTTTCTTTTTTCCTTGCATTTGAATGAGCCTCAATTCGGTGAGGCTGTGACCTTGGGGCCCACCTTGATGTTTGTTTCATATATCCACACCGTCCATCAGTTTTCCAGCTCATTTTATGGCCTGGGCCCATACATTTATTTTGGGGCCAAGGGCATTCCCCTAAGGATCCCTCCTATCCAGTGGCTATTGGGGGTCACACTGCACGCTACTACAGTAGGAAGTATCGCGTACTGGCCATCTTCATCTTTCGAGCCAGATCGGGAGCCAAGATTACATAATGATAATAAATAAATAAAAAGTGGGTTGTGATTTCCAGTTTTTCAAGAGCAACTTTCAACAGGAAAAAGATAAGGAAAGATGGAATAATAGAATTGAGTCTCGATGCATGGCTTAGTGGTAGACACACTGCATTTCAACACTAAATTCATGGGTTCTGAGTGCCCATGTAGTGTGTGGGTGTCTGTATAAAAAATAAATTAAATTTTTTAAAATAATAATAATAATAATAAAAGAGGAATAGAAAACAGAGTGACTGCAGTTATGTCTACTTCTCATGCTAGAAAACTAAGCTACCAAGAGATACGTATCAAAGAAAGAAGAAGAAGAACTGAACAATCTGCAAGCAGGATTCATGCCTGTCTTCTTAGGCTACTATTAAATATCACGGCCAGAAAAGCCTCGAACCCAGAACAAAAAAAAGGGCAATGTGCACATAGCTGCCAATGAGCTTACAAGGGGGGGATAAACAAAAAAGGAGGGTGGTTTGGAATTGGAAATGAGGTAACGCTTATCAAAATTGTCTTACTCTTCTCCATCTATTTTTATTGTCTTGGAATCAATTGGGCTCGAAATTGTGATTCGAAGATGTGCCTCAAAGCAGTACGGTACCTTCCATAAATGTCATGCAGTTGCTTTAATTTCTAACCTAAAGCCCTTGCACCTGCTTCTAGGGAACCGCTTACTTTGCTTACTTTAAATAGCTTCTAGAACAACACATTTGGAACTTGAAGAATCAATTGCATCACACTTTGGTGGATTCTCTGAGGCTCTCACATCCAGGGCAATTGTGCAAGCTCTCATGGATATAGATGTCACAATCGAGGCAGAAGTGCTGCTTGCACTTCGGACATGCAACGCGGAGGACAGGATTGCTCCCTGCATGGAATGCCAGTACATGGTGAGGAGCCATAGGAATATACAGAAGATTGTATCAGTAGAAAGAAAATACAGAAAAATAAAAGAAATTGGGTGAAAAATCAAGCCCAAGTTCAAAAAGAGATCACATGAGAAAAAGAGATTAAATAAAAATATACCAGGCACACATACAGTTAGTACTATTTTCACTATGAACAAAGAGAATTGCTAGAATGACAGAGGCATGATAATGCTGGATGTCAACTTTGGGTGTACAATGTAGTGTGACTTGGCAGTTCACACCGTTTATTAAACAGTGGCAAGTGGCAACCCATCCACCATAGACATGGCATACAAGATAAATCCTGACCATCTGACTCGGGCCTTTTCAGAGTGGAGCATAACCCAATCATAACCATCTCACTTCACCAATTGAATTTGGAATACCAATCATACTCTCTTTTAACTGTTCATGAGATGCCCCACTAATCTATCACCTGTAATATAGATGGGCTGACGCTGCTAACAAACAATGGCAACTGCACACCTAGTCGACAAGCCCTTCAACATAAGATGCCACAGTTAGAGGGGTGCACTTTGTGCATTGATGCCTATATGACTCTGATAACTAATGCAAAGTTCCCTTTTGAGGAGTAAAACCAAGCTAGGCAGAAGAATGGGCTCAATGGATCGGCACTAAAACTCTCTTACAGTCTAACTGTTCATGAGATGCCCCACTAATCTATCACCTGTAAAATGGATGGGCTGACGCTGCTAACAAACAATGGCAACTGCACACCTAGTCAAGCCCTTCAACATAAGATGCCACAGTTAGAGGGGTGCACTTTTATGCATTGATGCCTATATGACTCTGATAACTAATGCAAAGTTCCCTTTTGAGGAGTAAAACCAAGCTAGGCAGAAGAATGGGCTCAATGGATCGGCACTAAAACTCTCTTACAGACCCACCTTACATCAAATGTTGCCACTGTTTGTTAAGGTATTAATTCTCCCATGCTACGTGGTCGAGTTCTCAATACTTACAGTCATTAAGTAGACATGTTATTTCGTGGTCAAAGTTGATTACAAGGAGACTCTTGAACTAGGAGCTGGCAGGAGCCTATTCTAGGCACATGGATGCTTAAATATGTCACAGGCAATCACAAAAACCAAACTTTTTTTTTTTTTTGTGGTAGGCGACAAAAATTTTACCGGAAGAAAAAATAAAAAAAGCTAGAGAGATGCAATTGCAAGCAAAGATGATGAGAAATCATCTATGGGACAGAAATGTCCACACCCCAAAACCCCCCAATAACCTAACCAGTTCTTCCTCCATCTCTATTAGATCCCTGCAGAATGTGGGATGCCTAATGATCTGAGCACCTATCCAATTGTAAATAAGGGTGAACAACCTTCTGTACACAAGAGACCTGATAAAGAGCTTCAAGCAACTGACATAGCAGACCCTTGACACACCAGCAACAATCAACGCCAAATCCTTTTCCCTCATAACTATAAACAGAATTTGTAAAAGAAATATCATGGTTTTTGGTGAATGACTATAAAGCGGTTTTTTTTTTTTTTTGAAAGATGGCTATAAAGTGTTTAACTACTGATAATTTCCAACATTGACTACATATGGCTATAAACAGCTCGATGATTGTAATCAACTTGTTGACTGTAATCCAACCTATGCAATAGACTATTAGACAATCAACCAAACTAATAGTCTATTAAATTGTGCCTGTGGGAGTTTTGTGCTCCCATTGCCAGTCCCTAGGCAGATAAAGTAGGGTGGTGTTAGGTAGCCATTTTCCCTAGACCAGATAAAGGAGGGTTGCATCAAGTTGACAGGCAGTGTCAAACTTATGCCATAATTTTCATCATGAATCTGAAGAAGATATGACATATGGATGCAAAAAGAATGAATCGAGCAATCAAACGATGTTATTTCAATATCCGGTGTCCAGAAATAATCTTTAATTGCTTTGTGGCATCAAGGTCATGAAACAATCTCTCTCCAAAACATCACTTGCAGGTGTTGGTGAGTATTCGTGAGCACCATTTCAATTTCCCACAATCTGTACGAAGCAGACGTCAACACCAAACACGCTTCAATGCTTTTTGGTTGAAATTCCCACGCATTACGTCAGTTACCAATCACATCATCCTTCTGGTCAATTTACAGTGACAGCGGCTGTCAGGGTGAAGTAAAAAGTAATCAATGACAAATCAAACAGGCCCTTATAGATCAATACTTGTGTAACTACAAGCAGCCCTCCCTCCCTCCCCTTGACAGTCAAATTCATCAAGCAATCCCTCCCTCTATGCCAAAGAAAAAAAGAAACAAAACAAAGAAAAGAAAACTAATAAACTATACAGACCCACCTAGCAGCCTACCCACCGCAGGCCATACAGAACAGCCACACAGAAACACAAAAACCCTGAAAGAGCTACCCTAAGCAGGCCTAAAGAGACCTAATCTGAAAAAACACACAAGGACCCAACTCAGGACAGCTGCAGCAACATGACTCTCATTCCTAAAAGTCTGGTTATTTCTTTCAAGCCAGATCGAACAGAGAAGCACCAGGGTTCTTTAATCTCTGTATAAGAATTTTTTAATCTTCATTAGAATACAGAATCGATCAGATGGGCCCTACTGTTTGACGATTGCCGGAAGGTTTTTTATTGGGTAAATTGACAGTGGAGCGGAAGGTTTTAATTGGGTAAATTGACAGTGGAGCCCCACCGAAGCTTTTTTTGCTACATTGGATTTCAGTCATTATAGTGATTATGATTTTTGAAAGATATTATAGTGCTTGTGATTACAGGGAATGAGGTGAAATCAGTTATAGTGATTTTAATGAAATTGTGTTTACAATAATTTCAGTCATTATAGTGATTATGACTTCAGTTATTTCAGTCATTATAGTGATCGACTGCAGTGTTGTCTTGTACTGTAGCTATTTTGTGTGTTTCAGTTATGTACATTATTTTGTGTATTTCAGTGACTGCGACTACATGGTTGTAGTGTAGTGTAGTGTAGCTTAACTATTTTCTGTATTTCAGTGAATCCTATTGACCATTGAATTGCTCTTATTATTAGGTAATAAAGATGATGTCTAGTTCGAAATTTTTGGTGACCCAGATTTATTATGGGAGAAGATTTGAGATAAATGCATCCAATAGATTAGAATATAAATGTGGGAAGTCTGAAGAATTTAATATAGATTACAACCAAATGTCATTTATGGACTTAAATTCCACTGTGAGAGCGACAATGGAATGTAGAGAAGCTGAAAATATTAAAATTAAATACAAATTATCATGGAAAAAGTATGAAGATGAGATGGGTGTAGTGCGCAATGATAAGGACTTGACAGATAGATACCTTTAGGTACTATAAGAACAACAAGAATGTGAAGGCGAAGATTTATGTTTTATATACACCTCAAGTAGAATGCAGCCCTGATGAAGAAGAGGTTGAAGGTAGCAAAGAAAATTTTGAAGGTGGTGAAGAAAAGATTGTCAGTGGTCTCAAAGAAGATCAAAGTTTGCCCGAGTACAACGACCTGATAGAACTCTAGTCTGTTGGAAGTTCCTCAGAAAGTGAGGATAGAGATGATGACGATTTTTCCGAAGTTGATATGGATGATGATTCTTCAAAGTTTGACAACTTTACTAAAGACGAACTTAACTTCCATTTGAAACAAGAGTTCAACAACAATGTAGAGGCATTTCGTGCTGCTCGACGCCATTACTGTGTTGTTCGGGACAAAGAAGTATCATATCTCATGGGAGTGAAATGCCCATAGAGGATCCATGCCAGCATTCACCAGAATTATGTGAACTTTGTGGTTAAGACGTTTATGGAAGAGCATTCCTGCAGTACAATAAGTAAATCAGGAAATCATATGGCAACTTCAACTTGGATTTCCAGGGTGATAGATGGAAAAGTCCGTGAAGATTAGAACGTAAAAATAGGTACCTTTGAGACCACCAACAATCTCTTCTTCACCACCTTTATCATTTTCTTTGCTACCTTTAGCCTCTTCTTCATCAAGGTCACCTTCTACCAGAGGCATATATAAAACATAAATCTTCACTTTCACATTCTTGTTCTTATGGTACCCAAACATATCCATCAAGTCCTTGTCACTGCGTACTACACTCATGTCATCTTCAATCTTCTTCCGTGGTAATTTGTATTTAATTTTAACATTTTCAATCTCCCTACACCACCACCGCTCTCACAACAGAATTTAAGTCTATAAATGATGTTTGGTTGTAATTTATATCGAATTCTTCAAACTTCCCACCTTTATTTTCTAATCTATTTGATGCATTTATCTCAAATCTTCCCCCATTATAATTTTGGGTCACGAAAAATTCCGAATTAGACATCATCATTATCACCTAATAATAAGAGCAATTCAACAGTCGATAGAATTCACTGAAATACACAAAATAACTATACTGCAACACAACAATATAGTCACAATCATTGAACACACAAAATAGCTACACTACAAGACATCACAGTAGTCACAGACTCACAATCACTATAATGACTTAAATCACAATAACTATAATGACCGAAATCACCGTAAACACAATTTCATTAAAATCACTATAATTGATTTAATTTTATTCACTGTAATCACAATTACCATAATGACTGAAATCACTGTAAACACAATTTCATTGAAATCACTATAACTAATTTCATTTTATACACTGCAATCACAATCACTATAATAATTGAAATCGTTGAAATCACAATCACTATAATGACTGAAATCACTGCAAACATAATTTCACTAAAATAACTAATAACTAATTTCATTTTACTCACTGTAATCGCACAATGATTTCACAATCACTATAATTGATCTCATAGTAATGACAGTAATTACAATCACAAAAGTCAATGCAATCACAAACACTATAATCATTATAATCACTGTAATCCCTGTAATGACCATCACTGTAGTCTCAATCACTATAACTGATCTCACAGTAATTACAACCACTATAATCACAAATATTGTAATCACTATAATCAAAGTAATCACTGAATTCATCACCGCAATACAGGTGATTTCACTATAATCAATGTAATCACTAATTCTTTGCCCCAAATAATATCAGTAAGAGTGGGCCCCAAATTAGCTAAACTCAGTTCATATAATGATGGAATAGCTAATTAGCTAACTAACTAGTCACTATTGAGAGTTCGCTTTCTGGAGTTAGTCATTTAACAGTTAGTGACTGAGTTTAGCTAACTGTTCAAGGTGGGCTAATTAGCTAACTGTGATTTCATAATGGGCCCCAAATTAGCTGAACTTTCACAGTTATAGTAATTATAGTGGGCCCCAACTTATCCCCAAAAATCTACCCACATACAGACATCGCGTACTTCAGTGGCACCCAAAAGATGAGGGCCCCAAATGATCCCTAAAAATCATCTTCACCACATACAAACATTGCATACATAAGTGCCCCTAGATATGATTGTAATCAGAGGGCCAAAAATAGTGGCCTGACATCGGTGGGCCCTGCTGCATGATTGAAATAGGGCCAAAAACGCAATGCCTAACATTTGTGGGCCCCACCACATGAGTGAAAAGAGGGCCAGGAAAATGGGCTGCATGATTGAAATAGGGAAACCAAAAGGGAGGGGATGCATGCCAAAAACCCAACAGATATAACCAAAAAACCCACTGATGCAGCCAAAAAAAGGCTTTGGTAGGGCTCTACTGTCGATCAACCCAATAAAAAACCCTCCGGTGATTGTTAGACAGTAGGGCCCATCGCCCCATCCGATCGACCTTCCATATTCTAATGAAGATTAAAGATTTCTTTTATAGAGATTAAAGAACCCTTTTACCAAAATTCAGGTGGGGAAAGGGGAGACAGGGGCAAGGCAGCCGCACTAAAGCCGAGGCATGAGCCCACGAGCAATGGCAAAAGGAAAGCACAGAGATGACGATGGGCCCACAAGCAATGGCGAAAGGAAATGGCAGAGAGGATGAAAGAGGAAAAGGAGAGAATGAGAGCGATGGCAAGAGAGAGGTGTGAATGAGAGAAAAAACGTCTCTTTCGTCTCGAAAACAACATATGGGGGTATGTGAGAAGTCCTTTCAGGGGCTTTTTTGGTATTTAAAAAGACAAAATGAAATACGTGTATCATATATAACGCCCACTAATAGCGAGCACCTAGATCACTAATGGATTAAAGGATGAGTGGTGCAGAAGGAAGTTGTGAAAAGTAAGCGGTTATTTCACAATGGCAGAAACTATAGGCAGTTTTTAGAGGAAAAAAAAATCACATATATATATGGTTGTTAGATCAAGAGGACATCAATAACACCCTCCTATATGGCCTTCTACTAAAAGAAGCCTACATGAAGCAGCCTCCTTTCACAGCTTTTGACTAAGGGGATAGCCATAAATTATGTATCATAGGAAACATGCCATCAATAACCCACCCGGTGGTGATGGGCAACCCCAACCTAAACCTAGACAAAATCAAGGATAGTTTAGTGTTAGGCACAAATAGAACTATTGCAAGCAATTGATCCATATAGCCGATTGCACAACCAAGGCAAGGGTATGATGATGGTGGTGGTGGTGGTAGTGGTGGTGAAGAAACATGTCATCCATGGGCTCGAGCAGGCTCCTAAAGAAACATAATGTATCACCCTCAGTGGTTTGAGTGGTTCTATACAGCTCTTCATGCTCCAAAAGTTCCATTTAAGCATGGGCGAACGATCCCTCTCCATCGAAAAGAGGACTGTTAACTGCTATCGTTGTCTTTCATCCGTCAATGACATCACCATCACTGAGCGTGATAATCAAGAATTCATCAAGCAGTAAAAACTCATTCCAACATTAACATAAAAGATCTTGGGGAACTCAATATTTCTTAGGTGTAGAGTGACAGAACATCAAAGATAATGCACAACATAAAATTTTTATTTATTTTTTGAAAGATGCACAACATAAGAATGTTGTTGAATTGTTGGGGATATTCAGAAAGATATGATGCAACTGAGTACTAGAACCGCATCCTTGATAAACGCTTAGACGTGACTACGGCAACCCTGTTTAACCATTGGTTGTCAAAGCATGGTAGGAATATTTATCTTGCCTTTATTCAATCTAACATTACATATGCTACAGTTGCACCAAAAGAATCTTTTGCCATGTTAATGGGCCTATAGATTTTGGCCCACAGGCCCCACACTATCCAAACTCCAATGCTTCTCCCATTGTCAGATCAGTTTAACCAGACACACATTGGACAAATGATTCAGACATGTGTCAGACGGCAACTGAATAGTATGTTTCTTGACCATTGTCTCATGTCATGGTGCAGCTTCAAGGGTTTCTAATGCTTAAGCGGAATACTCCACAGTTGCAACAGCAGCAGAGATCACATGGTTATGCCATGTACTCACCGAGAATGAACTACAAATAGGATCACGATCCCTATGGTGTGACAACCAAAGCAACATGAAAATGCCATCAAACACACTACTGCGTGCTCAAACTAAGCATATCGAAATGGCTGATCACTTCATCCATGAAATATTAAGGATCAAGGTCTCCGTTCTCAATCTTCACAAATAGCTACATTTCTCACTTCCCTCTTTCTGCATTGGTTTCACGCTTCTAACTAATTATTGTTGTTACTGCAACAAATTGAGATGTTTCATAAAATATCTTCCAGGCACTGTCTACCACATCTGCTTCTCAATCTCATCTAAGGACAAGGTCATGGACAGTTTTACATAAATGTGAATAAATTTAAAATACAAATCAAATGCAGGTCAAAATATTATAGAATAGAAATTCACAGTCACAGGAATGAAGGTTTCCACATCTTGCACTAAATAAGTGCTTACCAGGATTTGGAAGGCTCAGCTGGCAACCAAAACAGTTTTTTGGTAACCTCTGATATGAATTATTACTTGGAAGAGTAGAAGGCACCTCGATGAATGGTGATATAGGGAATAGATGATGGTAAGACCGTGCCAAATGGGGAGAAGAAACAAGTGTCAACCCACAAATCCGACACTCCGTAGGCAGTTCACATACACGTGCCTTGCATCTTGGACAAGTGTAGCCTCCACCAACCTTAGCTTCCTTGTGGCATGAACAAATGGCGATAACCCCATCTGCTCCCCTTTGAGGAAAACCCATCTTGATCAAATTAGCAACAGCAAATTCTGCTATTGCCGGTGGTGGGGGTGCATGCTCCAGTAGCAATTCTTTAAAATGAGACTGCAAAAGTGAGAGATGAATCTATTTTGCTGAATGCATTTAAGATTCATAGAACAAATAATAATAAGTCAGTTATCCTCACCTCATCCAAGGCTACAGTATAAGAACCACCAGTCTCCTCACAGAGATGTTTACATATGTAAATTTCTGCCGAGAGACCAACAACTGAGCATCGTATTTTGGCTTTCTTGCAATTTTGAATGGTCTCCATTACATCCCCTGGATCACAGGTACTCAGAGCAGAATACAAGATTAAAACTTCCCGGTGACCATATGATGGAATTTTGCTCAGATAGCCATGAACGAGATCTAGAGCATTCTGTAAGGAAGAATCTCCTGAACACTCCAGCTTACCCAGCAAAGCCTTTATATGTGAATCTGGACTGCCACCGAGATCTGTTAAGCACCGAGCAACACCGTCTTTTATAGTTACAAGACCAATATGACTAAGTGGGTTTTGATCAAAGAACTCTCTAATGAAAGCCTCAACGTGTTTTGCAACTACTACCATCCGACTAGGCCGAAAATCCGTCTCTGAAGCTGCCTGCATCGAAAAAAATAAATTAAAAATTAAAAAAAAAAAAAGTGCATCATTGACGTGCCTATGCAACTGAGTTAGACTGCCTATAAACAGAACACTACCACAAGGGCCTGTTCATGAGTGGTCCTGTGTTTATTTAGGCCCATCTTATCTGTAATTTATAGAGCTATGAGTAGCATTCAGACACATGGATAGACCAATCAATCAATTTTGACAACACTTGATAGACCACTAAGCAAAATCACACAGACCACATCATTCTAACCTTCTAAACAATTGCCTATAAAATGGACTGTTAAGATTGCTTATAAAAAGTAAATAAATAAATAAATAATAAATAATAAAAAAGGTCTTGTTGTCAATATGAGACATCCATTGGGTGGTGGCACTAGGTTGGATTTTTTGCTTTTTATTTTTTCATAGAATCACCTCAACCAAACAATCCTAACCACCCCACGCATGTTAATGCAATTCACAAATGCTAACGAACTATCCAGATCAGGTTGTAGTTGTCTAGGTTGTCCATGATTCCATGTGTAAATGCAATTCAATGTCATATTAACTTATTGTGCTATGATTGAGTGGTATACTAGCATTCACAAATTTGTAGCTTGGTGCCTTACACTTCTTTTCTTTTTATGTCTATTCATTTAGTTTAGTTATAATGCATTTGCTAATGAATAATAAACTAATAGTAGTCCATGTTCCATTATAACATGAATGAGTTAATTCCATGGTGATGGGGAGACAGCAAGGGCGTGATGAATCTTCAAGAGACTATCCTAGACTCCTAATGGATTCCATTTGGTAAACACGTGATCCTACCATGTTTGATATGATCATCTGTTCACCAAACTTAGAATGATCATGCGTTCACAAAATAGAAAGCATGTGATAGAGAAATATATCATGCGTTCACCTTCCCAGTTTCATGCCAGTGAGATCTACCACTAAAGCTATTTTCCTACTTAGACAATTGTTGGAGAAATACAAGGGGAGACGATCTCCACGTGGTTTTTATTGATTTAGAGAAAGCATATGATGGGGTCTTAAGAAAATTAATTGGTGGGTGTTGGAAAGGAAAGGAGTTATGAGAGGATATACTGACATGATCAAGGATATGTATGAGAGAGCAATAACAAATGTGGGGACCACTACCACCATTACCATTACAATATGGTTAGTAACAGCCTTCATTGCCCTGTGATGGTCGTTACTGCAATTTTTTATGGGGGGAAAAAAAAAATTGTATTTGCCTCGCGACTAGCTATTACAGGTCATTTTCATGGCTCCATCTAATTCTTATTGTTCAATTTCCAATAAATTTTGACACATCTAGCAAATAGCAATAGAGAGTTGGTCATCCTAATGCAAATTAATCAAGTGCTTTGTTTAGTTTCCATGTCATGATCAATATATTTACAAGCTTTAAATTATATCAACATATCTTATATTAGTTGTTCCCTTAAAATTTTGATTTTCCTAATCGAGAAAATACCACAAATGCACCTTTTCATCTCGTGCAAAGTGATGCAAGGGTTCTACTCCTATTTGTTTGAAGTGATGCAAAACTAGTTGGTCGAAGCTACAAATAGGAGTATGGCATTTATTATGGAGAGTCATTTTCTCTAATAAAGGAAGATAACCATAGTCCATAGAGTAATTGGTATTTTATCTATTCGCCAATGGACCTTCCGATTGATGTGAAGAATGGGTTTCTCAATGGACATCTGAATGAGACAGGCATATGAGCTCCCCATGTGTGCCAACATGACAATTTTATGGTTTGTCGTTTGTGGAAATCTTCGTACAACTTGAAGCAAGCTGCAAGAGCATGGTTTTTCACGGCTTAGACAAGTCCTCGGTGTCAAATATAAAGAGCTCCATGAATATTCAATATTCACTATTTATCCATCACATTTGCTCCAAAACAACATTGCTTCTCTAATATGTTGATGATATCCCCATCATGGATGATGACCATGTCAATATACAACAATTGAAGCAACCTCTCAATCACCCCTTGAAGATGAAAGATTTGAAAGCCTGGTTTAGAGGTTTCTTACTACGAAGGGTATACTATTCATAAAGTACACCACAGACAAGTCCTACTATTAGTATAAGGATATTTCTTTGTAAATTGCCCTTGGTAAAAAGATGACTACTTTGGGTTGGTTGTCTAAGCTCTTTGAGACAACCCTACTCATCCTTTTTCTTCTCTCTCTTCTTCTTCTATAATCACACTGTATATTGAGTTCAGATATCACCTCTAGAAATACCTCACAACTCATGGCTCACCTATTCCCAACAAACACTCGAAGAGACAATTCTTCTAACAGTTCCTTCAGAAGTCCCATTGTTGTCAACAATCTCTGCACTCTTTCTTTCTTTCTTTCCTTTTTCTTTTTCTTTTTCCTCTTTTTTTTTCTGCATAATGACGTGTGAGAGTATCTTATGTCCCAAAGGATACTGCCTATGACAGAGAATGGTCCTGAGAAACACCCCTTAACCAAATTCCCCAACAAACCATTAAGCACCCGAGAAGATTGAAAAAATGGTAGTGTGGCCCTCTAGCCACTTTGCAACGAATAAAGTTATGATCCACCATTTCCTCGTCTTCAAAGGACAAGAGTGGCTCAAGAAATCACGAGGAATCCAAAGGCAAGAATCACAGACAAAGAAATGCAGTAGAGGAGATATGAGGTATGGTAGGCTATTCATAGAAAGGTCGGGGTAAAGAATCAGCAAAGTAGAAATGATGAAACCTGGACACACACACACACACACACACACACACACACACACACACATATATATATATAAAATAAATAATAAAAAAATAAAATAAAATAAAAAATTCTATAAGGAATGGAGCAAATGGTAAAAGCCAAATATAAGATGCACAATAAATTGCACAGTTGATTAAGCATTAAAGAAGAGGGGAAAGATATCTAAAAAGAAGTAAAATGTAGGAGACGAAAATCAGAGAGAAAAAACTGCTTTAAATGTGCTGAGATTGTAGGGAAGAGATTAATAGTTTAAGGCAGCAAGATTAGGTAGAGATTAAGGGTCTGCTCTAAAGGTTGTTAAATGAAGATTAGGGCACAAGGTAGAACTGAGAGGAGCTTCAAACCTTTGGAATTAAGAATTTGAGAGGGCATGTGTATTATTGTAGAACTCAGGTAAGTGAACTAAAGGCAGCCGTAAGAAGTGAAAAAGGGAAAAGGGCTGTGGGGATGGATGATAAAACAATAGAGGTATGAAATAGTGGACAAAACTATATTCGGTTTAGTGAATTAGTCTTTCTAATGAAATTTTGCAAACAGAAAATGGCAAATAAGTGTCATGGTTCCTATTTACAAGAACAAAGGAGATGCAAAAAAGTTACACCAACTATCAAGGGATAGCTAGGAAAATTCATAATGATTTTAAAATAGATATTCTGAGAAGAAATTTCCTTTGGCAAGGAGCAGCAACAAAGGGAAAAATAAAAAATAAAAATCATCTAATAGCTTGGAATGAAGCTTGTAAGCCATACAAGGATGGAGGTGTGGGAATTAAGAGATTGGAGGAAATGAACAATGCTCTACTAGGCAAGTGGATCTGGAGATTCGGCACTAAAGAAAATAGTTTTTGGAGAACTATTATTGTTGGGAAATATGGGCTCTCGACCTCTGGTTGGTGGACAAGGCAGTCTTCATATAGAGCTTTTTCCATTTGGAAATCGGTCACCAAGAAGGCCGACAAGGTCTGGGAGTGCATCAGTTTTTCATTGGGCAACGGCAAACAAATTAGATTTTGGGATAATAGACGGTTGGGAGAGCAGTCTCTCCGCTCTCTATTTCCTAGTTTAGCTGCTCTGTCTGATTGAGAACATTTCTGTCACTGCTTGTTTCTCCAGAATGTGGAAGATGGTGTCTACATTCCTCCTTGCAGAAGGAACTTAAACGAGATAGAAGAAGATGAACTTCTCAGCTCTTGCTTCATCTCAATGGTGTCTCGCCTTCACTGGAAGTTGAAGACACTTTGATCTGGCTAAAGGATCGGTCTGGACATTCTTTGGTTAAGTCTCTTTATGGACTGTCCCGGCACCCTACCTCTGCCACCCCTTGTCGCATAGGTCATGTTTGGGCATTCGGAGCTCTGCCTAAGTTCGCCACTTTTGCATGGCTAGTAGGCAGAAACAGAGTTCTGACAGTCGACAATTTACAAAAGAGGGGAATGATCCTCCCCAGCGATTGTCTGCTGTGTATGAAGGAGGCGGAAACAATGGATCACTTATTCATTTCAAGTCCATTTGCTTCTGGAGTTTGAGAAAGAGTTGTAAAAAAAAAAAAAAAAAAAATTGTATTTTCTCGGTCATGCTTTTCAGCTTGGCATGCTGTAATGCCAATTAAAACAGGAATTAGAAAATGGTGTCTCACATTGTTAGCTGTCTTATGGATTATCTGGGGGAAAAGGAATGACCACTGCTTTAGGAATTGAAGTAGCTCAATTCCGACAGCAGTCTCTAGGGTGTTTAGATTAATTGGGGATTGAGTCCCTGTTTAGAGGTTGTTGCTTGGTTTGTTTCTCTTCCGGTTTTATTCTTTTTTTCTCGTTTTTTTTTTTTTTAATGAATTCTTTGCTTTTCAAAAGAAATAGTTAAGTGAAAACTTAAACAAGAAAGAGTGGTAACTGAGAATCAGTTCCTTTCATGCCAATAAGTCTAACAATCAAGGCTATATCATTACTTGTTAAGTCTAAATGCATGGTTTTTATAGATCTAGAAAAACACATGATAGACTATCTACAAAGATTATGCGGTGGGTGATGAGGAACAAAGAGGTCCCAAGAGGACTCCCTGACATCATTAGAGGTATGGCGGTGGGGAGGGTTGCATTTTGGTTTTTGTTACAAGAGTGAAAATGGCTTGTGCTGAAATAAATGTATATATTGTAGTTGCAAGTCTTTGCTAGGGTTTGCCATTCAGCAGCTAACTTTCACACCTGTTATAGATGAAATAACCACTAGTATTCAGGAAGAGGTCCCTTCATGTATGTTGTTGGCAGATGATGTTGGGCTGGTTGACAAGATAAGAGAAGGGTTGAATTCTAAACTAGAGTTTCTGAAGAACACTCCAGCATTTACAGATTAATTGTAGCAAAACCAATACACGGAATGCAACTTTAATAAGATTTGTTTTTTTTTATCAATAACTTTCATAAGAATTGTTATAGAGCTAAGTCATGGGGTTTGCTTTGGAAAGAGTAAGTCAAGAATCTGGAGAATGGCAATTCTGGCAATCTGGTGGACTGTTTGGGAAGAAAGAAACGATAGATGTTTTCTTAGAATTCTGCAGAAAAAGTAGCGCCTAAGGCTAAGTGTTTACTCTCAGAATGGGTTGTTAATGTAATGTAGCATCTTTAAAGGAATTTGATTTTCGTTTTCTTGGAGGATAGCAGAGCTTGCCTTCTCAGCGGGCTCCTCCTCCGCTTTTGTATTTTCCTTTCTCTTTTATATATTAAATCCGTTCTCTCTCAAAAAAAAAAAAAAAAAAAAGAATTGTTATAGAGCTGAGGCTTCTTCTTTCCTTTTTTTTCAAAAGCAATAGAGAGGTGAAGCTTTAGTTAAATTCAATGCCCAACATATCCCCTAAGGCAACTCTTTTTTGTTAGCTTGCCTAAATAATTTGGAGAAATAGATAGGAATGTCTGTAATCAACCTAGAGCCGGAGAAATGAACTAGAGATGTGCCTCTAGACTCTAGAGTGATGCCCAATTGCCAAATGTTAATCGAACCTACGTAAAAAAAAATAATTGTAAGGCACTATTCAACTGCCAAAGCTGTATGTGGAAGAGTGTTGACAATTAGCACACAACATGAACAGAGGATGATGGTAGCAGAGATGAGGATGGTTTGATGGATGTATAGAAAATATAAGAAGGATCAAAAACGAGGACCTTGAAAGCAGCCATGGAGTAGACCCGATAGGAGATAAACTGATGGAGGGTTTACTAAAATGGCTCAACCATGCAGTCCAAAAATTGGAGAAGAGCTTGATAAGGATTGAAGGGATGACCCAAGAGAACTTGGATCAAAGTGGTGAGTCGGGATATCAAGGTTTATACAATTCACTGACAATAGGGCAATTGGTGAAGCAGCACTCGGCATTCCTAAACCCAACCCCAAATACTTATGATAATTGATTGAGTCTACGATGATTAAGCACTTAGATGAGAAGAGCCAAAAAATTGCGGGCTCCACGTAACTTGTTTTCCTCTCTCTTTCCAGTGCTGAAGCACTAAGATGAGAAGAACTGAAAATTGTGACTTTTCAGATGTTGAAGCACAAAGATGAGAAAAACCGAAAACTGAGGCTTCTTCTTCTTCAAACTCAAATTCTACAGTTAGCATTTTCCAGCAGATAAAACCCCACCTAATGAACAGCTAAGATCTCTAATCACATAGAATGCGCACAAGATCAGCATTCCACAACTATAGTAACATTTCGTATTCTATATAATTGGAGAAGGGATCGAGTTCCATACCCTAGAGAGGTCGACAACAACGTAGAGGTAGCGGATGAGGCCTTTCTGTATTCTGGAAGAGGAAGAAGAGGATAAGGAACGGAGACGTCTCCTGTACTGAGCGTGGTAGATGCTCTTGTTGTCGATGGGTCTGAGGAGTCCGGACTCGTCTTCTTGAAGAGATTCCCAGGATCTCTCGTCCGCGTAAGCCCTTTCCCAAGCTTCCATCCCTCTGCCATTCCCTTCATCTTCCTCCTCTTCTTCTTCCCTGTCTTCTTCTTCTCTTTCTCCTCTTACTCCTCCATTGCTCTTTCGGAATTCGAATCTCCTCTCCACAGCGCTGCTGCTCATGGCGATGATGGTGGTAAGATGTATTTCCCAGGTGAGATAAAAACCCAAAACAAAAAGGGGGAAGGGGTGAGTAGTGGGCCCACCATAAAGTGTGTGTTTTATCCACGCCGTCCATCCATTTTACCAGCTCATTTAGGGAAGTGATGATTGAAAGCCCACCATTGAAAATTTATTGGTGTCCACATAACTCTTAGATCAAGCTGATATTTGTGTTTCCCTTCATCCGGGTATGTGTGACTTAATCAACGGGTTGGATGGATTGGCCATTAGAATGTTTTTAAAGGTGGGCATTCAACCACCACTTTTTCCTGTGGTCCACTTGATATTTGGATTTTCTTCATTTTTTGTATCATGACTTAAAATGATCTGGGAAAAATGATGGACGGCATGGATATGTACCACATGTATCAAGGTGGGCCCCACGGTCAGGAAATACTCACTGGGTATTATCTGGGTAACATGTCAGTACCGAGACTGTACTCTGTCGCCCCACTGATGAATAATATTTTATCCACACCTTCCCTCCATTTTTCCAGCTCATTTTTTAGAGCATAAAAGCATATCAAAATCTCATCTCAGGTGGACCACATACATTTGATGGATGGTGATTTGTGAGCCTTGCAATGATGTATGTGTTTTATCCGTGCCGTCCATGCATTTTGGATAATTGTTTTAGAACATGAAACCAAAAGTAAGGTAGGTCCTAATCTCAAGTGGACCACACCACACGAAAACAGTGGTGATTAAAGGCACGCCATTAAAAACTTCCTAGGGCCCACCGTAATTTTTATTTACAATCCAACTTGATGATTAGATCAAAAAGACCTGGATGGAAGGAAAATTCAAATATCAGCTTCATCTAAAACTTCTATGGTCCCAAGAAATTTTTAATGGTGACCGTTCAATCGCCACTCTTTCTTTTGGTGTGGTACATATGAGATTTGAATCTGCCTCATTTTTTGAACCATACCCTATAATCACCTTGAAAAATGTATGAACGGCATGGATAAAACACATACATCATGGTGTGGCCCACCCAGCACCCTGGGTCAGTAGGCAATCCTCCGGGCCTCTGTCAGGCGAATGGTACTACCAGCTCGTGTACGAGGTCGGATTTCTAGATCCAGACCATTGATCTTGTGGGTACCGACGAGAATGAGTGGTAGGTGGTAACTGAAAACATATTTATGGAGCTTTCCACCTTTTTTCCCTGGACCGTTGCTGTCTGTTCTTTTTAACCGTCCATTACAAACCACTAGTTAGATGTTGGAAACATGTATATTGTAATATGGGAGATTATAGAGAGATACATCCATCCATAGTACGAAAAATAAGATTAACGGTCTGGATGACCGAACCATGGAACCCGTTGGCACAATGGTGCATCAGGATACTGTACATATTTGATGCTTCAGGACAATGATCACGCATCATCCAACCCGTCCAATAGACGTGGCCCCCCATGATATATCTATAAACGATAAATCATCCTGATCCATTACTTATGTGGACCACACAAGGAGAACCTTGGGGAATCGGATAGGGAGATGCACACCATAGAAACTCGGATGCAATGTCGGTTCCGCATAATTGTTGTGGCCCGCCTGTGTATTGGATCTGAATAATTCTTGGTATGTGCCAATAAAATAAATATTAAAGCCATATACATGGTTTGGATTTTGCGTAAACATGACAAGTGGGCTACACTTCTCCAAAGTAAGCTAATATAATCTTTCTTTTAGTTGGAAATCCTTAAAACGAGGACAGCTTTCATTTTTATTTTTATTTTTATTTTTTTAATATTTACCATGTTTTATTAAACTATTAAATATGATTGACAATATTTGATTTGATTTTTAAAGTTAATTATCAATTAGTTAATTTTATTATGTAATATTAATTATAAAAATTACAAAAATAAGAAAAGACATTATGTAGACACCACCTTTTACCCGGCGTCTTTTCAAAGCGTTCCCAAGCTTTACTTTTTTAAAGTAAGATATGAATATATTATTTATAGATAAAAATATCCTTATAATTGTTGTGGCTAAACACTCAGGACTATTATTATAATTTTAGCCATAGGATGTAAATGCAATGGTCTTTTTATCTGTAAATAGTGCGTCCATACATAATCGTTTGCTTTGATAACCTTTGGGAGCGCTTTGAAAAGACGCTGGGTAAAAGGTGGTGTTTACGGTGGTCAATTTCTATGTTTTAAAAAGGCTTAGACTATGTGTAAGAACACGGGGCGGCTTCAGTGGATCCGTGACTGCAGGCACGCTGTGACGTATGTGCCTTGCATTCACGCCCTCCATCCATTTGAAAAGTTTATTTTAGGTATGATATTTTAAAAAAAAATGCAGTGAAATCGAATCGAATCTCAGGTGGACCAGACCGCAGGAGACAGTGGTAATTGAGCATCCACCGTTAAATCATCTTGGGGTCCAATCAAATGTTTATTTTCCATACAACCTTGAGATGGATGAAGGGACTAATATCAGCTTGGCCAAGGGTCCTTGCTCTTGCTCCAGTGGTAGACTCTTAGGAGTTTCAACACCTGGTCAAGGGTTCGAGCACTCACAGGTGGTGAAATCCCACTAAGGTGTGAGTGTGTGGTGATGTGTGTGCATGTGTTAAAAATAAAAATAAAAATAAAAAATCTATCAGCTTGGCCCACAAGAAGTTTCTAATGATCAATTAGCACTGATTCATATGGTTTCATCCATACGAGATTTGGATATGCTTCATTTTTGGGATCATGCCATGAAATGAGCTGTCAAAATGAAAAGGAAATGCATCACGGAGGCCCCACAGTCAAGGATCCACCCACCTCGGTGGATCCCTGGATCCACCAAATTGGCACCCCTCTCCCAACATTTCTTAGCTCCCTAAATTCATATAAAATGCATGTGGGTCCGCTGGCACTGTGATTGTTGGTAAATTTATACAGATTAATGTAGTTTCTGTATAATATGGAAACCGAAAATAATATGGACAGGCTGAAGCACGTCTGAAAACGCTGTCCTTAAAGCGTTATTTGCCCCAACTCAAGTAAATTGAGTATGCTGATAGGTTACAGGCAAATTGCTTCTAGGATACGACGAGCCTGGTGTGGGTCTGCGTTCAGCAAACACGAAGGCCCACCAAATGGAACTCAATTTCACTATTTCTGGCAGTATTACAATATAAAGAAAAATCCCAAAATAAGAAAAGAAGAAAATAGAAAAGTGGTTTGCTCGATTAAGTTCTAATCTTCAGCCTGTTGGTTCGGTTGAACCGTCCTAGACCACACCGCTGGTCTGTTCTTCTAGCTAAGGTTGACACCTTGCTGTATTGAGAGGCTGTTTTCTAGAATTCGTATGGAGTTGCTGGAGTGAGTTGAGATGATTTTGGAACCTATCCAGGCCCTCCTTTTATAGGCTATGGTGGCTGGGGGTTATGGTCCAGGGAAATAAATCCCATGACCGTTTTCTGGCTGTTGAGAAAACTAGCCGTTTTATGGCCGTTGTGCATGGGCCATTAAGCTGCTGCATGCTGACCGTTGTGAGACAGCAGCTAGCCGTTTTATAGCTGTTGGGGCTAGCCATGCAGCAGTTTCAGCTGGACCCTGCACTTATTGCACAGCTGTTACAGAATTTCTGCAACAGCTCTTTTTCAGCCCTCTATATATTCTAAGGGACTCTCATTCAGTCCTTTAGATTTTCATCCAACCAACCATCTGCCTTAGCCACTAGTCGCACCGCGACTCGCACACGTCTCGCTCCGGTTCGCGAAGGGAGCGACACGATGCGCACGTGCGAAGTGCAAAGTGCGCCATTAGCGCCTCTACAGCCACACATGCCCATGCCCTCGCACCGAGCCCGAGACCGTGACCGTGACCGAGCCCGAGCCCGAGCCCGAGCGCGAGCGCGTGCGCGATGTTCCAGTGCTTCGCACTGGAACACGCAAGTCCCATGGTCCACGGACTAGGTAGGCAAATATTATGGTACTCCACTATTATCATTTAAACCACTTTTCTTTCTCTTCTCTTTCCCATGTGGGACTATTCCCAAAGCCCCAAAAGTTTTTTAAAAAATGACTTTTTATTACTAAAATATTTTTTTATTAAAATCAATATTTTACAACAGTGAGTGGCATCCAATCCGTCCAGCAGGGTCGCCCCACCATGAAAATGGTGAGCCCAAAAATCGTCGAGTTCTCTGGGCTAAATGATAGAAAACAAAGTTCAACCACCCAAGAACCACCCAATTCTAGTAGACAAAAACTCACCAACGCTTAACTGTTCTCTACTGCCTGGACTAATATATTTGTTTGTAACTATTTTTGGCATACCTAATGTGGGCTAAAGAGATGTCGCCACGTGTCAACTATATTTGATAAACGATGAGTGAAATCCTACTTATGGACCAAAAGCATTATTTACACATGTTGTGGTGCACCTAGATCAAACGGTATAGGAGACACCGCGTGGCAACCTTACCACATGTAGTGTAGATAACTTAAAAGATGAGTAGAGACTGTATACGAGAGAATATTAAATACTAAATTTCTATTAAAAGTTCTCTCTAACAAAAGCAAGTTTCTCTCTTTCTAAGCGTTAAATGTTAATATTTTATTGAAGGATATCTCTATATAACATTAAATATTAAAGCCTTACTAAAAGTAACTTCTTAAGAATTACAAAACCAAATGATGTAAGGACTCCAACAACTTTTTACTATAAGAGTTCTAGAATGCGAGGACTTCGGCCAACGCATGAATCGGAGCTAGAGTATCTCTTGTATACGTGGCCATAACCGATAAGCTATCCTAACGTCTAACAATCAAATAGATATGTACTAGTGAACATCATATCTTTCGGGATGCTATATACTGCACAAGGCCAGCGCCTCTCAGAAGCCTATAAAGGCATATATACTGCATAGGCTTTATTTTCTCATCGCCTTACACTATTACAACCAAACTTGCCTTTATTTTCTCATCCACCATGTACATTTATCTTTTTTATTTAGTATAGCCCCATCATGCTCATGGCATGAGGCCCTTAGTTTTTAATCCTTAGTTTAGCTATCCACTATTCATCCATGGCATCCCGTTGGATCGCAAAGAAGATTGCTTAGCTTCGAACGGAAAGTTGTAGGGCTTTCCTGCCACGTGTTAAGTAATTATGTTGCCTATCTCTGCCACGAAGTCTGGCCCACACCAAGTGACGAACGAATAGTTGATACACAACCATCTCGCCACATGCTTGGTTCTGATCAAGACCACAAATAGGTTGTCATCTCACTGGTCATCTCACCACGAAACCCAATTCCGTTCAAGCAACAAATAGATTGTTAGAGATCCACCCTCCATCGGCCATCTCGTCACGACATCTGGTTCTAATCAAGCGACGAAAAGACATCCATCCCGCACATCATAACCGTCTCCTATACAACTTAGTCATGATTGGGCAACAAATGGATCATTATGATCCAAGCCGATCGTAAATGCTATTATTGTAAAAATCATTAATGGAAGAACTAGTTCGGCTTATATTGTCTTTCCCCATTATTTTTATTGTTGAACTTTAGTAGCGAATTATGTTGAAAGAAAAAGTCCTTAAAGCCGTAGGCTCATGCGTATTGTCACAAGGCAAAAAGAACTCACTCAGAAAAGTGAACCTCCTATCATTTTCACAAATGGTATGAACAGCGTGCAGTAGAGGTGGCCAAGAGGACTTTGGATCCAGTGTTCAGTCTCTAATATGTCTATCTCGATGCAAGGGACACCAACAATTCAATCAACCCTTGTATTAGGCAAACTCTAGCATGCCCACACTATAACCGCACACGAAAACCCAATCCAGGCCCTCGCTCACATATGCCCCCTAATATGATTGAATTGATAACAAACAATACTAATTGTAATGCCATTTTCCTATGTCCGAAAGAGTTACAAAACAAACACATGCCTTGGAGACAAAACTGTCAATGATTGAAGTCCTGTTGTAGTTGTTATGCTCTAGCCAAGCCGTCCAAAGAACAGCAATAAGATGCCATATTCCTTTTTTCTTCCTAACTGATCATGACGCCACATTAAAAAAAAAAAAGAAAAAAGAAAAGACCCCAAACCATTGTATGCTCTAATGGTGGCAATGGGATTGTAACGGCCGTTGCAGAAAAAAATTATCCATAACAGCTGTTACAGCCCCCATAACAACCCGTTACCAGGGCAATGACAGCTGTTATAGCTTGTATCGTAATGATAATGGTCGTGTCGCCATTACGGAATACCTTATCTCCAAGGCTTTGAGGCATCACCCAACTATTTCCCAGCAAAAGCAAAGAATTTCTCCCAGATTTTGCAGGTGAACTTGCACATGATGAGCAAGTGGGAATATCAACCATAGATCCGAGATAACTAGGGTAATCTTATTATTTCTTACTTCGATATTTACCTGATAGTGACAGATACATTCACAGTTAAGTGTCCTTTTGACATGCCAAGGGCCACCTCCTCTTTCCACTACTACAATCAGCACATTAACTTACTCTGCTAGACGATATACTGGCCTAAAGTTCATAAGCTGGGAACCTTGCCTCACTAGGATTGATCATGTCTAGGAAAAGATAGGCCATGCCACCTGATCCTTCAAATAACGAGTATGGGCGATCACCCCCGTGCATTTTTCTCTCTGATATTAGATTGTCAGCTCTGTCAAGCAGAAAACAAGCGAATGCTTTAGCCCTGTACAAGAACTGGATGTTACCCGTCAGCCGATAGAGCGAGAGGAACACATAAGTGTTCCCACTCACGCCGTGGCAAATTCCAACTCGCTTTAGCAGCCCTCGTTTCCAGACCACTTCCCCAGCATCCACAGCAGCTTTCAGAAACTCTTCATCATTGATAACCTAATCACAATAACAAGAAACCATTCAAGATAAGTGAGAGCCTTTTAACACCCTCCAATTAAGGACTTGAACCTAAAATACAGCCACGTAATTTGTTTTAGGAGTGAGATTGTAAAGATTATTCCACTGAGGACTTATGAGAAAGAAAGATTTGTGCATATTCTATGGCCAGTGATTCCCATGTCTTGCATTTTCCGTGCCCCCATGCCCCATGTCATTCTAAACACGTGGCACATATGGATGGGACTAGAACCATCATTTTAGTATTTCCAATGCGAATGGGCCATGGTTCGAAAACCACTATGATTGGATAATTCCATCCCTTTAATTGGTACCTTTACAAATAAACACTAAAAGACAAAAACAAGTAATGGGTCTCATTAGATGAGGTGCGGCCCATTTATTATATGGTTTAGATGGACCAATCATAGCAATATTTAGGCTTAGTCCATAGGATGCCCGGTTCAGATTGACATACACATGTGCCAAGTATATGGTGGCATGAATATGTTGTGCCTCCAAAGGTAGGTAATCCACTCACATTCTACTGATGTGCGACCTAAGTGTAGTAATCATATTTTATCCAAGAAAGCCACTATACCCAAATAGGCCAGGATATGGCATGAATATGGCACGATTTGTATTGAAGTATTCAACATGTTAAAATACAGGTAAGGTACCTATTTTGAAGATTTTGGAAATTCAAATTATCAGTCAAGCTAGAAAATTGGGGTTAATAAACAGAGTGGAGAGTTCTAACTCAGAGACTTCCCTCCCGTAGTAGATTTTACATGAAAGAAAGTAACCCAAGGGATAATTGTTAGAGGTTATTTTGCTCGTCTCTTGTAATCTTTTCCACTAATGCTTTCATCTTCCTTCAGGGTATCTTCTTTGCGGTTCTGCACAAGATCTTAATGGCTGTGGACTGTTTCAGAACTGCTAAAATCCATGAAAGTTTGAGTTTGTATTCCCATTTTTAATCATGCGTGGAGCACCTTTTGTCTCCTATATTGAGCTTAGGTTCCATACTTAGTATACGGATTTAAGCGGATTCTGTATTGCTAGTTTGCTAAACTTCCGGCAGTGAGGTGCTTTGGTCTTGGATATCAGAATTATCTACAACTTGAAGAAATGATGAGAGCATACCTGAGCAGCTTTGGCAAGAGTCAGAGCAACACCAGGTGCACCATGGCACCAATGTACCAGTCGATCTGCTTCCCTTCCCTCGCTTGAGGGGTAGTTTCCACTTGCGAAGCGATTTTGAATCATGTAGCGAAGGGTACCTTTGACAGGCGCCTGCTCTTCTGGCTTCAGTTCCATGTGCATGAAGACGTGCATGATCCCCGCTAGCCCATGAGCAGCACCCCAGTACTTCTTCCCATGCCATTCATACATCAATGGGCAGCTGCCCTTGTTGGCTAATCGTATTCCATCCTTGATGATTTCCTTCACGACCATACCCTATGAAGTAGCAATTCACACAATCCATCTTGATTCTATGAAATTATAAATCTTGGAAGACAGTATCATGGAACGTGAGGTCTAATGGTGTTTGGTCGACAACTCTCTAGTTCCAAGTAGTTCCAAGGAAGGTTGATTACAACCCACCTTTTTTTAATGGAACTCAGTTTCTACAGTTTTTAGTGAAAACAGTCCCTTTCCATCCTGATTATGTCACAACATCCAAACCACGGAAAAATAAAATGTTGATGCAGGACAGTCCGGTCATCCAATGGGAGACCATGAATTGATCCCATTGCAGATTGATCACATCCAAGCATCCTGATTAAATATTAAAAAAATCCAACCGTCTAGATTGATGATCTGGACCATCCAACCATCCATGTTGACCATATCAGGGATTGGTATTGAACCAAGAAAATATCAGGATCCCATGAATGATTCTGATAGTATTGCGAAAAGAAAAATGGTCCTATTGACCTTTGGGGGCTACAAATTCAATCACATGGCTTAAAATACCTTTGGTTGGACTATGGGGTCCATAAGTCCAACTGAATGCTTAAGGACTTGCAAAAGCACATAGTAGTTTGGGCGTATTTACCAACCATGCAGCCTGTATAAAGCATATGGATGTGCATACGGAGCCAATATAGTTGGTGCATAAGGAGTTTCAGTAGTAATATTAATCTTTTATTGCGAGTAGAGATATTTTAAGAGAGTTCTATACGTGACCCAACAGGGTTTTAGTATTTCTTTCTATATTGTTCCTGTATGTTGATTGGAAAAAGTGGGATAACTCAAGTGACTTTCTAGCTACAGGAATCTGAAACTATAAAAGGTGCATCAGTTGTGCTAGTCTTGGAATGGAAATTGAAGCAAAAGCAAATTTATAGCTTTGATCCCCATCAAGTTCCCAGGGAAATCTGATTGTCAAGTCGTGCTCCGGGGCAACCAAACGACCCCTGGGGAAACGTAGAAAATAATGAACCAAATGAGAAAATAAGAAATGCTTACAGTGTCAGTTGAAGCGATTGTCCCCTCGCCAATGTGTTTATCTAAGAACAGACATGCCCACAGATATCCAGCTCTCCCATACAACAGCTCGTTTGGAACTCTTTCAGGCATCTTAATCTGTTTCAATGAGGGAAATCATCAACTACCACTTAAAAAAGTTGGTTACCATGGTAAACAATATAGTCATTTACCACAGTTTAAAATAGCTTAAAACATTAGTGGAGGTTTCGCTGCCATTTTTGAGGTTCTGTTATTAGTTGCAAGATGCTGATGCAGGAGCGGGAAGATTAACTTTCTGAAAGTCAAGCAAGTGGGGAACCAAGGGGCGCACATCTAAAATGAATTAAATATTTCAAAATTAGTATTTACATCTACTGTTTTAGAAGAAGTAGAACAGTTCAATATTGTAAAGAATGATCTTAATGAATTAAATAATTCATTTAAAATATCACAGTTATTCAATGAATGTGTTCATAAAAGTTCTAAAAGATTAAAGATCTAGATTAAAAAATGAACAAACTTCAATATTGTAAAGAATAATCTTGGCAAAACCATGGTAGCGGTTGTTGGTGCAAGAGCAATAGGAGTCTGGGGAACAAGAGCAGGGGCAGGACCCCGAACGGAAATGGCAGCTTTAGTAGCAGTCTACCAGAGACCTGCAGCTAAGGTTCAGATATCCTCCCTTCCTTTTTTTTTCTTCTTTTTTTTTTTTTCCTTTTCTGCTTCAAAATAGGTGAAAACTAACCCAAAATATTTATATGAAAATGCCATTACAATGAGTCTGGATGGAACAATCATATGATTTTCCATTGAGATATCAGAAACAATGGTGTTAATTCAGTCTATTTTCTGCCCAACATAGGGAGTTGAACAGGGGCACCATCTTGTGTTCCAAAGCGCAAGAGCTAACAAGATTTACAAGATACAGTTAGAATCCATAAACCCCCAAGAGAAGTGATGGCCAAATGAGGGAGTACATCTGCCGAGGAACCAAAAATGGAACAGTACACAAGAATTACAAGGGTAACCAATAAGCATTTAGAATTCCAAACAAACAAACAAACAAAGGTTTACTACCGCATAAATATCTTTTTCAGCTTGATAAGGCAACCATTACTAACTTTCTAGCCAACAACTTTTCAGATCATTACCGCTTTGAACTGGGATACGTAGTGGTTGAGCAGTGCATGATCCCCAGCGTTCTTTGCAGCCACGGCACCAAGGGCGCACACACCAGCCCGACCACAGATGAATGTCACATGTCTGCATATACAAAGATGCACACAGTAAGCAGCAAGACGATAATAGTACCATACCCACCTTAAAAACAAAATGCTCCTTCTAGAGGCTCCTTTCATGCACAATCCACAGAGTATCCCAAGATCGTTTGTTATTACACCATATAGTCACCCAGGCAATGCAGATTCTTTATTTTATTTTGAAAGATCAATGCAGAGTTTTTCAATGATTTCTCATACTAAACATTCTTCAGAATCATTTTAGAGATAGCCTGGATATTGTACCTATGCAAAGATTCACATCAATCGAGTAAGATAGGTGAAAGATATATGAAATTAACTAAGAAAAAGGACAACACAAGTACTCTGATTCTCGTGAAGCAGTATCACAAGCCCTCACAATTTCAATGCAGAGATTGAGATCATTCTTGTTCTTGGTGACTTCGTATGCTTTGAAAAGTAGGAATGCTGTCCCGAGGGAGCCAGTGTAGAGAGTGAAATCCCTTACATGCCGTCCAGCCCGAACCCAAGTCTCTTTCACAATCTGAAAATAAATAGGTAATGAGAATGATGTAAAGGTAGAAGTCCCCAAGCCTTGAAAGTGAAATCCATTTTTCAGCACGAACCAATCTCAAGCTTTTTATGTCTGCCTTCAATGAAAATGTGACCTTCTAAATAAGAGGGTCACTAAGCCTGCAGGCATGTACAAGGCAGCTCATCTACATGCAATCATGGCATATTGGCACAAGATTCCCACTGTGACAATGCCTTGGCCAAAATATCCGGCCGGTTCACTTATTATGCAGGCAATAGGCCACAGTTTATGAGACAAATTGCTGGCTACAAAAACTAGGCAAGGTTCTGCTCGGCCATCTGCCTATTTCTAACATTGTGGCCTAACCAACTCGTTTGTTGAACCAGATCATCAACAAGGCCAGACCCATCTAATTGACCGCTTGGATCTTGTTCCCTTATGCTTAACTGAGACATGTAGTGGCTTGTGGATGGGAACCTTGTACATGCACGTGGGCTAAGCAAATGTCTCTAAATAAAGTATCCTAAATTATACAATCCCGGTAGCTAATCATAGAACTCCAAAATGAAGACCATGACAAACATTTTAGGATTATTTTTAATAATTTCAACTTAACACAGATCTAGGTCCAATGGAACATTTTGTAAATATGGGCATCAATATGGGTATTTTAATGTGCCATCCTAATTTGTCCTATATATGCCTAAAAGTTGGAACTATGGAGGGATGTTTCAGAATCTAAAGGTTCAAAAATGATGGGATAAAAACAGAGTATGTGGAATGCAATTTTAGCAATTTTAGTAATGATATGAGTGCAAAGTGAGGAATTAATTAAGATTGATCGCCACAAAGTAACCCAAAATGACCATTTCTGATATTTTGGGTCAATAATTCATGACGACGGAGAGATTGAGAAGAATGTTGCTCATTGAATTAGAGAAGGTAGATGAAAGAGAGATGAGCTTCAGAAGTTTATGCGATCCCTGCATACCAATCAAAATGAGGGGGAGATTTTATAGGACAGCTGTCAGATCAGCCATGCTTGTATAGAACAGAATGTTAGACAGCAAAATGTTTATATAATGTGTAGCTAAACAAGGATGTTGAGATAGATGAATGGCAAGGTGAGGAAGGATGGAATTAGAAGTGAATGCATTTGAGGGAACTTGGGAGTGGCCTCAATAGGAAATAAAATGAGGGAAGTAGATTTAAATGGTTTGTCATATGCACTGTAGACCAGGATTTGCGCCAATCAAAAGGAGTGAATTGGTTCAAGTTAGAGGCTATAGAAGGTCAACGGAAAGGAACAAAAGGATGTTGGTGGAGGCAATAAGAAAAGATTTGCTAACCTATGGTTTACCTGAGGATATGATCCTTGCCTCCTTGGTAGAGTAGAATCACAAAATAGGATTTGTGTAGCTGACCCCAATTAGTTGGGATATGGTTTAGATGATGATGATGGTGATTAGGATGACGACGATGATGACGACAATGAAGAGGGCTAGAATGTATTTTCTCTACTCAAAAATAGCTTCACAATAGATTTTTTCAACTCTATAAAGTCCTCTCCTTTTTTTATTTTTGTTCTCATGTACAGGGGTGTTCTAATGTGTAGTATGATGCCTAGTGCCCCCACTAACATATGCATGTGCAAGGACACATAAGCGCCTGATGTGTAGTGGCATGGGCAGGCACAAAGGGCTTGGGGCACACTTTTTGCTTTGGACATGCATATCATCACAAGAGGAGAGTGGGTAATCTGTGCCAATGTAATTTGGGGGGGGGGGGGGGGGGGTGACATTTTGTCTTAGGGAGGGAGCTGTTTGTCTTTGTATTGGTGGGGCTTAATGGTTGTGCTATCTTTGTATTCTCTGTTGCCTTTTTGGCACATGCTTAATAAAATTACCATTACCTTTCAAAAAAAAAAAAAAAAAAAACATGACAAGAGGATGAGGATCCATTACTTATTGTGTATCCTGACATTAGCCCAAGTTAACTCGGCTTGGGTCCGAGTCCACGAGAGCATGGGGAACCCTTTCTTATTGGGTATCCTAACATTGACCATCTTGACTAAGTTTGGTTCTGAATTGGTGTTGAGTCCTTGTTAGGTTAACTTAGTGATTGATGCTTGTTGGGGGAGTTTTTTTTTTTTTTTTTCTGTTAGCTTGTTAATACACAACAATGTCAGTTCACTCTTCACTGTTAGCCACCTCCACTAGGGATAGATACCAAGACCTCAGTGTTGAAAGGAGGTATCTTTCACCGGTCAATTAGGACTCGACCATTGTTGACTGCATGGGTTAGTGTTGACAGTTGGGAATCAAACTACTGAATACCCACACCTCGAACAAAGTGTCTACTGCAACAAACAGCAACCATTTCAAGGCATCCATCACATGCGCTCAAGGTCTGCATTCCTAGGAGAGCCACTTTGTTACCAAAAAATTATTCTTTTCTTACCCATGCTCTCTCAAATCCATTTGCAAAAACAACTACAGTCTTGTGTTTCTAGGGTTGTTCGATCGAGGTTTGTCTTCAGTGATGCATGATATTGAACAACAAAAATCTTCTCCAACTAGTCCCGAATTATGTTGAAGACCATTGCAGAGTTAGTTTTAAATGGTGTATCTAAAAGATAGCATGGTCCATGATTTGGGCAAGGTTAGTTTCCTATATTTTACTTCCGCTAAAAAATGGATGCATAAAAATCATGACCTACTATGTCACAATTGATGGGGTTTTCCTCTTCAGTTCAGGGGAGAGATAGTGCAGAGGTTAAAAATTCGGAGTGTTTCACCGTGTTGCTTGACCGGTCGAGTGGGCTACTCAACTGGTTGTGGGTGGCGCTCGACCGGTTGAGTGGGGCTCGACTCAAAGTCCAATGATCATCTGATGATTTTTCTCCGGAGTGCTCGACCAGGTGAGGGAGGTGCTCAACCGGTCGAGTGGGCGGCTCAACCAGTCGAGCTTATGCAGATTTGAGTTCGGATCTTGTGTGGATTGCGAAAATCTGAGGCCCTTTCGCAATGGATGCGAAAGGGAGTTTCCTAAACTATAAATAGGGATGCCTAGGGCTTTTCTAGGTAATGCAAGAGGGTTTCATAAAGCTTTGCAAGGGTTTGTTAAAGGGTTTAGGACTCTCAAAGGTGTGTGAGAGAGAGAGAAAGAAAGAAAGAGAGAGAGGAAGCTTGTAGAATGAAGGTTATGCTCGTGGAGGTGATCTACTGTGCAATCAACATCTTAGCGCTTTTACGTCCTCGTGATTGGTGAGATCTCTCCATTTTTCTTTTATTCCCTTATTATTTATCCACTCCTGCATGAGTGAAAAAGGTTGTAACGTTCTACTTCATAATGGATTGTTGATCTGGACGAGGTCCTGTGGTTTTTACCTCTTTGAGGGTTTTCCACGTAAAAATCTCATGTGGTATGGTTTATGCTTTGATTTATTTCATTGCTTTATTATCCCATAATTCTGGTTTGATTTGGGAGCCTAAATCCTAAAATTTTGTGCAAGGCCCCCAACAAAGTGGTATCAGAGCTAAGTTCATTAAACGGAGTGAGATCGATACCGAATTATGGAAGGTGGCTCATCAAGGACGATCAGCCTCAATGGTTCTAACTAGACCATATGGAGGGTAAGATGGAGGATTTGTTTTATTGCAAGGACTTGTATGCTCCAATCTTAGGTATATCAGCAAAAACAAAGGATATAACAAATGATGTTTGGAAGAAATTGGACCGGAAGGCGGTGGGGTTTATTAGACAATGGTTGGACAATTCCGTATTCCACCATGTGTCTACGGAGACCTTAACCGCTAGCCTATGGCTGAAATTACAAGGGTTGTATGAGAGGCAGACAGTCGGCAATAAGATTTTCTTGATACGACGACTTGTGAATCTCAAGTTCAAAGATTGTGGTTCTGTGGCTGAGCACATGAATGAGGTCAGCAATATAATAAACCAACTCTCCGCTATGAAGATGGTCCTAGATGATGAATTGCAGGCTTTGCTATTGCTTAGTTCATTGCCCGACAGTTGGGAGACATTGGTGGTGTCTCTAAGTAACTTCGCGCCAGACATAAAGGTATCAATGAAACAGGTAACCAGTTGTCTTTTTAATGAGGAGACAAAGAGGAAGTCTCAGGGGTCTACTCAGCAAGAGGCTCTTGTGACACAGGAACAGGGGAGAGGAAAGAACGGAAAAGGCGGGAAGGCCCAAGATAAATTAAGAGGCAAATCGAGTACCAGGAAGGATGTTGAATGCTGGAATTGTGATAAGAAGGGCCACTACAAGCATGAATGTCGTGGTAAGAAGAACGACAAGAAAGGAAAAGAAAAATGAGAAAGATGAATTAGATTCCACTGCGGTCGCTTCAGATGGCGACGTTATAGTTATTCTTTCAGCAGATCATGATGTTTGTCTCACAGCTACGAGTCAGGACACCGACTGGGTGATTAACTCAGGAGCTTCTTTTCATGCAACTTCACGCAGGGACTTCTTTACAAGCTACAAGTCAGGTGACTATAGGACCGTGAAGATGAAAAATTCTGGCGTATCGAAGATCGTAAAGGTCGGTGATATTTGTGTGAAGACCGATGTGGGCTGCACATTGGTTCTCAGGGATGTGAGACATATCTCAGACCTTCGCCTCAACTTGATGTCGACGGGAAGGCTGATGATGATGGCTATGAAAGTCAGTTTGCTGGTGGGCGCTGGAAGCTCATCAAGGGTTCGTTGATCATAGCTAGAGGAAAGAAGTGTTGTACCCTTTACAAGATAAGTGTCAATGTGTGCAAGAGTGGGTTGAACGCAGCGAAAGATTCAGCTATTGACATGTGGCACAGGCGTCTAGGCCACATGAGTGAAAAGGAGCTTCAGCTAATAACGAGAAAGCGGTTCCTTCCAGACGTGACAGGTATATCTCTCAAAATCTGTATTGATTGTTTATCAGGGAAACATCAGATAGTTTCATTTGTTAAATCCGTTTCTCATGTTAATAAAGTGTATGCATTAGATTTGGTTTATTCTGATGTTTGTGGTCCTATGAGGACAAAAATTTTGGGTGGGGCATTGTATTTTGTCACTTTTATAAATGATGCATCTAGGAGGGTTTGGGTTTATGCTTTGAAATCCAAGGACGAGGTCTTTGGTGTGTTTAAATTGTTTCATGCTATGGTCGAAAGAGAGACAAGTAGATCATTAAAGTGCATTCACACTGACAATGGTGGTAAATACATTGGCGACTTTCATGAGTATTATAAGTCCCTGGGTATATGACATGAACAGATGGTTCCTAAGACCCCCCAGCATAATTGTATAGCTAAGCGAATGAATCGTACCATTGTTGAGAGAATCAAATGCATGTTATCCCATGTGAAATTGCCCAAGACATTCTGGGGAGAAGTAATGTACACGGCAGTGTATTTGATAAACATGTCTCCATCAGCCCCGTTGAATGGAGAAGTGCCTAAGAAGGTGTGCACTGAACAGGATCTATCGTACAGTCATCTCAAGATGTTTGGATGCAGGGCATCCGTTCACATACCAAAGGACAAGAGGTCCAAGCTCGATATGAAGATCAGACAGTGTGTGTTCTTGCAGTACGGTGATGAAAAATTCGGTTAAGATTGTGGGATCCGACCGAGAAGAAGCTCATCACGAGCAGAGATGTGGTTTTCTTTAAAGATCAGTGTATAGAAGACATTGGTAAGCTAAAGAAAAACCAGCCTAATTCAGGTGAGCTAGAGAACATGGATCCGGTTATTCCTCCCAAAGTGTCTGATGACGGGGGAGTACAACAAGGTGCAGAGGACGAGGAAGTTCCTACAGAAGATGGACCGGATGAGCAGCCCCCACTTGATCCACCTGTTGAGTCATAGGTGAGGTAGTCATCTAGGGACAGACAGCCGTCCAAGAGGAACTCGCCATATGAGTATATTATGTTGACTGATGGGGGAGAGCTAGAAGATTATTCTAAGGCCTTAACTGACGAGTATAAGGGGGAGTGGTTGAAAGCTATGCAAGAGGAAATGAAATCCTTACATAAGAACCACACTTATGATATGGTGAAATTGCCTAAAGGCAAAAAAGGTTTGAGTAACAAGTGGTTGTTCAGAAACAAGGTTGAGCAGAAAAATTCGCAGAAGAGGTTCAAGGCCAGACTTGTAGTGAAAGGATTTGGTCAAAGGAAAGGCATAGACTTCGAGGAAATATTCTTACCAGTAGTGAAGATGACATCCATACGGGTGTTGCTTGGGTTGGCGCCTAGCATGGATCTGGAGATAGAGCAGTTAGATGTTAAAATTGTCTTCCTCGACGGTGACCTAGAAGAGATCTACATGCACCAACCAGAGGGGTTCGAAGTCAGTGGCAAAGAGCATATGGTGTGCAGGCTAAGGAAGAGCTTGTATAGGCTGAAACAAGCTCCACGGCAATGGTATAAGAAGTTTGACTCGTTTATGTTGAAGCATGGGTATGACAGAACGAAGTCGGACCACTGTGTGTTCACATGCAAGTTCTCAGATGGTGATTTCTTAGTTCTGTTTTTATACGTTGATAACATACTCATCATGGGAAAAGACATCAAGAAAATCGACAGGCTGAAATAGGAGTTGGGCAAGTCATTTGCGATGAAAGACTTGGGCCCGACTAAACAGATCCTATGAATGGAGATAACTCATAACAGAAACAACAGGAAGCTTTGGCTGTCACAAGAGCGGTATATTAAGAAAGTCCTAGAGCGGTTCAATATGAATGCAACGAAGCCGGTCAGCACTCCACTGGATGGTCACTTCAGATTGAGCGATAGGCAGTGTCCCAAGACGAAGGCAGAGGTGAAAGAGATGCAGAAGATACCCTACGCGTCAGCTGTAGGAAACTTGATGTATGTTATGGTGTATACACGCCCAAATATACTATATGTGGTTGGTGTTATCAGCCGATATCTTGTCAATCTTAACAAAGAGTATTGTGCAGCGGTGAAATGGATATTGCGGTATCTAAGAGGCTCATCCAGATTGAGCCTATGCTATGGTGACGGAAAACCTGTGTTAAAGAGTCACATAGATGCAGATATGGCAGGCGACATAGACTCCAGGAAGTCTACATCGAGGTTCATGTTGACGTTTGTAGGGGAGCGGTTTCTTGATAGAGCAAGCTACAGAAGGTTGTAGCATTGTCGACGACAGAGGCTAACTACATTGCAGTCATAGAGGCATGTAAAGAGATGCTTTGGATAAAGAGGTTCCTACAGGAACTTAGCCTGAAGCAGGAGCAGTACGTGGTCTATTGCGATAGACAGAGTGCTATACACTTGAGCAAGAATCCAAGTCAGCACTCTAAGTCAAAGCACACAGAGATTCGGTATCACTGGATCAAGGATACTTTGGAACAGAAGATGTTACAGCATGAGAAGGTCCACACGGACGATAATGGGTCAGACATGATGACCAAAGCTTTGCTCAAGGATAAGTTTGAGGTTTGTAGAAACCAGACTGGCTTAAAGAAGGTGAATTCCTCCTGAGTCGGAAAGGAGGAGATTTGATGGGGTTTTCCTCCTCAGTTCAGGGGAGAGACAATGCAGCGAGTTGAAAATTCGGAGTGTTTTACCACGCTGCTCGACCGGTCATGGGTGGCGCTCGACTCAAAGTCCAGCGACCATCTGATGATTTTTCTCCGGGGTGCTCGACCAGTCAAGGGAGGTGCTCATTCGGTCAAATGGGCCACTCGACCGGTCGAGGACTCGGCTCGACCAGTCGAGCTTACGCAGATTTGAGTCCTGATCTTGTGCGTATTGCGAAAATCTGAGGCCCTTTCAAAAGGGGTGCAAAAGGGAGTTTCCTAAACTATAAATAGGAGTGCCTAGGGCTTTTCTGGGTAATGCAAGAGGATTTTCTAAAGCTTTGCAAGGGTTTGCTAAAGGATTTATGGCTATCAAAGGTGTAAGAGAGAGAGAGAAAGAAAGAGAGAGAGAGAGGAAGCTTGTAGAAGGGAGGTTATGCTCGTGAAAGTGATCTACTGTGCAATCAACATCTCAGCGTTTTTACGTCCTCGTGATCGATGAGATCTTTCCGTTTTCTTTTATTCTCTTATTGTTTATCCACTCATGCGTGAGTGAAGAAGGTTGTAACGTTCTAATTCATAGTGGATTGTTGATTTGGACGAGGTCCCATGGTTTTTACCTCTTTGAGGGTTTTCCACGTAAAAATCTCGTGTGGTGTGGTTTATGCTTTGATTTATTTCATTGCTTTATTATCCCATAATTCTGGTTTGATTTGGGAGGCTAGATCCTAAAGTTTTGTGCAAGGCCCCCAACAGCAATGCCTCCTTGCAAGATGGATTTGAATACTATGAACCAATAACAAGTGGCACCATACTCCAATGTCGTGGCTTTCAATGAGTTCTAAGATAGGAGCTTTGCTTCTTCGGCCTTTGCCATGGGATCTCCATGGTAGTTAAAAAGTTCCTTCCCTTTTATCTACTTTGCTCCTATGATATTTGTAAGAGACTCTTCTTGAATCCGATGCATTGAATGCACCCCTTCCACAAGAAATCCCTTCTCAACCTCTTCAATCTGCTCAAAACCAAAACCGGGCAGTTGAAGAGAGACGTACAATATAGAGGAAGATTGATAAAGCAGCCATGATTAGTGTGAGTCTCCCTCCCAAGGACAAAGTCAGCTTTTCTACTTGAAAAGCTTCCTTTCAACCCTTTCTATTACCATAAAATTGGCAGGTTTTTCAATGTATAGAGAAAGCCCAAGATAAATCATTGGGAACAAACCGGGCCCACACTTGAAAATCCTCACTAGGTTCTCCACCTCCTCCTTGGAAATGCGCATTCCCACATTTCACTCTTGGCCACATTCACTTTTAGACTGAGATGGTCCAAACACACCATGACGCAACCATATGTGCATATCAAGTTGGTTACACAATCTAACCCACTAAATTTAATATGGACCATTGGTCAACTTCATCTTTTAATCTTCCATCCTTTTGCATCAAATCCAGCATATAGAATTCTCCAGTCAGCTGGATCTTTAGCTACAGGCATCCATATTGATTGGGCCCACCTGATGATTAGTTGGGAGGAAGGTGTTCAACTAAAGACTAACATGCCTCCATTTACCAATCACTTACTTAAGTTTCTGGCCTCTATACTTCATCAATGACTAGGTTTCCAAGAAAGCTATCTTGCGAATGTAAGAAACCCAACCGAAGAAATTAAGTTTTGATTTTCCACCATTCGCCCACCGCGGAAACACGAAAAAAAATGCAGACACTATTCGATTCATTCCAATTCAACCCAATTAAGTGCTAGTTAATGACTGCAGAAATGCAAATTCTATGTCCATCAATCTTCGGACGATAAAATTGTTGGATATGGGCATGTGGGGCCCAGTTGTGGCAACCACTAGTGGGTGGGCCCCACACAATTTTCCAAATATCTCAGTGGGTATGCATTTTTCCATTTTTCCCTCTAAGTTTTGAAACCAAATTCAAACATATGATAGAAATAAGGCAGTGTTTGATGCGATAGGGATAAGCCCCATTGTATCCCAAGTCCCAACTCTTCCTAATCCTCTCGGTTCGCCATTCCTCAGTAAAGGCGTCTATCCGAGTAAAATTCCACAGAGAGAATCAAGAGGAATTACGAGAGAATATCCATTATCATTAAGCTGCCTCTAGACGATCTAAATCATTGATCATGTCCAGTCACCAGTAGCCATCCTGACAGTCAGATAAAAGGGGTGATTAGCTCATTTCCACTCCCAAAGTAGTTAGGGGAGATGGCTAGACATGGGCAGTCCATCTTTTGCTTTGTTTGAAGATCCCTAAGATCTAGTAGATACCGTCAGATTCTGCAGGCCCACCCATACGAGAATTTCACAAACAGACAAGTACTATGTAAGTACCAAAAAAACAAGTGGTGGTAGATACCGTCGGTATGTAATCTTAGCCACTAATGTCAAGGGACCTTAGAAAAAATCAAAGCAAAATCAATGGTTGAATTTTTTTCTGAAATTAAAAACAAAAATCGAAAGAAGGGTACCTTATCTTTAAGGTCGAGAGCGGATTGCAAGAATTTCTGAGCAACTTTGGGGTAGGGAAGTTGGAGAAGTTCGGTGAGAGAAGCCTTTCCTCTTTGCACGCTTTCTTCCGTTTCCGTTACGAAATCCGGCATTTCGTTCAGAAAGTATTGGTCCGTCATCTGTCTCCGCCTCTCGCTCTCACTCTCTCTCGCCAGCTGACTGTAGTGAGAATGCTGGTATCCCCCAGCTTTCTTTCGCGGCTATGATGTAAAATGACAGAAATGCCCACGGATTGGCTACTCCCCCTTGACACCATTGGCAGGTGGTCGGTGCTCTGTGGGGCGCACCATGATGTATGTGTGTCATCCATGCCGTCCATATATTTTTATATATCATTTTATAACTCTATGAAAAAAATAAAGTATATCTATATCTCAAGGAGACCACATTATAGGAAACAGTGTTGAATAAATTTTGACCATTAAAAACATTTTCATTTTATAATTTTATAAAAAAATAAGCATAACTATGTATCAAGTGGACCACATTATAGGAAACACTAAACAGTGTTGAGTTAATTTTGACCATTAAAAACATTTTGGGGACAGTAAAAGTTTTGGATCAAGCTAATATTTATTCTTTTCCTTCACTTGAGTCTTTAGGACCAAATCAACCGATTAGATGTCAAATAAACAGTACATTGGGCCTTAGGAGGATTTTAATTGTGAATATCTATTCATTAATTTTATCTTGTGGTGTGGCCCACCTAAGATCTGTATCCCTATAATTTTTTGTATCAAGCTCTAAAATGATCTATAAAAATGGATGAAACACATACATCATGGTGGGCCCCACAGAGCACCGACCACCAGCCCGGTGGTCGGTGCCCTGTGGGGCCCACCATGATGTATGTATGTCATCCATGCCGTCCATATATTTTTCGAATAGTCCAAGTCATCTGTCTATAGTACACCTGGAAGGCTGATGTTCGAATCTGATCCGTTCACACAGTGGGACCTATCATGGACGGCTTACGTTTCAGAAGTACTAGCTACTGGACAACTTTATCCGTCCGATCGGTGGACATCTGGATGATCATATCGTACATCACTGCCACGTGGGCAAATTTCGGTTCTTCCGATCCACGGATCATCTTCGCACGTGAGAGGAGTATGCACGTCAATACATGCAGCTCCGTCCTGATGGAGAAATCGGATTGGGTACGGAGTTACTCCGTATGCTCCCATCGTAGTGAGTAAACTCAGTGGGGCCCATCTTGGATGTATGTGGTCTATCTACACCGTCCATTCGTTTTTTCATCTAATTTAAGAAGTTAAGGCAAAAATTGAAGTATATCCAGAGATCAAATAGATCATACCACACGAAACAGTGGGGATAATGATTTCCACCATTGAAACTTTTCTAGGCCCTGAAGTCATGTTTATTTTTCATACAACCTATTCATAAGATCATATGGACATGGTTGAAGGTAAACGGCAAATATAAGCTTGATCTAAAACTTTTGTGGCCCCCAAAAATTTCTCAACGATGGACTTTCAATTCAACACTTTCGTGTAGTGTGGTACATTTGAATATTATATATGCTTCAATTTTTTGTTAAGGGTCAAAAATTATCTGGTAAAATGAAATGAAGGAGAAGATCTTATATGTAAATCATAATAGACCTCGCATGGTTTACTCAGTATGCAAGGGGCGTTCGGCACGAGTATTAGATGGCATTAAGCGGCATAAAATTGCATTTGTTCGTACAATTTCATCCAGCATTTGGAGAAGGGGAAACGGTTAGGATTAGGTGGAATAGAATTGCATTTAATCCGGTAGAAATGCATCTGATCCCATGCATGAATTTTTTAAATTTTAAAATCCACTATACATGTGGGCCCACATTGATGCATGAGTTTATTTATGCCATCCATTCATATTCCACCTGACATTTTGATTATACATACGTGCAAGCAAGTGAATGACATTGCTGTAAATTTGGTCCATTGATTATAATTCCATAATCCACTAAATATGATTTTACTTAATCCCTTATTTTCGGTAGAAAATAAATTCCAAACATAAGATTGGAGGGCTACAATGTCATGGTATTTCCATACATGCAACCATTGTGCAATAATGATGTTAATCTCATTTAATAGAATTCAATATCATTCAATTCAAGTGACCAACACAGGCCTTGGGTGTTGTGAGTCAATCCGCTTCCGATGATGGACGACACTAGGCTGGGGATGTCATCTCCTGCGAAAGCATCTCCCATGAAGTTGGAAACCCAGGTGGGGCCTACTGTAATGTTGTTAAGAAATCCTGCCCGTCCATCTTGTGGGTTCATTTCAGTACATAATGCCAAGAATGAACCGTCTCCAATGCTCAAGTGGGCCATACTAAATGAAAATATGTTTAGGAAAATTCATACCCTTGTAACCTTCTTGGGTTCAGCAGTGACTGGGATGAACTTAAAACACATACATTAGCATGATTCAAAACTTTCATGAGTAGTGAATATTTCAACTGTGGACATTCAATTATCACATTTTTAGTCTCCTTGAGTATTTGGTACTGTTTATTTTCGACATCATTTTCTAAAATGAACTAACAAAACAGACAAATAGAGAGGATTTCTCCTTTGGCCCCACCTGGATTCTCACCGCATGAACTTTCTGTGAAAGGCTTTGGCAGGAAATTTGTGTCCCCCAGCATTCTCGTGGCAATCGGAAGTATTGACATGGGGAGCGGATCAGCTGCACTCCGTCTCACCCAAGATGCCAAGACGGTGCAGACCTTACCGTTGGGTCCACCTTGATGTATTTATTCCAAATCCACACCGTCCATTCATTCTGTCAGATAACTTTTAGGACAGGAGCCCAAAAATGAAGCAGATCCAAATCTAAGGTGAACTTAGAGGAAACAGTGGTGATTGGCCATTAAAAACTTCTTACGAGACACGAAAGTTTTGAATAAGTAATTATTTATTTTTTCCATCTATTCAGCTTGATGTGACCTTATCAACAGTATGTCTAATAAACATTACATATTAAGCAGTGGTAGTTAACCAAGTGGTCCCCACCTCAGGAAAATCAAGCTATTGATGTTGATGAGGCGACGTGCTGGTGGTGTGTATGCTCCGTGGCCCTCTTGCCTTTGTTATTCTAAAGATTTTATTTTATTTTTTATTTTTTTTTAACACACGCACACACACCCTCACACGCTCACGCCACACGCACACGCACACCGTGGGATTTCACCACTATGGATACTTGACCCCTTGACCCGGTGTTGAAACTCCAAGGAGTCTACCACCCGGGTAAGAGCAAGGACCCTTGTTATTCTAAAGATTGGGCAGTGATAGTTGACTAAAATCTGGGTTGACATGTTCTCACTACAAATGCACGTGTATAGATATCTGAACCATCCAATTTGTGGACCATTTGGTGGATGGATCAAGATTTGAAGATCATGCTGATTGAGCAATCGTAATCGTAGATTGAATGGTAGGAGTTAAAATAGCCAGTAGTCCAAATTCAAGGGAAAAAATCATATGCACGCAAGTCCTATGGGTGGAAATTATTATCATTATTATTATTATATTGGATTTTATTATTTTTTACATGCTATGACACATACCCACCCGCACACCGTAGTGGTATTTCACCATGGGTATGGAACACAAGACCTCGTGTTGAAACTCTTCAGAGTCTATTACTGAGAGAAGGACTGCAACCCTATGGTCAGAAATTATGTGGGTCCCACAGTGATTACAGTGTCAAATACACTCTGTCCATGAGTTTCTAAAGCTCGCAATGGGACAGAATTCTAAAAATCAGGCAAATCCAAAACCCAGGTCAACCACACCACACGGAGCAGTGGGGATTGAAAGCATACTATTGGAAACTTTGTGGGCCCACAAAAGTTTTGAATCATGATTATATTTGTGCCAATAGTTTATCTGAGTTGTAATAACCTTATTAACCGTTTGGATGGCATATAAACATCATGGTCAGCTTTACCACAAAGGTTTCAACCGTGCACATTTTCATTATCACCGGCATACGTGGATTACACAATGAGAATTAAACTCTTACCGTTTTAAACTTCTTATAAGTTTTGGATGGAGCTGATTTTGTGTTTTCTCTTCATCCATGTTGATGTAACTTTATGAATAGGTTGGATGGAAAATAAATGTAACGGTGGGCCTTACAAAAGTTTCAATGGTTAGAATCATTATCACATATGCTTCCTATGGCATGGTCCACTTGAGCCTTGGATCTCCCTCAATTTTGGATTTATATCTTAAAATGATAGGAAAAAATGATGGACGGTGTGGATAAGACCCATACATAGAGCTGGGCATCGAATCGAGTCGGACCGAGTTATGGCGGACTCGACTCGATCCGATTTTGAAATAGGCTTGACCTGAACTCGATCCAACTCGATACCGAGTCCAAAATGCTTGACTCTATTTGAGACCAGTCTGGCTTGGACTGATCCGAACCAAGTCTGATTTGGTCAGAAGTACCGAATCAGGTCAAGTTGCCACCGAGTCGAATTGAGAGAGAGAGAGGGGGGGGGGAGAAAGAGATTTTGGGAACAGGTTGGAGTAGGGTGCGGTGGGTAGGGCTAGAGATTCGGCTTTCGAATCGAGTCGGGTCTAACCAGATCAAGTCTTGGGTCAAGTTACTAGGTAACTCAAACTCAACTCGATTTGAGTTTGGATTGGGCAAAGCCTATTCGGTTCGGACCAATTCACCCATTCAGTTCGGGTCAAGTTGGATCGGAACAAGTAAGATGAGTTGAGTTAGCCGGATCGAGTCGTTCAATGCCCACCTCTACCCATGCATAACGGTGGCCACTCAAATCTCCTATCTGTTCCGGGTTGGAGACGGGCGGGTAGGATGCAATCTACTTTCCCGGAGATTACTTTTGCAATTAATACGTCCTAAGATCACTATTTAATGGGGCCTATTGGGCGTTGGAACAGCCTATTTTTGGGCTCATAACTTAAAATGATACAGGAAAATGAGTGCACAGCACCAATAAACAGATACATCACGGTGCGTCCCACGGGAGCTTTGCTCGAATAGCTTATTATCCGACCGGGTTACGATAAAATCCACTCCCCCGTGCATGAAATTCTGGCAGATCCACACATCACTTGTAGCATGGTTTTATATTAATTCACCGTTTATGCTGATGGGATGACAAGTGGATTGATCTGATTTCCACATCGCATGAGACAACGGTCTTGGATTTTCACATGCCTCAAATGTCCCACACGTGACATCCTGCCGCAGCAAGGTATTGATACCCACACATGTGACGTCTTGCCACAGAAAGCTAATCAGACCTGGTGACCGAACGGAAACGGATTGGCTACTCACCCTGCCATCAGCCCGGTGGCTGATGGTCGGTGCTCCGTGGGCCCCACCATGATGTATGTATTTCATCCATTCCGTTCATCCATTTTTAAAAATCATTTTAGCTCTTGGCAAAAAAAAATAGAGAGATATAAATCTCAGGTGGACCTCACCACAGGAAAACAATAGTGATTGGATATCCACCATTAAAATCCTCCTAAGGCCCACTGTACTGTTTATTTGACATCCAATCTGTTGATTAGGTCATGCAGACCCAGATGAAGGAAAAAAACAAAGGTCAGATTGATCTAAAACTTTTATGGCCCCCAAAAAGTTTTTAATGGTCAAAGTTTATTCAACACTGTTTCCTATAATGTGGTTGCTTTGAGATTGGTATATACCTCATTTTTGGTTCCATCGTATAAAATGATCTAGAAAAATATATGGACGGCATTGATGAAATAAATACATCATTTTGGGACTCACAGAGCACCGACCATCAGCCATTGGCCGGTGGAGGGGAGACTAGCCATTCCGTTTCGTGACCCAACACCCCTAGACCGGTGGGATCTTCCACGTTGCTGTCAAAAATGGGTCCCTCCCAAAGCATTTTTTAGGATGCCTTTTGCAGTAAGTTCCTACGCTGGGAACCTATGTAGAGCCCACCATGATGTTTGTGATAAATCCACTCCATTCATCTATTTTGTGAGCTCATTTTAGGATATTAAACAAAAAATAAGCTAGATTCAATACTCAAGTGGGATGAAAACATGAGAATTAAATTCCACATTTGAAATATTCTATAGAAGTTTTAAATCAGAATAATACTAATGTTTTAAGTTCATCTTAGTAGGAACAACGTTATGAAGGGTATAGATGGCATGTAAACATCATTGTAGAAACTAGGCAGGTTTCAATGGTATAAATTTCCTTACCCACCTTTTCCTTTGGGTGGCCCACTTGAGTCTTAGATCCGCCCACTTTTGGTCTTAACTCTTAAAATTAGCTAACAAAACAAATGGAAGGTGTGAATTTCTAACAACCATCAAGGTGCACCCACCTAAGTTTCCATTGCAAAAAATCCTCGTCCCATTTTTTAAGGACCCAGATTGCATTGTGATCCCAACACCATGTATCTAGGTAGTGTTGAGATGTGGCCAACTTTAATTGGGCTAGATATTGCCAGGATGGGCCATACCATGCATATTTCAAATAGATAGTGACACATGGCTCTATCAAGTCTGGCCAAGTCCCAATAAGACTAAGCTACACGCATTCCAAGCTCATGACTGAAAGTTGTTAATGGATCAAGCTCATCTTTAACAATGAATATGACATGTCATCCAATCAAATTCTACCACGTAAAATTTTCGGATACCTTGTGAATCGGTCACCAAGCAATTCCTCTCCTTTAATTGACCACCCACCATTGTCCAGCCCAATCATTTCTCATCGCGTCAATTAAGGATATCCTGAATCACCGGCCACTCCACTCATGGTGGTCGGGTAAGGACTGATAGAGTATTGATATATGAGTAGGGCTCACAAAGATGTACTTGATGATGCCATTCCATCCATTTGTTTTAAAAGGCCACAAGAGCATATGAGCCTATGGATCAGGTAGAAACAAAACTCAGGTGAGCTGCACCAAATGAAACAGTAGAAACAGAAACCCATATGGTCAAAATCTTCCTTGAACTGATCATGATGTTTATTTGCCATTCAAATCATTGATAGGGTTATTACTACTCTTAAATAAACTGTAGGCACAAATATCATTTTAATACAGAACTTCTATAACCATAAGTGTTCAATCCCTACTATTTCATGTGGTATGGTCCACCAATTTTGGATGTGTGATTTTTAACTTCCTTTCCTACTGTGGTCTTCTAAAACAGATGAACTGAATTAGTCAGGGACATCTCTGTGGGCCACACAGCCCAAGGCATGAGAATATTTCATTGCATCAGCGCAAATAAGCTACTTCCGCAGGGACTCAACCAGCCTCATTTTACAGTGCCAACTTAATAAAATCACGCCGCCTCATGTTGCCATGCAATCTACTTCCTTATATGACTGAAAGTTAAGATAGCTGATCCCAAGTGGGACCAAAACCTGCAATATGGGTGTGACACGAACAGTAGGGCTGCCTGCATGCCCCATTTATCTAGATCATCTATCTGTTTTGTTGGATCATTTTACGGCATGAGCATATAGATGAAATAAATTTAGATCTCAAGTGAACCACGTCACAAAAAGAATAGTAAATTAGTATTAAAAACTTTTTTTAGGTCACAAAAGTTTTGAATCAAGATGATATTTTTGTTTTCCCTTCATCCTTGTACATCTTATGTTATTAAGGAGTTGAATATTTAGAGTATCGGTATCGCTACAAGTTTCGTTGGCTGAGGATACTGAAACAATATTTATATCGCTGATAATATCACTGATAACCAGAAATGTGGAAAAACATATGAAAAACGGTATAATTTTCAATAAAACTTCAAAAAATGCTAAAATACATATATTTACATATTTAAGAAGTACAAAATATATATACATAATAAGTTCTCATTTAATATGGGAGCTTAAAAGCATATGCCGTTGTAAGAAATAGTCTAACCATTCAACCCTCCATCTAAACATCAATTAATAATGTAGAAAACTAACAACTTACAATATTTTGCTAAAAAATTATCAACAACTGTAAAGAAAATGAAAAATTATGGTCTTAATATCACGCATGTTATGATAATGTATAATAATATTGAGATATAATAAATATTAGCAATGTTAGATTGAAAACTGCACACAACAATTTGCTTATAAAAAAAAATTGGAATATATTTTTTTTAATAAACAAACTTTCTTGATATCTCTACATTAGTGGTACCATTGAAATATTGTTGATACACTTGTGATACAAGTATCACTTATAATTTACACAGCTGAAAATATTTACGATATTGATACATTGGCAATACAAAGCAACCTGTAGTTGACCTATTCCCAATTGCTATGAGAATACCATTTAGTTGACCAATACTTGTTTGAATAGCCTTGGCGATATTGATACATTGGTGATACTTGGTGATATGTTGATGCCTAAAAATTTTAATATCACCGTTGTTATTGGTATTGCTAACAGTGTTATTATTAATCACCAAGTTAGAGATGATGACAATATCAAAGATAATTCAAATAATAGTTAGATGGCCTAGCAAATAAATATTAAAGTGAACTCTAGGAGGTTTTTAATTGAGAGCATTCAATTACCATGGTTTGTTGTGGTGTGGTCTAACTGACATGTATATCTGCTTTCATTTTTAGGCCCCTGGCATGCAATGATTTGAAAAAATTAATGAACAATGTAGATACACAACACATACATTGAGGTGGGCCCACAGTCAGGGTCCCCCCCACATGGATGGTTTGAGGGGCACAGCTTGGGTTCATCCTGGATTAACTAAGGTGTATGGATGGGTGACTGTGGGGCCCAATGTAATGTATGTGGATGTGCACTGCACATTAATTTCTCCATATCCTTTTATATCATGATCGAAAACATGAAGTAGATCTAACTCTTAGGTGGACCATACCACAAGAAACAATAGTAATTGAATGCCCACAATTAAAAACTTCCCCGGGCCACTAGAATGTTTATTCGGCATCCAACGTGTTGATAAGGCCACAACGACCTATGAAGGGAGCACATAAATATCACCTTGATCCAAATCTCTTGTGGTTCAATCACCACTTTTTCCTATGTTGTGGTCAACTTGAGATTTGAATTTGCTTTACTTTTAGTATCATGCCCTAAAACAAGCTGGATGCAAGGCACATACATCATGGCGAGCCTCTGAATCCTCGTACCACAGTCATTCTGACATCTCAACCAGGTCGCGCCCACTTTTGTCAAGACTGAAATGTCTCCAACACCTATTTTACCATGAAATCCACTCGCTTATTTCACCACATGCAAAACATCAAGGCCATTAAAACTCAAGTAGGCCACAGTAATGGCATCAATGTAAAAATTATGTCTAAAACCTATGTAAATTCAGGTTTGGAGTAGCTTGATGGTTGTCTACCCTTAATCAGGCAAACTAAACCTTGTGAATGGGTTGGATGAATACACACCATGGGCCACACACAAACCTAAGGTCAACATCTCATCATAGCAGTTTCTTATAGTGTGGCCCACCTAAGTAATGGATATCGAGGGCTTAACACAAAGTGGATGTCACACAATCATCATGGTCAGCTCACAAATCATGGGCCAAAGGTGTTGCAAAGAATTTCACATCACTAAGTGCATACATTGCACAAATATCTATGGGTTGTTCATCTGGTGTGAGCAATTACTATGAGGAACAGATTTGGTCAGGTTGAGACCATGGCCTACCTTGATGTATTGATGCATCTATTGCATATCTATACTGTTCATCTATTTTGCCCACTTATTTTGGGGCATGGCCCAAAAATAATCAAATCCAAGTCTCAGGTGGACCTACTGTCACGATCCAAACCCGAGGACGGACAGCTTCCGTGGTGCCTCGAATCCAGCACTCGACTTCCATACACCAAGTCCCGAGTTCGGCGCACCATAAGGAAGATTTTTGACTGTTTTTTTTTTTTTTTGTATACATATAATAATACCTGAGCATGAAGATCCATGATCGAAATACCAAGCAATACTCTCCATTATAAATCCTGATGGTTACAAGTACAATGCTCTCCAAAGGTACACGAAGGTACACAACATCAACATTGTCAAATCGAAAAATAGATACAATGTATCGAGAAAGCTAAATCTTCCAAGCTACTCTAGCCCTGGAAAAAATGAAAAATAGAAAGCATAGGCAAAAAGCCTAGTGAGTACACACGTGTGTGCAGTGTATCCTACAAGCAAGCAAGACAATTATGCCACAAGAAAATCATGTATAGTGAAAGGCGTGTAGCAGGTAAGGTATGATGTCAATGTCATTGCAGTACATATGCATCATAATAATACTCTGAGTCAATGCTACCAACATCACCAAGTCATATTTTCATTTCTCCCACACCACAGTCATAACCATATTACACGCATCCGTAATCACATCATCATCATCATCATCATATTATCATGCCATAATTATACAATATCATAAATACTAACAAGTTCATCAGTCAAACAATATCAGAATACGCAATACATATCAACTATACAAATGAGAAGTCATATAGAGTCAAATATCAGATGCCGTGTCTAAACCATATAAATACAGAAACACAGGTAACTCATAATGTCATATACTGTAGATGTAATGCAATATGTGGTGCGAATGGAATGACCATGCTGGTGCGTGAAGTCGGGATGATAGTACGTAGTATCGCAGGATATGGGGTTCATCACAAGGGACTTCTATCCAAACCAGTTTCATACCTAAATTTGGATAGTCAGACTCAATGTGGTAAATTCCTGATCTCAAGTTAGTCGCGCGCCCCAACCGAAATCCTGACCATTGCGAAGGTATGTGTAACAAATAGTTGTGAACCACCAGCCCGAGTGGATAGTGAATGAATGAATGAATGAGTATGCAACTCATGCTCAATAAGTCCACATATCAGTATAGTTCCTCTTTGGGATCATCACCGGGGTTTAGTACACTCCAAATGACACTGTCCCTCTCCCAGCAGCACAGTCCAAGTGAGCGTAAAAAACCTCACTATTCGCCTAGCTAATAGTCTCTCAATACTTATCTGGCACGTCGATAGTGGACCCATTCACGAGTTGGTCAAACTCAACCTAGCTATGCCCCCTACCCTCGGGCGGGTAAGGCCACACCCCCTCCCAATCGACTACGACACAGTGGGAGACGCGACCTCCTGGTATTCGACACTTGGGCGCTCATGTATCCACTCGATCTCGACGTTGGGGCGTCTCCTGGCCACGAAGGTTTAAGAATTTTCACTCAAGGACATTTATGGCGCCCGTATGCTAGAACCAAACATTTTCATTGACCCATCTGGTCATCCACGATATGCTTGTGGATGCTACGACCCTGATGTCGCTAGGGCATACAGTAATCACAACACACAATGCAAGATGCATGAGTCATACAATCCAATCATGCATCAATCATGCGTATATCGTGCGCTCATGTGAGATAACCTTCGCCTATCAGAGAGTCTCATAACCTACCCAATGTCATATGTAATGGTCAACCACATCTCATAACAAACATGCAGATGATGCGTATGGGCATGTATCATGATGCTATGCTGTCACATACTCATATTCGACATTGATAATCGGCTTCAATGAGAATAGGCCTAACAAGGCCTAAGGGAAGGTCACAATGTGGACATTCAACCATTATTGCCCGTCAATGTGGACATTTAACCAACATTGCTCCCAAGGAGTGGCCCACATAAACATCAATACATACATCATGAAAAAATCACACATACATTAGTCCTCATATACATCGCTTTGGGTCTCATACAAGGGCCACACATTCATAGCATTGGGCCTCACTCATGGGCCGCATATATATCACATTGGGTCATATCATATGGGCCTTACACATCGCAGCGGGCCTCAGCACATGGGTCATGAGTACACCACATCAGGCTTCACAACCCATATGCTTCAAATACACAACAGGTGGGCCCTACATATGGGCCTCAAATACATCACAATGAGGCAAAACCCATGGGCCTAAGATACATCTCAATGAGCCACACCCATGGGTCTCAAATACATCACATTGGGCCTTGCCCATGGGCCTCAAATACATTGCAAGTGGTCTCAAATCTATTTCACAGGTAGGCCACATACTTGGGCCTAATACACATCACTATGGGCCACATCACATGGGCTGGAAATACTTCACAATGAGCCTCATCATATGAGCCGAAAATATATCTCAATGGGCCTTGTCCATGGGCCACGAATACATGGCTACACCAATTATGAAAAGTCTTATACCACAATCACTTCATACGTCACATAGTTAATGGCTCATATTTGGTGTCGCATGGTTAAGGGCCAAGAGCCACATTTCATCGTACCACTTACAGTTTAGAGATTACAACGTATAGAATCCAGAACCTTGATAACATTAGCTTGGGCAACATAACTCTACATCACATTCGGTTTAGTGTACAACTTAGTTATATGTGATTCAAGTGGCGGTATTTATATCGATAAGCACAAATCTACGTTGTTGAACGACCATCAATGCCACTTGATTTCACATGGTTAGGTGGCCTTGTACGTATTTCACATTCCTTCAATTAGATAACTATATATACTACATATACTCCACCATTGCCTATGATTATGTAGCTATACATACATCAAATACCCACATGATTAATGAGCCAAACAAATATATCACATCCTCACACCATTAGAGCCTACATATTTATTATAATTAAACATGTTTAAGGGTTTAGACACAAGTCACATGATCCTATTACTTAGGGCCGCACTCTAACCAAAGTGTCAAGTGGTGAAGGGTTGTGTACTCGTTATAAAATTAGGTAGTCTAGAGCAGTAACACAATCCCACTCAATTTTGGTCTGACCGCATACACCGCACAATTTCACATGATTTAGTGGTCGTTAAGGCACCGCAAGATCATGTGGTTTGGACCACACATACACTATAATCGCACGTGTCTAAGTGGATACACACATAGATCGCAATTTATTGATGATCGAGTAGCCATATGCACACCATAATTTGACATGATTGAGTGGCTACATCCACATAAATGATCATACGAGTTTAATGGTTACAAAACTTTCGAATTCACGTAAATGAAAGATCACAAGGAAATCACAAGTTCATAAAGTTTAAGTGGCCCTACAACCTCACAATCCTCTATAAGCAAGTGGGCCACTTAAAATTACAAGATCACATGGCTTGGTGGCCATTGGTATATCACATGATCATATGACTTAGGACCGCACCTACAATGAGAATTTTGTACTATTTAGGATTATCCACCTATCATATGATCGCATGATGGTGGCCACAAGCACAACAGCAACACACGTGAATAGGTAAGACCCACTATCCAATGAATAATAGGAATTAGACACATATAACACAGTGGGCCACATACTGGGCCTAAAAAATCAACTAGCAACCAGGCCAAAAGTGAGCCTTTCACTTCATAAGGTCAAGGGTTGTAAAACACCTAATTACATAGCACATCACACATTAAAGTTTATATGACTATACATATGTCATATGGAGTCATAAACATTTGCTAAAGAAGTTCATTCATTGGCACATGTGAAACTACCACTAAAGGTTTCACAAGACATACACTCAAGGTGGGCCCGAGACTTAAAATCAAGTCAATATGTGGTTTTTGTGGGGCCATACCACACGCAAAAGTTGCGGGGATTACTCTCCATTAAAATATTTACAATTATTTGATCGGCCCACTAAGGTGTGGATCACAAATCCAACCCATCCATTATGTGTGTCTCACTTGGTTAAGGGGGTCAAGCCAAGTTTCATATACATCCAAACTTAAGGTAGGTCCCTAGCAAGTGCTTTTGGTCTCCAAGTTGTACCAACAGTTCAAAGGAGATCAAAGTTACATGGGTCCAAAGTGATGTATTTATTAGATATACACAGTTCAACTATTATTATTATTATTATTATTATTTCTTCTATTTTTATTTTTAGAGATCATTTTATAGCATCATCTAAAAATGAATCGTATCTAAAGATTATTTGGACCTCACCACAAAGAGTAGTGGAGATGATGATTTCATCGTTAAACAGTTTACAGGGCCCACCTTACTGTTTACTTTCCATCCCATCTATTCATAAGGTCACAGAGACCTGAATTAAGGGGAAATACAAATTTTATATTGGTCCAAAACTCCTGACCCAAAAAGGGTTCCAATGGTAGATGTTTAATCTTTGCTGCTTTTGTGATGTGGCCCACTTGATAGTTAGATCTATCTTATTTTTCTTCTCAAACCTTAAGACAAGCTCACCAAATGGATGAATGGTTTAGATATAACATATACCACATGATTAGACCTATGAAAATTGCTGATTTATTCAGCTTCATAAATTTTATTTATTTATTTATTTTTTTGATGGTGTGGGCCACCTGAGTTTTGTGTACGGCTAAATTTTGGAGTGACCCGTTTTTAAATGGAACCATCAAATGCATGGAGCTGATGTTTGACACACATCGTGGTGGGGCCTGTGGTGCGGCCCACCTCCTTCCAGCGTCAGACGCTGACAACATCAGCGTCAGTGCTGTTTTGATTTTTTTTTTTTTTTCATATATGGGGTTTACAACTGGACGATCCAGTCCATCTATTGTGCGTGTCCCACATGTTGGAGGGGTCAGTCCAAGTTTCAGATACATAAAAATTCAGGTGGGCCCCAGCAAGTACTTTTATATGTTTTTGCTTGTATTCACATGATGTTTGATAGTGTGGGCTACGAGAGAAATGAAATGGCTTCATTTTTCCGTTCAAGGCTTAAAATGAGCTGGGAAGTCAAATGGACGGCGTGGATTAAATAAATACATCTTGGGTGGGGCTCATTGTGGACCCACTCCTCTTCCCTTCTTTTTCTTTCCAGCGGCAAGGAGCCTTCTTTTTTGTTTTTGTTTTTTTTTTTTTTTTTAGTGTGTGTATGCATGTGTGTGCGTGGGTATGAGTGTGTGTGTTCGGCCAACCCAATGGGCCATACTTTGGATAGCCTACAAAATGCTAGTGGGGCCCACAATCAATGGATCCCACATAATTTTTTTTTTTTTTATGCATTCTCCCATAAATCCTCACCATTAAACACATCATTTTCATTATATCATTACCATTATTGAACATCTTTTTATATGTACTCTCCTACATATCCACACCATTGATCAAATCATTATCATCAACATCATTTTCACCACACAAAAACACAACAAAAACAAAATAAAAATGAGCAGGTGGGTGTACTCACCTTGATGGATTAGATGCAATGGTTGAGATGAATGTAAGGGATGAGATTGATGGTTGAGATGGATGGAAGGGATGAGATTGATGGAGTTGATGGCCCACAATGATCACTCATCTCTCTCTCTCTCTCTCTCTCCATGAAAAATGGTGAAATGCTAAAGGATAGAGGGGTATTTATAAAGAAATAGATAAATCTTTGGTTAAGTTAAGCTAATGTGATTAATATTAACTTAAGCTAGGATTATGGTAATTAATTCATGCTTTGTAATTAATATTGAATTAAAGTAGCATGGGATGACATGGTGTGATGATGTCATGCATACTGTATGGCATGGAAACGAGTTGACTTGGGGAGACATAAGAGATGAGAGGTATGGGTGGGTGACATCACACACATGGGTAGAGATTCTCTCATCCATGTGTGGCATGTGCATGTGTGTATCACATGTGTTGTGCACATGTGTGGAGTGGAGTACATAGCGCCTTGCGCACATGATACGCTAATTATTCGTCACGGCGTATCTCACAAACGGAGTAACGTATAGATGCACGGGTGATACCTACGCGATCGTAATGACGGGGCAGTCGATATGAGATAGGTTTCGAGTCTTGGGATCCCGGTCAGTTGGGAGTGTACCGTTCATGGTACACTATCAAATGGTATGGAATGGACGAGGTCTTACATCTACCATAAAAAATAATGGCAGGCCATGAAAGTTTGCAATCAAGATCATGTGACCTTAATTGACATGTTGGATGACAAATAAAAATCACGGTGGATCCCATGAAGTATTTAATGGTGGCGTTAAATCACTATCATATCCCATGGTGTGGTCCACCTAAGATAAGAACTCAATTCAGTTTTGGACCCATGCACTAAAATAAGCAAGCAAAATGGATGCATGATGTGGACAGAAGTAGATTATGTGGTGGGCCACATACCACCGCGTGATGTGTTGATGTCATCAAGTTTGTAGGCCCCACCATGATACATATGTTATATCCACACTATTCATTCATTTGTTAAGATCATTTCAGAGCCTGGCTGAAAAATGATGCATGTTCAAAACTCAAGTGAACCACACTACAGAAAGCAGTTGGGACAATGACACTGGTCATTGAAACCTTCTCGAGGCTCATTGTGATGTTTATTTGTCCAGCTTGTTTATAATTAGGTCAAATAGGCTTACACAAAGAGAAAATACAAACACGCAAAACTTTTGCAGCCACCAAAATATTTTGAATGATAAGTCCTTCCAATCTTTATAGATTTTCATGATACAATGTACTTGAGTTTGTGCGTTTTGGGGGTGTGCCCTTAAATAATCCAACACAATGGATAGACAGCATAAAGCTAACAAATATATCCTGGTGTGACTTACACGAGAGGTCAGTGCTGAATGGCACGCAACGCAGTATGGATGCATGGTGGATATAAAACACGGAAGTAGATTGCATGGTGGGCCACACCACTGCAATTCACTAAGTTTTGTGGGCCCCACCATAATACATATGTTATATCCACACCATTCATTCAATTTTTGGGATAATTTAAGAGTATGGGTAAAAAATGGTATAGTTCAAAATTCTAAGTATACCACGCTATTGAAAGTAGTGGGGATAATGACATTCATTGTTAAAATTTCTCAGGCCTACCGTGATGTTTATTTGCCATCCAACCTATTCATAAAATTAAACAAACTCAGGCGGAGAGAAAACACACATATGAGTTTAATTCAAAACTTTTGCGACCACCAGGGAGTTTTAAATGATAAACACATCCAATCCTAGTTGCCTTTTTGTGTCATAATGTATTTGAGCTTTGGATTTATCTTATTTTTTATTTTTAGCTCGTACTTTCGAATGATATTATAAAATAGATATATAATATAAACATGTAGTTGTAAGAAATACATCACGGTGAGGCTTACACTACTTAGCGACTTTAAAACACCACCGAGGTTGGTGCTTAGTGGCACACCACGTAATCACTCCCATAAAATACATATATCAATGTGGTCCCCATGTTGATGACCCAACCCTAATAACCCCATTTCGCCACCAAGACCGATTATCTCCACCATCCACCTTATGAACGGCTGGGATCATGCATAACGAACCACATGTCGCATCAAGAAATTGGTGGGGCCCACTGGGATTAGGTGACTGCTGCCTCCTCTCTCGCCAACCCATGTTTATTTATTTATTTATTTATTTTCTTCCTGACGTTGGACTGTGCTTTTAGACCAGTCTTTTATATTTTCTTTTGCTTCCAACCCTTGACTTTCTAGGGTTTTTTTTTGCCGTCTTTTTTTTTTGGTTTGTCATTCATCAAACCCTAATCAAACCCTACCGTTTGCAGTAGAAGATCGAAGGAAAACAGCAGCAAGATCTGATCCATCTTCCATGTCGCAGACATCATCTCGGACCTAAAAATTCGGACACGAGAAGAAATCTCTAAAACCACATCTAAGACGTCCAAAACCCCAGATCAAAACCCCCCAATCTAAGACGATCTTTGATGCAGACTCGAGACGGAAAGGACCCCCTTTTCTAGTTGTATCACATCCGTTAAAAGGGGAAATCAAGGGCCTTTATCTGATCCCTTGAAAGGGGTCCTGATTCCAGAGCAGATCTCACCTGGGTTTCTTTTAAAATGTTCAAATCGGCTTTCTATCATGGGAATTCCCTCCTTGGGGAGGTTGAGATATACCCAAAGAACCCCAACATCGACATCCCGAACAAGGAAATCCGGATCTCACATTTCAGCCCTCCAAGTGAGAGGTGCCCGCCTTTGGCGGTCCTCCACACCATCGCCGCAGGCGGTGCTTGCTTCAAAATGGAACAGTCAAAGCCGCCGCCGTCGGAGCAGTCCGAGGAATCGTCGCCGTTCTTTAGTTTGCACACCGCTTGTCTCAGAGAAAACAAGGTATAAAATGAAGAAATCAACTTACCACCAAATGGAAAAAAAAAGAGGACAAGAAACAAATCCCATTCCCAAATGCTTTGGTGATTGGACACTGAACAAGGACCTCAGAAACTGAACCAAATTTCAAAGGATTTGCTGAAATTTCTGGCTGAAAGTATCATTTAGTTGATACCCAGATACGAACTTCATTCTGATAGCCAAGTAATATTTTTCCAACTTCAAATATATAATTTCTATAATCATATCTTCGAATCGGGTATGTGCGTTTCGAACTCCTCTGATGCTAACATAACTCAATTTGTATGTGCAATGTGACACACTCACATGTATTGAATCCATGACTGCTATTACTCAATAATGTACTCGTGGGTATGCTGCTTTGAGTGAACATGAATGTACGTATTATGGAAGTATAGTCGTAGTGGAGTTTGAACATGGACAATTAGTAATAATAAATTATACTTTGATTTTCGCAGCAACAGAGGGTGTTGACAGTAACCTTGAGTCTAATTTGATGATAATTGAAAGTCAATTGGTGATTTTGTGTAGCTGTAGTTGCCTGGTTGAGGGAGCATACATTGATGATATTTCTCTTCTTCGGTACATATTTTAGATTTACACCATTGGTTGACTTAATTTCAGGCCCAGCTGTGCGACTTGTTTTAAATCTTGTTCATGATGGGCAGAACAGATGTACAGAAGGTTGTTAGTGATGAGATTACAATTAAATGCATTGATTATTAGTGGCTGGAATTGGTGGTTAAAAAACCTTTTCCAATTGCTCGCATCAGGAAGAAAGGACTACTGTTTGATTGTGATTTTTGTGAGATGATTTATCTTCATCTTATTTCTCTTCATGTATACATATTTAAGTAAGTCTTAGTTGTATGGGGAATGCAGTAGCGCTGGGGTCTTCGCAGCCATAATTGGTGGTGAAAAAACCCTTTCCAATTGCATGCATCAGGAAGAAGGAATACTGTTTGGTTGTGATTTTTGTGAGATTATTTATCTTCATCTTATTTCTCTTCATTTATGCATATTTTACTATGTAAGTCTTAGTTGTATGGGGAATGCAGTAGTGCTGGCTGATGGGGTCATGTTTAGTTGGATTGTGTTATGGGAGAAGGGTATCCGTTCATGTTGCCTTACTTCTCGAGTCACATCAACCAATTTCATGACATGATTTGTCAGCCTTCTTGTCTTGTATGTATCTATAATATGTAGAGTTCTGATTCCCTACAACCAGCTGTGTTAATTTAAAATACAACCCACTTTCACAAGTAATTATATTTACAAGGTTATAAGTGGAAATAAAAAGTCTGCAGGCATAGAATAATGACTTGTAATGTAATCGATTGTAGAGGTGATCAGTTCTCTAAGATGTAGATGCACACATACTAACACACATTTTAAAGGTTTGCTAATTCCACAAAAATGTGGATCCCTGCGCATCCACATGAAGGCACACATGCCAATACGGGGCACACGTACTTGAGGCCCACCTGAGGTGTGACAATGGCCTGATTTCACTTGTACTCTGAAATCCAAATCGATCAAAATCCTTGCTACCAAACGACCCGAAAAAAGAAAAGAGAAAAAGAAGAAGAAATCCCCACAAATCCCTCTAAATCTACACGCTAAACGAGCCCTTAGTCGAATGTAGTAATGAACAAATTATTATTGTGAGGGTTGCGTTTGATAGCATTATGGCAGCAAAGGGTAATGGAAGGATCCATAAATCTTCTCTATATTATGTCCCAGAGGGTTATGGTTGCTGTTGCTGTAATTTGGTTGTATGGTGGAGATAGAGCTTTTATGCATGTTGACTTCTGTACATACATTTATTTATTTCCTCTTTTTTCTTTCTTCTTCTTCTTCTTCTTTTTTTTTTTTTTTTTTTTTTTTTTTGTTTTTTGTTTTTTGTTTTTTTGTTTTTTGTTTTGGATCCTGAGTCTAAGCCATGGATGTGATTTATTAGCATTAGGATCATGGTTCGTGTTTTAATTATTGTTGGTGAAAGGAGAATTGACAAAACAAGTATGGGATTTTTATTTTTATTTTTATTTTTAAATTTTAGAGTATGAGATAAATGTTAACGCATGGTGCTTACTGTGCTTACAGACGGCGATCATGCAACTAGGAGAGGAGGAGCTGCATTTGGTGGCCATGTCTTCTAGGAAGAATTTTGAACAATATGCATGTTTTTGGGGTTTTAATGTCATGCCAGGGTTGTATAATTCTTGTCTTGTCATGCTGAACTTGAGATGCCTTGGCATTGTGTTCGATCTTGATGAAACACTTATAGTTGCCAACACGATGCGCTCGTTTGAGGACCGAATTGATGCCCTACAGCGAAAAATAAATAGCGAGGTAGACCCGCAACGCATTTCCGGCATGTTGGCTGAGGTCAAGCGGTATCAGGATGACAAAGTCATCTTGAAGCAATACGCAGAAAATGACCAGGTTGTTGAAAATGGGAAGGTGATCAAAGTTCAATCCGAGATTGTCCCACCATTATCCGACAATCATCAACCAATCATTCGTCCTCTCGTAAGGTTACAAGAGAAGAATATCATATTGACCCGCATTAATCCTGTGGTATGTATTCATCCTCAAAGTTCTCATTATATGTGAGACCTAGCCCAGTGAATTTGTTCTTATCGTGGTCAATAAGAAGTTTTACTTATATATTTTGATCTTGTTTAAATCAAGATATGCCCAATTGTTTAAGTAATTCTAGACCTTTTTCTTCATAGATTCGTGATACCAGTGTCCTTGTAAGGCTAAGGCCTGCATGGGAGGATCTTCGTAGCTACTTAATTGCAAGAGGCCGCAAGCGGTTTGAGGTGTATGTTTGCACGATGGCAGAAAGAGATTATGCTCTAGAAATGTGGAGGCTTCTTGACCCAGATTCAAATTTGATCAACCCAAAAGAATTATTGGATCGCATTGTCTGTGTTAAGGCTGGTAAGTTGTGCATAAACTTTTGCTTCTTGCATTTTACATGATCACATGTAATATAGATGGATTTCAGTGAGGATTCAATGTAAAGTCTAAGAAATACATATCGCAAATTGATATCTTAAGCACGCTGGTACCATGGGGCATAAATTTATGCAAATTTGAAGTTCTTTTTCGTGTTACTTGGCCTATCTTATTTTTACCAGCAATCTTTTACACTATAATTCCCATCTCTGTCATATTGCATGTGGCATCACACTTTATCGATGCACTTCATCTGTGTTCTATGTAAGTATGTGCTTCTAAACCTCTTACATAATTGTAGCACTATTGCTGATTCGTGGAATTTGAATAGGGTTAAAAAAATCATTGCTGAATGTCTTTCAAGATGGAATCTGCCATCCGAAGATGGCATTGGTGATTGATGATCGTCTGAAAGTGTGGGAGGATAAAGATCAACCTCGAGTCCATGTCGTCCCAGCATTTGCCCCATACTATGCTCCTCAAGCAGAGGTATGGCAGACTCCCAAGACTTTCCTTATGAGATATGCTGTTTCCTGGTTTATACATTCCCTAGTGAACTCGTTCGACTCTCTCCCTCTCTCTGTGTAGGCAAATAATGCTGTCCCAGTTTTATGCGTTGCAAGAAACGTTGCATGCAATGTTAGAGGTGGTTTTTTCAAGTAAGAAAAAAAAAACTCATCCTATACCAAGTCTCTTGCTGTAATCAATTTGCATGTTTTGGCTATCATTGCTGCAAGTGATATTCTACCACATACTCTGCTGATTCACTTGCATGTGGGTTTGTGGCATTTTTTTTGTCGTGGTTCAACCTCGGTTAACATTGGCAGAGAATTTGATGATGTGCTTTTACAATGGATTTCTGATGCATTCTATGAAGATGAAATGCTTGATTTTCCTCCAGCTCCTGATGTGAGCAATTATCTAGTCTCAGAGGTAAATCATGAGAAAAAAATGATCTGCTACTTCTATTTTTTATTACGTAATTATCTTAATCGGCCTTCTATTAATTATGGTTCAGGATGATGCTTCTACTTCAAATGGAAACAAGGACCTGCTATCTTTTGAGGGCATGACTGATGTTGAGGTTGAAAGGAGATTGAAGGTCATTTCAATTATCTTAGTCATAGTGTACATGTTTAGATGTCTGCATTTCATCTTTTCTTTTCTTTTTGTTTTTCTCCTTTATGAGGATGCGACCTTCAATAATGTTGTTATTTGTATTAAAGTGCTTCGAATTTCATTGACACACCTGTTTAATCGAACCCCTTGGTTCAGGATGCAAATGTCCAAGCTCTTCAAGTTTCTTCTGCAGTCAATAATATTGACCCAAGGCTTGCATCTTCTATCCAGCATGTGCTGGCTTCTTCATCGAGCATGATTCCACAGACTTCTCAAGGGTCCATTTCTTTTCAGAATATACAATACCCTCAGGCTATTCCAACAGTCAAGCCGCTGGGCCTTGTTGGCCCTCCAGAACCTAGCTTGCAAAGTTCTCCTGCTAGAGAAGAGGGGGAGGTTCCTGAATCTGAATTAGATCCTGACACAAGGAGAAGACTTCTCATATTACAACATGGACAAGACACAAGAGAGCAAACCTCGAATGATCCTCCATTTCCAGTACGCCCTGCTCTACAAATTTCAATGCCACCAGTGCAATCACATGGAAGCTATTTCACAATGGAAGAAGAGATGAGTCCGAGAAAAATGAACAGAGCCAGGGAATTTCCTATAGAGCCAGAAGCTTTGCATTTTGATAAGAATCGATCTCCTCATCCATCGTTCTATCATGGTCTGGAGAATTCTCTTCCTCCTAATAGATCTCTTCATGAAAATCAAAGATTTCCGAAAGAGGTAAATGGTGGTGGTTTAATTTTCTTGTGGTCTAGAAATTTATGCCAGTGTGATAAATTGTAAAAATGATATAATTTTTTTTTACTCATTTACAGTTACGTCATGGAGACGACCGATTCAGACCAAATCATCCACTTCCAAATTATCATTCCTCAGGTATTTTTGGACCTAAAAATAATTGGACTCGAAAACCTCAATACCATGTCTCATTCCGTTGACATGTTAATGATTGCTTCTTTTAATGGTTCATTTTATGATGAATATGTTGAGCCCGATGTGGTGATTTTCACTTTTAGGATTTTTTATATAATGTTTTCCCTGTCCTCAGCATGAGTTATCTATATACATTTGTGCACGCTGAACTTCCAGTTTTTTTTTTTTTTTTTGCTAGTTTTCAGCTCTTTTCTCACACTTTTGCATATAGTATTCATGTATCTCAACTAAAACAACCTTCCATTTTGTGTGCATAGATCAACTTGTGGGTTTTTTGTCTTGTTTTTTAATTTTGTCAATGGACCTTAGTTGATGACCGTTTCATGTGAATTACTCATCCTTTTGCGCATGTCTTGTGTTCCCAGAAGCATTTCTTGTCACACTCGCCATCTATGCATGTTTTTAGAAACCAAAATTTGATCAGAATAGGAACTAATGTTTATATGACGGAAATTAATGCTGTCTATGTTGTACATATTTATTTCCACGTGGGTGATGATAGAGGGTGTGTTTTTGGCTTGACGCAATTTTGATTCTCCTTAAAACTTTTGTGTTGATGGAACTTTAGCTATTTTTGCTTCTCGCATATTTGGGTTATGTTAAAATTTCAATGCACAACTTTTTGGTAATTCCAAGGATCACATTTGTTTTTTTTTTTTTAAAGGAAAAAAATTCTTTTTTTTTTTTTTTGGAAAGATGCGTTGCTTGGACCCTAGGTGAGACAGTCGTACCAAATGTGCACTGAGGTTTGCTTGTGCAATAATTGGGTTTTCACATGAGTTACCCTCATGGGTCATCTCCAAACATGGATCAAAGCTTCCCCTAAGTATGGGGATGGATATCAAGCAAGAAAGGGCTTGGGTATAGAGGATCTTCTAAACTCCAAATTCTTTGGATATGGGAATGACAAGAATGTATGGCTTGTCAGTATAATATTGTTAAGATGTTTCCACCATAATATTTGGTAGTTGGAATTCTGATTCCAATGAGATGGAAGTGAGGGCTCTGTGGATGAAAGAGCTAGTCCAGATCAGTGCTGTCAAATGTGTTATAGGTGTAGGCCTAGGCGTTCAAGGCAGTTGCGTGTTGCTTGGACCCTAGGCGAGATGGTTGTACCAGATGTATGTCGAGGTTTGCCTATGGAATGGTTGGGTTTTCACATGACGTACCCTTATGGGTTACCTCAAAGTGAGTGAGTGGATTAATTCCCTATAGGGATGGGAACATATAAGAAGGGGCTTCTAAGCCCTCTTTCAATGATTTTTTTTTTTTAAATTTTTAATTTTAAAGATTGATGCTTAAGTCTTCTCTTGAGTTTCTTACACTTTCCACAAACTTATGAGATCCTTTTCTTTTTTATTTCTTTATTGTAATAGTGTGGTAAGGTCACCTTGGATTTCTTGAAAGCAATTTGAGCTTTTGTTGGCGTTGTATAAGAGATTGAAGATGAATTTGGGAGTTTAACGGAAATGGAAAGTATAGGTTAGAGGATTTGAGGATTTTGAAAAAAAAAAAAAAAAGGATTTTAGGGTTTGGAAAATGTAAGGATTTCGGCAAAATTGTGAATTTCGAATTGGTGAATTTGGGGGAGTTGGCGAATTTAAGGTTAGGGTAGGAGGAAATTGGGAAATTAGGATTTAGAATGGGAGGAGTAGGGGAAAATTGAAAAATTGAGGAGATCAGGAATTCAGATTTAGAGTTTGGGGAATTTGGCGAAATTTGGGGATATGGTATTTTGGGCTAAGAGGAATTATATACTATTGACTTTGATTGGGAAAATTCGATATGTGGCTTTTATGTAGATAGGACAAGTCCACCAATTTCTCACCTTTAGTTTGCTGATGATACGATCCTACTTTGTGTAGTTGAGGTTAACATGGTGGATGGGTTGGGGATGATTATTAGGCGCTTTGAAGTTTTGGATTCCAAAAATTCATTTCTCGTGGCTTAATATTGACTTTCTAGGTTAGTTTTAGAAGTTTTGGATGAAATAGATGATGTGTTGAAATATTGGCATCATATTAGCAATCGTCGTCGTCATCATCATAGCCTTGGCTCATCTATAATGACAATACTATTAACTTTTTTTTTTTTTAAATTTTAATTTTTATTGAAATACAATTTTCAATAGAATTATGTGTCTTTGGACATGTTGGGTGTTCAGATTTTCAGTATCCCTGTGTTTGACACCTTGCATTCGTATTTGACATTGACATGTCTCTGTGAGAGTGACATAAGGTGGGACATTTGATTGATCATTAACAAGCAAGTTCTTATCCACATTTATGCATGCATGTATTCACATGCATAAGCATGCAGCAAGGTTTTCTGTAATGGTATTGGTGGCCGTATCGGTCACCACTCACCACCATTACCTTGACCTTTACGATACGGCCCACAACAGCCATTATGGTTTGTTTGTTTTTTTTTTTGTTTTCATTGAAAAAAACCCCGAAAAACCTGTATCTGCTCCGTAACGGACTGTTATGGGGCTGTTGCGGCCTTTTTGGGGGCCGTAACGGGCCATCATGGGGCTGTAACGGTGGTTGCAAGTTATTTTTTTCCCATAACGTATAATGGTTGCCACCGTTACCTTTACGTAATGGCCGTTACGGCACACTATGGCATGCAGATTCTTTTGTGTGCACTCTGCTCCACCTTCTGCACAAGGATTAGAAACAGATTGATTCCATACAAGATGAAACATATGAACATTCTACTTTGGAATTATATGACTTACCTGATTGATTATGTCAATAGTTGCTGGCTGCAATCTCTTACCTATGTTGTCACTTTACTGAAAATTGCTCATTGAAGGTGATGAGATGCCTTTGGGTCGGACATCTTCTGGCAACAGAATTCTTCATTTTGAATCTGGACGAGTTACAGCACAGTACCCCGAAACGCCTGCTGGAGTTCTACAAGAAATAGCAATGAAGTGTGGAACAAAGGTTATTGGGTGGTTTTGTTGTAACATCGAAGTTGTGTGTAGACTGTCTATACTTCTCTTCATTATGTTGCTCTTAGTATCGTTCTTATTTGCATTTGTTTCGTTGTAGGTGGAATTCAGGCTAGCTTTAGCTGCTACCACAGAGTTACAGTTTTCAATTGAGGTTTGTTGTTTTAGTCCTTGGTTAATGCATTGACTTCAACTCCAGTTTATAAAGTATGGTTTGAAACTGCATCACTGGTTTTCTGTTTTCTCGATCATTTTTCACGGGTACTTTAGTTTGTTCATCTGCCTCCCACATGCTTCTGCCATATAGTATATGTCCAGTAAAAAAAGCAATATATTTCCCTTTTCTGATGTTTGTTCTATCATCAATTAATTTGTGATTTTGGCCACTTCGCAACTGTTGCAACTTGAAGGATTTATCATCATTATTATTATTATTTTAAATTTCACAGATTATATGATTAGATATGCATCTGCTGTAATTTCAATTTTCAACTATTGAACAGTCCTGTTACTGTTCAAATTTTGTACTTATTTTATTGCACGAAGAAATGTTTTTATGATGTTATTATCTTTTTCTCGTATGGTAACACGATTGATTAAATTTTTATGAATTATTGTTCTTCTAGGTTTGGTTTGTTGGAGAAAAAATAGGTGAGGGGATTGGTAAAACAAGGAAGGAAGCCCAACGTCAAGCTGCTGAGAGCTCCCTTAGGACTTTGGCCAGTAAGAAGCTACCAGATTTGCAGTACTTGTTACGGCATACTCATTATATAACAGAAAACAAAGTCCTACTATTGATTCATTATTTATGGTTTGCATTTTGTACTGAGAAAACATGCCAGTCATCATTATATTACTGCCTTTCCCATTTGACACTGTTGTTTTCTATGTGGGTACTTGCAAGTGATTCTAGTTGTGCCAAGGTCTGGTTTGACAACTGCTGTGAATACAGAAGTTGATAGTTAGGTGTATGTTTCTTGAAAATTATGTCTTCCTCAAAATTGGAAACCGGAATGAACCAACCAATTTTGTTGACTCCTTTAAAATTTCAGTTAGTGCTTGAACCGCTAATTGACTAATAATTGCCTACCTTGTCAATCACTTAGTAGACAATAGAATCACTAGCATTTATAAACTGCATTGTTTTTTTGACTCCGTGCAATTAAACCTAGAAGTTTAAAAGCTGATTTCTGATTTTTTTAATGGCAACTAAGATTTTGTGAAAGAGGAAAGAGAAACGAGAGGTTGAGAGGCCTATACAACCAACTGAGATGATTAGAAATCATCTATTACATGAGGCCTAGGCCACCCCCAACTCTCATAATTGGCTCCCTAATATGACCTTAAAAGATGTTGAGCCCCATTGTGCAGCTGATGACTCTACCCCTAGCCCTTATGAAGGCAACTTTTTTCTATTCTGCTTTGTTACAGAGTTTCTATTGTTTCATTCTTTCTGGATTGAGTGTAAAACTGCAAGCAGAGCAAGGCACCAAGGTGACATTTTTCTTTTTTCTTTTTCCATCTGAGCCCCATGCCACCTCAGCAACCAGTCATAAATCTCCCTAACATCACCCGATCGATCCCGTGAAGACCAAAGAATCTCCACCAAATTTGTTCAGAAAACTCACAATGCTAGAAAATGTGTCCAACTTACTCCTCACTTCAGAGGCATAAGATACAAGTTATGAGCACCGGGGATTTCTGCTTTTTAAGTGATTGATGGCGAGCTTCAATGTTTCTCATTATCCAACCAAATGAAATCACCCTTGAGGGCCCTTGTAAGTGTGCACTATTGGAGCTTTCACCTGCTGCAAGAAATCCCTGAGTCCGGACCACATTGTGTAAATGACTGGACAGAAAAGATCCAACTAGATTTAAGTACCATTGACGTTTATTCCTTTACCCAAAGATTGGGTTGCATCTATTTAATTGTAGACAGTCCATAAGACAGACAAATTCTTTGATCTCGTCATTATTAAGGGCCCTTTTAAAGACCAGTGACCATGCTACCTGGCCACCACTTTATCGAAAGCCCTGGAGGAATACCATGATTTCTCTTTTTGAAGCTACCACCTGGTACAACCTCTGAAGGCTTAACAGAGAGCTACATTATCACACCACACACCTTCCCAACCATTGCCTTGGAAATCCTTCTCAATTATGAACTTTGCTCTCCATATCCTTGAAGTCCTCTATTGAGATGCGCTCCAATAAACTACCCTCCTGGCCTAGCCCCATATTTACATGAACCACTTTTTCAAAAACCGCCTTCTTTTATGTGGAACTTTGAGAACCAATTCCCCAGTGATGCAGTGTTTATGTGCTTTAGCGACTTCATCTGTCCCTTCTAGCTTTTTGGGTTTGCAGACATTTCCTTGATCGATGTGGTGAAACTTTATGCTTCTCATCTGTGCAGTGCCTTGCTGAAGAAATTCCCCTTTCTAGCCTTTTGAATAATACTTGCTGGGTGCTAGAACAAGGACAAAATAAATTGGCACATTTGTTAATGCTGAGTGTGTGCGTGCGTGTCTGTGTCTGTGTCTATGTCTATATATGTGTGTGTGTGTGTGCACGCGCTTTTTGTATTCCCTACGTTTATTTTATATAACATATATAAGAATGACCATAATACATTCGTTTTATATGAGCAGGTAGGGACAGCATAGTGTGTGTGAGTGATCCAGGGTTCAATCCCTGGTAGTGTTACCTTAAAAAATAAATCCTGATTACATGTCGATGATTGGTCGGAAAAACATATGTTATGCTTTGGTCACACTAAGGGTAGTGTTTTTGTGTGAAATCTTCCTCCTGGGTTGTTTTCACTAATTAATCTATAGAGGCACCCAGCGTGCATTCCCCCTCTTTTTGAACTATTAATGATGCTGTTTGTTCTTAGTGGAACAACTTGATTGTTTCAGAGAAGCCTTTTTGGCCTATTTTCTGTTTGGATTTTTTGTTTTGTTTTCTTTGGGGGGATGCTTTCTGTTGAAATTTTTTTTTTCCTGTGAATACTTCTATTGGATTTTGATCCTTCCATATTTGTTATTGCAGATAAATATATATCAAGAGTTTCGCCTGATCTGAATGCTGTGCATGGGGATTCAAATAAGCTTTCCCATAAAAACGACAACGGTTTTTTACGTGATGCAAATTCCTTCGGGTATCCAGCATTCCCCAGGGAGGATCCCTTGCCAATTGCAAGTACATCAGACCAGTCCAGGTTTCTGGACCAGAGGCAGGAGGGTTCTCTGAAAGGAATGGCTCCTGTTTCATCCCTCAAAGAATTAGTGAGATATCTAGAAACTTTAGACTCTTGTTATATCATCATCTTTTCCTTTTCGAAGTTCCTTTGCCTCTGAGAGAAATGGCTTTAAACTTGATTTTTTTTGGACACTGACATCCTGATGATTTCTTTCCAGTGCATGGTGGAGGGTCTTAGTCTAGTTTTTCATGCTCAGCCTCCACTTTCAACGTTGTCCAGCCACAAGGGAGAAGTGTATGCAGAGGTTATTATCTTATATTCTGTGTTTAGAGCTAACTTAACTTCTAGGATGATTGCCTGTTTGTTTCTTAGAATTTTTTTAAACTCGATTGCATGCTCAAAAGATGTGCCTGCCGATATCTACTTGAGTTGAAGGTGGAACTTTGTTCCTCAAACCCCGAGAAAAGTGGACCCAATGAAAATTGGAAAATCATAGTTGGGCAGTCAAACACTCATGCAGTCCAAGTTTCATGATTTTACTTCTTGGATTCTAGGAATCATTATCATCACATCATCATCTGAGTCTTTACCCAACTAATTGGAGTCAGCTACATGAATCTTGTTTTGCCACTCCTCTCCATCACGGATAATATCCTTGGTGTCTGGTAATATCGTTGCAATTTTGTTTTGCTGGGTGATGTGGAATTTTCTTTGTTGACCTGGATCCCTTTTTATCATTGGGTGGAAAGATTTGTCCTGTTTCTTTCTTGTATTAATTTGCTTTTATTAATTGTGGACTTTGTTCTAGGTTGAAATTGCAGGGCAGATTTTAGGCAAAGGAATTGGGTTGACGTGGGAGGAAGCCAAGCTGCAGGTAATATGCTTTTTGCTGTTGTATTTTTTTGGGGAGAACATGGTTTATTTGGGACCACAGATATATGTATCTTTGCAGACAGTGCAATCAGTAATGTATCTTTAATTATCTGCAACAGATATATGTCCATAGTTGTCCAGGCATTAAATTTCTTTACAGACAATGCAATTAAAGATAGAATTTAATCTACTAGGATAGATTAGAATACATCCGACTTTGAAGATGAAATACCACCCAGTATGCTCCAATTTAACATTTTCATCATTTGCAGCAGACAGTAGGAAAATGAAGAATAAGAATCTGAGTTCTCTATCAGTTACTAACATGGAGCTTCCCTGTTGTGCATGAGTTTGCATATCCAAGGGCCAAAGTTGGCTTATCCAAGCCATTTATATGATTGCCCCATCATGAATGGACCATGCCCCCAAAATTTTCCAAATTGATGATCCTGCTATCCAATCTTTGTCCTTTCCTCCCTTGAATGCAGGGCGTTGGTGTATTTCCTTTTCACCAAGTATTTACATGCCAACAATGAAAAGGCTAGAGTTGTCTGATTGAAGAGATTTTTGGGCATGGTGCATCAATGTCAAGAGATAAAAGGTTCAATGGTCTGGATTACCAAACCTTGGGTCCCACATGTACAAACTACATGTATTCCAGTGAACTTTGCTGTCAGTCACTAACATAGAACTCAGACTGAGTTGAATAGATGTGGAGTAACACCACACAAAACCCTACTCTCACCAGAGGGGCTCCCAGGGCTAGAATCCCATCTCGGCATATTGAAAGAAAAGTAAATTTCTTTACATTGAATGGTTCAATATCCTCTCTCAAAAGTTCTGTATACACAGCTGTATGAAAGAGAGGGAATTTTCATTTAGTCGAGTTGTTCAGCAGCCTCCCTCAAAAGTTCCATATGAATGGCTTTATATAGCCGTGATACAAATCAAGGATTGACAGACTGAGCCATTATACAAAATTCTGGTCAAGAGCAAGCTCCTACATAATGACTCAATCCTTTAACCCTATTGCAACCCCCAAAAAGAAAGAAAATAATAATAATAATAATAATAATAATAATAATAATAAGAAGAAGAAGAAGAAGAAGAAGAAGATACCCTAAACTGTCTCACTTCAAATAAAAAAGGAAATAGCAATCAAGTCCGAATACCTGGACTCTCTTTCTACACCAACTGTATGGGGTTGTATACTAGCCATACGGTAATTTGGGCCATATGAGTTGTATAAAGCTTCAAAACTCCTTACATGGTTTGTATATAAAGGGTGAAAAGAGCATCTGGTTGGAATGGTGGACCCTTGGCCAACTGTTGGGTATTTTAGCCATCCATTTGGCTCCATTGATTTGGTCACAGGGACCACTGATCTGGCTCCGATCATTCAATAGGACCACTGATAGGGCCCTGGTCTTTTCATCATCTCATTCGGGACCATTGATAGGGCCCTGGTCTTTTCATCATCTCATTCGGGACCCCCGATGTGGTCCAGATATTCAATCTGGACCCCGGTGTGGTGCAGATATTCAATCTGGACAGTTATATAGTGTTTATAAGTTTGGACGGTTGGATGGGCCAGGTATTTAATCAGGACCCTTGGATGGGGCTGATCTTCAGTTGACCAGGAAGGAGGCCACTTTTGGTCTCTCATTGGATGCCTGGATGGCTCTGCATCAATGTATATAATGCGCATGCTTCCTTTCCTCAGTGCAAGTTTCACATTGTATCGTGGTTATCCCTTTTTGGTCCAGTGATGTGCTTTTTGATCATTTGTTTATTCCAATTTTCCTAATTTTGCTCATTGACTCAGTACTGAGTTCGAACTCTAGTTTGTTCGATTGAACTCTCTCTCTCTCTCTCTATATATATATGTGTGTGTGTGTGTGTGTGTGTGTGTGTGTGTGTGTATAAAGAAATGCAAAAGGAAAAAAAAAAGAAGGAAAAAGAAACTCTATCAATCATTGTCTGTCAGATGGTGGACTAAAGATTATTCTTCTTATAGGGCCTCGGCACTATCGAGGGGTATCCTTTCTATGAAAAAGGTCCTCAAAGGTGTTGATTTTGTTATTGGTAATGGCTGTAAAGTCCGCTTCTGGGAAGATTCTTGGGCAGGAGAATCTACCCTCAAAGAGGATTTCCCAAACATTTTTCGTATATCCCATAATCAAGCCTCTTCAGTCACTGATTCCTTTTCATTCATTGGTGGGAAAGTGGTCTGGAACCTAGTTTGTAGAAGGAATTTACAGGATTGGGAGGTTGCCAAGTTTGTGGCCCTCGATCGGATCTCCACTAGCAAGCTGGATCTTTTGGGTGAAGACAGATTAGTTTGGAGAGCTGAAAAATCTGGTCTGTTTTCGGTTAAATCCCTCTACAAAATTCTGGACAGCAATTCCCCTCTCGAAGAAGAAATCTCCACAAATCAGATCTGGCACTATTCAGCCCCTCCAAAGATATCTTTTTTCGGCTGGCTGGTTGGTAAGAAAAAGGTTCTTACGATCGATAGTTTGAGGCAAAGAGGCATGATCCCTCCGAATATCTGCCTTTGCTGCATGGCAAACGAGAGACAGTAGATCATTTGTTTATCTACTGCCCCTATATTCAACAAATCTGGCCTAAATCTTGTGCCCTTTCGGTATCAATTGGTCCTTCCCCGCCTCTACAGATCGGTTAATGGCATGGCACAGTCTAGGCAAGCAAAGAACCCCTATTTGGAGATTAGCCCTCCTAGCTACCTGGTGAGCAGTTTGGGAAGAAAGAAATGGAAGAACTTTCAGAAATGAGTCCAAGTCAAGGGAGTCTCTAGTTCGTAGAGCTAAACAAAGGATCATAGAATGGACCATTAACGTAGATTCTCCCAAGCGTTGTAATGTTCTTTTCTTAGGAGTCTAGGCGGTCCGCTTCCTCAGCGGCCCCTCTCCTCTTGTTTGTTTTTCTCTTTTTTAATGAAATCTTCGTACCCTTTTAAAAATAAAAAAAATAAAAAATCATTGTCTGTCTTGTGTTTACAATATTTGTGGGTTTTTCATAGACTCAGCTAAGTCAAACTAGGATATTTAATGGTTTGGTTTCCTAGTTGAATCTGAGCTTTAAAACCTTGATATATACATGTTGTCACTGAAAGGTCTAAGCCAGACCTTGTTATCTCACATTAATGCTCACAACCTTTTTGCAGGCTGTTGAAGAGGCCCTTGGGGGTCTAAAATTCATGCTGAGTCAAGGTTCTCAGGAACGCTTGGGTTCTCCAAGGTGAGTAATTTCATCCTCATTTCAATGGTTATATTCTATCAAACGAAATATCTATAATTTTGGTTGGACCATATTTCATTTGCCAAGAACAACTTGAACCAATGTTACCTAATACATGGAACCGCATGTTTTCCAGTATGGGTTGATTGATCATTATATAGAATGATTATGGGTCATATGCGATCATATGCGATCCAGATCATTATTTTTAGCAACCCACAATTGTGGCTCCATGTTCTTATTATGATGAATTTAATGAGAAATTATATTTACGATGCGTAGACTTATACTTCTATTTATGTAGTTATAATGACTCATTGATTTTGATCAACCTATGTAATAGACTATATGATTGCTCTTGGTAATCAACCCATGTAATAGTCTATAGCATAGCGCCTGTGGGAGTTTTGTGCTCTCATTGCTGGTCCCAAGCCCATATAAAGGGGGGTTGTGTTGATTTGTCCGCCAGTGTCAAACTAATGCCTTAACTTCCATCCTGAATCCTAACAATATGACATTCCAAAGAGTGGAATAGCGGAACAAGAATCATGTAGCCAACCCCATGTAATTGGGATAAGGCTTAGATGATGATGATGACGATGACGACGACTTATTTAGTTATAATACAGTGCAAAGCATGCTGGGTCTATGGTAATAACTTCATCAGGTCGTACATAAATTGCAATGTGTTCATATATAAAACTGGATTGCATAAACTTGCGTGTATTGGAGTGAGACACATGATACTACCCTCAGCACACCATGTATTGGTGGAAATAGTGTACTGCGTACCTATCTTGTACCACGTACCAAAGTGATCTGTGATCTAGGTAACCTTGACTTGGATGGGTCAATGAAGAATTTGCTGAGTTTCTTGTAACGTTGTCTTGATTTGTTATCCAGAGACTGACCTAATTTAGTGGACTCGGCCAATGTCCAGGTGGATGCCGGCCTCTGAACATTGGTTACCAAGTGATGTACTCATCACATGCTTTGGGAGAAACTTCCCGGATTCCGCTGGTTTTTGAACTGCACAATCAATGTTTCTTTAAAAATTGGATTCATTGCAATTATACTAGTACCAAGAGCTTCACAAGAAGTAACTATTCCTGAGCAGTCCTGTCCAGATGGGTCCCATGGATGATCCAAAATATTTCCCAGACTGGCAGATCCTAACTCTTCTACAAGTTGTAGTTATGGAAAAATACAGCAACTGTTCAGAGAAGAGGCCAAAGACGGGCACGAATTGGAACATGGCATCTGCCATCTATTGTGGGTTCATCAGAGCAACAATCTGGATCATCGAACTACGGGCTCCACTTGTACATACTGGGTGCACTGGCACACTCCACATCCCTGATGCATCATGACACAGCCACTCTCCCCTGTAATATTTTATGTTGTCCAGATTGCTTCATCCGACTCTTCACCTTCATCTCAATAAGTAACCTGCATAGGATAATTATTATTCACGATCAGGTTCTTGTTTCTTCTAATCCTATGCAGAATTTCCAGTTGTAAGTTCTTGGGTCATGACCATTGCCAGTCATTGCATATTTCTAATGGTTCAGGTCATCGCATGGAATTCCTAATAAACGGCTGAAGACTGAATACCCACGAACATTGCAGCGTGTGCAGTCCTCCACAAGATATTCCAAGAATGGTCCTCCCGTTCCTTGACAACAACCAACACCTGCCTGCTATATTTTTTGTTGTGCGCGCTGAGACATCTGTACTGTAGTACATGAAAGGCCTTCAAGCTCCTGAAGAAGATGGGCCCACGGCTACCTTTTTTTCACAAGACTACACGGGTTAGGTAGAGGATGTCGCCATTATGAGAAAATGTTCTCTCAGTTCAACTGCAAAAGAAGCTGCTCCTGGATATCTCTCACTTGGGTGATGATCCATAGTGGATGGAGAGATTACCTGTGTAGGTGCTTGGATTCCTTTTGAGTTTATCTGGGCAGTGTGCATCGTTGTAGGTATGCGTGCTTCAGTACCACGATAACTGCAATTCTAAGTTGTATCTTTCTGGGGATCATTACACATTATGCAAGTGGAGGATGTAGGCAAATGGTTGAAATATTGGAATTTTCTGGATGTTGGTGGATTCTCAGAATCTTGAGGTGGTGACATTTGGTACGGCCAACAATCTCAAACAGTTCCTTGGGAGTGAGCCCTCCAGCTGTTTCCTGTACCACATGCTTCAAGAAGTCCAACTTGGCTTAGAGACGTCCTGGGTACTTTTCTCTGGATGTTATTGCATCGTTTGCCCCAGGCCTCTTCCACGGGATTGCAGCCAACGATCTCACATTGTTTTCTTATCCCACATGCTTCAAGAGGTCTGGCCTGGTGTAGATTCTTAAATCCCGGCACCTTCACTCAATGTTTATCTCATCTGGAAGAATGAAGAGTGGGGTTGTAATTGATCAGATGAAGGGGGTTGTTGCTCACAAGCATATACTGATAACCGTTGGATGTATCTTATCATCTAACTGTAAGCCTTCAGGGTTCTCTCTCTCTCTCTCTCTCTCTCTCTCTCTCTCTTACTGCATTTTGTGTTTGTGTGGCCATACTCTATATCTGCATATCGTTACACTGGCAACCATGTCTTGGAATTTGATTCCGACCCAAATGCCACATGTTAGTTGATGCAGTGCATTTGCGGCATGGAGATTGGCCTCTCATGCTAAGCTATTTACATGGAAATGTGATTGGTGGAGCCATTTTTTAATTTTTCATGTGCTTCTGTTTGATAAGCGGCATTTTTTTTTCCCATGCTGAGACTGGCCAAAATGGCAAGCTCCTTTCATCTTTAGAAAGCGGCTGCTGTGGAGTTTTGATCATGGTCTTGCTATTTGAAAAGAACTGAGGGTTTTGAAATGCTAAGGGTATTTGAACAGGTCTTGGAAGATGAAGAGAACCCTCAAGAGCCTTTTTCAAAGAGGAGTACAATGCGGAGGTCAGTTTTTGAAAGTGCTCTGGGTATAGTGATCCAAACCATTGTCATGATTGACAAATGATGCACTAAAAGTCCATCATCTTGGAAGATCCTAGCCACTACATTAGAAGTTGATCATTGCTTTATTTCTTAACCATCTATTTGCTGATTGCCCATCTTTATTTTTTCCATACCCACACACATACACCACAATGGGCACTCGAACCCACACACACACACACACACACACACACACACACACACACACACACCCCGCAATGGGCACTCGATCCCATGACCTCAGTGCTGAATCTCTCACGGAGTCACTTGGTAGAGTGGCTAACATATCAACAGTTTGGGTCATTGACCATGGACCACATTTGAAGAAAATTGAAACATGAGCACTGTAATACTTGTTGAGCTTGAGCCTGCATATTTTGCAATACCCATCTTTCACATACACCAGGATTTGGGCAGATGCAAACAGCAACTGGTCAAAAAAAGAAAAAAAAAAGAGCTGCTTGTATTATTGCTCAAATATTCCAAATGGATGTCAAAACTGCCATTTATTCTACCTCATATTCATGAGAAGACTAAGGAGATGATTGCGTGACCTAAGCAGATGGAAGTGGATTTCCAAGTCTCCTAAGTATATCTTATATTTGAATATTATGTGGCTGGGATAACTCTTAAGAATCATTGGTTGGTCTGATCAGGCTATTTAATCAACTACCCTTCCAATATTGTACAAAATCCCTTCCAATACTGTACAAAGTCCCATCAGTGTTGCTGCTTAGGTGGCCCTTGGATTTGGGTGGACCATTAAGTTAAAAAATCATTTCTCACCTGGATAAAGCTATTATTAAAAGAAGAATAAATGAGGAAGAGTAGTTAATGACACGTGCAAAGAGGGCGACGTATTGTATTGACATGGATATGTATGAATTCAATAAACAAAATTTTGAATCAGACGGCCCAGATAGGGTCAGATCTACCAATACAAAATCTGAACCACACCCCAATTTTGGTCATTCTCAGATAAAAAGGGACCAATTCGTGATTTGTGGCACATGTAGCACATGTATGGGAGCTGGGATAGAGATGCACAGTGGATATGCCCTGACTCAATTATCAGGCTGGATCGCTCATTTGGTGGGCCCCACTTGTGGGGGAGAATGTGATTGATTGTCTTTGTTCTTCTAATAATTGAAAATTTCATCATAATGTGGCATACCTGATGAGTTCCCAACGTCTGCCCTGAATAGATAGTGGTAGCAATGGGTCAGGCAGAAGCTTTAGGCCGGGCTTGGACCTACTAGCTTGCCCTGTGGGAGGGGATGCACGGCCACGTGATTTTTTTAGTTGGGCTAACCGAATTTCATATGTCTATCTTCTATCCTACAAATATGCCATTTGAAGACTCCTTTAAACAACCCATCTATTTTAAATGAAGACTGTTGATCTCATTGCTCTAACTGCATATGTGGCCTACATGATCAACAGATAGATTAGGAAAATTTAAGCATAAGCAGGAGATAGTGACTCGGCCAGGGCAGGCAGGTCTGGCCCACCCCAACAAAATTCTCTAGCCAGGGTGATGTGCGAGGTACATGCCTTGCTTTGGGTCGGGATCAGATCTTAGGGCTCATGGAGAAAGGCCTGTCCAAAACCCAGCCCATTGCCACGCGACGAACATGTTTGACCAAGATGGTAATAAATAACGGAGATGGGAGCATTTTTGTCATTAACCAAATCTAGGTCTCATTATATAAAAGAAATTTTACAAAAAACTACGTAATTACAATGTAGTTTAAACAAATGAGTAGGCTGTTTGGGTAAGATGTTTACGTAAAATTCACTCTTTATCTAGTGCTGTAATTCCATGATATAATTGAAAACAGTATACAAGGTAACGATTGTCTTTTAAACTATTTGCTTTAGTATGACCCACTTAAATTATGGTCCGGCTTGACTGAGTATTAGGGAATAAGCTTAAATTTCAGCATGACATATAATGGTTAAAGTGGATTTATAATCATTATAGTAACCCATGTAAAAATCAATGTTGAGTGTAGAGTGTATCTTCCTTGGCTGCCTTATTTGGTGTGGCCCATTTGAATTGCAAATCAGCTTGATATTTTTTAATTCATGGATCTAAATTGGGATTGCCCATATAATGATGGGAGTGAATTTGCATACACATCATAGTAGGCTCTGCAAAATCCAGTCCACATCCCTCACCAACTAGGTACAAAGAGAAACCGCAAAAGAGAGAATTGTTTGGGATGCTTGTATAAGATCTATTCTAACCATTACATATTTATTAGGATCATCTGTAATTCTGGTGGGCCACGCCAAAGGAAACACTTATGAGAGAGGTCCACCTTTGATTTTTACAAGGCCTAGTATGACAATGGAGCTTGTGAAAATTACATCAAATCGACTCCAATCATTAGATTTCACACACAAACTTTAGAATATGGAGAAAAAAAAATTTAGTTCTCCACAATTTACATGGGCCATGCTAATGAAAATAATTTGGAGAGTGAATGTTGGCCTCTACACTTTTTCCAATCAGTGGTCAATTTGAATCACAGATGGAACTGAGCCCATGATGACACATCTAATGGTCGGAGCCGATTATAGTATAGTTTATTAGACCATGAAAATTTAAATAAGCCGATTATAGTATAGTTTATTAGACCATGAAAATTTAAATAATTTATAATTTTGGACAAATATCTCACACATGTCATATTATTTGTGTTACGACCTTAGTATAGTGGGTCAATTAGAATTGGATGGTGAAGGTGAGCCATGATATATGGTCCCACTGAAATGCTGTCAACCACGTAAGGGGATTGGCTGCTGTACTACCTTCTAGATTTATTCAGGTGCTGCATGAGGTGTTCGTTGTTGCTGGAAACGGTTTAAAGCAGTGGCTACAACACATTTACATGGGACTCAAATATTTGTATAGATCATTGTAGTGCATTGTCCAAAAAATGAATCGTATCTAATGATCATCAGAACCACACCATAAATAGCAGCGAATTTGAACCTGTAACACCTGAATGGTGTGGATGTACCATATTATTAATGATCTGACCAACTAGACTGGAGGACGTGTATCAAGCATTGAATATGTGAGGTACAACAACCAATCTACTCACATAAATTTCCCCAGCTAGTGGGCCAGCGTATAAATTTCCCCAGCCAGTGGGTTAGCGCCCAAAATCAAACGCGCATTAGGCACTTGCAAGACCTCCTGGCCTTTCAAACGAGAGAAACGGTGACAATGCCTGATCACAGTACCAAAGCATGTTCTGAACATGTAATAAATGCTCAGGGTGGGTGAGTGCAAACCCTCGTGAAATGAAAAATCAAACACGCCCTGAATAAAAATCGAGGTGGGGACACCCGAGCCACCGACCTAGTTGCTCCAAAGTGCGGCCGAAGGTAGTGTAAACATCAACATCACGGTGCGCCGTGGGAGCCATCGGAGCCACCTACCGAGGTGGTTTTTTGGAAAACTTTTAGAAAAGGTACCGGATTGTGAATTCCATTTTAATTAGGTAGTTATTTTTATAAAATCCCTTATATAAAATCTGATTTCAAGACCCGAACCTCTCATTTCATTTCCCCCATCTCTTCCTCTTCCAGACAGACAGACGAGAGAGAGAGAGGGAGAGAGAAAGAGAGAGCTACTACTGAAATTCCTCCTCCTCTGAGAGAGAGAGAGAAGAAGATGTCAGCTTTCGACACCTACAGCAACGACGGAGATGAGGGAGTGCAGTCAACGGCCCGGCCGTTCGATGATGATGGTTACATGGGCTATGATCCCCGCCTCCCTTCCCAACGCTACGATTCCTCCTCCTTCCCCACTTTCACCGAAGAGGAAGAAGATCCTGACCACCACCATCCGATCGACGATGCCGATCACATCCCTGTTCACCACGTCTCTGCTCCTCCTCCCTTAGACGACGACCACATCCCTCCCTCTCCTGATGCCTACGGCTTCCGTCCCTCCTCCATTCCCGTCTCTGACGACTCCCCTACTCCTTTCTCCGCTCCCATCCCTGATGAATCCGCCTCCCCTTTCTCCGCTCCCATCCATGATGAATCCGCTTCCCCTTTCTCCGCTCCCATCCCTGATTCCAATGGCAGGGCTTACGCCCTTGATGATGCTCTCTTCTCTGACGATGGACCTGTCCTTCCTCCTCCTGAGGAGATGCGCGAGGAAGGCTTCATGCTTCGCGAATGGCGCCGGTCAGATCTCTTCTTCTCCTGCTCTGATCTGATACCCGTGTCTGAATTCTTCGCAATACTTGGATCTATCTTGATTGCGCGGATCTGATGCTTTTATCATCAGATCTGCGTGTTTCTCTTTCCGTTTGATTTTAGACGTGCTTAGATCTGCCTTCTTCTTTTGAAGTTTCCTAATGATAGTTGACTTTCTTTTTTTTCAAAATCTCGTGTGGATGTAATTTTCATCCATGAATTCAATGGGTGTTTATGGTTCATTAATTTGTTCCGTTCGTGTATGTGCATTCCGTTTTATTGATAGGATTGTAGTGTGTGTTTGTCTCTGATCTTGGTTCTTATGTTGCATTTAGTCACATTATCCTCAATTTCTAATTTTCTTTCCTTATTAGTGTACTTCTTGTAACAAACATGATGATCAGAGCAGAATAGCAGATACAATTCATGCTCAATATTGAATATATATATATATATATATTTCTCGTAATATAGCTGGACCTGTTCTGGGATAGGTGAAACTCGTGAATTGTAAGTCATGCAAATAAACTTCAAAGATAAGGTGGTTTTTCATAGATCATATAGTGTTTTCTGAACACAGAATAATGTAAAATCATGATGAGTTGGTATAACCATCAAAATATCACACGGTGCAATCATTAAAGAAAATTATATGCTGGCCGTTCGAAATTGTAGACCTTATATTCAATCATAGAATAAAACGTTAATAAAGAAAATTGATTTACATGTTTGCTGAAATCCATGAATGGAACTAGATAGAATCTTATAGAGGTGGAGTACGCTATCATTTTGCTGGTTGAGGGGAGGGATAGGGCATGGGAATTTTTTTTTAAATGATAAAGCTTGTCTACCCTCTTTCAATTTTCGTATTCATACTGGAAATCAGAATCAGTGGAGCGCCACCTATGTTGGTGTTTGGGTGGGCATTGGTGCTATCGGAGTTTACTGGGATCTTGATTGACTTGCTGTGGAGGGAATGGGATTCAGTTGTCTTTGGTTAGCTGGTCATGGAAGTTTTGTCCTGAGCTCGTTTTTCTTGCATTCTTTCATTTTTGGCTCTGTTTCTTGATTTCTGTTAGTAATTGCTTTTGAGTGGTGTGGGTGACGAGGGGGTTACCTCTGTATTTGGTCTCTTTTTTTCTCAGTTTATTTTTGGTAGAACTTTTTTTTTTTTTTTTTTTTAAATTAAAAAATAAATAAATTTGGTAGAACTTAATGATATGGTTGTCTTCTAAAAGAAGGGCACAAGAATTACTTTCTCTGAGGTCTGAGACCAACTTCAAAAGGATCAGAGAGATATTGAGAAACCACAGAAAATAAGGAGAAAATTTACAAGTTGCCTCACAATGATTGAAGATCTGGCTATGGGGCAATAACAATGTTGGGTGGGTAGCTGATATGCAGAAGGGGGCTGGGCTGGAGAGAATCTTGTTATTTGGAACAATGATATTTAATTGGAAGAAGCTGTGATATTGGAGAATTCTGTTGTGATTTGGTTCCTCTTAAGTTTGATGGTTTCAAGTGGGTGGTATCAACATTTTACATGCCAGTGTAGAAAAAGGAATTTCAACTCCATCAGGTACTCATATTTAATGTTCGAAATATCGGTATCATTTTACATATTGCACCCTTGGGATACCGATACGTATCGGTTATCGCATGGGATATATTGGTTGTATCGCGTAATGTATCGTTGTTGTTGGAAACATGGGGAAACATTGGAAATTAGTCGAATTTTTCAACGAAATTTCAGTGATTGTTAAAAAGGACATCAATATACATTTACAAATCAAAACATTACAAAAAACAAGTGCACATAATGGGTTTTCTTTGTATGAGATTCTAATCTGTGTTGTCTAACTGAATTGATGCAAGTATATTCAAAGTCTGTTCATATAATTTAGAAATGTAAGAAGACATGTGGAAACACGAGCAACACATTCAAAAGCCAAAGAAGAATCACTAGGTTAGGTTACATACATGTTTGATTTTGATTTTTTTTTCCAATTTTCCACAACTCGGACCTTCTCCTCCAGATCTCGAAATCGAGATTCCCAATCCATGATTTTTCATGCCATGCAAAACTTGAAAAATCATGGATTTGTAACAATTTCATGCCTTGCAAAACTTGAAAAATCATGGATTTGTAACAATTTGACACTGATTTAACATGATTTATAATAATAAAAAAAGGATCGAAAAAAAAAATGTTCACCCGATTGAACATGTGGGATGTATCCCACTACTTGTGTGTTTTGTATCGCACATGTGGGATACAAGATATATCGTGGGATATATTGGCAGATATGTGGATATTTAAAACATAGCGCACATGAGAAATTGGGAGGTTCACACAAATTCTGGTGCTGGCCTCTCTAACTCATAAATCGTTGTGAAATTATTAACATCCCTTTTGAAGGGGGCAGTATACACTTGATCAAATAATCAGGAACATTCAATAACATGCACATTAGATAGGTTCTCATCCATGTCCTTGGGTTGGGAATCCCATTTCGAAGAATTGTCGTTAAGCTGATATTCTAAAACTAGCATCTTACCGCACCCCCATTTTTTCAAGACAAGTGAATTATCTTAGGTTTTAAACCATTTAAATTTGAAAACAAGTAGCCATATACCATGGATTTCATTCCTTGGGTAGGTACGTTGTGGAACATATTCGTAGTTGATTGTGCTAAGCTCTTCATCCTTATGGTTTTTGCATAGCCTTCTTTCATTCTTTTTGGGACCCGTTGTGAAATAATTTATATTGGAAATTGTAAATGAGTTCTATGAGAGTGGAAGGTTGAGCAAAACATTGAGTTGCAACTTGCAGGACCCGTAAATCTTGTGGAAGCATGTATAAGATTGTAGTGAAAATTATTGCACGTTGTCTTAGAGTCCTCCAAAAAATTATTTCTCCATTTTAAGGTCCTTTATAGGAGGCAATCAAATCCTTGAAGGGGCACTCATAGAAAAATTGACTGCACTCCCCCAACAAAATTGACCGAGAAAGCCCCTAACCACATGCAATGGGATTTCCTATTATGCCTGTTATGATTTTTGGGGCTTCAAATATAGATGGAGTAGGGGTCTTTGCCTGAGTGACCCCTTTTACCTTCACGTTAGTTGAGGAGAGCCTTGTCATATGGTTGTTAGAGTGGTGGTGGTGATCAAATGTTTCAAATTAGAAACTCGCATATTAGCTTATCTCACCTTAGTTTGCCGATGATGCTTTGGTCTCCCAAATTGATAATCTCAGAGGTTTCTAAGGTGATTCGAGATGCTCTGAGGGTTTCACATGAGCAGAATGGCATGCCTTGCTATGGGTAAAGTGTTTGTGGAGTATCTCTCTATGAGATTGAGTTGCAAGGAAATCTCCTTTCCAATAACTTATTTGAGTTTCCCATTGACAGCCGTTAGGCGAGTTCCCCTTGGTTGTGCAACTCGCTAGTCGAAAGATTTAAAAGGAAGCTTGCCACTAGAATTGAGATATTCGTCTCTTAGGGGAACCACATCCACCCTCAATAAAGCTGTTTTATCCAACCCTCCCGTGTCTTGTTTCTTTCTTTTTAATGACCTTAATAATCATGGCATGGAGGCTTCAAAGGATGAGTAAATAAAATTCTTCGTGCAAGCAATGGAGACATGCTAAAATTCTTAATTAGGTGTGCATTTAAATAAGCAAAAAAGAAGGTAGCCTTGTTGTGGGGAGAGTAAGGTAGAGAAATTGAACCTTATTAGCAAATTATGGTGAAGATTTAGTGAAGATCGAAATGGTTTGTGGAAGAAGTTTATAGCTAGAAAATATAGGGAAGCATATACGAGTTGGATCCTAGGTGGTGGTGGGGGTGGATTTAGTTTGCAATTTGGAAAACAACTTTAAAAGTTGAGGTTGCTTAGAATGAGGCTGGAAAGGCTCTAAGGGAAGGAGTTGGATTGAAGGGATTTTTACTAAAATGGACTCATGATATGGCCAAAGAACATGTTTAGCCCCCTTTCCCATTCCTTATTTTTTTTGGCATCTTGACAAGTTTTTTAAAATTTCAGAGATCTGAAATGCCCATATTGCAAGCCTTGGCACTTGTACGATGTTTGAGTGCTAGGGAAGTTAAGAGGGTCTGTCTAGATGTGTGGAGTGGGTTCTATGAAACCATGATTGGGCCCACTCTATGGGAGATCCAATCCGCTCATTATATTTGGCCAGCCCTGGACTCATAGAAAGCACTAATTTCAGCTTGATCCAAGCGCTATGTGGCCATGGTAGTCGATAATAGTCGACTTTCATTTTCAATTGTTTCCTATGGTGTGGTCCACATTTGATGTGATTTTCCCTTAATTCTTTTGGTCCCCTGTCCTTAAATGAAAACCCGAATCGAATGGTTGGCATGGATTTCACACAACTTACGATGGACGCCACAAACAGTCCAAATACCCTTTTGTGGGGCCAAGGACCTCATCTAGAAGTTCTAATTTTTTTAGAGGGAAATTGACCGAAATCATTCTTCCTTAGTGGGAGTGGGACGCAACACCACTCTTTGGCCATTACATTCTCCACGCGTTCCATTTTCCAGTATTCCATTCAATTCTCTAGCGTTCTATTCTCCGAAACCATTCTTTTTAGAAGCTTCCTTCACAGGATCACTCACTACTCTCTGTCGAACCATTCTCATGTGTTCCTTTATCCGACGTTATTTTCTCGAAAAAAATGACTATTAGGGTTATCTCCTTTCCATCCGGCTAAGGAGTTTCTCGTATAAAGGTGGCGATTTACGAAAAATTAATTTTGTTTATTCAATACACAAAGAATGTATATTTAAAGTGTTACATGATTGACCATTTTTTGTATGCTTATTGTGTAATGTGGGTGTTGTGAATGTATGTACCTTGATGTAAATTGTTCAATGATGACTGGTGCCGTAAATGTATGTACATTGATGTAAATGGTTCAATGAAACAATTACATTTTCTTGACAACGGCGATTAGTTGCACATGACAACGACAGCCCGTTGCAAATGACAACGGCAACCTTTAGCACATGACAACGGATTCCTATAACCAATGTTGTCAAATCACATGCAATTGCATGTGAAAACATATGTTGTTCACATATGCGATTGCATAATCGTATATGCTGTTGCATTTTTTTTCCCGAAGAATAAAAAAAATTGAAATGGAAAAATTGAAAAAATAAATGAGTGAAAACTTGCCTAATTAGTACACATGATTGGATTATGTTATTTTACTTATTTCATTGTAGTTTGAGTGTTTCATTAAGTTATATATTTAATTGCTTATATTATATCTACATAAATTTTAACAAAACAATCAACAAGCTACATTAAGGGAGAATTAATTATTAAAAACTTTGAACATAGGGATTTTATTAATTAATGGATAACTTGAAACAACTTACAAGTTACAAGTTACAACTTAATTTTCAAAAAAACAAGCACTTCTTACAAAATATAAAAAATAAATATACTTGAAATAGTTGTAGAGATATTAGAGTAAGAGAGAGAGAGAGAGAGAGAGAGAGAGAGAGAGAGAGAGAGAGAGAGAGCTTTGGAGTAGAGAATAGTGAAAATGGAGGGGATATGAGTGCCTATTTATAGGCAGAAGTGCCCCAAATTTAAAAAATAAAAAATGAAAAAATGAAAAAACTTCTCCCAATGGTCATATTTTTTACCATTGGGAAATATGCGCATATTTGTCGCATATCAAAGTATGCCATGGCATACCTGCCAGGATCGCATATGCCATGATGGTATATGCAATTTGATCCACGGTATGTGCATATGTGATCACATATGCGATCATATTTGATAACAATGCCCGTAACATGTGATAACGACGACCCATAACACATGACAACGGAGACTCGTAACACATAACAACGGCGAGCCGTAGAACATGACAACGACAACCCGTATAACATGACAATGGCGACCCGTAGTATATGACAACGACAACCCGTATAACATGACAATAGCGACCCATAGCATATGACAATGACAACCTATAACACATGACAACAGAGGCCCGCTGCTCATGACAACAACGACCTGACTCGTTGCTCATGACAACGATGACCCCTTGCACATGAAAATGATGACTGACGCAAGACCTGCATAAAAACACTGACTCCAACTTGAAGAACTTTTCATCCAACTCGACTCAATATTTACAGAATCTTATAAAAAAAAAAAAAAATCATATTTCTTCATTCTATCACACACCAAATATTTAATCATACAATTATATACATGATATATCTCACAAGATTATACAAATATATATCCCACAAGTAAAAGGAATCATACAAACTAATTATATTCCTATCTAATCAACTTTCTTTCTCTTTCTAAGAAAAAACTTATCAACCGGTGTTCCATTCTCTCCTGTTCCATTATTCGGCATTCTTTTCTTCGGAAAAATGGCTTTTAGGGTCTTCTCCATTCAATTGTAGCGTTCTTTTCTCCAACGATCCGAATGAAAGAAGTGGAGGAAATAAAGGAATTGGTAACCCGACCGGGTCTCTCAGTCCCGATTAAGAGGAAGATGATGGCCTCTAAGTGTGCAACAATGAGAGTGTGCAACAATGAGATTTTTTTTTTTTTAAAAAAAAAAAAAGAAAGAAAGAAAGAAAGAGGAAGAAAGTTAATTAGATAGGAATATGATTAGTTTGTATGATACCTTTTACTTGTGGGATGTATGTATCTGTATAATCCTGTGGGATGCATATAATTGTATAATTGAATGTTTGGTTTATGATAAAATGAAGGAATATGATTTTTTGCATCTTTGTAAGATTTTGTGAATGTTTAGTCAAGTTGAATGAAAATATTTTTCAGGTTGATGGAGCCTACGTTTTCATGTAGGTCTTGTGCTGGTCGTTGTTGTCATGTGCAAGGAGTCGTTATTATCATGTGCAATAGGTTGCCGTTGTTATGTGCTATAGGTCATTGTTATCATGTGTTATGATTCGCCGTTGTCATGAGCAATGAGTCTCAATTGTCATGTGCTACGGGTTGTTGTTGTAATGTGTTACAGGTTTTCGTTGTCATGTGTCACGGGTCATCTGTGTTATGGGTTGACGTTTTCATGTGTTACGGGTCTCCGTTGTCATGTGCTACGGGTCGCTGTTGTTATATGTTACAGGTTTTCGTTGTCATGTGTAACTAGTCGTTTTCAAGAAAATAAAGTTGTTGTTTCATTGAACTTTTTTTAATATCAATGTATATACATTCACAACACCATCTATCATTGAATATTTTACATTAAGGTATATATTCATAATACCCACATCATACAATAAACGTACCAAAAAATCGCCAATCATGGCATACTTAAAATATACATTTTTTTTTTTGTACATCGAATAAATAAAACTAATTTTTTCTGAGAAAGTCCGTAGTCGGATGGAATGGAGAAGACCATAACAGTCGTTTTTTTTTTCTTTTTTTTTTTTGAGAAAAGATCGCCGGATAAGGGAACATAGGAGAATGGTTCATTGGAAAATGGAATGCCAAGGAGTGGTGGTGTCCCGTGGAGGAAGCTTCGAAGAAGAAAGGTTTCGGAGAATGGAACATCGGAGAATTGAATGGAATGCTGGAGAATGGAATGCTAGAGAATGGAATGTTAGAGAATGTAATAGTCGGAGAGTGGTGGTTGGTCCCACCAAGGAAGAAGAAGGGTTTGGTCGGTTTTCCTCTAAAAAAATTAGAAATTCCAAATGGGTTACTTGAAACCGGGTTGGCCCCACAAAAGGGTATTAAGACGGCGTTTGTGGGGCCCAACGTGAGTTATGTGTGAAATCTATGTTGTCCATTCGATTAGGGTTTTCATTTCAGAGCATGGGCCCTATAATGAGGGGAAACTATATCGAAGGTGGACCACACCACATGAAATATTTGAGAATGAAATTCGATTGTCGTGGGCCATAGAGGGCTTAGATCAAGTTGAAATTAGTGTTTTTTATGGGCCCAGGATTGACCGAATATAATGAGTGAATTTGATCTCTCGTGTAGTGGGCTCAATCATGGTTTTATGGGACCCACTCCACACATCTGGATGGGCCCTCTTAACTTCTCTAGCACTCAAACATTATATGGGAGCTAAGGCCTGTAGCAAAAGCATTTTGGTCTTTGAAAATTTTAAGTTGTTAGGATGCCAAAAAAATAAGGAATGGAAAAGGGGGGCTAAACACATGCTATATGACCAAACCTTGGGGCCATTTTGGTAGAAGTCCCTACATTTAAAGTTAAGAAAGGTTATAAGATGAGATTATGGGAAGATATTTGGGTGGGTGAACTCTTTTGAGAGCCACTTTCCAAACCAGGTGCCTACATCAAAGAAGTGTCTCGTCTAGTATTGCGACGAAGTTTCGGCAGGCAAGGACATAGAAGAACTGGTGGATTTCATTTAGTTAAACACGTGCTATGACCAAACCTTGGGGTCATTTTGGTAAAAATTGCTATATTTAAAGTTAAGAATGATTATAAGATGAGATTCTGGGAAGATATTTGGGTGGGTGAACTCTTTTGAGAGCTACTTTCCAAACTAGGTGCCTACATCAAAGAAGTTTCTCGTCCAGGATTGCTACGAAGTTTCTGCAGGTAAGAACACAAAAGAACAGGTGGATTTCATTTAGTTTATGGAGATCTGCAACCATAGAAATTCCCAGTTTGGAAATTGCTACGAATGAGTTTTGTCACTATTGTGATGTGAGTCTGGAATCTTAATGAATGACTTTGATGAGAATCTTCTTGAAGGAGACCCTTAAAAAAAAAAAATTATTATCATTTTTCAGTAATGCTGCTTCCATGTTTACAAGGAATGCCCATAAAGAGCCTTCAACAAGTCTTCAAAAACTCTAATGTCATAATCTTTAAGGTTCTAAAAGTCACATTCAAAACCAAAGGCGCGAATTCATAAAGATACTTATAAGAGAACCCTTTCTCAGTTGTTATTACGTATTGCCTTGGAAATTTGGAAGTGAGAGAATCCCCTACCTCCAAAGTCCTCCCCAATCTCCACTTAGGCCACACCACGATCAGTATAGACTCTATTCATATGTTGTAATATCTTTAGCTACTAGAAGTCATTTGCATCATGTAATCTCTTTCATTTTCTATGGAACTTTTTTTGTTATCAATAATAAAAAAAAGAAATTAATGTAATGGTTCCTGTTGTGGTTTATACCACCGATTTCAGTCATTTATTTGTTTCAATCAGAGCTGGTTGCTTTTACAACAGTCATTTCTCATGGGAATTTTTCATTTTTAAGGGTGATTTGGCAATTATTTTCCTTGCCCATCCTGGGGCGTTTTAATTCCCGATCTTCATGAGTGGAAAGAGAGTAGTTCCTGTTTTTCCACAACAAATCACATGTTTTCTTGTTGGATTTTGTTCTCATTTGGCAGTTCACGGAACTAGTTAGGGATGGATGCTGTTGGTGGATCTAATAAAGCATGTGATCATTTATTGCTCATTTGGCTATTTTATTTTATTTTTAGTGTCTTAGTACTGATGTTCTTTTCTGAAGCATAAAAATGCCGAAAGGCCAAACTGTCCAATTCCAGTAGGAAAAGCTGAATTCTGACTCTTTTTTTTTTTTTTTTTTGAAAACTGTTGGCTTGAACTCTCAATTCATTTGTTGAAACTGATAGCTCATGTTAACAAATTCTACAACCTATCTCATGACGCACTCTTGGATGTCATGATCGATGCTTCTGAATGTGCACCACCACTCACGATTTGGATACATTTTCAAGAACAATTGGGGCTTTAGGACAACCCCAAACTAGGTTACAGCACGCGTATGAGGTGTGTACTATGGAAAACTAGGTGTTGCATAATTCTTACATCCACGTCTGGTTGACCCAACTTATTTTGCATCCAGAGATCTACAAATTGCAAGATTCTAGAAAGCATAGTGCCTTGAGTAGAATATTCATACAACTGTAATGAACTGATTTTTATTTATTTTTTAATTGGATAACGAAACACAATCAAATAAGGTAGAAAGTACATCAAAGGAAAATGATTTCTAATTCATCAAGATAATCTCTCACTCCTTTCTTTTTTTTTTCTGGTTGAAAACTTGCATCAAGATAATCTTGCCACACCACATTTGATTAATCTGTCATCTTATTAGCTTCTTGACCAACAAAAGAAAAATGTGCAGCAGAGAAGCTTCATCTTTTATGTCATCAATAACAAAGGAATGTTTCCATGAATTGGACATATCATGACATAATGAAGAGAGTGATCTTTCTAGCTTATCAAATTGATTGTGATGACATATCCAGGGAGGTAGGATGGAGGGGCATGATTTTGGACATGTCTGAAAAGATGCGATAGTAGGTTGAAACGATCTAAATTTACCAAACCTATAGCTGAATGAGGACTATTGAAATCATGGCTGACTTGGTTGACTTGCTTTTTCTTTTTCTATTTTGAATCTGACAAAGATTTTGTTTAAGAAAAATGAAAAGCAGCATATGACAGATACATCCAGAGAGCAGTAGCAAGTGACCTACTTGTCACTCTCTCTGAAACAAGGCTACTGGCCAGCACGATGTCAAGGACATTCCACGTTGTGATCCTCCTGTTGGTTGCAGACCTGACATGTTTTATACCCTTGAGGCTTTCCAGGAGCATGATGATGAGTTTACCTGAAGGTCTGGCCCTTGATAGAGTGGAATGACAGAATGTGATTCATGCATCCAACCCGAATTAATTGGGATGAGGCTTAGATGATGATGATGATGATGAGTTTTTCTAGGAGCATCTGCTTTTCATTATTAATTTTCAGTGCTCATTTATAAGCAGTAAATGGCCGAATCACAGTTCATACATGAACATATACCGCTTTACGGATTCTATGCTTATTATAGATACGAGTTGTAATAATCTTTTCCATGCTCACATTCCTCTGGCATAATCAGACTAGGCCTTTTATTTTTGTTTGTCAGCAAGTTCAGTTTCCATGTAATCTTATTTCTTAGAGAGCTTGAATGGAAACACACTTGCCTGCTTGTTGCAGTCAAAATGCCATTCGCCTTGAGGAGAAGGAAAGAAAGGAAAAGGAGATGCTGAACCAAATCATTGATGAAGCTGAGGAATACAAGCGTGCATTCTATGAGAAGAGGAAAAACACTTGTGAAACTAACAAGACCCATAACAGAGAAAGAGAAAAGGTAGAATATATGGAAAGGAATCCCTGCTTTTTCCAGCTGGTTTGCTGCATAGAAATGCAAAACTTGTGGCCAGGAACATTGTTTTCTTTCCCCTTTCCGTTTTGATGCAATATCTTCTGGGGAAATTCTTGAAATGTGATTTCTGACTGAAATCTGCTTGTGTTCTGGCCAGCTATATCTGGCTAACCAGAAGAAGTTCCATGAGGAGGCGGACAAGCAGTACTGGAAAGCGATAGCAGAACTCATTCCCAATGAGCTTCCTACCATCGAGAAGAAGGGAAGAAAAAAGGACCAGGACAAGAGGCCATCGATTGTTGTTGTTCAGGGCCCAAAGCCTGGCAAGCCCACTGATCTTTCCAGGATGCGGCAGATACTTGTGAAGCTGAAACACACTCCCCCTCCTCACATGAAACCTCCACCACCACCACCTGAACCTGCCAAAGATGCTGCGGCCAAAGGCAAAGATGATGCTGCAGCCAAGGGCAAAGATGCAGCGGCCCAGGGCAAAGATGCGGCAGCTACAACCAAAGATGGAACTGCACCAACTACTCCACCTAAAGATGCTGCAAATGGTTCCACCAAGTCAAAAGAAGCAGCTTCTGCACCAGCTGAGGAGCAGCCAGCTGCACCATCTGAGCCAGTCCCTGTCGCATAGGATGTGCTAACATGATTTCTGTTTTTTTTTTTTTTTTTTTTAATGGATATCAACATTGCACCCATTATTTCAGTCTATTTTGGTTTCCGTCACTCTAGTACCATAATTACTGTGAATAAGAACCCTCCGTGGGTTATAGGCTGTGAAGAGCTGCTATTTCATTTTGCTCTAGGGATTTGTTGTTGAATGGCCACATCTGATTTTGTTTTTTGTTTTTGTGGAAATTTATTATTGGAGTAGGGATTTATTTGTCTAATTCTCTCCAGTTAATCAAATGATTGTGTGATGGGTTTGTGTTAAGTGCATGCATGCAAGCAAATAATCTTCACTGTCAAAATGATGTGCGGGTGCGGTCTCAGCCCCAAGGGTTTTCACTTACTTATTGTTAAAATCCCATTCCAAAATAAAGGTCATCAGCTTTGACAGTCTGAATGAGGCCCATATGCGGTGATCTGAACTGCTCACCAAAGATGGGCTGTAGATCAAAAGTAATGGGGAGGAGTCGGTTGAAACAGATTGGTTATCAGTGTGATTTTTGTACCTCTACAGCCTCTACATGGACAGTGCCAATGACAGACAGTGGGTCCCATGTACCATGGAAGCTCAGCAAGTACTGTTCAGAATGGTTTGGGAGAGCTTAGTCTTAACTGTCCTCAGGAAATTTTAGTGCCTGTTTGGTTTTCCAATATCCTATGAAATGCAAAGTAAATGAGCCATTATTATCATTTTCAAGTGTTTGTTTAAACAGGAATTATGGTTTGTAAATCGGGAGTCAAATACACTTGTAGGTAAAGTAAATTGTGTGATTACATTTTCACACTATAAAACTACCATTTTTATGGTGAATGCTAGAAATTGTAGTTGTGCCAAAATATTGTATGATTGTTATGCCAATTATAGATAATTGGGCAAAGGGAATAAAGGGAGGAATGGATCCTCAGGTTTCAGCTTGTACAGGTAGGTCCCATTGTTCACTTGCCTCTACATCTTTTATCTCACGAGCCTTGACTGCGGATCTCCTTCGTAGGGAAGATCAATAGCCATTCAATATTTGGCCTCCTTTTCCATTGAATGCATACTTTAGTTTCAAGCCCCATTTTATCTACCCAAAGGAATTCAAGCTACCAAGATATGTCTTTAGGGCATGGTCCATTGATTTTGGTCAACAGTCCATTGGTGTCGTTTAACACCCAAACTGAGAACCTGAGTATGCTATGCATATCCTCATATCAAATATAATTTCTCATCAATGATTCGACATTTCCTAGTCCTTCCCTAAATCCACAAATAGCGTCCTTGCGGCCTGGCACGGAGTCTCCCTGGGAAAGAACAGATCTGCGGCGTGGAGAACCACTCTTCTTGCTGCTTGGTGGGCCATATGGGAAGAAAGAAATTGCCGTTGTTTCAGAGATGAGTCCCATTCTGTCGTCTACCTGATCAAGAGAATTCAGCATTTCCTCTGATTGGGCCTGCAATTCCACAAACATCAGCCACATTTCTCTTCTTACAGGCATCCACCTTAGCGTGACGTAGCTACGCTATGTTTTTGTGTTCCCTGTTGCTGGGCTGTATTTACTCTTTTGTTTTGTTTTGTTTTTTTTTTCCCTTTCTTTCCTGTTTTGCTTTGTGTTTTGGTTTTTTTTTCTTGGTTTTTGGCAGTTCTCAGTTCGCTATCTCAGCGGTCTGTTTTCTTCCTCTTTTTTTTTTTTTTTTTAATGAATCTTCGTTGCCTCTCAAAAAAATAAAAAAATAAAAATGATCAAGGAACATGACTTTTTTCTAAATTTCATTCAAATCAAGTGTAGGATAGGATGTGGCAATGAACTAAAATATGTTGGCAGCATTGTTCCAAAACCTGTAAACTTAAAGACTTCATTCGATGTCCAGCCGATTCAGGTTGACTCAAAGACTCGACCTGACTTTGACTTATTTAATTATTTTAAAGTGTACATATTAGTAAAATAGTTAACTTTATTATTAGCAATAGAAAATGTAACTTAAAACCAATAGAAATGCACATAACTCACTATTTAAGGGCGTTTTTGGTTGATCGAGGTGAGGGTTCAAATTATCCTCCCCTCCCTTTGTTATTTTTAATACAATCCCATCTCAGAAACTGAGTGACTCAATTCAAGTCACGCTGAGTCATCTCGAGTCAACCACGACATTGAGTCAGGCACAATACTGAGTTTCCCAGCTATTTCGCCAAATCTACCTGGCCGAGTTTACAGTCGAGTGAGCAAGTTTTGGAACTATGGTTAACAGGAGTAGATCCATATTCAAACCAGTCTTTTCTCACAACCAATACAAGGATTATGAATGCTTGCATTTATTTTTACTTATCTACAACATCTTTCACATCTTAATCTAACCATGAATGGCGATGACCAAAAAAAATCTCCAAAGGCAGTTGCTGCCACAATGACAAGTTGTAACAAACATCTCTACAACAAACTCCATATATTTTGAAGATGAAAGATGAAACAGCATACATACAAGCAAAGGCCCAAGGAGAATCCAAGTTCCAGTGAAAGTACATTGATCCTTCTACAGAATGGTTTTGGTCTGATCTCAACCTTCAAAGTTCTGTTATCTAACACTCTTCTTTCTAGTAGAGGATCATCTAGGATTCATCTGTGTGACACTTATAGGCGAAGAAGTGACGGGCGGGCCATTCAATTCGACAGTTGATGAGTTCTGAGAATTTCTGGAATTCGTGGCTTTTGAGCACCTGCCAGTCCCCACCAAGTCCTGGATGATGCCTGGTGGTGTCAGCACCTTCTCGTTGAGTTTGGTGTGTTTTGTAAGCATGGCTACAACTTGGGTCATTGAAGGCCGTCGCTTGGCTGCTGCTTGGGTGCAGAAGAGGGCTATTTTAATGAATCTGAGGGCTTCCTCTTCTGGGCAATGTTCTAGCTGTGAATCCACCAGCTCTAGCAGTCTCCCTTCTTCATAGAGCTGCCATGCCTGTAAGTGAAACCATGAAAGTTACAAGATGGGCATTAGACATTGAGGGCAATGCCGTTGTTGGATTGGAAAAGAAAATTACAAAAATCATGACGCTGCATTGTAATTCAAAAATTTCAATGTCTTTGGGACTCTTAATTAAGTTGGATTCCTATCTCTTCATTGGAACTGTGTAATAAGCTTACCAGTTTGAACAAAACCAGTTACTATAATTTTTTCTTAAAACTTGGTTTGTCAGAGGCCTTCTTCGAAAATTTGAACTAGACCCAGAAATCAGTCTCCAGATTTCCTAGTGCAACCCAGCTGAGTCAATGAAAAGCTGGTAGAAGACCATTGAAGAGAAAACATGGTACTTTTAAATATTAAAGGAAGGAAGATAAAAAAGAGCAAGAAAAATAGGAGAGTAGTTGGGAGAGAGTACGGGAGGAAAAAAGAGGAAGAAGAAGTGGCCTTGACTTCTTATGAGGAAAACAAAGGTTTTCGACTGGCCCAGGGGAGGGTGTGAAAGGAGTGTTTGTAATTACTAAAACGACCTACCAGAGTTGTTCATTTCCTTCGCTCAGATTGGATATTTCAATCGCTTGAAGAAACAGAAAGGGACAAATGAAAGAACTGAATATTTCAAAAAAGAAACAGAGAGATTCATGAAAGGAGATGTGAACAAAACATCTAGAATACTCAAAGAAAACAAGATCAACAGACACTAAAGAAAGAAACGATCATGACTGTTGTCTGGCTTGAATCAATTTCAATTCCTCCAAAGATCGAACAAATGTTAACAGCAGAAAGGACAAAACACACAGCCGCGCACCACTATAGATTTTTGGTACTAATGAAAAAAGTCCACAGGAATTAGAGGGAGAACTAACCCATTCCAAGAGAAATTTCTGCATCCCTGACCAGTTTGATTTTGCACTACTTCTGCCACTAACTATTTCAAGCATAAGGACCCCAAAGCTGTATATGTCTGCCTTTTTAGTTAACTGACCCAGCATTGCGTACTCTGGTGCAAGATAACCACTGCACATAACAGCAAAAAATAAAGGGTTGGATGTGGGTTGTATAAAAAAATTGGAAATAGAGAGAATGCAAACCTCAATCTAGGATTAATATATGATCACAATGACATTATTTGAAATTTAAATTTATAATTAAGTGAAAATTAATAACATAGACCAGCTCAAGTTAGGAAAGGAATTGCCCATTCACAGCATAAGAAGCTAACAAGTTCTTTTATATAAGATTTTGTTAAGCTTAAGGTCCATTTGGAAGCACCCTCCAAAGGGGCTTTTGGGGCAAAAAACGCCGTTTTGATCCAAACAGCGGTTGTTGTTGTGGGTTTGGACTCAATTCGCAAACCCCCATCTCATCTCCTGCTGGACAAAATAGGTGCTAAAATGCCGACTCCTTGAAACCCTCCCTTCTAAGGAAGTACATCCAATCAGGCCCTTTAGATGCTTACTCCCAATATCAAAAGGTTGGTCTCTTATAGGAACTCTCTGATTTACGTCTAAGAATACATATGCTTCTGCCCAAGCAGGGGTAAATTAGAGTGACCCATTTGATATTTAATCACTTAGATGGAAATGACTCCCTCACACAACCCCTTATTGTACCAACCAACATTTAATTTCTTGTAAATAAGATAGCATCTAGTAAGTTTTTGCTCATTCTTGTTGCTTTTTCCCATTGTTGATTCTCTTGTACCTCGTCATGTCCTCATCCAGATTGTTCATCTATTCGGTCCCACAGTCAATGCTAAATCTCACTAGCAGTCCATACTTCAATGATGTGTTAAAATGTGGACTGATATCTGCATGGAAAATGAGGATGTCTGATCAAATGGAAATTTTCCATGTGTTCTATCCATTGCGAAGATCACTAGATGAACAGCCTGGATCACCATGTGAAAGGGGATCAACAACTAGATAGAAATAAATAGCGAGCTATGCTAACAAAATTCTGCACTACATACACGAAAGTGATACGTAAAAGGTATCCAATGAGGTCAATCACATTTATAAGCTTGCTCAACTGAGAAAAGGATGGCTACTTCCTAGTTTACCCTGCATGCTCACATGTATATGTTGTTTGTAAAGATACTATACAGGGGTTCAGCTGCTCAAAGACCATTTTTCTCTCCAAGACAAGAATAATTAACCATATAACCTACATGTTTCAAGTAAAGAATTTCCATACGTGCATGCATGTACATATATACATATATGTAGAGACATACATACATATGTTTACATATATGTATTTATTTATGTCTGTATGCATGCGTCGACGAGTTAACTGACTCTAGTTGCAATAACTTGCTAAATGGTTGCCCCTTGGGAGGGGCAACATCAAAACATGTTGACATATACCTAACCAAGGTTTAAAGCATTGTCCAAAACCAGTATGCATTGCCCGATAGATACCTGTATTGTCCAAGAACAATACATTGTATCAGCCAGTATCGGTGGTGAACGATCCAATTCCTGATTGACTAATTTAGAAACTCGTACCTAACTAAAGATGCGAATAGCATGCATGTATGTTACCAAATTATGGGTTAGCATGGTAGGTAGAAATTCTTACTTCTAAAAGAATGGAATGTTATGAGATGTCTTAAATCTGTACATGTAAAAGGAGTTTGATCGATCGGCCGCCCTGGTTGATCAATTGAGCCAACCTCGAATTATACAAATTGGTCTCGGGACAATTTTGGATAATCTCGATTGATCAAAGTCTCAACTTGATGGATTGATGATATTAAGAAATTATTTGTAAACACTCTTTGGATAGTTTTGAACATGTTCGATTGCTTGAATATGGGAGCTATACAGGGGTTCAGCTGCTCAAAGACCATTTTTCTCTCCAAGACAAGAATAATTAACCATATAACCTACATGTTTCAAGTAAAGAATTTCCATACGTGCATGCATGTACATATATACATATATGTAGAGACATACATACATATGTTTACATATATGTATTTATTTATGTCTGTATGCATGCGTCGACGAGTTAACTGACTCTAGTTGCAATAACTTGCTAAATGGTTGCCCCTTGGGAGGGGCAACATCAAAACATGTTGACATATACCTAACCAAGGTTTAAAGCATTGTCCAAAACCAGTATGCATTGCCCGATAGATACCTGTATTGTCCAAGAACAATACATTGTATCAGCCAGTATCGGTGGTGAACGATCCAATTCCTGATTGACTAATTTAGAAACTCGTACCTAACTAAAGATGCGAATAGCATGCATGTATGTTACCAAATTATGGGTTAGCATGGTAGGTAGAAATTCTTACTTCTAAAAGAATGGAATGTTATGAGATGTCTTAAATCTGTACATGTAAAAGGAGTTTGATCGATCGGCCGCCCTGGTTGATCAATTGAGCCAACCTCGAATTATACAAATTGGTCTCGGGACAATTTTGGATAATCTTGATTGATCAAAGTCTCAACTTGATGGATTGATGATATTAAGAAATTATTTGTAAACACTCTTTGGATAGTTTTGAACATGTTCGATTGCTTGAATATGGGAGCTCAATCGATTGAGGCTATGCTCGATCGATCTCGATTGATCGATCCTTAGATCGATGGTGTGTGCAGTTTTGCGTAATTGCGCGAATTGTTTCATATTCTGGGTGCAACAATATATATATATATATATATATATATATATATATATATATATGGGTGTAATTTCGGGATTATGGTATGCTAATCAAGGGCTAATCGTTTTTAGGGTTCGGGGAGGAGAAAATAAGGGTTTTCCGACATTGTAAGTGATTCCATCTCTTGTACTTTTTCTTTCATAGTGATTCGTTATCCCTTTGTGCCATGGTTTTTCCCACAAGGGTTTTTTCAGGTAAAAATTCGTGTGCACTTGTGATTGCTTTATTTACGTTTGCTTAATCTCGTGTGATCCGAATTCGGGGTTTGCTTCCATGGAGTCCCAACACTGAATTGTGGTATATCCTTAGTAAGGGCTGTCCATTTCCAATGTTCCATGAAAGCAAGGAAGATCACTATTCAATATGATCTTTCGAAGAAAAAAAAAAACCATAATTAAAATATGGAAGTTTCTACAAATATGAAAGACTACTTACGCTGTTCCAGCTACATGTGTACTCAGGTGACTAACATTATCTGGGAAGAGCTTAGCCAAACCAAAGTCCCCGATTTTTGGGACAAGTTTCCTGTCGAGAAGAATGTTACTGGCTTTGATGTCTCTGTGCACGATATGTGGCTCAAGCTCTTCATGAAGGAATGCAAGACCCTTGGCCGTGCCTACACAAATGGCTGACCTGCTCACCCAATCTAGTCTAATACTTTTAATATTCGAACCTGCAAGTGAAAAGAACAATAGCTATATTATATAGCATGCTGGCACAAACAACTAATATTGAGAATTTATTAACTTGTCATGAACACATAATGTTTTTACCTAGTAATGCACGATCAAGGCTGCCGTTTTCCACATAATCGTAGACCAAAATCCGATTACCTCCTTGAACACAGCACCCTATTAGCTCAACAAGGTTTGGATGCTTAACACTTGTAATCATATCTATCTCAGTCAAAAATTCATGAATCCCTTGCTTTGATTCAGCAGAGAGCACCTTCACGGCAATTTCGGTTCCATTCTTAAGGGTCCCCTGAGAAATAGAAAAACATAGAAAATACAATTAATAAGTACAGAGTGCCTTTAATAATGTAAAATAGGGATAAAAAAGTATCATATTTACATGACTAATATTAACGAGATGTAGAAAGAAATGGAAATTTTAGTAAAGAACTTCCCTAAGATACTCAAGTGGACATTAAAGCTGTTAGATGGAACAGGCATTATCTTGAACTCGTTTGTATTTTATATTGTCTTCATAACCATTGAGCAATGCTTTCATGCATGCATCTTTTTCATTTTGTTTTCCATATTTTTTTGAGAAGAAGCATATATCAGAAGAAGGAAAGATGAAAAGGTTGGGAATTTGGGTATTTTCTCCTGAGAAGAAAATTCATACAAGGGAGAGGGTGTTTCATGTTTATTAACCAAATTGATCGGCATGTTTAACAGCTAACTAACTTCATTTACTAAATCAACAAGAAATTGCCTTGTATTTTGAAATGAAATGCTTGGAAACTACATGTTTCTGTATGAATCACAGGAAATTTGAAGATGAAGATCTCCTTGGACAAAATCAATGTCTTTGGTAGGTTCTTTTCGAAAGAGCAAGCACGAATCATCCTAACTCATGCTATTAAGGGTACCGAACACATATATCCGATAATCCAAACAATCAATCTCACAGTTTTCCATCCCTTTTTTCCCTTTTTATTATCATGTCTTAGCATTAGTCATCTTCTTAAACTTTCAAGCACAACAAATGAGAGGTTTCGTGGTCTCCATTGATTTGTTTCTAAGTATTAGGAAGCTTCAATCTTTAAAATATGATTGAAAGGTCCGTTAACTGAGGTCTATGCCAGTACGTCAATAAAAGTATTCAAAGAAGATTCTATGATTGTGAACAAAAAAAAGAATGAAAAGGATAGCTGGTAAAATTTCTATGATGTTAAACAATAATCTTTCCAGCATTCCAAAGAATATCTCTTCATTGTTCATTTGTGTGTCCATGAGTTCTATCTGAATTCAAAGGAGTAAAATGATGGTTTGAAGAAATCCGCATTCAGAGGGCATGTTCCAATGAAAATTTGAAGAAGATATGAAGTGAAATCTGATCTATCGATAGTACGGCTAAAACTATTTTAGAGGCGAACACTCGAAATAGTGATTGAGGGTATCAGCGACTGAACTGATTCGGGAAACAAATTGTCAGGACATTTAGAATACAATGCTTGGGCCTAATGAAATATAAGGCCAGATAAAGGAGCTTCACATATCTTGCAAAGCAATTTGTATCAGGCTCCAACTACCTATTTTGGCATCTAGGGAAATATTAACCAGTTTGCAGCTATACCTGTTTCATTTTGACATTGAAAGAGAAGCAATATGCTAAAACAGCTATCAACTGGCATACCGAAGCACTCGAGAAAGGCTTAGTGTTATGGATTTAGCTAATCACAGCCAAAAAGAAAGAGAAAAAAATGCATATATAATTTCAGATTCCTCATCCTCTTATTTGAAATATGACCATAATTCAAATTTCTATTGATGGAGAAAACTATAATCTGAGTAATGCAAAAAGAGAAAAAGAAAAAGAAAAAGAGAAATTGTAACAGGTGAAATGCATGCTCATCCATGTATAATAGAAGTCCACCTCTAGAGAAAAACATAATGCTCATTACTTTCACATAACTAAAACGGGCAAGAAGCATTTGCATATTCCCGCATACCTTGTAGACTGTTCCAAATCCTCCTCTGCCTATCCTATTGCTAGCATGAAAACTCTTCGTTGCAGCTTTCAGTTCTTCGTAAGAGAAAAGCTTGATATTCTTGGCTGACGAATATCCTATCCAAAGTAAGAAAAGAAAGAAAGACAAGAAAGGAGGTCAAGATTAAGAAAAGTAATAAAGGTTTGCCATGCATGTGTATGTAAAGGATGCTCTCATGACATTAACAATAAGAAAATACGACTATACATCATTATGGAAAATTTAATATTGAATTTAAAGAAATGGTGAGGAACAGATGTATAATGAAATACTCACCATCACTGTCTTCTTCCTTATGGCGTTTTATCCATGCCAGGAAGGAACTTAGGCAGCCACGACTCATGTCCGTGGGGTGTATTGATTTTAATCGTCTGAAATTCTAGTCTTCCCTTTTCAGTATGCTGCATTCAAGATTCAGAAAAAAATAAGGAAACAAAAGATGGGTTTTATGAAAATTTTGATTGTTATTTACTTTAATATGTTCTCCTACTTCTAACCACCAAATTGACAGAAGGCCACAGTTCTGCAACAGAAACAGACAATGCTTCTTTTGGATAAGCAAAGATATTTCATTGAAATATCAAAACAAGATACACCAAGGAAGAGACATTAATGCCCCGACGCAAAAGGAAGATCCAAACACTCCTTGAATAAATGAGAATCACTACCCATTGCACATTCAACAAAATCCAGATGACAGGATGAGCGAAATGTGACCATGGAAAGAAAAAGAAAAAGAAAAAGAAAAAACCCCCAAAATGAGAAATAAATGATAATGCATTATACTGCTGTTATCATTGCATTCTTATCACAGTTGGCGAAATGCTTCCCTAGTGTTTGGATTTGGAACTAGCAAATAACTAATTTGAACTGAGTCAATGGCCTATTTTAATGAGAAAATCAAAAGGAGGAATGTTAGAGATAGCTTGGCCGTATACTTCTGAGCCCTGATGAGGATACTTGCAGGCACAAATGCCAGTAGGCCACACATGAACAAGATCTAGTCCTTTTTTATTGCGCATGTCTACTCATCAGGTGGACCAATCATGTAGAGAAAAAGAAATGGATGCTTAAAAAGTGGCAAACAGTTCACGTGCAGTGTAGAAATGTGGCCCACCTGGTCAATGGATCTGCCTGAATTTTTTGGGCCTGTAAAAATAGAAAGTAGGGAGAGACTGATGAATGGCCAAGATCACGCAGGAACATGTGCCAATACCTCTGCATCTCTCATCTATGTAAAAGACCCGAAAGCCATATAATTCTGTTTTGCAAGTTTGTATTGAAAGTAATGAATTCCTGGGAGCAGTTTCGGGATAATATCATCAACTAAAATTCTCTCTCTTCAAATCAAATCACTTGTGAATCTTCTATGTCACAAGTGTAGATAGTCGATTCCCAATCGCACGTTTTGAAACAGCATCCATTAAAATCAATCTAAAAACAAGTAAAAGAAGAAGAAGTAGTAGTAGTAGAAGAAGAAAGCTAAAAGCCAGAGATTTCACAAGAAGATTTAATTTCGAAAAAAAATGAATAGATTGAAACCTTGAACCTTAGAAGAAAAGATTACCCTCACTAATATGCTCTTCGATTCAAAAACAGCAGCGAATTCCCTTCTCTATCTGTGTGTGTGTGTGTGTCTTCTTCTTCTTCTTCTTCTTCTTCTTCTCTGTTTTAATCCTTCTTCTCTGTCTCTCTGTTCTTCTTCTTCTCTGTTTTTCTTCTTCTTCTTCTTCTTCTCTCTCTCTCTGCTCTGTTCTTTTCTCTCTCTCTGCTCTGTTCTTCTCTGTCTCTGTCTCTCTCTGTTCTTCTTCTCTCTCTCTCTGCTCTGTTCTTCTCTGTCTCTGTCTCTTCTGGACTCGGAGGCTTGGTTTCCCACCATTTATTTTCGGAGAAAGGGACCGTTCTCTCGCGCTCGAGTTCGTTTTTCATACGTCGCGATTTAGGATCACCAACATATGTGGTCCAATTAGGGCCCACACGTAGAGATGATCCATGAGCAGAATATGGTTCACAACAAGAAATTTTCACTCAAGGGATGATTTGGGCCGCTGATATTTCTATTTGAATATGAACCGTTGAAAAGAAGATTATGAGTGGGCAAAGTTCAATGTTAAAATCAATGACCAGAATCATCCTTTAAGCATTATTAGTCGACCATAGGATACTCAAGAAAAGAAAACTTAGGATGGACGCTCAGGATTATTCAATATTATATTCTTGTTAGCCCCATAGGGCAATACATGCTGGTGAATATGTGTCGCGATGTAGGTGAAACGAAACCTGGCTTGGTCAAATTCGAGTAACGGGACCGACTTTAGCTTGCAATGTTGCGAAAGTACAGGAAGCGGATTGGGTGGTGACCCAACACCGCCTAGCTAGGTGATGTTGGGCACTCTGGGCCCACCGTAATGTATATGTTTAATATCCATGCCGTTCATCCATTTTTCTTTCAGGTATTTTAGAGCATGAGCCCAAAAATGGAGCAGGTACGAAGCTCAAGTGGACCACACCATATGAAACAGTGGGGATAATGACATCCACCGTTGAAACCTTCCAAGGGTCCACCGTAACATTTATTCACCATCCAACTTGTTGAAAAGGTCAAACATACCTTTTGAATATCAAAAACAAATATCATCTTGATCCAAAACTCTCGTGGCCCACAAGAAGTTTTTAATGGAAGGTGTTCAATCACCAATCTTTCCTGTGGTGTGGTCCACTTGAACTTTGGATCTTCTTCATTTTTAGTCTCGAGCTCTAAAATGAGCTGGAAAAACAGATGGACGGCGTGGATATAAAACCAATACATCTCAGTGGGCCCCAGTCATCCCCCAATCCGCTTCCGTGTACCTAGACCATGAGAATTCAAGCCCATCCGAATCATCAGGTGGTCAAATGCCTACATTGACTGTGGATCACCTATTAATTGGATTGGCCAGATCAAGAGTCAGGACATGATACATGCACTGGTGGGGCCCACAACATGAACGGGCGGATACTATGCAAATGCTTGGGGAGAGGAGAACCAATGGACCATCGCATAGCACCTGAGGACATGCATACTATCCTCAGCTTTTCAGTCTATGCACTGGTCAAACCGTTGACCAGTCCTCAATATTAACCCATTTGATGATCTCCTGCGAATTGACGGTTAAAAAAGAGCTTATCCTGATCACACCGGTAAAAAGGGCCCCATATGTGTTGAATCAGACTGCTGACGGATCTGATTTAAAGAGTACATTGTTTTCATATAGTGGCCCACCTGATCAATGGACGGTCCTGATTTCACCGACAGTTGATCATTTCTCAAGAAAAAGAAAAGTGGGTTGTAGTGGGGGCGGGTGATAAGTTATAATTGCTGGAAGCTGACTTTCTTTGGTATACCATCTAACCCGATCAAAATTCCAAGTGGGCCCACTTGCTTTTATAAGGGAAACCACTACAAAGCATTGTAGGTTAAGCTTACACTACAACCCCATGTTTGGGGCCCTCTGTGATGAGTGCAAGAAATCCTATCCTTCCATCATGCACGCGACCTTTATTTCTCCTTGGCGTCCAAAAATCAGGCCGATCGAAAACTGAGGTGGGCCACACCACACGTGGGTTTTGGGAGTGTTCATGTGATTCGGACCTCCTTGATGGAGTAGATGGCGTATTAAAAAGGAAAAAAGAAGAGCGGGCCTCACGCAACATCGGGAAAGTTTTTAATGGTGGACGTCCACATCCGAACTGTTCCTTGTGGTGTGGCCCACCCACCTGAGTTTTGGTTCGGGTAAGTACCAAAGAGGCGTGCGTGGTATTCATTGCTGAGTGGGTTGGAGAGTCATGCACACATCACTTATATTGGAGGCTAAGAATTTTTATTTGAGAGATTTTAAGGCTGTTTGGCCAGCTACATAAGGTGGGATTAAGGTGGATGTAACTGTAAATATTACAATAAATGTATTTGTAAGGTATTATCTCAAATGTTTTCTAATATTATGTTTGGAATGTATGCATTAAAAATAAAACTTAGGATTTACTTTCAAATTACATATGGATTAAACTTGGATAATGCAAAAATCCATCATTCATGTGATTAGTAATCCCATATCATACTTTCTGACACAAGGATCACTTTCTAAAGTCTACAAAGTTAATTTTAATCTCATCTCAAATTACTTCCAAACATGTCATTTTCAATTTCAAAGTGGGATTGGTTATGCAATCCCATTTAATACAACTTAATACTATTGACGAAACTATCCTGATAAATACATAATTGTGAGGCCCATGTAACTTTGATCTCCTTTGAACCGTTTGTTTGTCTTCACATGACACGTGCTCACATCAGTGGTGTGTGGTAAACCAATCAATTTGCTTCTAAGGGGGTTTGAAATTCAAGGTGAAAGCTTAAATTACATCTAAAATCCTTCCAAGAGTTGCATGTGTAACATGCGTGTCATTAGGTTATTAATTTATTAGGCACATGGTGCACTACTGCTATCCCAAAACAATTAGATTATTAATTGCATAACTATAATCACTTTATTATGATGATTTGTGCCGTAGAAACATTGTCCATGTAAATCAATGGTTAAAAATTATTGGTTAATCACTCAGATGTGATCTTGTGCTTGTGACCCATCTAAGGCTTGAAATTTTATCATTTTTGGGTAAAGTATATATTTCAACAGGCTTATTATAACTATTGTGTCGAACGTTACATTTTTACATTAATTAGAGATAATAAAATTGATTTAGTAATTAAATTCAAACCCCTATAAATATAATACTTTTGGATTACAGGGAATTTAAATCCAAGGTGCCAAACATATTACTAGGATTTCAAGTCCAGGGAGCCATGCATACCCTTCATCTGGCTTCGATAAAAAGTAACTTAACCCCGCCAAAAATCAAGGGTGGGCATCCTCTCCACTTTGTTATGGCCCACCTCATTTTTAAATCGGCCTGATTTTTTTTATCCCGAGGATTTCATGAGCTGACATGTCTAGCAGATTGATTGAATGTGCACGCATCACGTAGGATGAGTTCTTAAAAGGTTTTCACATATTCCATGAGGTTTGTTTGGATAGCCAAATTAAGTGGTGTAAAAATATAATGATTACACCAAAGCCTGACCTTAAATAAAAGATTATTAGTATAATACAATGTAAAATTATAATAATTACTCCTTACTCGGAGAAGAGTGAAAAAGTGAATAGGAAAATTTACTGAATTAAAACTTTAAATCTACAAGTTATTCTTAAATTCATGAGAAAAATTTTAAAATTTTATTAATTAATAATGTTCAAACTTTTCAATTATATCATTCATAAAGAAAAAAAGCAAGACTTTAGAAGTACCAAGTCAGCTAAATTAGAATTCATCCAAAATAGTAATTTTACTCACAATAGAAAGTTCTAATTTAAACTAGACATGATTCAGATTCCTGACTTGATTAAAAATAATTCGTTAAAAAAATTACATATACTAAAACTTTAAAACGAAGGTGATACGTTTGAATTAAAACTTGATATATGTCTTAATTAAAACTTATTAAAAACAATAAGTTTTTTTTCCTAAAATTATAATTTTAAAATGGAAGGAAATGTTTTCTCAGGAAACAAACCGATGTGACTCACTCACCGGTCCGTTAACCTCTGATGAGATGTTATAGTAAAAATTCATAGGCAGTGCATTCTATATCAATACTTGGATTATAAGTTATAATTGATTTATGGTTCACACTTCGAATGACAATTTCTCTTTATATTAAATATTTTTTTTCAATCCAAATATATTAGGGCCATTTACCATTGTTGGGTTGGACTTGAATTTGATGGACTATGTTCACTTTTGCCCAAGCTTCTTTCAGTCCAGCTGTGCCAAGAATAGATCAACGCCCACTCTATATCACAGTCCCAACCCACTTAAAATAAGATAACTAACATCTGGAATAAATAGATGGGAAGGTTGTCATTTCTTTAAAAAATAAACCAGTAAATCTAGCTACCTTAAAAAATACATATAAAATAATTATTTTTTTTAAAGCCCAGCTGAGTAGTACGCGAAGTATTAAAAGAGAAACTATAGTCCCTTAAATATTCATGAATTTGAGTGATCAGAGCCGTTCAGTAGGTATGTGTAACCATGGATGAATAATACAAAAGTATAACCTTGTGTGAAAGATACTAGAATGGTCAAAGGTTTTTATACAAGTCCGTTTTTCAAATGTTTCGGCCATCTTTCCAAACCATCCACATTGTTGACCAAACTATAGATGGAGCATTTTTAGAAATTACAATAATCATCCTATTTTAATACAAAATTTGGACCGCTCACTGTTTTACTTTTAACCATTAATTGGGTGATTTCTCATTTAATCGGATTTGGAAGGAATGGAGTTAGGTCCATAGCTGATGGACTGGAGTTGACATGATGTGGCCCACTTGCAGTGTCACTCAAGATGGAGGACAAAATCCTCTTCTCATGGATAGTGTTGGGAGTATAAAGTGCCTAATAAATGAAAGGATAGTTACATTCAAGTTATTAAAGATATTATAATGATTATTTTAATTTCAATAGGGATTTAGATATAATTTGTTACCATTTTCACTCTTTCTTGTAATCTTAGTCAATAGATTAAAATAAAATTAATACATTTTACTATTACTAAGTTATAAATCAGGAAGCAGATTGCTTCCTGCCCCAGCCTGGCAACAATCCGTCCAGGTAGTGACTCTGTGTAGCCCACCATGATATGTTTCATCCATGCGGTCCATTCATTTTTCCATATCATTTTAGTACGTGAACCCAAAAATGAGGCAGATCTAAAGCTCAAGTAGACCACATCACAAGAAACAACAATGATAATAACACCCACCATTGAAACCTTTCTAGGGGCCACCATGATTTCTATTTGCCATCTAACCCATCCATAAAATCATACATACTTTTTGGACGAAGGAAAAACAAAAATATCACAAATATCAAGTTGGTCAAAAGCTTATGTGACTCCCAACAAATTTTTAATGATGGGTTTTCAATCCCCATTGTGAGGTCTATATATATATATATATATACACAGAGCAATGCTTACACACAACTAGTTGTTTGCTTTTAATGAGAAAATTCACTCTTTTATATAATACATGCGCTTACATTTGAGAGGTTTTAGAATGCATGTCATAGTCATGTAAAGTAACATGTGTGTCAAAGATCTAGGCCATTCATCAGTTAAGACCCACTAAGAAAAGTAATGTAACAAAAACTAAGAAACAGCACTTGTAAGAAAGTACATACGCATGTTAAATCTGGTTCGTTGGACAGTTTTATTAACAACCAACACTTTCCATAAGTATTTGACATGATCGATCATAAGATCATCAAAAAAATAAAAATAAAAATTGTCCTTGGCATGTAGACATGTAATTTATCTAATGCACGGATCTAATTTTGAGTTGGATGGTCCAAATCTATAATAGGTGTGTAGCCCATCATGTATTTACTCTCCCTTCGGATGTATCCTCTTTCCAAATTTCTAGCATAAAGTTTGCCTGACCTTCCTGAGGGCAACGCGGCATTGCTTTCCTAGATGTAGAAGGAAAGAGTTCATGTGGAGTAGATCCACCCCGTCTATCTTGTGGGCCACCTTGCGTTTGAACATGGACTTACAAGCAAGGTAGATTCAACACTAGATTGGGCTAAACCATGGTAAGTAGTTAAGATAGAAAGTCCTACCATTAAAATTAACCAAATTGTGTTTGGCCAACCGACTTGTATATTTGGTTGTTGTGGTGTTTAAAAAAAGTAATGCTTGTGATGGGTCAACCTATTAAACGGATTGGATGTCATTTTTAAGTAAAAGGTTGGATGATACGTACTGGCTGGACACAAAACGGTACTCCAACCCGACGAACTTGGACTTTTTTTTTTTTAATTGGAAAAAAAAAGCTCTGTTTTGATTTTTTGATTTTTTTGATTTTTTTTCTATGGGACTCATCTTGGTTTGTATGTGTGATCCACTCCAACCATATGATGTGTAATCTTATGTTGTTGGGTATAGAAGACAAAAATAAGCCCACCCCGATTTAAAACTAACACCCTAGTGGAGTGGGCTGACCCGAACGGGCCACTCTTTTCCAAAGTTCGTTTAAATTACTCGTCTGCTGGCATTACGAGGATTAATTATCAAAATAACCCCACTTCTCTTCCAAGCATTATGAGACCAACAACTGTAGTGTTTTGGGGAAAAGGAACCACATGGACTCTCACTTCTTATTTTTAAGATCCACTCCGCCTATTAGATGTGTAATCCAGTGATAAACCTAGAGCCAATAAATCAGGCTAACCGGTGATTCATATGGGCCACACCAATGGGAATAATTAGGAGGGAGACATCCATCCTTGATTTTTACTGGGCATATCATGACGAAACTCTGAAATCCATTCTATCCATTAGATGTCACACCAAAAGTAAGCTTGGGTACCAAAAATCAGGCCCATATATGATTCATGTGAGCCACACCATAGGAAACAGTTTAGTGGGTTGACCTTTTCACGTACACTGTTTTCACTAGTGTGGTTGACCTGAACTAAGGATGGGGATGAGAATTGAGACGTTGATCTACAATGGGGTGACATACCTGATGGTTGGGGTTGATTTTACATTAACACAGCGATGGGGCCCATCCAAGCCGTGGTCCCCTTTCCCTGCCAAAATGAAATTAGTATGCGGTGGGAAGCATTTACTTGCATTAATTATGATGTAGAGCGGGTCGCGGACAATTTCATGGCCAAGATGGATCAGAAAAGGCACGGTCGGCGACAGAAGTGATCCGGACCATCGGACCTTAGATCGGGCGTATCTCACAATCTGGAATGAGTTATCCGACGTAAAATATATGATTTTGGGGTAGAACGAGCTACTTTATCCACCCCGCTATGCCGGGTTGCGCAGCCCGGATTTGCTAGAAACCCCCTGATCGACGGTCGTTTCCTCTTTTTAATTTTGTTTTTACTATAAATAGTAAGTTTTAGTTTGAGTATAACTTTTCATCCGTTGGGCTTTAGGAGTTGTGTCCAACATAAAAAGTGCTTAGGATAATTAGGAGAATGGTTTGGTGAAGCCAAATAGGACACTTACTATTTTTGGCCGAAAACCTTGCGCACTAGTAGACATCATGATCGTCTATAAATAGTAAGTTTACTATTTATAGTAAGTTGTAAATTCTAGGAGTTTTAGTTGTAGTTTGAGTCTGATTTCTTTCTTATTGCTTGGTTTCCTTATTTAAAGGGTTGTGAACTCGATTCTGGGAATTCATCAATTAATTTCGAATTTATTAGAATTTATTTCTATCTTCCCACTTTCTTTCCAGAGAAGCTCCATGGATTCGGAGTAGTTATCCTTGAGGAAGATGGTGATCGACCTCATCACGTTCATCCCTACGTCAAATTAAGAGGGACTTGTTTCATTAAATGCATTGCTAGTTGGATGAAAATGCAATGTCCAACTAGTTGTGTGTGAGCATTGCTCATATATATATATATATATATATATATAAAGAAAGGTGGACAGTTGCCACTAGTATTGTATTGATGAAGGCGATTGTACAGTCATTCGGCCGAGAACTGAAATAGAGGTCGGGCCCCAGCTATCATATACCCCAAAAACAGAGAGAGAGTTGAAAAACAGGTGGCCGAAGCAGGGAATGGGGAGATGGAAAGGCTGTATGAAGGGCAGCAGGGGCTATCCACGGGAGGGGCGACAGGCGAGGGAGGCTACCCCATGTCTTTCTTGATCTTGTGAAGCCTGAGCTGGCCCAACCCTGCTTTGTCCAGAACAATGGTCCCTCTGATGAGACGGAGAAGGTCATTGTGTAGCCTACTTAAGCCATTGATTTGCCTCATTTTTTGTTTCTATTCTAAAATGATCTAACAAAATGAATAGATAACCTAAATAAAATCCATACATCATGATGGGATCCACATAACCCTGCGTAGGCTGATTAGCATCTTGGTGGGGCGTGACACAATCCACTTCCTACGTATTAATGAACATTTATTTTGTGCCCTAAAGAAATTGACTTTGAGACATATATATTGTGGTGCTGAGTATAGGGCTAGCAATGACCCTAAATTAGAGCATTCTATAGTATGAAACAAGAGTAGCAAGTGCTAATATCTTCTGCCTCTCTAAGGACAGCTTTAGATAAGAAGTTTCAACACCCGGTCAAGGGTTTGAGTATCCATAGGTGGTGAAATCCCACTACAGTATGAGTGCATGGGGGTGTGTGCACGTGTGTTTAAAAAAAAAAAAAAAAAGAAGCTTTAAATAAGAAGATTGGATGGTCAATGATCGGCTTGGTTGGCTTCCATTTGCCATTAGAAAAAGGGATAGATTGCCTGTAGCAGTATTATATTTCTCCTGTTATCCATTCATTTTGCCAATTCATTTTAGAGCATGAGCCTTATAAATATTTCTGTGGTCAGCATCATTATTCCCATTATTTCATGTAATGTTTGGATCTTCCTCACTAAAACAAGATGGCAAAACAGATAGACGATATGCATGGAATACATACATCATGGTAGGATCCATAGAACTCCAACCATGTTAAATATGAGAAAATTACAACTATAAACCCACCTTTTACCCATTGCCTTTTCTACACTCTCCTAAACTCTCTTTTCTCAAACTAAACCATCATATATGGATTTGCAGACGAAAATACTTAGGTATTGGTGGCAACGTGAAACCTATAGCTACGGGTTATAACCGTAGCTATTACGCCGCAAGCATGAAATTCAACGAGGAAAATGTCTGGCTACGAATTACAACCGCAACTTTAGCAGGCAAGCATGTCATTCATTCAACGAGCTTCCGCGCCGTTGAATTTTCTGTTGCCTGAAAATAGCTACGGCTATAAACCGTAGCTGTAGGTTTGCCTCGTTGAATTCCATATTTAGTTGTTTGCCTTGCTAAACTTTGTGTTTTCCAATAACTACGGTTATAATCCGTTACCATTCACAGGGCCACATAAATGCAAGGACATTTTCGTCCGCAAATAGTGCGTCCATATCAAATGGTTTAATTTGGAAAAGTAAAGTTTGAGAGAGAGTGTTTAGAGAAGACGTATCAAATGGCTTATTGTCACATTTACTTAGTTTTGAATTCTAGGAAAACCCTTGCAATGTATAACTTGCGTGTTCAAAATCTCACCTTTCCCACAACATACAAATAAATAAATAAATAAAAATAAAAATAAAATAAAATTTAAAATCTTAAAAAAAATGGCTGTCAGTCAATGCCGTAGGGTGGACGGTTCCAGTGTGTGTGTAGATATGGAACATGCATTAGGTCGACCACAGATTTTATGGACTACCATGCAAATATCTCACTAATTTTTAACCAACAATTATAACCATTTATTCATTAGTCTTTAATTTAGATGGTCCAAATCATTTTTGCAAAATAGCTTAAATCAATAAGTTGATTATTGATTTGTTTGTTGATTTATTATAAAGTTATTTTTGTCAGAAAATTTTAACTATTCTAACTATTTATAAAATTTAAAGAACAGTATTAAACTACCACTAAAATCTTGGAAGTTCATAAGTTGTGGCCACTTGAGTTTTCAATCAAATCTGATTTTTGGCAGACTTTTTAATATGGGTTTTTAGCACCAAAAGAGCGGATTAGATGGAACATAAAACCATCGTTGTGCCACAGACAAACAAATTCCAATTATTTGTTGTGCCATGACCCACCTCAGCTGTTGATCGGGCTCACTTCCAGGCCCAAATCTTGAGGGAATAATTTCATGTAGTTCCCCTGTGTAGCATAGCTTGAACTGTTATATTTTGTTTCAAAATTTATATTTAAATTTGAAAATTTTGATATTTTTTAAGTTGTGGGTTTTGTCTTACATCATATTTAATAAAGGAAAACATCTCACATATAAGATAGGCTTTTTGCCTTATAACTTGAGCCCCATTCAGGGGGCATGTGGGAGGCTATGTCAATAGATCTCATCTATGCCATTGACCACATAAACACACGGGTGCGGGTGTACTTGCGTAGGGTGTGTGTGTATGGGTATTTGTGAGACTTTATTCATGAAAGTATATTTATACTTACGCCTTTTCATTTTAAACCAGAAAGCTGTGTCCGTTCCAGTTGGTCGCACCTGTTGAGTTTAAACCCAACAGACCCAACCCTTTCTTTAGAGTCTATATAAAAACTTCCGCTCTAATTTTTAAAGCACGAAAATCATTTTCTTATATTAGAAAACTCTCTCTGTTCTTCTAGTTTTGGTTTAAGAATTTTGCTGAGTTTGTTGCTGAGTCAACTCAGCACTTTCAGATTAAACTGTAAGTGGTTCGAGCCCACGTACAGTGAGTGTACCGCTGGGACTAGGTCATAGTCATTATATACTGGAGGTATATTGCTCTGAAAATCTGTTACAATTGGAACACTGTCGAATGAGAGCAAATTCGATTTCAAGCCGAGTCACTCAAATTATGCCTTGACTCAATTCAATAAGTCATTTTTCTCAATTTTATTTTCCTTTTTTTAGCTCTTGATTGTTTAAAAGTCTGTTTAATTCAACCAAATATTCCAACATAGGCCTTCACGGAAGCTATGTGGGATCTACGGAAGCGGCCATGAGAAATCCACTCTATCCATCAGTCTCTTAAGCCACATGATTCAGTGGGGATTGAAGACTCACCATTGGAAACTTTGTAGCGGCCACACAAGTTTTGGATTAGGATGATATTTGTTCCTACAGTTTATCCCAGCGTTAATAACTTCATGAACGGTTTGGATGGCATAACACCACGCTCGGCTCTAGGAAGGTTCAATGGTCAACATTTCCATTCTCACTGCTTCCCGTGGTGTGGCCCATCTGAATTTTGGATCTGCCTGATTTTTTTGCCTGTCCTGTGATCTTGAGAAACAGATGGATGGAGTGGATTTCTCACGAGCATCCATGTGGGCCCCCACATGCGAGTATGCTACCCTGGTAAGAACAGATCCATTCATCTAATCGCCTGGACCTAATGCCATGCTAACTTGCGCGCATGCCTGCATCCATTCGCGCACGTGTTTTGCCAGCCGCGATATACGCACATGCCAGCGCTGGTATAGAGCCCAGGCCATTTTTACGGTGATACTTTTCTCAGGCCCGTTAAAGGCCCATGGGTAAGGCCCATTTGATAAATGGGTTATCTTGTATTAACGCCCACCGCAAGCCGATGAGAGAGCCGTCTACAACACCTGTTTTTCGCAGCTAAAATACCCAAACTCTTTGGGGCCCACCATGTTGTAGATAAATCCACACTGTCCATCAGGTCTGCTTCTCAATGATAGGCCATGAGGCCAAGAATCAGAAAGACCCAACAACTCAAGTGGGCCACACCACATTGAACAATAGGATGGGGCACCAACCATAACATATTAATTGTGTGGCTTCATCAAACCCGTTCATGAGGTGTAACTCACCAGGATAAACGGAAGATTTTTTTTATAAAAAAAAAATAAAAAAAAAATCATCCTGATCTAGAACTCAGGCAGGCTAGAATCTTGACCCTAAAAAGTTATTACAGGCAATCTTACATTGTTCCTATTGGTGTGGCCCATCCAAAATTTTCATGTGGCTGATATTTTTTGCATATGGTAAACATAACGGTTATCACCTGATGGACGGTGTGGATTTCACATAAAAAACACTGTGGCCAGTAACAGCTCGGCTGACGATTCTGGGCCCAGCAGTTCACTGACTTTAATGGGCAGGCTGGGCGTACGCTTGTGGGTCCAATTGCATCATAACCGGTAATCAGTGGGCCATTCATCACACCCATCTAAAAAAAACTGGGCCAATCAAAGCCACACACGTTTCTGATTTGTAGACTTGTAGTAATTTATTATTCATGTAACCCTATAAAACACATGAAATACAAGTACATTTAAAGGGTACAAATTAACGCGACTCCCACACAGTCCAGTTGGCCTCACTTCCGACACGTGGCATGCTGCTGACCCTTGAATACTTGTCGACGTTGAAACTGGCACCACACATCACTCCCTCACTGTCCACTCTCGGCATCGCCTTCATCTTATGCATCGGATGCTCGAAGCTCATCAGCCCTCCATCGCTGTGGAACATACACCCTACAATACACACCATACGTTTCAAAGTTCATTAGCGTGTGTGGTCCACTATAGGTAGGCCCCACATAGAAACCGTACATTTGGCACGTGTGCTATACTATTCATCTCACAAAATGTGTGAGGGTGTGGCCCCACACATTTTGCTATTTCCATTCAAACATTTCTGTTTGTCGTCTCCATCATAAAAGGTTATACTCATCATTCAAACATTTTGGATCGTTGGATGAGGACCCAGATTGAAAGGCTAATTTCCCTATGTATCATATTGTAACCTTCTTATGTATTATGGCAAACCCGGCGAGTGTATAGCTTGTATAGATGCAGATCTACAAATGGTTTTTCAACACTGAGGTACACTAGTTGAAAAAAAAAGGATGGATTTTGAGACGGTTGTGGACCGTCTCTAAAAAAAAAATCGTAAGATTTTGTAGCGTCCTTATGTACAGTGAAGTGAAGTGTCAACTGACAGTGTTGTCTGTTAACAAGCTAACAGAAAAAAGGAAAAAAAAAAAATCTACAAATGGTTAGGGCTGAAAGTGGGTTGGGTTGGGTTGGGTTGGGTTGGGTCGGGTCGGGTCGGGTCGGGTTGGTGCTCAACCCTAACTCAACCCAAGGTTCCTATACTTCAACCCTAATCCAACCCAACCCAATCTCGGGTTGGGAATTCTCAATTCAAGCGGACTCGATCTGGTTGATCAGGTATATATATGCTAATATTTTCATTATTACATTAGTTTATTATATATCAATATAGAATTTATTTTTTGTATCTATAATTTTATTAATTATATATGTGATTATTCATTATAAAGAATTTCTTTTTTTTCTTTAAAAAATAAGCTAAAATATAAGACAACTACTCCTTTAAAAGTCATGTAGCATAATATGATGTCTATTTGGGAGAGAAATCTGGCATATCTTGTTACCTTGAGTCCTTGGAAATGACGTGGACAAATGAGACTCGACATCATTAGTGTGCTTTCAACACAAACGATCCACACTCAATTATAATTTATAAGTAACTTATATATTAATCGGGTTCGGGTTGGGTCGGGTAACCCGAGACCTCAACCCGAGCCCAACCCAAGTTTTATCGGGTTGGTGTTTGTATGGCCCAAGCTTAAGATTGGACCCGAAATATCCTCCCCGAGCCCAACCCAATGTCAGGTCAGTCACGGGTCAGTCGGGTAGAACCCGCCCAACTTTCAGCCCTACAAATGGTTTATCCTTTGTTATGCTTCCTTTACAGCACGACATGGAATACAGGAAAAAAGATGCTACTACTGAATAGAATAAGCTTTTGTATGTTCAAAAAGAAGAGGAATGAGATGCATTCTTATCCTTAAGGAATAGAATTAATTCAATTTATACACCTATAAATATGCTTACAAGGTTGTGAGTTAAGGGGAGAGAAAGAATGCAAAGAGCTGGCAACCATGGGTTTGCAGAGGAGAGACATTCGCTGGGTGACTACCATAGTTACATCTCGGAAGTGGAAAGGGCGCCGAGCACACGGATCGACGACGATCCTCACTTCCTGAGCCTTCAACAGGTTTTCAACAACCGTAGGGTAAGATTCCAAGAAGATGAAGTTGGGACCGGAAACAACACGAAAGATATTGCGGATGGGTCGGATGAGAAGAAGGCGCTGAAACATTCTGGACGCGTGAGTCATGACCACAGCCGCAACGAAGACATCAACATGGCTGCTGGGGACTATATTAGACGCAAGCATCAGGCATTAGAAACACAATTCTAATGCCTATCAATGCAAAATATATGAAGCGGCCCCAGCTAGATTCTCATTCCCCCTAAATACCAATATAATTATTCTACCTTAAAAGTATGTGTGGTCTTTTTTATTTTTATTTTTTGGGTTAGCTTGGTAGTACACACACTCCATGTTAGCCACCCCTCAAAAGTATGTGTGGTCTTGCATAGGCAGATAGGGAAATAAAGTGTGGGTGGTTGTTTGCAATGTGGATGATGCTTGTTTGCAGTGTGGTTGCTGATGCTTTTTCTTTTTTAACCAATCCAAAAATGCAGACATGGTCCACCTTCTTACTATGATTAAATGACCAAAATACGCTTTTTATACGTACCAGCAGGGAATGGTGCAAAGGATCTGCCGCAGCCTCCTTTAACGACCTCCAAATCGTCAGAAATTACAACTGAGCCATCAGCTGCAATGCCCCAGAACAGTTCAACTCCTCCATCTGACCCCTGGCCCCACCAAACAGAAACAAAGTCAATTACATAAAAATAAAATTACCAAACTACCCTTCATGTTGTAGAATGAATGAGATGGCTCACCAGTGCAGAAAAGACCGTTCCAGCCTTGCTATCAAAGATAAGGAAAGAGAAGCTGCCGTTGAGATCTTTAACGACCTGATCGGCGGGGTATGGCCCACGATCACGGAGGGTCCGATACGCCTCGATGACCACCATAGCCTCGTTGCTCGCTTTTGTTAGGCCATATTGCTTGATGAGACTGCTTAAGTTGTTCAAATTGCCAAAGAAGAGGCAGTAAATGTCATCATAGCCACAGAACAACCTGCAATTCACACAAGATAATCATCAAAGGGTATTTTAGTCATAGAAAATGTTGAGCCCAAGTGGGCCCAAGAGAAGCTTATTCCATCCCACCAAACAAGGGTAATTTCGTAAATAAACATACAATAGAGGCGTGTTTGTGCTGGTAATTACAGTTGGTAAATTGGGTATTTTGAGTTATGCCCTAACTGTAATGATTAATGTATGGAAATTACCATACGTTGCAGCTGTGTAGGGGCCAACTTGATGTTTTATTTCCATCCATTCCGTCCACTATTTATGGCCAAACATGCTAGACCTATATTCGAAAATCCAGCCAGATCGACAACTCAGCTGGGACACGACAAAGGGTAAAAAAAAGAAGAGGACATTGGGGAGGATCAAGCCCACCAAAGAAACTTTCATATGAAATGTGGGGTCCACTATTGCATATATTCCATCCCACTAATTCATCATGTGCCCCACAACCAGGATGACGGCACACACTAAATTCACGCCATTCCAAATTTCAGGTGGGCCACACCACCTTAATATATAGATTTTAGGAGTGACTGTACATCGATCCCTGCCGTTTATCCGACCTGAGTTCCAGATCAAAAATGGTTCCTGGGATGTACTGAGTCAGACCCGATGAACGGTTCGGATTTCTCAAAAACATCATTGGTGGGCCCGAAAAAGCTCGAATATACAGTAATTACCATTCGTCCCAACTCATTCCATACTTGGGCCCATATAAAATGGGCCTTAAAAGCCCATTGACAACCTGACAGGTGTAAAGGATCCAATGGCTGGGGATCATTTCCCACTGGGCCACACACTTGCATTTCCAACCATAATATGGGCCTTCAGATCAGCCCAGATTCAAATGGGCTTATCATAAAAGCCCATTAAACATGAACAGCCTCATTGCAAAACAAAAAACAAACTAATCAGAAATGCAATGCAAGACATTGAGAATTCAGGCCAGATATGGCCCACTAAAAGCATGATCATCACACCACACATACCTCTGATGAATGGAGAAATGGCGATCGTCGCGAGCGTAGGCCATGATGGCCCCATCTCCAATCGTAGCCGACAGAGAATTGTGAGGATGGGAGGAAAGGAATGCCTTCAATATCTCATTTGGGTGAGTAGGCTTTCTGCAAACCTCTGAAGAAGAAACTGGGCTGTTGAGCTCCTTTGGAGGCTGAGCAATGGCCTTTTGAAAAATCCCCAACATTCTATCTTTTCTACTTTAGCTTAGATCAGCTTAGATCAGTGGCCAAACACACAAGAACTGAGAAGAAATGGTTTGGAATGAAGTTTTCTAAGGAAGGTTTGCTTGGGTTTATATAGAAAGAGACAGAAGAAAAGGTGGCGAATTTCAACTTGATAATCGCCATCATTTCTCGAGACAAGTATAGAGATATACACCTAACATTCAGTGTATATCCCCAATTCCCAGCTACTTATTCGGGTCGGATATTGGTGAAGACGTTGCCCACCAGATTCGTTTTTGCAGGGGATTTGAAAATATCGTGATAAATAACATTATTATCATGTTAATATCGTGAAATATGCAAAATCTCGTTTGTTTTAAAATTACACGATTTTAATGTAAGAAATATTTGAAAGCTTAATTAATTTATTTTTGCAAATATTTTAGAATTTTAAATCTATTTATTAACTTATTCTGAATATTTTATTTTCAAAGAGAAATTCATGATAATATTGCGATAAAAACATCAAAGCCGAGAAATTTCCGAGAAGCAGATTTTTAGCTACATGTCAGGGACTGTTGATCTGATGGGCCCCAGTGTTTGGATGCCCACCCAGATTGGAGTGAAGATTGTGTAAGACAGATGGCATGTTTTTATATTTTTATGATGATCTTAACCATTCATCCTATGGACCCATCTGTTAAATGGGGCTTTTCTCACCAAATATTGGTCTAGAACTTTCTAAACACTATGATTTTTCGTTGATGGTCCAACCACCATTAGATCCACGAAATAGATGGTTTCGATCTGATTTATATGTTCCATGTATTCGGCAATTAAAAAAAAAAAAACATAGAGGCACGTAAACTGAAAATGGGTCAAAGATTGAAAGGCTGGGATCTTCTAATGCGGGAGATTTTGGGAGGTAACAAATCCACGTAGAGGCCCATCAGATCAACGATTTTAATCCCCGACTGAAAACATGATGACCCGAAACTATCGCGGGTCCGAAACGGATTGGCTACTCCCCCTTATGCCAGCTAATGGCTAGTGGTCGGTGCTCTGTGAGCCCCACCATGATGTATTTGTTTCATCCATGCCGTCCATACATCTTTAAAGATCATTTTAAGATATGATACCAAATATGAGTTATATATCAATCTTAAGTTGACCACATTACAGGAAACAGTTTTGAATGAGTATCGATCATTAAAAATATTTTTGAGCCCCATAAAAGTTTTGGATCAAGCTGATTTTTGTTTTTTCCCTTCATCTGGGACTTTATGACCTAATCAACAGATTGGATGTCAAATAAACAGTACATTAGGTCTTAGGAGGATTTTAATGGTGGATATCCAATAACTATTGTTTTCATGTGGTGTGGTCCACCTGAGATTTATATCTCTCTAATTTTGTAATAAAATACTACAATGATCTTTAAAAATGGATGAACAGTATGGATGAAACAAATACACAATGGTGGAGCCCACAGAGCACCGACCACCAGCGACGGGGCTGGTGGCAGGGGGAGTAGCCAATCCGTTTCCTCGCGGGTCCGGGTCTAGCTTGTGAGGCCCACTGAAGGCGCATATACCAGGCGTATACACCGGATCTAAAGGATAAGGATCTCCGAATCCGAGATCTGTCGTTTTCTATATACTTTCGAGTACACGTTAGGAGGCTTATCCGGATCTGTTATATGACACTGTACTGAGTCAGCATCCAACGGCGGTAATTTCATATTCCTGTGGTCTGCCACGTCAGATTCTTGACATGGTCATCACGTCAGATAAGCTACTTATTCAATTCCACATTTAATTTATTTAGAAGATAAAAGTAGGTTTGGAATTTTATTTGGAAGATAAAATAAGTTTGGTAAACAGCTTCCTCTCTTCCGTCTCTATATATCTTCAGCAATTTCTAAGAGGTCAAAATATAAATAAATAAATAAATAAATAATTTTAAGTAAAAAAGTTATATATAATTAATTATAAATTAAACTTATTTGAAATAAGTTACTTATCTACTATCTTAAATAAAAAATATAATTTATTTGGTGGTATCCAAGTGGGCTTAAACATTGTGATGGAGTTCGTAGATTTGGTGAGTTATAACAATAGGTCATGAGTTCAAGTAGCCCTTTGCATATCTGGTTATTAGCTTGTGTGAAAAAATTAAAAACTAATCTTTCTTGTTACGAGATCTACTTCAAATTTTTATTTACTTCTTCTTTTAAGAATATGTTCCAAAATAAGTTCAAAAAATAAAAATAAATGGACAACATAAACATGCAATGCAAATATTAAAGTGGGCCTTATGGTTAAGACCGTACTCACTTTGCTGGTTTTGGTTGCATGCAAGAATTGCTCTTTGAAATGAACCCAATGGACAAAATGCCATAGTCATTACGAGGCCTAATGTATGTTATATTCATGTCGTTCATCCATTTTAACAACTCATTTTAAGACAATCATAGGTTGATTATGTAAAAAAAATAAAGTTCTTAGAGGCTACAAAAATTTTGGATCAAGTTGATATTTGCATGGTCCTTTTACCTAACTACATATGACTTTATCAATAGATCGGACGGAAAATAAATATTTTGGTGGTCCCCAAAAGTTTTTAATGGTGGGTATTCAAACACCTCTGTTTCTTATGGTGTGGTCCACCTAACATTTGAATATACTTCATTTTTGGGATGACATCTTAGAATTAACTGTCAAAATGGATGAAAGGCTTGAATGTACAGTACATATATCAGTATACGCCCCACACTTGGGGATCGCCTGACCTTCACACTGAATGAAACCATACATCACATTTCACACAGCTTTTCTCTATTGCTCCCTTTGGTGTGGCCAATTAGAAGTATGGATCAACCTTGCCATGCATTGCATGTGCCATATCTACTTAGTTTTGAATAATAGGAAAAACCCCTACAAGACTTTTTTGTTTTTAAAAAAAATAAAAATAAAAAAATTACTATTAGCATGTTCTTAGACACACTTCACCATCATACTCACATGTTCAAAATCTTACCTCCCCGGCATCATTCAAACGAATAAATAAATAAAATAAAGTTTTAAATATTAAAAGAAATGGCTGTCAATGACGTGGCACGGTTGACAATGTGCGGGCACCCACAAGCCACCGTCCACCTAGTTGATAGGAAGGATGGTTTCTTAATATCAATATCATACATCGAGCATAGGTGACTTTTTCTTTTCAATAGGTGAGCCTCGTTAAGACCGTTTATAATGAAAGTCATTGCTATTTTCTTATCAGATGGACCACGTTATAAAAAATAATTTATAACTAATAATAAATAGAAAAGTACAAGTGTGATCCACAAGTTATTTGCTAGGAGATAGTCACTATATATATATATATAGTAATGGTCTCCTGCACACCGTACCGCAGGAGAACTTTTGTGTACCAAATTATCACCGATCATGCTAACTCAAATAAGCGTGTTGTAAGTGAGCCTCACAATAATGTTTTCTTGTGATCTATTATGACAATTCAGTCCATGATACCAGTTGAACCATAGGGTGCAAAAAATATGGCTGATTTGGGATATACTAGGCTACAAAATAGAAACCAATAAGAGAGGAAAAGCCTACATTTGAATTTTTACAGGGCTCACTATGATGTTTATATGAAATCCATTCCATCCATTAATTGTCTCGTAGATGTTAATTCATGGGGATCAAACATTAGACCTATACCTGATTTATGTTGATCACACCAAGTGAAGTGATTTTGATAGTGGGTGATCCTTACACGGTCTCCACTCATGTGACCCACTAGAATGATAGATGTGGCTGATGTTGGATCAATACCCCTAAATTATCATATTGACCCATTATGGTTGGAGTAGGTTTTAAATACATATTAAGGTGGGCCCACCTCTAGTTGACCCACAATTGGTTAGGACGTTGTCCTAGGTTGTGGATTAGATACCGTGACGGCCATCAACCACCTAACAGCCGGTTGGTAGTAGTTGGCCCAACAATGATGTATGTGTTTAATCTAAACTGTCCATTTATTTTTCCAGCTGAATGTATGGCATGTTCCAAAAAAATGAGTCAAATCCAAATATCAAGTGGGCCATGCCACAAGAAAGATTGCTGGAAAGCCCACCATTAAAAATTCTTGGGGCCAAAGTAAGCTTTGGGTCAAGCTAATATTTGTGTTTTTCCTTCATCCAAGTCTCTATGACCTAATCAATAGATTGGATGGCAAATAAACTATACCTAAAATTTTTTAATGATGGGCGTTTAATCCGTTTAATCACTACTATTTTCATGTGGTGTGGTCCACTTTAAATTTGGATCTTATGCATTTTTTGGATCATACCATAAATTGAGCTAGAAAAATGGATGGACAGCTTGGATTAAATATATATATCATCGTTTAGCCCACTAGCACCAACAACTAGCAAGGTTATTAGTTACTGATAAGGTCGGCATGCAATCCATGTCTCTGAATCGTCCCAACCACTACTAAGTTAGCTAGAGGTTAGCTCACCTTGATTTTTATTTGAATTTGCTCCATCCATAATGTGTGTGACAATAATTTAGTCATAGGTATAAAATATCGGCCACATTGATAATATTGGTGGGTCACATGATCAAAAACATTGTACGAGATGCCAACTATATAAACGGTTTCACTTGGTGTGACCGATATGAATCACAAATCTACCTAATTTTTAAGATATACTACTACATTTCTTTCACAAACCTAACAATTGGGGTGAATTTCATGAATGCATCATGGTGGGGCTTAATCTCAGCCCATCCTTTTTACTTGTGTTGGTTGGTGCATAAAATATCTTATGCAGTGCGGTGCGCAGGAGACCGGGACTCATATGGAGTTATATATATATATATATATATATATATATATATATATATATATATATATATATATATATATATATATATAAAGTTTTCATGAGTTTGAGCTGTGTGGGCCCCACCATGATGTGTGTCAAGCATCAACATTGTGCATTTGATGAGTCCCCTTTAAATTACGGGATATCCCAAAAATCAGCCTTATACGAACACAAGTGGGCTATACCATCGAAAATCATATATATATATAGTTTCCATGAGTTTGAGCTATGTGGGCCCCACCATGATGTGTATCGAACATCAACATTGTGCATTTGATGGGTCCCATTTAAATGATGGGATATCCTAAAAATCAGCCCTATACAAACACAAGTGGACTATATCATCTAAAATCATGTGAAGACATGCCTAAAACATATAAAAGCACTTGGTGGGGCTCACCAAAAATTTGGATGTGTTTGAAACTTGGTATGACCCTTCATGCAAGCCAACTCAAGGCAAGTCAAGCTCACTTTTGAAAACTCGAGTAGAAATCGAGTCGAGTTCGAACATGGTGCAAATCAACTCGACTTGACTCGGCTCGGCTCAAGTGTGTGTGTGTGTGTGTGTGTGTGCGTGCGCGTGTGTGTGTAAACACAACCCTACCTAACCCTCTTTCCCCCCTTTCCCTCTCTTTCCCTTACCTAGACTGCCGCAGCCCGCCGGTCGCCATCTCACGACCGTCCGAGCTAAGCTCTTTGCCTCTCTCTCTCTCTCTCTCTCTCTCTTTCTCTCTCTCGACTCGGGTGTGGATTTGGGTCGGGTTGGGTGCTGGGTTGACATATGAACAAGCTCAACTCAACTCAAATCACTAGCTCGAGTTAAGATCGACTCGAAAGCTTTGGTAAACAAGCCAAGCTTCAATGTTGAGCTCGAGATCAAGCTCGAACTCGGGTATAGCATGAACGAGTCAAGCCGAGCTTAGCCTAGCTCTACTCGACTCAGCTCGATGTACAACCCTAACCCCTAACAAACTGCGGCCCCCAAGAAGACTTTGAGGATGGGCTTTTTTTCTTTTCTTTTTTGTGGTGTGGTCTACTCGAGCTTTGGATCTGTATCAATTTTTTTTTTTTTTGTTCATACTTTAAAATGAGTTGACAAAATGGATGAATGGTGTAGATAAAACACATATATCACATTGGTACCAATAGAGCTTGGGAAGTGGATTGTCTTTAACCCTGGGCACACAGATATTCATTTGCCTCATGATGTGTGAGGTCAACAACAATGTTTGTGACAAATCCTCTCAGCCCATTTGTTCTACAATACCAGAGTAGGATAACATTCTAAAATAATATGAATAGATAGATGGAAGGTGTAGATAAAACCCTACATTACGATGGCCCCTCGAAGCCCCTCTACTTCCTAACTAGATGCAGGTAGTACCCAACCTGGTATTTTGTTAGCTCATTTTAAGGTATGAACCAAAAAATTAATGCAAATCCAAAGCCCAAGTAGACCACACCACATAAATAGTGAGGATTAAAAGCTCAATATTGATTCGTCCAACACTTAAACAATCATTTAAGGGCACATGGCCTGCTTCACTTTTCAATGTTACGGGATAGTATCTTATCACCACCCATTAAGTGGGGAAGTCCACAATATAAGACTATACCCAATAATGTTTACACAAGAAACTTGAGCTAATTTGCATGATTATATTCTTAATATTCCATGATGTGGAATGAATGGAATTGGTCTCTTGATATCTACTTATGGACGTTGGACGATGGGTGATAGATCGTGCTCACACGAGTGGCTTTTTTAATTGGCTAGACCCTGTAAAAATGTTAAGAAAGAATTTGAAGATTTTCTATCTTAAATTACTCATTGATATGCCATCGGAGATTCAAGGAAAAAAATCACAATTATAAAAAGAAAAGGTGTTAGGTATTCTCACTCTACTTATACGTGTGTACCAGCTCTACTTCATATAATCTAAGAAACTATTAAGGATATCAGTATTAATTCTTGCGTGCTAATGATGCTATGAGTGTATGGTGTCGTGTTAACGCTTATAATAAGCTGTAACCTAGGCTAGATAAATATGCCTCAACTCTCCCACTTGCCAAAGCGGTAACCAACCAGTTTAAATTTCTAATCGGCAGGGTCTAATTAACTCGACAAACTATAGAGCATATATGCATGGGTCTAATTAACTCAACAAACTATAGAGCATATATACATTTGAACACTGAATGTTATGTATGCAATGCTTATGGATACGTAGTTATGCAATATCCATGACAAGTTGTAGCCCCCAAGAAGATTTTGGGGATGCGTATTTAATCTCTCTCTTTTTCTTTTTGTTTTGGTGGTGTGGCCTACTTGAGCTTTGGATCTGTATAACTTTTTTTTGCTCACACTTTTAAATAAGCTGACAAAATAGATGGGTGGTGTGGATAAAACACATACCAGGTTGGTATACCTATAGAGCTTGGGTGAGAAGTTCAAGCAATCTGCTTCCCTTTTACAACCGGAAGTGGATTGTGTCCGACCCCGGGCACACAAATATTCATTTGCCTCATCATGTGTGAGGTCAACGGCAATGTTTGTGACAAATCCTCCCAGCCAATCTGTTGTACAAGACCGGTATAAGATAAGATTTTAAAATAATATAAATAAATAAATGGAAGGTGCGGATAAAACCCATACATCACGGTGGCCCCTCACAGGCCCTCTACGTCCTAACTAGACGGGGTAGTACCCAACCTTCTATTATATTAGCTCATTTTAAGGTTCGAGCCAAAAAAAAATAATGCAAATCCAAAGTTCAAGTAGACCACACCACATAAATAGTGAGGATTAAAAGTCGACTTATATTTAATTTTTACTTTCATCTAGGTCGGTGTTATCAATAGGTTGGGATGTTAAATAAACACTACGGTGTATGCTAAGAAGATTTAACGGTGGACATTCAATGACCACTATTTCCTATGTAGTATGGTCAACCTGAGATTTTCATCTCCTCATTTTTTGGGATCATATCTTAAAATAGGCTTTAGAAACGGTTAGGGTCTCACCAACGTCGCTGGCTCGAGCTACTTCCCGATAGCTCTGCTTGAGGCAGTCGCCAACCAACCATATCCAAAAACTGACGAAAGTACCTTCGTACTTGTGTATATGTGCGAAATCCTGTCCACTCATCAAGGGGTCCCAAGGTCAGTAGATGATAGAACAAATCAGTTCGATCGACGTGTACGATTGAAGGGCACGCTGCATGCCCGTTTGATGCTATTGTTGCATGAACATAGAATATATTAGAGTTGTACACGAGCAGAATTAGCTCGGTTAACTCGCTCGGCTCCGATCGAAATTCTGTTCAAACTGAGTCGAGCCTTTATTTTTTGAATCTCGGAATATTTCAAGTCGAGTCCCAACTTGACTCGGTATTGAGCTCAACTCGGCTCGGGCTCGACTCGGATCGAGTTTTAAATAAATATATGAGAATTTTCAAAAAAAAAAAAAAAAACACCCTCAATCACCGGGCTTATTTACCTAACCCAACAACCTTAACTCATTTCTCCTTCCCTTTCACCCAAATCACTAGACCCTAACTCATTTTTCTCTCCCTTTCGCCTAACTCAGTTGTCCATTTACCCAATATGCTCGCCGTTCTCCACTGCCCGACAACATTCTTTCTTCCAGTGTTTGTCCAAACAATCTCCTCTTCCAAAGTAATGCATCCTCTACTCTCTATTTTTTCTGACAAGTAGCAAGACACATTCAAAACTCAGCTCAAATTAGACCGGTCATTGGCCGAGTCAAGCATGAGCTGTTGTTCCAAGCTTGAAGGCCGAGCCGGGCACGAGTCGACACTTGAGCTGGCTGAGTCGAGCACGAGCTAGGCAAAGCCCAGCTCAGCTCAACTGGTGTACACCTCGAGAACATACCACGCTAACGTGCTCGCATGCCTGCATCTGTCCTCCTAAGTGTTTTTCCAAGGGAGTGACCAGGGCTGGTATCGAGCCTTGGCCACTTTTCAGGTCCCAGCCTGGTAAGGACCGCTCAGGCCCGTGGGTCAGGCCCATTTGAAAAATAGGTTTCCTTTCATTAAGCGGGTTCTCTTCAATACCTGTTTTCTAAAGTGCCTCGTCCACTGTCCTGTAGACGTGAAATCCAATCCGTCCATCAGGTCCGATCCTCAATTATAGCCCATGCGGCAAAGAAACAGAAAGACCCATAACTCAAGTGGGTCACACCACATTGAGCAACAGATATGGAACACCAACCATAAGATATAGTTTAGGTTCATCAAACCCGTTCATGAGGTGTGACTCACCATTATGAAGGGAAGATACAAAAAATTAACCTGATTAAAACACAAAACAGGCCACAATCCTCACCCTAAAAGGTTTCACAAGCAATGTTCCATTGTTGTGGCCCATCCAAGTGTTTCATCAGGATGATCTTTTTCACATGCGGTCAACATAAGGATCATCACCTGATAGATGGACTGGATTTCACATAAACAACATGCTGACCAGAAACAGCTTGGATGACGATTCTGGGTCCAGCAATGCCCCATAGTTTATTAACTTTAATGGGCCGGATGGGCCTAAGACAGTTGGTCCAATTGCATCACAACCGACGAGCAGTGGACCATTCATCACACCCATCTAAAAAAAAAAAAACAAAACAAACTGGGCCAATCAAAGCCACACACACATTTCTGATTTGTATTCGTTTATTGATTAATGCCAAGAAAATCATGTACAGATGACACCACACTAAAAAACACACACGAAATAGAGATACATTTGAAGGGTATAAATTAATGCGACTCCCAGACGGTCCAGTTGGCCTCGCTTCCGACACGTGGCATGCTGTTGACCCTTGAATACTTGTCGACGTTGAAACTGGCACCACACATCACCCCCTCGCTGTCCACTCTCGGCATCGCCTTCATCTTATGCATTGGATGTTCGAAGCTCATCAGCCCTCCTTCGCTGTGGAACATACACCCTACAATACACACCATACATTCAAAAGTTCATTAGCGTGTGTGGTCCACTATAGGTAGGCCCCACCTAGAAACCGTACATTTGGCATGTGTGCTATACTATTCATCTCACAAAATGTATTTTTCTATCTGCAGCCAATCCAAAAATGCAGACGTGGCCCACTACAGGTGGGCCCAGATTCTCACTATGATTATATGACCAAAATACCCTTTTTACACGTACCAGTAGGGAATGGTGCAAAGGATCTGCCGCAGCCTCCTTTAACCACCTCCAAATCGTCAGAAATTACAACTGAGCCATCAGCTGCAATGCCCCAAAACAGTTCAACTCCTCCATCTGACCCCTGCCCCCACCAAACAGAAACAAAGTCAATTACATAAAAACAAAATTACCAAACTACCCTTCATGTTGTAGAATGAATGAGAAAGCTCACCAGTGCGGCAAAGACCGTTCTAGCCTTGCTATCAAAGATAAGGAAAGAGAAGCTGCCGTTGAGATCTTTAACGACCTGATCGGCGGGGTATGGCCCACGATCACGGAGGGTCCGATACGCCTCGATGACCACCATAGCCTCGTTGCTCGCCTTTGTTAGCCCATATTGCTTGATGAGATTGCTTAAGTTGGTCAGGTTGCCAAAGAAGAGGCAGTAAATGTCATCATAACCACAGAACAGCCTGCAATTGGCAAGAGAAAATCATCAAAGGTTATTTTTGTCATAAAAATATTGAGGTCCAAGGAATGACTAATGTATGGTAATTACCATACATTGCAGCTATAAGTGGGTTAACAATTAAAATGATGTATTAATGCCATCCAGTCCGTCCAATATTTGGGTCCCTAAATGTTAGGTCTATCTTCCAAAATCAAAGCCAGATCCTTAACTCATGTGGGCTACAAACAAAAGGAACGATGGAGGGCATTGGGAAGTTTCACGCCCACCACAGAAAATTCCATATGGAAGGTAGTGTACAATATATTTCATATATTCCATCAAACCCATTCATCATGTGGCCCACCACTAGGATGAAGGTATTCACTAAGATCAGCCAGTTAAAATTTTCAGGTGGGCCACACCACATGAATACATACGTTTCTGGCCTGATTGTACATTTCTCCCTGCAATGTGTCCGACTTGACTTCTGAACCAAAAATGGTTCTTGGGATTTACCATATCACACCTGATGAACGGTTCGGATTTCGCACAAACATCATGGGTGGCCCCGAAAAGCTTCAATGTATGGTAATTACCATTCGTCCCAACTCATTCCACAACTTTACAGGTATAAAGGACCCAATGCGTAGGGCTTATTTCCCACTGGGCCCCACATTCCCATCTCCTACCATAATATAGACCGTCTGATCAGGACCAGATTCAAATGGGCTTATCATCAAAAGGCCATCAACCATAACAGCCTCATTGCAAAACAAAAAACCAACCAAACAGAAATACAACACATTGAGAATTCAGGCCAGATATGGCCCACTAAAAGCATGATCATCACACCATACATACCTTTGATGAATGGAGAAATGGCGATCGTCGCGAGCGTAGGCCATGATGGCCCCATCTCCAAGCGTGGCCGACAGAGAATTGTGAGGATGGGAGGAAAGGAATGCCTTCAAAATCTCATTTGGGTGAGTGGGCTTCCTACAAACCTCTGAAGAAGCAACTGGGCTGTTGAGCTCCTTTGGAGGCTGAGCAACGGCCTTTTGGAAAATCCCCAACATTCTATCTTTCTTCTACTTTATAGCTTAGATCAGCTTAGATCAGTGACCAAACACACAATAGCCGAGAAAAACTGAGAAGAACTAAAGAAATGGTTTGGAATGAAGTTTTCTAAGGCAGGTTTGCTTGGGTTTATATAGAAAGAGAGAGAAGGAAAAGGTAGCGAATTTCAACTTGATAATCATCGCTAGCATTTCTCTTGACAAGTGTAGACTATACACCTAACATTCAGTGTAAATCCCCAATTCCCAACTGCTTCGTCGGGTCGGATATTGGAGATGATGTTGCCGACCACGACCAGATTGGTTTTCGCAGAGATGCGGGTCCTCTGCATTGCGACAAATATCGCTGAGAATTTGAATATGTCGTGATAAACATTATTATCACGATAATATACTGACATGTGCTAAATATCGTTTGTTTTAAGATTTCATGATTTTAATGTAATAAATATTTGAAAACTTAAATTAATTCATTTTTACGTATATTTTAAAATTTTTAATCTATTTATTAGCTTGTTATGGATTTTTTTAAAAAAAATTATTTTCAACGAGATTTTCCTGATAATATTACCCGAAAAACATCAAGAGAATCTCTCAAGATATTTCTATGCTGAGAAATTACCGAGAAAGCGATTTTTAGCTATGCCTAGGATGCTGTGCATGTCGGGGACTCTGATCTGATGGGCCCGATGTTTGGATGTCCGCCCAGATTGGAAGACCTTCAGTTGTGGCCTAAAAATGGATGGTTAGGATTGAAAACTGAAGGAACGGTCCAAATTCTACTTGGAAGAGAACGGACTACTTGCATCGACGCACCAAAAAATAGGGTAACGGATTGGCTACTCCCCTTGCCACCAGCCAATGGCTGATGGTCGGTGCTCTGTGGACCCCTCCATGATGTATATGTTTCATCCATGCCGTCCATCTATTTTTCTAGATCATTTTATCATAGAAGACCAAAAATGAGGTATATCCAAATCTCATGATAACCACATTACAGGAAACGGTGTTCAATGAACTTGGACCATTAAAAATTTTTGAGGGGCCATAAAGGTTTTGGATGAAGCTGATCTTTGTCTTTTCCCTTCATATGTTTCTATATGACCTAATCAACAGATTTTATGTCAAATAAACACTACAGTGGGCCTTAGGATGATTTTAATGGTGGATATCCAATTACTATTGTTTTCCTGTGGTGTGGTCCACAGGAGATTTATATACCTCTCAATTTTTGGATTGAACTTAAAATGATACGTAAAAATGGATGAACGGAATGGATGAAACACATACATCATGGTGGGGCCCACATAGCACCGACCACCAGCCACCGGGTGGTGGCAGGGGGAGTAGCCAATCCGTTCTCCAAAAAAAGATCATTCATCCTTTGGACCCACGAAATAGACGGTTTCGATATGATTACATGTGCCACTATTCGTAAAAACAGAGAGACACGTGAACTGAAATGGGTGAAAGATTGAAGGGCTGGGATCTGCTAATGCAGAAGATTTTAGAAGGTTACCCCTTCCACGTGGAGGCCCATCAGATCAACGATCTTGATCCCCAAACCATGGGCCACGTATACGGATTCTTGCCTCATAAGCAAGTAAGCAACTAAACCCGAAACTACCTCGGGTCCGGGTCTAGCTTGTGAGGCCCACCGAAAGCGCATAGACCAGGCGTATACACCGGATCTAAAGGATAAGGATCCCCGAATTCCGAGATCTGCTGTTTTTTATTTACTTTCGGGTACTCGTGCGGAGACTTATCCGGAACTAACAGATGACACGGGACGGAGTCAGCATCCAACGGCGGTAATTTCATATTCCTGTGGTCTGCCACGTCAGACTCCTGACATGGTCCACGTGATGGGACAGGGTGAGTCCTGAAACCGAAGGACATGACAGAATTCTCAGGTTTTCTGTTTCGAAAGTGGGGCCCACCAAGGTCAGGATCATGTACCCCGCGGATTACCTGTGCCCCTGTTGTTGGAAGATGTGTAGGACCCACAGAGATGCAAGTGACAAATCCACTCCGTCCATCAGGTTTTCAAAGAGCACAATATGATAGGTATATAAAAATCATTCAAATTCAAAACTCAGATGGGCCACACCAAAAGAGATAGTAGGAACGGTAACGTCTACCGTTGAAACCTTCTTGGACGTGACCATGTTGTTTACGTGCCATCCAAACTTTTTATAGAGTTATTACCGCTAAAGTAAATAGCGTGATACAAAACCTTTATGGCCCCACTAAGTTTCCAACGGTGGGCATTCAATCCCCTCTGTTTCTTATGGAATGCCCACGTAAGTTTTGGATGTGACTGATTTTTAGAATCCTATCCTATTGTGATATTGTAAAACTGATGGACGGAGTGGATTTGTCACTGCATCTCTGTGGGACCCACGTAGCTTTGGCGTCCATTTGACAGTGAGCACCGTTGGTACAAAGGAGTCATGAGTTGGAGCTCTCATAAGATCCACACCGTCCATCACGTACGCTGGCTCACGTTAATCATTGAACATGACAATTAAAAATTCAGGTGGAGTACAACACAAGGAAAGAGCTTAAAAGAGAACGCCTACCATTGGTTTTGTGTAGGGCCCACGCTGGTGTTTATATGACGTCCAAAACTCAAGTGGGCCATACCACGGAAAATCCAATCCATTCATCTGATGTGCCTCAGCTTGATTATAGGGACCAAGGCTAAAAAGATGTGGTGTACTTGATGGACGGCGTGGATCTTATTCACTTAGAATAGTTTCCCCCACGTTAATCAGGTGCGCCCCTACTATCTGGACACACCAAAACACAATCCGTTCTGAAACGAGAAAGTACACCATACGCACGATTTGAATACCACATACGCATCAAGGGTGGGCCCCACATAGCTCCAAATCTACCATTATGAGATCATTCATAGTAGGTTAGCTTTAAATTCTCAAGCAATTTTCCTTTCCATACCCTCATTCGGTGGATTGGGAATGGATGACTGTGGGGCCCACCTTAATATTTCGTTAGCTCGTTTCAAGTATCACCCAAACAAGAAAGAAATCTAAATCTCAAGTGGACCACACAACATAAAAAAAATGGTGATTGAACGTCCACCGTTAAAAACTTTTGATGGCCTGGCAAAATGGTGGACTGCTTAGATATAAAACACACATTACGGTGGGCCCACGTTCGCTGAACTGGATGGTTTCGGGATCCATAGAATCCCGATACTAAATTTCTGGAAACGGATTGGCTACTCCCCTTGACACCAGCTCCGCAGATGATGGTCGGTGCTCTGTGGACCCCACAATGATGTATGTGTTTCATCCATTCCGTTCATCCATTTTTACGGATCATTTTATTGCTTGATCCGAAAAATGAGAGGGATATAAATCTTATGTGGACCACACCACATGAAAATAATAGGGATTGGATATCAACTATTAAAATCGTCCTAAGCCCCACTGTACTGTTTCTTTGACATCCAATGTGTTTATTAGGTCATGCAGGCTCAGATGAAGAGAAAAAACGAATATCAGCGTGATCCAAAACTTTTATACTCCAAAATATTTTTAATGGTTGACCCTCATTCAACACTATTTCTGTAATGTGGTCCATTTAAGATTTGGATATAATTCAATTTCGATTCATATGATAAAATGATATGTAGAAATAGATGGATGGCGTGGATGAAACACATACATAATGGTCATATGATAAAATGATATGTAGAAATAGATGAATGGCGTGGATGAAACACATACATAATGGTTGGCCCCACACAGCACCGACCACTAGCCACTGGCTGGTGTCGGGGGTAGCCAATCCGTTCCCTAAGCATGGCATTAATCTTATCCAATGGCAACAGGGAACCATCCCGGCCATGGATAATAATTATATTTTTTTTTTATCCCACCCACCACCTCATCCCTTCTAATCCCACCGCCCAAACAGGCCCTAAATTTCTAGGGTTGAATTTCTACGCGTCATCATATAAGAGAAACATATACCCACACGTGGAAGAGGTGTCAGCTCTTGCTTATCCAAAGTCTGCAACTCTGTAGACTCGTTGCAATGCATGACGGCCGCGTGCCATGCGTGATGGATACGCCACCAACTGGACGGAAGCGGATTGCGTCCTACCCGCGCTCGGACGATAATCCATACGGCCAGGGCTCTGTGGGCCCCACCTTGATGTAATTGTTTTCTTCACGCCGTCCATCCATATTTACGTATCATTTTTGGGTCTGAACCAAACACGTACTACCCCGAATGGGTAGTTTTGTGGATGGGCCCACTGTGATGTATCTGTTTATCCATGTCGTCTATTCCTTTTCTCATATCATTTTAAATCATGTTAACAAAAATGAGGTAGATCCATCGCTAAAGCGGACCACACCACGTATGACTATTACATTAAATGCAAGAGTCATATGTGGTGTGGTCCACTTTAGCGTTGGATCTGCCACATTTTTGTGCACATAACTTAGAATGATAAGAGAGAAGAGATGGACGGCGTGGATAAACAGATACATCACAGTGGGCCCGCCCACAGAACTGCCCGTTGGGGGCTAGAGACGGGTGGGGTAGTACGCGCGTCCGGAGACGCGAGATATAGACACACGTGTCAGGATCGTCTGCTCTTGCTCTTTGCTTATCCAGTAAATTCACTTGCAAGCCTCAAACGCAAGCGCGCACGTATACAGTTCGAATGAAAAAGCACCCCATATGCACTATTTTAAGGGGTGGGCCCCACACAACTCGAAATCTACCGTTTGTCTGAACGTATGCTATCATTCCTGGGGCAGCTTCGTGGGTGGGATCCCTGACTGTGAGGCCCACCTTGATGTATTTTCCTTGCATCCACGCCATCCATTCGTATGGGAATTCTATTTTAGGTTACGATTCAAAAAACGAAGCAGATCCAAATCTCAGTCCGTGGGCTAAAAAAGTTTTGGATCAAGATAATATACGTGTGGCCTCTTCATCTGAATAAACAATTTTTTACGAAATTTTGTAACTCATCTTTTTTTATTCGACTCAAAAAAAATATTAAATATTAAAATAGACCTTCATACAGATGAATCTAAAAAGGTAAAAATATTCCAATTTTTTCCAGCTGCTTGCTCTACCGAACGGGAAAAAATATTTTCGAAAAACAAACAACAGCCATACCCTAAAAAATCACGGCCGGTGAGATAAGTTTTAAGGGTGGTAGAAAAAAAAGTGTTGTACGGACTCATCTGTAGTGCTAATTTTTTCTTTCTTTCTTTTGCCGCATGGTGTTTTTAATGATGAAGATTCAATCAAAACTGTTTCGTGTGGTGTGGTCCACCCACCTGGGTGGATCCAAGGACCCACTATGATGTATTTGTTTTATATCCACACCGTCCACCTATTTTTATCTGGCTTGTTTTAGGGCATGAGCCTCAAAATAGAGTAGATCCAAACCTACACCCAGATTCATAGCTCAACTGGCAGACTAAGTGGAGATAACTCGTTTCAACACTTGAGATCTTTGGTATCTAGCTGGGGTGGCTAACATGGAGTGTGTGTGTACTGACATGGGTGTGTACTAACAAGCTAACCCAGAAAAGGAAAAAAAAAAAGAAAAAGAGTGGATCCAAATCTCAGGTAGAACACACCATCGGAAACCGTCGTGATTGATAATATCCATTAAAACTTTATATCACCCACTCACAGCCACTGTTAATGTTTATATGTCATCCAACCTGTTGATAACGTTGCACAGACCGGGAAGACACAAATATCACTTTCATCCAAATCTTTTGTGGTCCTTAAAAGAAGTTTTCAATGGTGTGGATTCAATCACTGCAGTTTCCTGCGGTGGGGTCCACCTGAGATTTCGGTCTGATATAAGCCCCCGCAGACATGAATCAACACGTGTGTGCCAGAAGGGTCGGCTCTTGTTTGGATACCACAGGAAGTTCCTGTGGTCGGAAGCCATGTAGAGCCCACAGAGATTCCGTGAGAAATCCACTCTTGTCCGTTTAGAATCGGACACTACTCCAAAAATACAAGTAAATCCAAAACTCATGAAACAGCATCGATTGAACACCCACCAAAGGAAACTTTGTGGGGGGCCACAGGAGTTTGAATCAGGATGATATTCATGCCTGCAGTTTATCCCACTGTTAAATAACATTACCAACCAACGGTTTGGATGGATGGATGGAATATTAGAAGCATCATGGTGCGCTCCTTTGATATTTTCATTCTAACTGTTTCTTGTCGCATAGTCCACATGAGTTTTAAGCCTGCCTATTTTTCCAGCCCCATACTGGATTTCTCACGAGCATGGGGCGTATGTGGTCTGTGGGGTCCATAAATCTAGCAAGCTCATTTTAGGGCATTGGCCAAAAATGGGAGGAGGTCAACACGATATCCCTGATGATATCCCGACTATGTGAAGCCCACCATGTTGTATGTAATTAATCAACGCCATCCATCCATTTTGCTAGTTCATTTTAGGTCATTGACCCAAAAATAAGGTAGATCTAGAGCTCCAGCAGATTACACCGTAGAAAATAGTGGGATTGAACACCTACCATTGAAATCGAAAAAGTATTTTCCATTCATCCATATGTGATGGTTTCGACAGAAGGTGTCATTATCGCAACTATTTCTTATTAGCATGGGTCCACTTGGAATTCACCCTCTCGGGAGTCCATTTTTCACGCTCGCCAACTTGGAAATTTGTCCAAAATTCCCAACTTTTAAGCCATTTACTATTATTTCATGCATTGATTTACAGTACCACGTTATCAAACCCGACTAACAGAATGGGAACTCTCAGAAATTCAAGGTTGTCAAAGTCACCAAAAGCAACCAACATAATGAAACTCACAGAAATTCATGGTTTGCCAAACCCCAAATGAAACAGGGGAGGGCATTTGACTGTTTTAAAACGCAACAAAACAGATTCTTTAAGGTGGGGCAGGTTGGCATTGGCATCCAACTTAAACAGCACACTTTAAAAAAAAATAAAATTCGAAATTCAAAAAAAAATTCTCAAAATAGGATTTTACTTGAAAGTGCTAAATCATGATGGCAGATGTCAAACCAGCCCCAATTGGCAAGTCAGGTCAGCAAGCGAAGCGTCAAGGTGAATTGAACCACATTGGCGTTTCAGCCAAACCATTCTGCTCAATGCAAATATGGTTGGACAATCAAAGCTCCCAGTGGACTGACCATGGCCTCAAAAACCAAATTGCCATTTGGACAATCCAAACATTTAATTCAACTCAACCAATTGCCCATTTTATATCTTCTTTTCTGCATGAAGGTGGTCACTCATACATGTAGGCCCATAACATGGACTGCTTCAATCCAGGTACATGTATTCACTCAAGTAGATTAAACGCGATCACCCGTTTATTTATATATATATATATATATATATATATATATATATATATAGTAATGCTCCGCTGGGAACCAGTTCTCATGAGAACTAATCTCACATGATGTGTACATGCAATCCACGCAGTCCACTAGATGAGTCACCTCATGAAACCCCTGCGGCCTAAAACTTAGCCTGATAAAAAAATCTAGTGGGCCAAAGAAATTTGTGAGGAAAATCAAGGGAAGGAAATCCCTCTCACATCACTTATCAAAAAGTGCTCACAAATTCTCGTGAGAACCAGTTCTTAGGCGAGCATTTCACCACACACACACACACACACACACACAGAGAGAGAGAGAGAGAGCATAAATGATCCAACTCAAAATTTCTTGCATTGCCAGCTCAACCATCAACATGGCTGAGGTAATCGACGAACTGTTTCCCCAATTCATGAGAACCATTGGATCAGGAGAATGCATGCATCACTACAAGGTTAAAGCTTAACATAGACAATAGATTTTGATGAAGAGAAAAGAAGACCCAGTAAAAATTTTTTAATAAAAACTGATGTCATTCAGCAACTAATATTAAAATTATACTGTACAGAAGGGAACATGTTGCTCATAGATTACTCGTAGTCTCCACCGGAAAATTTCTCTTCAGGGTAATAGACAGCAGTAACAATGTTACCTCCAAATCTCCTCCCATTGAGTGCAGCCTTCGCCTTTGCAGAACCCTCAGTATCAGCATACTCCAAGAACACCTGAAACATTCCCACCAAACCAATATTAACCTTAGTTCTTTCTATATTGCCAGTTTGCTGATAAAATGTTGCCCTAGTAAAACTAAAAAAGGCAGAAAAATATTCTTCTCCTCTCTATTTATCATAACAGTTCAATTGCCAGTCTTTTTCTTTTACAATCAAAATGAAAAAATGTTTTGTGTGACATTGTCTGGCAACATGATCATTTAACTGTAAAGATAATATATCAATGCCATGTTACACAGGTGCTTTTACACACGTCCGTGTTTGACAATGCAATGTCTCTGTATCAAACTGAATTAGTAGACCTCATTTACAGATATTGCATAAACACCGCAAGAACAAAAAAAGGGAGAGAGAAGGAAGCAAGAAATTAAACATGGACAAAAACAAAAGTAACCTTTCCAACCCCTGGAATGCCCTCCTCAGTTGGGTCCGGACGAGGAATAACAACCTTCAGTAGTGGCCCTGATCCATCCAGGTGGGAAAAAAAGAAAACAGTGAGATAATATGATATCATAACCTTATAGCAAACAAGAAGTAGCATGAGGATAAACCACCTCTTTAAGAGGTTAGCAGGTCTTTATACCATTTTTTGCTAGTATAAGCACTGATACATGATTTTAATGGAAAAACATGATGGATGGATAACCATTCGAGGAATGAAAATTATGCATACCAAACTTCCCGCCTTCTTCTCTCATGTCCTCCAATATTTCTTCATACTCTTCGTCATCCCTCAGCTCATCAGCAGTTACCACCTTATAATACAACCATTTAGCAAACAAGACTATATTGAAACAATTATCAAAGTAAAGACCATCTATTCATTCATTGCATCTTTGTGAGGGAGGTGTGGGAGGGATTCTTGCGCATCTTTGGGTGGCTTGGGTGATGCCGAAGTCAATTGAGGATCCCTTTCATTCATGGCATAGGGGTGGGGTTGGTAGAGGTAGGAGATTATATAGGTTGGCATTAGTGACCAGCTTGTGGGCTTTATGGGAGGAGAGAAATAATCGATGTTTTCATATTTTGCGGGGCTGCATCGAAAAATTTTAGATGGGCTAAAGTGGATGTAATGGAATGTGCTTCGATCTCAATTACTCTTAGCGGTGATCTGTCTTGTATATCTTGGGCTGTATTGTAATTCTTTTGGCCATTTTGGCCCTATTCAATAAAACCATAAACTTTCAGTATTAAAAAAGAAGAAAAAGAAGAAGGAAAGCAAATGAGTGTGCGCATGATGAAAATAAATTGACATTTCAAGTGTTTTCATTATGAGAAAATGAAGACACAGAGTCTCTCAAAAAAAAAAAGGACAAAGAAAACAGTAAATTAAGAGATAAGAGTGCCCCAAAATCTAGTGTAAAGACGGAAGTTTCACCTGCATGCCAAATGCTTTATAAAGTCTCATAGAAAACAAATCAGGTGAGGCCAATTACCAACGTCTTCCACCAAATCCCCTAAGGCCAATCAGTAATCATATAGATCCACAAATCTGAAAAGCATAAACTTACCTCTAACATTCTCCCCCCAAAAAAAAAAAAAAAACATAAGGAAAAATCCTTGCACGCCTGCTACCCAATAAAGGTTCGGTGTACGGCCCACACATACCAATTCACTGGAATAAAAGCTTAAACTGCTTTCATTTGTTATGAAAATACCGAAATCCTAGCCTGGAAACATGACATGTGAAAACTAGATTTCCAATATATATAGTCAGTTGGTTTCCTTAAACGGCAGCACTTTTGGGACACATACATTATGCTCTCACATAATGTTACGGAAAACAGGAAACACCCAACGTTTTCCGTTCCGGATTGATCAATCCAGATTATGTGTCATTTGCAATCCACATCGCTATTTTTATGGGTCTACATTCTTACTGTTGATTAAGTTAATGCAAATTTATATTTACAATGTAGAGATTTATACTTTTATTTATTTAATTATAATATAAACTAAGCATGTTGGGTATGTAATAATAACATTCATAATTTCATACATAAATTGCAATATGAGTTCATAGATAAACTATATTGCATACACAATGTATGTATTGGAGTGATGCACATGATCCTACCCCTGCCGTACCACATATTGAAGTAGCATGCTGCATACCTTTTCCTGTACCACAAACCAAAGCAACCTGCAATCCAGATAACCTTGCTCTCATATCTCCCACCATTTAAACACAATGGAGGAAATCTATCAAGCATCCCAAATTTTCAAAGGCCCCTTTTGAAAACATGGCAAACACAAATATCTTTTTCCCTACTTTAAATCTTGTATATAGTGATCTCGTTTAAATTCCAGTTTCAGACCATTTGGATGTCTTGACTATATTCCAGATTGAATAATTCCAATTTACGTTGCCTATTCCGTTCATCCGAAAATAAGGATCTGGCACAATTTGTCAGGACCATTCATCTTTCTATGTCCAGACATGTGGCAGAAAATCCTTTTCTATATCCCACGTGGTTTGGCAGACAGGCAACTTCGGAAGTTAATGCTTTTTTTGGCTCCTTTGCCAGGATAAAGGTGCCAACTCTGAATCATCTATCATGCAGGCATTGCGCTGCCCAACAGATGCATTATGTGTGCAGCTGATGGAGGGGATGTTCCACATCTCTTCTTTCATTGCAAAGTTGTGAGACAGATTTGAGTTGGAGTTCTCAAAAATTTGTGCATCCAATGGACTGCTTCCTGAGACCCTGGCGGGTTTTATAATGAGCTTCTGGACCATCGTTTGGGGGCCAGTGGGAAGATTTCTGTGGGAGTTAACCATCAAATCTGGTCTTTGGTATATTCAGCCAGATCAGAGTAGCAAAATTTTTTGAAGGTAAGGCACGCTCAGTAGCAGCTATTCTAAGAAAGATTATTGGCATTTAAAGTCGGTGCAGGGAATCCCACCTGTCAATTTTCAATCAAATAGGAGCTGCTGATGCGCGGCTAAGGCCATCTCCCAACCATTAATCTATTTTGTTATGGGTTTTTTCTAATCTACGCATTGGTGATCCTGTCCCTTTTTGGTTTTGTTTGCTGGTTTTTTTTTTTCCAATAAATTTCGCATTGTAAAAAAATAAAAAAAAAAAAAAAAAGAAAAAAAGAACAAGAAAAAAGAAAAAAAGTAGCATCTAAGGCTGGCAACCACCATCTGTCACTTCCTACTTTGAGGCCCACTGTTCAAGGTCTTCCCATTGCATTATGCAGAGACAAAAGGTCATGTACTTCTCACTGTATCAGTAACTGTCTCTTATGGGTCACTTGCCCTTCTCTTCGTGCATTTGTCTTTCATTTATGTTGTTCCAATTTCTATTGAAGCTCCAAATGCTTTAGCTAATTCTCAATGGAGGGCTGTCATGATAGAAGAGATGTCTGCATTGGAAATGCATGGAACTTGGGATTTAGTCAAATAGCCCAAAGGAAAACATACAGTTGGCTACAAATGAGGGTTTACTCTGAAGCATAACTGTGATGGAACTACAAAACGGTACAAGGCACGTCTTGTGGCAAAAGGCTACTCAACAGTACAGGGCAAGGTGTTCCAAATCGGTTATGTCGGCAACGGCCCAAGCCATTACACGATACAGGTGTGAATCGGTTGGATTAGAAAAAGAGATGCGTAACCCGTAACGGCCGTTACAGGGTGTAACATCCGTTACCCGTAACGTTCCAAAAAAAAAGAGGGTCTTCTTCAAGGAAAGAAAAAAAAAAAGAAAAGAGAAGAGGAGAAGAGAAGATAAAGGTAGAAGGCGTACCTAATTCTTCTTCTTTCTTTTCCTCTTCTTCTTCTTCTCATCTCCATCAGCCGACCAGCATCTCTGTCTCTGTTAGGGTTTCAAAATCGGAGAACCATCTCTCTCTCTACTCGCGTTTCGAGCACAGAGCCATGCGCATATCTCCCTGCTAGGGTTTCGTGCACAGAACCCTCGCATCTCTCTCTCCATTTGAAATCGCAACTCTAGTCGAAGAGCCCTCTCTCTCTCTTTTCATTCCAAAGGAAATCGGATTGCGTACTGAGTTACTCATTACGCTTTTATCGTACCGAGTAAACTCTGTCGGGCCCACCGTGAATGTATGTGGTTTATCCACACCGTCCATCCGTTTTTCCAACTCATTTAAGGGGTTGATACCAAAATTAAAACATATACAAAGCTCAAGTGGACAATACCACAGGAAACAGTGGGAATAATGATTTCCACCGTTGAAACCTTGCTAGGCCCCACATTGATATTTATTCGTCATCCAACCTGTTCATAAAATCATAAAAAAATGGATGAAGGGAAAACACAAATATAAGCTTTATACAAAACTTCAGTGGCCCTCAACAAATTTTCAATGGTAGAAATTCAATTCACACTGTTTCCCGTGGTGTGGCCCATTTGAGATTTGGATATGCTTCATTTTTGGGCTCTAGCACTAAAATTATCTGGTAAAATGGATGGAAGGAGTGGATAAAATATCTAAATCACGGCGGACCCTACAGAGTTTACTCAGTACGCAATCCGCTTCCATTCCAAAAAGGCTACATGGCCCATTTCCGCCAAGTTCTTTTTAATAAAAGGTCCACGTGCTGCGTGTTGCCCTGCTCTATGGGCCCCACCATGATGTATGTATTTTATCCATGCCGTCCATCCATTTTGCCGCATCATTTTAGGTCATGATCCAAAAAATTAGTAAGATCTAAATCTCAGGTGGACCACATCATAGGAAACAATGGTAATAGAATACTCACCATTAAAATTTTCTTAGGGTCACTATAATGTTTATTTGCCATCTAACTTGTTAATTGGGTTACACTGACATGGATGAAGGGAAAACACATGTCAGCTTGATCTAGAACTTTTGTAGTCCCCAATAAATTTTTAATGGTGGACGTTTAATCATTTTTGTTTCTTATGGTGCAGTCCACAAGAGGTTTGGATCTACTTCATTTTGTCTCATGCCATAAAATGCCGTGGAAAAATGGATGGACGACGTGGATAAAATACATACATCATGGTGGAGCTCACATTCAAAGCCTCATCTAATTAGACTCAAATGGCTTGGTGCAGCCCGCACCAACCTGGGTGATGTGATGACGTGCCAAAGTTCCATGGCCCCACCATGATGCATGTCATATATCCAATCGGTCCATCCATTTTTCCATATCATTTTCATACGCCCAAAATTGAAGTAGATCCAAAGCTCAAGTGGACCATGCCACAAAAAAAAACAAGAAAAAACAAAAAACAATGGGTATTGTTCACCTACCATTGAAATCTTTTAGGGATCCCCAAGAAGTTCTAGGTCAAGCAAATATTTGTGTTTTCCTTGCATCTAGGTCAGTGTGAACTTAAGAATAGGTATGATGGCAAATAAAAATCATGGTGGGCCTAGGAAGGTTGCAATGGTAGGCATCCTTATCCCCACTACTTTTTGTGGTGTGGTCCACTTGAGCTTTGGATCTACCTCATTTTTGGTCTCATGCCCTAAAATTATTTGGCAAAATGGATGGACGGTGTGGATATAACACATACATCACAATGGGGCCCACAAAACATTGACACTTGTGTGCTACACTTCACAATCCGAGTCCCACCTAATTCGGGCCCTTAAAAAATTGTACACGAGACATGTATTAACTTAAAAAATACCAATTAAATTATGAGACCGTAGTCGATAACTCACAATGCTAAAATCAAATTGTTTGTATAGTTTTAATTGTTAATTTGTGGACATTATTTTTTAAAACAAGGCCTTCTAATTTTTTTATGATTCGCTATCCAATAAATGTCCACTAATCCATAAGTGGATTAAGTGTCAATAAATTGCATGAATTTGAGGCTGATTTGGGGCATCGATTGGTCCGCCAAGTCTGCCCCAAATTGGCAACGACATATACCTGAATTTAATTTCATTTTTTAAAAAAACTATTGAGAGAAATGAAATCAAATTTAAGTATATAAATCAGATAGTTAGAAAATTAAATATATGAGTTTTTCAGTCAAATTCAAGTTGTTTGGTTCATAAATTCATAAAACAATCCGATACAACTTCTCACCAAAGAGTGGACTGTTACACTACCATAAACATGTTCCAAATTATAAATGAATGCATATTTGGAATATTTAGAATATTTCAGATTTAATGGATATTTTTCCATAATCTTTTGACCAAAATAAATAAATTTGCACCATTACACACCCCGTATCAGCCGTTATGGCCGATACGGGGCGTATCCGTATTGGTAACGATGGTCACCGTTATGCCCACCAATACCGCAGCGGAACACCTTGGTATGGGGTGGATATCAAGGTTGTAAAACTAAATCTAGTGAGATTTATTTAATTTATCATAGAAAATCAAAACTAACCACTTTTTTCTTTAAAAGATAACTCAAAACTTTAATGAAAAAAGCAAAAAAGCAAAAGCAACAAAAAATAAGGGCAGCAAGAAAGTGTCCCAAGGACTAACCAAGAAAATCAAGATTACAATCCCTTAATTCAGAAAACACAATAGGCCCATTCGATAACCAACATCCTAGCCCGAAGTACCCTCCGCCAATATCCTATCATTTTTAAAGCATCTAGCATTTCTTTCTACCCAAACAGCCCACCAAATAGCTAGCAACGCCATCCTCTCCTCCACAACACTTTTTTCCTCTTTCCCGAGCCCTACCCTGTGCCACACAACCAAGAGAGAGTCCACCGAATTCGGCAAAGGCCACAAAATATGAAAGCGTCCCAACGAATATGCCCAAATGGGCTCAATTGAAACCAGCCACTTTGTCAGCTAGATGTGGAAAATGTGTTCCACGATGGTGATCTCCAAAAGAGAGTTTATATAGAACCTCCTAGAGTTTACCATGTGTAAGGTTTGTCAGTTGAAAAAGGCAATTTACAGCTTGAAACAGCCTCCCCAGGGCAAAGTCTGAAAATTTGAGTACAGCCATATCTCGGATGCAGTTTCAAAGGAGTTCACCAGATCATTCCATGTTCATTTAAAGGGTGAATAGGATTGTCACCATGGTGATTGATTATGTTGATGATATTGTCCTTATAGGGGACAATGACGAAGAAATTTGTAATGTAAAGACATACTTCTGGGAAAAGTTTAACATAAAAGGTTTCAGACTTTTTAAGGTTTACTATTATTATTATTATTATATTTTTAAATTGTCAAATCAAAGCATCTTTACTTTTTTTAATAGTACACCCTTAATTTGCTTAATCATCAGGTCATGTGGGGTGCCAAACTTGCAGAATCCCCTATTGAAATTAATCACTGTCTCCATGAAGTTTGACTGGAACTATTGAGTGGCCATGGTACTTATAAACAGTTGGTAGCAGAGGAAGGTTTAAAGCATCGCTCGAAACCGTTACATATCACCCAATACATAACAATATCACCCATGAACAATACAGCTGTATCAGCCCATATCCGTCCGATACAGCCCAATATGGGGCAATACAGGGCCATGTCGATGGTGAACGATATGATACCAGACGCACTTATTAAAAACCTCGGTTGGTAGGCATATTAATGTACACTACCATTACCACCACAAGGCCAAATATAACTTATGTGTTCAGTGACAATTTTGCACTTTCATTGCTAGTCCCAAGTTTAGATAAAGGAGGGTTGCTTGGGTTGGTGGTTGATGCAGACACATCTTTCTCTTGACTCCTGAAAGTTTAATCACAGAAGAGAATTCATCTAGCCGACCCATTTAGCTCCCTTTTTCTGAAAGATGACAATTTTATTAGAACCTCGCAAAACGCGAGGAAAGGTTTTGATGATGATGATGATGTAATCTTAGTTCATGCATGTACCTTAGGCTCATCACCTAGAGGCATCTATCGCATCCTTTGATATCTAAAGGCCGCATCAGGCAAATAACTGCTATTTTACAATTATGGTCATCTGAATGTGAGCTGTTATAAATTATAATGACACAGATTGGGCAGGTTAGTCTGATGACAGAATATCGACTACTAGCTCCTATACTTTTATAGGGAGGAATTTGGTGTATTGGAAAAGTAAGAAAATTCCCATTGTTTATCGAAGAGGAAAACCTTAAGAGACCAATTCCTTGAACCAATTTACAGGATGCTGTTAGAAGCCACTACGTCTACCTCTGCTCTCATTGTGTCACGAGTGTTGAAAATAGAGAATCCCTAAAGTAGTACCCCACCTATGATGAGGCAAATATATTACGAATGGTGTTCTCAAGCAGTGGAGAAGGGTAATACCTCAGTCAAGCAGATAACCTTAGTTGGGGTTTCAGCAACCAGACCAGGTACCAACCCAACACCCGGCAAAGGTGTGCCACCAGCCTGCAAGACCATTTTCTGCAACTCCGGCAGCTTGGATCAGTTGAGGTTCAAGAGAAATAAGAAATAAAACCATCAAGAACTAGATTGTTTTACCTGGAAAGCTATATGTTGTTGTGCCTGTGCTAAAATGATCTCCTGATCGGGTTTTGCCTGTCCACTGCTGTAAAAGTGAAAGAAAAAGTCAGAATATCAGGTTGGGAGCAGATAGCCATGTCAAACATACATGTTGGGAGCAGATAGACGTACAAATATCTATATGCTTGTCTTAATACTGATACCCCAAAAATCACAACTGCCTATTATAAAGTTTAGCACCCCAAGAAAATATCAAAAGAAAAGAACAACAACAAAACACCAAAAGGCATTTTTAGCCCTTCTTAGGAAAGACCTACAGTCTGTGCTTGAAATTTGCGTAAAATGATGATGGTTTTTCAGTCAAGACTGGATTGTGTTGAACATTCATGAAAAGATGGAGCCATTTTCCTGCTTCAGTAAATCAAGTGCTTGTCAGCATAGTTATGCTGGTCAGTTTTGATATGAAAGAACAACACCTTCAGGTTTAAATTTTCAAACATGAATGAAAATAGCCTTCTGTACCATTTTATATCATCATTTTAAACATTATCCCAACAAATTGGGGTCAGCTTCTGTATCATATTACGTTGTTTAAAATTATTTTTTGTCACCTTCATTGTCTCGAAAGATCATATTTTTTTTCGCTCTCTTTAGAGACATTCAAAGAAACGATAAGAACACCAAAGAAGAGGGACAACATTCCCAACACAACGATTCATCCTTCTCCCCCCATTTTTGGCTTAAGTATCAACTATATCACTAGCCTCTCTGTAGAAAGGGGCAATAATATGCTTCGCTTAAAGTTTCAAAAGGTCATGACACTATATTAGGTCAATATTTATCTCATTATAATGTTTTTAAAAATATTTAGATGAGTACACTTCTCTAGTTTATCATGGTATGGACTAACAAATGGTATATCTTTCAATATTTACTATGAAATTATAAGGCCATGATGGTGTGTCATGAGAGAAGAAGCCTCATGCATGTCCGACAATGCTGACACATCCACAAGTGTCCAAGTCAAATAAAATGGATAGAACACTTCTATTTATGAGTTTCAACACAACTATTCCAAAGATATCAGAAAATAGAAAAGGAGTTGTCAGCATACTCATCACTATCACTATCATCATGGCCCTGCCTCAACACTGAAAGACTAAAACAAGAAAAAACAAAGGCTTAAACATTGGACAAAGGTAGTATAAGTGAAATTTCTAGTACTGGAATGAGCATGCATCTTTCATGAGAAGAATGCAATCACAGGCTTTATCAAAGCACATGCCACAAACATCTTGTGATAAGACACTAGTTTTTGCAAGCCAACAAGAATCTACCAAATTAGGATCAATGCCATGGTATTCAAAAACGGTTACATTACAGACTTAAAGCCATAATGGCCATTACGTAATGGTAACGGTGGTGCTCATTGCGCGATATGAGGCCATAATACCTGAATTGAAGAAAAAAAAAAAGTATGTAACGGGACGGGCCGATACACTTTTTCCTCAAAATAAAAAAATAAAAAAACGTTACAAGGCCATAGCATTATGGCTTCCGTAACAGCCATTACAGCCTGTATAGTAATGGCCATAAGGTTGGCCATTACAGCCACCATTGCCGTTATTGAATACCTTGATCAGCAGCCATGTTAATTTTCCTTCGGTTTGCCAGCTTATTCAATATAGGAAACTCTACCTGGCAGTAGCACGGCGAACAGTTAGAGTCTTATCACCCATTTTCAGACCATTAAGCGCCGCACAAGCAATGTCTGTCACAGCTGGATCCTGAGATATTTTGTAAAATAATTTATTAAAACAGCAAGACATACCTCCCCAAGTACAGAAAGAAAAAGAGGGAAAACACAGAAAAGGGAAATCGCAAGTTTGTCTGAATTTTTAGACTAGTGTTTAAGAACTCAATCAAGTGTTGACTCTGCTCAACCCGAAAAGGTCAAATTCATGGGTCTAAAAAACTAGCAATAAATAAATAAATAACGATTAAGAATTCAAGGACTTGAAAATTCAAATTATAGAAGCCTTCTAATATTAAAAACTGGGTATTTCACTGAGTTTCATGTTGACTTGGATTTGGGCCCTAATTGACAGAAAAAAATTTTGAGTTTTCAACCATTGTTTAGTTGTTCTCAATCCACACACCTGATAGACACAGAAACCATAACCTTTTGAGTTTCCTGTGTCTCTGTCCTTGACAAGGTCGAATCCACGCAGAGGCCTGCAAAAGGTTGAAAAAATTCTTTCAGGATGACTGACAATAGGTGAACAAAGAATCCTGATGCATCTTGGGATGCCATTGATCCAAAAGAGAAAAAAGATTTATTTTTATTTTTATTTTAAAGGAGATTAATGACCTTTGGACAAGAAAATGCTATTAAACAGAACTTGAAAAGAAGATGGCCTTAAAATTAGGTTCATACCCAAAGGACTCTAGCAGCTCCCTTATCTGTGCTTCTGTAAAATAGTACGGCAATCCACCTACAAAGATACGATCAGGTCCCTCTGCTCCACCAATTGAACTGTCAACAATATCCAACCTATAGAGAATTAGAAATTCCAATAATTTTATGGCACACAAACATAGAAACAAATACCATAAAAAATAGCCTTTACTTTTACTCGGTAAAAGACAATAACAAAGAAGAAAAAACTGAAGAGATCCTATTTCAAGAAAAAACTGAAGACTGCCCCAGAATCACAAAATAGAACTCAACAAGACTGCTGGAGAAGTCCTCAAATTAAAGGGGTATCTCATCTTTTAAACCCTGTAAAAATTACAATGAAATACTAACCAACTCAACCAAGGAGCTGACAACATTGATCGAGTACTTAAAAAACTTATTTTTGACTACTTGAGAACAAATGAAAAGGACAATTGCAATTTTGAATTTGTAAGATCTGAACACAGATTGTGCAGTTGCCATCATGGTAGGTTACTCACTTCTTAAAAAAGAAGGGGAAGAAGAATGAGAAGATGACGGTGATGATGATGAAGTTTGAACCAGCAGCAGCAGAAGTACACATCACAGTTTGAGTTTTAACTTTTGAACACATCATTGCATGGTACAAGATGACTTACCCTGGTGTGAGACCAACAGCACCTAAATTCAGATGAGGGCTGGGTTGGCTTGGTCCGAGTGCCGCAGCCAATGAAGGGTTGTAATCAGTAGGTCTCCGAACCCTCACAGAAACTCCCTGTTGAGGTAACAGGAAATGTATAAGATAAATGGAATACTATCAGCAATCTGAACAGTTTCTACCAGTCAATGTGCAATAGTGCCACGTAGCTTTTCAAAAAAAGTGAAATGAAGCCCCTGGTATTTCAGTTGGCATAACAAGAAATATTGATCCTGTTGCTACCCAACCCTGTGATTTTTGTTTCCATCTTTTCTTGCAGCTAAAAGCTCCAAGTTTTAAACCATAATCCACATGCCTAAGTGACTTGCCAAACTGCTGATTTTTCAACCAAAGTACAATCAAGCACTAGCATTGGCATAGATGCATTCCAAAATCAAATTGTGGAAAATACTTTTTTTTTAGAGATAATAATGGAACAAGGTACCTTTTAAAATAATAATAATAATAAGGGAACAGGGTTACCTCAAACATTATCCCGTCTAATGCCATTGCATTGCTCGCTTCTTCAACAGTTCTCATTTCCACAAAAGCAAACTTTTTCTCGTGATTAATGTACACATTAACCACAGCATCACCTATAAAAGCAAATGCCTTAAATCAGTTCCCTTCTATATTGCACGACAAAAAGGTATGATCTCAGAATATGAACAGAAGAAAGAAACTGCAATGCTAATACAATATACCGACCAGGACCAGCACTGTTTCCTCCAATAGCAGACATAACACGGCTAAAAAACGTTGCAATTGTCTGTTACAAAACCAAAAGAAGAAAAGGAATAGTTAGAGCATTTTAAAAACTTGGACTAGTTGTTGAAAGTTTGCTGGTATCAGAAGTCAACATAATAACCAGCTACAAGCAACTAGCTAATGGAGTTCATTAGCAAATAAAGCATGAAGCAAAAACAAAAATATTAACATGATCCAAAAGTTTGGCGCGCCCCAAGAAGGTTTCAATAGTAGCTGTCTGATCCTAACTGTTTCCAGTGTTGAGGCCCACTTGAATTGTGGATATGCCTGATTTGTTGGATCATGTGCTAACATGAGCTGACCCAACTGATGAATGGATCGGATATCACACAAACAATAAGGTGTGCCTCACAGATTTTTCGCCTCCTTCACGCTGCATGTAGCCCACCCTCCCGAACCAGCACTCCCTCTCCCTCTCTCTCTGTGTAGCCCGCTTCCCTCTCATCTCCCCCTTCCTCTCTGGGTTGCACATGCCATACCCACTATCAGTTCTGCGTGTGTACATGTGTGTGTGAAAGGTGACACAATTTATTAAATAAGCAAAAAGAAACAAAACAAAAGGAAGAGAGTAAAGAAGCCAGCAACAAGTCACCCTCTTGTCACTCCACCTGCTAGCCCTTGCATAACAAAAACAAATCAACGGCAAAGGAGATCCCTAAAATCCACACCCACAACACCAGGCCAACAACTGATTACAAAACACCCTAATCCCACAAAAGATCTGGCTTTGATCACCCTCCAGACTCCTGCCTTGGAAATGGTCAACTAACAATCATAGCCAAAATACTGCTACTCAAGAAAACAATAGTTGTCGCTTGTCTCAAAACTCTTCTATTTCTCTTTCCACACTCCCCAAATGACCCTGAAAAAAATGTCTTCCAAGGGATATCCAATTGGCCAATGAACAGCCCACATTGACATTCCATCAACAAATCACATACGAAATCCCAAACCGAAGGAGTAAAGAACTCTGATTGTCTTTCCAGCAATGAATGAGTACGTGATCAAACAAATCTTCCTCCTCCCTGCACCTGACACATATTAGGTAAAGCCATATTGTCCTTCTTCGTATCCGGAGACAGGATGTTGTTTGTTATGGCTATCCAAGGAAATGCTTTGACTCTCGGGGACAGATACCTTCCAAACTTAGTGCATGGGGGAGAGTCGCCATCCTGCAAAGTTGACACCTAATAGAAAGACTTGGCAAAAAATTCACAGTTTGATGATCCACTCCAAATTCTCCTGTCCTCAGCCAAAATATCGATATGCACATCGAGTAATCTGCCCAAAGATTGGCAACAAGAGCAAATTCCTCAGCAGATCAGACAGATTTCAATGCAGTCAATGTTCCAAACCACCCCTCTTCCCCATCTCAGAGTAGTTTTGGACTTTTTCTTCTTAGATGACACAAACAAGAATAAAGATCGATGAGAAATCTCAATTGGCATGTCATCTAACCAAGCGTCTTTACAAAATCAAACTTTGTCCCTTCTTCCAATCATGAATCTGATACCTTTACTAAACTCTGCTCCAATCCTGCTTGAGATGTCCCTAATGGAACTGTCTGATCATTGGGACATCTTGCTTATGACTTTCCACACCTCAGAGACCCAATGTCTAGCTCCAATACCCGGGAACCAACCATCCTCTGACTCACCATGTTTCATGCAAATCACATCAGTCACAAGGCATTCGGTTCTTCCGTATCTCCACCACCACTTTAGAGTACCCGATTCCTCTCTTAAACCTTCCTGATCCCATGATCCCGTCCCCCACTGGCTTTTGCACCTCACTGGATAATGTATTATATTATATGACATTACACACAATCCATAAGGTCAATATATATGTAAGTCCAATATCCCATCCATTTCAAATCTCTCAAGACTCATGGATAGGCAGAGCAAGGGAATCATTATCATCATCATTTAAGCCTTACCCCAATTAATTGGGGTTTCCACTCCATCAAGGGCCATATTTCAGTATTCAATGAAGATGCAAAGCAAGGGAATATATGCGTACATCCTAACTACTAAATGATAATCCAGCAAAACTCAAACATGTAATCCAATATTTGCCAATACAAATCTAACTAATCAGCAATAACAGTCTACAGCTAAGTTTGTTTTAGTAAATCATAAGACATGTGCATTATCAGTGGAGTCAAGCCCCAAAAGGTAGAAATGGAAATGCTTCTTTAGCAAGGTACAAAAATCAAGAGATACAGATATCTGTTTTTATGGTACTTTCAATGACGAAAATGGCTACAAGCCACGAAGTATCTCATTTCCTTGTCATAGTTTGGCAGGCTGTTTTCAACTGGCCAGATTCATTGGGCTCTACTGAGTTATCTACTTAAAATGAAATGAATATAGAGGAGATTTAAGATCACATCAAATGGTCAATATCAACTAAAAAGTTGCAACCCAGAATATCACCTGCTCATTTGCCATAGGAGGAAGGCCTCCAACATACACACGGCGTGCATGCCTTGTTGCCTAATGAAGAAAGGTTAAAAAGAAAAAAGAAATAAGAACACGAAGAATAAGACAATGAAGAGAAATGAAAACAATTCATGAACTTATCACTGATAAAAGCAAGAAAAAATAGCAAACAGAAAAGGATGAATCCTTCAACAAGATACCTGTTGAGTCATTGCTTGTGCTGGCATCAATGGAAGGGTCCCAAACTAAATCAGACGTTAGATTACAACAGCTTAGAAAGTTACCCATAAAATCCCAGAAGCTTGAGAATCGCTGAAGAATCAAATTATTCATCTACAAAAGATTCATGTACCTGAGGCGTCCCGAAAGGAAACATGCTTGGGAACATTCCTGGCACGGCCGGAGGAGCCCCTGGCATTTGCCCTGAAAGTCAAATGGGAAAGATGGAAAAAGTGTTAAACAACAACAATGTCAAAACGTGTTGCCAAAGACACAAGCAACACAGCTCGATCTATTGCATCACCTTAATCTTTGGGTGTACAGTCTCCTATTCAATATGACTTACAAAAATGCTGTTGGAAATATAAATAAGAAATAAAATCCATCATTGCAGATGCTGGGGAAATATTTGCAAGACTACCAAAAGAAAATAGCTGCCGGTTGAAGGCGAACAAGATCCAGCAAACCGTGCATTGGTTCCTCGTTGAACACAAAATCTACAGTGATCACGCCCATGGGTAGCACAGTGGGACACGTGGCCCAACATTGCCTTCTTACCCCAAATGATAAACACAAGCACAAACAAACAACCACACACAACAGCCAAACAACACAACAAGGATCCTCAGTTCCAGTAGGAAACCAATTATAAATAGAAAATCAGTAAACAAGAAAATAAACTAAAAGAAATGATATTGAAAGTCTAAGTGCTAGCAAAATGCTACCGCGCATTGAACGCCACAATCCGCAATATAGACGCCAGTTTGGCTAATATAACAGTTTTAAGAGCAGTAAAAATGATAACAGGATGGCTTGGTACGAACCTGCAATGGCAGTACCAGGCATTGCAGCAGCACCAGGCGGTGCCATGTCAAAACCGCTTGCCCGTTTACTGTAGAGAAAAGAATATTTCCAGACAGTTAATAACAATAATAAGGATACCCCTACATCCAAAACCGTAGCAAATACACCATTAATTTACAAGGTCTGCGTTCTGTATTAGAAATGAGGCTGTCAACCAGCTGAGCCTGGGGTTGGCTTGGGCCTGGACTTTGAACTATTTGGGCTGGGACTGTGGAGCAAGCCTATTCAATATTTTGATTTTGCTTGCCCGGGCCCAGTCCATTGACAGCAAGGAAGGAGTGAAGAGTAAAAATACACATTAAATAAAGCACAGTTTGGGCTCAGGCAAGAAGTTGCAGTTATTGATAGTGTGCAAATAAATAAACAATAGGATTTCATTGGCAAACAAAAAAAACCACAGATAAAGCAAAATCATTCCCTAATTCGTGTTCCATACAGACTAGAGCTCCCAATTCTCTGTTTACAATTCATGCAGTGTAATATTTCAATGAATCGATACACAAAAATAGAGTGTTAGAGTACCTTTTTGAACGAGAGCGAGAGCGTGATCTGGATCGATTCCTACTAGATTTATCCTTTGAACGAGAACGTGATCTATGTCTATGTCTCCTTTCTCTGTCTCGATCATAATCACGGTGCCTACAAAGGGAAAAATAATCGTTTCCAAAGCAAAAGAACAAAGGGACAAAAGCTAAACACAATAAATTTGTTTCTTTAGAGAAACAATGCAAAGAAACTGCATGTTGATTCATTTATGCATTCAACCAATGGCAAGTACCATATCCTAATGAGCATTTGAAGAAATTGAAAAAACTTGAATTGCAGAGTATCAGATCTCATCTATTTGCAATCTAGAGAAACAGCTCAACACTTGGACCAGTGGGAAATTTTCATGAGCATGTCAGACTCCCAAATTGTAGTCATGTTACCTGTCATAATCACGGCTTCGATGACGATCATAATCATCAGATTTGTCCCGTCCTCTTTCATCCCTCACACTTTTGTCCCTATAATGGTCCTTGTGATGGCGATCCCGATCTTTCTCCCTCTCCCGATCCCTTTCTCTAGTCCTTGGCCTTTCATGTTCTGATCCCCGAGAATTGTGCTGAAATAATTGGAAATGAATCAAAGAAACTAACTAGCAACATAACAAAAAGAAAAGACCATTTAGGATACCAAACAAGGAGAAAGATGCATACTTCAGCTTCTAAAGAACTAGGAATTGACTTAACGCAATGGAACTATCAAATTAGTTACAGATCGATACAGGTGTAGGGGTGGCAACAATACAGAGTAGGACCAGCCCAAGGTTGGCCCTAGCCAGGCCCCAATTCCATGAAACTTGCCTTGTCCAGACCTTAGCCCCAGCCGGACTGAAAAGGCCCTGGCACTGGTCATAGCCCTACAGGGTCAGCAGCATAAGATCACTTGGGGCAAAAATCAGAGAATCAAACCAATCCAATCATTATGTGGGAAACAAACATACATGATTCAGGTCATCGGCTTCCATTGATTTCAACATTCTAGCTTGCGTAATTAGATGACCATCTTACAGAACATCCGGGATGTGGAAAGTAATACATGCAATGAAGAACAAATTTAAGGAAGCCATTCGTTTCAAATGCAGAGATGGGTGGAACCATCTTACAGGGCATCCAGGATGTGGAAAGAGATACATGCAATGAAGAACAAATTTGAGGAGGCCTTTTTGTTTCAAATGTAGAGATGGGTGGAGGAGCGATTATGGGTTAATTATTGGGTTGGAGACCGGCCTCTTCAGGAGTTTCCAAGACCAGCAGATCTTGCTCCAGACTGGGGCATATTGTTGGCTCATTGCTTCTCATCAGATGTAGAGATTGCAACCGGCCTATTTAGGAGGAGTTTCCGACACTAGCAGATCTTGCTCCTGACCAGGGCATATCTGCTCCCTCTTTCAAAAGGCCTCTTTTGATTCTTCTCAATCCACACAATGATTGAACACAAAATTTAAAGAATCTATTAGCTAAATAAATTTTAAGGAGCAATTGATCCCCAAACAAAAGAGAAGATCAATTTCCCCTTTTTAACACCTGTACGGCTGTGGAGCTCGAGTTTTTTTAATTGATTTAAAGCTAAAAGAGACAAGTTCTTCCCCTTAATCTTCAATAACGAATCTTATTTCATTTGTAGATCTTGGGTATTTTTGGGCATTTTTTCTTCTTTTTGGGATGTTGGATCCTACACAGCGTCGTAGAATTGTTCTACAACCATTTGTTGCATAGAGACTATTGTGGTGTGTATGGCATGCCATCCAACGTATAAAGTCCATCATGTGGGCCACCAAAATAGAGTGGTGGTTTTTGAATGGTTGCGCATTGTTTTCAATGCTGTGGACCATGTGATGGTAGTATAGGCCTAACCTTTTTTATCTCTATGGTGACTACGCATTGTTTTCTGTTTTGTGGTTCGATATCCAATGCAGCCAATACCATAGTTAGTTACACAACATCTATATGTTTAGTCATTTAGTGATACCATGCTACTTGACATTTTTTTTCCTCACTAAAGCTGCAAAAAAAGAATTGTGTACAGCTGTTTATGTTTTTTCTTTGCTTTTTAATTTGTTAATGTGACTTTTTTTTTGATTGAATATAAGTGAGTGGGCTTTTGATAACTTGTTTTTGACATGATTTTACTTGAAAAATGAAGCATATTTTTTTCTAGGCCTTTTTTTTTGGCTATTTTTTATATTTATTTTTACTATTTACTATATTTTTTCCAATTACACTCTGTAGAGGGATGAAACCTGCGCAATACCCTACATGCTATTTAGAAAATTGATTATGCACAAAATGTGCATAAACTACTTCAGAGCCAACTAGTGTACTCAAAGGAGACCTAGGCGCACACCTAGGTGGTTTGGGCATGTCACACTTGGCATGGATCTCAAGTGAGGCGCATAACTCAAGCGTGCACCTATCACTCAGGTGCTCCTAGGCATGCCTGCGATGCATGTTGCTTTTACATGATGTAGCCGTTTGACAAACCAATAAGGATGCAAATAGATAAGAAAGGCTTTCAGGCCTTCTTTCAACAACTTTTCTCATTTCTTTTAGGACTACCGCATTCTTCCTCCAAATTTCAACATCTTTTCTTCTTGGTTTTTTTCTTCTAATAGTGTGTTAAGGTCATCACATTCAACTTCTTGAAAACAAATTTTTTGTTGGATTTGGGGATTTTGGGGGAATTGAAAATTTTATGCTATAGGATTTAGAGATTTAGAAAATTTGGATATAGGGTTTGGATTGGTGAATATGGGGGATTATGGGGGTCTCTACTCTTGGCTCAGTGGTAGACATTGTGTCTCAACTCTGAGGTCATGGGTTCGAGAACCCATGCGTGTGGTGTAAGAGTGTGTGTGTGTGTGTGTGTGTAGGATTAGGGATTTTAACAAAATTATGATTCTGGATTGGTGAATTTGAGGGATTTGGAGAAAACGGGAAATTTAGGGTTAGGATTTGGGGAAATTAGGATTTAGAATTAGAGAATTTTGGGGAAATTGGGATATGAGGTTTTGTGCTAAGGGTTTGCTTTACAGGTAAATATTGGTAAACTGGTGGTAAAAGCATAATCATTAGTTGTGCTCGTTGTTTGGAAATAGTTGAAATTGCACCTCAAAAACTGGGCAAAACTCAACTTTGTTTACGAGCCAAAACTCTATAAAACCCACCATGATGTATGTGTTATATCCACACCATCCATTCATTTTTTTTTTTCAAATCATTTTAGCGCATGGGCCCAAAAATGAGGTAGGTCCACATTTCAAGTGGACCACACCACGAAAAACAGTGAGTTCAGCAGTAAGCATCATTATACCACTGCTTCTTGTAGTGTGGTCCACTAGAGCTTTGGATCTGCCCCATTTTTGGGCTCATCAGGGTAAATAATTTAATTGAGAATGAGCCTAAATTTTCCATTTTCCATCACCGGTTGTCTATGAACCCAAGCATAATGTCATGATTGTGCATCCTTTCTTGGTGCCTTGCAAATTCTTCAATCTCTTCATCTGTCAAGTTTCCACAAAATGTAATAGACCAAGACACCACTCCCCGTCTCCCCCAATATGTTGAGGCATTGGGACACAAGTCGTCCTGTTATATTTGACATATTATAGTCTTCCAAAGCCCGGGTGCATCGGTCTATCATCAAGCAATGGACCTTCCGGACACAAATCTCCAATATCTTGGCACATTGATTTGATTGGCACACGTGTGGATAAGTCTAAGCCGTTAGGAGGCTCAAACGTTTCTTTCCAATCTCAAATCACAAATGGGTTCCCAATACCCTAATGGGTAAACCAACACCCTAGTGGGCACAGGTACAAGTGTCATTTCAGGCCCAACATGGGTAATGCCTATGGGTATGAGTGCATTATCCATTGGTAGATATGTGTATGGGTACCCCCCTATACACGACCTGAAAATAGATTCATAGCCGCCACTTTCACTCAATTCTCATCATCCAATGTCGATCATAAACCATTTTTGCTTTCCACGGTACATTTGAAAGCCAGCAATCAGATTCCCTTGTGTCATTCAGTTTGTGTGGTTCTTCTACCATAGGCCATCCATGGTTAGGACTGACCCCGTGCCCATGAATAGTGGAAGGCAGGCTCTCTATCACATCATTTCCTATCTAACAAACCCATCGTACTGACAAAGCACACCATCTCACTATCCCTCCCACATATTATATACAAACAGTGGCAAACAAACACTTTTATTACACAACGATTCTAGAAATGGCAACATCTTGAAGCAGCACTAAACGGAGTATTTTACAAAAAGAAATCCGACCGTTGATTCCACAAGCGATCTGTCAAATTCATTACCTTAACAAAGAATCTGCCAAATCTTCCAGAAAATTTAAAAAATAAAAAAAATAATAATAATAATAATCGCGAGATTGTCTGCGTTCATGTTTTAAAACAAGCAAACGGAAACAAGGTCAATTGGCAAGTGACTGGAAGGGAACATACCTGCCGCTGCGAATCTCGATCTTCGAAAGCGTCGTAGGGAGAAGAACCTCCGCCGTAGTCTTCGCCTCCTCCACCTTTGGCCTGAGTGGCCGAGCTCCAATTGTTGTAGCCCTCGTATCTACCTTCGTAGCCAGACATCGCTCCGCTCGCCCGATTTGCAAAACCCTAACCCTAGAGATTTCTAGGCATGGAAGAGAGAGAGAGGAATATGGATCCAAGAAATTACAGAAACCCTAACCCTAGAGCTTTCTGCGCATGGGATGAAAACCCTAACCCTAATTCTGCAGTCGATGTGTTTGAGAGATGAAAGAAATAGGTTCGGATTCAAATCTCCAACACAAATCGGAACAACAGCCCGTGGAATGTAAGGCATTTCTCGCGAGAGTAGCCCCGCTAGGAGACTCGCACGCGTCCGCGAGCAGAGAGGCTTCGCCGCACAAGTGTACACGCTTCCACCCGTGCGAGATCCATACAATTCGTTTAAGGGCCACCTGAACATTGCCTAATCACGACGGTTCATTCATCAGGTGGCTGTAACTTGATCATTGACCCGCTATCAGATTCTTCTGGGTTTGCATGAAAATCATGCAAGCGTTAAGCAGTTGGATCCGTGATTGTGGGGCCCACTGTGTTTTACATCCATGTTGTCCATCCCACTTTCCAACAAAATTTATAGTATGAGCCAAAAAAATGATAAAAAATTTAAAGAAATGTTAGGTGGACCACACCATAGCAAAACAATGTTCATGATTATATTTTCCACTATGATGTATATCCACAAATTTAGATGGAGGGAAAACGCAAATAACAGTTTGATTCAAATGTTTTATACTTTTAAGGGGTTTTTAATGTTCCGAGTTCAATCACTTTCCTATTGTATGGTATAAATTTAGGTATGATTCATTTTCATGCTCGAATCCTAAAATGACTGTAATATGAATGGACCTGGGCACACAGGATGACTTAACTCATCTAGCTCATTAAGACTCAACTCAACTCGAACTAAATGGGTTAGTCAGTCTGAACCAGTAGGATTCGTCCAATTCAAATTTAAACTATGTCGAGTGTGAAACTCATCCTGACTCAATCCCAAACTTAATCTAGTTAGACTCGACTCAATTTAAAACTCGACTCAACTTGGACTCATATATATATATATATATATATATATATATATATATATATTATATATATATATATATATATATATATATATATATATATTATATATATATATATATATATATATATATATATATATATATCTTAATTTTTAAATATTTATAATCTTACCCCACCACACCTAAACCTTACTCGATTCCAAACTCTGTTTCCCTTCCTCATTTTATTCATCAGCAACCACTCATCACCATCGTTACCCTGTTCCTCTCTTTCTCTCTTCTCCACTCTCCCTCCTCTTTTAAGCCCAGCAACCACCTACCTCTCTCTCTCTCTCTCTCTCTCTCTGACCTGGTGCTAACTTGACTCAGCTTGGTACTTTTAACCGAGTCAGAATCAATTTAGATTAGTCCAAGCCATACCTGGACTCGAATTGGGTCAAGCATGCCACACTTGGTGCCTAGTAGAGTTGAGTTCGGGTCAAGCCTATTTCAAAACCAAATCAAGTCATGTCAACCCTAACTCGATTCAATTAGACTTGGTGGGCATTTATAAATATAATTTTAAATATATTTCATTTCCAAACTCATATCTTACAATAAGCCTTATATGATAAATTATGAGACAAACCATTTTCAGGCACATTTTAGGATAATCACATGAAAATGGATGAACAATATAGACATCCAACATGGATGTCAAACACTTACATCGTGGTCAGGCCCTTGATACCCTCGAACTAAGCATGCTCTCAAAAGGCGGTGGGATGATGTGATGAAATTTGATTGGTGGGCCATATGCTCTCAAAGATGGGCGGCTAAAAAACCTTTAAAAAGGCTTGGGCCCATCTCTGACATCGTATGCATTCACCAATGAAATCTTGCCACATACCACAGTGCTGGTGGGGGTGGTGGGCTCCTCACAACCTAATCTGCGTGTGTTCTTCGATCCCCGCCATTCCTATGAGAAAGAGAGGCAAGGAATCAACGGTAGAGATTTTGTACACATGCGGCCATCGTAGTCGATGAAGCCATCTATTTGGATGGCAGATTCCACAAATTTCAAAGATCACAAACCTTCAGCTGGTGCCCACAAAAGAGAGTAAATAAGGCAGCGGTCCATATTCAAAGGAAGAAAATGGCAGATTATCAAAGGGCAGGATCTTTCAGATTAACGGTCCGGATCACAAAAACATTGTCCCCACACGTGCCTAAGTGGCACATTGGCAGCTGATATTTTCACCGTGGAGGACCGAAGTCAATGTACTGCAGCCAAAGACATAGCGCGATCTACTTATTCGGTGGGCCAGCTAGATTTACGTTGTTCAATCCCCACCGTTTCATGTGGCGTGGTCCACCTGAGATTTAGATCTGCTTCATTGTTGGGCTCTTGCCTTGGAATGAGCTGAAAAAAACGGATGGACAGCATGGATATGAAACATATACATCATGGTGGGCCCCACATTCATAGATCCACCGGAGCCGCATCCAATTCCAGCCGTCTGATCAATCTGATCAGTGGACCGGAAAGATTTTAGTGCCAGGTAATTTTCACGGTGGGGCCTACCATTCTCATGGTACGGATGTTCAACACGAGTGGCATTTTGGCGGGAAAAGATGATACTGCCGTTGGGTGTAGGTGATCGGTTCTCTACTTGAAAATGCGCATACGCACGCAGCACTCCTGGAAAGAACGAGCATACGCGAATGGGCCATTCATTAGGTGGGCCTTACTTTCTTGATGCCCGGCCCAAAATTCCTTCAAGCCCACTCATCAGGTGGGCCACTTTTTACATTGGACGTAGATAGAGCTGGGTATCAGTCGAGTCGAACGAAGTTAGGGCTGACCTGACTCGATTCAGTTTTGAAATAAACTCAACCTGAACTCAACCGACTCAGTATCAATTCGGTATGCTAGACTCGATTTGAGTCCAAGTCTGGACTGGACTAATCTGGACCGAATTCGACCCAGTCACAAGTACCAAGTTGGGTCAAGTGGGTTCCAAATCGGGTCAGGTGCAATGGGTATCTACGGGCTAAAATTATTACTCAAAACATAGGTGCACTTACTAGAATTGTGGCCTCTCCATCAACTACACGGCATATCAAATCTAAAACGTCATATCTAAGTGTGTGTGTGTGTGTGCATGCACGAGTTGAGTTTCAAATCGAGTCAAGTCGGTATTAAGTTGGCTTTTAAGTCGAGTTATTGGGTAACCAGAACTCGACTCAGTTTGAGTTCGGATCAGATGAAGTCTATTAGGTTTGATCAACTCACCCACTTAGTTGAAATCGAGCCGGCCGAGTCAAGTTTGCCGAGACGAGTCGTCCTATACCCAGCTCTAGTCATAGACTACTCAAGTTTCAATTATCCTTTATTTTTAGAGGTGTCATCCTTGATTAGGCCCACCAAAGAATTCACTATAATCACCTCCTTTAAGGAAATAAAAAACCACTTTGTCCTCTCATTAAGCAATCTTTGGCTCCTGTCCATTCACATGAGGCCCATGATTTAGATGGTCTAGATTCGTTATACTGGGCTTGTTGTAAAAGAATACTAGCATTGCATTGGGCTTTTTATATTGAGTGTAGAAAACTGAGCGGAGGAGACAGGCTAGTTGGCTGACCATATTGTGGCTCAGCCCAGTCAAACCGTTAATGGTTCAGCCCCTATCCTAGCCATCAGGCTCATGCGGTCCAAGCTTTGATGAGAGTGGTGCTTGAAGACCCAACAGATCGACCCAGCTCATCAGTAGCACCTGTTACAAGTGAGTTTTACTAACCCAGTTAGACTCGAACACGCATGCTAATGCAGCTCGTATGCCGGCTTAAGTGGGCCACTCGGTGTAGCTGACCTGGTTCACTCACTATTAGTGGTGCGATGGGCTGGCCCGGCGCAAGTTCTATTGTCACTGGCTCAAGTCAAGGACAGGCCAGGTAAGGAAAAGAATGAAATTATCAAAGGTTTGAAATAATCCAAATCTAAGAATGTTTTTTGGGGTATTCCCTCCATCCATGATGAGGCCCATCACATGGATGGTTTGATCATAGAAAAATTATCCTAGGTTCAAAAAAGCTTTTAAACTATACATGTACGTTGAATGCAAACCTTACAAGTGTCTTTAAATTGTCCACTCATTTGTTTGATGGTGACCCACTTGATGATTAGATCAGACCAACGACTGGGCCATTCATCATTGACCAACATTTCAAGCCTGGTCCAGCCATTGAGTCAAGTTTTTGGGGGCGCTGGCCGGACTCAACGAAGATGGCGCGGCCCTTATGGTGGCCCACCTTGATGTATGCATTCTATATCCACATGGGCCCACCTTAATGTATGTATTTTATATCCACACCGTCCGTCCATCTGTTTTGCTGGATCATTTTAGGGCATGAGTTAAAAAATGAAAAAGATCGAATTCTCAGTTTGACCATACCATAGAAAACAGTGGTGAATGATCTCCATCTATCAAAAGATGAACAAAGCATTGTAGAAAACTTAAGAAGCATTCTAAGGTGAGGATTGCCCTAGTGGGAATATATGGGCCACCCACATATGACCCATAAAATCAATAGACTAAGATTGTGGAAGGTGGGCCCACTTGTAAAACTGATGGTCAAAGATACTATAGTCATCCTTGGATGTGTGATCATATGCTTGATGTCCATGGCCTATCAAGTGGGACCTACGGTTCGTGGGTCCAAAACATCGGTCCATTGCATCCCACCACAAATCATCCCCAAAAATCTAGAATTTCTAGCCATCAACTTTGTGACATTTTCTAGTTGAATGTGGATTATTATCGTATCATTTTTTAACCGTTTGTTTATAGGACATGAATTGAAAGGTTGAGATCATCCTATCCAGGAAAATTTGGAGGGTTATGATTGATCAATTGTGGACACAACATCCTATGGCCTGGATTACTGAAACATGTCCCAATTAATCTGACAAGCAACGGTGGAAGATGGTGTTTCATGCGTGCATGTTCTATTTTAACACTAGAAGCAGAAAGAGCTGGGGTTGATGTTGGGCCGGGCTAGTCCATTAGGCATTGAGCCCGGCCCATTTTTGGCAGCACTCGAGCTAGAATATAGAAGTAGCGGCCGGACCCGGCCCATTGACAATTCAAGAAACAGTACGTACAGAAACGAGAAATGATCCGGTGCTCGTAGAGTGCTATTAGATATGGTGCTCCTAGTTGCATCCGGAGTATTTGAACCGTCCAGTTAACCAACCTGATTGGTCCATTAGGTCCAGCAATTATTTCATGGGTCATCGCTTAAAAATATTCACATCTGATGATCCTAACAATCCCAAGGATTGCCTATAAAATGGACAGTCAGGATCACTTATAGAAAATTAAGGCCTAGTCAGCAATTCCCCGTCATTGATGGATGATGATTTGCCGTGACTGTGGGGCCCACCATTGTGTAGGTGTTTTATATCCACACCGTCCATCCATTTTTCTAGCTCATTTTAGCGCAAGAGCCCAAAAATGAAATAGAGTGGATCCAAATCTCAGTTCACACCGTGGGAGAGACAAATGATTGAACGCCTACTAGTAAAAACTTCGTAAATCTAACCCGTTGATAAGGCACATAAATTTGAATGATCAATAACTACTATTTCCTGTCAGTGTGGTCCACTTAATATTTGAATCTATTTTATTTTTAAATTATGCTTTAAAATAAGTAGTCAAAATAGATTAGCACCATCGAACAAGTAAAAAAATAATAAAAAAGTTATTTAAAATAATTAAATATGTATGAAATATAATTTCAATTTATCTAATTTCATTAAGGGGTCGTTTGACCTGTGGATTTGAGGGATTTGAGGGGATTTCAAATCCTTGGGTTGTTTGGCACTATAAAGGGGTGTTTGGCTCGTGGTGTTATATGGAATTAGATGGGATATTGTATTTGGTACTGTGCAAATTCTACCTTATGTTTGGGAAGAATGAGAAAAGTTGTGATTAGGTTAGATGGATTTTCAATTGTTGCCTATTGAATTCGGATCATTTAAATTTTTGAAAAGTATTGTAGATGTGAGTAAGTTCTGTAGGTCCCACCATGATATGTGGACTATATCTACACCGTATACCTATTTTTCGAGATCATTTTTGGGCATGGGCCCCAAAATCAAGCACATCCAAAGCTTAAGTGGACTTCATTATAGAAAGCAATGCGGATTAAACGCCTACCATCTAAAACTTCTTAAGGGCTAATGAAGTTTTAGTTCAAGTTGATATTTGTGTTTTCCCTTCATTCAAGTCTATTTTACCTTATGAATAGGTTGGATGACAAATAAACATCACGTTAGACCCTAGGAATATTTCAACGATGGGCATCATCATCTCACTACTTTATATATTGTGGTCCACATAAGATTTTAATCCGCCTCATTTTTTTTTACCATGTTATAAAATGAAGTTGTAAAATGAATGAACGATACAGATATAATACATATATGTTATTTTTAATGATTTCAAGTAATAGTTGATATATCTATTCAATGCGTAACAAATTAACAACTGAATACCATTATGATACAAACATGATATGGAGTTATGTTTGTATCATAGTATCCCATGGTAATAAGAGTCAGTCCTATCATATGTAATAATTATACTTTTTTAATTCCATACCACTTAATCCAATCTAGTACCATATGCTAAATAGCCCCTCAAATAACCAGGGGTTTAAAATCTACAGTGAGAGCTTGAATCACATTTAAAATCCTTTAGAGAGTTACATGTGTAGCATGTATGTCATTGGACCATAATTTTATTGCACACATGACCCACTAATGATGTTCTGAAACAATTAGATTATCAATTGCATCACTACAATTACTTTAATATGATGATCAACATCGTCCAAATATTATCCATATAAATCAACGGTTAATAATCATTGGTTAATCACTTAGACATGATTTTGTGGTTGTAGCCCATCCAAGACTTGTAATTTCATCATTTTTGGGCAAAACATATATTTTAGCAGGCTTTTTGCAACCATTGTGTTAAAGATTACATACATTTACTAATTAGAGATATAACATGCATAACTATTTTTGAATGAAAGTTGATTCCCAATCTAATATACAGGATTTCAAATCTAGGGGTTCCAAATCCACGCTCTCAAACAAGCCTAAATCTAAGATTTGACATGGTTATGAGGACTAAAATTCAAATTTGAATTTATTTAATTTATTTTATGGCTGGAATAAAAAATCGAATGGTCTATCGAGTTATTTAGTGTACTCTGAGTAAATTCAATTAGGCCCATCTTAAATGTATGTGGTCTATCCCTGCTGTCCATCCATTTTCCATCTAATTTTAGAAGTTGAACTGAAAATTGAAGCATATCCAGTGAACAAGTAGGTCATTCCACATGAAAGAGTAGGGATAATGATTTTCACCATTGAAACCTTGCTAGGCCAACAACAACGTTTGTTTGTTACTGGACCTATTCATGAAGATTACACAAACATGGCTGAATGAGAAACACAAATATAAGCTTGATCCCAAGCCTATATGCTCCACAGGAAATCTTCAACAGTAAACGTACAATTCAATTATTTCTTTCACGTGGCTCAGTTTAAAATTATATATGCTTTATTTTTGAGCTCAACCCAATATTATCTGAGATGATGGATAGATCAAGCTGATAAAATACATAAATCGGGTCGATGAAAGAGTGAAGATGTAAGGGACGTACATCAGGGTGGGCTCCACCGCATCCATGAAAGAAAAATTCTAGACATCCCATCACCAAATTGTTAAAATGGATGGCTATAACAAGAAGGCCAATCACTGTGCCTAATTGTCTCAAGGTATCCAATTAAATCCATGATTTATCGAACGGACGGTCCAGATCAATCTATTGAAACATTAAAGCCTCAAGATGTAGCTAGGAGCACTATAGCTTGTACAATTGCGAGACTACCGAATCATTTCATTTCTGCCGATTAATTACCGAGGAAATGAAACCAAGCTTGTACAGCTGGAAATACGTACGGTAACCTATCCTGATCAGCACACCATGTGTTAATTACAAAAGCCGATTGTCTTATACGACTGGATCTTCACGTGCGGAGTTACACGTGGCGAGCGATAAGCCAGTGCGCATTTCACGTACAGCGTCCTGGCGTCGGCTGACAGCGACCATTGACAACTGCTCTCTGTCGTCATCTTGAAAGTACGGACCGTGCCAGCTAGCATCCGTGCACCGATGACGTAACAAAGATGCTCCTGAGCATATGCGCACTGGAAGCGGATTGGCTAGTGAACCTCGCACCAGCAATATGTGTGCTGTGTTGACGTCAGCAAGTTAAGTGGTTCCGATCATGAGTTATTTGTTATATCTTAACCGTCCATCCATTTGGCGAGCTCGACTTACTGCTTGAAATTAAAAATAAGACAGGTATAAATATCAAGTGGACCACAATGTAAAAATCAGTGAGGGATTTAATGTCTACTATTGAAAACATTTTGAGATTACAAAAGTTTTGAATCAATATAAATTTATTTTTCCTCTTCATTCTTCATTCAAGTATTTGTTACCTTATGAATGGATTGTATGTAAAATAAATAAGCGTTGTGGTAAGCCTTATAAATTTTTAACAGTGAAAATTATTATCTCCACTCGTATTTATGGTGTGGTCCATATGATCTTTGGATATGATTATTTTTTTGAAGAATGATCTAAAATTATCTTTAAAAATAAATGAACAGTGTAGATATAATAAATACATTACTGTAGGGTCATATGACTTTGACCTTCTTTGAACCGTTCGTAGAACTCGGAGACGGAGGAGCGTTAGTGCTCGTCTTTGCAGGGCCCGTACCTACACAGGTGTGAGGTACACAGCCAGTCCGCTTCCAGTGCGCCTCTCGTACAACTTTCCTTCGTTTTACCTTTCTGCTTGTCCTGTAGGACACGGAGTGCGTGATGAACCGACTTTGCGGAGACAACGTGGTGTTTATGACTTACCTACGCCGTCTAGCCGTCGAGTGAGTTCAAAATTGAAGCATATCCAAAGGTTGAGTGGACCACACCTAGGGGTGTACATGAACTGAGTTAGCTCGGTTAGCTCGCCTAGCTCAACTCAAAAAAGTTCAATTCAACTCAGTTTGATGTTGAGTTCGAGTCCAGTCAAGTTGATATTTTTAGCTCAAAAATGAGTTCGAGCTGAGTTTGAGTGGGCCCTAGCTTGACTCGACCCGCATCAAATCCAACTCAAATTGAACTTGGATCGAATTAGTTAAGTGACTCAGTTACTTTGCCTTTGATGTTGCTAACCAAGTGTTCGATAAAATGACTCAATAAAGTGTGGCTAGTGGTAGAGAAGGTATGTACATGAAATAAATACTATTTTTTCATGTTTTTATATTGCTTAGAAGGTGTTTGATAAAATACCTGTAAAACTATCGCTTCTGTTTCACATACAGAGGAATTTTAAAGGTGCGGTCCAGGTGTTTGCGGACATGACTCAATGACGAACTCGGCTCGATCTTGGCTCAAACTCGGCCCGAGCTGCTGACCGAACCGAGCTGAGCTAGCCAATCAGGCTCGAAGACTGAGCCGAGTTGAGGCCCACTTGACTCGGTTCAACTCGATGTACACCCCTAACCACACCACATTAAATAGTGGGGATAATATTGTCCAATGTCCACTATTGAAACCTTTTCATGGGCATGAAAGTTTTAGATTGAGCTTTTATTTAGGGCGTGTGTGTTTGGTTCGCGGAATTGAATGGCATTGAATTGTATTAGATGATATTAACATCATTATTGCATAATGATTGCATGTCTGGTATTATAACCATCCAATTTTATATTTGGGATAAAAATTTTGGCAAAATCATGTTTGGTGGAACATGAAATTATAATTAATAGACCAAATTCACAATAGAGGTCATTCACGTGCACATATATAACCAGAATGTCATGTATAAACAGTGTATATGGATGGATAATATAGATAAATGCATGCATCAACGTAAGGCCCACATGTGTGGTGGATTTCAAAATCCACGGAAATCATGCATGGGACCAAATGCAATTCCACGGGATGAATGAAATTCTATCACACCTAGTCCCAACCTTTTCCATACTCTCCAAATGTTGAATGAAATTGCACACAACCAAATGCAACTTTATCCCAACTAATCCCATCTAATATCCTGCGCCCAACGCCCCCCTTAAACATCATTGTAGGGTATAGGAAGATTTTAATAGTAGATATATTATTATCACTATTTTATATGGTGTGGTCCACTTAGGATATGCATTTGCCTTAAGCATGGTTAAAATGAGTAGGCAAAATAGACGGATGACATGGATAAACTAGGAATCTAGATCACTGACAAGTAGAAAAATCTTACTTCTTGCCATTTGATTGGGCCGTATCATTGCACACGGCGTTTAATGCAACACAACATCAGTGATAATGTGGACCAATCACAATATAAGAAAACACAAATTTTTCTACATACGGCAAGTAGAGAAGTTGGATTCATAAACCATGTTCATCACTATGGAATTCACCTGAGTCCTTACACCACGTAGCTACAATGTTGTAAAAATATTGATTTTATAAAAAATATTTTTTAAAAAAAAAAATATATAATATAATATATATAAAAAAAGTGTTTGGAAAACACTTTTTTATGGATTTTTGGGAATAGTCCCACATTAGAAAAAGAGAAGAAGAAAAAGTGGTTTAAATGATAATGGTGGAGTACTCGCACTGGAACACCGTGCACGCGCACGTGCTCGAGCTAGGGCTCGGGCTCGAGCTTGGTCTCAGTCTTGGTCTCGGTCTCGATCACGGGCTCGGTGCGAAGGCATGGGCTTGTGAGGCAGCGTGGCTGTAGAAGCGCTAGTGGCGCACTTTGTACTCATATATTCTAGTGTTTCCAACAACATAGCCAGCCCCT